>CM042999.1:8155675-9418664 GCA_023678885.1 Pogostemon cablin | reverse complement strand
TCATCATGATGCACATTTCCTACATCATTATGGTCTTTTCCTTCATCGCTACTCATTTCCTTCATCATGATGCGTATTTCCATTATAATAATGCTCATTTCCTACACTATTATTCTCATTTTCTTCATCATGATGCATGTTTCCATCGTCGTAATGTTAATTTCCTACATCATGATGCTCATTTTGTACATCATGATGCATAATTTCTTCATCATGATTCTCATTTCTTCATCATGATTCATATTTCCTTTATAATGATTCTCTTTATCTACATCGTGATGTTTATTCCCTACATCATGACGCTCATTTCAATCATCATGATGCTCATTTTCACAATCGTGATGCTCATATCCATCTTCATGATGCGTATTTCTTTCATCACGATGCTTATTTCTTATATCATAAAGCTCGTACTCTTCATCAAGATTCTCATTTCTTTCATCATGATTCTCATTTCCATCATCATGATGCATAAATCCTTCATCCTGATGCTCATATCCTTCATCAAGATGCATATGTACTTCGTCATGATGCTCATTTACATCATCATGATGATCATTTCCTTCATGATTCATATTTCATTCATCATGATACTTATTTCCTTCATCATGATGCTCATTTCCATCATCATGATGCATAAATCCTTCATCATGATGCTCATTTCGTTCATCGTTATGCGTATTTCCTTTATCATGATGCTCATTTCTTTCAACATGACGATTAATTCCTGCGTTATTATGGTCATTTCCTACATCCTGATGCTCATTTCTATCATCATGATGCATATTTCTTTATTCGTGATTCTCTTTCCTAATTTATGATTATCATTTCCATCATCATGATGCCTATTTCCTTCATCATGATGCATAAATCTTTATTCATGATGCTCATTTCCTTCATCATAATGTTCATTTCCGACATCATGATGCTCATTTCCTTCATCATGATTCATATTTCCTTCATCATTATGCCCATTTTCTTCATCATGATGCTCATTTCCTTCATCATGATGTATATTTCCTTCATCAAGATAATCATTTCTTACGTCATTATGTTCATTTCTTCATCATGATGCTCATTTCATTCATGTTGATGCATATTTCCTTTGTCATGATGCTCATTTCCTAAATCTTTATATATATTTCCTTCATCATGATGCTCATTTCCATCATCATGATGATCAATTCCTTCATCGTAATGCTCAATTCCTACATCATTATGCTCATTTCCTACACCATTATGCTCATTTCCTTCATGTCTTCTTCATCATGATGCTAATTTCTATCGTCATGATGCTAATATACGTCATCATGATGCGTACTTCCTTCATCATGATGCTCATTTCCTATATCATGTTGATCATTTCCTAAATCATGCTACATATTTCCTTCATCATGATGCAAATTTTCATCATAATGATCCTCATTTCCATCATCATGATGCATAAATCCTTCATAATGATGCTCATTTTGTTCATCAATATGTGTATTTCCTTTATCATGGTACTCATTTCTATCATCATGATGCTCATTTCCTTCATCATCATTATTAATTCCGACGTCATTATGGTCATTTTCTTCATCATGATGCTCATTTCATTCATCATGATGCATATTTCCTTCATCATGATGCTCATTTCCTACATGATGATGCTCATTTCCTTCACCATGATGCATATTTCCTTCATAATGATGCTCATTTTCTATATCATGATGCTCATTTCCTTCATCATGATGTATATTTCCTTCATCATGATGATCATTTCCTATTTCATTATGGTCATCTCTTTTATCATGATGCTCATTTCATTCATCATGATGCTAATTTCCATCATCATGATGATATTTTCTTCATCGGGATGCTCATTTCCTACATCAATATGCTCATTTCCTTCATCATGATGTATATTTCAATCATCATGATGCTTATTTCCTACATCACGATACATACATCAACATGATGCTTATTTCCTTCAGCATGATGCATATTTTCTTCATCATGAAGCTCATTTCCTTCATAATGATGCTTATTTTCATCATCATGCATTAATCCCTTACCATGATGCTTACATGATACAGAAATCCTTCATCATGATGCGAATTTCCATCAACATGATGATGCATGTTTCCTTCAATATGATTCTCATTTCCTACATCAATATGCTCATTTTCTTCATCAAGATGCTAATTTCCTACATCAATATGCTCATTTCCTACATCAATATGCTCATTTCCATCATCAAGATGCTAATTTCGTTCATTATGATGTGTATTTCCTTCATCAAGATGCTCATTTCGTTCATCATGATGCATATTTCCTTCATCATGATGCTAATTTCCTACATCATGCTACGTATTTCCTTCATCATTACGCTTATTTCCAACATCATGATGATCGTTTCCTTCATCATGATGCAAATTTTCTTCATCTTGATGCTCATTTCCATCTTCATGATGCATAAACACTTCATCATGATATTAATTTCGTTCATCATTATGCGTATCTCCTTTATCAAGATATACATTTCCTACATCATGATGCTTATTTCCTTCATCATGATACATATTTCATTCATCATGATGTTTGTTTCCTATATCATGATGGTCATTTCCTCATCATGATGCTCATTTTTCATCATGATGCATATTTCCTTTATCACGATGCTCATTCCTTCGTCATGATGCATATTTCCTTTATTATGATGCTTATTTCCTTAATCTTGATGATCATTCCCTACATCATTATGGTCATTTCCTTCATTATGATGCTCATTTTATTCAACATTATACGTATTTTCCTCATCCTGATGCGCATTTCCGTAATCATGATGCATGTTTCATTCAACATGATGCTCATTTCCTACATCATGATGCTCAGTTCCTTCATCATGATCCATATTTTCCTTCTGTATGATGCATATTTCCTACGTCACGATGAATATTTCCATCATAATGATGCTCATTTCCTTTATCTTGATGCTCATTTCCTACATCACGATTCCTATATCCATCTTCATGATGCTTATTTTGTTCATCTTGATGATCATTTCCATCATTATTATGGTCATTTCCTTCACAATGATGCTAATTTCCTTCATCATTATCCGTATTTCCTTTATCATGATGCTTATTTCCTACATTATGATGCTCATTTCCTTCATCATGATGCCCAATTCCTTCATCACGAAGCTCATTTCCTTCTTCATGGTTCATATTTCCTTTATCATGATGCTCATTTCCTTCATCATAATGATTATTTCCTTCATCATGATATATATTTCCTTCACAAAGATGATCATTTCCTACGTCATTATGGTCATTTCCTAATCATGATGCTCATTTATTTCATCTTAATGCATATTTCCTTCATCATGATGCTCATTTCTTAACAAAATTATGCATATTTCTTTCATCATGATGACCATTTGTTTCATCATGATGCTCATTTCCTATGTCATTATGATCATTTCCTTCATCATGATGCATGCCTTCTTCATCATGATGCTAATATACTTCATCATGATGCGTATTTCCTTCATCATGATACTCATTTCCTACATAATATGCTCATTTTATTCATAATGATGCATATTTCCTTCATCATGATGCTCATTTTCTACATCATGATGCATATTTCCTTCATCATTATGCTCATTTCCATCATCATGATATAGATTTCTTCATAATGATGCTCATTTTCATCGTCATGATGGATGAATCCTTCATCATGATGCTCATTTCGTTCATCAATATGCGTATTTCCTACGTCATGATGCTCATTTCATTCATCATGATGCATATTTCCTTCATCATGAAGCTCATTTTCTACATGATGATGCCTATTTCCTTCATCATGATGTATATTTCATTCATCAAGATACTCATTTCCTTAATCATGATGTACATTTCCTTCTTCATGATGATCATTTCCTACATCATTATGGTCATTTCCTTAGTCATGATGTTCATTTCATTCATCATTTTGCATATTTTCTTCAACATGAAGGTCATTTCCTTCATTGTGATGCTCAATTCCTACATCATTATGTTCATTTCCTTCATCATGATGCATGTTTTCTTCATCATGATGCTCATTTCATTCATCATGATGTCAATTTCCTTCATCATGATTCATATTTCCTTTATCATGATGCTCATTTCAAACATAATGAGGCTCATTTCATTCATCATGATGGATATTTCCTTCATCATGATGCTCATTTCCTACATCATGCTTCATATTTCCTTCATCATTATGCTCATTTCCAACATCATGATGATCATTTTCTTCATCATTGTGCAAATTTTCTTTATCATGATACTCATTTCCTTTATCATGATGATCAATTTTGACATCATTATGGTCATTTCCTTCATAATGATGCTCATTTCCTACATCATGATGCATGTTTCCTTCGTTATGATACTCATTTCCTACATCATGAAACTTATTTCATTCATCATGATACTTATTTCCTACATCACAATACAAACATCATCATGATGCAAATTTACATCATCATGATGCATATTTTCTTCTTCATGATGCTCATTTCCTACATCATGATGCTTATTTCCAATGTCATGATGCATATATCTTTCATCATGATGCTTATTTCCTTCATCATAATGCTCATTTCCATCATCATGATGCTTATTTCAATCTTCATGGGTCTTATTTCCTACATCATGATGCTCATTTCCTTTATCGTGATGCATATTTCCTACATCAATATGCTCATTTCCATCATAATGATGGTCATTTACTCATCATGATGCTCATTTCTTTCAGCATGATGCATATTTCCTTTATCATGATGCTCATTCCCTACATCACTATGGTCATTTCCTTCATTATGATGCTCATTTCCTTCAACATTATGCTTATGTCCTTCATCATAAGGCTTTTTTCCTACATTATAATGCTCATTTTCTTCATCATGTTGCTTGTTTCTTTCATCATAATGCGTATCCCGTTATCATGATGCTTTCTTCATTCCTTATAATGCATATTTCCTTTATCATGATTGCTCATTTCCAACATCATGATGCATATTTCCATCATCATGTTGCTCATTTCTGTCATCTTGATGATCATTCCCCTCATCATGATGCTCATTTCCTTCATCATTATACTTATTTTTGTCATCATGATACACATTTCCTACATCATTATGCTCATTTCTTTAATCATGATGCATATTTCACTCATCATGATATTAATTTCCTACATCATTATGGTCATTTCATTCATCATGATGCTAATTTCCTTCACCATGATGCGTTGTTCCATCATAATAATGCTCATTTCCTACATTATTATGCTCATGTCCTTCATCGTGATACATGTTTCTATCATCATAATGCTAATTTCCTACATCATGATGCTTATTTGGTTCGTCATGATACATATTTCCTTCATCATGATGCTCATTTTCTACATCGCGACGCATATTTCCATCATAATGATTCTCATTTCTTTTATCATGATGCTCATTTTGTTCATTATGATGCATATTTCCTTTATAACGATGCTCAAATCTACATCACGATGCTCATTCCCCACATAATGATGCTCATTTCCATCATAATGATTATCATTTCCTTCATCATTATGCTCATTTTCACTATCGTGATGCTCATTTCCTTCATCATGATGCTTATTTCGTATATCATAATGCTCATTTTCTTCATCATGATGCTCATTTCTATCATCATGATTCTCATTTTCATCATTATGATGCATAATTCCTTCATCATGACGCTCATTTCCATAATAAAGATGCATATGTCCTTCGTTATGATTCCCATTTCCTACATTATTATGGTCAAATCTTCATCACAATGCATATTTACTTCATCATGATACTCATTTCATTCATCATAATGCTCATTTCCGTCATCCTGATGCTCATTTCCATCATCATGATGTATATTTCATTCATAAAGATTCTCTTTCCTACATCATGATGATTATTTCCTTGATCATGTTGCTCATTTCCTTCATCATGATGCATATTTTCTTAATCTTGATGCTTATTTCCTTCATCATGATGCTCATTTCCATCATCATGATGCAAAATTCTTTATCATGATGCTCATTTCCTTCATCATAATGCATATTTCCATCATCATGACGCATAAATCCTTCATCATGATACTTATTTCCTTCATCATGATGCTCATTTCCTACATCATGATGCATGTTTCCTTCATCATGATGCTAATTTCCTACATCATGATGCTCATTTCCTTCATCATTATGCTCATTTCCTACATCATGATGATCATTTCCTACGTCATTATGGTCATTCCCTTTATCATTATGCTCTTTTCATTCATCGTGATGCATATTTCCTTTATCATGATGCTAATTTCCTACATCATTACACATATTTCTTACTGCGTAATGCTCATTTCCATCATCATGATGATTATTTCCTTCATTGTGATGCTCATTTACTTCATCATTATACTCATTTCCTTCATCATGATGCATATTTTGTTTATCATAATGTTTATTTCCTTCATCTTGATGATCATTTCCCACATCATTATGGTCATTTCCTTCATTATGATACTCATTTCCTTCATCATTATGCATATTTCCTTCATCATAATGCCTTTTTAATACATTATGATGCTCATTGCCTTCATCACATTTCATGTTCCTTTCATCATAATGTGTATTTCCTTCATCATGATGCTTACTTCATTCCTTATTATGCATATTTTCTTTATCATGATGCTCATTTCTTACATCATGATGCATATATTCATCATCATGTTGCTCATTTCATTCATCTTGATGATCATTCCCCTCATCATGATGCTCATTTCCTTCATCATGATGCATAGTTTCTTAATCATGATACACATTTCCTACATCATTATGCTCATTTCGTTCATCATGATGCATATTTCCTTCATCATAATGTTAATTTCCTACATCATTACATTCATTTCCGTCACCATTATGCTCATTTTCTTCACCATAAGCATAGTTCCATCATAATGATGCTCATTTCCTACATTATTGTCACGCCCCGACCCCAGACAGAACGCGACAACTGCCACGTTAACCATGAATTTCGCGGAATGGGTGCACTCCACTCCACAAAGTTTATAGAAAACGTAAGGCTTGCTATCAAGTACCTGTAGAACTGAACAACTGATAACAATGGGTACAACCCGAGGACATCATCTCATAAAGTATCAACAAGGATTTACAAAGGTACAAAATACAATGATGTAACTTAATTTAAAGAAAATATACATGAAGATAAAACATCGCGAGAGTACAAAAAGAACATCAAGGGAGTCACCAAATATAAACTATACAATCTCGCCAATGAATCCGTCAATTTACATAAAAGAGAAAGTACCCAAAATACTGATTGGATGACGAGCAAACGATAGGCAAACCTCCAACCAAAATGATATCAACAGCCTGAAAAGGAAAGAATGATGGGGGTGAGCAAAACCACTTGCTCAGTGAGGTGATAAGCCGGTCACCCCGACCCTTATACGAAGCATGTATTCCCACTTGCGGTTCATAACATAAAATCCAACATTTCATCCCACAATAACTATTTCTCACTCAGTATACATATTAATGAAAATAAAAACCTTAGTGCACATTTACGAATAACACAATTAGTTCAAACATGTTATCACATAAAAGACGCGAGGGTAGTCAATATCCTCCTCGAACTGAGCTCTCCGTCGAGAGACAGTCCAAGCCCGTCACCGTTACTCTAGATAAAATGCACATTAATATTCTTTCTCAACACGCCAAGTGCTAAAGTTCACAATTCAATATCGACGTGAATACTTGAAATGATCAAACATATAAACATATATGACATGCATGTCCCACACCGGTGACGTTGACTGAGCCTATAATAGACTGATCCATCTAACGATCACCCTCCAGAGTATCAGTATTTGGCAAATGGACAGGTGCCCCGTTAGATCTAACTCACCCGGGTTTGCCAAGCAACGGACAACTTGGTTGTCACTCTAACTCACCCGAACCGCGACAATTTGGGCTACTTAATCAATATCGCTCCAACTCACCCGAACCGTGACCAATTCGGGCTACTTAACCTTGGTACCAGGCATACATATGCATATGCATCATAAGATGAATAACGACTCAAGTTAGAGTCTTAATTGGCACACAAGAATAACCAGAAATCAATTCTCAAATAATTCACAATAAATGCTATCAGATATGGAGCCGGCAAGGCTCTTCAACATAAGTTAAAATCAATAATACTCATAAAATGGCTAAAAGGACTCTAACCAGAGCAATCGAGCCAATCAGGCTCTTTACCACATAACACAATACCAAATAATTTTCTTATCAATTAACTAAAACTAAAATAAATGCACATTTATCGAAGGTCCACACTTCCCACAAGAGAAGGCATTCCTGAATTATCAACTCACAAAGAAGTGATTAACTCTCTCTGGAATCTGAAGTTGGTCCCTTGCCCTTCATCGATGGTTCTTTACCTAGAAAGGAGATGAGCAATTAAAGACAAATCAAATATAAATTATCACCTTTCATTGCTAAAAACAAATCCTAATCGAGTTCGAACGAGTCGATATTAAATAAAAATGGCATGTAACTCCTTAACATCAGTTCCCAATCCCACATAACCCGTTTCAATACATTAACTAAACGAAATGATAGAAAATAAATTTGAATTCGACATAAAAATTCTGAAATTTTCCAGCTAGCGGCAGTTTACGAGAAAAATCATAACTAATTGTAGAATAATCTGATTGAGGCGTTTCAAGTGGCTACGGAAAGCTAACGAGTTCAGCTACGTACAGAAATTAAGTTGAAAACTTTCGAGGGCAATAGCTATATCAAAATCAATTCGAACAGTCTGTGAGTTACCCACATACCAAAAAGAAAAACCCCACAAAATTACAAAACCATGGAAGAAGGAAGCTTAATTCACACATCACTTAGCTCAAAACAACTTAGAAACCACCTAGGATGAGGGTTGTAAGGGAGAATTTGATCAACAAGGGTTTCTCCTCTTCACTCTCTTCTTTCCCCTCTTTTGTTTTTCTTCTCCCGTTCTTCTTTCTTTTCTTTTTTTTTTTTTAACTTCATCCTTAATAATTATATATCAGGCCATTTAAGTGGGCTGAAACTTTGGGCCACAAAATAAATAAATAAATAAATAAGTTTGGGCTTTCTAAAAAAAAATCTAGTTGGGCTAAGATATTATAAAGTATCCCCTCCTCTAAAAAGTTTCATCCTCGAAACATAAACGTACCAAGAGATGAAAAGAGATTTGGATGTTGTTGACGCATGACTGACTCTGGTTCCCATGTTTCTTCTTCAATTTGATCACTTCTCCATAGAACTCTCACCATAGGAATGGATTTGTTACGAAGCATTTTCTCTCGGCGATCTACAATTTGAACAGGTTGTACTTCGTACTTTAATCCAACTAGGGGATATTTGAGCATGTACGAAGGATCTTGTTCATATTTTCTAAGCATAGAGACGTGGAAGACCTCGTGAATCTTTGACAATTTCGATGGTAGCTCAAGTCAATACGCGACATGACCAATCCTTTACACGATCATAAACGGGCCAATATACCTTGGACTCAACTTTCCTCGATGGCGGAATCGCAACACGTCCTTCCATGGAGAAACTTTCAGAAAAACTTTGTCTCCTTCATTAAACTCCAAATCGCGCCTTCTATTATCTGTGTAGCTTTTCTGTCGATCTTGCGCTGTCTTAAGTCTATCTCGAATAAGTTGTATTTTTGCCTTCGCATCTTCGATAAGCTCTACTTGTTCGATTTGTCTCTTGCCAACCTCATCCCAAAAGAGCGGTGTTCGACACTTTCGGCCATACAGAGCTTCGTACGGGGGCATTCCAATGCTTGAATGATAACTGTTGTTATAAGCGAACTCCACCAAAGTCACGTACTTATCCCAGCTAACTCCCAAATTCAACACCACTGCACGTAGCATATTTTCTAGTGTCTGTATAGTTCTCTCTGACTGCCCATCAGTCTGTGGATGAAATGAGGTACTAAATAGTAATTTTGTAACCTAGCGCTTTCTGCAGACTAGGCTAAAAATGGGAAGTGAATCTTGGATCACGATCGGATATGATTGACACTGGTACTCCGTGCAATCTCACGATCTCATCGACATATAACTTGGCAAGTTTCTCTAAAGATTCGTTGTTATGCACTGGAAGGAATTGTGCCGATTTCGTCAGATGATCGACAATGACCCAAATTGAGTCATGACCCTTTTGGGTTTGAGGTAAACCAGAAACAAAATTCATTGTGACGTTTTCCCATTTCCACTCAGGAATAGGTAGTGGTTGAAGCATGCCGGCTGGTTTTTGGTGTTCCGCTTTAATCTGTTGGCATGATAAGCACTTTGATACAAATTCAGCAATGTCCCATTTCATACCTGGCCACCAATAATACTCCCGAAGTGTTCTGTACATTTTAGTACTGCCAGGATGCATAGCATAGGCTGAAGAATGGGCTTCCTCAAGAATAGCTCTACGAACATCAAGTTCTGATGGAACACAAACACGATTTTTAAAAGTAAGAAGTCCATCATCCCGAATTTGAAATTCTATTTCTTTTCCTTGATTTAGCTTCGCCATCTTCTGTTGTACATGAACATTGTGTGATTGTCTTTCTCGAATTTGCTCGAACAAGGTAGGTCTAACCTCGAATTTGGCGATTAAGGCAGAATCATTAGACTTTTCACAATCGAGCGAATGTGTAAAGATTTAAATTGCTCCAACATAGGAAGATAAAAAGATTGAATTGAAGCAAGTGAGGTAGAAGACTTTCTACTCAGAGAATCTGCAACAACGTTCGCCTTGCCAGGATGATAATCGATGACTAAGTCATTGTCACTAATCAACTCCATCCATCGCCTTTGCCTGAGGTTGAGCTCCTTTTGCGTGGTGATATACTTTAAGCTCTTGTGATCAGTGAAAACCCAACAAGTTGCACCATACAGATAGTGCCTCCAGATCTTCAATGCAAAGTCGATTGCAGCCAACTCTAAATCATGTGTTGGGTAATTTTCTTCGTTCTTCTTCAATTGCCTTGAAGCATAGGCAATAACCTTTCCTTCTTGCATGAGAACGCATCCTAATCCTTCTCTCGAGGCGTCGCTATAAATGGTAAATTCTCCAATCGCTGGGTCTGGCAAAGCAAGAATAGGAGATGAAACGAGTCGTCTTTTCAATTCTTGAAATGCTTCCTCGCATTCTTCACTCCATTCAAATTTTACCCCTTTCCGAGTCAATTTAGTCAAAGATGAAGCCAATAACGAAAAGTCTTTGACAAACCGTCGATAATATCTAGCTAATCCCAGAAAACTACGAATCTCTGTCATGTTCTTTGGACGCTCCCAATCTAGTATAGCTTGAATCTTGACTGGATCGACATAGATTCCTTCTTTAGAAATGTGATGACCCAAAAAGCTTACCTCATGAAGCCAAAATTCACACTTCGAGAATTTAGCATAAAGCTGATTTTCTCTGAGAATGTTCAGAGCAATTCTTAGATGATGAGAATGCTCGTCGTCCGATTTAGAATAAATAAGAATGTCATCAATGAAGATGATGACAAGCTTATCTAAGTACGGCCGAAAGACTCGATTCATAAGATCCATAAAAGCTGCAGGAGCATTTGAGAGTCTAAAAGGCATAACACAGAATTCAAAATGACCGTATCTGGTTCGAAAAGCAGACTTAGGGATATCAGATGCCCTAATCTTGAGTTGGTGATAACCAGATCGCAAATTAATTTTTGAGAACACAGTTGCTCCTTGCAATTGATCAAACAGATCATCGATTCTTGGAAGAGGATATTTGTTATTGATTGTCACCTTGTTCAATTGATGGTAGTCGACACATAGGCGAAGTGATCCATCTTTCTTCTTGACAAAAAGAACTGGAGCACCCCACGGAGATGTGCTAGGTCGTATGAACCCCTTCTCCAATAATTCCCAAGTTGTGTTTGGAGTTCCTTGAGCTCAGCAGGCGACATTCGAAATGGAGTAATCAATATAGGTGTGATTCTAGGAAGTACGTCAATGGAAAAATCAATCTCTCGATTCGGAAGTTGTTCTGGTAAGTCTTCGGGAAAGACATCAGGAAATTCATTCACGATCGGAATGTCATCTAGTTTAGTTTCAGAAAGAGAAGTATCGATGACAAATGCCAAGAATGCCTCACAACCCTACGCATTAATTTATGCGCAGTCAACATTGAAATAAAATAGAGGGATCTCGTTTGAAGTTTACCTTCAAAAACAAGTTCTGAGAATCCTGGTCTACGAAAAATAACAAGCTTCTCGTGGCAGTCGAGAATTGCATGATGAGAAGAAAGCCAATCCATGCCAAGAATAACATCAAGATCAATCAAAGGCAATGGTATCAATTCAGTCTCTAGAATGACATCTTTGATCTTCAATGGACAACCAAGGAATACCAAATCACGAATTAGATGCTCTCCAAGAGGGGGTATGAACGATGATTCCAGGTGACAAATGAGAGATAGGATAATCTAAGATCGATGTAAGATCATCCCAGATATAAGACCTATCAGAACCTGGGTCAAATAAAGCGTAGACCTGATGGTCTCCCACAAACGCATGGCCTAAAGAAGCAATATTAGGTGAGATTGTGATTTAAAAATTTGGAAAGATAGAATTTCTTACGAATGTTTTATTCGTAATCAAGTGGCATAACAAGGCGGGGTTAGATCTAGCATGTGAAAATTCTCAGATTATAAATTACCTGTCACAACCTTCGGATCTGAGCGAGCCTCTTCCTGGGAAATATGAAATACTCAAGTTTGCTTCCTTCCTTGCATAGGTGATTGAGTACTAGGGCCGCTTGAGGCATCGGGCACCCTGGTAGCTGCAGATCGAGTATCTCTGGGTGTAGAATATGTTACTTTACCACGAAGCTGACCAGAACACTGACTGCTCGCTCCCATAAGCTGAGGACAAGAACTTCGCATATGCCCCGGTTGTCGACACTGAAAATATACT
Source organism: Pogostemon cablin (assembly GCA_023678885.1). Lineage (NCBI taxonomy): Eukaryota > Viridiplantae > Streptophyta > Magnoliopsida > Lamiales > Lamiaceae > Pogostemon > Pogostemon cablin. The sequence goes on along the minus strand of CM042999.1, from coordinate 9,405,589 downwards.
TGAGGAGCCTTACAGGGGTCGTCGTGATATTTTAAGCAATTCTGGCACTTGCGATTTTCACCAACCGATCCCGAGACATTGCTCCCGCCTCTACTAAACTGCTCCCGAGGTTGAGGAAAACTAATAGATACCGAACTTGGGGCGCCACGCGAAGATCCCACACCCCTATACACCTTCGATGTATTTCCTGGAAATGCGCTCCCTTGCCTTTTCTTTTGAGATCGTTCTGCAGCTTATGTCTCGCCTGAACTAAACTTTCTACCCTCAGGGCTTCTTCTATGAGATCGTCAAGACTCTCGTACTTGTCTCCAGACTTGATGCGATCTCGAATATTTAAATTAAGACCATCTTCAAATCTCTTGCATAAGTCTCTCATCGTATATGATTCAAGAGAGAATTCTCGCAATTCCAAAAATTTGCTTTCGTACTCCACGACCGACATAATGCCTTGAAAGAGGTTGAAGAACTCCTTTCTCTTCTGATCCTTGATGTACTGAGAGAAGTATCGATCTTTGAATCGTTCCACAAAGATAGCCCACGTAATAGTAACCGAAGATGTCTCTTTTAGATTCTGCCACCAACGTCGTGCATCTGGGCCTAACAGCTTGGTCGCAATGATCACAAGATAACATTCTTCAATCATCAAGGTGTCAAAGGTCTCTGTAATCTCCTTTAACCATGCCCCCCGCTTTAAAAGCATCTCTTGCACCATCAAATTTCGAAGTCCCCATGTTTTCAACTGCTTTCACCAAATCAGGTATAAAAAGTGCACCTCGAGAAGTAGAACCTCCTAAAGCCATTTCTGGAGTAAAAACTGGTACATTAGTTGCAGGTCGAATCGGTTCATTAGCACGAAGAACCTCTTCAGTGACAGTCGTAGTCGTATGAGCTGTTGTAGGTGGTGGAACACCATATATTCGAATGTGATCATAATACAATTGTTACTGCTCCGGTGTCATCATGTGCTCAACCCGCAACTGGGCCCGTGGTTGCTCTACCTAGGAAACCGGCACCCTATGATCAGAATTGTAGGGTCCGTAATCGTCGGAGGAACGACATGATCAGAAGAAACATGTCCTCGAGGTCCACGAGGAACAAAAGAGAGTAGAGGACTCGGAGGATCACGAGGAGCGTGTCCTCGACCTCGACGACCAACTGGAGGTGCCATAATGACTAAAAGGAAGAAAGGAAAGAAAATGAAAGGTCAACAAAAAGGCAATACGATACCTTAGGATGACATAGAAACAAAGTTGGACCTATTGGCTCGACTCAAAAAGAATGAGAATCATAAAACCAGGCTCTGATACCAAGAAAGTTGTCACGCCCCGACCCCAGACAGAACGCGACAACCGCCATGTTAACCATAAATTTCGCGGAATGGGTGCACTCCACTCCATAAAGTTTATAGAAAACGTAAGGCTTGCTATCAAGTACCTGTAGAACTGAACAACTGATAAAAACGGGTACAACTCGAGGACATCATCTCATAAAATATCAACAAGGATTTACAAAGGTACAAAATACAACGATGTAACTTAATTTAAAGAAAATATACATGAACGATATAACATCGCGAGGGTACAGAAAGAACATCAAGGGGGTCACCAAATATAAACTATACAATCTCGCCAATGAATCCGTCAATTTACATAAGAGAAAAAGTACCCAAAACACTGATTGGATGACGAGCAAACGATAGGCAAACCTCTAACCAAAATGATATCAACAGCCTGAAAAGGAAAGATGATGGGGGTGAGCAAAACCACTAGCTCAGTGTGGTGATAAGCCGGTCACCCCGACCCTTATACGAAGCATGTATTCCCACTCGCAGTTCATAACATAAAATCCAACATTTCGTCCCACAATAACTATTTCTCACTCAGTATACATATTAATGAAAATAAAAACCTTAGTGCACAGTTACGAATAATACAATTAGTTCAAACAACATGTTATCACATAAAAAAAGCGTGGGTAGTCAATATCCTCCTCGAACTGAGCTCTCTGTCGACAGACAGTCCAAGCCCGTCACCGTTACTCTAGATAAAATGCACATTAATATTCTTTCTCAACACGCCAAGTGCTAAAGTTCACAATTCAATATCGACGTGAATACTTGAAATGATCAAACATATAAACATATATGACATGCATGTCCCACACCGGTGACGTTGACTGAGCCTATAATAGACTGATCCATCTAACGATCACCCTCCAGAGTATCAGTATTTGGCAAATGGACAGGTGCCCCGTTAGATCTAACTCACCCAGGTTTGCCAAGCAACGGGCAACTTGGTTGTCACTCTAACTCACCCGAACTGCGACAATTTGGGCTACTTAATCAATGTCGCTCCAACTCACCCGAACCATGACCAATTCGGGCTACTTAACCTTGGTACCAGGCATACATATGCATATGCATCATAAGATGAATAACGACTCAAGTTAGAGTCTTAATTGGCACACAAGAATAACCAGAAATCAATTCTCAAATAATTCACAATAAATGCTATCAAATATCGAGATGGCAAGGCTCTTCAACATAAGTTAAAATCAATAATACTCATAAAATGGCAATAGGACTCTAACCAGAGAAATTGAGCCAATCAGGCTCTTTACCACATAACACAATACCAAATAATTTTCTTATCAATTAACTAAAACTAAAATAAATGCACATTTATCGAGGGTCCACACTTCCCACAAGAGAAGGCGTTCCCGAATTATCAACTCACAAGGAAGTGATTAACTCTCTCTGAAATCTAAAGTCAGTCCCTTACCCTTCGTCGATGGTTCTTTACCTAGAAAGGAGATGAGCAATTAAAGACAAATCAAATATAACTAACTATTAGCGGTAACATCACCTTTCATTGCTAAAAACAAATCCTAATCGAGTTCGAACGAGTCGATATTAAATAAAAATGGCATGTAACTCCGTAACATCGGTTCCCAATCCCACATAACCCATTTCAATACATTAACTAAACGAAACGATAGAAAATAAATTTGAATTCGTCATAAAAATTTTGAAATTTTCCAGCTAGCGGCAGTTTACGAGAAAAATCATAACTAATTGTAGAATAATCGGATTGAGGCGTTTCAAGTGGCTACAGAAAGCTAACGAGTTCAGCTACATATAGAAATTATGTTTGCAAACTTTCAAGGGCAATAGCTATGTCAAAATCAGTTCGAACAGTCTGCGAATTACCCACATACCAAAACGAAAAACCCCACAAAATTACAAAACCATGGATGAAGGAAGCTTAATTCACACATCACTTACCTCAAAAAAACTTAGAAACCAACTAGGATGAGGGTTGTAAGGGAGAATTTGATCAACAAGGGTTTCTCCTCTTCACTCTCTTCTTTCCCCTCTTTTGTTTTTCTTCTCCCGTTCTTCTTTCTTTTCTTTTCTTTTTTTTTTTAACTTCAGCCTTAATAATTATATATCAGGCCATTTAAGCAGGCTGAAACTTTGGGCCACAAAATAAATAAATAAATAAGTTTGGGCTTTCTAAAAAAAAATCTAGTTGGGCTAAGATATTATAATTATTATGCTCATGTCCTTCATCATGATGCATGTTTCCATTATCATAATGCTAATTTCCTACATCATGATGCTCATTTCTTTTATCATGATGCAAATTTCCATCATCATGATTCTTATTTCTTCATCATGATGAATATTTTCTTTATGATGATGCTCTTTATCAATATCATGATGCTCATTCCCTACGTGATGATGCTCATTTCCATCATCATGATGCTTATATCTTTCATCATGTTGCTCATTTTCACTATCGTGATGCTCATTTCCTTCATCATGATGCTCATTTAAAACATAATGATGCTCATTTCATTCATCATGATGGATATTTCCTTCATCATGATTCTCATTTCCTACATCATGTTGTATATTTCCTTCGTTATTATGCTCATTTCATCATCATCATGATCATTTCTTTCATCATTATCCAAATTTTCTTTATAATGACACTAATTTCCATCACCACGATGCATGAATCCTTCATCATGATGCTCATTTAGTTCATCTTTATGCATATTTCCGTTATTAAGATACTCATTTCCCACATCTTGATGCTCATTTCCTTTATCATGATTATCAATTTTGACGTCATTATGGTCATTTCCTTCATCATGATATTTTTTCCTACATCATGATGGATGTTTCCTTCATCAAGATGCTTATTTCCTACATCATGAAACTCATTTCATTCTCCACGATGCATATTTGCTTCATATTGATGCTTATTTCCTACATCACGAATCAAACATCATCACGATGCGAATTTCCATATTCATGATGCATATTTTCTTCATCATGATGCTCATTTCCTACATCACGATGCTTATTTCCATTATCATGATGCATAAATCTTTCATCATGATGCTTATTTCCTTCATAATGCTCATTTTCATCATCATGATGCTTGTTTCCTTCATCATGAGTCTCATTTCCTACATCATGATGCTCATTTCCTTTATCATGATGCATATTTTCCTTCATCATGATGCTCATTTCCTACATCACAATGCATATTTCCATCATTATGACTGTCATTTCCTCCATCATGATGCTCATTTCCTCCATCATGATGCTCATTTCCTTCATCATGATGCATATTTTTTCATCATTATACACATTTCCTACATCATTATGCTCATTTCTCTAATCATGATGCATATTTCCTCTATCATGATGTTAATTTCCTACATAATCATGGTCATTTCCTTCATCATGATGCTCATTTCCTTCACCATGATGCGTTGTTCCATCACAATAATGCTCATTTCCTACATTATCATGCTCATGTCCTTCATCATGATGCATGTATCCATTATCACAATGCTAATTTCCTACATCATGATGCTCATTTCGTTCATCATGATACATATTTCCTTCATCATGATGCTCATTTCCTACATCTCGATGCATATTTTCGTCATAATGATTCTCATTTCTTTTATCATGATGCTCATTTCCTTCATCATGATGCTTATTTCTTCATCATGATGCATATTTCCTTTATAACGATGCTCTTAGCTACATCATGATGCTCATTCCCTATAAGATGATGCTCAATTCAATTATCATGGTGATCATTTCCTTCATCATTATGCTCATTTTCACTATCGTGTTGCTCATTTCCTTCATCATGATGCGTATTTCCTTCATCTTGATGCTTATTTCCTATATCATAATGCTCATTTTCTTCATAATGATGCTCATTTCTATCATCATGTTTCTCATTTCCATCATTATGATGCATAATTTCATAATCATGATGCTCATTTCCTAAATCAAGATGCATGTGTCCTTCGTCATGATGCCCATTTACTACATCATTATGCTCATTTTCTTCATCACGATGCATATTAACTTCATCATGATACTCATTTCATTCATCATGATGCTCATTTCCGTCATCCTGATGCTCATTTCCATCATCATGATGTATATTTCATTCATAATGATTCTCTTTCCTACATCATGATGCTTATTTCCTTAATCATGTTACTCATGTCCTTCATCTTGATGCATTTTTCTTCATAATGATGCTTATTTCCTTCATTATGATGCTCATTTCCATCATCATGATGCAAAAATTCTTCATCATGATGCTTATTTTCTTCATCCTGATGCTCATTTCCTTCATTATGATGCTTATTTCCATCATCATGATGCATAAATCCTTCATCATGATGCATAAATCCTTCATCATGATACGTATTTCCTTCATCATGATGCTCATTTCCTACATCATGATGCATGTTTTCTTCATCATGATGCTTATTTCCTACATCATGATGCTCATTTCCTTCATCATTATGCTCATTTCCTTCATCATTATGCATATTTCCTTTATCATGATGCTCATTTCCTACATCATTATACATATATCTTTCTTCGTGATGCTTATTTCCATCATCATGATGATTATTTACTTCATCGTGATGCTCTTTTACTTCACCATTATGCTCATTTCCTTCATAATAATGCATATTTGTTTATCACGATGCTTATTTCCTTCATCTTGATGATCACTTCCTACATCATTATGGTCATTTCCTTCATTATGAAGCTCATTTCCTTCATCATAATGCTTTTTTCCTAAATTATGATGCTCACTGCCTTCATCGTGTTTCATGTTCCTTTCATCTTAATGTGTATTTCCTTCATCATGATGCTTACTTCATTCCTCATTATGCATATTTCCTTTATCATGATGCACATTTCCTACATTATGATGCATATTTCCATCATCATGTTGCTCATTTCCGTCATCTTGATGATCATTCCCCTCATCATGATGCTCATTTCCTTTATCATGATGCATATTTTATTAATGTGATACACATTTCCTACATCATTATGCTCATTTCTTTCATCATAATGCATATTTCCTTCATCATGATGTTAATTTCCTACCTCATTACGTTCATTTCCTTTATAATGATGCTCATTTACTTCCCCATGATGCGTAGTTCCATCATAATGATGCTCATTTCTTACATTATTATGATCATGTCCTTCATCACGATACATGTTTCCATTATCATAATGCGAAATTTCTACATCATGATGCTCATTTCGTTCATCATGATACATATTTTCTTCATCATTATGCTCATTTCCCACATCATGGTGCATATTTCCTTCATAATGATGCTCATTTCTTTTATCAGGAAGCTAATTTCCTTCATCATGATTCTTATTTCTTCATCATGATGCATATTTCTTTTATGATGATGCTCTTTACCAATATCATGATGCTCATTCCCTGCATGATGATTCTCATTTCCATCATCATGATGCTCATTTCTTTCATCATGATGCTCATTTTTACTATCGTGATGCTCATTTCCTTCATCATGATGCTCATTTCAAACATAATGATGCTTATTTCATTCATCATGATGGATATTTCCTTCATCATGATGCTCATTTCCTACATCATGTTGCATATTTCCTTCATTATTACGCTCATTTCCAACATCATGATGATCATTTCTTTCATCATTATGCAAATTTTCTTTATAACGATGCTAATTTCCATCACCACGATAGATAAATCCTTCATCATGATGCTCATATAGTTCATCTTTATGCATATTTCCGTTATCATGATACTCATTTCCTTCATCATGATGCTCATTTCCTTCATCATGATGCATATTTCCTTTATCACGATGCTCATTCCTTCGACATGATGCATATTTCCTTTATCATGATTCTTAATTCCTTCATCTTGACTCATTTCCTACATCATTATGGTCATATCCTTCATTATGATGCTCATTTCCTACAACGTTATGCGTATGTTCTTCATCATAATGCTTTTTTCCTTCATTATGATGCTCATTTCCTTTATCATGTTGCATGTTTCTTTCATAATAATGCGTATTTCCTTCATTATGATGCTTACTACATTCCATATAATGCATATTTCCTTTATCATGATACTCATTTCCTACATCATGATGCATATTTCCATAATCATGCTGCTTATTTCTGTCATCTTGACTATCATTCTCCTCATCATGATGCTCATTTCCTTCATCATGATGTATATTTTTTTCATCATTATACACATTTTCTACATCATTATGCTCATTTCATTAATCATGATGCATATTTCCTTCATCATGATGTTAATTTCCTACATAATTATGGTCATTTCCTTCATCATGACGCTCATTTCCTTCACCATGATGCGTTGTTCGATCATAATAATGCACATTTCCTACATTATCATGCTCATGTCCTTCATCATAATGCTAATTTCCGACATCATGATGCTCATTTCGTTCATCATGATACATATTTCCTTCATCATAATTCTCCTTTCCTACATCGCGATGCATATTTCTGTCATAATGATTCTTATTTCTTTTATCATGATGCTCATTTCCTTCATCATGATGCTTATTTCTTCATCGTGATGCATATTTCCTTTATAACAACGCTCTTATCTATATCATGATGCAAATTCCCAACATGATGATGCTCAATTCCATCATCATGATGATCATTTCCTTCATCATTATGCTCATTTTCACTATTGTGATGCTAATTTCCTTCATCATGATGCGTATTTCCTTCATCATGATGCTTATTTCCTGTATCATAATGCTTATTTTCTTCCTAATGATGCTCATTCTATCATCACGATTCTCATTTCCATCATTACGATTCATAATTCCTTCATCATTATGCTCATTTGCTTAATCAAGATGCGTATGTCCTTCGTCATGATGCCCATTTCCTACATCTTTATGCTCAAGTCCTTCATCACGATGCATATTTACTTCATCATGATACTCATTTTATTCATTATGATGCTCATTTCCGTCATCCTGATGTTCATTTCCATCATCATGATGTATATTTCATTCATAATGACTTATTTCCATCATCATGATGCATAAATCCTTCATCATGATACTTATTTCTATCATCATGATGTTCATTTCCTACATCACGATGCATGTTTCCTTCATCATGATGCTCATTTCCTACATCATAATGCTCATTTCCTTCATCATTATGCTCATTTCCTTCATCATGATCATCATTTCCTACGTCACTATGGTAATTCCCTTATTAATTATGTTATTTTCATTCATCATGATGCATATTTCCTTTATCATGATGCTCATTTCCTACATCATTACACATATTTCTTTCTTCCTGATTCTCATTTCCATCATAATGATGATTATTTCCTTCATCCTTATGCTCATTTACTTATCATTATGCTCATTTCCTTCATCCTGATGCATATTTCCTTCATCGTAATGCTCATTTCCTACATCAATATGCTTATTTCCTTCATCATGATGCATATTTCCATCATGATGATGCTTATTTCCTACATCACGATACTAACATCATCATGATGTATATTTTCTTTATCATGATGCTCATTTCCTTCATCATGGTGCTTATTTTCATCATCATCATGCATTAATCCCTTACCATGATGCTTATTTCCTTCATCATGATACAGAAAACCTTCATTATGATGCGAATATCCATCATCATGTTGCATGTTTCCTTCAACATGATGCCCATTTCCTACATCAATATGCTCATTTCCTTCATCACGATGCATGTTTTCTTCATTATGATGCTCATTTCCGTCATCAAGATGCTATTTTCGTTCATCATTACGTCTATTTCCTTCATCATGATGCTAATTTCCTACATCGTGATGCTCATTTCGTTCATCATGATGCATATTTCCTTCATCATGATGCTCATTTCCTTCATCATGATACTCATTTCCATCATCATGATGCATATTTCATTAATCATGATACACATTTCCTACATCATTATGCTCATTCCGTTCATCATGATGCATATTTGCTTCATCATGATGTTAATTTCCTATATCATTACATTCATTTCATTCATCAGGATGCTCATTTCCTTCACCATGATGCGTAGTTCCATCATAATGATGCTCATTTCCTACATTATTATGCTCATGTCCTTAATCATAATGCATGTTTCCATTATCATAATGCTAATTTCCTACATCATGATGCTTATTTCGTTCATCATGATACATATTTCCTTCATCATGATGCTCATTTCCTACATCATGGTGCATAATTCCATCATAATGATGCTTATTTCTTTTATCATGATGCTAATTTCCTTCATCATGATTCTTATTTCTTCATCATGATGCATATTTCCTTTATGATGATGTTATTTACCAATATTATGATGCTTATTCCCTACATTATGATGCTCATTTCCATCATCATGATGCTCATTTTCACTATCGTGATGCTCATTTCCTTCATCATGATGCTCATTTCATTCATCATGATGGATATTTTCTTCATCATGATGCTCATTTCCTACATCATGTTGCATATTTTCTTCATTATTATTCTCATTTCCAACATCATGATGATCATTTCTTTCATCATTATGCAAATTTTCTTCATAACGATACTAATTTCCATCACCACGATAGATAAATCCTTCATCATGATGCTCATTTAGTTCATCTTTATGCATATTTCCGTTATCATGATACTCATTTCCTACATCTTGATGCTCATTTCCTTCATCATGATGATCAATTTCGACGTCATTATGGTCAGTTCCTTCATCATGATGCTTTTTTCCTACATCATGATGCATGTTTGCATCATCAAGATGCTTATTCCGTACATCATGAAACTCATTTCATTCATCACGATGCATATTACCTTCATCTTGATGCTTATTTCCTACATCACGAATCAGACATCATCACGATGCTAATTTCCATATTCATGATGCATATTTTCTTCATCATGATGCTCATTTCCTACTTCATGATGCTTATTTCCATTATCATGATGCATAAATCTTTCATTATGATGCTTATTTCCTTCATCATGATGCTCATTTCAATTATCATGATGCTTGTTTCCTTCATCATGAGTCTCATTTCCTACATCATTATGCTAATTTCCTTCATCATGACGCATATTTTCCTTCATCATGATGCTCATTTCCTACATCACGATGCATATTTCTATCATCATGATTGTCATTTCCTTCATCATGATGCTCATTTCCTTCATCGTGATGCATATTTCCTTTATCACGATGCTCATTCCTTCGACATGATGCATATTTTCTTTATCATGATTCTTAATTCCTTCATCTTGATGATCATTTTCTACATCGTTATTGTCATATCCCTCATTATGTTGCTCATTTCCTTCAACGTTATGCGTATTTCCTTTATCATAATCTTTTTTCCTTCTTATGATGCTCATTTCCTTCATCATATTGCATGTTTCTTTCATAATAATGCGTATTTCCTTCATCATGATGCTTACTTCATTCCATATAATGCATATTTCCTACATCATGATGCATATTTCCATAATCATGCTGCTCATTTCTGTCATCTTGACTATCATTCCCCTCATCATGATGCTCATTTCCTTCATCATGATGCATGTTTTTTCATCATTATACACATTTCCTTCATCATTATGCTCATTTCATTAATCATGATGCATATTTCCTTCATCATGATGTTAATTTCCTACATAATTATGGTCATTTCCTTCATCATGACGCTCATTTCCTTCACCATGATGCATTGTTCGATCATAATAATGCACATTTCCTACATTATCATGCTCATGTCCTTTATCATAATGCTAATTTCCGACATCATGATTCTCATTTCATTCATCATGATACATATTTTCTTCATCATAATGCTCATTTCCTACATCGCGATGCAGATTTCTGACATAATGATTCTTATTTCTTTTTTCATGATGCTCATTTTCTTCATCATGATGCTTATTTCTTCATCATGATGCATATTTCCTTTATAACATTGCTCTTATCTACATCATGATGCAAATTCCCTACATGGTGATGCTAAATTCCATCATCATGATGATCATTTCCTTCATCATTATGCTCATTTTCACTATCGTGATGCTCATTTCCTTCATCATGATGCGTATTTCCTTCATCATGATGCTTATTTCTTGTATCATAATGCTCATTTTCTTCATAATGATGCTCATTCTATCATCATGATTCTCATTCCCATCATTATGATGCATAATTCCTTCATCATTATGCTCATTTCCTTAATCAAGATGCGTATGTCCTTCGTCATGATGCCCATTTCTTACATCATTATGCTAATGTCCTTCATCACGATGCATATTTTCTTCATCATGATACTCATTTCATTCATTATGATGCTCATTTCCGTCATCCTGATGCTTATTTCCATCATCATGATGTATATTTCACTCATAATGATTCTCTTTCCTACATCATGATGCTTACTTCCTTAATCATGTTGCTCATTTCCTTTATCATGATGCATATTTTCTTCATCATGATGCTTATTTCATTCATCATGATGCTCATTTCCATCATCATGATGTAAAAATTCTTCATCATGATTCTCATTTCCTACATCATGATGCTTATTTCCATCATCATGATGCATAAATCCTTCATCATGATACTTATTTCCTTCATCATGATGCTAATTTCCTACATCACGGTGCATGTTTCCTTCATCATGATGCTCATTTCCTACATCATGATGCTCATTTCCTTCATCATTATGCTAATTCCCTTCATCATGATCATTATTTCCTACGTCATTATGGTCATTCCCTTAATAATTATGTTCTTTTCATTCATCATTATGCATATTTCCTTTATCATGATGCTCATTTTCTACATCATTACACATATTTCTTTCTTCATTATTCTCATTTCCATCATAATGATGATTATTTCCATCATCCTTATGCTCATTTACTTCATCATTATGCTCATTTCCTTCATCCTGATTCTTATTTCCTTCATCGTAATGCTCATTTCCTACATCAATATGCTTATTTCCTTCATCATGATGCATATTTCCATCATCATGATGCTTATTTCCTACATCAAGATACTAACATCATCATGATGTATATTTTCTTCATCATGATGCTCATTTCCTTCATCATGGTGCTTATTTTCATCATCATCATGCATTAATCCCTTACCATGATGCTTATTTCCTTCATCATGATACAAAAAACCTTCATTATGATGCGAATATCCATCATCATGTTGCATGTTTCCTTCAACATGATGCCCATTTCCTACATCAATATGCTCATTTCCTTCATCACGATGCATGTTTTCTTCATTATGATGCTCATTTCCGTCATCAAGATGCTATTTTCGTTCATCATTACGTGTATTTCATCATGATGCTAATTTCCTACATCGTGATGCTCATTTCGTTCATCATGATGCATATTTCCTTCATCATGATACTCATTTTTATCATCATGATGCATATTTTATTAATCATGATACACATTTCCTACATCATTATGCTCATTCCGTTCATCATGATGCATATTTGCTTCATCATGATGTTAATTTCCTACGTCATTACGTTCATTTCATTCATCAGGATGCTCATTTCCTTCATCATGATGTTAATTTCCTACCTCATTACGTTCATTTCCTTTATAATGATGCTCATTTCCTTCCCCATGATGCGTAGTTCCATCATAATGATGCTCATTTCCTACATTATTATGATCATGTCCTTCATCACGATACATGTTTCCATTATCATAATGCTAAATTTCTACATCATGATGCTCATTTCGTTCATCATGATACATATTTCCTTCATCATTATGCTCATTTCCCACATCATGGTGCATATTTCCTTCATAATGATGCTCATTTCTTTTATCAGGAAGCTAATTTCCTTCATCATGATTCTTATTTCTTCATCATGATGCATATTTCTTTTATGATGATGCTCTTTACCAATATCATGATGCTCATTCCCTGCATGATGATTCTCATTTCCATCATCATTATGCTCATTTCTTTCATCATGATGCTCATTTTTACTATCGTGATGCTCATTTCCTTCATCATGATGCTTATTTCAAACATAATGATGCTTATTTCATTCATCATGATGGATATTTCCTTCATCATGATGCTCATTTCCTACATCATGTTGCATATTTCCTTCATTATTACGCTCATTTCCAACATCATGATGATCATTTCTTTCATCATTATGCAAATTTTCTTTATAACGATGCTAATTTCCATCACCACGATAGATAAATCCTTCATCATGATGCTCATATAGTTCATCTTTATGCATATTTCCGTTATCATGATACTCATTTCCTTCATCATGATGCTCATTTCCTTCATCATGATGCATATTTCCTTTATCACGATGCTCATTCCTTCGACATGATGCATATTTCCTTTATCATGATTCTTAATTCCTTCATCTTGACTCATTTCCTACATCATTATGGTCATATCCTTCATTATTATGCTCATTTCCTACAACGTTATGCGTATGTCCTTCGTCATAATGCTTTTTTCCTTCATTATGATGCTCATTTCCTTTATCATGTTGCATGTTTCTTTCATAATAATGCGTATTTCCTTCATTATGATGCTTACTACATTCCATATAATGCATATTTCCTTTATCATGATACTCATTTCCTACATCATGATGCATATTTCCATAATCATGCTGCTTATTTCTGTCATCTTGACTATCATTCTCCTCATCATGATGCTCATTTCCTTCATCATGATGTATATTTTTTTCATCATTATACACATTTTCTACATCATTATGCTCATTTCATTAATCATGATGCATATTTCCTTCATCATGATGTTAATTTCCTACATAATTATGGTCATTTCCTTCATCATGACGCTCATTTCCTTCACCATGATGCGTTGTTCGATCATAATATTGCACATTTCCTACATTATCATGCTCATGTCCTTCATCATAATGCTAATTTCCGACATCATGATGCTCATTTCGTTCATCATGATACATATTTCCTTCATCATAATTCTCCTTTCCTACATCGCGATGCATATTTCTGTCATAATGATTCTTATTTCTTTTATCATGATGCTCATTTCCTTCATCATGATGCTTATTTCTTCATCGTGATGCATATTTCCTTTATAACAACGCTCTTATCTATATCATGATGCAAATTCCCAACATGATGATGCTCAATTCCATCATCATGATGATCATTTCCTTCATCATTATGCTCATTTTCACTATTGTGATGCTAATTTCCTTCATCATGATGCGTATTTCCTTCATCATGATGCTTATTTCCTGTATCATAATGCTTATTTTCTTCCTAATGATGCTCATTCTATCATCACGATTCTCATTTCCATCATTACGATGCATAATTCCTTCATCATTATGCTCATTTCCTTAATCAAGATGCGTATGTCCTTCGTCATGATGCCCATTTCCTACATCTTTATGCTCAAGTCCTTCATCACGATGCATATTTACTTCATCATGATACTCATTTTATTCATTATGATGCTCATTTCCGTCATCCTGATGTTCATTTCCATCATCATGATGTATATTTCATTCATAATGACTTATTTCCATCATCATGATGCATAAATCCTTCATCATGATACTTATTTCTATCATCATGATGTTCATTTCCTACATCACGATGCATGTTTCCTTCATCATGATGCTCATTTCCTACATCATAATGCTCATTTCCTTCATCATTATGCTCATTTCCTTCATCATGATCATCATTTCCTACGTCACTATGGTAATTCCCTTATTAATTATGTTATTTTCATTCATCATGATGCATATTTCCTTTATCATGATGCTCATTTCCTACATCATTACACATATTTCTTTCTTCCTGATTCTCATTTCCATCATAATGATGATTATTTCCTTCATCCTTATGCTCATTTACTTTATCATTATGCTCATTTCCTTCATCCTGATGCATATTTCCTTCATCGTAATGCTCATTTCCTACATCAATATGCTTATTTCCTTCATCATGATGCATATTTCCATCATGATGATGCTTATTTCCTACATCACGATACTAACATCATCATGATGTATATTTTCTTTATCATGATGCTCATTTCCTTCATCATGGTGCTTTTTTTCATCATCATCATGCATTAATCCCTTACCATGATGCTTATTTCCTTCATCATGATACAGAAAACCTTCATTATGATGTGAATATCCATCATCATGTTGCATGTTTCCTTCAACATGATGCCCATTTCCTACATCAATATGCTCATTTCCTTCATCACGATGCATGTTTTCTTCATTATGATGCTCATTTCCGTCATCAAGATGCTATTTTCGTTCATCATTACGTCTATTTCCTTCATCATGATGCTAATTTCCTACATCGTGATGCTCATTTCGTTCATCATGATGCATATTTCCTTCATCATGATGCTCATTTCCTTCATCATGATACTCATTTCCATCATCATGATGCATATTTCATTAATCATGATACACATTTCCTACATCATTATGCTCATTCCGTTCATCATGATGCATATTTGCTTCATCATGATGTTAATTTCCTATATCATTACATTCATTTCATTCATCAGGATGCTCATTTCCTTCACCATGATGCGTAGTTCCATCATAATGATGCTCATTTCCTACATTATTATGCTCATGTCCTTAATCATAATGCATGTTTCCATTATCATAATGCTAATTTCCTACATCATGATGCTTATTTCGTTCATCATGATACATATTTCCTTCATCATGATGCTCATTTCCTACATCATGGTGCATAATTCCATCATAATGATGCTTATTTCTTTTATCATGATGCTAATTTCCTTCATCATGATTCTTATTTCTTCATCATGATGCATATTTCCTTTATGATGATGTTATTTACCAATATTATGATGCTTATTCCCTACATTATGATGCTCATTTCCATCATCATGATGCTCATTTTCACTATCGTGATGCTCATTTCCTTCATCATGATGCTCATTTCATTCATCATGATGGATATTTTCTTCATCATGATGCTCATTTCCTACATCATGTTGCATATTTTCTTCATTATTATTCTCATTTCCAACATCATGATGATCATTTCTTTCATCATTATGCAAATTTTCTTCATAACGATACTAATTTCCATCACCACGATAGATAAATCCTTCATCATGATGCTCATTTAGTTCATCTTTATGCATATTTCCGTTATCATGATACTCATTTCCTACATCTTGATGCTCATTTCCTTCATCATGATGATCAATTTCGACGTCATTATGGTCAGTTCCTTCATCATGATGCTTTTTTCCTACATCATGATGCATGTTTGCATCATCAAGATGCTTATTCCGTACATCATGAAACTCATTTCATTCATCACGATGCATATTACCTTCATCTTGATGCTTATTTCCTACATCACGAATCAGACATCATCACGATGCTAATTTCCATATTCATGATGCATATTTTCTTCATCATGATGCTCATTTCCTACTTCATGATGCTTATTTCCATTATCATGATGCATAAATCTTTCATTATGATGCTTATTTCCTTCATCATGATGCTCATTTCAATTATCATGATGCTTGTTTCCTTCATCATGAGTCTCATTTCCTACATCATTATGCTAATTTCCTTCATCATGACGCATATTTTCCTTCATCATGATGCTCATTTCCTACATCACGATGCATATTTCTATCATCATGATTGTCATTTCCTTCATCATGATGCTCATTTCCTTCATCGTGATGCATATTTCCTTTATCACGATGCTCATTCCTTCGACATGATGCATATTTTCTTTATCATGATTCTTAATTCCTTCATCTTGATGATCATTTTCTACATCGTTATTGTCATATCCCTCATTATGTTGCTCATTTCCTTCAACGTTATGCGTATTTCCTTTATCATAATCTTTTTTCCTTCTTATGATGCTCATTTCCTTCATCATATTGCATGTTTCTTTCATAATAATGCGTATTTCCTTCATCATGATGCTTACTTCATTCCATATAATGCATATTTCCTACATCATGATGCATATTTCCATAATCATGCTGCTCATTTCTGTCATCTTGACTATCATTCCCCTCATCATGATGCTCATTTCCTTCATCATGATGCATGTTTTTTCATCATTATACACATTTCCTTCATCATTATGCTCATTTCATTAATCATGATGCATATTTCCTTCATCATGATGTTAATTTCCTACATAATTATGGTCATTTCCTTCATCATGACGCTCATTTCCTTCACCATGATGCATTGTTCGATCATAATAATGCACATTTCCTACATTATCATGCTCATGTCCTTTATCATAATGCTAATTTCCGACATCATGATTCTCATTTCATTCATCATGATACATATTTTCTTCATCATAATGCTCATTTCCTACATCGCGATGCAGATTTCTGACATAATGATTCTTATTTCTTTTTTCATGATGCTCATTTTCTTCATCATGATGCTTATTTCTTCATCATGATGCATATTTCCTTTATAACATTGCTCTTATCTACATCATGATGCAAATTCCCTACATGGTGATGCTAAATTCCATCATCATGATGATCATTTCCTTCATCATTATGCTCATTTTCACTATCGTGATGCTCATTTCCTTCATCATGATGCGTATTTCCTTCATCATGATGCTTATTTCTTGTATCATAATGCTCATTTTCTTCATAATGATGCTCATTCTATCATCATGATTCTCATTTCCATCATTATGATGCATAATTCCTTCATCATTATGCTCATTTCCTTAATCAAGATGCGTATGTCCTTCGTCATGATGCCCATTTCTTACATCATTATGCTAATGTCCTTCATCACGATGCATATTTTCTTCATCATGATACTCATTTCATTCATTATGATGCTCATTTCCGTCATCCTGATGCTTATTTCCATCATCATGATGTATATTTCACTCATAATGATTCTCTTTCCTACATCATGATGCTTACTTCCTTAATCATGTTGCTCATTTCCTTTATCATGATGCATATTTTCTTCATCATGATGCTTATTTCATTCATCATGATGCTCATTTCCATCATCATGATGTAAAAATTCTTCATCATGATTCTCATTTCCTACATCATGATGCTTATTTCCATCATCATGATGCATAAATCCTTCATCATGATACTTATTTCCTTCATCATGATGCTAATTTCCTACATCACGGTGCATGTTTCCTTCATCATGATGCTCATTTCCTACATCATGATGCTCATTTCCTTCATCATTATGCTAATTTCCTTCATCATGATCATTATTTCCTACGTCATTATGGTCATTCCCTTAATAATTATGTTCTTTTCATTCATCATTATGCATATTTCCTTTATCATGATGCTCATTTTCTACATCATTACACATATTTCTTTCTTCATTATTCTCATTTCCATCATAATGATGATTATTTCCATCATCCTTATGCTCATTTACTTCATCATTATGCTCATTTCCTTCATCCTGATTCTTATTTCCTTCATCGTAATGCTCATTTCCTACATCAATATGCTTATTTCCTTCATCATGATGCATATTTCCATCATCATGATGCTTATTTCCTACATCAAGATACTAACATCATCATGATGTATATTTTCTTCATCATGATGCTCATTTCCTTCATCATGGTGCTTATTTTCATCATCATCATGCATTAATCCCTTACCATGATGCTTATTTCCTTCATCATGATACAAAAAACCTTCATTATGATGCGAATATCCATCATCATGTTGCATGTTTCCTTCAACATGATGCCCATTTCCTACATCAATATGCTCATTTCCTTCATCACGATGCATGTTTTCTTCATTATGATGCTCATTTCCGTCATCAAGATGCTATTTTCGTTCATCATTACGTGTATTTCATCATGATGCTAATTTCCTACATCGTGATGCTCATTTCGTTCATCATGATGCATATTTCCTTCATCATGATACTCATTTTTATCATCATGATGCATATTTTATTAATCATGATACACATTTCCTACATCATTATGCTCATTCCGTTCATCATGATGCATATTTGCTTCATCATGATGTTAATTTCCTACGTCATTACGTTCATTTCATTCATCAGGATGCTCATTTCCTTCATCATGATGTTAATTTCCTACCTCATTACGTTCATTTCCTTTATAATGATGCTCATTTCCTTCCCCATGATGCGTAGTTCCATCATAATGATGCTCATTTCCTACATTATTATGATCATGTCCTTCATCACGATACATGTTTCCATTATCATAATGCTAAATTTCTACATCATGATGCTCATTTCGTTCATCATGATACATATTTCCTTCATCATTATGCTCATTTCCCACATCATGGTGCATATTTCCTTCATAATGATGCTCATTTCTTTTATCAGGAAGCTAATTTCCTTCATCATGATTCTTATTTCTTCATCATGATGCATATTTCTTTTATGATGATGCTCTTTACCAATATCATGATGCTCATTCCCTGCATGATGATTCTCATTTCCATCATCATTATGCTCATTTCTTTCATCATGATGCTCATTTTTACTATCGTGATGCTCATTTCCTTCATCATGATGCTTATTTCAAACATAATGATGCTTATTTCATTCATCATGATGGATATTTCCTTCATCATGATGCTCATTTCCTACATCATGTTGCATATTTCCTTCATTATTACGCTCATTTCCAACATCATGATGATCATTTCTTTCATCATTATGCAAATTTTCTTTATAACGATGCTAATTTCCATCACCACGATAGATAAATCCTTCATCATGATGCTCATATAGTTCATCTTTATGCATATTTCCGTTATCATGATACTCATTTCCTTCATCGTGATGCTCATTTCCTTCATCATGATGCATATTTCCTTTATCACGATGCTCATTCCTTCGACATGATGCATATTTCCTTTATCATGATTCTTAATTCCTTCATCTTGACGATCATTTCCTACATCATTATGGTCATATCCATCATTATGATGCTCATTTCCTACAACGTTATGCGTATGTCCGTCATAATGCTTTTTTCCTTCATTATGATGCTCATTTCCTTTATCATGTTGCATGTTTCTTTCATAATAATGCGTATTTCCTTCATAATGATGCTTACTTCATTCCATATAATGCATATTTCCTTTATCATGATGCTCATTTCCTATATCATGATGCATATTTCCATAATCATGCTGCTCATTTCTGTCATCTTGACTATCATTCCCCTCATCATGATGCTCATTTCCTTCATCATGATGCATATTTTTCATCATTATACACATTTCCTACATCATTATGCTCATTTCATTAATCATGATGCATATTTCCTTCATCATGATGTTAATTTCCTACATAATTATGGTCATTTCCTTCATCATGACGCTCATTTCCTTCACCATGATGCATTGTTCGATCATAATAATGCACATTTCCTACATTATCATGCTCATGTCCTCATCATAATGCTAATTTCCGACATCATGATTCTCATTTCGTTCATCATGATACATATTTCCTTCATCATAATGCTCATTTCCTACATCGCGATGCATATTTCTGTCATAATGATTCTTATTTCTTTTATCATGATGCTCATTTTCTTCATCATGATGCTTATTTCTTCATCATGATGCATATTTCCTTTATAACAACGCTCTTATCTACATCATGATGCAAATTCCCTACATGGTGATGCTCAATTCCATCATCATGATGATCATTTCCTTCATCATTATGCTCATTTTCACTATCGTGATGCTCATTTCCTTCATCATGATGCGTATTTCCTTCATCATGATGCTTATTTCTTGTATCATAATGCTCATTTTCTTCATAATGATGCTCATTCTATCATCATGATTCTCATTTCCATCATTATGATGCATAATTCCTTCATCATTATGATCATTTCCTTAATCAAGATGCGTATGTCCGTCATGATTCCCATTTCTTACATCATTATGTTCATGTCCTTCATCACAATGCATATTTTCTTCATCATGATACTCATTTCATTCATTATGATGCTCATTTCCGCCATCCTGATGCTCATTTCCATCATCATGATGTATATTTCACTCATAATGATTCTTTTTCCTACATCATGATGCTTATTTCCTTAATCATGTTGCTCATTTCCTACATCATGGTGCATAATTCCTTCATAATGATGCTTATTTCTTTTATCATGATGCTAATTTCCTTCATCATGATTCTTATTTCTTCATCATGATGCATATTTCCTTTATGATGATGTTCTTTACTAATATTATGATGCTTATTTCATTCATCATGATGCTCATTTCCATCATCATGATGTAAAAATTCTTCATCATGATGCTTATTTTCTTCATCATGATTCTCATTTCCTACATCATGATGCTTATTTCCATCATCATGATGCATAAATCCTTCATCATGATACTTATTTCCTTCATCATGATGCTAATTTCCTACATCACGGTGCATGTTTCCTTCATCTTGATGCTCATTTCCTACATCATTATGCTCATTTCCTTCATCATGATCATTATTTCCTATGTCATTATGGTCATTCCCTTAATAATTATGTTCTTTTCATTCATCATTATGCATATTTCCTTTATCATGATGCTCATTTTCTACATCATTACACATATTTCTTTCTTCATTATTCTCATTTCCATCATAATGATGATTATTTCCATCATCCTTATGCTCATTTACTTCATCATTATGCTCATTTCCTTCATCCTGATTCTTATTTCCTTCATCGTAATGCTCATTTCCTACATCAATATGCTTATTTCCTTCATCATGATGCATATTTCCATCATCATGATGCTTATTTCCTACATCAAGATACTAACATAATCATGATGTATATTTTCTTCATCATGATGCTCATTTCCTTCATCATGGTGCTTATTTTCATCATCATCATGCATTAATCCCTTACCATGATGCTTATTTCCTTCATCAGGATACAAAAAACCTTCATTATGATGCGAATATCCATCATCATGTTGCATGTTTCCTTCAACATGATGCCCATTTCCTACATCAATATGCTCATTTCCTTCATCACGATGTATGTTTTCTTCATTATGATGCTCATTTCCGTCATCAAGATGCTATTTTCGTTCATCATTACGTGTATTTCCTTCATCATGACGCTAATTTCCTACATCGTGATGCTCATTTCGTTCATCATGGTGCATATTTCCTTCATCATGATGCTCATTTCCTTCATCATGATACTCATTTCCATCATCATGATGCATATTTCATTAATCATGATACACATTTCCTACATCATTATGCTCATTCTGTTCATCATGATGCATATTTGCTTCATCATGATGTTAATTTCCTACATCATTACATTCATTTCATTCATCAGGATGCTCATTTCCTTCACCATGATGCGTAGTTCCATCATAATGATGCTCATTTCCTACATTATTATGCTCATGTCCTTAATCATAATGCATGTTTCCATTATCATAATGCTAATTTCCTACAGCATGATGCTTATTTCGTTCATCATGATACATATTTCCTTCATCATGATGCTCATTTCCTACATCATGGTGCATAATTCCTTCATAATGATGCTTATTTCTTTTATCATGATGCTAATTTCCTTCATCATGATTCTTATTTCTTCATCATGATGCATATTTTCTTTTATGATGATGTTCTTTACCGATATTATGATGCTTATTTCATTCATCATGATGCTCATTTCCATCATCATGATGTAAAAATTCTTCATCATGATGCTTATTTTCTTCATCATGATTCTCATTTCCTACATCATGATGCTTATTTCCATCATCATGATGCATAAATCCTTCATCATGATACTTATTTCCTTCATCATGATGCTAATTTCCTACATCACGGTGTATGTTTCCTTCATCATGATGCTCATTTCCTACATCATGATGCTCATTTCCTTCATCATTATGCTCATTTCCTTCATCATGATCATTATTTCCTACGTCATTATGGTCATTCCCTTAATAATTATGTTCTTTTCATTCATCATTATGCATATTTCCTTTATCATGATGCTCATTTTCTACATCATTACACATATTTCTTTCTTCATTATTCTCATTTCCATTATAATGATGATTATTTCCATCATCCTTATGCTCATTTACTTCATCATTATGCTCATTTCCTTCATCCTGATTCTTATTTCCTTCATCGTAATGCTCATTTCCTACATCAATATGCTTATTTCCTTCATCATGATGTATATTTCCATCATCATGATGCTTATTTCCTACATCAAGATACTAACATCATCATGATGTATATTTTCTTCATCATGATGCTCATTTCCTTCATCATGGTGCTTATTTTCATCATCATCATGCATTGATCCCTTACCATGATGCTTATTTCCTTCATCATGATACATAAAACATTCATTATGATGCGAATATCCATCATCATGTTGCATGTTTCCTTCAACATGATGCCCATTTCCTACATCAATATGCTCATTTCCTTCATCACGATGCATGTTTTCTTCATTATGATGCTCATTTCCGTCATCAAGATGCTATTTTCGTTCATCATTACGTGTATTTCCTTCATCATGATACTAATTTCCTACATCGTGATGCTCATTTCGTTCATCATGATGCATATTTCCTTCATCATGATGCTCATTTCCTTCATCATGATACTCATTTCCATCATCATGATGCATATTTCATTAATCATGATACACATTTCCTACATCATTATGCTCATTCCGTTCATCATGATGCATATTTGCTTCATCATGATGTTAATTTCCTACATCATTACATTCATTTCATTCATCAGGATGCTCATTTCCTTCACCATTATGCGTAGTTCCATCATAATGATGCTCATTTCCTACATTATTATGCTCATGTCCTTAATCATAATGCATGTTTCCATTATCAAAATGCTAATTTCCTACATCATGATGCTTATTTTGTTCATCATGATACATATTTCTTTCATCATGATGCTCATTTCCTACATCATGGTGCATAATTCCTTCATAATGATGCTTATTTCTTTTATCATGATGCTAATTTCCCTCATCATGATTCTTATTTCTTCATCATGATGCATATTTCCTTTATGATGATGTTATTTACCAATATTATGATGCTCATTCCCTACATTATGATGCTCATTTCCATCATCATGATGCTCATTTTCACTATCGTGATGCTCATTTCCTTCATCATGATGCTCATTTCAAACATAATGATGCTCATTTCATTCATCATGATGGATATTTCCTTAATCATGATGCTCATTTCCTACATCATGTTGCATATTTTCTTCATTATTATTCTCATTTCCAACATCATGATGATCATTTCTTTCATCATTATGCAAATTTTCTTTATAACGATACTAATTTCCATCACCACGATAGATAAATCCTTCATCATGATGCTCATTTAGTTCATCTTTATGCATATTTTCGTTATCATGATACTCATTTCCTACATCTTGATGCTCATTTCCTTCATCATGATGATCAATTTCGACGTCATTATGGTCAGTTCCTTCATCATGAAGCTTTTTTCCTACATCATGATGCATGTTTACATCATCAAGATGCTTATTCCGTACATCATGAAACTCATTTCATTCATCACGATGCATATTACCTTCATCTTGATGCTTATTTCCTACATCACGAATCAGACATCATCATGATGCTAATTTCCATATTCATGATGCATATTTTCTTCATCATGATGCTCATTTCCTACTTCATGATGCTTATTTCCATTATCATGATGCATAAATCTTTCATTATGATGCTTATTTCCTTCATCCGGATGCTCATTTCAATTATCATGATGCTTGTTTCCTTCATCATGAGTCTCATTTCCTACATCATTATGCTAATTTCCTTCATCATGACGCATATTTTCCTTCATCATGATGCTCATTTCCTACATCACGATGCATATTTCCATCATCATGATTGTCATTTCCTTCATCATGATGCTCATTTCCTTTATCGTGATGCATATTTCCTTTATCACGATGCTCATTCCTTCGACATGATGCATATTTTCTTTATCATGATTCTTAATTCCTTCATCTTGACGATCATTTCCTACATCGTTATTATCATATCCCTCATTATGTTGCTCATTTCCTTCAACGTTATGCGTATTTCCTTTATCATAATCTTTTTTCCTTCATTATGATGCTCATTTCCTTCATCATATTGCATGTTTCTTTCATAATAATGCGTATTTCCTTCATCATGATGCTTACTTCATTCCATATAATGCATATTTTCTACATCATGATGCATATTTCCATAATCATGCTGCTCATTTCTGTCATCTTGACTATCATTCCCCTCATCATGATGCTCATTTCCTTCATCATGATGCATGTTTTTTCATCATTATACACATTTCCTACATCATTATGCTCATTTCATTAATCATGATGCATATTTCCTTCATCATGATGTTAATTTCCTACATAATTATGGTCATTTCCTTCATCATGACGCTCATTTCCTTCACCATGATGCATTGTTCGATCATAATAATGCACATTTCCTACATTATCATGCTCATGTCCTTCATCATAATGCTAATTTCCGACATCATGATTCTCATTTCGTTCATCATGATACATATTTCCTTCATCATAATGCTCATTTCTTACATCGCGATGCAGATTTTTGTCATAATGATTCTTATTTCTTTTTTCATGATGCTCATTTTCTTCATCATGATGCTTATTTCTTCATCATGATGCGTATTTCCTTTATAACAACGCTCTTATCTACATCATGATGCAAATTCCCTACATGGTGATGCTAAATTCCATCATCATGATGATCATTTCCTTCATCATTATGCTCATTTTCACTATCGTGATGCTCATTTCCTTCATCATGATGCTTATTTCTTGTATCATAATGCTCATTTTCTTCATAATGATGCTCATTCTATCATCATGATTCTCATTTCCATCATTATGATGCATAATTCCTTCATCATTATGCTCATTTCCTTAATCAAGATGCGTATGTCCTTCGTCATGATGCCCATTTCTTACATCATTATGCTAATGTCCTTCATCACGATGCATATTTTCTTCATCATGATGCTCATTTCATTCATTATGATGCTCATTTCCGTCATCCTGATGCTTATTTCCATCATCATGATGTATATTTCACTCATAATGATTCTCTTTCCTACATCATGATGCTTACTTCCTTAATCATGTTGCTCATTTCCTTCATCATGATGCATATTTTCTTCATCATGATGCTTATTTCATTCATCATGATGCTCATTTCCATCATCATGATGTAAAAATTCTTCATCATGATGCTTATTTTCTTCATCATGATTCTCATTTCCTACATCATGATGCATAAATCCTTCATCATGATACTTATTTCCTTCATCATGATGCTAATTTTCTACATCACGGTGCATGTTTCCTTCATCATGATGCTCATTTTCTACATCATGATGCTCATTTCCTTCATCATTATGCTCATTTCCTTCATCATGATCATTATTTCCTACGTCATTATGGTCATTCCCTTAATAATTATGTTCTTTTCATTCATCATTATGCATATTTCCTTTATCATGATGCTCATTTTCTACATCATTACACATATTTCTTTCTTAATTATTCTCATTTCCATCATAATGATGATTATTTCCATCATCCTTATGCTCATTTACTTCATCATTATGCTCATTTCCTTCATCCTGATTCATATTTCCTTCATCGTAATGCTCATTTCCTACATCAATATGCTTATTTCCTTCATCATGATACTTATTTCCTTCATCATGATGCTAATTTCCTACATCACGGTGCATGTTTCCTTCATCTTGATGCTCATTTCCTACATCATTATGCTCATTTCCTTCATCATGATCATTATTTCCTATGTCATTATGGTCATTCCCTTAATAATTATGTTCTTTTCATTCATCATTATGCATATTTCCTTTATCATGATGCTCATTTTCTACATCATTACACATATTTCTTTCTTCATTATTCTCATTTCCATCATAATGATGATTATTTCCATCATCCTTATGCTCATTTACTTCATCATTATGCTCATTTCCTTCATCCTGATTCTTATTTCCTTCATCGTAATGCTCATTTCCTACATCAATATGCTTATTTCCTTCATCATGATGCATATTTCCATCATCATGATGCTTATTTCCTACATCAAGATACTAACATAATCATGATGTATATTTTCTTCATCATGATGCTCATTTCCTTCATCATGGTGCTTATTTTCATCATCATCATGCATTAATCCCTTACCATGATGCTTATTTCCTTCATCAGGATACAAAAAACCTTCATTATGATGCGAATATCCATCATCATGTTGCATGTTTCCTTCAACATGATGCCCATTTCCTACATCAATATGCTCATTTCCTTCATCACGATGCATGTTTTCTTCATTATGATGCTCATTTCCGTCATCAAGATGCTATTTTCGTTCATCATTACGTGTATTTCCTTCATCATGACGCTAATTTCCTACATCGTGATGCTCATTTCGTTCATCATGGTGCATATTTCCTTCATCATGATGCTCATTTCCTTCATCATGATACTCATTTCCATCATCATGATGCATATTTCATTAATCATGATACACATTTCCTACATCATTATGCTCATTCTGTTCATCATGATGCATATTTGCTTCATCATGATGTTAATTTCCTACATCATTACATTCATTTCATTCATCAGGATGCTCATTTCCTTCACCATGATGCGTAGTTCCATCATAATGATGCTCATTTCCTACATTATTATGCTCATGTCCTTAATCATAATGCATGTTTCCATTATCATAATGCTAATTTCCTACAGCATGATGCTTATTTCGTTCATCATGATACATATTTCCTTCATCATGATGCTCATTTCCTACATCATGGTGCATAATTCCTTCATAATGATGCTTATTTCTTTTATCATGATGCTAATTTCCTTCATCATGATTCTTATTTCTTCATCATGATGCATATTTTCTTTTATGATGATGTTCTTTACCGATATTATGATGCTTATTTCATTCATCATGATGCTCATTTCCATCATCATGATGTAAAAATTCTTCATCATGATGCTTATTTTCTTCATCATGATTCTCATTTCCTACATCATGATGCTTATTTCCATCATCATGATGCATAAATCCTTCATCATGATACTTATTTCCTTCATCATGATGCTAATTTCCTACATCACGGTGTATGTTTCCTTCATCATGATGCTCATTTCCTACATCATGATGCTCATTTCCTTCATCATTATGCTCATTTCCTTCATCATGATCATTATTTCCTACGTCATTATGGTCATTCCCTTAATAATTATGTTCTTTTCATTCATCATTATGCATATTTCCTTTATCATGATGCTCATTTTCTACATCATTACACATATTTCTTTCTTCATTATTCTCATTTCCATTATAATGATGATTATTTCCATCATCCTTATGCTCATTTACTTCATCATTATGCTCATTTCCTTCATCCTGATTCTTATTTCCTTCATCGTAATGCTCATTTCCTACATCAATATGCTTATTTCCTTCATCATGATGTATATTTCCATCATCATGATGCTTATTTCCTACATCAAGATACTAACATCATCATGATGTATATTTTCTTCATCATGATGCTCATTTCCTTCATCATGGTGCTTATTTTCATCATCATCATGCATTGATCCCTTACCATGATGCTTATTTCCTTCATCATGATACATAAAACATTCATTATGATGCGAATATCCATCATCATGTTGCATGTTTCCTTCAACATGATGCCCATTTCCTACATCAATATGCTCATTTACTTCATCACGATGCATGTTTTCTTCATTATGATGCTCATTTCCGTCATCAAGATGCTATTTTCGTTCATCATTACGTGTATTTCCTTCATCATGATACTAATTTCCTACATCGTGATGCTCATTTCGTTCATCATGATGCATATTTCCTTCATCATGATGCTCATTTCCTTCATCATGATACTCATTTCCATCATCATGATGCATATTTCATTAATCATGATACACATTTCCTACATCATTATGCTCATTCCGTTCATCATGATGCATATTTGCTTCATCATGATGTTAATTTCCTACATCATTACATTCATTTCATTCATCAGGATGCTCATTTCCTTCACCATTATGCGTAGTTCCATCATAATGATGCTCATTTCCTACATTATTATGCTCATGTCCTTAATCATAATGCATGTTTCCATTATCAAAATGCTAATTTCCTACATCATGATGCTTATTTTGTTCATCATGATACATATTTCTTTCATCATGATGCTCATTTCCTACATCATGGTGCATAATTCCTTCATAATGATGCTTATTTCTTTTATCATGATGCTAATTTCCCTCATCATGATTCTTATTTCTTCATCATGATGCATATTTCCTTTATGATGATGTTATTTACCAATATTATGATGCTCATTCCCTACATTATGATGCTCATTTCCATCATCATGATGCTCATTTTCACTATCGTGATGCTCATTTCCTTCATCATGATGCTCATTTCAAACATAATGATGCTCATTTCATTCATCATGATGGATATTTCCTTAATCATGATGCTCATTTCCTACATCATGTTGCATATTTTCTTCATTATTATTCTCATTTCCAACATCATGATGATCATTTCTTTCATCATTATGCAAATTTTCTTTATAACGATACTAATTTCCATCACCACGATAGATAAATCCTTCATCATGATGCTCATTTAGTTCATCTTTATGCATATTTTCGTTATCATGATACTCATTTCCTACATCTTGATGCTCATTTCCTTCATCATGATGATCAATTTCGACGTCATTATGGTCAGTTCCTTCATCATGAAGCTTTTTTCCTACATCATGATGCATGTTTACATCATCAAGATGCTTATTCCGTACATCATGAAACTCATTTCATTCATCACGATGCATATTACCTTCATCTTGATGCTTATTTCCTACATCACGAATCAGACATCATCATGATGCTAATTTCCATATTCATGATGCATATTTTCTTCATCATGATGCTCATTTCCTACTTCATGATGCTTATTTCCATTATCATGATGCATAAATCTTTCATTATGATGCTTATTTCCTTCATCCGGATGCTCATTTCAATTATCATGATGCTTGTTTCCTTCATCATGAGTCTCATTTCCTACATCATTATGCTAATTTCCTTCATCATGACGCATATTTTCCTTCATCATGATGCTCATTTCCTACATCACGATGCATATTTCCATCATCATGATTGTCATTTCCTTCATCATGATGCTCATTTCCTTTATCGTGATGCATATTTCCTTTATCACGATGCTCATTCCTTCGACATGATGCATATTTTCTTTATCATGATTCTTAATTCCTTCATCTTGACGATCATTTCCTACATCGTTATTATCATATCCCTCATTATGTTGCTCATTTCCTTCAACGTTATGCGTATTTCCTTTATCATAATCTTTTTTCCTTCATTATGATGCTCATTTCCTTCATCATATTGCATGTTTCTTTCATAATAATGCGTATTTCCTTCATCATGATGCTTACTTCATTCCATATAATGCATATTTTCTACATCATGATGCATATTTCCATAATCATGCTGCTCATTTCTGTCATCTTGACTATCATTCCCCTCATCATGATGCTCATTTCCTTCATCATGATGCATGTTTTTTCATCATTATACACATTTCCTACATCATTATGCTCATTTCATTAATCATGATGCATATTTCCTTCATCATGATGTTAATTTCCTACATAATTATGGTCATTTCCTTCATCATGACGCTCATTTCCTTCACCATGATGCATTGTTCGATCATAATAATGCACATTTCCTACATTATCATGCTCATGTCCTTCATCATAATGCTAATTTCCGACATCATGATTCTCATTTCGTTCATCATGATACATATTTCCTTCATCATAATGCTCATTTCTTACATCGCGATGCAGATTTTTGTCATAATGATTCTTATTTCTTTTTTCATGATGCTCATTTTCTTCATCATGATGCTTATTTCTTCATCATGATGCGTATTTCCTTTATAACAACGCTCTTATCTACATCATGATGCAAATTCCCTACATGGTGATGCTAAATTCCATCATCATGATGATCATTTCCTTCATCATTATGCTCATTTTCACTATCGTGATGCTCATTTCCTTCATCATGATGCTTATTTCTTGTATCATAATGCTCATTTTCTTCATAATGATGCTCATTCTATCATCATGATTCTCATTTCCATCATTATGATGCATAATTCCTTCATCATTATGCTCATTTCCTTAATCAAGATGCGTATGTCCTTCGTCATGATGCCCATTTCTTACATCATTATGCTAATGTCCTTCATCACGATGCATATTTTCTTCATCATGATGCTCATTTCATTCATTATGATGCTCATTTCCGTCATCCTGATGCTTATTTCCATCATCATGATGTATATTTCACTCATAATGATTCTCTTTCCTACATCATGATGCTTACTTCCTTAATCATGTTGCTCATTTCCTTCATCATGATGCATATTTTCTTCATCATGATGCTTATTTCATTCATCATGATGCTCATTTCCATCATCATGATGTAAAAATTCTTCATCATGATGCTTATTTTCTTCATCATGATTCTCATTTCCTACATCATGATGCATAAATCCTTCATCATGATACTTATTTCCTTCATCATGATGCTAATTTTCTACATCACGGTGCATGTTTCCTTCATCATGATGCTCATTTTCTACATCATGATGCTCATTTCCTTCATCATTATGCTCATTTCCTTCATCATGATCATTATTTCCTACGTCATTATGGTCATTCCCTTAATAATTATGTTCTTTTCATTCATCATTATGCATATTTCCTTTATCATGATGCTCATTTTCTACATCATTACACATATTTCTTTCTTAATTATTCTCATTTCCATCATAATGATGATTATTTCCATCATCCTTATGCTCATTTACTTCATCATTATGCTCATTTCCTTCATCCTGATTCATATTTCCTTCATCGTAATGCTCATTTCCTACATCAATATGCTTATTTCCTTCATCATGATACTTATTTCCTTCATCATGATGCTAATTTCCTACATCACGGTGCATGTTTCCTTCATCTTGATGCTCATTTCCTACATCATTATGCTCATTTCCTTCATCATGATCATTATTTCCTATGTCATTATGGTCATTCCCTTAATAATTAGGTTCTTTTCATTCATCATTATGCATATTTCCTTTATCATGATGCTCATTTTCTACATCATTACACATATTTCTTTCTTCATTATTCTCATTTCCATCATAATGATGATTATTTCCATCATCCTTATGCTCATTTACTTCATCATTATGCTCATTTCCTTCATCCTGATTCTTATTTCCTTCATCGTAATGCTCATTTCCTACATCAATATGCTTATTTCCTTCATCATGATGCATATTTCCATCATCATGATGCTTATTTCCTACATCAAGATACTAACATAATCATGATGTATATTTTCTTCATCATGATGCTCATTTCCTTCATCATGGTGCTTATTTTCATCATCATCATGCATTAATCCCTTACCATGATGCTTATTTCCTTCATCAGGATACAAAAAACCTTCATTATGATGCGAATATCCATCATCATGTTGCATGTTTCCTTCAACATGATGCCCATTTCCTACATCAATATGCTCATTTCCTTCATCACGATGCATGTTTTCTTCATTATGATGCTCATTTCCGTCATCAAGATGCTATTTTCGTTCATCATTACGTGTATTTCCTTCATCATGACGCTAATTTCCTACATCGTGATGCTCATTTCGTTCATCATGGTGCATATTTCCTTCATCATGATGCTCATTTCCTTCATCATGATACTCATTTCCATCATCATGATGCATATTTCATTAATCATGATACACATTTCCTACATCATTATGCTCATTCTGTTCATCATGATGCATATTTGCTTCATCATGATGTTAATTTCCTACATCATTACATTCATTTCATTCATCAGGATGCTCATTTCCTTCACCATGATGCGTAGTTCCATCATAATGATGCTCATTTCCTACATTATTATGCTCATGTCCTTAATCATAATGCATGTTTCCATTATCATAATGCTAATTTCCTACAGCATGATGCTTATTTCGTTCATCATGATACATATTTCCTTCATCATGATGCTCATTTCCTACATCATGGTGCATAATTCCTTCATAATGATGCTTATTTCTTTTATCATGATGCTAATTTCCTTCATCATGATTCTTATTTCTTCATCATGATGCATATTTTCTTTTATGATGATGTTCTTTACCGATATTATGATGCTTATTTCATTCATCATGATGGTCATTTCCATCATCATGATGTAAAAATTCTTCATCATGATGCTTATTTTCTTCATCATGATTCTCATTTCCTACATCATGATGCTTATTTCCATCATCATGATGCATAAATCCTTCATCATGATACTTATTTCCTTCATCATGATGCTAATTTCCTACATCACGGTGTATGTTTCCTTCATCATGATGCTCATTTCCTACATCATGATGCTCATTTCCTTCATCATTATGCTTATTTCCTTCATCATGATCATTATTTCCTACGTCATTATGGTCATTCCCTTAATAATTATGTTCTTTTCATTCATCATTATGCATATTTCCTTTATCATGATGCTCATTTTCTACATCATTACACATATTTCTTTCTTCATTATTCTCATTTCCATTATAATGATGATTATTTCCATCATCCTTATGCTCATTTACTTCATCATTATGCTCATTTCCTTCATCCTGATTCTTATTTCCTTCATCGTAATGCTCATTTCCTACATCAATATGCTTATTTCCTTCATCATGATGTATATTTCCATCATCATGATGCTTATTTCCTACATCAAGATACTAACATCATCATGATGTATATTTTCTTCATCATGATGCTCATTTCCTTCATCATGGTGCTTATTTTCATCATCATCATGCATTGATCCCTTACCATGATGCTTATTTCCTTCATCATGATACATAAAACATTCATTATGATGCGAATATCCATCATCATGTTGCATGTTTCCTTCAACATGATGCCCATTTCCTACATCAATATGCTCATTTCCTTCATCACGATGCATGTTTTCTTCATTATGATGCTCATTTCCGTCATCAAGATGCTATTTTCGTTCATCATTACGTGTATTTCCTTCATCATGATACTAATTTCCTACATCGTGATGCTCATTTCGTTCATCATGATGCATATTTCCTTCATCATGATGCTCATTTCCTTCATCATGATACTCATTTCCATCATCATGATGCATATTTCATTAATCATGATACACATTTCCTACATCATTATGCTCATTCCGTTCATCATGATGCATATTTGCTTCATCATGATGTTAATTTCCTACATCATTACATTCATTTCATTCATCAGGATGCTCATTTCCTTCACCATTATGCGTAGTTCCATCATAATGATGCTCATTTCCTACATTATTATGCTCATGTCCTTAATCATAATGCATGTTTCCATTATCAAAATGCTAATTTCCTACATCATGATGCTTATTTTGTTCATCATGATACATATTTCTTTCATCATGATGCTCATTTCCTACATCATGGTGCATAATTCCTTCATAATGATGCTTATTTCTTTTATCATGATGCTAATTTCCCTCATCATGATTCTTATTTCTTCATCATGATGCATATTTCCTTTATGATGATGTTATTTACCAATATTATGATGCTCATTCCCTACATTATGATGCTCATTTCCATCATCATGATGCTCATTTTCACTATCGTGATGCTCATTTCCTTCATCATGATGCTCATTTCAAACATAATGATGCTCATTTCATTCATCATGATGGATATTTCCTTAATCATGATGCTCATTTCCTACATCATGTTGCATATTTTCTTCATTATTATTCTCATTTCCAACATCATGATGATCATTTCTTTCATCATTATGCAAATTTTCTTTATAACGATACTAATTTCCATCACCACGATAGATAAATCCTTCATCATGATGCTCATTTAGTTCATCTTTATGCATATTTTCGTTATCATGATACTCATTTCCTACATCTTGATGCTCATTTCCTTCATCATGATGATCAATTTCGACGTCATTATGGTCAGTTCCTTCATCATGAAGCTTTTTTCCTACATCATGATGCATGTTTACATCATCAAGATGCTTATTCCGTACATCATGAAACTCATTTCATTCATCACGATGCATATTACCTTCATCTTGATGCTTATTTCCTACATCACGAATCAGACATCATCATGATGCTAATTTCCATATTCATGATGCATATTTTCTTCATCATGATGCTCATTTCCTACTTCATGATGCTTATTTCCATTATCATGATGCATAAATCTTTCATTATGATGCTTATTTCCTTCATCCGGATGCTCATTTCAATTATCATGATGCTTGTTTCCTTCATCATGAGTCTCATTTCCTACATCATTATGCTAATTTCCTTCATCATGACGCATATTTTCCTTCATCATGATGCTCATTTCCTACATCACGATGCATATTTCCATCATCATGATTGTCATTTCCTTCATCATGATGCTCATTTCCTTTATCGTGATGCATATTTCCTTTATCACGATGCTCATTCCTTCGACATGATGCATATTTTCTTTATCATGATTCTTAATTCCTTCATCTTGACGATCATTTCCTACATCGTTATTATCATATCCCTCATTATGTTGCTCATTTCCTTCAACGTTATGCGTATTTCCTTTATCATAATCTTTTTTCCTTCATTATGATGCTCATTTCCTTCATCATATTGCATGTTTCTTTCATAATAATGCGTATTTCCTTCATCATGATGCTTACTTCATTCCATATAATGCATATTTTCTACATCATGATGCATATTTCCATAATCATGCTGCTCATTTCTGTCATCTTGACTATCATTCCCCTCATCATGATGCTCATTTCCTTCATCATGATGCATGTTTTTTCATCATTATACACATTTCCTACATCATTATGCTCATTTCATTAATCATGATGCATATTTCCTTCATCATGATGTTAATTTCCTACATAATTATGGTCATTTCCTTCATCATGACGCTCATTTCCTTCACCATGATGCATTGTTCGATCATAATAATGCACATTTCCTACATTATCATGCTCATGTCCTTCATCATAATGCTAATTTCCGACATCATGATTCTCATTTCGTTCATCATGATACATATTTCCTTCATCATAATGCTCATTTCTTACATCGCGATGCAGATTTTTGTCATAATGATTCTTATTTCTTTTTTCATGATGCTCATTTTCTTCATCATGATGCTTATTTCTTCATCATGATGCGTATTTCCTTTATAACAACGCTCTTATCTACATCATGATGCAAATTCCCTACATGGTGATGCTAAATTCCATCATCATGATGATCATTTCCTTCATCATTATGCTCATTTTCACTATCGTGATGCTCATTTCCTTCATCATGATGCTTATTTCTTGTATCATAATGCTCATTTTCTTCATAATGATGCTCATTCTATCATCATGATTCTCATTTCCATCATTATGATGCATAATTCCTTCATCATTATGCTCATTTCCTTAATCAAGATGCGTATGTCCTTCGTCATGATGCCCATTTCTTACATCATTATGCTAATGTCCTTCATCACGATGCATATTTTCTTCATCATGATGCTCATTTCATTCATTATGATGCTCATTTCCGTCATCCTGATGCTTATTTCCATCATCATGATGTATATTTCACTCATAATGATTCTCTTTCCTACATCATGATGCTTACTTCCTTAATCATGTTGCTCATTTCCTTCATCATGATGCATATTTTCTTCATCATGATGCTTATTTCATTCATCATGATGCTCATTTCCATCATCATGATGTAAAAATTCTTCATCATGATGCTTATTTTCTTCATCATGATTCTCATTTCCTACATCATGATGCATAAATCCTTCATCATGATACTTATTTCCTTCATCATGATGCTAATTTTCTACATCACGGTGCATGTTTCCTTCATCATGATGCTCATTTTCTACATCATGATGCTCATTTCCTTCATCATTATGCTCATTTCCTTCATCATGATCATTATTTCCTACGTCATTATGGTCATTCCCTTAATAATTATGTTCTTTTCATTCATCATTATGCATATTTCCTTTATCATGATGCTCATTTTCTACATCATTACACATATTTCTTTCTTAATTATTCTCATTTCCATCATAATGATGATTATTTCCATCATCCTTATGCTCATTTACTTCATCATTATGCTCATTTCCTTCATCCTGATTCATATTTCCTTCATCGTAATGCTCATTTCCTACATCAATATGCTTATTTCCTTCATCATGATGCATATTTCCATCATCATGATGCTTATTTCCTACATCAAGATACTAACATCATCATGATGTATATTTTCTTCATCATGATGCTCATTTCCTTCATCATGGTGCTTATTTTCATCATCATCATGCATTAATCCCTTACCATGATGCTTATTTCCTTCATCATGATACAAAAAACCTTCATTATGATGCAAATATCCATCATCATGTTGCATGTTTCCTTCAACATGATGCCCATTTCCTACATCAATATGCTCATTTCCTTCATCACGATGCATGTTTTCTTCATTATGATGCTCATTTCCGTCATCAAGATGCTATTTTCTTTCATCATTACGTGTATTTCCTTCATCATGATGCTAATTTCCTACATCGTGATGCTCATTTCGTTCATCATGATGCATATTTCCTTCATCATGATACTCATTTTTATCATCATGATGCATATTTTATTAATCATGATACACATTTCCTACATCATTATGCTCATTCCGTTCATCATGATGCATATTTGCTTCATCATGATGTTAATTTCCTACGTCATTACGTTCATTTCATTCATCAGGATACTCATTTCCTTCATCATGATGTTAATTTCCTACCTCATTACGTTCATTTCCTTTATAATGATGCTCATTTCCTTCCCCATGATGCGTAGTTCCATCATAATGATGCTCATTTCCTACATTATTATGATCATGTCCTTCATCACGATACATGTTTCCATTATCATAATGCTAAATTTCTACATCATGATGCTCATTTCATTCATCATGATACATATTTCCTTCATCATTATGCTCATTTCCCACATCATGGTGCATATTTCCTTCATAATGATGCTCATTTCTTTTATCAAGAAGCTAATTTCCTTCATCATGATTCTTATTTCTTCATCATGATGCATATTTCTTTTATGATGATGCTCTTTACCGATATCATGATGCTCATTCCCTGCAAGATGATTCTCATTTCCATCATCATTATGCTCATTTCTTTCATCATGATGTTCATTTTTACTATCGTGATGCTTATTTCCTTCATCATGATGCTCATTTCAAACATAATGATGCTTATTTCATTCATCATGATGGATATTTCCTTCATCATGATGCTCATTTCCTACATCATGTTGCATATTTCCTTCATTATTACGCTCATTTCCAACATCATGATGATCATTTCTTTCATCATTATGCAAATTTTCTTTATAACGATGCTAATTTCCATCACCACGATAGATAAATCCTTCATCATGATGCTCATATAGTTCATCTTTATGCATATTTCCGTTATCATGATACTCATTTCCTTCATCATGATGCATATTTCCTTTATCACGATGCTCATTCCTTCGACATGATGCATATTTCCTTTATCATGATTCTTAATTCCTTCATCTTGACGATCATTTCCTACATCATTATGGTCATATCCTTCATTATTATGCTCATTTCCTACAACGTTATGCGTATGTCCGTCATAATGCTTTTTTCCTTCATTATGATGCTCATTTCCTTTATCATGTTGCATGTTTCTTTCATAATAATGCGTATTTCCTTCATCATGATGCTTACTTCATTCCATATAATGCATATTTCCTTTATCATGATGCTCATTTCCTATATCATGATGCATATTTCCATAATCATGCTGCTCATTTCTGTCATCTTGACTATCATTCCCCTCATCATGATGCTCATTTCCTTCATCATGATACATGTTTTTTCATCATTATACACATTTCCTACATCATTATGCTCATTTCATTAATCATGATGCACATTTCCTTCATCATGATGTTAATTTCCTACATAATTATGGTCATTTCCTTCATCATAACGCTCATTTCCTTCACCATGATGCATTGTTCGATCATAATAATGCACATTTCCTACATTATCATGCTCATGTCCTTCATCATAATGCTAATTTCCGACATCATGATTCTCATTTCATTCATCATGATACATATTTCCTTCATCATAATGCTCATTTCCTACATCGCGATGCAGATTTCTGTCATAATGATTCTTATTTCTTTTTTCATGATGCTCATTTTCTTCATCATGATGCTTATTTCTTCATCATGATGCGTATTTCCTTTATAACAACGCTCTTATCTACATCATGATGCAAATTCCCTACATGGTGATGCTAAATTCCATCATCATGATGATCATTTCCTTCATCATTATGCTCATTTTCACTATCGTGATGCTCATTTCCTTCATCATGATGCTTATTTCTTGTATCATAATGCTCATTTTCTTCATAATGATGCTCATTCTATCATCATGATTCTCATTTCCATCATTATGATGCATAATTCCTTCATCATTATGCTCATTTCCTTAATCAAGATGCGTATGTCCTTCGTCATGATGCCCATTTCTTACATCATTATGCTAATGTCCTTCATCACGATGCATATTTTCTTCATCATGATGCTCATTTCATTCATTATGATGCTCATTTCTGTCATCCTGATGCTTATTTCCATCATCATGATGTATATTTCACTCATAATGATTCTCTTTCCTACATCATGATGCTTACTTCCTTAATCGTGTTGCTCATTTCCTTCATCATGATGCATATTTTCTTCATCATGATGCTTATTTCATTCATCATGATGCTCATTTCCATCATCATGATGTAAAAATTCTTCATCATGATGCTTATTTTCTTCATCATGATTCTCATTTCCTACATCATGATGCATAAATCCTTCATCATGATACTTATTTCCTTCATCATGATGCTAATTTCCTACATCACGGTGCATGTTTCCTTCATCATGATGCTCATTTCCTACATCATGATGCTCATTTCCTTCATCATTATGCTCATTTCCTTCATCATGATCATTATTTCCTACGTCATTATGGTCATTCCCTTAATAATTATGTTCTTTTCATTCATCATTATGCATATTTCCTTTATCATGATGCTCATTTTCTACATCATTACACATATTTCTTTCTTCATTATTCTCATTTCCATCATAATGATGATTATTTCCATCATCCTTATGCTCATTTACTTCATCATTATGCTCATTTCCTTCATCCTGATTCATATTTCCTTCATCGTAATGCTCATTTCCTACATCAATATGCTTAATTTTTTCATCATGATGCATATTTCCATCATCATGATGCTTATTTCCTACATCAAGATACTAACATCATCATGATGTATATTTTCTTCATCATGATGCTCATTTCCTTCATCATGGTGCTTATTTTCATCATCATCGTGCATTAATCCCTTACCATGATGCTTATTTCCTTCATCATGATACAGAAAACCTTCATTATGAT
The DNA here is from genome assembly GCA_023678885.1 of Pogostemon cablin. Taxonomy (NCBI): domain Eukaryota; kingdom Viridiplantae; phylum Streptophyta; class Magnoliopsida; order Lamiales; family Lamiaceae; genus Pogostemon; species Pogostemon cablin. Next base: position 9,364,155 of record CM042999.1, on the reverse strand, counting down.
GCAAATATCCATCATCATGTTGCATGTTTCCTTCGACATGATGCCCATTTCCTACATCAATATGCTCATTTCCTTCATCACGATGCATGTTTTCTTCATTATGATACTCATTTCCGTCATCAAGATGCTATTTTCTTTCATTATTACGTGTATTTCCTTCATCATGATGCTAATTTCCTACATCGTGATGCTCATTTCGTTCATCATGATGCATATTTCCTTCATCATTATACTCATTTTTATCATCATGATGCATATTTTATTAATCATGATACACATTTCCTACATCATTATGCTCATTCCGTTCATCATGATGCATATTTGCTTCATCATGATGTTAATTTCCTACGTCATTACGTTCATTTCATTCATCAGGATACTCATTTCCTTCATCATGATGTTAATTTCCTACCTCATTACGTTCATTTCCTTTATAATGATGCTCATTTCCTTCCCCATGATGCGTAGTTCCATCATAATGATGCTCATTTCCTACATTATTATGCTCATTTCCTTCATCATGATGCATGTTTCCATTATCATAATGCTAATTTCCTACATCATGATGCTCATTTCGTTCATCATGATACATATTTCCTTCATCATGATGCTCATTTCCTACATCATGGTGCATATTTCCTTCATAATGATGCTTATTTCTTTTATCATGATGCTAATTTCCTTCATCATGATTCTTATTTCTTCATCATGATGCATATTTCCTTTATGATGATGTTCTTTACCAATATTTTGATGCTCATTCCCTACATTATGATGCTCATTTCCATCATCATGATGCTCATTTCTTTCATAATGATGCTCATTTTCACTATCGTGATACTCATTTCCTTCATCATGATGCTCATTCAAACTTAATGATGCTCATTTTAATTCATCATGATGGATATTTCTTTCATCATGATGCTCATTTCCTACATCATGTTGCATATTTCCTACATTATTATGCTCATTTCCAACATCATGATGATCATTTCTTTCATCATTATGCAAATTTTCTTTATAACGATACTAATTTCCATCACCACGATAGATAAATCCTTCATCATGATGCTCATTTAGTTCATCTTTATGCATATTTCCGTTATCATGATACTCATTTCCTACATCTTGATGCTCATTTTCTTCATCATGATGATCAATTTCGACGTCATTATGGTCATTTCCTTCATCGTGATGCTTTTTTCCTACATCATGATGCATGTTTCCTTCATCAAGATGTTTATTCCGTACATCATGAAACTCATTTCATTCATCACAATGCATATTACCTTCATCTTGATGCTTATTTCCTACATCACGATTCAGACATCGTCACGATGCAAATTTCCATATTCATGATGCATATTTTCTTCATCATGATGCTCATTTCCCACATCATGATGTTTATTTCCATTATCATGATGCATAAATCTTTCATTATGATGCTTATTTCCTTCATCATGACGCTCATTTCCATCATCATGATGCTTGTTTCCTTCATCATGAGTCTCATTTCCTACATCATGATGCTAATTTCCTTCATCATGATGCATATTTTCCTTTATCATGATGCTCATTTCCTACATCACGATGCATATTTCCATCATCATGATTGTTATTTCCTTCATCATGATGCTCATTTCCTTCATCGTGATGCATATTTCCTTTATCACGATGCTCATTCCTTCGACATGATGCATATTTCCTTTATCATGATTCTTAATTCCTTCATCTTGACGATGCTCATTCCTTCAACCTAACCTCATGACAAAATAATTAATAGTCGGTTCCTCTTTAGCCATGCAAATAAAAGCAGTGACTCCGATGGGGAGGATACTTATTATTTACATCTAAGTGTATACCATTATTTGAACCCAAGTCCGCGGCCCAAGCTTATGTGCTTTACAGATGGAGAAGTACACACTAGGGATGGCAACGAGTAGGGTATCCGCTTATTTTGGGGTATCCGTATCCGTATCTGATTAAAAAAATAACTACATGTATTCGTATCCGTCCCGTTTAAAAAATTTATTATGGTACACGTACCCGTCCCATTACCGTTTATCACTACCCGCGGGTACTCTTACCCATTTAATATTCATTTATTTTATATATATTTATATTTTTTATTGTCTAAATAAATATAATAATAAAAATTACATTATTATTAATTAAATATAAAATAAATATAATATAAATTGTATTATTTTAAATAAATATTTAATAAATATAATTAAATAAAATTTATAACTATTAATTAAATATATAAAATATCTTATCATATATAAATTATATAATATATATTAAATTTTATAAAAAAAATATATATAATCGGTTACCCGCGGGTATTTGAGGCATTACCCGTACCCGTCCCAAACCTTAATGGTATTTTTCATAACTACCCGTACCCGTCCCAAACTCGTTTAATAATATCCATACCCTACCCATTAGGGTTCGGGTAGACCGGGTACCTAGAAATACCCATTCCATTGACATCCCTAGTATACACGTGCTCGGATAACTTCTTACAATCATCAATTATAAGTTTGTACAGTGATCCGCAAATAAACTCATCCGATGGGAGGAAGGTCTATGCCAACATGCAAGTTCATGTGCATCACATTACAAACAATAATTATTTAATGAAGTCTGTGCCAGTGATCCGTGAATAAACTCATCCGATGGGGAGGAAGGTCTATGCCAACACGCAAATTTACTCACATCACTTACAAACCAATAATGGAGGCTGCGGGAATTAATTACCAATCCCCTATCCCACTTAGTTATTTAACACTGAGGATTTTTGCATGTATATAATATTCATAATAAAATATGCAACCTAGCATGCTCCTATTACGGCAAATATGGCAGTAAATCATAGAGAACATGCATATTATATATAACAATAATTAGATAATTAAATCAAATTATAACAGTTATATATCATGGCGAATTCGATTGTTCGCCACCAATCACGAATGCAGGCAACTGCGATGGGGATCGACCTCCCCGGTGAGATCACGGGGTTCGACCTCCCTGCCGAGGTTCAGGGATTGATCTGCCTGGTCACGGGGTTCGGGGCAACGCCCCGAAACCTAAACGAAATTCCGAAAGAATATCATGAAGAAAATTCTTTCAATCTCTTGTCCACTGCCCGATCCACCACATTGCCGACGTACTCCACCGCCATCTGCCGGGTCATGCCAGACGCCGGCATGACTCGTGCCACTTGCTGTTGGCGATCGTGCCGACAACCATCACCACTCGTGCCGTCGACTACCCAGCCTGGCGTCTCCAGCAAACCCGCATGCACTGAATACTCCTGTTCGCACGAGAGATGCAGCCCGGCTGCACTGATCGAGTCTTCATCCTGCCACATTTGTGCCAGCCTACGCAATAGCCGCACGGCCATCAGCAGAGCGTGCATCGCCTAGCAGATAGTGCCCAGCGCATGCCAGCTTGCCTTCATGCGGCAGCTATCGTGCGCTAGCCCGACTCCACTCGGCAGCCTCCTCGCATGTCCAGCAGTTGCGTGTCCTCAGCGCCAAGCAACCTCCCGTGAATGCCCAGCAGCTACGTGTCCTCAGCGCCCAGCAGCCCCGCACCCACTTTGAGCTTGCCTGCTGATTCACACACGCCACTCCAGCAACGATTTCCTCCAACATAATTCATGCCCAGCCTGCTGCCGTACGCCCATCACAGACTCGATTAGAACCTAAAGCTGACCCGCTCGGAACTGAAAGTGGACTCGCCCAGATCGTCGACGTTTCCTGCTACAGCTTTTGCACGATGCTGTGTATGTACAACAGCCCTCATGTTCGCTGTTTGCTCCTGCTCACCGACTTACTGACTCGCCCGGAAAGACGCCCACCTGACCGGAAAATCATCAAACCATATTGGAAATCTGGACTGACTCGTCCGGAACCTAGGACAAACTCGCTCGAAATCTTGTCAAACCTGATCAAACTCGCCCAGACTCGATCAAAACTACTTCAATCCCACTCGAAACTTGCCAGGCGTGATCGGAATCATGTCAGGCTCGCCCTGAACAATCGCCAAAAACACCTCAGGATGCAACCATCTGCACCCCAGCATCGCCTAAGCCATCGCACTTGCTGATCACACGCAGCCCAGCCCCTTCTCTCGTTCCGGGCGGACTGCACGCCTTCGATTCCAAGCGCCCGACAAACAACATGCTTCAGGGCAAGCCACAGTGTACATAACTCCACCAGTGCCCCGTCCCCATGGAGCATGCCAGCCTGCATTCACCAGTCCACACGCCAACAGCCTTATCCATCCGCACTGTGTCATGCCGTGCCTCCTCGCTCGCCATCGTGTGCCATCGCACGACAGCAAAAACGGGCATCCATCACTCTTTCGTGCCAACCAAGAAACAGCCCCATGATGATCGACCGGTGTGAACAGCACTGTGTGGTGAACATGTGCTTTGTGTACAGATAGGGTGTTCACCAAGAAACCAAGTTCTAAAACCCTAATTACATATAAAGCATATAAACCCTTGCTTAACATTTCACGCTTCACCACAAAACCGAAACTTTAATATCAATTGATAGCATTCGATCGTTTGGTTAACATGAACTGTTAGGGTTCTATATGATTCTAACATGCAGCGGAAGCACGAAAATAAGAAACGTATTACCTTTCACCAGGGTATGTTGATGAAGATAGATTCTCGCTGGTAGCTTGTGCAGCATCACAAGAATGGCCATAACTTCTTCATCTGAACTCCGATTAGAGTAATCTATGTGCTCAGACGATCTTCTCTTTGGCGGCTTTCCGTCAGTATATTAAATATTGAATTCGGAGTAACGTACCATTTTTTATGAATTTTTCAATATAGCGGACAATAGCAGCAAATAACCTTCCGTTCTTCTGCTGTATTTCCAAGTCCAATCTCTTCGTCGTATGGGCGACAATCCTCGAGATCTTCTCAATCTGCTATTCCCTTACCTCCTCACAGTGTTAGGCGTGAAATTAGGGTTTATGGACAGCTGAGATGACTTATATATGGGCTACAGTAGGGACCAGGAGGAGAAATTGGGTTGGGCCTCCACTGGGCTTAAGTATCCAAGTTTAGCCCAAAGCTTATACTTAAGTCTAATAATAATAATATAGTCCACTAAAATATTATTACTGCACTATCTTTCCAATCCCAAAATTACGTTTTGGGCTCCTTCTTATTATAAGTCCGTTAATCTCCCCATGTTTAAGATATACAATGTCCATTAATTAATTAAGTTACTGACAACTCCATTAATTAATATCTTATCCAAGAGTAGTACCACTCAACCTTATTATCATGCCGGAATAAATTTCACCTGCGGGTTTACATGATAATCCTTATGAGCTCCTCAAGGGGACATCATCAACCTATGACGGACACGGAGTCCTTCTACAATCAATAGCACACCATAGAGACAGCACTATTTCCCAACTCACCGAGTTTGTTGATTTAATTACATGTAAATCGCACCCATTGATGAATCAAAGAAATACATACTGCCCTACGTGTCGAGGTTATTGTATAGGGATTAAGAGCACGAACATCCATAATAACTAAGATCAAGTTCTTCTATAAGTCAGTATAAGTCGAACGATCTTAAGCGGTCCCGCTCAATATGCACAAGTGCACTAATGTGATTCTATAGCCAAGACAAGCTAATACCAAACTACACTACAACCATTCAAATAGAGAGCCCCGTCTATCTCGATTGTGACCCTCTGTTTATACTTTATAAGGAAACCGATGATATAATCTTCCGCGTGTTGCCGCATAAGATATCATCTACAGTATAAAGTAAGTGAACTATTGCATCAGACATATAAATAAATTATAAGACACAATCATTTTATCATATGATTCTCATTTCAAATAAATTGTTACAAGATTATTCATACAAAAAGCTAGACTTTTAGTATACAATCCAACATCAATAACCCAAGACATTCAAATGTGGAAAGTGTTTCAATTGAAGAATTTTCTTATCCAAATGTTGATCTAGTGCGAACTTTTCAATTTGATTATCTACTGATATACTTTGTCAATCTTCCATAACCTAAAATAAAATCAATTAACAAACATATTATGTAATACAAAAAATAAAATAAAGAATAGATACAAAATAATGAAATACTTAAATCAAACACACTAAGATCATCCATTTTCTCTCTTCCTTTTCTTTCAGATGCTAGGATAGCTAAAGAAGATACATTTGATAAATTTTTAGAACTCTCACATTGTATTTTTGAGAACATCCATTTTACATACTCACCAAATAGTGATTTCAACTTCTCTTTTATGTGATCAACCTTCTCTTAAGCTGTTTTGAGGTCAAGTTGATTGTAACAATACTTTATCATTTCTAACTTTGACTAAAGGTCAAGCATAGCTCCAAAGGTAGGCACAACATCATAATCACTCAAATACTTATCAAACTTAATTTTTATTCTCAATGCCATCTTTTTAATCACATCATCATCACTCTCCACACTTGTTTTAAGTAAGCACTCAATCTTCCACACTAGCATGAAATACAAGTAGGAAGTTGAATAAGAAGAACCAGACAACAAATTCGTGATCAAGTAAAATGGCCATAGGAACTCACATATTTCTCCCTTTTCCACTCTTCTTTTGTTGGAGCAAATCGAAAACTTTTGTCAATAGATTCAAGAAAACTAAAAGCACGCTTGTACCTAATTACAGTTTTAAGCATAACGAAGGTAGCATTCCTTTGAGTACATACATCCATGCATGCACAAACAAACTTTAGAATCAATACCTCCAACTTCAGTCTCACATTTATGAAAAGTTTTCAATCTTGCCTTTGAAGATTTAATATATTTGATACCTTTTCTAATTTTTTTTTTAGCTTCATCAATCACTACATTTTGTAGATAGTGGCTTTTTGATGAGATGGAATGAGGATTAATGTAATTGTTTTAGTGTGAACCGGACAAATCTAACATAATATTGATGGAATGAAAGAGTTGTTTTATGGTGGAAGAGCTATATTACTTAGAGGAGGAACTACATGGATCGATGAAGGATGATGTGTTGGTACATATGAGGGTGGTTAAGTGCTTACAAGTGTAAGGTAGAGAGAGATTTTCTAGTAGAGAGATGTTGAAAAGATAATAGGAGGGTGTTAGACTTTCATCTAGTAGTTTACTTATAGAGAGAGAGAAAGTAAGATATTATTTCTATATGTGGATAGAGAGACTTGGTCTCTTCTTTATAATGGGTAGAGAGTGAGTCTATTCTTTACATTGTGGAGAGTCCCTTGATGAGAGTGAAGATACATATATTTTGAGGCCCAAATTAATATCTTATTGAGTTATTTAGTTAATATATTTAACACTTAAAATATTACTTTGCAAATAATTTTGAAAATGTGAATTTGAGGTATTTTGTCGTATTTTAAGAAGAAAATAGAGATTAAAAAATCAAAGTATGAAAGTAAAATTTGTTCCTTAAATGAATGATTGAGGCGATAGGAGATATGATAGTTGGCACGACACCATGCCAACCTTGCATAGAAACTGTGCCAACGTTCTATAGGAATTGGAAGTAAAAAGAGGGTGGCACAGCATATACCATGCCAAATCACACATGTCACAGCATATACCATGACAACTTAATCACCAAGCACAAGCACTACCATGCCAACCTGGAAGAAATTGGAGATTGGTGGCACGGCCACCACCATGCCAAGAGAATAGTGGCACTCCTAACCCCATGCTAAGTAAAGAATCAAGCACGGCACATATTGTGTCATCTTCAATCACCATACAACAATGGGACGCCTATCATCATGTTGCGCATGTAGGCCTCGTGCCAAGCCCATTATCCGCATGGTAACTATTGTGCCATGTGGCACGGTACTGTGCGGCCTTCTAAAGCCAAATTTTGTGTTATTTTTTAGACCCAACCCTATGTGATCGATTTCCACCTATAAAAGGAGCCATACACTATACAATTCAGTAGAGATATACAAGCTTTAGTACAAGTTCTCAGTAACATAATTCACCACCACTTTCACCCACATTTCACCATTATCGGCCATTCATCCGGAGAGGATTTAAGAGAGCATTCGTCTATTTGATCAGAGACGGGAATTCTGGATATGACATAGTTGAAGACGGAGAATCACGCTACTAGAGTTTTTCTTCTCTTTACTTTGTTCTTTCTAATTTTTAGATTTATGGGTAAGTTTTCTTCAATATACGTGGTTGTTGCTTGTAACAACATGAGCTAAATATCGTTTTGGTAGTGTTAGGATTTCAAAATTTTAATTCTAGTTTGATTTATGACATAGACATTGGATTTATTATTTTTGCAGATTTCTTATTCTTATATTGATGTTTATATATTTAGACTTATATGATTTTGTTTCTTAATTCTTATTTCTTATTATATTTTCAAGAAGATAGCTTAAATTGCTATATAATTGGAATTATGAATGTGTGCATGATTATATTTGTCTTATGTGGTAATGGAAAAGGATTAATCCATATAGCCTTTAATTATTAGACATTCAATATAGGATATCAGATATAAGTAAAACATCTTTATTCGGTATTTGATAAGGAGATATATGATTATTCTGTATCTAGAAAGGGAAGTCTAGTGCTCTATCCTTAATTGGAATTTTGCATGAAGTACCTAAAAAGAGAAAAGAATTAATTTATAAGTAGATCTTAAGAATTTCAATTCTTTAAGATTGTCAAATCTCGTTTGATCAAAGTAGTTTGACATGCTTATGTGATCCTCTTATAAATGTCTGCATGAATGTAATTTGGGATCTAGGAAATAAATTACCAACTGTAACATCCCTAATTTTTGGGGAATAAATAATATTATACAAAAAATTAATAAAGATATCATATTCATACACAACGAAAGACTTATATTAAAAAATAATTAAGATTTTAATAGATACTTTCAGTGTGTGTAAGAATTTAAACTTTGACTTGAATAAAATACTGAACTTTCTCTTTTTAATAAAAACCTTTCCACCGTCCACCACGCGTACTCCTTCATCCTAAATTTTAAAAATATTTTGGGGGTGAGTACAAAAATACTCAGTGGGTCATATTGTCACAATCAATTATACATAAGACTTCAATTAACATCTGTCTCATAGATTTCATTATACTGTAATGTCATATCATATTCTCATGTCATAACATTCTCATATCATAATGTTTCAATCACATTCTCATATCATTTTTTCAATCAAATTCATAACTGTGCAGTTAATCAACTCATCGTTCAATGCAACACATGAACATTTTCCTTTTCTTTTATTTAACTGTGTCGTTGACCAACTCATTGAATTAATATAATTCATATAACTGTGTCGTTTACCAACTCATTGAATCGATGTAATACATATAACTTTGCCGTGGGTCAACTTATCTATTCAATGCAACACATAAACATTTTTCTTTTCTTTCATGAAACTGTGTTGTTGGCTCACTCATTGAATCAATGTAATGCATGAATCATATAAAATTTATTTCATTAATCATAAGAAATCATGTCAATGTCATGTATCAATCTCAATTTCAATCATATCGATCATATTGTCACATATCAATCTCCATATCAATCTCAATTACATATCATTTCAAATTCAATCAATGTCACATATCAATCTCAATTTCAATCATATCAATCACAATGTCACGTATCAATCTCAATTACATATAATCTCAAATTCAATCTATGTATCACGTATCATTTCAATCACTGTTCACATATCACGTATCATGATAAATACGGAAAAAGTTAATATTAATCTCATATAGACTTAAAAGTAACAACATATAATTTTGAAAGTGTTTTACCCACCTCAAACCTGTAATCTCTCAAACCTCAAATGTTGGTTCACCCTCTCAATATCTCCAATATCCTCAATCTCTTTTCACTCTCACGTGGACTTGAAATCTCTCGAGTGGAATGAAAAATTGTAAAGTTTTACGGATGTTATTCCCCTTATATGAAATGAAAAGGTGATATTTTAGGATATTTTACAAATTGATTTACCACTTCAACATAAATTGGATTGTCTTAGCATTACCGATCTCTTATCTGGAATACTTATGGCTAGATTGATATGACTGAATGTAATTAGGAGGAAATGAAATGAACTTATGAATGGAATAGAAATGAGAAAAAAATGAGTAAAAGTTATTTTATCATGATTGGTATCGTTCAGGAATAACTCAAGTACTCCCTCCGTCTACCTTTAAGGGTGTTGCTTTTTTCACGTGGATTAAGGAGTATTAAATATTAAATTAATTAAATTTAATGTAAATTTTATATATTTTAATACTTCCTCCGTCCCGGCATAAGAGGTGCATTTCTTTTTTACATGTAAATTAAGAAATATAATATTTAATGGGTAGTTGAGGGCAGTTGAGGTGAGAGAAATAATATTTTAATTTATAGTGGGTAGGTGTATTAATGTGGTGTGTGGGTCCCATAGAAATATATTAATTATTTTGTATAGGTCGCATTTACTAAAAAGGAAAATGCACATCTTGTGTTTGGACGGACGAAAATGGCAAAATGCACTCCTTGTTGTGGGACGGAGCGTGTAATATAAAAAATATTATATGAAAAATATTAAACTTTGTGTAAAAAATTATATTTATATTTATATTACATGTATATATTCAATTGTAAAAAATTGTATTTATATTTATATTTTATGTATATATTCAATTTAATTAACGATGTTAATATATATATATATATATATATATATATATATATATATATATATATATATATAATTTACTATTTTATTTTGAATAAACATTGAAATAATTATATACATTTATATTAAAAATTTTAAGAATTTAATTTAATTTTATATTTTTTTTACTAAATGAGTATATAAAAATATTGAATTTTTTTATTTAGAATTTAAATGATTTAATATTTTATTTGAATTCAATAATTTAATACCAATATTTTTAATAAATATTATATTTAAACAGAAAATTATTAACATATTTATAACATATTTAACGTAATATTAATATTAAACATAATATTATAATTTAATACCACGAATTTAATGAAATTCTCGTACAACGCGGGATCATTTAATTGTTATTCTTATTTTTTATAATTAAATAATTTATGTTATATAACGTAACAATATTAATTAATGAGATTTATTTTTCTTATAGCTAGCAATTTCTTTTACTAATATAAAGAATTTGCAACAAACTATTACATAATACTTTTGATAATGTAACGTATAACTAAATTATGTAAAAAAATAATATATATGTACATATATTCTAATTATTTGAAAGAATCTTAACTTGTATTTTTTTAAATATTACTTTATAACATAATACAATTGAAAACTATTTATTATTCCCCCTATCTCTCTAAAAAAATGTGCAACCACATAGGGGCAATTTTGTCTCTTTGCTGTATATTTATATAGTTGTTAGTATTTCATTTTTTCGATGTATTTAAGTGCAATTATGATCAAAGTATGTACCTCTTAGTAATAAATCCTTTGTCTAAAATAAATATCAATTATATATATATAAAAAATCTCAATTTATTCTTTTTTCTATACATGATTTGATTTGATATTAATTAATTTATTTATATCGAATGATTTTTTTTTTAATTGCAATTAATGATACTAAAATAAATAAGTTATAATAAGTGTATAGGAAAAATAAATAAATAGTAAGACCATGAACAACAACATATTAGCGAAAAAGAACTTTGTTATATTATACTTTAATATATATATATATATATACACATACATACATACATACTCCCTCCGTCCCCTTGATACGTATCTATTTTGCTATTTTAGTTCGTCCCAATATAAAGTATCAATTTTCTATTTTGGGTTGATGTGACACACAAAGGGCCCACACTCAACACTAATACAACTATCCACTAAGCATTAAAATATTATTTCTCTCACCTCATTCCACATTAAAATATTATATTACTTAATCCACGTGAATAAAGTAAGAGTTGATTTCCTGTGTCTCCGGGGACACACCGTGCCCCATGGGAACACAAGAATAAAATATTAATTGATTGTAAAAACTAGTATTAAATTCTTGTGTTCCCATGAAGGCACGGTGTGTCCCCGGGGCACACAAGTTTTTGCCATAAAGTAAACAAATACATATTAGAGGGACGGACGGAGGGATTATTTATAGAAAATAATGTCAAACATTTTGTAATTAATTAAAATAAAATTATTTAAATGTTTTAAATAGTTGCTATATATATATTCTTTTTAAATATACAAAATATTATAAATAATATTTAAATGAGTATTACTTTTTTACTCATGATTATTGTTTAGTATTTCTTATTTAATTAAATATATAATAATAATTCTATTTTCATTAATGGTTTTCAAGAAATTAATGTAAAATATATATAATATAAATAAAATTAATTAATACATAATATTCTTTTAAATATTCATAAATTTGTAATGAATTTATTAATTTTATTTTTATTTAATTTTATTAGTTTAAAATTATATAAACAATTAAAGAAAATAAATTTTATAGTTCATATGTCATAATTGAATAGTTAAGATATATATAAATATATAAATAGTAATATACTATATTTAAAAAATTATCAAATATTAACAAACTCAATTTTAATGTTATTTTATATGAAATAATGATTTAACTTAAATAACTTAAGCTTTTGATTCTACACATGAATTAGTTTTTCAACATCTTATTCTCTAGAGGTAAATCGATTCAAGAGTACTTTAATTGTGGATCCTCTTTCTTTTGAAGAATACTTGAATCAATACTTTAGAGGTAGATCTTAAAGAATACTTGAATTGATTCTTAAGAGGTAATACTTGAATTTATTTTTTTCCTCTAAAAGAATAGATTCTTAAGATATAAATCGATACAAGAATACTTGAATCGATCCTCTTACTTAGAAAAATTAATTTTTAAATCTATTGAAGAATACTTGAATCGATTCTCTTCCTCTTGAAGAATCGATTCTTAAGAGGTAAATCGGTTCAAGAATACTTGAATCAGTTCTCTTCCTCTTGAAGAATACTTGAATCGATTTTTTAGAGTTAGATCGAATCTTTACCTGATTCGCTCTATCAAAATAATTTTTTATACTTTCATAAATAAATTATCTAGAAGAACTTGAAGAAAGCTCATATTCCTCTTGGAGAATCGAATGTGTGTATTTATAATGAATAATCAAAAAGTCTCATTTATAGGTGGGGTGAGAGAGAATATTATTTGGAATATTCTTTTTTTCTTTTATATATATGAATTAATTTGATTTTAATTAATTTATTTATTGCATTAAAAGATTTAATAATTAATTAATGACATCCAAATAAATAAATAAAATATTGAAAATTTAATCATAATTAAAAATAAGAAACACATTATTTAAAAAAGAAAATATTAAATAAGGAAGTTAATTATAAGAAAATATGGGAAATATTAAAAAAAGTATTAAAAATCCAAAAAAAATTGAGAAAATTACATGTCATATCGGAGCGCTCTGGAGACAACAGGTCAGCAAGAAAAGCTTATGCTATAATATACTCCCTCCGTCCCATCGAAATTTTGGGTGTCTCATTCTAATGGTTACATTTCCTTTTTTAGCATATGAGACTCACACAAATTAATTACTTCTCTATCCATTGGCCCCCACATCCCACTAATACACCTACCCACTTTACATTAAATTATTATTTCTCTTACCTCAATACATATTAAATACTATATTCATTAATTCACATGCAAAAAGGAAACGTAACTATAAGGATGGGACGGGAGGGAGTGCTTAATATATATATATATATATAGTATAAATTAATAGAATATTATTTATAGTAATGTTATATATAGAAAGTAAGAAATGGAATGGACAATACCATGGGGGTGGGAGGAATGCCTATTCATTAAATTAAGGAATACACATTCCTTATGGAATCGGTGATTAGCCATTTTGTAGTAGGGATGACCAACTAAAATAATTTATCGAACCACAGGGAGGAAGGTACTAGGATTCAAGCGATCTTGTGTTTTTCATAGTTTTATAGAGACGATCAAGAAAGGGAGATAATCAAGAAATGACAATAAAATAAATGGATAGATGAATGGAAGATGGATGAATGAGTCAAGTAGATAGAGAATGAGACTAGCAATACTTAAAGTATGAAAAATCAAGGTATCATGCAACGAATTCATATGTGTCATGGGCATAGACTAAGGGCCAATACTAGTTCACCTAAACTCCCTCTCGAAATGAATAGGATATTATCAATACATAACTCAAACGATTGGTTCTCACTCAAACAATTCCAACTAGGTACTAAGCTTGAAATGAGAGTCCCTTCACACGATTAATCAACCTCTCGATCAAACCAATCGGATGTCCTATCAAAGGGTTCTAAACACCAAAGGATTTCTCAATCTCTTTACAATTTATAATGCACATGAAGTGTATAATGAAATGATTCAATTAATTATCCTAAATATGCAATTGACTTCTCAATCTAATTACATGTTTAAAACAACAAACCATACAAATCATCATAAACATCAAGATCTAAAGCATCAATAATAGAAAATCAATTATCCCAATCAACATAATCATTCAATTGCAAATGCCCAAAATTATCCAACACAATTCATATTGCTAATCTCACAAAGAAGATTAGCTTCTCATAGTCACAAGAAATTCAACACAGACATTAAAATCCTTACAAAATATGATAAACAACAAGGTTTCAATACAAAGATTAGATGAAAACTCCCTTGGATGGCTCCAATGGTGATCTTCTTCTTCTCTTTGCAATTCTCCTCTCTCCCTTGCTTCTCTAGCTAAATAGATGAAGGATTTGATTGTGGGATGATGATAGATGGGATGGATGAAGAATGCATGAAGATGAAGGTGTAAAATAGAGGAAATGGTGTGTGAGGTAGGTGTAAGGGTGAAAACCCTCGACCAATCTGATCTAAAATTTAAGTATTGGGTATTTATATCCTTTAAGAAGCTTCTAGAAGGATTTTGATATGTTTATGATGCTGCAGCAACACGACTCGTGTGCTGCAACACGGCCACAGGGTAGCCGTATAGGCATTTCTGATGTCAGAAAATGATCAAGGCTTACAGGACCGTGTTGCGTAACACGGCTCGTGTGCCATAACACGGCTTGTGTACTTAATACGGCCGGCCGTGTTGGTGCAACTTTTGTTTTTATAATTTTGTTTCGGCTCGTTCTCTCTCGTTTCAACTCCGAATTGAGATCTACTTTTTCCTACATCTTCCTTTTCGCGTCTAAGATCTATTTTTGCCTGAAAATCATACGTTTAAGCTCATTCACACATATCTCCATAAAAACACATAACATAACCAAATAATACACAAATACGGATAAAAATATACAAAAATACACATAAAATGACACTAAAATCTAGGTGAAAATATCACTCATCACACCCTCAAATTTAAAGTGTTGTTCTTCCCCGAACAACGAAAATGATAAACCAACAGGAGTGATTTTCACCAAGAAAAAGATTAAATGAACACAAGTAATAACACATCAATAGCAATAAGAATAACAAACTATGCTAAGGCATCTTACATCAATAAAACCATAACATTCAAATATTAATAAGTTCAATCAAAAGAGAATAAAAGTGTAATATAGTCCCCTTTTAGTCCAAGCCTCACATATGTCATAAATTTCATTTAACACTCTATAAAGTAAGGTAAAACAACACTCATCAATTGATTGGCTCGACTCGCTATAAACTTGCTCGCGGACTACATTCACAAACAACCAAAATGTTAATTAATAATCAAAAAGATCTTTCATTAAGGATGTAATGATAAGCTCTTTGGTAGGGTAGGAAAAATATGGATAATAGTGACTAATCATGTGTAAGTAATCGAAGAGGTAGCTACTTTCTTCCATTCCTTAATATTTTCTTTCTTCCTTTCTTTTCTTAATTGATCACAAGCACTATCATCAAATTTTCTTGAATTGAGCTTCTTTCAATGCATGCCTCATTTCTTTGATTTTCATGATTTCCTTGAGCATTTTGTTACTTTGCTTATTTTCTTGTTATGAGGTTGCATATTCATTTTTGCTTATGCTCTTTTCATCTTTTTTTTCTTTCTTTCTTTTCTTTTACTATTTCCTTTTCTTCTTTTTCTTCTGTATCAAACCTTCCTAACTATCATCTCCTCAATCACTCACACAAAGATGGTGAATATATAAGGCTTATGTGGATAATTAAGGCTTGTAATGTGCTAAATTCACAAGAAAAAGGCTTAAAGGCTCAAAGTGGCTAACTAGGGATGATGTTCATGGTAGAGAAATATATGGCAATGACTTTTAATAATAAGGATGACCTTAGATTATGTCATTAACCTCTATTAATCGGGTTCATTCCTATAGTCCTTGAGCAAGTTCTAACTTATCAAACACAACCAATCCACTCATAAAGGAAAAATACCATGTATGCATGGTTAAGGCTCAAATATTCACAAGGTTATGCTTAGAATTTAAGGAACTTATTACACCACATTCATCTCAAAATTGAACAAGTTAATTAAAACATGTCACAATTCGAAAGCGTAGAGATTCTTATTCATAACTTATCATCAGTTATCACAACAATATGGCATCACTCATATTCAAAAATGACTCACAACATCACAAACTAAACACCAAATCAACCCTAAACAAGAATAAGAAAATACACAAAATACATAAGAAAAGACTCACCAAACAAGAAACAATCAAAAGCATATAACATGCAAAAACAAAAATCACCATCAATAAATAATAAAGCACACATTCATATCACCCATGACAATTAGGCTCACAAACATCCCCATCTTTGATTGAAAAGGAAACCTCCCAAAAACATAACATATGAAGTAACATGCTAATCACAATCAATTCAAATCAAATCAAATTATGCTAAACACATAGAAGTGATGAGTGTAAAGTAAACTCCCTCAATAGGCATTTTGTAGTGGAAATGGTTGGCACGAGCTTCCATATTGAATTCACAACGAATCTCGATTTGATCTCTGGGCTCAATTCGTGCTTCCGCTACACTTCATTCATGCTCAACAACTCATCAAAATTATTAGCTCGACAATTGTAATAAGAATATAAACTATCATGCACTTCAACACAATCAATCAGACCAAAATCAATCCCAAACTCATGAGAAAAATTTTAAAATTGCCCCAAAAATATAAAAAGTATATGCCTTCAAGACAAAGTATGTCACACCACGCCATATCCCCCCAAACTTAAATTGAAACAAGAGTTTCGAGTTAAGTTTGCAAAAAGTGGTGTGACTTACCTACACACTTCAAATCTAGCACTTCTCGTATCTCCAATATACATCTTCCTCACGAGCACAATCAATCTACATGCCAAAATGCACGAAATAATAAATTCATCATCCTTATTGAAAGCATTAATTAAAGCAATAAAGATAATGATGGGTTGCCTCCCACCTAGCGCTAAGTTTAACGTCTTCAAGTCGGACGGGATATGAAGAACTCATCGGAATGGCCACGGATATCTTTCGTCCTTGGCATCAAATTTTAACCGTTTTGCTTCTTCCTCTAATAGGCACTTGTGGCAAGTAACGACCTCCATTGCATCTTTCAAGCATGGTTTTAAAAATTCAACTCTTTTGAGCTTACACTCCATTGCCTTTTCCATTCTCGAATACCACTTATTCCTCCTTACCAAATAGACCCCCAACATCTCTTCGAGTTCTCTTTTGTTTCTAAGGATATGAGAAAAATCAATGGGTAAGACAAAGTCAATGTAAACAATATTATCAAATTCAAAGCAACTTAAAGAGTTTAAAGGTTTAGAAATGCTCATTTCACTCTTCAAGTCATCATCATTTGCTTCTTGACTTTGTTCCTCTTCATCAACATTATTTGCTTCAATAGGCTCTTCAAATACCTCTTTTGATTCTACATCTCCTAAATTCTCTTCTTTCTCTAATCCTTCTTCAACTTTACTCTCCTCTTCAAATTCTTCAACTTGTTAAAAATTGGTCAAAGCAATTACAATTTGACTTACTTGATGCTCCAAAGCTTCTAACCTCTTCTTAGTTGCCTCATCTCTTTTCTTGTCCTCCTCAAGGCTTGCTTCCATCATCTCAATCAAGACTTCTATAGATGATTTTTCTTCCTTAACTTGTTGAAAGTTTCCTCCCTCTTGGTTGTCAAAATTCCATCCTTGAATTGGTGGACAATTCTCTTGAAAACTTCTTTCATAGTTGTATAGAAGATTTCCTTGGAAATTATCCACTCCAATGAAAGAAGCATCTCCTACTTGTTGGTTAGGCATCCTCCACTCTTCTTGCTCCATAAGACTAGGAATCGACACACCTTGCACATTTTGACCATCCCCCAAACTTGAACTAGGCAAGACTTGACCATAAGTACCTTGATTCATCATCCTTATTTGTCTTGTTAATTCCAAAGTAGTGGGGGTAATTATCTCGGAGGATTCATTTTTATGAAAACTTGATTGATGATTTTGACCTTCATCACTTCCTTGAGCACATCTTCTATATAAGTCCAATAAGGCGTAATTTTGGAACGGATGATTGGTGTTGGGATTTGGTGAAGAATAAGCACGTGCTTGATAAGGGTAGAATGTATTTGCATTGAAAGCTTGTTGCCATTCTCCATTTCTTCCTTGATTGTAGTATTGTGAGCTATCTTGATCTATTTGGAAATTGTAACCATAGTTGCTCTCATTCATGTAGCCACTTGATTGTGGAGGTGGAACCCTTACAATTTGATTCCCACAAATATCACTTAAGTATTGGTTCCAACCTTCTATTTAAATGCTCTTCTCAAGGCTTACTACAATTCTTCGTCAAACTTTCTATTTTTTTCTTTGATCCCCCTTCTCCTTCTCTCAAGGTAGTTTCCACGTACCTATCAAAATGAAAAAGTGAGATAAAAAATTTTCTAAAGCAAAATAATAAAAAGTAATAAAAATATCTATAGTAATACTAATCAAAACACTCCTTCGTCAAACCACTAGCAACTGTTGCCTCCCCGGCAATGGAGCCATTTGATTAGCCATTTTGTAGTAGGGATGACCAACTAAAATAATTTATCGAACCACAGGGAGGAAGGTACTAGGGTTCATGCGATCTTGTATTTTTCATAGTTTTATAGAGACGATCAAGAAGGGGAGATAATCAAGAAATGACAACAAAATAAATGGATAGATGAATGGAAGATGGATGAATGAGCCAAGTAGATAGAGAATGAGACTAGCAATACTTAAAGTATGAAAAATCTAGGTATCATGCAGCGAATTCATATGTGTCATGGGCATAGACTAAGGGCCAATACTAGTTCACCTAAACTCCCTCTCGAAATGAATAGGATATTATCAATACATAACTCAAACGATTGGTTCTCCAAAGGATTTCTCAATCTCTTTATAATTTATAATGCACATGAAGTGTATGATGAAAAGATTCATTTAATTATCCTAAATATACAATTGACTTCTCAATCTAATCACATGTTTAAAATAATAAACCACACAAATCATCATAAACATCAAGATCTAAAGCATCAATGATAGAAAATCAATTATCCCAATCAACATAATCATTCAATTACAAATGCCCAAAATTATCCAACACAATTCATATTGCTAACCTCACAAAGGAGATTAGCTTCTCATAGTCACAAGGAATTCAACATAGACATTAAAATCCTTACAAAATATGATAAACAACAAGGTTTCCATACAAAGATTAGATGAAAACTCCTTTGGATGGCTCCAATGGTGATCTTCTTCTTCCCTTTGCAATTCTCCTCTCTCCCTTGCTTCTCTAGCTAAATGGATGAAGGATTTGATGGTGGGATGATGATAGATGGGATGGATGAAGAATGGATGAAGATGAAGGTGTAAAATGGAGGAAATGGTGTGTGAGGTAGGTTTAAGGGTGAAAACCCTCGACCAATCTGATCTAAAATTAAAGTATTGGGTATTTATACCCCTTAGGAAGCTTCTAGAAGGATTCTGATATGTTTCTGATGCTGCAGCAACACGACTCGTGTGCTGCAAACCGTGTAGGCATTTCTGATGTCAGAAAATGGCCAAGGCTTATAGGGCCGTGTTGCGTAACACGGCTCGTGTGCTGTAACACGGCCGGCCGTATTGGTGCAACCCCTATTTTTATAATTTTATTTCGGCTCGTTCTCCCTCGTTTCAACTCTGAATTGAGATCCGCTTTTTTCTACTTCTTTCTTTTCACGTCTAGGATCTATTTTTGCCTGAAAATCATACGTTTAAGCTCATTCACACATATCTCCATAAAAATACATAACATAACCAAATAGTACATAAATATGGATAAAAATATACGAAAATACATATAAAAAGACACTAAAATTTAGGTGAAAATATCACTCATCAATCGGAATTCCTTATCATAAATTATTTCAATCATATGAATGAGAATAGAATTAGGAATGACAATTCCATTCCATTCTCATTCCCGCATACCAATCATTCCCTTAATTATTTTCTTGTCATCGTATTTTATTTATTTTAATTATTTATTATTTTCAGTTTATTAATTTATTAATTAATTCTTAAACTTGGGTTTGTCTTAAATAGGAATAGTAAAAGTTAGATTTATTTGTAACTCTGAAACTATCTCATGAGTTCGATATTTAACTTGGTCACACTTACTAGATATTACGATAGATCCCTTAATACTTTAGAGTGAATATTCCTTTTAGTGAAAAAAGAGTGAACATCCCTCTATTTATACCAGTGAATTGGGAATTGGGTCTATTAGGTTAGCATTTAGTGCACTAGGCTTATACCTGTACATAGGGGAATGGAAAGGTATGGTGTGATTTGACCTAATTGGACAAAGAGACGACACTTGGCTGGGTAGGTCGGTTAACACCACTTGATGAGACCTCCTTTTTGCTATATATTAGAATCTTGACCATGAACCTCGACATTGTCGGGAGGCTTCTTCGGTAGACCTCGGCCTTATCGGAGGACCTATGACTTAATTCTTATAGTTTAATCTTTTCAAATTTTTTTATCTTTTTAAGCCTTGGAGTTCAACCCGTAAAGTTTCAACCTTACAGTTTAATTCCTACTTTTAAAGAGAGTTCAGGCTTAACGGATTGTACAACTTGATTGGGATCGAGCTCAAGTGTGACTAGAATTTGAGGATTCTCCTTCCACATCCAATATGAGATATTAACTTTGTATCAATCCTCATTAAGCCTTATTAGGCTCCATGTAACCTTTTCTAAACTCGGGAACTAAGGCCCAGTTAGCCAAATGGTAGGCTCAACAAGCCATACTGAACGATATAGGCTCAACTAGTTAAGACAAAGCCAAAAAGAAGCTCAAAGAGGCTCTCACTTATAAGCCCAGATAGCTAAAGCACTAACTCATGGAAGCTCCTACATGAAGCTTAGTCCTTAAGAGGTTTAGACTGAAGAAAGACTAAAACAAGGCCTTGACGCAAGTTCGAGAAGGCCCATATTTGAGATTCAGATCTAACGATTCCACCAAAGGCTTACGAGCCTATGTATGATGTATCCAAGCCTCATGATAAAATGACTAAGGATAATTTATGGGATAGTAGATCCTCTGATATTTTATAATAATTTATTATGCAAGTATATATTATTAGACAATAATAGTTCATTAACCGCCATGTTCTTTTACGCATGTTCTTTTATGCAACCCAATGAGGAGATAGGCTATAAGCTATCTTTTATAAAGTCTGTGAACCTCAATCAAATTTTGGAGGTTCATAACATGAGCTAAGTCGGATACCACCAACATAGCACACCACCAAGTCATGATATGAGCCAGAAACAAGGACAAACATTTATAACATATACTCCATATGAATGAAGTTAGGGGGATCATGCTTTAATAATCGAGTCCTCCATTTATGTCATAACATGATTGATATGACCAACATAGCTAGCTACAAGATAATCGACATATCAAGAAATTGGTACTCTTTTCCCTATATACAATTTTCCGTTAAGGTTTTTCTCTATGGAGGTTGCTTAATGAGCTCAGCGAGGGTCATCTGAAGCTATGGGGCCAATCACTTCTAAAAGAGGTTGCTCCCTACAACTTTAACCTCGGGGGGCTAATGTGATAGGTGATCAACACCTAAGTCACCAAAGCAGCATAAAGGACATTAAGGCTGAGATATACTAAGAAGGTCTCCCAACAAGGTCGAGGTCTATCGAGGAGGTCTCTCAATATTATCGAAAAGGTCTCTCGACAAGGCCGAGGACTATCGATTAGGCCTTCATCAAAGTAGAGGTCTACCAAGGAGGTCTTCTGAAAAAGCTAAGGGCTATCGAGGAGGTCCCCAAAAATACTGAGGTCAGGTCTATTCCTTGGCTATGTAGGATCTTTAATTTCATCTTAGGATGATTTTGAGTCTCCACGTGATAGGTTATTTCACAGGTTCATATAAGACCAAGTGTTTTGAGAGTTTAGCCTGGTAGATTATGACTTTGATAATCTAGATTATGTGTTTGGAGTAGGTTGATTATTCTTCAAGATAGGTATTCTCAGTCGAATCTACCTTCAGGTAGGTTGGATTTGCTTGATAGGTCGGATCTATCCCCGGTCATTACTTTATTTTTTAAGATTCAGGTCCTCTCTAATCTCCTCCAAAGCTTTTTCCAATTAGACGAAATTGATATTTATCACCTTGAATGCTACGTAGAACGAGAAAAGTTTCGTTGGACGGTCACCACCCACATGTCTGACCTTGGCTAAAGGGCAACAAAAGTTAGCATGATGTATGTCTCATCAACCATCGTTTCTCTTGTTACCTACTGATTGTTGAATATTTCTAAAAAACTTTTGAGAAACTCTTCAAGACCTTGTTTTAACAGGCTAACTTTAGATTGGAGCCTTTTATGTAGAACAGGTAGGCAAATTGAGATAAAAAGAGCTCTATGAGTTCTTCCCAACTGTCAATAGAGGCCGTGGAGCGAGAGGTGTACAATGTGTAGGCATTATCCCTATGGGTTATGGGAGAGTATACAACACTTTGTAGCTTCTGAGCTTTAGAAGGTCATCTACACCGTGAACTTGTTTTTTAAATGCACTATGGGGTCTGATTTGCCTTAATATGTGCAAAGTTGTGGGAACTTTAGGTTTGGTTGGAACAATTGAGCAAAAATGACACTTAAGATAAGTGTCTTATTCATTAAAAACCTAGAAAATGTCTCATTATATCCTTTAATAAGACACTTACAAGTGTCCTATTATTTCTTTTTTTGTAGTGCCACCCACATACCAACACCTCATCCTTAATCTAATTAGTTTCTACTCTAAATAATATAGCTCTTCCCCCATAACACAACTCTGTCATCCCATCAAAATTATGTTAGATTTTCCAATTCACATTAAAACCATCACATTAATCCTTACTCCATCACATCAAAAACTGACTATCTACATTTGACACTAGAAGAAGTGGCAAAACTCCCTAAATCATGTCACCCGACTATCACAAAATGAGATCAAGTCTGAAGACATACAAGTTCAAAGAAAATGAAGATGCTCATAATGTAGACCATATCCAGAAAGAGGTCTCAAGAAAAGCACAAGATGAAGAATGGCTTCCTTTAAAAAAAGGCTTGAGGAGTTAGAAAAGAGGTAAGAGTTTGGGGAGAATGAACCACCATCTCAAAAGATGTGCAAAACACCATTCACAGACAACATCAAACACTTCAAAGTGTCCTAATATTCTATAATTTTATAGGACACTTCATGAGTGTACCTATTAATTAGCAAGTCAATTTTTTTTAAAAAAAGCTTTTTTAAAAAAAGAAATTATAATTAAAAATATAATTTTAATTAAATATATGTCTTATACCTTAAAATTCACATTAATAATCTGAATTAGTACTCCAATTAGGAATAACCACCAAATTTACAGGAACTAAGTGTTGGCTAACTTCTTATAAGAATTTCATTTTGACTTGCATTGGAATCACGAATAACTAAAAGAATACAATATATGCCAAGGAGTTAAAGAATAAACTCAAACTTATTTCCAATATTAACTGAACCGATACAAAGAATAGTATTCTAACTTAAACTAATCAATCTTGATCATCAACATTAGTCGCCTGTAACAGATCACACAAAAAAAAAGAAAAAAAAGATTTAAGTTTCATTAGTTATTGCATATTCCATAAATGCATTATTTAGGAAACATTTAATGCTAATAAATGAATTTGAGAAATTACCAAGCTGTAGGACCATGCAATGCAAGTCCCAATTGCATCTCCAATTGTAGCTAAATTGAATATGGCCTGATTAATTCTTCATCCCACTCAATAGGTACAACAATTTGAACTTCACACAAACTTTTCCCAAGTTGTCTTCCCCCAACGTCTTGATTAGGATCTAGACTTCGGAGATAACCTTTGGCCATTATTTTGTTAGCATCAAACAAGCTTTTCAAGAGCACCATATTTTCAACCTAATATTTCAATACATGCAGCCATAGCATCGTCAAGACTTGTCCCCTGTAAGATTGGGAGTATGCCTGATCTCATTGGCAAGCCTCTCTTATCCCAAGTCGAGGCTGTAAGAGAGTGAATTTATATCATGCTTTTTTTTAAAATAAAAAGTAAAGGACAAGTAGAATATGATTCTACAAATGCATGTTGTTACTACCTGGTGCTATACCAACTATAATCTGAGGTGTCTTTATTAAGGCTATAAAGTTCCCTTGTTGATCTGCTTTTGATCTCTAGTTGATCCATTGTGAGAATGGGCTATTTGAACATCTCCCATTTGGTGAT
This sequence comes from Pogostemon cablin, assembly GCA_023678885.1. Classification (NCBI taxonomy): domain Eukaryota; kingdom Viridiplantae; phylum Streptophyta; class Magnoliopsida; order Lamiales; family Lamiaceae; genus Pogostemon; species Pogostemon cablin. The sequence goes on along the minus strand of CM042999.1, from coordinate 9,339,215 downwards.
CTTTATGTCCGGTGCCACCACAAAGTTTCTTAACCTGTGCTGTTCAACAACCTGGGATGATCATGAAGTAATCCCATCAGACGAGTAGGTAGGTACTTAGTTATGAGGATTGAGAGAATATATATGTTGTATGTTGTTATTACCATTTGAGTGTTAAAAACTATAGTTTTACAGTCTGTTAGGATGCTGATGGATTTAGCTTGGAGGAAATAATCAAGAAAATGTGAATGCAGGAATTATGTTGAAACCATAACCTTCAAACAAAATGTTGAGAATAGAAAACAAATCATTAACACACATTAAACAAATTAACTACCACTACAACAAAACTGTCGAATTCAATGGTGAAAAATCGTTGGAATATGCAAAAATTCCGTTGAAATTATGATTCCAATAGATATTCCAACGAATTTTTTCCATTAGAAAAGTTGTCGTTGGAATACCATTTTTTCAACAATATTTCCAATGGTATCTAAAATCCAACAGTAAATCCAACAATATTTTTTTGTTGTAATTTTTTATCTAAAAGTGATTCAAAAATTTTACCAACGGAATTTTCTTTTGGAATTATCGTTGGAATAAATTCCAACGATAAAAAAAAACATTCATACGGATTTGAACCCTTGACTTCTTGAGTATATCAGCATATCATCTATCAACTTAACTAATGTATAATTTATGTTATAAATTGACATTTAAATTTATTAGTCTCTTTTTTCAATGAAAATTTTATTGAAATTTTTCAATGACTTAAGTTTAGTTGGAATTTCTATTGAAAAATTTCAATGTTTTATCTAGCTATTGGAATTAGCATTGGAACTTTCCAACGGTTAAAATTTATATAGAAATTTTCGTTGGAACTTTCCAACCGTTTTAGGTTTTATAGGAATTTTCATTGGAAATTTTCAACAGTCTATTAGGTTATTGGAATTAGCATTGAAAATTTTCAATGGTTTAAATTTCAACAGGAATTTTCACAGGAATTTTTCAACGGTTTAAAGTTTTATAGGAAAATTTATTGAAACTCTAAAATTTTCAACGGATTTGCTTTTCATTGGAATTTTTAGTTAGAACTTGATAGTTTTCTTGTAGTGATATGGACTGCATGAGTAGTGAAAGAACTAGAAATATTAAGTGCATGCACCATGATATGATCCACTGTACCTTATATGTCCATAATTGGCCAAAGGAACCAAGTATTGACCCATTTAATCAAGTCATAATAGGTGAAACATGAGTTAACATTAATAAATATCAATGTTTTAATTCAAACATAAAGAAGCATATAAGTAATAGCTTTCTCAAGTAACCAAATATGACATTGCTCTTTGAAAACTTGTAGCATGCTTTGTTGTTCATTTGGTTGCAGCTGCTACTTTTTTTCATGAGAACTTGTTCTTGAAAAGTAAGAAGAAAAAATATGAAGTTATAACCCAACATTGATTGAAGTAGTAGATGAAAACATGAGTAATCATTGAAATTTTTTTAACCTGACTCTTTTAAAATATGTTGACTTAGTTGTGGTTGCATCTGCTGCTTATTTTTCATTTTAGTTCCTCTCTAACTTTTAAAATATTTTATTGTAATATAACATATACCATCTAATTAAGGTAACCATAAATGAATTCTCTGACCTTCTTGTTGGTGCTTGGATCATTTGGTTAACGTGACCCGTTAGGGATTCATACGTTTCTATCACAGCGGAAGCAATAAATCATAGAAACGATTACCGTTCACCAGGGTATGTTGATGAAGATTAATTCTCGCAGGCAGCCTGTGCAGTCCCACGAGAATGGCGATAACTTCCTCGTCTAATGTCGAAATTGAGTGATCTTTGCGTTCAGAAGATCCTCTATTCGACGGCTTTCCGTCAGTATATAATAACATCAAAATCGGAGAACTGTATGATTTTATATGAATTTTGGAACATGACGAACTGCAGCAGCAAATGACCTTCCGGTCTTCTACTGTATGTCTCAAGTCCGATCTCGACGTCGTGTGGGCGACGATCTACGAGACCTCCTCAATCTGCTCTCAACCCTCATCAAACGTGAATCATCAGTTAGATTAGATTAGGGTTCCAGATAAGTTGAGGTGACTTATATACATGGGCTACAGCAGGGACCAGGAGGAGAAATTGGGTTGGGCCTCCATTGGGCTTAAGTATCCAAGCTTAGCCCAAAGCTTATACTTAAGTCCAATAATAATAATATATTCCACTAAAATATTATTATTGCACTACCATACCAATCCCAAAATTACGTTTTGGGCTCCTTCTTATTATGAGCCCGTTAGTCTCCCCATGTTTAAGATATACAATGTCCATTAATTAATTTAAGTTACTGACAACTCAATTAATTAATATCTCATCCAAGAGTAGTACCACTCAACCTCATTATCATGCCGGAATAAATTCCACCTGCAGGGTTTACATGATAATCCTTATGAGCTCTTCAAGGGGACATCATCAACCTATGATGGACACGGATTACTTCTACAATCAACAGCACACCATAGAGACAGCACTATTTCCTAACTCATCGAGTTTGTTGATTTAATTATATGTAAATCTCACCCATTGATGAATCAAAGAAATACATACTGCCCTACGTGTCGAGGTTATTGTATAGGGATTAAGAGCACGAACTTCCATAATAACTGAGATCAAGTTCTCCTATAAGTCAGTATAAGTCGAACGATCTCAAGCGGTCCTGCTCAATACACACAAGTGCACTAATGTGATTCTATAGCCAAGACAAGCTAATACCAAACCACACTACAACCATCCCGATAGAGAGTCCCCGTCTATCTCGGTTGTGAGCATCTGTTAATACTTTATAAGAAAACCGATAATATGATCTTCCGCGTGTTGTCGCACAACATATTATCTACAGTATAAAGTAAGTGGACTATTGCATCGAACATATAAATAAATTATAAGATGCAATCATTTGATCATATGATTCTCATTTCAAATTAATTGTTATAACATTGTTCATACAAAAAGTTAGACTTTTAGTATACAATCCAACAATCTCCCACTTATACTAAAAGACTATGCTGTCATGTCTTCTGCCACACATCTGATTTCCACTCCCACTACACGACCATCAAAAGCTCTCGCCTTAAGGTCCTTGTAAATGGATTTACTAGGTCATCATCCGATGCAATCTAGGCGACAACAATCTTCCCCTCATCATACGATTTCTCGTAATAGGTGGTACTTGCACTCCATGTGTTTAATTGCCTTATGGACTCGTGATTCCTTCAAGTTTGCAACTGCACCAATATCATCAATATAAATTGTGATATCCTTGGGCAAACTTAGAAACACTTCGAAGTCCATCTTGAAGTTTCTAGAGTCATACAGATACTTTGGTTGCCTCATAGGCTCCAATTTATCATCTTTCCATGATGGAGTCCGGAGTTTGAAATATATTTCTATATAACACTCCTCCACATTATGACTCAACTTCCTAAAATTAAACGCATAACCTTTGAGGTGGATTTACTGCCGTCCCTATCTGATTTGAAAAATCTGAATCTATGTAACCCATAAGAATCAGTGAATCTGTTTGATAAGCCCACATATAGTTTCTAGTCCTTTTCAGGTACATAAGTATATGTCTTACCATAGTTCAACATTCTTATTTTGGGTTACCTTGATACCCACTGTTCATGCCATCGGCAAAACAGATATCCAATCTCGTGCATAACATTCCTTAGACTAAGCTTCCTCATTTGCCGAAGCATAAGGAACCGCTTTAATCTTCTTTATCTACTTTTGTGTCACAAGACACATTCACTTAGATAAATTCACATGCTAAACGAGTAAGGATCGTATCATTATATGAAACTTGAGATAAGCATAACATCCTTTCTTGTGATCCGTATTACCGTGATCAAAAGGATATTTTTGCTCTTCTTAAGTCCTTCATCTCATACCGCTTTATCATCCATACCCATACACCCGACAATACTCTTTCATTGTCTCCAATGAGCAAGATACTATCTACGTATAGTACAAGAAATACCACCACATTTCCATCACTCTTTTCAATACACAAGACCCATCCGATCATTGATTAGATCCATGTCACTGGATTACCTCATCAAAACGGATGTTTCATGATCTTGAAGCTTGCTTTAGTCCATTAATGGACACTTTTAAGCTTACTATCACAATGCTCTAAGCTTTTTGCAATGAATCACTCTGGTTGCTTCACATAGATGTTTCCCTTAAGACTTCCAATCAGGAAAGCTGTCTCGACATCTATTTGCTATCCCTCATATTTCATATGAGTAACAACAAATAAAAGAGTCCGGATCAACTTAGGCATAGCTACCGGCGAACATGTTTTCTCATAATCGAACCCTTTCTTTCTGAGTATACCTTTTCGCAACAAGCTTACTTCCAAGGTTTTCACCTTATTCTATGATCCTCTTTTATTCTTGCATGCCCGCTTCCAATGGCTTTTACGCCATTTAGCGGTTCAACAAGCATCCAGACCTAATTTAAAATCCATCGATTCTATTTTAATATTCATTGCACTTTGTTAGGATTTGGCATTTCTAACTTGTAGTGCTTCGTCGTATCCGTGGGTCCATTTCATGTTTGCGAGGGACCAAGTCTCACGACTTTCCCAAAACATGTATCTTACAGGTTGTCGAAGAACTCTCCCACTACGACAAGGCACTACACGCAATTGTGTATCAGACGTGACATGCATTGCAGTTTACCTTGTGGTATATCCTCTTGCACAATTGGTACTAATACTTTGTGTTTTTCCCTCTCACTTCCTTTAGAACAATTTATATATGGGTTTATGATTTAATATATAGTATCTTTCCAAAAATCTAGTGTTTGTGTTAACAATCACCCTTCGATCTTTTAGACTAAATAAATCACCTTCATTTTTATAGCATATCCCACAAACAGACAAACATTCAAATGAATTACTGTTTCTAGGGCTTATCCATAAAATGAATTAAGTAATTCCAAATAATTCATCATCTATCTAATCATTACCATAAGAGTCTTATTCTTTCTATCCACCACACCATTCAGCTGGGGCATGCCCGGTGTAGACCACTTGAGATTTAATCTCAACCTCTAATTAATAGCTCCTAACTATCCTAAGAGGTACTCGTAATCATCATTACTTGATATATTTTCCATGACGCTTCACTGTACCAGCCTTGCAATTCTTGAATTAATCAAAAAACTTAGACATGCAGTGCATCAAATAAATATATCGGTATCTAGAATAATCATCGATTGACGAATATTCATATCCACCTCTCATCCGGACAATCTTAGGACCACATAAATCATAATGAACTAATTCCAACATATATATCTTTGGTTCTGCACCCCTTTGCCTTGAAAAAGCAATTAGTCATTTTTACTCCCAAGCAAGACTCAAAAGTCAGATAGTTTTCACTTCATATAAACCTAAGGGTCTATCGGCTATCAACTTTTGAATCCTACTCAAGTAAAATGATCTAGTCTTAGATGCCAAATATATGTTTAGTTCATATCCGAAAGTATCTTTCTCTTACTAAGATTAGAAGATTCATTATTAATTACTATTTGTTGCATCTGTGGAATATACATGATTTAAGAGTATACAAATTGTTCACCAACGTACAATAACAGATTACAACTCTATCCTTCATTATAATGACCATGTCATTTAAATGAAATGGAGTATCCATCTATTAATGCATAGAAACCGAAATCAAATTCTTTCTATGAAAACGTACGTAAAATAATTTCTCATAATCAAACGTCTACTCATATCATTAGATAAATAGACAACTCCCACTGCTATAGCCACTACTCTTGTAGTTTTACCCATGTCATAACAATCTTATCCTCACTTAGTAATAAACATTTAGTGATTCCAGTATCTACACACTTCGTGTCAGTAAATGCCATCACTAATCATGTTTTAAACAACTAGTGAATAAGATATAAAACTTGTTCACATTATGATGAAAATAGCTTTCCTTTGCCACATGTTTTGCCAGAAGTTTTCCACCATATACATCATATTGTAATTTAGGTGGAACTTACTCAAAAACATCTAGGCAATTCACGAAGAATTAAATTGATCTAGGTTTCCCTTCAATTTATACTCCATGCTTTCCCAATTCATTCATCAAATTAAATCATGATCTTCTGCCTTTTAACTTACTCAAGTATTCGAAGAGTTACATGAGACCATCATATTTCTATGAACCTCTCATCTCTTCACTAGAGACTTTAATAGGCATCATGAGACGTCCCTTGTGAGAACACACATGTATTTTCTTAAGCAGTAAAATTCAAAACCAAGATTCTTTTCTAATCATCTAATTTGGACAAGTAAATATAATTTCTTTTAGTTAATAATATGTGAGATAAAACCATTTGAAAATTAGAGAATCATAAATTAATTTACCGATCAAAACTTCGAATTTTATCCTTTTATATTGATTCCCTCAAAACAATATAAAAATAAAATTCACCGACATCTCAAGCACCGTGAGTCTGCAAGCCACGTTAGTGTGGACGTTTACAAACCCGAACATTTACAAGAGAAGGTTTTACCCATTAATTTCATTTGTCAACCTAACTTCATGACAAAATAATTAATAGTCGGTTCCTCTCTAGCCATGCAAATAATAGCAGTGACTCCGTTGGGGAGGATACTAATTATTTACATCTAAGTGTGCACCATTATTTGATTCCAAGTCCGCTGCCCAAACTTATGTGCCTTACTGTTGGAGAAGTACACACGCGCTCAGATAACTTTCTACAACCATCAATTATATAAGTTTGTACTAGTGAACCGCATATAAGCTCATCCGTTAGGGAGGAAGGCACTATAGCCAACGCGCAAGTCCATATGCATCACATTACAAACAATAATTATTTAAAGAAGTTTGTACCAGTGATCCGTGAATAAACTCATCCGTTAGGGAGGATGGCTCTATTGCTAACGCGCAAGTTTACTCACATCACTTACAAACCAATAATGGAGGCCACGGGAATATTTACCAATCCCCTCTCCCACTTAGTAATTTAACACCGAGGGTTTTTACATGCATATGATATTCAGAATAAAATACGCAATGCTAGCATGCTTCTATTACGGCACATAAGGCAGTAAATCACAGAGAGTCATGCATGCATATATAACAATAATCAATAATTAAATCAATCATTAACAGTTATATATCAGCGAATTCGATTGTTCGCCACCAGGCACGAATATCAGCAAAGACTTCCAGACTATCAAATTTTTGAAATTTCCAGATTGTCCAATTTTCGAAACCATCGATATCGACCGTCGATATCGTCCAGATTATCAAAATCATCGATATCGACTAGATTATCAAATATTCGAAAAACATCAAGATTATCAACATTCCAAAACTATCGATATCGATCGTCATATCGTCTAGATTATCAAAATCATCGATATCGACGAGCAACCATATATAACAATAATAGATAATTAAATCAATTATGTCAGTTATATATTAGGAATCAATTCAACATCCATATATAACAATAATAGACAATCAATTATAGCAGTTATATATTAGGAATTAATTCGACATCCATATATGACAATAATAGATTATTAAATCAATTATAACAGTCATATATTAGGAATTAATTCGACTTCCATATATAACAATAATATACAATCTATTATGGCAGTTATATATTAGGAATTAGTTTTCCTAAAATTGGATGTCTTATCCAACACTCTGGCAATACATGCATATAATATACCAAATATAATACGCAATCTAGCATTCTTCTATATAAGACAATAAATCATAGAGATCAGGCATCCATATATATATATAACAATAATAGACAATTAAATCAATTATGACAGTTATATATATTAGGAATAAAAACGCCTCTAAATTTTAATGTCTTGTCCGACACTCCTACTGTGGAATCGATGCCTTACGCAACAAGCAGGATTGCTTGTGCCCCAAGACGTCCATCGTCATATCCCACCGCCAATCATGTCAGGGAGTGCCCCAAGTGCCTTGACGAGCGCCCCTCGCCCGGACTGTCGCTCGTCCAAGGGCCTACTTGCATGGAACCAAGTTCAGCCCAACGCGCAACACCAAACTACACCAACTGTCGTTCATAGTTCGAAACTGAAAGAACCTCAGAATCCAATCTCCACCGTTCAGAATCTACTACTATAAGTCCTGAACATGATGTCCAAATTACAGATCGATCCAACGGTTATTTTGTGAGAAACGGCTCTTTTCTCACGACTGCGCAGAACAGAATCGCCCAAAAAACTGCTTCTATTTTCGGCGTATTCCCAACAACACAAAGTTCCAAATACGATCTTCACCGTTCAGAATGTACATCCACAAACTCCGAACGTGCTGACCAAAAATCAGCCTGATTCGACGGTTGAAACTCCGGTTATTGTCTCTGCAATATCACTGCGCTGGATTTTCTCTCAATTTCTTCCTTCCATGTGAAATTGACGAACAGTTTTCGTCGAATCCTCTCACACACAACCATCAACGAACAGATATGATATAGGGTATATTTCACATAGGGATATTCATGGTTTGCGCAGTAAAACCAAAACCCTAAACATGTGATCCTAATTTCGAAAAATTAATCACATAAATCCTAGCCTAACGTGTCACGCTTCACCGCGAAACCGAAGCTCTGATACCAATTGTTGGTGCTTGGATCATTTTGTTAACGTGACCCGTTAGGGATTCATACGTTTCTATCACAGCGGAAGCAATAAATCATAGAAACGATTACCGTTCACCAGGGTATGTTGATGAAGATTAATTCTCGCAGGCAGCCTGCGCAGTCCTACGAGAATGGCGATAACTTCCTCGTCTAATGTCGGAATTGAGTGATCTTTGCGTTCAGAAGATCCTCTCTTCGACAGCTTTCCATCAGTATATAATAAATTAAAATCGGAGAACTGTACGATTTTATATGAATTTTGGAACATGATGAACTGCAGCAGCAAACGACCTTCCGGTCTTCTGCTGTATGTCTCAAGTCCGATCTCGACGTCGTGTGGGCGACGATCTACAAGACCTCCTCAATCTGCTCTCAACCCTCATCAAACGTGAATCATCAGTTAGATTAGATTAGGGTTCCAGATAAGTTGAGGTGACTTATATACATGGGCTACAGCAGGGACCAGGAGGAGAAATTGGGTTGGGCCTCAATTGGGCTTAAGTATCCAAGCTTAGCCCAAAGCTTATACTTAAGTCCAATAATAATAATATATTCCACTAAAATATTATTATTGCACTACCGTACCAATCCCAAAATTACGTTTTGGGCTCCTTCTTATTATGAGCCCGTTAGTCTCCCCATGTTTAAGATATACAATGTCCATTAATTAATTTAAGTTACTGACAACTCAATTAATTAATATCTCATCCAAGAGTAGTACCACTCAACCTCATTATCATGCCGGAATAAATTCCACCTGCAGGGTTTACATGATAATCCTTATGAGCTCCTCAAGGGGACATCATCAACCTATGACGGACACGGATTCCTTCTACAATCAACAGCACACCATAGAGACAGCACTATTTCTCAACTCATCGAGTTTGTTGATTTAATTACATGTAAATCTCACCCATTGATGAATCAAAGAAATACATACTGCCCTACGTGTCGAGGTTATTGTATAGGGATTAAGAACACGAACTTCCATAATAACTGAGATCAAGTTCTCCTATAAGTCAGTATAAGTCGAACGATCTCAAGCGGTCCTGCTCAATACACACAAGTGCACTAATGTGATTCTATAGCCAAGACAAGCTAATACCAAACCACACTACAACCATCCCGATAGAGAGTCCCCGTCTATCTCGGTTGTGAGAATCTGTTTATACTTTATAAGAAAACCGATAATATGATCTTCCGCGTGTTGTCGCACAACATATTATCTACAATATAAAGTAAGTGGACTATTGCATCGAACATATATATAAATTATAAGATGCAATCATTTGATCATATGATTCTCATTTCAAATTAATTGTTATAACATTGTTCATACAAAAAGCTAGACTTTTAGTATACAATCCAACACTTCTACTCACATAGAACAATAATATGAAACCTAAGCTACCATGTTGAAGTTCATTTTGCCCCTGGCCATTCTCTTCTATTTCATCTTCATCTTCGTCTTCTATTTCAAAGCTAAGGAGTGTGTAGTATGAGACATGATGGAGTGATACAAATGATCTAAGAGCACAAATTGAAGACTAACTCGGATGAAGTTTAGGTATAATATCATAGCAAGATTTATTAAGCTTCTAGCAGCAACAACCTGTTAATAAGCAAGTGAAATTTGTTAGAGGAAATGAGCAGGAACTAGAAGTCAAGTTAGCAATCAACTAACTTATTTCACACAAACTTACACTCCCTATGGTGCATAGTTGTTAAAGGCGAGAGGTGCTCAAAGGCGCAAGGACCCTTGAGGCGCGCCTTTAACAACGATTCTATGGTGGCTTGAACAGCTGCTATAAATTGAAGGACTCTCCAATTCCAATGCTCATACACGAAGCTTCAAATCGCTCCTTAAAGAGACAACAAAATAAGATAAATAATTTATAGAATTCATTATAAATTCGAGTTTCACTAAACCAATAGACTAAAGTCCAAAACTGGCTTACCAATCTCTGGATAATTACAACAAGCTTTTTAACTCTGTCAGCCTACCTAAAAATATTGTAGAAAACTTGAGATTGTCTGTCCCATCTCTTTTTAAAATCCTTGGGAACATGCAATATTAAGTCTAAGTGAAATAATCATAAGAGAAAGACAAATAATGCATTTCACGTGTGCGAGATATGAGGCTGGTTTTCAAGTGCATAAGCACCTTCAGAAGGTCTTGCACAATCCAGCTTGCACCCATCAGCCCCCAAACCATATAAATTTCATTTTCTGATCATAATCACACCAAATCTAAAATTCTTTTAGATTCTCATTTCAATAAGAGTACTTCAAATTATTTTTTCCCAAAATTTTCACGTATATTTCCTACATCACAATAGATAATAAACATGTAACAAGAAAAGGTACCTTAAGCAAACCATAAACATTACAAGTTATCAGCACAATGAGGCATAGGTAAACCAGACTGACTTAATAATTAAAATTTCCATGAGATGTAAGTTCATTGATCTTCACAAGAAGTTGTGAACTCTTATAAATTACTAAGCCTCAAACTACTGTCTTTTAATCAAATAAAAGAGAACTACTCTATTTATATGAACAGAGCTAAGCAAGAAATCACATATATCTAGATGCAACATCTTTGCGAATATAGTTCCACAAAGAACATAATGTATCCTCAGAAGTTAATGAGAGTGTTAAGTCACACAAACTCAGCATTAATATAAGGATTAAGTAATCAATAATCAATACCATATGCTTAGAAACAGCAGCTAGTTATATTCATGAGTGGAAACAGGATAGTGTACGAAAGTGAACAATTTTCAATCTATAGAGAATATACGTGGGAAGAATCGGTGCTTCTTTGAATGCTTTGAAATCCTCACATACTTCTTGTAATAATCAGTAATGAAACTCCAGATGCACTTAAGCATGGAAATTGAGTTTGGATTGAACAAATTTTTAACATTTGAATTGAGATTAAAAATAAATAAATAATTTATCCACCATTAATCAATCACAGATTACAAAACAACTTCAGGATAATGATTTAAAATAAATAATGAGAACTGTGTTGAGATACAGAATAAGTTGTACCTTATAACATAGAAGATCAGCTCTGATGGCAGCTTTGTACCTTCAAGTAAAGGTAGGCTAAAGTAAGCTCTCTCAATTACCAAATCTGCTCTGCTCTAAATCTTAACAACTATTGAATTGCACTTGATATTGACTTGAAGAACATCAGCAAAGCTAGAAATAAAGCAAGGAAAGTATCAACACCGTGAAAAGACCTAATTCTATCTGCTTGATGAAACCATTGAATTGAAGAAAGATGAGAGCACAATCATCATCATTGTCACGCGGAGAAAAAAATTGAGTATTTAATAAAACACATCATCTTTGTACATCTATACAAGAATTTATGCTTTTTTCTGCTTGATTAGAAATTGAAACAGTCTGACGAAACCGAATTGACAAGGAACACTAGGGTTTCTCTGAGATCCACCAAAGCTAGGAGGGGTAAAACACATTATCAATTAAAAATATAAAAATTAGAGAAATATTCCAAATGCTAATGGACAATTGTGCTTAGATTTTATAAACTAAAGAGTGATGAACATCAAGGAAAGCATTTTACTTATATCGCTGGATGAACAACCACATGCAAGAGAATCGCGTCTGCAATCATTCTTCTCATGCAATAGACTTGGAGCAGCGGCAATGCCGCCATGACCCGGTGGCTAATCCGACAATTTTCGATAAGAAGAAGAACAAGGAAATCTGTGAGTGCACGATGCGAGGAGTTCGTTTCAATAATTTCGTGAATTCAGATTTAGGATTTTTGTTTCAGCTGAGATAGAATTATTTAATTAATATGTGAATTGTGAAATGCTTATATGTTAACACAGTTAATATTATTAATTATAGGAGTATTACTGCTAAAAGTGTTTTTAATATTGTACGATAAATTCATGTGTTATTGGGACATTTTACATGTGAAGGTCTCATTATATATGTTATAGGATACTTAAGTTGAAAATGTTCCAATAAAAGAGTCCTATTATGTATTTTTGTTGTAGTATGGTTAGGTGTTTACAAGTTTATGGTGGAGAGAGAATTTCTCGTAGAGACGGATAATATGAGGGTGTGAAACCTGTAGTAGTTTGCATATAATGAGTGAGAGAAAGTAGAATATTATTTCTATGTGGGGAGAGAGAAATGTGGTCTCTTCTTTATAATAGGGAGATAGTGAGTCTATCTTTTATATTGGGGAGAGCAACCTATTTTGTACTCCCTCCGTCCCCCAAAGTATTTCACACTTTCCTTTTTTATCCGTCCCTCAAAGTATTTCACACTTTACTTTTACTAAATTTGGTAAAAATACATTACAATAATACACACATCCCAATATAATACTTACTTTTTCACATCTCTCAATAACTTTACACACCTTTTTCATAACTTTACACACCTTTTTCATTAAATCAACTAAAATATATATTCTCTTTCTTACTTTATACATAAAAATACAAAATTTTCTTAAACTCTGCGCACACCAATACGTGAAATACTTATTGGGACGGAGGGAGTATAAGTGAGTTAGGACTTGGGCCTATAACTTTAGTATTTAATGTCCTAGGCTTATGGCATGTACATTGAGTTAGCATTTAATATCCTAAACTTATAGATTGTTTATAGGAAATGAAGAGACATGATGTGATTTGACCCAGTTGGATAAGGAGATGATACCTAACTAGGTAGGTCATCTAATGAAAATCTTTATATTACTATTTGGCAATTTTTCCAAATGATGTGGCATGCTTGAGAGTTCACTTTGATGACATGTAATTTTTCTTTTTTTTTTTGAATTTTTTTCATATTTTCAAAATTAAAATTTTTCTTTCTTTTAATGGTAATCAATCAATAATAAATTGTTGACCCATTTAAAATTAATACTGATTTTATTGTAATTTAATAGTATTTAATTTTTTTTGTGTATATATATTTGAATCAATGAGATAAAAGTACACTAATATTTCATTTCACATTCTCATTCTCTATCTCGATAACTCACTCTGTCACTACTCTCTCTTTTCATTTCTTTTCATTTCTCATTTACAAAGAAAATGTGAAGAGTCCATCAAAAGAAAGGGAGTATTACAATTTTCGATGTTTTTATTTTGTTTTTAAACATTTATGTAGTGATATAATTTTGTTATATGCTTCCGTAATTATTTTTAATTATTATATTTTTAATAATTTTTAAATTAGATAATTATTTTGATATAGTTCATCTCCACAAATTTTATTTATTTTTTGTACTAAATTTAGTAAAATATGTATTGCAATCGTGGAAGATTCTCCTTCGAGAAAGGTATAAGTTCGAGGAGACAGGAAAGAGAGGGAGAAAAAAGTACAAACTAAAGAAAAAATTTAAAATATTAATTATCAACTCGATTGGTCAGTTATGAGATTATCATTTTATTATAACCGTGAATATTTTATATTTTTATATAATAATAATGATTCATGCACTTTTTTTAAATTCCTAATTAATTTTTAATATCTTGTCTAGATCTAAGTATTCATTTTTTATGTTCATGAATCATAATTTATTATGATCCATTTTCTATATTTGTGTTTATTATGTATAGTTTCAATAAATTTAATTACATGTAAAATTAGATTTTATTTATTTATCAAATTGAGCATTATTTAAATATAAATTTTTATTTTAATTAGTATCTTATGATATTTTTTGATGCTTTTAAAAAAAAAATCAACCTTCCTACTATGTGATTATATATAAAATTTAGATTTCTATAAAATATAAATAAATTATAAGAAAGTAATATTAAAAAATTATTTGAATGAACATAACATTCTAAAAATAAATGGATAAATCTGAAAATTAAAAAAAAAAGTTTACATAAACAAAAATTATATATGCTACAATCTAAACTATGCAAAAATATATTAAGAAATAAAAAATACATACAATATTGCATCACAGAAATAATAAATCAATAAAAAATTGAGAGAATTTCATACCGTCTTTATTTATCTTTGAGAGTTTTTAACGTTGATGTGAATTTTTTATGTTTTTTTCCTTTCTAAATAATATAATAATATTTTAATATATTTTAGATTTTTTTATTTATTTATTTTAATATTTACTTACTTGCTCAAGTTAATTTTCTATATTTAGAAAAACAATGTAAATGAGGTAATTAATCAATTATTGATATACACAAATTATTTTCTATAATTTTCTATATTTTAAAAAATAAGATAAATGAGATAATCTATATTTGGTGCACATTTTATTATATATTGAAATCATTAAAATTATCAATTAAGAAATATATGAAATTTAAATATATTTTATGTGATTAATTTTAAGGATTTAATTTATTATTATCAATTAAATCTAATCTAAATATGTAAAAATGAATTTAGATTTGATTGATTGATAGATGGTTAATTCTTTTGAATTTTATTTTTTTTTATTAATAGATAGATAGATATGAATTTATTATTACATATTGAATTTAGATTTGATTGATTGATAATTCTTTTGAATTTTATTGTATTTTTTTTACTAATAGATAGATAGATATTAATTTATTATTTTATTATTCCCTCTAAATTTCTACAGTTTCTAAATATATAAATTTCGGAATTAGATCTAAATATATAAATTTCTACGATTACTACATTTCATACAGCTCTTATCTAATGTTATAAATTTCTTATACTATTGATAATATATTGTATGAATTAATTTAATTTGCATTAATCAATCAATTCTAAAATCTACAATCTATCTATTATAATACCAATTAATGGGAACTAATCTTATGGACACATTGAATGAATTATAATCACTATTATTATATTAATTATTTTATTTTATTATTACTTTTTATTATTTTTCATTTATGTCTCAAATTATTTAATCTTTGTAATAAAAGATTTTTTTTGTTTTGATGTTTAAATTTAAACTTATTTTATTTATTAATTATCATAACTTAAATTTATTTAATATTAATTTTTACATGAAATTTCTAAATTTCTACTATTATAAATTTAGATCTACGGATCTGTCTCTTAAAATATATATATATATATATATATATATATATATATATATATATATATATATATATATATATATATATATATATATATATATATCTTAAGTATACTATAGCATAAACTTTTCTTGCCGACGTGTTGTCTCCAGAGCGCTCTAATATGACGTGTAATTTTCTCAATTTTTTGAATTTTTAGTACTCCCTCCGTCCCGTTTCAATGTTTACGTTTGCTTTTTGCACGTTAATTAAGGAGTATAGTATTTTAATAGATAATGGGTAAAAAAATATAATATTTAATGTATAGTAGGTAGGTGTATTAGTATTAAATGTAGGGTCTATGGTGATATATTAATTATTTTAGGTGTGTCCCATATTCCTAAAAGGGAAACGTAAACATTAAAATGGAACGCTCAAAATAGAAATATATAAATATTGAAATGGGATGGAGGGAGTACTTTTTTTAATTCTTTTATGGAGGATTACTACTAGGTACACAAAAAACTCTAAATTACTATGAGATACAAACATACAAAAATATTACTACGAACTACAAAAATATATAGTGATTTTCTAATATTACCCCTACAATGTGCTGCACATAAATATTGTGTGCAGCAAAAGTTCGTGTGCAGGAAAGTGTATGCAGTAAAAAAGTGTGTGCAGTAAAAAAAGTGTGTGCAGCAAAAAAGTGGGGTGGTCCGGCGGAGCTCCGGCGGCGGTCCGGCAATCGGCCGGCGGAGCTCCGACGGCGGCAGCAGTTTTCCGATAGAGCTCCGCGCGACCAGCCAGCCGGTGGTCCGGCGGTGGTGAGGGTTAGGGTTTGTGGTTTAAAAGTGTATGGGTTTCGGGTTATATTTGGTATTTTACTTTATTATATTTTATATATGAGAGTAATTATTTTAAATCAATGTATCTTATAGTAATTAGGGGTACAAAGTGTATACCTATGAGTAATTATTCCATATTTTTCTTATTTACTTTTAATTAACTTCTTTATTTAATATTTTCTTTTTAAATAATGTGTTTCTTATTTTTAATAATGATTAAATTTTTAATATTTTATTTATTTATTTGGATATCATTAAATAATTACTAAAACTTTTAATGCAATAAATTAATTATTATCAAATTAAATCATATATATAAAGGGAAAAAAGAATATTTCATATAATATTCTCTCTCACTCACCTATAAATAAGACCTTTTGGTTATTCATTCTAAATACACACATTCGATTCTCCAAAGAGGAATAGGTGCTTTCTTCAAGTTCCTCTAGAGAATTGATTTATAAAAGTATAAAAATTTATTTCGATAGAGCGAAAGTACTCTTCAAGAAGAAGAGAACTACTCGATTTACTTTTTAAGAATCGATTCTTCAAGAGAAAGAGAATCGATTCAAGTATGGAGAATCGATTTAAGTTTTTTTGAATAGATTTACATCTTAAAAATTGATTTTTCAAGAGTAAGAGGATCGATTCAAGAATACTTGAATCAATTTATATAACTTAAGAATCGATTCTTCAAGAGAAAAAAAATCAATTCAAGTATTACCTCTTAAGAATCGATTCAAGTATTCTTTAAGTTCTACCTTTAAAGTATTGATTCAAGTATTCTTCAAGTGAAGGGAGGATCGACGATTCAAATACTCTTGAATCGATTTACCTCTAAAGAATAAGAGGTCTAAAAATTAATTCATGTATAGAATCGAAAGTTTAAGTTTTTTAAGTTAAATCATTATTTCATATCAAATAACATTAAAATTGAGTTTGTAAATATTTGTTAATTTTTTAAATTTAGTATATTTATAATTATTTATTTACATATATCTTAATCATTCAATTATGACATATGAATTATAAAATTTATTTTCTTTAGTTGTTTATATAATTTGAAACTAATAAAATTAAATTAAAAAAATAAAATTACATTATAAATTTATGAATATTTAAAAGAATATTATATATAAATTAATTATATATATATATATATATTATATTAGTTTCTTAAAAATAACAATTAATGGAAATAGAATTATTATTATATAGTTAATTAAGAAATATTAAATCATAATCATGAGTAAAAAGTAATACTCCATTTAAATATTATTTATAATATTACGTATATTTTAAAATATATATACATATATATAGCAACTATGTAAAATATTTTAATAATTTTATTTTAATTCATTATAAAATATTTGACCTTATTTTCCATAAATAATATATATATATATATATATATATATATATATATATATATATATATATATATATATATATATATATATATATATATATATATATATATATATATATATATATTGTAAGCAAATAAAATTCATGGTCCAATCAAATGGCGACACGTGGATTTTTATGATTAAAATATCAATTATAATTTATTATATTTTATTTTGGGATTTAATAAATTAATTCCTAAAATAGATTAATAAATAATTGATAATTAATTTAAAATCCCCAAACAAATTAAGTGTGGTTTAAATTAAGTAAAGCTTGACTCCTAAGTCAAATAAAGCCTCAAAGATTCTAGAATCAGGTCAAATCAAGCAATGACTAATCAAACTGTGTTATATATGGAAAGACCCAAGCCCACAGAATCAGGTCAAATCTGTCATTGACCAATCAGGTTGCGAGTTATTTATGGGGCATTATCTGCCTTCACCTATGTAAGGAGGCCTCCTCC
This sequence comes from Pogostemon cablin, assembly GCA_023678885.1. Taxonomy (NCBI): domain Eukaryota; kingdom Viridiplantae; phylum Streptophyta; class Magnoliopsida; order Lamiales; family Lamiaceae; genus Pogostemon; species Pogostemon cablin. Next base: position 9,320,714 of record CM042999.1, on the reverse strand, counting down.
ATTCATTCCAAGCACACCGAGAATGATTCTCTATGAAGGTCAAAAACTTTAGAGTTGTCTGAATAGTTCTTCGATTCCTTCAACGAGAGTCAACTCAAGAATGGAATATATCTGGGATTTAAGTTTTAAACCACTTGGTTTTAAGCTGCCCGGAACAAGCGTTCTTAAGTCAAGTTATTCGGTGAACGACCTATAGTCTGGGACTCAGGCGCTAAGTCGCCCGGATTTAAGTCATCTCAAGTTGGTGTTCTTCCAAGAACGGCCTATAATCTGGGACTCTGGTGCTAAACCGTCCGAATTTAAGCATTTGTAAGTCAAGTTCTTCAAAGAACAGCCTATAGTCTGGGACTCAGGTGCTAAACCGCCCAGATTTATGCCTGCTTAAGGAAAAAATGACATAATCTGAGATTAAGGTTCTAAACCACCCGGAGTTAAGCGTTCTTATGCTAAGTTCTTCGATGTTCTTCGTGAAGTTAACAGCATTCTAATATATTGAACAACGTTCTTCACCGGAAATCTTCAAGGATCAACGTTTAATTCGAGTAAAGGCTCGACGCCTACGGATTAACGTTATAAATCCATGATGCCAAGTTTGGACAAGCTTCATCTGAAGATCTAACTCAACACACTCCTGTCAAAGTCAACGTAGTCAACAAAAGTCAAGTCAAGCCAAATTGGTTCGAAAGAAGAATCAGAGGATTGATTGAGATTGTAACTCGTTTACATTATCTTTTATATTAAATCTATCTGAAATTATCTTTGTTCACTTTTTTGTGTTTATTTTATTATAAATACAAAATTTGTTGTTACAAATTTTGGCACGCCCAGTTGGACCATCTCTACCTCTCATCTCTTCTTTCAACAAGCTCGAAAGTACAAAATGACTCATGTCAAGATTACTGTGGGAAGGACTGCTGCTTCTAAGCTCTCAAAGTCATTGAATGAATATGTTGCTGCTGTTACGAGGAGCATGTCAGAAAAAGTTCGGTCAAAAGCCTCATCTGGATCTAACCCTTCGGTTGAGGAGGCTTCGAGAAAACAACTACCTATGAAAGAGGATATTGATGAAGATTTCGCATCTTCAAGCTCTTCATCTGACTCAGTTGCAGCTCCAATAATGATGGCAGACGCCTCAACTATTGAGGAGCAGTTAGCAAGTATGATGAAAGCTATCGAAGGGCTCACAAAACACATAGAAGCTCAAGATTCGAAAATCTCCCAATTGATGGAAAAAAGAGACATCACGGAGACTAGCCGTACAAACAGAAAAGGAGTCATGGACGATAGTGAGGTGGAAGAGATCACAAGGTGCCAGACTATTGAAAAGGAGCAAACTCAAGGAGCATTGCAGCTTTCAGCTGATGGAATGCTCCAAGTCAATCAATTGAAGGATATTATACTTGGAACAATAAAAGAAAGGTTTGAAGAGAATTCCAAGTACACTGTCACTTATGTCAAGCCATTCACGAAAAGAGTGAACAACTTGAAGTTGTCAGCTAGCTACGAACCTCCCAAGTTCCAACAATTTGATGGCAAGGGAAACCCGAGGCAGCACATAGCACACTTCATTGAGACTTGCCATGACACTGGTACTTATAGAGACCATATGGTGAGGCAGTTCATTCGCTCTCTCAAAGGAAATGTCTTTGTTTGGTATATCGACTTGCAAGCTAAATTGATGAGTGATATTTTCACCTAGATTTTAGTGTCTTTTTATATGTGTTTTCATATTATTTTATCCGTATTTTATGTGTTATTTGGTTGTGTTTTGTGTTTTCATGGAAATGTGTGTGAATGAGCTTAAACCTACTATTTTCACTTTTTATTGGATGCTAGATATGATAAGGGAGATGTAGGAAAAAGCGGATCTCAATTTGGAGTTGAAACGAGGGAGAACGAGCCAAAACAGTGAAGGAAACAGGGCAGCAGCAACACGACTGGCCGTGTCGGGAGCACGAGTCGTGTCGCAGCACACGACTCTTGTTGCTAACACGGGCCTGTCCAGAATGGCCGTGCGGCGACATCTATTTATCCAACACGACCACCACTTGGTCGTGTTGCGGAGCTCGACTCGTGTTGCAGCACACGACCCGTGTAGCCAACACGGGCCTGTAAGCGATGGCCGTGCGGGAGCATCAGTTAACGCAACACGGGCACCATATGGCCGTGTTGCGCCACACAACTCGTGTCGTGTCAGGGATCAGAAAAATTCAGAATCCTTCAAGAAGCTTGTCAAGGAGTATAAATACCCCTCCATTCAGATTTTATAAAAAAAAAGATCCGGTTTCCACCACTTCCACACACACCTCACACACCATTTCTTCCATTTTCCACCATCATCTTCATCCATTCTTCATCCACCCATCTACACTTGATCCCCTCCATCAAATTCACCATCCAAGTGATCAAGGAAGCAAGGGAGAGTGAGATCACAAGAAGAAGAAGGAGATCTCCATTGAAGCACTTCAAAGGGGGAATCTAATTCTAATTTTTGTGCATTTCTTTATAGATTGATCATGTTTTGTAAGGATCTTAATGTCTATGTTAATTTTCTTATGGATATGAGAGGCTAATCTCCTTTGTGAGATTAGCTCCATGATTGGTGTTGGATAATTTAGTTTTTATGCAAATTGATTTTAATCTTGAATGGGCTTTGTGTTATTTCTATCATTGATTGTTGATTGCTTGATGTATATGATGATTTGTGTGATTAATTGTCATGGGCATGTGATTAGATTGAGAAATCAATTATGTGTTTAGGATAGTTCATTGAATCATTTCATCATACACTTCATGTGCATTAATTTAGAATGAGATAGAGATATCCTTCTAGATTTAGAACCCTTTGATAGAACATTTGATTAGCTTAATCGAGAGGTTGGTTGATTAAATGAGGAGACCCAAACAATTAGTGAATTCATAGTACCTTAAAAGGGAATATTGCTTATGATTTAGTACCTAATTAGGGAACTCATAGAGTAATTAGTACCTAGTGGGAGGTGTTTGCTATTGTCTCGATCCTATGTGCGTTTGGGAGCCTTGTTGAGGGCCTACATCCTATCCATCTCGGGAGAGAGTTTAGGTGGAATTAGTGATCGCTTCTATACCTTGTCCATGAGAGATTAGAATTAATTGCATGATTACTTAATTATCTATGCCATGATTGTTGTTAATCTCATCCTTGCATCATTTGGAACCCTTTTATCTTTGCATTCACTTTATCTTTATTTCTTGCTTTAGCATAATTGCATTCATTTGCTCCTATCCTCTCTTCCGTCGTCCTTATAAAATCACGATAAACTTGAGATCGCTTAAACTCTAGTACCTTCCTCCCTGTGGTTCAATAATTTCTTTAATTGGTCATGCCCACTATATTATGGCAAATCAAATGGCGCCGTTGCCGGGGAGGTAACGGTCGCTAGTAGTTTGACGAAGGATTGTTTAGAGTGGTCTTAATAAGGATATTTTTTTATTTTTGCATCTTATATTTGCTTTGGAAAATTTTGTTCTAATTTTTCTTTCTTTTATAGGTGCATACCTTGAGAAGGAAGAAGAAGGAGAGCAACCCCAAAAATATGAGCTACATGGATACTCTTCGAGATATGGTGAATAGAAGTGTTCATTCCGTTATGAACACACAAGGAAATTTTCAAAGATTTCAAATGCCAAATGGTGAACCTAATTTGCAACCGGATTATGGAGTACAAGATATGCAATTCCTACAACAAGGTTATGGAGATTTTGGAGTTCCTCATCAAATGAGTCATCAAGTATACCCTCAAGGTGTGGAAGATGTTTTTCAAGGAAATTTTCTAGTCATCAAGAAGGAAATCAACCACATCTATGGGGAAATTTTCAAGACTCCAACACCTCTTATTCCACCCAAAGTGACCACATAGCAATGTTTGGAGAAAAGATGTTTGAAATGGTTATGGATCGCATAGAGAAGGAAACCTCCGGAAACTAAGATCATGGATTCTACTCCCCACAAGCCAAAACCTTCTCATTCTATTGAAATTTCAAATTCTCTTAAGAACTTCCATGATTTCATTGATAAAAATTTATTTGGTGATTGTAGGAAAAAGGTTGCAAGAGGGCACCAACACTTGTCAATGCCCGAATTCTTACCGGGGGATGTGGTTGAAGTTCAAAATTCACATAGAGCTCCATGGAAGAAGTGGAACAAGTGGAAAGGGCCATTTCTTGTGAAGAACGCCTTCGGAGAACAATTGCTTGAGCTATTTAACAAGAAGGGAACCGTTCTAGTGGTTGAACGGGAGAGCACAAGGCACTACTTCAAGAAGAAACCTATGATAGTGCCTAAGGACTATTCAAGACCACCATGAGCTAAAGACTATCGTCCGGCTTGAAGACGTTAAACTTAGCGCTCGATGGGAGGCAACCCATCATTATCTTTATTGCTTTATTTAATGCTTTCAATAAGGATTGTGGAGTTGTTATTTCTTGCATTTTTGGCATGTAGGTTGATTGTGCTTGTGAGGAATACGCGTATTGAAGACACGAAGAGTGCTTGATTTGAAATGTGATAGTAAGTCACACAACTTTTTGCAAACTTACCTCGAAACTCTTGTTTCAATTTAAGTTTGGGGGGATATGGCGTGGTGTGACATACTTTGTCTTGAAAGCATATACTTTTCGTATTTTTGAGCTAATTTTAAAATTTTTCTCATGAGTTTGGTTTGATTTTGGTATGATTGGTGGTGTTGAAGTGCATGATAGTCCATATTTGTTAAATGCAATTGTTGAGCTAACGGTGTTTGTTAAGTGTTTGAGCATGAGTGAAAGGTATTGGAAGCACGAATGGAGCTTGGAGCTAACGTTTTCTTTACCAAATGCCCATTGAGGGAGTATTCTACACCTTATCACTTCTAGTTGCTTGACATATTTTGATGTGTATTGATGTGATTAGCATGCTACTTTATGTGTTATGTTTTTGGGATGTTTATTTTCGTAAATTAGGATTTTCTTTTCAATCAAGGTTGGGATGATTGTGAGCTTACATTGTTATGGATGATTTGAATTTGTGCTTCATTGTTTTATGATGGTGATTTTTATTCTTGCATGTTATGTGTTTTTGGTTGTTTATTGTTTGTTGAGTCTTTATTTTATGTTTCGTGTGCATTTTTATTCTTGTTTAGGGAGTGTTTGGTGGATTATTTTTGGGATGTTGTGAGTCATTTTTGAACATGAGTGGTGATATGTTGTGGTAATAAGTGATGACAAGTTATGATTAAGAATCTCTACACTTTCGAATTGTGACATGTTTTATTTAACTTGTTCAATTTTGAGATGAATGTGGTGTAATAAGTTTCTTAAGGTCCAATGCATAAGCTTGTGAGTATTTGAACCTCAACCGTGCATACATGGTATTTTTCTTCATGAGTGGATTGGTTGTGTTTGATAAGCTAGAATTTGCTCAAGGACTATAGGAACGAGCCCGATTTGTGGAGATTAGTGAAATGATCTTAGGCCATCCTTGTTATTCATAGTCATTACCATATATTTTTCTACCATGAACATCATCCCTAGTCAACCACTTTGAGCCTTAAAGCCTATTTATTGTGATATAAGCACATTACAAGCCATGATTACCCACTTAAGCCTTACATATATACCATTTGTGTGGGTGATTGAGGAGATGGCAACTGGAAATGTTTGATAAGGAAGAAAAAGAAAAAAGGAAATGGTAAACAAGCAAGAAAAAGGATGAAAAAGAGCACAAGAAAGAATGGACATGCAACCTCAAAATAAGAAAAATGAGTAAAGCAACAACAAGATGCTCAAGGAAATAAAAATTCAAAGAAAGGAAGCATGCATCATAAGAAGCTCAATCCAAAGGAATGTTGATGAGTAGTGCTTGTGAGTACCAAAGTTGAGAAAGGAAGAAAGAAAAGTGGAGAAGTTGAGGAAGTTGATCATCTCTTCGATTACTTACACTTGTTAGTCACTATTATCCATACTCTTCCTACCCTACCAAAGAGCCTATCATTACATCCTTTATAAAAGACCTTTTTGATCACTAATGAAAACTTTGGTGGTTTGTGAATGTAGTCCACGAGCAAGCTTATAGCGAGTCGAGCCAATCGATTGATGAGTGTTGATTTACCTATTTTAAAGAGTGTTGAGTGAAATTTATAACCTATGTGAGGCTTGGACTAAAAGGGACTATATTACACTTTTATTCTCTTTAGATTGAACTTGTTAATTTTTCATGTTATGAGTTTAATGTTGTAGGATGCCTTAGCATAATTTGTAATTCTTGTTGCTAATGATGTGTTGTTACTTATGTTCGTTTAGTCTTTTCCTAGGTGAAAATCACTCCTCATGGTTTATCATTTTCGTTGTGCGAGGACGCACAACACTTTAAGTTTGGGGGTGTGATGAGTGATATTTTCACCTAGATTTTAGTGTCTTTTTATATGTGTTTTCGTATTATTTTATCCGTATTTTATGTGTTATTTGGTTGTGTTTTGTGTTTTCATGGAAATGTGTGTGAATGAGCTTAAACCTACTATTTTCACTTTTTATTGGATGCTAGATATGATAAGGGAGATGTAGGAAAAAGCGGATCTCAATTTGGAGTTGAAACGAGGGAGAACGAGCCAAAACAGTGAAGGAAACAGGGCAGCAGCAACACGACTGGCCGTGTCGGGAGCACGAGTCGTGTCGCAGCACACGACTCGTGTTGCTAACACGGGCCTGTCCAGAATGTCCGTGCGGCGACATCTATTTATCCAACACGACCACCACTTGGTCGTGTTGCGGAGCTCGACTCGTGTTGCAGCACACGACCCGTGTAGCCAACACGGGCCTGTAAGCGATGGCCGTGCGGGAGCATCAGTTCACGCAACACGGGCACCTTATGGCCGTGTTGCGCCACACGACTCGTGTCGTGTCAGGGATCAGAAAAATTCAGAATCCTTCTAGAAGCTTGTCAAGGAGTATAAATACCCCTCCATTCAGATTTTATAAAAAAAAAGATCCGGTTTCCACCACTTCCACACACACCTCACACACCATTTCTTCCATTTTCCACCATCATCTTCATCCATTCTTCATCCACCCATCTACACTTGATCCCCTCCATCAAATTCACCATCCAAGTGATCAAGGAAGCAAGGGAGAGTGAGATCACAAGAAGAAGAAGGAGATCTCCATTGAAGCACTTCAAAGGGGGAATCTAATTCTAATTTTTGTGCATTTCTTTATAGATTGATCATGTTTTGTAAGGATCTTAATGTCTATGTTAATTTTCTTATGGATATGAGAGGCTAATCTCCTTTGTGAGATTAGCTCCATGATTGGTGTTGGATAATTTAGTGTTTATGCAAATTGATTTTAATCTTGAATGGGCTTTGTGTTATTTCTATCATTGATTGTTGATTGCTTGATGTATATGATGATTTGTGTGATTAATTGTCATGGGCATGTGATTAGATTGAGAAATCAATTATGTGTTTAGGATAGTTCATTGAATCATTTCATCATACACTTCATGTGCATTAATTTAGAATGAGATAGAGATATCCTTCTAGATTTAGAACCCTTTGATAGAACATTTGATTAGCTTAATTTGAGGTTGGTTGATTAAATGAGGAGACCCAAACAATTAGTGAATTCATAGTACCTTAAAAGGGAATATTGCTTATGATTTAGTACCTAATTAGGGAACTCATAGAGTAATTAGTACCTAGTGGGAGGTGTTTGCTATTGTCTCGATCCTATGTGCGTTTGGGAGCCTTGTTGAGGGCCTACATCCTATCCATCTCGAGAGAGAGTTTAGGTAGAATTAGTGATCGCTTCTATACCTTGTCCATGAGAGATTAGAATTAATTGCATGATTACTTAATTATCTATGCCATGATTGTTGTTAATCTCATCCTTGCATCATTTGGAACCCTTTTATCTTTGCATTCACTTTATCTTTATTTCTTGCTTTAGCATAATTGCATTCATTTGCCCCTATCCTCTCTTCCGTCGTCCTTATAAAATCACGATAAACTTGAGATCGCTTAAACTCTAGTACCTTCCTCCCTGTGGTTCAATAATTTCTTTAATTGGTCATGCCCACTATATTATGGCAAATCAAATGGCGCCGTTGCCGGGGAGGTAACGGTCGCTAGTAGTTTGACGAAGGATTGTTTAGAGTGGTCTTAATAAGGATATTTTTTTTATTTTTGCATCTTATATTTGCTTTGGAAAATTTTGTTCTAATTTTTCTTTCTTTTATAGGTGCATACCTTGAGAAGGAAGAAGAAGGAAAGCAACCCCAAAAATATGAGCTACATGGATACTCTTCGAGATATGGTGAATAGAAGTGTTCATTCCGTTATGAACACACAAGGAAATTTTCAAAGATTTCAAATGCCAAATGGTGAACCTAATTTGCAACCGGATTATGGAGTACAAGATATGCAATTCCTACAACAAGGTTATGGAGATTTTGGAGTTCCTCATCAAATGAGTCATCAAGTATACCCTCAAGGTGTGGAAGATGTTTTTCAAGGAAATTTTCTAGTCATCAAGAAGGAAATCAACCACATCTATGGGGAAATTTTCAAGACTCCAACACCTCTTATTCCACCCAAAGTGACCACATAGCAATGTTTGGAGAAAAGATGTTTGAAATGGTTATGGATCGCATAGAGAAGGAAACCTCCGGAAACTAAGATCATGGATTCTACTCCCCACAAGCCAAAACCTTCTCATTCTATTGAAATTTCAAATTCTCTTAAGAACTTCCATGATTTCATTGATAAAAATTTATTTGGTGATTGTAGGAAAAAGGTTGCAAGAGGGCACCAACACTTGTCAATGCCCGAATTCTTACCGGGGGATGTGGTTGAAGTTCAAAATTCACATAGAGCTCCATGGAAGAAGTGGAACAAGTGGAAAGGGCCATTTCTTGTGAAGAACGCCTTCGGAGAACAATTGCTTGAGCTATTTAACAAGAAGGGAACCGTTCTAGTGGTTGAACGGGAGAGCACAAGGCACTACTTCAAGAAGAAACCTATGATAGTGCCTAAGGACTATTCAAGACCACCATGAGCTAAAGACTATCGTCCGGCTTGAAGACGTTAAACTTAGCGCTCGATGGGAGGCAACCCATCATTATCTTTATTGCTTTATTTAATGCTTTCAATAAGGATTGTGGAGTTGTTATTTCTTGCATTTTTGGCATGTAGGTTGATTGTGCTTGTGAGGAATACGCGTATTGAAGACACGAAGAGTGCTTGATTTGAAATGTGATAGTAAGTCACACAACTTTTTGCAAACTTACCTCGAAACTCTTGTTTCAATTTAAGTTTGGGGGGATATGGCGTGGTGTGACATACTTTGTCTTGAAAGCATATACTTTTCGTATTTTTGAGCTAATTTTAAAATTTTTCTCATGAGTTTGGTTTGATTTTGGTATGATTGGTGGTGTTGAAGTGCATGATAGTCCATATTTGTTAAATGCAATTGTTGAGCTAACGGTGTTTGTTAAGTGTTTGAGCATGAGTGAAAGGTATTGGAAGCACGAATGGAGCTTGGAGCTAACGTTTTCTTTACCAAATGCCCATTGAGGGAGTATTCTACACCTTATCACTTCTAGTTGCTTGACATATTTTGATGTGTATTGATGTGATTAGCATGCTACTTTATGTGTTATGTTTTTGGGATATTTATTTTCGTAAATTAGGATTTTCTTTTCAATCAAGGTTGGGATGATTGTGAGCTTACATTGTTATGGATGATTTGAATTTGTGCTTCATTGTTTTATGATGGTGATTTTTATTCTTGCATGTTATGTGTTTTTGGTTGTTTATTGTTTGTTGAGTCTTTATTTTATGTTTCGTGTGCATTTTTATTCTTGTTTAGGGAGTGTTTGGTGGATTATTTTTGGGATGTTGTGAGTCATTTTTGAACATGAGTGGTGATATGTTGTGGTAATAAGTGATGACAAGTTATGATTAAGAATCTCTACACTTTCGAATTGTGACATGTTTTATTTAACTTGTTCAATTTTGAGATGAATGTGGTGTAATAAGTTTCTTAAGGTCCAATGCATAAGCTTGTGAGTATTTGAACCTCAACCGTGCATACATGGTATTTTTCTTCATGAGTGGATTGGTTGTGTTTGATAAGCTAGAATTTGCTCAAGGACTATAGGAACGAGCCCGATTTGTGGAGATTAGTGAAATGATCTTAGGCCATCCTTGTTATTCATAGTCATTACCATATATTTTTCTACCATGAACATCATCCCTAGTCAACCACTTTGAGCCTTAAAGCCTATTTATTGTGATATAAGCACATTACAAGCCATGATTACCCACTTAAGCCTTACATATATACCATTTGTGTGGGTGATTGAGGAGATGGCAACTGGAAATGTTTGATAAGGAAGAAAAAGAAAAAAGGAAATGGTAAACAAGCAAGAAAAAGGATGAAAAAGAGCACAAGAAAGAATGGACATGCAACCTCAAAATAAGAAAAATGAGTAAAGCAACAACAAGATGCTCAAGGAAATAAAAATTCAAAGAAAGGAAGCATGCATCATAAGAAGCTCAATCCAAAGGAATGTTGATGAGTAGTGCTTGTGAGTACCAAAGTTGAGAAAGGAAGAAAGAAAAGTGGAGAAGTTGAGGAAGTTGATCATCTCTTCGATTACTTACACTTGTTAGTCACTATTATCCATACTCTTCCTACCCTACCAAAGAGCCTATCATTACATCCTTTATAAAAGACCTTTTTGATCACTAATGAAAACTTTGGTGGTTTGTGAATGTAGTCCACGAGCAAGCTTATAGCGAGTCGAGCCAATCGATTGATGAGTGTTGATTTACCTATTTTAAAGAGTGTTGAGTGAAATTTATAACCTATGTGAGGCTTGGACTAAAAGGGACTATATTACACTTTTATTCTCTTTAGATTGAACTTGTTAATTTTTCATGTTATGAGTTTAATGTTGTAGGATGCCTTAGCATAATTTGTAATTCTTGTTGCTAATGATGTGTTGTTACTTATGTTCGTTTAGTCTTTTCCTAGGTGAAAATCACTCCTCATGGTTTATCATTTTCGTTGTGCGAGGACGCACAACACTTTAAGTTTGGGGGTGTGATGAGTGATATTTTCACCTAGATTTTAGTGTCTTTTTATATGTGTTTTCGTATTATTTTATCCGTATTTTATGTGTTATTTGGTTGTGTTTTGTGTTTTCATGGAAATGTGTGTGAATGAGCTTAAACCTACTATTTTCACTTTTTATTGGATGCTAGATATGATAAGGGAGATGTAGGAAAAAGAGGATCTCAATTTGGAGTTGAAACGAGGGAGAACGAGCCAAAACAGTGAAGGAAACAGGGCAGCAGCAACACGACTGGCCGTGTCGGGAGCACGAGTCGTGTCGCAGCACACGACTCGTGTTGCTAACACGGGCCTGTCCAGAATGTCCGTGCGGCGACATCTATTTATCCAACACGACCACCACTTGGTCGTGTTGCGGAGCTCGACTCGTGTTGCAGCACACGACCCGTGTAGCCAACACGGGCCTGTAAGCGATGGCCGTGCGGGAGCATCAGTTCACGCAACACGGGCACCTTATGGCCGTGTTGCGCCACACGACTCGTGTCGTGTCAGGGATCAGAAAAATTCAGAATCCTTCTAGAAGCTTGTCAAGGAGTATAAATACCCCTCCATTCAGATTTTATAAAAAAAAAGATCCGGTTTCCACCACTTCCACACACACCTCACACACCATTTCTTCCATTTTCCACCATCATCTTCATCCATTCTTCATCCACCCATCTACACTTGATCCCCTCCATCAAATTCACCATCCAAGTGATCAAGGAAGCAAGGGAGAGTGAGATCACAAGAAGAAGAAGGAGATCTCCATTGAAGCACTTCAAAGGGGGAATCTAATTCTAATTTTTGTGCATTTCTTTATAGATTGATCATGTTTTGTAAGGATCTTAATGTCTATGTTAATTTTCTTATGGATATGAGAGGCTAATCTCCTTTGTGAGATTAGCTCCATGATTGGTGTTGGATAATTTAGTTTTTATGCAAATTGATTTTAATCTTGAATGGGCTTTGTGTTATTTCTATCATTGATTGTTGATTGCTTGATGTATATGATGATTTGTGTGATTAATTGTCATGGGCATGTGATTAGATTGAGAAATCAATTATGTGTTTAGGATAGTTCATTGAATCATTTCATCATACACTTCATGTGCATTAATTTAGAATGAGATAGAGATATCCTTCTAGATTTAGAACCCTTTGATAGAACATTTGATTAGCTTAATCGAGAGGTTGGTTGATTAAATGAGGAGACCCAAACAATTAGTGAATTCATAGTACCTTAAAAGGGAATATTGCTTATGATTTAGTACCTAATTAGGGAACTCATAGAGTAATTAGTACCTAGTGGGAGGTGTTTGCTATTGTCTCGATCCTATGTGCGTTTGGGAGCCTTGTTGAGGGCCTACATCCTATCCATCTCGAGAGAGAGTTTAGGTGGAATTAGTGATCGCTTCTATACCTTGTCCATGAGAGATTAGAATTAATTGCATGATTACTTAATTATCTATGCCATGATTGTTGTTAATCTCATCCTTGCATCATTTGGAACCCTTTTATCTTTATTTCTTGCTTTAGCATAATTGCATTCATTTGCTCCTATCCTCTCTTCCGTCGTCCTTATAAAATCACGATAAACTTGAGATCGCTTAAACTCTAGTACCTTCCTCCCTGTGGTTCAATAATTTCTTTAATTGGTCATGCCCACTATATTATGGCAAATCAAATGGCGCTGTTGCCGGGGAGGTAACGGTCGCTAGTAGTTTGACGAAGGATTGTTTAGAGTGGTCTTAATAAGGATATTTTTTTTATTTTTGCATCTTATATTTGCTTTGGAAAATTTTGTTCTAATTTTTCTTTCTTTTATAGGTGCATACCTTGAGAAGGAAGAAGAAGGAGAGCAACCCCAAAAATATGAGCTACATGGATACTCTTCGAGATATGGTGAATAGAAGTGTTCATTCCGTTATGAACACACAAGGAAATTTTCAAAGATTTCAAATGCCAAATGGTGAACCTAATTTGCAACCGGATTATGGAGTACAAGATATGCAATTCCTACAACAAGGTTATGGAGATTTTGGAGTTCCTCATCAAATGAGTCATCAAGTATACCCTCAAGGTGTGGAAGATGTTTTTCAAGGAAATTTTCTAGTCATCAAGAAGGAAATCAACCACATCTATGGGGAAATTTTCAAGACTCCAACACCTCTTATTCCACCCAAAGTGACCACATAGCAATGTTTGGAGAAAAGATGTTTGAAATGGTTATGGATCGCATAGAGAAGGAAACCTCCGGAAACTAAGATCATGGATTCTACTCCCCACAAGCCAAAACCTTCTCATTCTATTGAAATTTCAAATTCTCTTAAGAACTTCCATGATTTCATTGATAAAAATTTATTTGGTGATTGTAGGAAAAAGGTTGCAAGAGGGCACCAACACTTGTCAATGCCCGAATTCTTACCGGGGGATGTGGTTGAAGTTCAAAATTCACATAGAGCTCCATGGAAGAAGTGGAACAAGTGGAAAGGGCCATTTCTTGTGAAGAACGCCTTCGGAGAACAATTGCTTGAGCTATTTAACAAGAAGGGAACCGTTCTAGTGGTTGAACGGGAGAGCACAAGGCACTACTTCAAGAAGAAACCTATGATAGTGCCTAAGGACTATTCAAGACCACCATGAGCTAAAGACTATCGTCCGGCTTGAAGACGTTAAACTTAGCGCTCGATGGGAGGCAACCCATCATTATCTTTATTGCTTTATTTAATGCTTTCAATAAGGATTGTGGAGTTGTTATTTCTTGCATTTTTGGCATGTAGGTTGATTGTGCTTGTGAGGAATACGCGTATTGAAGACACGAAGAGTGCTTGATTTGAAATGTGATAGTAAGTCACACAACTTTTTGCAAGCTTACCTCGAAACTCTTGTTTCAATTTAAGTTTGGGGGGATATGGCGTGGTGTGACATACTTTGTCTTGAAAGCATATACTTTTCGTATTTTTGAGCTAATTTTAAAATTTTTCTCATGAGTTTGGTTTGATTTTGGTATGATTGGTGGTGTTGAAGTGCATGATAGTCCATATTTGTTAAATGCAATTGTTGAGCTAACGGTGTTTGTTAAGTGTTTGAGCATGAGTGAAAGGTATTGGAAGCACGAATGGAGCTTGGAGCTAACGTTTTCTTTACCAAATGCCCATTGAGGGAGTATTCTACACCTTATCACTTCTAGTTGCTTGACATATTTTGATGTGTATTGATGTGATTAGCATGCTACTTTATGTGTTATGTTTTTGGGATGTTTATTTTCGTAAATTAGGATTTTCTTTTCAATCAAGGTTGGGATGATTGTGAGCTTACATTGTTATGGATGATTTGAATTTGTGCTTCATTGTTTTATGATGGTGATTTTTATTCTTGCATGTTATGTGTTTTTGGTTGTTTATTGTTTGTTGAGTCTTTATTTTATGTTTCGTGTGCATTTTTATTCTTGTTTAGGGAGTGTTTGGTGGATTATTTTTGGGATGTTGTGAGTCATTTTTGAACATGAGTGGTGATATGTTGTGGTAATAAGTGATGACAAGTTATGATTAAGAATCTCTACACTTTCGAATTGTGACATGTTTTATTTAACTTGTTCAATTTTGAGATGAATGTGGTGTAATAAGTTTCTTAAGGTCCAATGCATAAGCTTGTGAGTATTTGAACCTCAACCGTGCATACATGGTATTTTTCTTCATGAGTGGATTGGTTGTGTTTGATAAGCTAGAATTTGCTCAAGGACTATAGGAACGAGCCCGATTTGTGGAGATTAGTGAAATGATCTTAGGCCATCCTTGTTATTCATAGTCATTACCATATATTTTTCTACCATGAACATCATCCCTAGTCAACCACTTTGAGCCTTAAAGCCTATTTATTGTGATATAAGCATATTACAAGCCATGATTACCCACTTAAGCCTTACATATATACCATTTGTGTGGGTGATTGAGGAGATGGCAACTGGAAATGTTTGATAAGGAAGAAAAAGAAAAAAGGAAATGGTAAACAAGCAAGAAAAAGGATGAAAAAGAGCACAAGAAAGAATGGACATGCAACCTCAAAATAAGAAAAATGAGTAAAGCAACAACAAGATGCTCAAGGAAATAAAAATTCAAAGAAAGGAAGCATGCATCATAAGAAGCTCAATCCAAAGGAATGTTGATGAGTAGTGCTTGTGAGTACCAAAGTTGAGAAAGGAAGAAAGAAAAGTGGAGAAGTTGAGGAAGTTGATCATCTCTTCGATTACTTACACTTGTTAGTCACTATTATCCATACTCTTCCTACCCTACCAAAGAGCCTATCATTACATCCTTTATAAAAGACCTTTTTGATCACTAATGAAAACTTTGGTGGTTTGTGAATGTAGTCCACGAGCAAGCTTATAGCGAGTCGAGCCAATCGATTGATGAGTGTTGATTTACCTATTTTAAAGAGTGTTGAGTGAAATTTATAACCTATGTGAGGCTTGGACTAAAAGGGACTATATTACACTTTTATTCTCTTTAGATTGAACTTGTTAATTTTTCATGTTATGAGTTTAATGTTGTAGGATGCCTTAGCATAATTTGTAATTCTTGTTGCTAATGATGTGTTGTTACTTATGTTCGTTTAGTCTTTTCCTAGGTGAAAATCACTCCTCATGGTTTATCATTTTCGTTGTGCGAGGACGCACAACACTTTAAGTTTGGGGGTGTGATGAGTGATATTTTCACCTAGATTTTAGTGTCTTTTTATATGTGTTTTCGTATTATTTTATCTGTATTTTATGTGTTATTTGGTTGTGTTTTGTGTTTTCATGGAAATGTGTGTGAATGAGCTTAAACCTACTATTTTCACTTTTTATTGGATGCTAGATATGATAAGGGAGATGTAGGAAAAAGCGGATCTCAATTTGGAGTTGAAACGAGGGAGAACGAGCCAAAACAGTGAAGGAAACAGGGCAGCAGCAACACGACTGGCCGTGTCGGGAGCACGAGTCGTGTCGCAGCACACGACTCGTGTTGCTAACACGGGCCTGTCCAGAATGTCCGTGCGGCGACATCTATTTATCCAACACGACCACCACTTGGTCGTGTTGCGGAGCTCGACTCGTGTTGCAGCACACGACCCGTGTAGCCAACACGGGCCTGTAAGCGATGGCCGTGCGGGAGCATCAGTTCACGCAACACGGGCACCTTATGGCCGTGTTGCGCCACACGACTCGTGTCGTGTCAGGGATCAGAAAAATTCAGAATCCTTTTAGAAGCTTGTCAAGGAGTATAAATACCCCTCCATTCAGATTTTATAAAAAAAAAGATCCGGTTTCCACCACTTCCACACACACCTCACACACCATTTCTTCCATTTTCCACCATCATCTTCATCCATTCTTCATCCACCCATCTACACTTGATCCCCTCCATCAAATTCACCATCCAAGTGATCAAGGAAGCAAGGGAGAGTGAGATCACAAGAAGAAGAAGGAGATCTCCATTGAAGCACTTCAAAGGGGGAATCTAATTCTAATTTTTGTGCATTTCTTTATAGATTGATCATGTTTTGTAAGGATCTTAATGTCTATGTTAATTTTCTTATGGATATGAGAGGCTAATCTCCTTTGTGAGATTAGCTCCATGATTGGTGTTGGATAATTTAGTTTTTATGCAAATTGATTTTAATCTTGAATGGGCTTTGTGTTATTTCTATCATTGATTGTTGATTGCTTGATGTATATGATGATTTGTGTGATTAATTGTCATGGGCATGTGATTAGATTGAGAAATCAATTATGTGTTTAGGATAGTTCATTGAATCATTTCATCATACACTTCATGTGCATTAATTTAGAATGAGATAGAGATATCCTTCTAGATTTAGAACCCTTTGATAGAACATTTGATTAGCTTAATCGAGAGGTTGGTTGATTAAATGAGGAGACCCAAACAATTAGTGAATTCATAGTACCTTAAAAGGGAATATTGCTTATGATTTAGTACCTAATTAGGGAACTCATAGAGTAATTAGTACCTAGTGAGAGGTGTTTGCTATTGTCTCGATCCTATGTGCGTTTGGGAGCCTTGTTGAGGGCCTACATCCTATCCATCTCGAGAGAGAGTTTAGGTGGAATTAGTGATCGCTTCTATACCTTGTCCATGAGAGATTAGAATTAATTGCATGATTACTTAATTATCTATGCCATGATTGTTGTTAATCTCATCCTTGCATCATTTGGAACCCTTTTATCTTTATTTCTTGCTTTAGCATAATTGCATTCATTTGCTCCTATCCTCTCTTCCGTCGTCCTTATAAAATCACGATAAACTTGAGATCGCTTAAACTCTAGTACCTTCCTCCCTGTGGTTCAATAATTTCTTTAATTGGTCATGCCCACTATATTATGGCAAATCAAATGGCACCGTTGCCGGGGAGGTAACGGTCGCTAGTAGTTTGACGAAGGATTGTTTAGAGTGGTCTTAATAAGGATATTTTTTTTATTTTTGCATCTTATATTTGCTTTGGAAAATTTTGTTCTAATTTTTCTTTCTTTTATAGGTGCATACCTTGAGAAGGAAGAAGAAGGAGAGCAACCCCAAAAATATGAGCTACATGGATACTCTTCGAGATATGGTGAATAGAAGTGTTCATTCCGTTATGAACACACAAGGAAATTTTCAAAGATTTCAAATGCCAAATGGTGAACCTAATTTGCAACCGGATTATGGAGTACAAGATATGCAATTCCTACAACAAGGTTATGGAGATTTTGGAGTTCCTCATCAAATGAGTCATCAAGTATACCCTCAAGGTGTGGAAGATGTTTTTCAAGGAAATTTTCTAGTCATCAAGAAGGAAATCAACCACATCTATGGGGAAATTTTCAAGACTCCAACACCTCTTATTCCACCCAAAGTGACCACATAGCAATGTTTGGAGAAAAGATGTTTGAAATGGTTATGGATCGCATAGAGAAGGAAACCTCCGGAAACTAAGATCATGGATTCTACTCTCCACAAGCCAAAACCTTCTCATTCTATTGAAATTTCAAATTCTCTTAAGAACTTCCATGATTTCATTGATAAAAATTTATTTGGTGATTGTAGGAAAAAGGTTGCAAGAGGGCACCAACACTTGTCAATGCCCGAATTCTTACCGGGGGATGTGGTTGAAGTTCAAAATTCACATAGAGCTCCATGGAAGAAGTGGAACAAGTGGAAAGGGCCATTTCTTGTGAAGAACGCCTTCGGAGAACAATTGCTTGAGCTATTTAACAAGAAGGGAACCGTTCTAGTGGTTGAACGGGAGAGCACAAGGCACTACTTCAAGAAGAAACCTATGATAGTGCCTAAGGACTATTCAAGACCACCATGAGCTAAAGACTATCGTCCGGCTTGAAGACGTTAAACTTAGCGCTCGATGGGAGGCAACCCATCATTATCTTTATTGCTTTATTTAATGCTTTCAATAAGGATTGTGGAGTTGTTATTTCTTGCATTTTTGGCATGTAGGTTGATTGTGCTTGTGAGGAATACGCGTATTGAAGACACGAAGAGTGCTTGATTTGAAATGTGATAGTAAGTCACACAACTTTTTGCAAACTTACCTCGAAACTCTTGTTTCAATTTAAGTTTGGGGGGATATGGCGTGGTGTGACATACTTTGTCTTGAAAGCATATACTTTTCGTATTTTTGAGCTAATTTTAAAATTTTTCTCATGAGTTTGGTTTGATTTTGGTATGATTGGTGGTGTTGAAGTGCATGATAGTCCATATTTGTTAAATGCAATTGTTGAGCTAACGGTGTTTGTTAAGTGTTTGAGCATGAGTGAAAGGTATTGGAAGCACGAATGGAGCTTGGAGCTAACGTTTTCTTTACCAAATGCCCATTGAGGGAGTATTCTACACCTTATCACTTCTAGTTGCTTGACATATTTTGATGTGTATTGATGTGATTAGCATGCTACTTTATGTGTTATGTTTTTGGGATATTTATTTTCGTAAATTAGGATTTTCTTTTCAATCAAGGTTGGGATGATTGTGAGCTTACATTGTTATGGATGATTTGAATTTGTGCTTCATTGTTTTATGATGGTGATTTTTATTCTTGCATGTTATGTGTTTTTGGTTGTTTATTGTTTGTTGAGTCTTTATTTTATGTTTCGTGTGCATTTTTATTCTTGTTTAGGGAGTGTTTGGTGGATTATTTTTGGGATGTTGTGAGTCATTTTTGAACATGAGTGGTGATATGTTGTGGTAATAAGTGATGACAAGTTATGATTAAGAATCTCTACACTTTCGAATTGTGACATGTTTTATTTAACTTGTTCAATTTTGAGATGAATGTGGTGTAATAAGTTTCTTAAGGTCCAATGCATAAGCTTGTGAGTATTTGAACCTCAACCGTGCATACATGGTATTTTTCTTCATGAGTGGATTGGTTGTGTTTGATAAGCTAGAATTTGCTCAAGGACTATAGGAACGAGCCCGATTTGTGGAGATTAGTGAAATGATCTTAGGCCATCCTTGTTATTCATAGTCATTACCATATATTTTTCTACCATGAACATCATCCCTAGTCAACCACTTTGAGCCTTAAAGCCTATTTATTGTGATATAAGCATATTACAAGCCATGATTACCCACTTAAGCCTTACATATATACCATTTGTGTGGCTGATTGAGGAGATGGCAACTGGAAATGTTTGATAAGGAAGAAAAAGAAAAAAGGAAATGGTAAACAAGCAAGAAAAAGGATGAAAAAGAGCACAAGAAAGAATGGACATGCAACCTCAAAATAAGAAAAATGAGTAAAGCAACAACAAGATGCTCAAGGAAATAAAAATTCAAAGAAAGGAAGCATGCATCATAAGAAGCTCAATCCAAAGGAATGTTGATGAGTAGTGCTTGTGAGTACCAAAGTTGAGAAAGGAAGAAAGAAAAGTGGAGAAGTTGAGGAAGTTGATCATCTCTTCGATTACTTACACTTGTTAGTCACTATTATCCATACTCTTCCTACCCTACCAAAGAGCCTATCATTACATCCTTTATAAAAGACCTTTTTGATCACTAATGAAAACTTTGGTGGTTTGTGAATGTAGTCCACGAGCAAGCTTATAGCGAGTCGAGCCAATCGATTGATGAGTGTTGATTTACCTATTTTAAAGAGTGTTGAGTGAAATTTATAACCTATGTGAGGCTTGGACTAAAAGGGACTATATTACACTTTTATTCTCTTTAGATTGAACTTGTTAATTTTTCATGTTATGAGTTTAATGTTGTAGGATGCCTTAGCATAATTTGTAATTCTTGTTGCTAATGATGTGTTGTTACTTATGTTCGTTTAGTCTTTTCCTAGGTGAAAATCACTCCTCATGGTTTATCATTTTCGTTGTGCGAGGACGCACAACACTTTAAGTTTGGGGGTGTGATGAGTGATATTTTCACCTAGATTTTAGTGTCTTTTTATATGTGTTTTCGTATTATTTTATCCGTATTTTATGTGTTATTTGGTTGTGTTTTGTGTTTTCATGGAAATGTGTGTGAATGAGCTTAAACCTACTATTTTCACTTTTTATTGGATGCTAGATATGATAAGGGAGATGTAGGAAAAAGCGGATCTCAATTTGGAGTTGAAACGAGGGAGAACGAGCCAAAACAGTGAAGGAAACAGGGCAGCAGCAACACGACTGGCCGTGTCGGGAGCACGAGTCGTGTCGCAGCACACGACTCGTGTTGCTAACACGGGCCTGTCCAGAATGTCCGTGCGGCGACATCTATTTATCCAACACGACCACCACTTGGTCGTGTTGCGGAGCTCGACTCGTGTTGCAGCACACGACCCGTGTAGCCAACACGGGCCTGTAAACGATGGCCGTGCGGGAGCATCAGTTCACGCAACACGGGCACCTTATGGCCGTGTTGCGCCACACGACTCGTGTCGTGTCAGGGATCAGAAAAATTCAGAATCCTTTTAGAAGCTTATCAAGGAGTATAAATACCCCTCCATTCAGATTTTATAAAAAAAAAGATCCGGTTTCCACCACTTCCACACACACCTCACACACCATTTCTTCCATTTTCCACCATCATCTTCATCCATTCTTCATCCACCCATCTACACTTGATCCCCTCCATCAAATTCACCATCCAAGTGATCAAGGAAGCAAGGGAGAGTGAGATCACAAGAAGAAGAAGGAGATCTCCATTGAAGCACTTCAAAGGGGGAATCTAATTCTAATTTTTGTGCATTTCTTTATAGATTGATCATGTTTTGTAAGGATCTTAATGTCTATGTTAATTTTCTTATGGATATGAGAGGCTAATCTCCTTTGTGAGATTAGCTCCATGATTGGTGTTGCATAATTTAGTTTTTATGCAAATTGATTTTAATCTTGAATGGGCTTTGTGTTATTTCTATCATTGATTGTTGATTGCTTGATGTATATGATGATTTGTGTGATTAATTGTCATGGGCATGTGATTAGATTGAGAAATCAATTATGTGTTTAGGATAGTTCATTGAATCATTTCATCATACACTTCATGTGCATTAATTTAGAATGAGATAGAGATATCCTTCTAGATTTAGAACCCTTTGATAGAACATTTGATTAGCTTAATCGAGAGGTTGGTTGATTAAATGAGGAGACCCAAACAATTAGTGAATTCATAGTACCTTAAAAGGGAATATTGCTTATGATTTAGTACCTAATTAGGGAACTCATAGAGTAATTAGTACCTAGTGAGAGGTGTTTGCTATTGTCTCGATCCTATGTGCGTTTGGGAGCCTTGTTGAGGGCCTACATCCTATCCATCTCGAGAGAGAGTTTAGGTGGAATTAGTGATCGCTTCTATACCTTGTCCATGAGAGATTAGAATTAATTGCATGATTACTTAATTATCTATGCCATGATTGTTGTTAATCTCATCCTTGCATCATTTGGAACCCTTTTATCTTTATTTCTTGCTTTAGCATAATTGCATTCATTTGCTCCTATCCTCTCTTCCGTCGTCCTTATAAAATCACGATAAACTTGAGATCGCTTAAACTCTAGTACCTTCCTCCCTGTGGTTCAATAATTTCTTTAATTGGTCATGCCCACTATATTATGGCAAATCAAATGGCGCCGTTGCCGGGGAGGTAACGGTCGCTAGTAGTTTGACGAAGGATTGTTTAGAGTGGTCTTAATAAGGATATTTTTTTTATTTTTGCATCTTATATTTGCTTTGGAAAATTTTGTTCTAATTTTTCTTTCTTTTATAGGTGCATACCTTGAGAAGGAAGAAGAAGGAGAGCAACCCCAAAAATATGAGCTACATGGATACTCTTCGAGATATGGTGAATAGAAGTGTTCATTCCGTTATGAACACACAAGGAAATTTTCAAAGATTTCAAATGCCAAATGGTGAACCTAATTTGCAACCGGATTATGGAGTACAAGATATGCAATTCCTACAACAAGGTTATGGAGATTTTGGAGTTCCTCATCAAATGAGTCATCAAGTATACCCTCAAGGTGTGGAAGATGTTTTTCAAGGAAATTTTCTAGTCATCAAGAAGGAAATCAACCACATCTATGGGGAAATTTTCAAGACTCCAACACCTCTTATTCCACCCAAAGTGACCACATAGCAATGTTTGGAGAAAAGATGTTTGAAATGGTTATGGATCGCATAGAGAAGGAAACCTCCGGAAACTAAGATCATGGATTCTACTCCCCACAAGCCAAAACCTTCTCATTCTATTGAAATTTCAAATTCTCTTAAGAACTTCCATGATTTCATTGATAAAAATTTATTTGGTGATTGTAGGAAAAAGGTTGCAAGAGGGCACCAACACTTGTCAATGCCCGAATTCTTACCGGGGGATGTGGTTGAAGTTCAAAATTCACATAGAGCTCCATGGAAGAAGTGGAACAAGTGGAAAGGGCCATTTCTTGTGAAGAACGCCTTCGGAGAACAATTGCTTGAGCTATTTAACAAGAAGGGAACCGTTCTAGTGGTTGAACGGGAGAGCACAAGGCACTACTTCAAGAAGAAACCTATGATAGTGCCTAAGGACTATTCAAGACCACCATGAGCTAAAGACTATCGTCCGGCTTGAAGACGTTAAACTTAGCGCTCGATGGGAGGCAACCCATCATTATCTTTATTGCTTTATTTAATGCTTTCAATAAGGATTGTGGAGTTGTTATTTCTTGCATTTTTGGCATGTAGGTTGATTGTGCTTGTGAGGAATACGCGTATTGAAGACACGAAGAGTGCTTGATTTGAAATGTGATAGTAAGTCACACAACTTTTTGCAAGCTTACCTCGAAACTCTTGTTTCAATTTAAGTTTGGGGGGATATGGCGTGGTGTGACATACTTTGTCTTGAAAGCATATACTTTTCGTATTTTTGAGCTAATTTTAAAATTTTTCTCATGAGTTTGGTTTGATTTTGGTATGATTGGTGGTGTTGAAGTGCATGATAGTCCATATTTGTTAAATGCAATTGTTGAGCTAACGGTGTTTGTTAAGTGTTTGAGCATGAGTGAAAGGTATTGGAAGCACGAATGGAGCTTGGAGCTAACGTTTTCTTTACCAAATGCCCATTGAGGGAGTATTCTACACCTTATCACTTCTAGTTGCTTGACATATTTTGATGTGTATTGATGTGATTAGCATGCTACTTTATGTGTTATGTTTTTGGGATGTTTATTTTCGTAAATTAGGATTTTCTTTTCAATCAAGGTTGGGATGATTGTGAGCTTACATTGTTATGGATGATTTGAATTTGTGCTTCATTGTTTTATGATGGTGATTTTTATTCTTGCATGTTATGTGTTTTTGGTTGTTTATTGTTTGTTGAGTCTTTATTTTATGTTTCGTGTGCATTTTTATTCTTGTTTAGGGAGTGTTTGGTGGATTATTTTTGGGATGTTGTGAGTCATTTTTGAACATGAGTGGTGATATGTTGTGGTAATAAGTGATGACAAGTTATGATTAAGAATCTCTACACTTTCGAATTGTGACATGTTTTATTTAACTTGTTCAATTTTGAGATGAATGTGGTGTAATAAGTTTCTTAAGGTCCAATGCATAAGCTTGTGAGTATTTGAACCTCAACCGTGCATACATGGTATTTTTCTTCATGAGTGGATTGGTTGTGTTTGATAAGCTAGAATTTGCTCAAGGACTATAGGAACGAGCCCGATTTGTGGAGATTAGTGAAATGATCTTAGGCCATCCTTGTTATTCATAGTCATTACCATATATTTTTCTACCATGAACATCATCCCTAGTCAACCACTTTGAGCCTTAAAGCCTATTTATTGTGATATAAGCATATTACAAGCCATGATTACCCACTTAAGCCTTACATATATACCATTTGTGTGGGTGATTGAGGAGATGGCAACTGGAAATGTTTGATAAGGAAGAAAAAGAAAAAAGGAAATGGTAAACAAGCAAGAAAAAGGATGAAAAAGAGCACAAGAAAGAATGGACATGCAACCTCAAAATAAGAAAAATGAGTAAAGCAACAACAAGATGCTCAAGGAAATAAAAATTCAAAGAAAGGAAGCATGCATCATAAGAAGCTCAATCCAAAGGAATGTTGATGAGTAGTGCTTGTGAGTACCAAAGTTGAGAAAGGAAGAAAGAAAAGTGGAGAAGTTGAGGAAGTTGATCATCTCTTCGATTACTTACACTTGTTAGTCACTATTATCCATACTCTTCCTACCCTACCAAAGAGCCTATCATTACATCCTTTATAAAAGACCTTTTTGATCACTAATGAAAACTTTGGTGGTTTGTGAATGTAGTCCACGAGCAAGCTTATAGCGAGTCGAGCCAATCGATTGATGAGTGTTGATTTACCTATTTTAAAGAGTGTTGAGTGAAATTTATAACCTATGTGAGGCTTGGACTAAAAGGGACTATATTACACTTTTATTCTCTTTAGATTGAACTTGTTAATTTTTCATGTTATGAGTTTAATGTTGTAGGATGCCTTAGCATAATTTGTAATTCTTGTTGCTAATGATGTGTTGTTACTTATGTTCGTTTAGTCTTTTCCTAGGTGAAAATCACTCCTCATGGTTTATCATTTTCGTTGTGCGAGGACGCACAACACTTTAAGTTTGGGGGTGTGATGAGTGATATTTTCACCTAGATTTTAGTGTCTTTTTATATGTGTTTTCGTATTATTTTATCCGTATTTTATGTGTTATTTGGTTGTGTTTTGTGTTTTCATGGAAATGTGTGTGAATGAGCTTAAACCTACTATTTTCACTTTTTATTGGATGCTAGATATGATAAGGGAGATGTAGGAAAAAGAGGATCTCAATTTGGAGTTGAAACGAGGGAGAACGAGCCAAAACAGTGAAGGAAACAGGGCAGCAGCAACACGACTGGCCGTGTCGGGAGCACGAGTCGTGTCGCAGCACACGACTCGTGTTGCTAACACGGGCCTGTCCAGAATGTCCGTGCGGCGACATCTATTTATCCAACACGACCACCACTTGGTCGTGTTGCGGAGCTCGACTCGTGTTGCAGCACACGACCCGTGTAGCCAACACGGGCCTGTAAGCGATGGCCGTGCGGGAGCATCAGTTCACGCAACACGGGCACCTTATGGCCGTGTTGCGCCACACGACTCGTGTCGTGTCAGGGATCAGAAAAATTCAGAATCCTTCTAGAAGCTTGTCAAGGAGTATAAATACCCCTCCATTCAGATTTTATAAAAAAAAAGATCCGGTTTCCACCACTTCCACACACACCTCACACACCATTTCTTCCATTTTCCACCATCATCTTCATCCATTCTTCATCCACCCATCTACACTTGATCCCCTCCATCAAATTCACCATCCAAGTGATCAAGGAAGCAAGGGAGAGTGAGATCACAAGAAGAAGAAGGAGATCTCCATTGAAGCACTTCAAAGGGGGAATCTAATTCTAATTTTTGTGCATTTCTTTATAGATTGATCATGTTTTGTAAGGATCTTAATGTCTATGTTAATTTTCTTATGGATATGAGAGGCTAATCTCCTTTGTGAGATTAGCTCCATGATTGGTGTTGGATAATTTAGTGTTTATGCAAATTGATTTTAATCTTGAATGGGCTTTGTGTTATTTCTATCATTGATTGTTGATTGCTTGATGTATATGATGATTTGTGTGATTAATTGTCATGGGCATGTGATTAGATTGAGAAATCAATTATGTGTTTAGGATAGTTCATTGAATCATTTCATCATACACTTCATGTGCATTAATTTAGAATGAGATAGAGATATCCTTCTAGATTTAGAACCCTTTGATAGAACATTTGATTAGCTTAATCGAGGGGTTGGTTGATTAAATGAGGAGACCCAAACGATTAGTGAATTCATAGTACCTTAAAAGGGAATATTGCTTATGATTTAGTACCTAATTAGGGAACTCATAGAGTAATTAGTACCTAGTGGGAGGTGTTTGCTATTGTCTCGATCCTATGTGTGTTTGGGAGCCTTGTTGAGGGCCTACATCCTATCCATATCGAGAGAGAGTTTAGGTGGAATTAGTGATCGCTTCTATACCTTGTCCATGAGAGATTAGAATTAATTGCATGATTACTTAATTATCTATGCCATGATTGTTGTTAATCTCATCCTTGCATCATTTGGAACCCTTTTATCTTTGCATTCACTTTATCTTTATTTCTTGCTTTAGCATAATTGCATTCATTTGCTCCTATCCTCTCTTCCGTCGTCCTTATAAAATCACGATAAACTTGAGATCGCTTAAACTCTAGTACCTTCCTCCCTGTGGTTCGATAATTTCTTTAATTGGTCATGCCCACTATATTATGGCAAATCATAAATCCATTGATAGTTGGGCACAAATGGAGCATGAGTTCCTTAACTGTTTCTATAGCACAAGGAGAAACATTAGCATGACTGAGCTAACTAATACTCATCAATTAAAGAAAGTGCCTATGATTGATTATATCAATCGATGGAGGAATTTGAGTTTAAACTGCAAGGACCAATTATATGAAGAGTCCGCTATTGAGATGTGTATCCAAGGGATGGAATAGAATCTCCTTTATATACTCAAAGAAATTCAACCTAAGACTTTCGAAGAGTTGGCTACTAGGGCCCATGACATGGAATTAAGCATGGCTGCTAGTGGAATCAAACATTCACCAATGTTGGACTGCTATAAGTCCAAAGATGAATAAGATTTTAAAAAATGGGGCAAGCCCTATGCTAGAAATTCCAACAAAGAATCAATGGCCACAAATACTATGACGGTCAAAATTCGAAAGAATGGAGATGATAAGAAAGATAAAGGTAAACAAGTTGCCCAAGATTGGGGGCAAAGAAGATTGATTCTGAAAGAGATGCAAGAAAAAGAGTATCCATTTCTGAACTCAGATATTTCTGGCATATTTGATGATCTAATAAAGAATAAACTCCTTGACATTCGTGAGATGAAATGTCCAGAGGAAGCCGGCCAAACTAATGACCCAAAATATTGCAAGTATCATAGGTTGGTGGGTCATCCTATTCATGATTGTTTTGTCATCAAGGAAAAGATCATACAGCTGGCCAAAGAAGAAAAAATCGTGTTAGAAAATGAGGCAGCCACAAACTTCACTTCTGTAAAAGAAAGTCATGATGAAAGCTCATGTCATGTTGTTAATGAGGAGGACAACGAAAGTGAACATTCTAAAACCAAGGATAAAGCTTACTCCATGAAGGTGACCTTCACTGATGAAGATATATTGTTGGGTTCACAACCTCATAACCGACCTCTATTTGTGACCGGCTATACATAAGGGGTGCGAGTAAATCATATACTTGTTGATGGAGGCTCGGTAGTGAACATTCTGTCTTTAAGGATGTTGAAGAAGTTAGAAATATCGGTGGATGAACTCAATCATAACCGATTATTGATTCAAGGGTTCAACCATGAAGGACAAAGAACTCTCGGCACAATAGTTCTTGATTTGCTTATTGATGAGATGAAATCAACAGTGCTCTTCCATGTCATCAATGCAAAAACTTCATACTACATGCTTTTGGGACGTCCCTGGCTGCATGAGAATGGTGTGATTCCTTCTACTTTACACCAGTGCTTCAAATATAGCGAAGACAACAATGTGAAAAGAGTATTCCGTGATGACAAGCCATTTACTGAAGCCATGTCCTACTTCGCAGATGCTAAATATTTTTTCAAGAATATAAAGGATGTCAAACATGAAGAAGCTCCAGTGCAAATGGGGGCAATAAACAAATAAAAGATGAGGGTAGTACATCATCTGCCACTCTCAAGAAGAGGAAAGGGAAGCTTCAGACCTCGGAAGAGTTGACATTGCCTCTAACAAAAATTGATGCAAATAAACCTTCTTCTCCACCACTCAAAGGATTCACACGTTCTGTTGAAGGAGCAAAGACTGAATACGGTGAAGTGTTTGAAGCTGAAATAGCCGAGTCATATAGTCTACAAGCTTATAAACTACTCATGAAGGCCAGTTATGAACCAAAAGAAAAGTCGATGATGGGTAAGCTGCATCAAGAGACCAGTAATCGACCAGAATATGGAATTAACGCTACTAAAAAAATATTGAAAAATAGTGGCCCTTCTTTCAAGAATGCTAGGCCAGGTTTGGGATATGTCCCTCAAAAGCCAGTCCGTATTGCAATTAGAAGAGCAAGTATAAATTATATCACCGAGGGAAAGGTTTCATCCACGGATGATATATTTGATGTAGGCGGTAGGAAAATTAAGAGAATCTCTGTCTTCGAAAGGCTTGGGAAGACTTGGACCCTATGAGAGGAGCAAGTGTGTGAGGCAAAATAATATCAATTCTCCTAGCTTCCAAAAACTCCAAAGTCAGATTCCCTCTCGCATGAAGCGGCAAAATATCTTGAGTGTCTCATGTAGAAGAGTGTTGAAAGCTAAGATGCAAACAATCATCTTTACTAAAAATGATAGTGATGATGATAGAGAAAGTGTAGCTTCTACCAACCATATCACTGCTCTTGATGATTCTCACATGGAGGAGGTAGATGCTGAAGATGTCCCTCCACAATTTGAAGAAGGAGTGAAAGCCACTATTGATGAGTTGAAAGAAATCAACTTAGGTGATGAAAATGATCCACTCCTACCTACATAAGTGCTCTGCTAAATGTTGAGGAAGAAGAAAAATATATTAGTATTTTGCGAGAATTCAGAGACGTCTTTGCATGGTCACATAAAGAAATGACAGGCTTAG
Organism: Pogostemon cablin; assembly: GCA_023678885.1. Classification (NCBI taxonomy): domain Eukaryota; kingdom Viridiplantae; phylum Streptophyta; class Magnoliopsida; order Lamiales; family Lamiaceae; genus Pogostemon; species Pogostemon cablin. The sequence continues at coordinate 9,291,356 of CM042999.1, read as the reverse complement.
ATCCAAAAATCGCAGTGCACCACTTGTCCATTAAAAAGGGAACTCGATCAGTAAAATAAATACAGCGTCGATTTTGACCAGAGTTGATTCCTTTGATTGAGGACGAGGTTAATAAGCTTCTTAAAACAGGCAAGATCCGAGAAGTCAAATATCCTTCATGGATTTCTAATATCGTGCCGGTGAGAAAGAAAAATAGGCAGCTCAGAGTATGTGTTGATTTTCGAGATTTGAACATGGCATGTCTAAAAGATGACTTTCCACTGCCAATTGCTGAACTCATGATTGATGCAACAACTGGGCATGAGGTCTTTTCATTTATGGATAAGTCATCTGGCACAATCAAATTGGTCTAGGTCCTGAGGATCAAGAGAAGACAACCTTTTGTACTCCGAAAGAAATATATTGTTATAATGTTATGCCATTTGGCTTGAAGAATGCTGGTTTCACTTATCAACGAGTCATGCAAAAGATATTTGATGACACACTTCATAAGATTGTCGAATGCTATGTTGATGATATTGTGGTGAACTCAAAGGAAAGAAAAGATTATTTTCATGATCTAAGGCGAGTGTTTGAATGGTTAAGAGAGCATCAACTCAAGATGAATCCACTCAAGTGTGCATTTGGAGTTTCATCCAGAAAATTTCTTGGATTTTTTGTTCACCGTTGAGGAATCGAGATTGAAAAAGCAAATATTGACACAATCATGAAGATGCATGTGCCTCGGAACATACATGAACTCAAAAGTCTCCAGGGAAAGTTGGCATACTTGAGAAGATTCATATCAAACTTAGCTGGCCGATGCCAACCATTTAGTCATCTCATGAAAAAAGGCAGCATATTCGAATGGGATGAAGCTTGCAATAATGCTTTCAATAGCATTAAAGAATACTTGATGAATGCGCCAGTGTTGGGTGCTCCAATACCCGAGCGTCCATTAATCCTTTATCCAGCTGCTCAAGAGCATTCTGTTGGAGCCTTACTCGAACAAGAAAATGATGATGGCAAAGAAAAAGCTCTATATTATTTAAGTAGAATCATGACTCCAAACGAGTTGAAGTATTCATCCATTGAGAAGATAAGTTTATCCCTTATCTTCGTGATTCAAAAGTTGAACCATTACTTCCAAGCTCATACAGTTCATCTGGTTTCAAAAGCCAACCCACTAAAGTTCGTCATATCAAAGCCAGTACTTTCTGATCGACTTACAAGATGGTATCTCCAACTCCAATAGTTTGAGATCGTTTACGTCCCCCAAAAGGCCGTAAAAGGACAAGTGTTGGCAGATTTTCTAGCTGATCACCCAATGCCTGCTGAATGGGAACTATCTGATGAACTTGAAGATGCTTTCGCTGTTGAGATAGCTTCTCCTTAGAAGATGTATTTCGATGGTGTATCTCATAGAGAAGGAGCTGGTGCGGGAGTCGTGTTTGTAACATCCAGTGGTGAAGTTCTACCCTTCTCATTTCCTTAACAGAAAATTGCTCAAACAATGTGGTTGAATATCAAGCGATCATTCTTAGTTTAGAAATGGCCGTTGACATAAAACAATTACACCTTAGGGTGTATGGTGATTCGCTATTGGTGATAAATCAACTCCTTCGAGTGTATAAAGTGAAGAAGCCTGAGTTACTCCCATACCATAATTATGCTCAAAAGTTGATGGGTTGGCTTGGTGATGTTGATATCAAGCATCTGTCTAGAAGAGTGAATAAGCAAGTTGATGCCTTCGCTAAGCTAGCATCAACTATAGCTATGCCAGAGGCGCAAATTCAAATACCGGTGTGTAGAAGTTGGGTTGTACCACCAATCTTCGAGGATGATGATTATGAAGAAGTTGAAAATCATGTGGTGGATGTTTTTGAAATTGAAGAAGAAGATTGGCGCCAACCACTTGTGGACTATTTGAAGTATGATAAGTTGCCAAGCGATCCACGCCAAAGGGTTGATATCCGGCGTCGTGCACCTCGATTCATCTACTTCAATGGTACACTTTATAGAAGATCATTTGATGGAATTTTCTTGAGATGCTTGGGTAAGGAAGAATCTATTCAAGCGATGGAGGAGGCTCACTCCGAAATTTGCAGTGCTCATCAATCCGGACCAAAGCTACATTTCAGAATTAAGAGGATGGGCTACTATTAGCCCACAATGGCAAAAGATTGCATGGATTATGCACAAAGATGTCAAGCTTGCCAGTTCTATGAAAATTTGATTCATCAATCTCCGGAGCCTTTGCATCCGACAGTCGCTTCATGGCCTTTTGATTCTTGGGGTTTAGATGTGGTAGGGCCGCTTACAAAGTCTTCTGGTGGTCATCTCTACATTCTTGCTGCAACTGATTACTTTTCAAAGTGGGCCGAAGCTGTACCTCTAAGGGAAGTGAAGAAAGAAAATATTGCGGATTTCATTCAGATCAACATCATTTATAGATACGGTGTTTCGCGCTACATCATCACTGATAATGGAAAGTAGTTCAGCAACAGTTGGATTGATAAGTTATGTGAGAAGTTTGATTTCAAGCAAATGAAGTTATCAATGTACAACGCAGCTGCCAATGGTCTTGCCGAAGCCTTCAATAAAATTTTGTGTAGTTTACTGAAGAAAGTGGTCTCCAAGTCAAAAAGAGATTGGCATGAAAGGATCAATGAAGCTTTATAGGTGTACCGTACCACGTGTAGAACACCTACTTAGGCCACTCTGTATTCTTAGGTGTATGGTGTTGAAGCTGTAGTACCTCTTTAAAAATAAATTCCATCTTTGAGGATGGCCATATAGGAAGGCCTCACCGAAGAAGAAAATGCAAAGTTACATCTTCAAGAGTTAGAAGCGTTAGATGAAAAGAGGTTGGAAGCCCAACAAAGACTTGAGTGTTATCAATCTCGCCTTTCTAGAACGTTCAATAAGAAAGTGAAGATACGTTCTTTCCAAGTTGGTGACTTGGTGCTTGTTGTGAGAAGGCCTATAGTAGTCATTCATCGTGTTGGAAATAAATTTCTACCCAAATGGGATGGCCCTCATGTTGTGAAAGAAGCCTACACAAATGGCGCCTACAAGTTGATCTCAGAAGATGGTGTGAACATTGGCCCCATAAATGGAAAATTCTTGAAACGCTAATACGCGTTGATTAGCCATAACTTGTAGTCGGGTTGACCAATTCAAGAATTTATCGAACCACAGGGAGGTCGATACTAGCACTTAAGCGATATCACGTTTATCACGATTTTATAGAGACGAATCATAGATGGATGGTTTGGGTAACAAGTAATTAAATGAAAGTAGACAAACAATAATCCAATGACAAGATAAAAATGATGAATGAGTGGTTTTCCAAATTAAGTAGAAGTGAGATTAACAACACTATTGAAGTGGTAACTTATGGATTCATGCATTAAACTCATATGTATCAAGGGTTAAGACTAAGGGCCAACACTTATACCACCTAAACTTCCTCTCGAAATGAATAGGACGTAGATCATTTGCACAATCTCAAAATAGCTCAAAGGTTGGTTCTAAATTAAACTATTCCAACTAGGTACTAAGTTCAATTATAGAATCCCTTCATATAATCAATTGACTTCTCAATCTAACTAATCACATGTTCCATCAAAGGGTTCTAAATAATAAAGGACTTCTCAATCACTTTACCATCTATAATGCACATGAGGTGTTTGATGAAATGATTCACTTGACTATCCTAAGCACATCATTGATTTCTCAATCTAATCATATAATTAGAACAATCAAACACACAAAACATCATAGATCTCAAGATATATAAGCACCAATGATAGAAAATCAAATATCCCCATCAACATATGAATTTAATTACATAGATCCACAAATTAACCAACAACCTTCATGTTGCTAATCTCACAAGGGAGATTAGCCTACAATCTTCATAAGATCCATAACATAGACATTACAATTCTTACAAATCATGATAAACTAAAGGATTAACACAAAATTGGAATGAAAACTCCCTTGGAAATGGATCCAATTGAATCTCCCTTCTTCCTTTGGTGATCACCCAAGCTTCCTTGCTTCTTCACTTGATTTGGATGGAGGAAATTATGGAGAGATGATGTAGATCTCAAAATGGATGAATGGGATGGAGAATGTAGTGTGAAATCAAAGGAATGGTGTGTGAGGTGTGTGGGAACAGTAGAATTTCGGATCTCCCTTAAAATGTTAAATGGATTGGTATTTATACCCCATGGAGACCTTCTAGAAGAATTGTAAAAAAAATATCCTGTTCTGGTGCCGACACGAGTCGTGTCACGTAGCAACAGTTTGGTGGAGCTCCGAATGAAGATCCTAACGCTCATCTAGCTCAGTTTGTGGAGATTGCCAACACAGTAAAGATGAACGGAGTGAGTGAGGATTGCATAAAGATGAGGTTATTCCCATTTTCTTTGAGGGATAGAGCAAGAACATGGCTCTCCACTCTTACTCCCGGTACGTGCAACACTTGGGATGAGCTAGCGCAAATGTTTTTGAACAAATACTTTCCACCTTCTAAGACGCTTCAAATGAAGAGCTTGATCACACAATTCAAGCAAATGCCTCAAGAGAGTTTTTATGAAGCGTGGGAAAGGTTCAAAGAAATGCTACGCAAGTGTCCACAACATGGCTTCCCGGAGAATCAACAAGTTGGATTTTTCTATCAAGGACTTGTGAACGGACAAAGAGTGCTTGTTGATGCCTCGGCAGGAGGATCCGTACTAGGTGTAACTCCGGAAAGGGCTATTCGAATTTTTGATGAGATTGCTACAAATGTCTATCAATGGCCATCGGAGAGAGTTAGTGGAAGCTATGGTTTTGAAAGCTATGATAAAGGACAACAGTTTAGTGTGAAGAGTGTAAGTGTTGAACCAAGTATGCTAAGCATGGAAAAGATAGTGGCGGAAGTTGTTAAACAAATGAGCTTGAATCAAAGTATGAACAATCAAGGAGTGAATATGGTTGAGGGGCTACAAGTCGAGCAAGGTGTGCTACCTCCGAATGCTGTGAATGGTGAACAATGGACCAACTCTATGCCCCGTGTTGAGGATGTGTCTTATATGCAAGGAAGAAATTATCAAGGTAATTATCAAAACAATTACCAAGTGTCCACAACATGGATTCCCGGAGAATCAACAAGTTGGATTTTTCTATCAAGGACTTGTGAACGGACAAAGAGTGCTTGTTGATGCCTCGGCAGGAGGATCCGTACTAGGTGTAACTCCGGAAAGGGCTATTCGAATTTTTGATGAGATTGCTACAAATGTCTATCAATGGCCATCGGAGAGAGTTAGTGGAAGCTATGTTCTGGTGCCGACACGAGTCGTGTCACGTAGCACGGGTCGTGTCGTGTCAGGGCATGCGGCACACGAGTCGTTCTGCGTCGCACGGCCAAATGGTGGCCGTGTTGAATGCCTAGACGTCGCCGCACGGCCTCCGCTTACAGGCCCGTGTCTTGTACACGGGTCGTGCTCTGAACACGGGTCGTGCTCCACAACACGACCAAGTGGTGGTCGTGTTGGATAAATAGATACCGCCGCACGACCATTCTGGACAGGCCCGTGTCTGGCACACGGGCCGTTTTGCTGCAACACGAGCCGTGTTGCCAGCACGGCCGGCCGTGTTCTTGCACCTTTGTTTCTTCTTCTTTGTTTGATCTTCCTTCTTCATTTTTACTCCATTTTCACCTGTTATATGTATGTTTAAGATCATTCTCACACATTCCTATGAAAATACATAACACCACCAAAATACACAAAAATACGGATAAAACAATACGCAAAATACACTCAAAAAGGCACTAAAATCTAGGTGAAAATAACTACAATCACACCCCCAAACTTGAAGTATTGTTCGTCCCCGAACAATGAAAATGATAGACTGAGGGAGAAGTTTTCACCTAGTAAAAAGACTAAACGAATGCAAGTAAGAACACATCATTAGCAACAAGAATTTCAAATCATGCTAAGCTAACCTACAACATTAGATTCATGATAAGAGAAATTAACAAGTTCAATCAAAAGAGAATAAAGAGCAATATAGTCCTTTTAGTCTAAGCCTCACATAAGTTTATCAATTTCACTCGACACTCTTTAAATAAGGTAAATCAACACTCATCAATCAATTGGCTCGACTCACCATACACTTGCTCGTAGACTCTATTCACAAACCACCAAAAATTTAATCAATGATCAAAAAGGTCTTTAATTAAGGATGTAATGATAGGCTCTTTGGTAGGGTAGGAAAAATATAGGTAAAAGTGACTAAACGAGTGTAAGTAATCGAAGAGGTAGCTACTTTCTTCCATCCCTTCACATTCTTTTTCTTCCTTTCTTTTCTTTATTGATCATAAGCACTAATCATCACTTTCTTGGATTGAGCTTCTTATAGATTCATGCCTCTTTTCTTTGACTCTTAAGTACTTGAGCATATTATTGTTGCTTGCTCATTTTCTTGTTTTGAAATTGCATGTCCATTCTTTCTTATGCTCTTTTCATCCTTTTCCTTACTTATTTACCATTTCCTCTTTCTCTTTTGTTATCTCATCACACCTTTTTAGCCACCATCTTCTTTATTACTCACACTCAAGGTATATATCTTAAGCTCATGTGGGTAATTAAAGCTTGTAATGTGCTATCTTCACAATAAATAGGCTTATAGGCTCAAAGTGGTTGACTAGGGATTATTTTTAAAGGTAAGGAAATATTTGGCAATGGCTATACATGACAAGGATGGCCTTAAATCATTTCATCGATCTCCATTAATCGGATTCATTCCTAAAGTCTTTGAGCAAGTATTTAGTTTATCAAAACTCAACCGATCCACTCATGAAAAGGTACCATGTATACATGGTCGAGGCTCAAATTCTCACAGGTTTATGCTCGACTTAAAAGGACTTATTACAACTTATTCATTCTTTTTAATTGAATTAGTTAAATAAAACATATCACAATTCGAAAGCGTAGAGTTCCTTAATCATAATTCGACCTCACTTATCACCATAATGCATCATCACTCATATTCAAAACGACTCACAACCTCCCAAACAAACCACCAAATCAAACCTAAACACGAAAAAAAATAAAAACAACACACAAACACAAATAAACCAAAGAAACATCAAAACGACAAAAGTAAAAACACAAAGACAACAATAAAAGAAAAAAAAATACAAAGAAAATTCACCCCATCCATGATCAATACACAACAAAAATCATCTCAATCCTTAATTGAAAGAAAAGTACGAAATTAAACATCCCAAAACAAAACAATACGAAGTCTCAAATCCAACACAAATTAAATCACTAAAGAAAATGAACTAATGAAGTGTCGAACACCAAAAGTACTCCCTTAGTTATCCGGAGACGGAGGGGGTTGTTTATGCCATGATCCCCAAGGAGTATAAGCACGAGGTGTGGTAGGGAATTGGAAATTGAACATCCTTGTGATCATCTCTTCCATGTTGTTCGAGCGTGATCGTGTATTCTCTTCATAGTACTCCCTACGACGCTGCCCTTCATGGATCTCCCTTATCATTGCACCCTGCCTCTGCTGTTCCTCTCGGAACTCTCTCATCTCATCTCCAAGCGCCTGCTGCGTCTGCCTGATCTCCATGAGTTCGTTCTCCAGAAGATTCCATCTTGCATTCCCCTCTCTTGGTCCATCTCCTTCCTCTTGTTCTTCTTCTTCTTGCTCAAATGCTGGAGGCTCTGGTGCATGCTCTTCAAATTCCACCTGATGATGTTGCTCTTCCTCCCCTACATCCATGTCCATCGGCTCAGCTCTCAGATTCCTTAGCTCAGGATTCTCATCCACTCTCATCTGCTGGAGCACTGCTTCCACTCCATCTCTATTCTCTCGGTAGAAAGCTCTCACGACTGCGGAGTGGTTAGGACTTGCCATTGCTAAATTCTGGTGCTTTCTTCGTCCTTGCAGTGTGGTGAGCTCAGGAGCAGGTAGAGGGAATGGAGCTCCCTTATCTTGCTTCAAACAATACATATTTCCTATGAATGATAGGAACTCCATCCTTATGAGTTGATTGTACGTGAGCCCTTCACTAATCATCGAGTGTTGCATCCCTCTAAGGTTGATGCCTAACCCTTGAGCAATCATTGTCACCATTCCTCCAATCATAATCCCTCTAGTGTTCTCTCTCTTCGCCACTCTCTCTGCATGCTGAACGAAGTGAGCTGCAATGTTCACTGTGAACTCTTTGAATATACTGTACATGATGTACAACTGCTTCTCCCCAACAGATCCACTCTAGAACCGACCCAGAATAGTATTTGATACTATCTTCTCAAGGTACCTCATGACTGGGTTCCTTATGGCTGTCCCTTTAGACGAACTTGGAATGTACTCTGGAGGCTCAGTCCCATCCTCAACCAATTTTCTCCACCACGTTTGTTGATTGAAACCCCCTTGTGGTAGGAAGTTCTGATGGCCTCTCTTGATTGGGCACCCAAAAAATCTATTCAGCTCATTCACAGGTATCTTCTCCCACATCTCATTGTTTAACTGAAATGTGATAGCAATAGGAAACTTGTTCCTATCTCTGTGAACCTCCAAGGTGCTCATGAACTCGGCTGTAAGGTGGAGATAAGTGGGAGGTCTCTTATCGAAAAACTCCTCCATTTCCACTCGTCGGAATAGAGTCCTCAGATCACCTTCTATTCCAAGGCCTTCCATGGTTGCTTGATCTTGGAATCGAGTTGCCCTAATCTTTGGGATTATGTACTCCCATCTCAATGCGTACTTCTCCCATTCCATGAACTCTACTCCAAAATTCTCAGGGTGTTGGTCTTTTATTAGCAGTTTGGCATCAAGGTTGGACAGTTCCATATCTGACTCAATGAAAATGAAGTCCTCATTGCGTTTCCTCACTCTTCTTTCAGCCATCTACAATGTCCAACATAATTCAAATTAGTTTCAAGTTAACTCAAAACAAAATGTCTCATGTTGATTAGAATTATCACTAGTTATTCAACCAAGTGTTAATCCTTGCACATATTCAAGCACAATAAACATTTTGTTTCAAAGACTTAACATTTCGATCCAATCAACTTAACACAAAGTTATTTCAAAAATTTCATTCAATCACTCACTTTCAACATCCTAATCCTCTCATTCTTTCATAACATTTCACTTTTTCAATGGGCATAATTCAATTCAATAATGCTTCATGTAAAAACTTTGAATTCTAATTTGAATTTTCATTTAGGCATTTCATCAAACACTTGGCATGCACCTATTTCACAATTCAATTCAACAAGTCTTAACTATGCTTTCATGCTCAATTCCTCAATACCTAAACTAATTCACATCAACACAATCATCATAGAAGCATTATTAATCAATTTAACAATCACATTCCCTAAATTAATCATCCTAAAACAATTATCCCCAAATTCATCCTTCATGAACCCTAAATCTAATCAAAATTCAATCAATCCAACAATTAAATATACAAATTCATGTTTCACTATCCTAGACATGCTTTATACATTCCATCATTCAAAATCCATACATGAATTTCGCCATTCATACCTCGAATTGAGAATTAGGGCACAAGAAGACATACCTTGAATTCTATTGAACAAAATGTAGGGGATTGTTGTTTATGCTTTGAAGTTCACCTTCTACACTCACAATCTTACCACTCTTTGGTGTTTAGAGGATGATGGGTGGAGTTTCGACTGGAAATTCACGGTGGAATGAGTTTTTGGCCTTCGAGCTGTGTTCAGAATCCGCCTTTTAAAACGCTGCTTCAGACCCGACACGAGTCGTGTCACGCAACACGGCCATAAGGTGCCCGTGTTGCGTGTTCTGGTGCTCCCGCACGGCTAAAGTGTACAGGGTCGTGTCGGTGACACGACTCGAGTCTCGCGCTTGGACACGACCCGTGTCACGCAACACGACCAAATCCTGCTCGTGTTGGACTAACTGATGTCGCCGCACGGCCAAAGCTAACAGGGCCGTGTCGGCGACACGAGGCGTGTCACTGCTCCCTTGAATCTTCCACTTTTCATCTTCAACTCTTGTCTTTCCTTGTTTCCATGCTTCCAAAACTCCCTTTTCATGCTCACACTTCATCAACATCATTAGTTCATGGTAATATCAAAACAAAAAGGACTATCAACTTCAACACCACCAAAACGAATCAAAACTAAACCGAACTTATGAGAAATTTTTAAAATTTGGCTCAAAAACACACGAATGCATGTCAACATAGAATATAATATATCGTATCACATCATATCCCCCCAAACTTGAATTGAAACAAGAGTTTCAAAGAAAGTTTGCAAAAAGTGGTACGATAAACCGTTCACATCAATGACACACACTTAGAATGTTTTAACAAAAATCTTCTCCTCATAAGCACAATCCACCTACGATACCAAAAGAAAACAAAACAAGAAAAGAAATATATACAAACCTAAACTACTAAAAGGATACGGATCTCAAGAAGAGAAGGTGTCAACGTATACCAACTCCCTTTGAGAGGGAGAATGGTAATGCTTAACCCTATGACCATTGACAATAAAAGAATTCCCATCCGATCCCTCAAGCATCAAAGATCCATTTTCTCTAACTTCAATCACCTCGTATGGACCATTCCATTTTGAACGAAGCTTTCCGGGAAACAGTTTCAATCTCGAATTGAACAAAAGTACTCTATCCCGGTATAAACTCCTTTGCTTTGATTCTTTCATCATGCCATCGTTTCAGCTTCTCCTTGACAATTTGTGAGTTTGAATATGCTTCCTCACGAAATTCCTCAAGCTCAATCAATTGAAGGCATCTTTTCTTTCCCGATTCTTTCTCCTCAAGATTTAACTTTCTCAATGCCCATAAAGCCTTGTGTTCTATTTCAACCGGAAGATGACATGCTTTCCCATAGACAAGTTTATAAGGAGACAAACCAAGAGTGGTCTTGTACGCCGTTCGATAAGCCCAAAGCGCATCATCTAGCTTAGAAGACCAATCCTTCCTATTCCCCTTTACTGTCTTCTCAAGTACAAGCTTTACTTGCCTATTTGATACCTCCGCCAAACCATTTGTTTGCGGATGATAAGGTGTTGACACCTTGTGCTTCACTCCATAGCTTCTCAAAAGCTTTTCAATGATCTTGTTTATGAAATGAGTCCCTTGATCGCTAATGATTGCCTTTGGTACTCCAAACCTTGCAAAAATGTTCTTCTTCAAGAAAACTTTGACAATTAGAGCATCATTTGTTCTTGTAGGAATTGCTTCTACCCATTTAGACACATAGTCTACCGCAAGCAAAATGTAAAGAAAACCATTGGAAGACGGAAATGGGCCCATGAAGTCCATCCCCCAAACGTCAAACACTTCAACTTCAAAGATGTTCTTCATAGGCATCTCATCTCTTTGTCCAATACTTCCAATTCTTTGGCATCTATCACACTCCATGACGTATTCTTTGCAATCCTTGAACAATGTTGGCCAAAACAATCCCGACTGTAAGATCTTAGCTCCCGTCTTTTGAAACCCAAAGTGTCCTCCACATGGTAAACTATGGCACATCTCCATGACACTTAGTTTTTCTTCCTCAGGAATACACCTCCGTATGATACCATCCGGACAATGCTTAAACAACAAAGGATCATCCCAAAAATATTCTTTAACATCATGGTAGAACTTTTTCCTTTTTGACTCGGTAAGATGGTCCGGCTTGATACCACACGCTAAGTAATTTACCAAATCCGCGTACCACGGTCTTCCGGTCTCACACAAAGTGTACATCCGATGAAAATCCACTTGAAGTATCTCTTCATCCGGGAACATATCATTTATGAGCTCCATGGTTCCTTTTTCATCAACATTCTCCAATCGTGACAAGTGGTCTGCTATGACATTTTCGACTCCCTTCTTGTCACGTATCTCAACATCAAACTCCTGCAACAAAAGAACCCAACGAATTAGTCTTGGTTTGGCATCCTTTTTACTCATCAAATACCTAATGGCCGCATGATCCGTATAGACAATGGTTTTCGTGCCAACTAAGTATGGACGAAATTTTTCAAAAGCATAGACTACGGAAAGAAACTCCTTTTCCGTTGTGGTGTAATTCTTTTGATTTGCATTGAACGTCTTTGATGCATAATAGATAGCTCGAAATTTCTTCTCTCGCACTTGTCCAAGCACTACTCCCAAAGCACTATCACTTGCATCACAATGGAGTTCAAAGGGCTTGCTCCAATCGGGAGAGACAAGGATTGGTGAAGAAATCAAAACTTCCTTTAACACCCTAAAAGCATCAAGACATTCATCATTAAATTCAAATGGAGTATCTTTCTCAAGCAATTTACACAAAGGTTTGGCAATATTAGAAAAATTCTTTATAAAACGTCGATAGAAACCGGCGTGACCAAGAAACGATCTAACCCCTTTTTCGTTTTTAGGAGGGGGAAGATGTTCAATGGCTACAACCTTCGCTCTATCAACTCTCAAACCTTTTTCGGAGATATGATGACCAAGTACGATACCCTCTTGAACCATAAAGTGACATTTTTCCCAATTCAAGACGAGGTTCGTATCTTGACATCGCTGCAAGACCATGGACAAATTATTTAAGCATATATCAAATGAAGATCCAAACACGGAGAAATCATCCATAAAAACTTCCATCACATTTTCAATCAATCCTCCAAAAATAGCCATCATACAACGTTGAAAGGTGGCGGGCGCATTGCATAACCCAAAAGGCAATTTATAGAAAGCGAATGTGCCATACGGACAAGTAAAAGTTGTTTTCTCTTGATCCTCGGGGGCTATCATGATTTGGTTATACCCCGAGTAACCATCTAGAAAACAATAATACTTGTATCCCGCCAACCTATCAAGCATTTGATCAATAAAAGGCAAAGGGAAATGATCCTTATGAGTATTGTCATTAAGTTTTCTATAATCACAACAAACTCTCCACCCCATTTTCACCCTTGTTGCAAGTTCTTCATCAAATTCCGTTTTAACAATGGTTAACCCTCCTTTCTTAGCCACAACATGCAAAGGACTTACATGAGGACTATCACTAATGGCATAAACAATTTTAGCATCCAACCATTTTAAAACTTCTTTTCTAACAACTTCTTGCATAATAGGATTCAAACGTCTTTGAGGTTGTATACATGATTTGTTCTCATCAATCAACCTTATGTGATGCATGCAAATTGTAGGACTAATTCCCTTCAAATCATCCAAACTCCACCCTATAGCACTCTTATGATCTCTAAGTACTCTCAACAATTTATCAAGTTCTAAAGGAGAAAGGGATGATGATACAATTACCGGAAATGTCTTCTCGTCCCCCAAATATGCATACCTAAGGTGATCGGGTAGAGGCTTCAATTCTTCCTTTCCTTTATCAACCTTTGACTCTTCAATCTCCATCTCTAATGGAAGGTATTCCCTCTTTCCATAGTATGCCAACTTTGCTTCACCCTCTTGCATTTCCCTACAAGCATTCAATTCATGTAAACAATCATTAATATCTTCATCTTCCAAACAATGAACAGAATGATTAGAGTTTAAAGATAAAGTAAGAGAATGGCTTATGCTCATTTCAAGAGGATCTTTAGCTAAGATGAATGGTAGGTTCTCTTCAACAACTTCATCAATCATGTCGATCCTTCTACATTCTTCTTTCTCATTTGGATATCTCATAGCACTCTTCAACGAGAAAACCACCTCTTCCTCATTTACTCTCAACTTCAACTCCCCTTTTTGTACATCAATTAAAGCTCTTCCCGTTGCTAAAAATGGACGCCCCAATATCAATGGAACATTTGCATCCTCGTCCATATCAAGCACTACAAAATCAACCGGGAATATAAACTTTCCAACCTTGACTAACATATCCTCCACTATTCCTCTAGGGTAGGTTAAAGACCTATCCGCTAATTGCAATGTAACGGATGTAGGTTTCACTTCCCCTATACCAAGTTTCTTGAAAATGGACATAGGCATCAAGTTAATACTTGCTCCAAGATCACAAAGAGCTTTATGAACCTCACTCTTGCCCATTTCGCATGTAATAACAAAACTCCCCGGATCTTTGAGCTTTGGAGGCAACTTCCTTTGAATTATTGCACTACACTCCTCCGTCAAGTTGACGGTCTCATTCTCTATCAAGCTCCTCTTCCTTGACATAATGTCCTTCAAAAACTTCGCATAGTGAGGCATTTGTTTCAAAGCATCCGCAAAGGGTATATTAATGTGGATTTTCTTGAAAATTTCCAAAAACTTTGCAAACTTTTCATCCAAGCCTTTCTTCAAAAATCGATGTGGAAAAGGAATAGGTACTTGTGTTTTTGGAATTCCCCAACTATCCCTTTCCACTTCAATTTCTTCCTCTTTCTTTTTCATCGCCTTGGTTCTTTCCCATTTCTTTTCAACAACTTTGTTATCAATCAATTCTGGTTCCTCATTCAATTTATCTTCAACTTCACTTTCAACATCGATTTCTTCTTCAACCAAGGTTTTCTCCATTTCCTTCTCTTCCACCTTATCATCTTCTAATGGCATAGATGGTCCATCATAATTTGTTCCACTTCTCAAGGTAATTGCCTTGCATTGTTCCTTTGGGTTCACAATTGTAGTGGAAGGAAATTTTCCTTTCTCATTAGCACTCATTGAGCTCACCATTTGACTAAATGAATACTCCAAGGCTTTGAGTTTTCTATCACTGTTTTCCTCAATGGCTTTTAATCGTCTTTCATTTACTTCCTCAAAAGCCTTGAATTTTCTTTCAATTACTTCCTCTTGATTTTTGTTGGAAGCAATCAATTTCTCAAGAAGTTCTTCGGTAGTCGCCTTCCCTTCATTATTTGGCGCTTTAGCTCCCGGATGATACCCCGGAGGATAAGCAATCGCATTACTTGGGTTTGCATAAGAAAAATTATCTTGCCTCCTTGGTTGTTGTGGATAAGAACTTCCGCTTCCTTGGCTAGTGAACCCTCCTTGCCTTGGTTGATGTTGTGAATGTGAACTTCCACTACTTTGAGCGTTGAATCCCCCTTGCCTTTGTGGATAACTTCCTTGATTTTGATTGAAATTACCTTGGTAATTGTTTTGATAATTACCTTGATAATTTCTTCCTTGCATATAAGACACATCCTCAACACGGGGCATAGAGTTGGTCCATTGTTCACCATTCACAGCATTCGGAGGTAGCACACCTTGCTCGACTTGTAGCCCCTCAACCATATTCACTCCTTGATTGTTCATACTTTGATTCAAGCTCATTTGTTTAACAACTTCCGCCACTATCTTTTCCATGCTTAGCATACTTGGTTCAACACTTACACTCTTCACACTAAACTGTTGTCCTTTATCATAGCTTTCAAAACCATAGCTTCCACTAACTCTCTCCGATGGCCATTGATAGACATTTGTAGCAATCTCATCAAAAATTCGAATAGCCCTTTCCGGAGTTACACCTAGTACTGATCCTCCTGCCGAGGCATCAAAAAGCACTCTTTGTCCGTTCACAAGTCCTTGATAGAAAAATCCAACTTGTTGATTCTCCGGGAAGCCATGTTGTGGACACTTGCGTAGCATTTCTTTGAACCTTTCCCACGCTTCATAAAAACTCTCTTGAGGCATTTGCTTGAATTGTGTGATCAAGCTCTTCATTTGAAGCGTCTTAGAAGGTGGAAAGTATTTGTTCAAAAACATTTGCGCTAGCTCATCCCAAGTGTTGCACGTACCGGGAGTAAGAGTGGAGAGCCATGTTCTTGCTCTATCCCTCAAAGAAAATGGGAATAACCTCATCTTTATGCAATCCTCACTCACTCCGTTCATCTTTACTGTGTTGGCAATCTCCACAAACTGAGCTAGATGAGCGTTAGGATCTTCATTCGGAGCTCCACCAAACTGTTGCTCTCTCACCAATGAAATCAAGCCCATTTTAAACTCAAAATTGTTAGCATGAATTGGTGGTCCCATCATTTGTGGAATTGCCCTTGGCATGAAGAAGTCCCGTATCACTCTTTGATCATTTTGAACTCCATGTTGAACCGGAAGTGGAGGTGGTGGCACATAAGCTTGTTGTTGAGGAGGATAAGGTTGTTGAAAACCTTGTTGAATCATCGCTTGTTGCACCAGTTGTTGAATATAAGCTTGATTGTTTATAGCTCCATGATTTTGATAGGCTTGTTGAGGAGGATTCTCATTGAATTGATGTGCGTTGTCATGCACGTTCATATTGTGTCCTCCTTCCCCATCATGCTCTATCCCAACACGATTGTCTCCTTGAAAATTCTCCATTGAATTACTATTTTTGGTTTTGTTCTCTCTTCTCTTTCTCCTCAAAGTGTTTTCAAGCTCTAGATCAATTGGTTCGACTTGCTTCCCTTTTGACCTCGTTTGCATACACCTTCAAGACAAGAAAAATTAGAACAAATTTTCACAAAGCAAATACAAGTAATAAATACAAGAAAATAAATGTCTCTAGTAAGATCGCTTTAAACGTTCCTTCTTTAAGCTACTAGCAACCGTTACCTCCCCGGCAACGGCGCCATTTGATTAGCCATAACTTGTAGTCGGGTTGACCAATTCAAGAATTTATCGAACCACAGGGAGGTCGATACTAGCACTTAAGCGATATCACGTTTATCACGATTTTATAGAGACGAATCATAGATGGATGGTTTGGGTAACAAGTAATTAAATGAAAGTAGACAAACAATAATCCAATGACAAGATAAAAATGATGAATGAGTGGTTTTCCAAATTAAGTAGAAGTGAGATTAACAACACTATTGAAGTGGTAACTTATGGATTCATGCATTAAACTCATATGTATCAAGGGTTAAGACTAAGGGCCAACACTTATACCACCTAAACTTCCTCTCGAAATGAATAGGACGTAGATCATTTGCACAATCTCAAAATAGCTCAAAGGTTGGTTCTAAATTAAACTATTCCAACTAGGTACTAAGTTCAATTATAGAATCCCTTCATATAATCAATTGACTTCTCAATCTAACTAATCACATGTTCCATCAAAGGGTTCTAAATAATAAAGGACTTCTCAATCACTTTACCATCTATAATGCACATGAGGTGTTTGATGAAATGATTCACTTGACTATCCTAAGCACATCATTGATTTCTCAATCTAATCATATAATTAGAACAATCAAACACACAAAACATCATAGATCTCAAGATATATAAGCACCAATGATAGAAAATCAAATATCCCCATCAACATATGAATTTAATTACATAGATCCACAAATTAACCAACAACCTTCATGTTGCTAATCTCACAAGGGAGATTAGCCTACAATCTTCATAAGATCCATAACATAGACATTACAATTCTTACAAATCATGATAAACTAAAGGATTAACACAAAATTGGAATGAAAACTCCCTTGGAAATGGATCCAATTGAATCTCCCTTCTTCCTTTGGTGATCACCCAAGCTTCCTTGCTTCTTCACTTGATTTGGATGGAGGAAATTATGGAGAGATGATGTAGATCTCAAAATGGATGAATGGGATGGAGAATGTGGTGTGAAATCAAAGGAATGGTGTGTGAGGTGTGTGGGAACAGTAGAATTTCGGATCTCCCTTAAAATGTTGAATGGATTGGTATTTATACCCCATGGAGACCTTCTAGAAGAATTGTAAAAAAAATATCCTGTTCTGGTGCCGACACGAGTCGTGTCACGTAGCACGGGTCGTGTCGTGTCAGGGCATGCGGCACACGAGTCGTTCTGCGTCGCACGGCCAAATGGTGGCCGTGTTGAATGCCTAGACGTCGCCGCACGGCCTCCGCTTACAGGCCCGTGTCTTGTACACGGGTCGTGCTCTGAACACGGGTCGTGCTCCACAACACGACCAAGTGGTGGTCGTGTTGGATAAATAGATGCCGCCGCACGACCATTCTGGACAGGCCCGTGTCTGGCACACGGGCTGTTTTGCTGCAACACGAGCCGTGTTGCCAGCACGGCCGGCCGTGTTCTTGCACCTTTGTTTCTTCTTCTTTGTTTGATCTTCCTTCTTCATTTTTACTCCATTTTCACCTGTTATATGTATGTTTAAGATCATTCTCACACATTCCTATGAAAATACATAACACCACCAAAATACACAAAAATACGGATAAAACAATACGCAAAATACACTCAAAAAGGCACTAAAATCTAGGTGAAAATAACTACAATCACGCGTAAAACAAATACAAGTACAACGCTCCTTGATGCACGAGCCTATACTGCATGTTACTCCTGATCCGCATGAGTATAAACTGTGTACGACGAACTCCTGATCCACACGAGTATAAACTGTGTACGACACCCACCAAATGTAGTTATACGTGGCTAAACTATTAATTCACCCCACTCAGGTATTTTAAGCGGTTAAAGCATTAAATACCATACTTTGTTTAAAGTGGTAAAAGAATAGTCACTCCTGGCCCGCATGAGTATAACATGTGTACGGCAGCCCCCCATTCAAGCCAAATCATGTCCCTTTGAACTACGTTACGACTTGATCCTTTGCAAAGAGGTACGTATGCAGCTTAGCGCTTTACTAAGTTCAGTCATAAGTTAGGTCATTCACATCGAGCCTATGAAGCAAGCAATAAAATGGAAGTGTGAATGAGTTGAGAAGCAAATGTTGACGAGAAGAAGACAGTGGTGGAAATTCTAATTTGGGTGAAGAAATTCAAATTATTGAAATAGTAAAAGGAGTTCATAATCTTGGAGAGATGAATTAATCTCGAAATTTATGATGCAAGAGGATTAATATCAACAAGAGATGAGTTCGAGTTAATTTAAATTTACGGATTTAATTAATTAGAAGGTCCAAAATAATTTATGGGATCAATTAATTAATAAATTCAAAATTATAAATTAACTAATAATGGGTGGATCCTTAAATATTGGGTCCAAATTGTGCAAGGAAGCAATTAAATTAAATTAATTAAAGCCCAAGATCATGAGTGAAAATTGAGCCCAAGCCATGACTAGTTGAAAAGGTAGTGGGCTTGATTAATCAATTTAATTGGATCCGCCCAAGCCCAAGAAAAATAAATAAAGGAGTTGATCCATGCATTTAAGTATGAAAGGAAAGTCAAAGTTGCAATTTGAATTAAATCATCTCCCAATGCAAAACACGTGAGTGGATGCTCACCTCTCAAATCAAACTTTCTCTATCATCAAGAAAAGGTTTCTCCCAAAATTGGAAGTTTGAAGCTGTAAATACTTGAAAGCCAACACCACCATCTGGCCGGCTGTCTCCACCACCAGTGACCGTCGCGGTTTCTCCAGCCATCGCCCCTTGCCGCGGGAGAAGAAAGCATCCGTTCTCGCCGAAAGCGCAAACTCACCGCCAAGTACCGCGTCGGAGCTGTAACTACAAGAAGCCTTGCTCAGCCACCGGAGATCATGCCACCAACAATTACGGCTGAAGCTGCGTACGCTCGTCCGGTCAGATATGTTGTCGAACCGAGCCTAGTTAGATCCACCGTCAGAATCAAACACCGCCGCACTGATGTTGCTGTTGGAAATGAATGCCAATCACCATGCAAACGTCGCACACCACTAACAGTTACGCCTAGACTTGCGTATGCCCGCCCGGTCAAATTCGCTGCCAAGGCGAACCCGGTCAGATCTGCCACCGGAAACACCGCGTCGTCTGCTCGTTACCCGTGACCACCGACATTCAGCATTAAAGAACCAAATCAAGCTACTGCGGGATGCCACTGCTGGAAAACTAGAAGGCCCGACGCACAGCGTCGCCTCTCGGTCCCAACACCCAACAATCACCGCCAATCCGTCGTCACTGCGGGGAGTCGCTGCCGGAAAATTAAGAATTCAATGCACGGCGTTGTCTCTCTTTTCCAACACCCGACAATCGCCGCCACGACCGGAAAGATAGTCTCTTAGTTAACACTTGGTTCAAAACAATGGACTCACCGCGACCTCCGACAGGGATAAAATTCTTAGTCGCCAGGAATGTGTGACGTTAGTCTCGACTGCTTGTTTCATCGCCCTCAACCTGTTAAAAGTGCGGGTCTGAAACACCGCCATTTATATGGGCGTGGGTCTGAAACACCGTGAGAAAAACCTGAAAAGAAAAAGGAAAGGTTATTAGTTGATACTCTATAAATTTTGATGAAGAGACTCAATCTATGAACTATCTTTATATAGTGATGGCCCCTTGAAGTATACATGGAAATTGAGTGTGGTGGTGTAATCTTGCAATTTTTTTATTAAAAGATTGTTTGCCATAAATATACTTGATAAAATCCTATTGAGATTTTCATGAGTCTTCGAGTGCAAGAAAGGTGATGTGAGCGATGCCAAAAATGCAGGGAAAAATAGCAATTGGGCCTCTCCCATGTAATTCTTACACAAGCCATGGAGGAAAAGATCAAATGGGTCATTAGTTAAAGAAGGCATGTTTTGGATGGGGCACAAGTTGCTTTAAAAAAAAAACTTTTGCGATTCCTTCGCAACAAGACACAATGTTCGTGAACAATCACAAGGGGACATTTGTAAGTAAATAAAATTCATGGTCTAATCAAATGGCGACACGTGGATTTTCATGATTAAAATATTAATTTTAATTATTATATTTTATTTTGGAATTTAATAAATTAATTACTAAAATAGATTAATAAATAATTATAATTAATTTAAAATCCCCCAACAAATTAAGTGTGATTTAAATTAAGTAAACTTGACTCCTAAGTCAAATAAAGCCTGGAAGGTTTCAGAATCAGGTCAAATCAAGCAATGACCAATCAAACTGTGTTATATATGGAAAGACCCAAGCCCGTAGAATCAGGTCAAATCTATCATTGACCAATCAGGTTGCGAGTTATTTATGAGGCATCCTCTGCCTTCACCTATATAAGGAGCCCTCCTCCATTCATTCCAAGCACACCGAGAGCGATTCTCTATGAAGGTCAAAGACTTCAGAGTTGTCTAAATAGTTCTTTGATTCCTTCAACGAGAGTCAACTCAAGAATGGAATACGTCTGGGATTCAGGTTTTAAGCCACTTGGTTTTAAGCCGCCCGAAATAAGCGTTCTTAAGTCAAGTTCTTCGGTGAATGGCCTATATTCTGGGACTCAGGAGCTAAGTCGCCCGAATTTAAGCCATCTCAAGTTGGTGTTCTTCCAAAAATGGCCTATAATCTGAGACTCAGGTGCTAAACCGTCTGGATTTAAGCATTCATAAGTCAAGTTCTTCAAAGAACGGCATATAGTCTGGGACTCAGGTGCTAAACTGCCCAAATTTAAGCATGCTGAAGTAAAAAAATGACTTATAATATGGGATTAAGGTGCTAAACCACTCGAATTTAAGTGTTCTTAAGCTAAGTTCTTCGACGTTCTTCGTGAAGTTAATAACGTTCTAATATATTGAACAACGTTCTTCACCGGAAAACTTCAAGGATCAACGTTTAATTCGAGTAAAGGCTCAACGCCTATGGATTAATGTTATAAATCCACGAAGCCGAGTTTGGACAAGCTTCATCTGAAGATCCAACTCAACACACTCTAGTCAAAGTCAACGCAGTCAACAAAAGTCAAGTCAAGCCAAATTGGTTCGAGAGAAGAATCAGAGAATTGATTGAGATTGTAACTCATTTACATTATTTGATTTTATGATGTTTGAACCGAATAATATTTCTTTATATTTTATCTAACCTAATGTTTTAATATTAAAGTCTGCTAACATGACAAATTAAAACCCTAAACCCCTAAACCCTAAATCCTAAACCCTTTGGAAATATTAAATTAAATAATTATTTAAATGAGTAGCTGATAGATGGTCAGGATTGGATTAATATTGTGCGTTGCGTGGGATGTGTTATTTTTAGAGGAATAACTTTACTTAATTTTATGATATTTGAACCGAATAATATTTATTTGAATTATATCTAACCTAATATTTAAATATTAAAAAAGTCATAAATATAATTATTTAATTATTTAAATGGGTGACTGAGATTTGTTTAAGAAATATATGGCCAGATTGGATTAATATCATTAAGCTTTTACTAAATAATACTCCCTCCTTCCGCTCCAAAGAGATACATTTATTTTTTACACGTGTATTAAGGAGTATTGCTCCCTCCGTCCAAACTTAAGAGTCCCATTTGCTTTTGGGCACGTGGATTAAGGAGTATTATTTAATATGTAGTGAGTAGTATTAGTGCGTGTGGGGCCCCCATATTTTAATTGTATTAGTGGGTGTGGGTGGGTCCCATGTGTCCAAAAAAGAAATGAGACTCTTTAGGTGGGACGATCAAAATGATAAAATGACTCTCTTAGCCTGGGACGGAGGGAGTATTATTTAATGTGTAGTAGGTAGTTGTATTAGTGGGTGAGTGGGTTTCATATTTTAATTGTATTAGTGAGTGGGTGTAGGACCTATATGTGTAAAAAAGAAAATGAGACCCTTAGGGGCGAACGACCAAAATGGAAAAATGAGACTCTTTGGAATGGACGGAGGAAGTATCTTATTCTCTAATTTGAAAAAGTCATAATTATATATATTTAATTATTTTAATGAGTGACAGAGATTTATTTGAAAAATAGATGGCCATAAATCCTAAAACCCTAAACCTTAAACTCTAAACCCTAAAATCCTAAACCATAAAACCCTAAACCCTAAATCCTAAACCTTAAACTCTAAATTCATAATTATAATTATTTAATTATTTTAATGGGTGGTTGAGATTTGTTTAAGAAATAGGTTGGTATTAGCCCTAAATTTATAAATATAATTATTTAATTATTTTAATGTGTGGCTAAGATTTGTTTGAGCTTCTCTCATCCGGTTTTGGTGTGGTTTGAATTTTATTTTCGTATTATTTTTTTATTTATATTTTTTTATTATCTCATATGTATTTAAGCAAACACCACCCTTTGGATGGGAACGGAGGGAGTATTTCCAAATTTCAAAAAGCCATAATTATAATTATTTAATTATTTTAATGAGTGACTGAGATTTGTTTGAGAAATAGATGGCTAGGATTGAATTTATTCTACTTTATGGGTTAATAATTATTTAATTATTTTAATGGGTGGTTGAGATTTGTTTAAGAAATAGATGGTCAAGATTTGACCCTATGTAAACATTATCCCATAAACCCTAAAACCCTAAACCCTAAATTCATAATTAAAATTATTTAATTATTTTAATGGGTGACTGAGATTTGTTTAAAAAATAGATGGTCATGATTGGATTTATTCTGCCCTAAATTCATAATTATAATTATTTAATTATTTTAATGGTGACTGAGATTTGTTTGTTGTCGTATTATTTCTTTATTTATGTTTTTTATTACTTCATATGTGTTTTGTACGGAAATAATTACAAAAAACCCTAAATCATAAACCCTAAAACCCCGAACCCTAAATTCATAATTATAATTATTTAATTATTTTAATGGTCTGCTTTAATAATATCTTATTTCCTTATTTGAAAAGGTTATAATTATAGTTATTTAATTATTTTAATGGATAGCTCTAAATTCATAATTATAATTATTTAATTATTTTAATGGGTGGTTGGAATTTGTTTAAAAAATAGATGGTCAGTTATTTTACTTGAATAATATCTTATTTCCTAATTTAAAAAAGTTATAATTATAATTATTTAATTATTTTAATAGGTGGCTGAAATTTGTTTGAGCTATTAAATTGTTTCCTAATTTAAAAAAAGTTATATAAACCCTTAAACTGGTTTAATCCCTTTGAAACATTAAATTATTTACTAATTTGAAAAAGTTATAATTATAATTATTTAATTATTTTAATGGGTGGTTGAGATTTGTTTGAAAAATAAATGGTTAGGATTATATTTACATTTAATATTATTAATTTTTTAATAAATAAATATATTATTTTCTAATTTAAAAAAGTCATAATTATAATTATTTAATTATTTATTGGGTGGCTGAGATTTGTTTGAGAAATAAATGGTCAGGATTGGATTTATTATAATTATTTAATTATTTTAATGGGTACGGAGAGGTGACTGAGATTTGTTTAAGAAATAGATGGCTAGGATTGGATTTATTCTACATTAGACTAAATTATTTCTTAATTTGAAAAAGTCATAATCACAATTATTTAATTTATTTATTTAGCACCTGAATCCCAAATTATAGGCCGTTCACTGAAAAATATGACTATATAACACTTAATTCTGGCGGTTTAGAACTTAAATCCAAATGTATTCCGTTCTTGAGTTGATTCTCGTTGAAGAATTCGAAGAACTATTCATACAACTCTAAAGTATTTGATCTTCTTAGAGAATCTCTCTCGATGTGTCTAGAATGAATGGAGGAGGGCTCCTTATATAGGTGAAAGGGTGAGGAAGCCCATATATAACTCGCAATTTAATTGGTGAATGGATGATTTGACCTAATTCTGCGGGCTTATTAATTTTATGTCAAATTACATGAAAAATAAAAATACGTATTCAAATTTTAAGAAAATATACGTCTTTTGATTTAATGAGAAATGGTAAAATATCATCTTAATAGTTAATTTTGAAAAATGTTACTCAATACTATATATATACACTCCATCCGTCCCATTTAAAGATGATATTTTTTTCATTTTGGGCGTCCCACCAAAAAGGTCCCCTTTTTTTTATACACATGGGACTCACACATATCCTCTAATACAATTTAAATGTGGGGTCCATACTTCCACTAATACAATTACCCACTACACATTAAATAATAACATTCCTTAATCTACGTGTAAAAAAGTAAAAGACCCTCTTTTCATGGAATGGAAGGAGTATACTTTTTCGCTTTTTTTATCCATCTTCATTATATAATTCAATATATAGTCGCACATATATACAGTCGCGTACATGATCAAATTAAAAAAAATTATGTATAAAGTGAAAAATGTAATTGTAGTCATGGTCGCATGAGACGTCGCCTGTAAAAATTATGTATGGGATTGTTATATTTAATATTATTAATTTTTTAATAAATAATCTTATTTCCTAATTTGAAAAAGTAATAACTATAATTATTTAATTATTTTAATAGGTGGTTGAGATTTGTTTAAGATAAACCCTAAAACCCTAAACCCCTAAAACCCTAAACCCTAAAACCCTTTGGAAAAAATAAATTATTTCCTAATTTTAAAAAGTTATAATTACGATTATTTAATTATTTTAATAGATGGTTGAGATTTGTTTGAAAAATAGATGGTTAGGATTGGATTTATATTTAATAGTATTATTAATTTTTGAATAAATAATATATTATTTTTTAATTTGAAAAAGTCATAATTATAATTATTTAATTATTTATTGGGTGACTGAGATTTGTTTGAGAAATAAATGGTCAGGAATGGATTTATTATAATTATTCAATTATTTTAATGGGGGCTGAGAGATGGCTGAGATTTTTTTAATAAATAAATAAATGGCCAAAATTGGATTTATTTTAAATTTGACTAAATTATTTCCTAATTTGAAAAAGTCATAATTATAATTATTTAATTTAATTATTTTAGTGAGTGTCTGAAGTTTGTTTGAGAAATAGATGGCCAAGGCCATGATTTATTATAATTATTTAATTATTTCCTAATTTGAAAAAGCTATAATTACAATTATTTAATTTAATTATTTCAATGGGTGACTGAAATTTATTTGAGAAATAGATGGTCAAAATTGGATTTTTTTTTTGTTGAGATTTGTTTTGAAAAATAGATGGCTAGGATTGGATTTATATTTAATATTATTAATTTTTTAATAAATAATATCTTATTTCCTAATTTAAAAAAGTCATAATTATAATTATTTAATTATTTTAATGAGTATTCAACTTTAAAATACTTAAATTCGAGTGGTTTAGTACCTGAATCCTAGATTATAGGAAAAACTTTAACTTAAGCAGGCTTAACCTGAATCCCAGATTATAGGCCGTTCAAATTTTTTGACTGTAGAACGCTTAATCTGGGTGGTTTAGAACCAGATTATAGGTCGTTCAAATTTTTTACTGTAAAATACTTAATTTGGGTGGTGTAGAACCATATTATAGGCCGTTCAAATTTTTGACTGTAGAACGCTTAATCCGGGCGATTTAGAACCTGATTCCTAGATGTATTCCATTCTTGAGTTGATTCTCGTTGAAGAATTCGAAGAACTATTCAGACAATTCTGAAGTCTTTAATCTTCTTAGAGAATCGTTCTCGGTGTGTCTGAAATGAATGGAGGAGAACTCCTTATATAGGTGAAGGGTGAGGAAGCCCCATATATAACTCGCAATTTGATTGGTCAATGGATGATTTGACCTAATTCTACGGGCTTGGGCCTTTCCATCCTTACAATTTAATTGGTCTATTTAATATTATTAATTTTTTAATAATTAAATCTTATTTCCTAATTTGAAAAAACTATAATTATAATTATTTAATTATTTTAAATACTATATTATTTCCTAATTTAAAAATATCATAATTATAATTATTTAATTATTTTAATGGGTGGCTGAGATTTGTTTTAAAAATAGATGGTTATGATTGAATTTATTCGGCTTTTATATATATTAAGATTAAATTCATTATTTAATATTTCTTTTAAAATAATATGTTTCTTATTTTAATAATGAATCTCAATTAGGTAATAAATTTTAAAAAAATTATAAAAATTAAGACAAAAATATTAATTAAAAATATTAATTTAATTGTCTTATTTACTTCCAATTAACTTATTTATTTAATATTTTTTTTAAAATAATATGTTTCTTATTTTTAATAATGAATCTCAATTAGGTAATAAATTTAAAAAAATTATAGAAATTAAGAAAAAATATTAATTAAAAATATTTATTTAATTGTTTGTATATGTGATAACAAATAAAAAATGTATATAATTAGAAAAAAATTTAATTAAAAATATATATATTAATTAAAAATATTATTTTTCTTATACGTTGTCATGCCTTATCAATGACGACCTACGCACGGTGGCACCTCAATTGTATTATGTTATAAGGTAATATTTAAAAAAGTTCAAGTCAATATTATTTCAAAAAATTAGAATATATGTACATATATATATATTAACTATACACATGATTTAATTATATGTCACATTATTAAAAGTTAGGAGTAAAAGTTATAATTTTTTGTAAATTCTTTATATTGATGAAAGTAGTTGCCTAACTTAAAAAAAAGTCTTCCTAATTAATGTTGAATTGTTATATGACACATATTATTTAATTATAAAATAAAAGTAATTATTAAATGATCCCGCGTAGTACTCGAGTTTTATACTAGTATTGTCACGCCCCGATCCCAGACAGAACGCGACAACCGCCACGTTAACCATAAATTTCGCGGAATGGGTGCACTCCACTCCACAAAGTTTATAGAAAACGTAAGGCTTGCTATCAAGTACCTGTAGAACGGAACAACTGATAACAACGGGTACAACCCGAGGACATCATCTCATAAAGTATCAACAAGGATTTACAAAGGTACAAAGTACAACGATGTAACTTAGTTTAAAGAAAATACACATGAATGATATAACATCGCGAAGGTACAAAAAGAACAAGGGGATCACCAAATATAAACTATACAATCTTGCCAATGAATCCGTCAATTTACATAAAAGAGAAAGTACCCAAAACACTGATTGGATGACGAGCAAACAATAGGCAAACCTCCAACCAAGACAATATCAACAGCCTGATAAGGAAAGAATGATGGGGGTGAGCAAAACTACTAGCTCAGTGAGGTGATAAGCCGGTCACCCCGACCCTTATACGAAGCATGTATTCCCACTCGCGGTTCATAACATAAAATCCAACATTTCATCCCACAATAACTATTTCTCACTCAGTATACATAATGAAAATAAAAACCTTAGTGCACATTTACGAATAACACAATTAGTTCAAACAACATGTTATCACATAAAAGACGCGTGGGTAGTCAATATCCTCCTTGAACTGAGCTCTCCGTCGAGAGACAGTCCAAGCCCGTCACCGTTACTCTAGATAAAATGCACATTAATATTCTTTCTCAACACGCCAAGTGCTAAAGTTCACAATTCAATATCGACGTGAATACTTGAAATGATCAAACATATAAACATATATGACATGCATGTCCCACACCGGTGACGTTGACTGAGCCTATAGTAGACTGATCCATCTAACGATCACCCTCCAGAGTATCAGTATTTGGCAAATGGACAGGTGCCCCGTTAGATCTAAATCACCCGAGTTTTCCAAGCAACGGGCAACTTGGTTGTCACTCTAACTCACCTGAACCGCGATAATTCGGGCTACTTAATCAATGTCGCTCCAACTCACCCGAACCGTGACCAATTCGGGCTACTTAACCTTGGTACCAGGCATACATATGCATATGCATCATAAGATGAATAATGACTCAAGTTAGAGTCTTAATTGGCACACAAGAATAACCAAAAATCAATTCTCAAATAATTCACAATAAATGCTATCAGATATCGAGCCGGCAAGGCTCTTCAACATAAGTTAAAATCAATAATACTCATAAAATGGCTAACAGGACTCTAACCAGAGCAATCGAGCCAATCAGACTCTTTACCACATAACACAACACCAAATAATTTTCTTATCAATAAACTAAAACTAAAATAAATGCACATTTATCGAGGGTCCACACTTTCCACAAGAGAAGGTGTTCCCGAATTATCAACTCACAAGGAAGTGATTAACTCTCTCCAGAATCTGAAGTCGGTCCCTTGCCCTTCGTCGATGGTTCTTTACCTAGAAAGGAGATGAGCAATTAAAGACAAATCAAATATAACTAACTATTAGCGGTAATATCACCTTTCATTGCTAAAAACAAATTCTAATCGAGTTCGAACGAGTCGATATTAAATAAAAATAGCATGTAACTCCTTAACATCAATTCCCAATCCCACATAACCCATTTTAATACATTAACTAAACGAAACGATAGAAAATAAGTTTGAATTCGACATAAAAATTCTAAAATTTTCCAGCTAGTGGCAGTTTACGAGAAAAATCATAACTAATTGTAAAATAATCGGATTGAGACATTTCAAGTGGTTACGGAAAGCTAACGAGTTCAGCTACGTACAGAAATTAAGTTTGTAAATTTTTGAGGGCAATAGCTATGTCAAAATCAGTTCGAACAGTCTAGGAATTACCCACATACCAAAAAGAAAAACCCCACAAAATTACAAAACCATGGAAGAAGGAAGCTTAATTCACACACCACTTACTCAAAACAACTTAGAAACTACATAGGATGAGGGTTGTAAGGGAGAATTTGATCAACAAGGGTTTCTCCTCTTCACTCTCTTCTTTCCCCTCTTTTGTTTTTCTTCTCCCGTTCTTCTCTCTTTTTTTTTTTAACTTTAGCCTTAATAATTATATATCAAGCCATTTAAGTGGGCTGAAACTTTGGGCCACAAAATAAATAAATAAATAAATAAGTTTGGGCTTTCTAAAAGAAAATCTAGTTGGGCTAAGATATTATAGGGCTGGCCTTTTAGGCCATAAAAATAAATAAATAGGTTTTGGGCTTTCTAAAAAAAAATCTAGTTGGGCTAAGATATTATAGGGCTGGCCTTTTGGGCCATAAAAATAAATAAATAGGTTTTGGACTTTTTAAAAAAAATCTTGTTGGGCTAAGAATTATAAAGTATCCCCTCCTCTAAAAAGTTTCGTCCTCGAAACATAAACGTACCTAGAGATGAAAAGAGATTTGGATGGTGTTGACGCATGACTGACTCTGGTTCCCATGTTTCTTCTTCAATTTGATCACTTCTCCATAGAACTCTCACCATAGGAATGGATTTGTTACGAAGCATTTTCTCTCGGCGATCTACAATTTGAACAGGTTGTACTTCGTACGATAGATTTTCCTTTAATACAACTGGGGATATTTGAGCACGTGCGAAGGATCTGGTTCATATTTTCTAAGCATAGAGACATGGAAGACATCGTGAGTCTTTGACAATTCCGATGGTAGCTCAAGTCGATACGCGACACGACCAATCCTTTGCACGATCGTAAACGGGCCAATATACCTTGGACTCAACTTTTCTCGACGGCGGAATCGCAACACGCCCTTCCATGGAGAAACTTTCAGAAAAACTTTGTCTCCTTTATTAAACTCCAAATCGCGCCTCCTATTATCTGCGTAGCTTTTCTGTCGATCTTGCGCTGCCTTAAGTCTGTCTCGAATAAGTTGCATTTTTGCCTTCGCATCTTCGATATGCTCTACTTGTTCGATTTGTCTCTCGCCAACCTCATTCCAAAAAAGGGGTGTTCAACACTTTCGGCCATACAGAGCTTCGTACGGGGGCATTCCAATGCTTGAATGATAACTGTTGTTATAAGCGAACTCCACCAAAGTCACGTACTTATCCCAGCTACCTCCTAAATTCAACACCACTGCACGTAGCATATCTTCTAGTGTCTGTATAGTTCTCTCTGACTGTCCATCAGTCTGTGGATGAAACGAGGTACTGAATAGTAATTTGTACCTAGCGTTTTCTGTAGACTAGGCCAAAAATGGAAAGTGAATCTTGGATCACGATCAGATATGATTGACACTGGTATTCCATGCAATCTCACGATCTCATCGACATATAACTTGGCAAGTTTCTCTAAAGATTCATTGGTATGCACTGGAAGGAAATGTGCCGATTTCGTCAGACGATCGACAATGACCCAAATTGAGTCATGACCCTTTTGGGTTCGAGGTAAACCAGAAACAAAATCCATTGTGATGTTTTCCCATTTCCACTCAGGAATAGGTAGTGGTTGAAGCATGCCGGCTGGTTTTTGGTGTTCCGCTTTAATCTGTTGGCATGATAAGCACTTTGATACAAATTCAGCAATGTCCCATTTCATACCTGGCTACCAATAATGCTTCCGAAGTGTTCTGTACATTTTGGTACTACCAGGATGCATAACATAGGCTGAAGAATGGGCTTCCTTAAGAATAGTTCTACGAACATCAAGTTCTGATGGAACACAAACACGATTTTTAAAAGTAA
The DNA here is from genome assembly GCA_023678885.1 of Pogostemon cablin. Taxonomy (NCBI): domain Eukaryota; kingdom Viridiplantae; phylum Streptophyta; class Magnoliopsida; order Lamiales; family Lamiaceae; genus Pogostemon; species Pogostemon cablin. Next base: position 9,260,299 of record CM042999.1, on the reverse strand, counting down.
GAAGTCCATCATCCCGAATTTGAAATTCTGTTTGTTTTCCTTGATTTAGCTTCGCCATCTTCTGTTGTAAATGAATATCGTGTAATTATCTTTCTCGAATTTGCTCGAACAAGGTAGGTCTAACCTCGAATTTGGCGATTAAGGCAGAATCATTAGACTTTTCACAATCGAGCGAAATGTGTAAAGATTTAAATTGCTCCAACATTGGAAGATAAAAAGATTGAATCGAAGTAAGTGAGGTAGAAGACTTTCTACTCAGAGCATCTGCAACAACGTTCGCCTTGCCAGGATGATAATCGATGACTAAGTCATAGTCACTAATCAACTCCATCCATCGCCTTTGCCTGAGGTTGAGCTCCTTTTGCGTGGTGATATACTTTAAGCTCTTGTGATCAGTGAAAACCCGACAAGTTGCACCATACAGATAGTGCCTCCAGATCTTCAATGCAAAGACATTTACAGCCAACTCTAAATTATGTGTAGGATAATTTTCTTCGTTCTTCTTTAATTGCCTTGAAGCGTAGGCAATAACCTTTCCTTCTTGCATGAGAACGCATCCTAATCCTTGTCTCGAGACGTCGCTATAAATGGTAAATTCTCCAATCGCTGGGTCTGGCAAATCAAGAATAGGAGCTGAAACTAGTCTTCTTTTCAATTCTTGAAATGCTTTCTCGCATTCTTCACTCTATTCAAATTTTACCCCTTTTCGAGTCAATTTAGTCAAAGATGAAGCCAATAACGAAAAGTCTTTGACAAACCATCGATAATATCCAGCTAATCCCAGAAAACTATGAATCTTTGTCATGTTCTTTGGACGCTCCAAATCTAGTATAGCTTGAATCTTCACTGGATCGACGTAAATTCCTTCTTTAGAAATGTGATGACCCAAAAAGCTTACCTCACGAAGCCAAAATTCACACTTCAAGAATTTAGCATAAAGCTGATTTTCTCTGAGAATGTTCAGAGCAATTCTTAGATGATGAGAATGCTCGTCGTCTGATTTAGAATAAATAAGAATGTCATCAATGAAGATGATGACAAATTTATCTAAGTACGGCTGAAAGACCCGATTCATAAGATCTATAAAAGCTGCAGGAGCATTTGTGAGTCCAAAAGGCATAACACAGAATTCAAAATGACCGTATCTGGTTCGAAAAGCAGACTTAGGGATATCAGATTCCCTAATCTTGAGTTGGTGATAGCCAGATCGCAAATTAATTTTTGAGAACACAGTTACTCCTTGCAATTGATCAAATAGATCATCGATTCTTGGAAGAGGATATTTGTTCTTGATTGTCACCTTGTTCAATTGACGGTAGTTGACACATAGGCGAAGTGACCCATCTTTCTTCTTGACAAAAAGAACTGGAGCACCCCACGGAGATGTGCTAGGTCGTATGAACCCCTTCTCCAATAATTCCCCAAGTTGTGTCTGGAGTTCTTTGAGCTCAGCAGGCGACATTCGATATGGAGTAATCGATATAGGTGTAATTCCAGGAAGTACGTCAATGGAAAAATTAATCTCTCGATTTGGAGGTTGTCCTGGTAAGTCTTCGGGAAAGACATCAGGAAATTCATTCACGATCGGGATGTCATCTAGTTTAGTTTCAGAAAGAGAAGTACCGATGACAAATGCCAAGAATGCCTCACAACCCTTACACATTAATTTATGCGCAGTCAACATTGAAATAAAAGAGAGGGATCTCATTTGAAGTTTACCTTCAAAAACAAGTTCTGAGAATCCTGGTCTACGAAAAATAATAAGCTTCTCGTGGCAATCGAGAATTGCATGATGAGAAGAAAGCCAATCCATGCCAAGAATAACATCAAGATCAATCAAAGGCAATGGTATCAATTCAACCTCTAAAATGACATCTTTGATCTTCAATGGACAACCAAGGAATATCGAATCATGAATTAGATGCTCTCCAAGAGGGGTATGAACGATGATTCCAGGTGACAAATGAGAGATAGGATAATCTAAGATCGCAGTAAGATTATCCCGAATATAAGACCTATCAGAACCTGGGTCAAATAAAGCGTTGACCTGATGGTCTCCCACAAACACATGGCCTAAAGAAGTAATATTAGGTGAGATTGTGATTTAAAAATTCGGAAAGCTATAATTTTTTACGAATGTTTTATTCGTAATCAAGTGGCATAACAAGGCGGGATTAGATCTAGCATGTGAAAATACTCGTATTATAAATTACCTGTCACAACCTTCGGATCTGAGCGAGCCTCTTCGTGGGAAATATGAAATACTCTAGTTTGCTTCCTTCCTTGCATAGGTGATTGAGTACTAGGGCCGCTTGAGGCATCGGGCACTCTGGTAACTGCAGATCGAGTATCTCTGGGTGTAGAATATGTTAATTTACCACGAAGCTGACCAGAACCCTGACTGCTCACTCCCATAAGCTGAGGACAAGAACTTCGCATATGCCCCGGCTGTCGACACTGAAAACATACTTGAGGAGCGTTACAGGGGCCGTCATGATATTTTAAGCAATTCTGGCACTTGCGATTTTCACCAACCGATCCCGAGACATTGCTCCCGCCTCTACTAAACTGCTCCCGAGATTGAGGAAAACTAATAGATACCAAACTTGGTGCGCCACGCGAAGATCCCACACCCCTATACACCTTCGATGCATTTCCTGGAAATGGGCTCCCTTGCCTTTTCTTTTGAGATCGTTCTGCAAGCTTATGTCTCGTCTGAACTAAACTTTCTACCCTCAGGGCTTCTTCTACGAGATCTTCAAGACTCTCGTACTTGTCTCCGGACTTGATGCGATCTTGAATATTTAAATTAAGACCATCTTCAAATCTCTTGCATAAGTCTCTCGTCGTATATGACTCAGGAGCGAATTCTCGCAATTCCAAAAATTTGCTTTCGTACTCCACAATCGACATAATGCCTTGAAAGAGGTTAAAGAACTCCTTTCTCTTCTGATCCTTGATGTACTGAGAGAAGTATCGATCTTTGAATCGTTCCACAAAGATAGCCCACGTAATAGTAACCGAAGATGTCTCTTTTAAATTCTGCCACCATCGTCGTGCATTTGGGCTTAACAGCTTGGTCGCAATGACTACACGATAACATTCTTCAATCATCAAGGTGTCAAAGGTCTCTGTAATCTCCTTTAACCATGCCCCCGCTTTAGAAGCATCTCTTGCACCGTCAAATTTCGAAGTCCCCATGTTTTCAACTGCTTTCACCAAATCAGGTATAAAAAGTGCACCTCTAGAAGTAGAAACTCCTAAAGCCATTTCTGGAGTAAAAACTGGTACATTAGTTGTAGGTCGGATCGGTTCATTAGCACGAAGAACCTCTTCAGTGACAGTCGTAGTCGTATGAGCCGTTGTAGGTGGTGGAACACCATGTATTCGAATGTGATCATAATACAATTGGTACTGCTCCGGTGTCATCATGTGCTCAACCCGCAACTGGGCCCGTGGTTGCTCTACCTGGGAAACTGGCACCCTATGATCAGAATTGATAGGGTCCATAACCGTCGGAGGAATGGCATGATCAAAAAAAACATATCCTCGAGGTCCACAAGGAACAGAAAAGAGTAGAGGACTCGGAGGATCACGAGGAGCGTGTCCTCGACCTCGACGACGAACTGGAGGTGCCATAATGACTGAAAGGAAGAAAGAAAAGAAAATACAAGGTCAACATCAAGGGAATACGATACATTCGGATGACATAGAAACAAAATTGGACCCATTGGCTCAACTCAAAAAGAATGAGAATCATAAAACTAGGCTCTGATACCAAGAAAGTTGTCACGCCCCGACCCCAGACAGAACGCGACAACCGCCACGTTAACCATAAATTTCGAGGAATGGGTGCACTCCACTCCACAAAGTTTATAGAAAATGTAAGGCTTGCTATCAAGTACCTGTAGAACTGAACAACTGATAACAACGGGTACAACCCGAGGACATCATCTCATAAAGTATCAACAAGGATTTACAAAGGTACAAAGTACAACGATGTAACTTAGTTTAAAGAAAATATACATGAACGATATAACATCGCGAAGGTACAAAAAGAACAAGGGGGTCACCAAATATAAACTATACAATCTCGCCAATGAATCCGTCAATTTACATAAAAGAGAAAGTACCCAAAATACTGATTGGATGACAAGTAAACGATAGGCAAACCTCCAACCAAGACAATATCAACAGCCTGAAAAGGAAAGAATGATGGGGGTGAGCAAAACCACTAGCTCAGTGAGGTGATAAGCTGGTCACCCGACCCTTATACGAAGCATGTATTCCCACTCGCGGTTCATAACATAAAATCTAACATTTCATCCCACAATAACTATTTCTCACTCAGTATACATATTAATGAAAATAAAAACCTTAGTGCACATTTACAAATAACACAATTAGTTCAAACAACATGTTATCACATAAAAGACGCGTGGGTAGTCAATATCCTCCTCGAATTGAGCTCTCCATCGAGAGACAGTCCAAGCCCGTCACCGTTACTCTAGATAAAATGCACATTAATATTCTTTCTCAACACGCTAAGTGCTAAAGTTCACAATTCAATATTGACGTGAATACTTGAAATGATCAAATATATAAACATATATGGCATGCATGTCCCACATCGGTGACGTTGACTGAGCCTATAATAGATTGATCCATCTAACGATCACCATCCAGAGTATCAGTATTTGACAAATGGACAGGTGTCCCGTTAGATCTAAATCACTCGAGTTTGCCAAGCAACGGGCAACTTGGTTGTCACTCTAACTCACCCGAACCGTGACAATTCGGGCTACTTAATCAATGTCGCTCCAACTCACCCGAACCGTGACCAATTCGGGCTACTTAACCTTGGTACCAGGCATACATATGCATATGCATCATAAGATGAATAACGACTCAAGTTAGAGTCTTAATTGGCACACAAGAATAATCAAAAATCAATTCTCAAATAATTCACAATAAATGCTATCAGATATCGAGTCGGCAAGGCTCTTCAATATAAGTTAATATCAATAATACTCATAAAATGGCTAACAAGACTCTAACCAGAGCAATCGAGCCAATCAGGCTCTTTACCACATAACACAATACCAAATAATTTTCTTATCAATTAACTAAAACTAAAATAAATGCACATTTATCGAGGGTCCACACTTCTCACAAGAGAAGGCGTTCCCAAATTATCAACTCACAAGTAAGTGATTAACTCTCTCCGGAATCTGAAGTCGGTCCCTTGCCCTTCGTCGATGGTTCTTTACCTAGAAAGGAGATGAGCAATTAAAGACAAATCAAATATAACTAACTATTAGCGGTAACATCACCTTTCATTGCTAAAAACAAATCCTAATCGAGTTCGAACGAGTCGATATTAAATAAAAATAGCATGTAACTCCTTAACATCAGTTTCCAATCCCACATAACCCGTTTCAATACATTAACTAAACGAAACGATAGAAAATAAGTTTGAATTCGACATAAAAATTCTGAAATTTTCCAGCTAGCGGCAGTTTACGAGAAAAATCATAACTAATTGTAGAATAATCAAATTGAGGCGTTTCAAGTGGCTACGGAAAGTTAACGAGTTTAGCTACATACAGAAATTAAGTTTGTAAACTTTCGATGGCAATAGCTATGTCAAAATCAGTTCGAACAGTCTGTGAATTACCCACATACCAAAAAGAAAAACCCCACAAAATTACAAAATCATGGAAGAAGGAAGCTTAATTCACACACCACTTACCTCAAAACAACTTAGAAACCACCTAGGATGAGGGTTGTAAGGGAGAATTTGATCAACAAGGGTTTCTCCTCTTCACTCTCTTCTTTTTTTAACTTTAGCCTTAATAATTATATATCAAACCATTTAAGTGGGCTGAAACTTTGGGCCACAAAATAAATAAATAAATAAATAAGTTTGGGCTTTCTAAAAGAAAATATAGTTGGGCTAAGATAGGGCTGGCCTTTTGGGCCATAAAAATAAATAAATAGGTTTTGGGGTTTCTAAAAAAAAATCTAGTTGGGCTAAGATATTATAGGGCTGGCCTTTTGGGCCATAAAAATAAATAAATAGGTTTTGGACTTTCTAAAAAAAAATCTAGTTGGACTAAGATATTATAGGGTTGGCCTTTTGGGCCATAAAAATAAATAAATAGGTTTTGGGCTTTCTAAAAAAATCTAGTTGGGCTAAGATATTATAAGTATATATATATTTCGAGTTTAAATCTAAATATATAAATTTCTACAATTACTCCATTCCATGCAGCTCTCATCTAATGTTATAAATTTTTTAAATTATTGATAATATATTGCATGAATGAATTTAAATATGTATTAATCAATCAATTCTAAAATCTACAATCTATCTATTATAATATTAATCAATGAGATCTAATCTTATGGACACGTTGATTAAATTATAATCACTATTATTATATTAATTATTTCATTTTATTATTACTTTTTATTATTTTTTAGTTATATCTCAAATTACTTAATCTTTGTAATAAAAATTATTTTGTTTTGATTTTAAATTTAAAATATTTTTACTTATTAAATATCATAACTTAGTCTTATTTAATATTAATTTTACATTAAATTTTCTATGAGATTTGTATTACCATATTTGATCAAACTCATTTTTTAATTAATATTTGTTAATTTTTTTATTTATTAAATTCAATTATATGCATAATTTTATTAATAGTGTTCATTTTCCGTTTAATGTTGCAGTTTTTGGAATTTTAGAGAAGTATATATTACTATTAAAAAGTATTGTTTTATCTCATCTATTATAATAGGTTTAATTAATACATATATTTATGTATCGTGGAAAAATAAATAAGTCGACTAAAATGAAGATAAAGATTGAACATCTAGAGTGAATATTTAAGCAACTAAAAAGATGATATTTGATATAGTTTTAATTTTAATAGAGATAAAGAATTTTAATGAAAAGTAAACAATGTTTATCAATTATATGAGTGTATTTTTTAAAATATAAATATAAATTAAGATTTTTTTCCTTACGATAAGAAGAATGTAATTTTAAAAATTAGATTTTATTGTTTAATTCTTTTTTAAATTGATATAATTTTCAATATTTAATTATCTTACCTATTTGATATAGTTATTGCTTATTATTTTAGTATTATAATTATGTAGTAATTAATGTTGATTTGGAGCGATATTATTGTATTATTTATAATTAATTATTATTAAAGAGATTATGATTTCCTTACTTTTTATGAGATTAAATTATAGACATGCAAATAAAGAGATCTTCTTTACTAAAAATTGACGTGATCAAACATATATTTATTATGAATGCCTCTTTATTGGTGCACTCGCACCTTGGAACACCTCATACTATTAATGAAACTTCTACATGCCATATAAAATTGGATGTGATTGATATATTATTTTTTAGACACTTGATCAAAATTGAAAGGACCTTGGAGTTCGTAGTGCATTTGAAGATTACATTTTGAGTTAAAAATCATTGTTTTGAGAAAAGATTTAATTATGACTACTTTAATAAATTTGTTTATTGGAATGATGTTATTTTTAGAATTATTAATTTATCATGTTTATGGAAAAATTGTCATATTTTAAAAGTAATGAAGAATATAAGTTTATTGTAAGATAGTTCAATTGAAGTAGATTTAGTTAGAATTTAGGAATTTCTTTAATTAGATTTAAAGTTGGGAGATTATTGATGGAAAGGTAATAATTATGATGATGGTGTTGTTAAAATCAAAATAAAATTATTTTATAATTATAGATATCGGTGATAAATTTAGAATTATCATTAGAATAATTCATTTGAGTGTGAATTTGATTTTAGAAAAATTGAATATTTTGAAGAGAAAATCATTATAACATATTATTTGACTACATAAAAATAGTAGAGGCAAATTGTAACTATATTTTGTTCCCACGTAAATAGGGGGAGTATTTGAGTTTTTATATTATTTGTATGTTTAGGAGAAAGTCCAACACAAATTAAAAACTCAATTATCTTAATTTTTTATAATATAATTAGAGTTTTTGAACTTTTGAATCATTAATGCAAGGTAAATATTGGTGTTTCAATAATATTTCTCAGAAAGATAGATTAGATATCAGCGTTATGTACATGATTTATAATGAGAAGCTTATAACATATGTGATTGATACATACATAATTTTTATTATTATATTTAAATAAGAAATCATTATAAATATGTATTTTTATTTTTAAGATACTCACACGAGTTTTATAAATACGTATAATTAATTTTAAATTTTAATAATTATATTAATAAATTATCTTATTAAAAAAAAGTTATCTCGTGCATCGCACGGGTTATGTACTAGTTTAGTCATAATTTAAAGATCCAAACATAAAATTCCATATCCAATAACCTTTCCAAAATAACAAGGGAAATAAAATAATAATTTTGGCTCCCTAAATAAATTTGGAGAGCAAAATAACTCTTTAAAATTAATTGCATTGAATATTTCGTTACTTTCCCAACTTTTTTTATTTTTGAAAAAAGAGAAATTTTATTAACTTTGAGTATGAGAATTACACCAAAATTTACAAAACAGATACATCCAATTATAGTGACCCAAAACTACAAAACATTCTACAATATTTGTTGGCAATTGGATCTTATGGTGAACGCGATTCAATAAGAAAAACAGATAATCAGATACAGCGGAAGCATAAAACAATTACCTGTCTTCTGGATTGGTGTAGAGGATGATGATCTGTGAAGAACACCTCTGATCTTCTACAGTATGTCCCAAAGTCAACTCTCTGGTGTTGTGTGGTCAACAATCCCCAAAGAGTTCTCAATCTGCTCCTAATCTGTTCTCTACGTAAGTGGCGTCGACTTAGGTTATTAGGAACTGAGATAACTTATAAACTTGGGCTACTGCAGGGACCAGGAGGAGAAATTGGACTGGGCCTCAATCAGATTTAATTAACCAAGCTTAGCCCAAAGCTTTTAATTAAATCCAATAATAATAATATAGTCCACTAAAATATTATTATTGCACTACCCATCCAATACGTTCTGGGCTCCTTCTTATTATGAGCCCGATAGTCTCCCCATGTTTAAGATATACAATGCCCATTAATTAATTAAGTTACTGACAACTCAAATTAATTAATATCTCATCCGAGAGTAGTACCACTCAACCTTATTATCATGCCGGAAATTAATCCACTTGCAAGATTTACATGATAAACTTTATGAGCTCCTCAAGGGGACATCATCAACCTATGACGGACATGGATTCCTTCTACAATCAATAGCACACCATAGAGACAGCATCATTTCCTAACTCACCGAGTTTGTCGATTTAATTCATTTAAATCTCACCCATTGATGAATCAAAGAAATATATACTGCCTTACGTGTCGAGGTTATTGTATAGGGATTAAGAGCACGAACATCCATAATAACAGAGATCAAGTTCTTCTATATAGACAATACAAGTCGAACGATCTCAGACGATCCTACTCAATACACAAAGCAGTGTACTAATGTGGTTCTATAGTCAAGACAAACTAATACCAAACCACACTACAACCATACCGATAGATAGTCCCCGTCTATCTCGGTTGTGAGTATCTGTTTATACTTTATAAGGAAACTGATAATATGATCTTCCGCGTGTTGTCGCACAACATATTATCTACAGTATAAAGTAAATGGACTTTTGCACAAACATATAAATAAATAATTTATAATATGCAAAACTATTTGATCATATGATTCTCATTTCAAATAAAATCGTTATAACATTGTTCAATACAAAAGCAAGGCTTTTAGTATACAAATCTAACAATCTCCCACTTATACTAAAAGACTACGCTGCCATATCTGCTGACACACATCTAATCCCCATTCCTTCTACATGCCCATCGAACGCTTTCGCTGGAAGGCTCTTAGTAAAAGGATCAGCAAGGTTATCCTCAGATGCTATCTTAGCGACAATGACTTCCTCTCTTTTAACGATGTATCATATCAGGTGGTACTTGCGCTCAATGTGTTTACTTGCCTTATGGGCTCGTGGTTCCTTCGAGTTTGCTACTGCACCACTGTTATCACAATAAATTGTGATTGCTTTGGGCAAACCAGGAATCACATCCAAGTCCATTAAGAAGTTCCTGAGCCATACTGCTTCTTTAGCTGCCTCAGAGGCTGCTACATATTCAGCTTCCATGGTAGAGTCCGCAATGCATTTCTGTTTTACACTCCTCCATATTACGGCTTCTCCTCCAAGAGTATACACATAACCCGAGGTGGATTTACTAGCATCCCTGTCTGACTGGAAATCCAAATCAGTATAACCCAAAGGTAACAAAGTATCTGCCCGGTAAACCAGCATATAATCCCTAGTCCTTCGCAGGTACTTCAAAATATGCTTTACCACAGTCCAATGTCCTTGTCCTAGATTACTTTGATACCTACTGACCATGCTCATGGCATAACAGATATCTGGTCTCGTACATAGCATAGCGTACATGAGACTTCCTACTGCCGAAGCAAAAGGGTCAGCTTCATTACCTCTATTTCATGTTGTGTCTTTGGACACATTTTCTTAGATAGAGGTATTCCATGTCTGAAAGGTAGAAAACCTTTCTTGGAATCTTGCATGCTAAAACAAGTCAGGATTGTATCAATATATGAAGCTTGGGATAAGCATAACATTCTTTTCTTGCGATCCCTTATTAATTTGATCCCAAGAATGTGTCCGGCCTCTCCCAAGTCCTTCATCTCAAATTGCTTGGACAGTCATACCCTTACGCCCGACAATACCTTTACATTATTTCCAATGAGTAGAATATCATCCACGTAGAGTACAAGAAATACCACTACATTTTCGTCACACTTCTTGTATACACATGATTCATCCGGACATTGAATAAATCCATATGACTGGATTACTTCATCAAAACGGATGTTCCATGATCTTGAAGCTTGTTTCATTCCATAAATGAACCTTTTAAGCTTACACACAAGATGCTCTTCGCCCTTTGCAATGAAACCCTCTGGTTGCTTCATATAGATGTTTTCCTCAAGACTTCCATTCAGGAAAGCTGTCTTGACATCCATCTGCCATACCTCATAATCCATATGAGCAGCAATAGACAAAAAAATCCGGATCGACTTAAGAATGGCCACGGACGAGAAGGTTTCCTCATAATCGATTCCTTCTTTCTGAGTATATCCTTTAGCCACAAGCCTTACTTTAAAGGTTTCCACCTTACCGTCAGATCCTCTTTTTCTCTTATAGATCCACTTGCATCCAATAGCTTTTACACCATTAGGTGGTTCTACAAGCTCCCAGACTTGATTAGAATACATGGATTCTATCTCAGATTTCATTGAGTTTTGCCATAATAGAGTATCTTTATCTTGCAGTGCCATGTTGTAATTCCATGGGTCGATTTCATGTTCACCCGGGATTAAATCAGAAGACTCTCCCAATTCCATGAATCTATCTGGTTGTCTCACAACCCTCCCACTACGATGAGGCTCCGCAGATAATTGTGTATCAGGTGTGACACGCGGTGCAGTGTCCTGTGGTATATCCTTTTGCACAGTTGGTATATTGTTTGGTGTTTCCCCTCTAACTTCTTTTAGAACAATTTTACTTATAGGTTTGTGATCCATTAATAATCCTCTTCCAAAAATCTAGCGTTCGTACTCACGATCACCTTTTGGTGTTTTGGATTATAGAACAAACCACCTTTCGTTCTTCTAGGATATCCTATAAACAGACAAACTTCAGTACGTGATTCTAACTTATCAGCATCCGCCCTTAAAACATGTGCCAGAGCACCCCAAATCCGAATATGTTTCAGACTAGGCTTTTGCCCGGTCCACAGTTCTGTGGGTGTGGAGGCTACCGATTTAGAAGGTACTAAGTTTAAAATGTAAGCTGCTGTTTTTAAGGCGTGTCCCCAGAACGAATTTGGTAATTTCGAATAACTCATCATTGATCTTACCATTTCCATAAGAGTCCTATTTCTTCTTTCCGCTACACCATTCTGCTGGGGTGTGCCCGGTGCAGACAATTGGGATTCAATCCCATTTTCTGATAAATAATTCCTAAACTCTCCCAAGAGGTATTCGCCACCATGATCAGATCGTAGTGTCTTGATAAATTTTCCAAGTTGCTTTTCCACATCAGCCTTGTACTCTTTGAATTTATCAAAGCACTCAGACTTGCGGCGCATCAAATAAATATACCCGTATCTAGAATAATCATCAATAAAAGTGACGAAATATTCATAACCACCTCTTGCCTGGACAGACATAGGACCACATAAATCATAATGAACCAATTCCAACAAATCCTTGGCTCTATTCCCCTTTACCTTGAAAGGCCTTTTGGTCATTTTTCCTTCCAAGCAGGATTCACAAGTTGGATAATTTTCCACTACTAATGAACTCAGAGGTCCATCAGCTATCAACTTTTGAATCATACTCAAGTTAATATGACCTAGTCTTAGATGCCAAAGATATGTTTGGTTCATTTTAGAAGGTACTTTTCTCTTATTAGTAGATGTATCATTCGCTTCAATTTGTTGCACTGTGGGAGAAATTGGATTAAGAGTATACAAGTTATCTATCAATGTACCATCACAGATAAAAATTCCATTCTTTCTTAAAACAACCTTGTCATTAAAAGAAACAGAATAACCATCCATAAATAATTTAGAAACCGAAATTAAATTCTTTCTAAAATTAGGTACATAAAGACAATTCCTCAAAATAAGAGTTTTATTCTTATTAAAAAATAAATAGACGTCTCCCACTGCAACAGCTGCTACTCTCGTAGCATTCCCCATGAGTATGGTAATCTCACCATCACTAAGCTGTCGGGTTTGGTGGAACCCCTGCAAAGAATTGCAGACATGGTCAGTGGCTCCCATATCTACACACCAAGTGTTAGCAGATACAGCCGCTAAACACGATTCAACAACTAGTATATAAGACTTACCATTCCTGTTCCCCTTCAGAAGAGGGCAGTCTGCCTTGTAGTGTCCCGGCTGCTTGCATTTGAAGCACTTGCCTTTAGGCTTCTTGACCGCACCAGTCTTTGCTTTCACTTGATTCACCGGTGCTGAATTTCCTTGCTTCTTCTTCTTCCTACCGCCTTTTGGCCTAGGATGAGGAGCATTTTCAGTAACATGAACCTGAGGAGGTCTACGAAACAGTTCTTCCGCCGCCATAAGTTCTGTCAGAAGTTCCGCCAACATATACATACGTTTGTTCATACCATAGTTCATGCGGAACTGCTCAAAACTCCTAGGCAAGCTTTGGAGTATGATATCAACCTGAGTTTCCCCATTGATTTCAGCTCCAAGAACTTCCAACTCGTTGAGTTGGCCCATCATCCTAAGGACATGTTCCCTTAGGGAGTGCCCTCAGCCATTTTGGTGTTCATTAAGACCGACATGCCCTTGGACCTAGCAGGACGACTCTGATATCCGAAGAGTTCCCTAAGATTATGCATCATATCATAGGCGGTCTCCATAGCTTGATGCTGAGTCTGTAGCACATTTGACATTGAAGCCAAAATGTAACACTTAGCCATCCTATCAGCTTTGACCAACTTATTATAAGCAACTCTTTGCTCTTCAGTAGAGTCATCAGTAGGTGCCGGAGGACATTCCTCAGTGAGAACAAAGATATAGTCTTCAGCAGTTAAAACAATGTCCATATTTCGCTTCCAGTCAACATAGTTTGTGCCAGTAAGTTTATGCTCTTTAAGTATTACAGAAAGTGAGTTGAGTGCCATTTGAAAATCCTGAGAATCATAAATTAAATAAACAGATCAAACTCTTCGAATTTATCAATTTATATTTAATCCCTTAAAACAATATAAAATAAAATTCACCAACATCTCAAGCACCGTGGATTTGCATGCCACGATAGTGTGGACGTATACAAACCCGAATATTTACAAGAGAAGGTTTTACCCAATAATTTCATTTGTCAACCTAACTTTATAACAAAATAATTAATAGTCGGTTTCTATTTAGCCATGCAAATAACAGCAATGACTCCGATGGGGAGGATACTTATTATTTACACCTAAGTGTACACCACTATTTAATCCCAAGTCCGCGACCCAAGTTTGTGTGCCTTACAGATGGAGAAGTACACACGCACTCGGATAACTTCCTACGATTATCATAAAGAAGTTCGTACCAGTGATCCGTAAATAAACTCATCCGATGGGGAGGAAGGTCTATGCCAACACGCAAGTTTATTCACATCACTTACGAACCAATAATGGAGGCCGCGGGAATTTATTACCAATCCCCTCTCCCACTTAGTTATTTAAACACCGAGGGTTTTTAACATGCATATAATATTAACAAATAAAATACACATGTAGCATGCTTCTAAAACAAGTAATTTAAAATAAAATAAATCACACAGAACATGCTTGTCACATATATAACAATTAATCGTCAAGGGAAACAATCAACTCAGTTATATATCAATATTAATTGCATAATAATGTTAGATCAAATAAATGGGCCCAACAGACCCAAACATTATTGGCATAAAATGAGAAGCCCATTAATTAACTTAATTATGCCCATTTAACCCAACCAATATTAGTATGATCTAGCCCAATACAAATAATGGCCCAACACCACAAAAAATTAATTAAGGGCTCAGCAAAAAAAAATACTATCCAAGAAGCCCATACCCCAGCTATAACATAACAGGCCTAAGGCAATAAATAACAGGATTTGGGCTCAACAGACCCTAGCCCAAAAGCCAATTAAAACAATAATAAAAATTGGACCCTGTCTGTACGGCCCAAAGCACAAATAATTAAAATATAGGCCCAACATGCACTAAATTAAAATAAGCCCAAAAGCAGCCCAATTAAAAGTGGAGCCCTAGGAACAGTAGCCGCCCGCCTCCTCTTCATCCTCCAGGGATCACCGGCGCAACCAGGCGTCGCTGCCGCCGGTGGTGCCGCCAACAGTCCACCGGAATCTCGCCGTTAGCCCGCCGCCGAGCAGCTCCCAACCATGAAGAATCACCATCGCACCACCAGCCGCTGTGCATCCCTTCAGCGCTGCCGCCTCGATTCCGCCGCCCAGCTATCACCAGCCACCAGATCCGCGCCGATTTGATCACCGCCGTGCAGCCGCCAGCAGGTAGGAATCACGGTCGCTGCCCAAAATTGCACTGGTTCGTATCCAGTGAGTCGTCTCCGGTGCACGTCTCTGACAATCCGCCTGGAACGCTGCTCCCTCAGTCGCCGCCGCCCGCCTGCTTCGAATCTGCCGTGATTCGGGGCCGCTACTCTCGGCATGAGCGCCGTCACCCTACCGAGATACGATCCGCCTGGATTCATCACCGCTGCCTTGCAGTCTTGCGACGGCAATCCAGAAGCACGCTCCGTGGCTGTCGCCGACAGTGCTGACGCCGACCACCACTGCACTCACCGCTGCTGCCGACAGTTGGTGAGACTCTCAGTTACGCCGACACGTCGCCCAGACACGTCTCACCGTGGAGTCATCGCCGCCGCGTCGCTATCGAAACACCTCTCGTCACCGTCAGTTGAAGCCACACACCTTTCCAGTGCTGCCGTGACATAACTGGTCGGGCCAAAGCCACCAGTCATCGATTGTCGGCGCCTGTCAGATTCCGGCTCCTCGTCAGATGACCACGTGCCTCCGGGATGAACACCCATCGAGCAGGGTGCGCGTGTGTGATGTGGACAATAGAAAGATATCTGTCTAGTATGAAATATGTGTGTACAGTGTATACAGTCAACAAAAAAAATACACCATTCACATGAATGAATGACACACATCCAATCCCAAACACACAGCCAGTCTTTCTTGATAAGGAACACACGGAAGGCTCAATTAACATGTGATTAAAGCCAGATTAAAATAATTAATCAAATAATCACAAAAACTTATCCTTACAAATCACGTTTCACCAAGAAACTAGGCTCTGATACCAATTGTTGGCAATTGGATCTTATGGTGAACGCGATTCAATAAGAAAAATAGATAATCAGATACAGCGGAAGCATAAAACAATTACCTGTCTTCTGGATTGGTGTAGAGGATGATGATCTGTGAAGAACACCTCTGATCTTCTACAGTATGTCCCAAATTCAACTCTCTGGTGTTGTGTGGTCAACAATCCCCAGAGAGTTCTCAATCTGCTCCTAATCTGTTCTCTACGTAAGTGGCACAGACTTAGGTTATTAGGAACTGCAGGGACCAGGAGGAAAAATTGGACTGGGCCTCAATCAGATTTAATTAACCAAGCTTAGCCCAAAGCTTTTAATTAAATTCAATAATAAAAATATAGTCCACTAAAATATTATTATTGCACTACCCATCAAATCCCAAAATTACGTTCTGGGCTCCTTCTTATTATGAGCCCGATAGTCTCCTCATGTTTAAGATATACAATGCCCATTAATTAATTAAGTTACTGACAACTCAAATTAATTAATATCTCATCCGAGAGTAGTACCACTCAACCTTATTATCATGCCACAAATTAATCCACTTGCAAGATTTACATGATAAACTTTATGAGCTCCTCAAGGGGACAACTGTTGGCGTTCGATCGTTTGGTTAGCATGAACTATTAGCATACCATGCGTTTCTAACACAGCGGAAGCAATAAATCATAGAA
Source organism: Pogostemon cablin (assembly GCA_023678885.1). NCBI lineage: Eukaryota > Viridiplantae > Streptophyta > Magnoliopsida > Lamiales > Lamiaceae > Pogostemon > Pogostemon cablin. The sequence continues at coordinate 9,243,593 of CM042999.1, read as the reverse complement.
ACGATTACCGTTCACCAGGGTATGTTGATGAAGATTAATTCTCGCCGGCAGCTTGCGCAGGCCCACGAGAATGGTCATAACTTCCTCGTCTGACATTGGAATTGAGTGATCTTTGCGTTCAGACGATCCTCTCTTCGACGGCTTTCCGTCAGTATATTGATCATCAAATTCTGAGCAATGTATGAATTTATACAAATTTCGCAAAGTCGCAGACAGCAGCAGCAAACTACCTTCTGATCTTCTGCTGTATGTCCCAAGTCCGATCTCGACGTCGTGTGGACGAAGATCTACGAGACCTCCTCAATCTGCTCTCAACCCTCATCATACGTGAATAATCAGTTAGATTAGATTAGATTAGGGTTCCAGATAAGCTGAGGTGACTTATATACATGGGCTACAGCAGGGACCAGGAGGAGAAATTGGGTTGGACCTCCATTGGGCTTAAGTATCCAAGCTTAGCCCAAAGCTTATACTTAAGTCCAATAATAATAATATATTCCACTAAAATATTATTATTGCACTACCGTACCAATCCCAAAATTACGTTTTGGGCTCCTTCTTATTATGAGTCCATTAGTCTCCCCATGTTTAAGATATACAATGTCCATTAATTAATTAAGTTACTGACAACCCAATTAATTAATATCTCATCCAAGAGTAGTACCACTCAACCTTATTATCATGCCGGAATAAATTCCACCTGTAGGGTTTACATGATAATCCTTATGAGCTCCTCAAGGGGACATCATCAACCTATGACGGACACGGATTCCTTCTACAATCAACAGCACACCATAGAGACAGCACTATTTCCCAACTCATCGAGTTTGTTGATTTAATTACATGTAAATCTCACCCATTGATGAATCAAAGAAATACATACTGCCCTACGTGTCGAGATATTGTATAGGGATTAAGAGCACGAACTTCCATAATAACTGAGATCAAGTTCTCCTATAAGTCAGTATAAGTCGAACGATCTCAAGCGGTCCTGCTCAATACACACAAGTGCACTAATGTGATTCTATAGCCAAGACAAGCTAATACCAAACCACACTACAACCATCCCGATAGAGAGTCCTCGTCTATCTCGATTGTGAGCATCTGTTTATACTTTATAAGGAAACCGATAATATGATCTTCCGCGTGTTGTCGCACAACATATTATTTACAGTACAAAGTAAGTGGACTATTGCATCGAACATATAAATAAATTATAAGATGCAATCATATGATTCTCATTTCAAATTAATTGTTACAATATTGTTCATACAAAAAGCTAGACTTTTAGTATACAATCCAACAATCTTCCACTTATACTAAAAGACTATGATGTCATGTCTTCTGCCATACATCTGATTTCCACTCCCACTACACGACCATCAAAAGCTCTCGCCTTAAGGTCCTTGTAAAGGGATTTACTAGGTCATCATCCAATGCAATCTAGGCGACAACTGTTGGATTGTATACTAAAAGTCTAGCTTTAGTATGAACAATGTCATAACAATATTTGAAATGAGAATCATTGATCAAATGATTGCATCTTATAATTTATTTTATATGCATGATGCAATAGTCCATTTACTTTATACTGTAGATAATATGTTGTGCGACAACACGCGGAAGATCATATTATCGATTTCCTTATAAAGTATAAACAGATGCTCACAACTGAGATAGACGGGGACTCTCTATCGGTATGGTTGTAGTGTGGTTTGGTATTAGCTTGTCTTGGCTATAGAATCATATTAGTGCACTTGTGTGTATTGAGTAGGACCGCTTGAGATCGTTCGACTTATACTGACTTATAGAAGAACTTGATCTCTGTTATTATGGAAGTTCGTGCTCTTAATCCCTATACAATAACCTCGACACGTAGGGCAGTATGTATTTCTTTGATTCATCAATGGGTGAGATTTATATGTATTAAATCAACAAACTCGGTGAGTTGGGAAGTAGTGCTGTATCTATGGTGTGCTGTTGATTGTAGAAGGAATCCATGTCCGTCATAGGTTGATGATGTCCCCTTGAGGAGCTCATAAGGTTTATCATGTAAATCTTGCAAGTGGATTAATTTCCGGCATGATAAAAAGGTTGAGTGGTACTACTCTCGGATGAGATATTAATTAATTTAAGTTGTCAGTAACTTAATTAATTAATGGGCATTGTATATCTTAAACATGGGGAGACTATCGGGCTTATAATAAGAAGGAGCCCAGAACATAATTTGGGATTGGACGGGTAGTGCAATAATAATATTTTAGTGGACTATATTATTATTATTGGATTTAATTAAAAGCTTTGGGCTAAGCTTGGTTAATTAAATCTAATTGAGGCCCAGCCCAATTTCTCCTCCTGGTCCCTGTTGTAGCCCTATATATATAGTCATCTCAGCTCCTGGAAACCTAATTTTTCCTGCGCCTTTAACAGAGGTAAAAGAGGTTAGGAGCAGACTGAGAGAATCCTGCAGATTGTTGCCCACACAACAGCAGGATTCGACTTGGGTCATACAGCAGAAGATCTAGAGGTGGTTCTCCTGCAACGATCAGACTCTACATCAACCCTGAAGTACGGTAAACTTGTTTTTTGCTTTCGCTTATTTGTTTGCCTGAAAATCCTAACGGATCACGTTGAACCGCACGATCCAATTGCCCATCAATTGGTATCAGAGCGTTGGTTTCGTGGTGAAACGCGAGACGTAGGTTTGTTGTGATTATTTGATTAATTGAATTAATCTGGAATAATCGCTGTTTTAATCAGAAAAGTTTTGTACAGTTATTGTTTATTTTGATTATATGATTATGTTAATTAATCTGGGGTTTAATCATAATGGTGATTCAATACACTGTACACATTGCTTTTTCCCCACACACACACACTGCTCGGTGGGTCTCCCGACGGCGGCGCGTGGTTGGGGTGAAGTACGAAAAAGAAAGAGAGTTTGCCACGCCTGATCCGAGAGCAAAGCAGCGAGCAGATCAAATCAAGGAGATGGCACTCCTCATCGTGATTGAGATGGCACTCCTCATCGTGATTTCGTTGGCAGCTGACGATAAACTTCACGGTGGTGAAAGGCAGACTGTCAATTCTGGGCGAACCTCCTGGTGATTCCGGGCAAATCTCTTGGCTGTTCCGGCGAGTCTCCCCTGGCTTCCAATCGAGTCAGGTTGGCGGTGGGTATGGGCTGAGCGGGTCTGCCATGTTCCGTGTTGTTGCAGCAATGACGGCGGCGCTGCGGATGGACGCGGAGATGGCGAGTCAGAGGCAGGCGGCTGTGCGGTGATTGGTCTGCTGTCGGATGAAGCACGCTAGGCGTGACATAGTAGATCGGAGGCGCGCGATTTGGGGTTCACCTGATGGTGGCCGGCCTGGCGTGAGTCGACGGAGTGGACGCGTTGCTTGGCAGGCACGGCGGCGGGCAGAAGCTGTGCGGGTCTGAAAACTGCCGACCGAGTCTGCTGCTTCTCTCGATCGGGTCGCCTTGGCAGTTACACGGCCGCGCCCGCCATTGTTCCGTGCGCGTCTCTCCCTTCTTCAGGTCGGCGGCAACGCTGAAGATTGCGGACCAGGCTCGCCTTGCGTGCGGCGTGGCTTGTCGGCGGTATTGGCAGTCGTTAGCGGCTCAACTCCGGTGGGCTGGAGGAGGTCTGCATCTGCGACTGTTGGTCGGTGGCAGCACGGCTATAGGCGCGGTGTGCTGATGTCCCGACGGCGGTGGGCTGACGGCTCGACTGCCGATAGCAGCGGCCACCAGGTCGCGCCGGTCATGGCTGACGTGTGCGAGCAGAAGCCGGTGCAGTTTGCGGCTGGTGGTGGTGAGGGCAGAATGCGGCTGCTATTTTAGGGCATCAGTTGGGCTGATGGGCTCCATTCCTATCCATTGGCTTTGGGGCTGCTGGGCCCAAATGTTTGTTTGGGTTTGGGCTTAGTTTTCTTGGATTGTTGGGCCTCTTTTTTCTATTAAAGTGCATGTTGGGCCATGGCTGCAAGGCTATTTATTTTGGTGGTTAATAGGCCTATTTCTTTAATTTGGTTTTGGGCTGTTGGGCCCAATTTTAATTAAATTGCTAAATGGGCTGCTGGGCCAATATTTATAGCTGGTTTTAATTAATTGTGAGTAATGGGCCAAGCATAATTAATTAATTTTATTAATGGACTTTTTGTGCTAGTGGGCTTGGTGGACTTAATTTAAATTTGGGTTAAGATTGTGGGCCATGGATAATGAGCTTGATTAATTATGTAATCTGCTGCTCATTTTGTGCTTATTTGTTGCTCTTGGGCCCAAATTGATTGATCCACTAATTATGCAATTAATTAATGTTATATAACTGATTAATTGATTTAATTGTCAATTATTGTTGTATATGTAAAAGACATGTTCTATGTGATTTATTTATTTAAATTGCTGTTAATAGAAACATGTCTAGGTTGTATATTTTATTCAAAAATATTATATGCATGTTAAAAACCCTCGGTAATTAAATAACTAAGTGGGAGAGGGGATTGGTAATAAATTCCCGCGGCCTCCATTATTGGTTTGTTAGCAATGTGAATAGACTTGCGCGTCGGCATTAGAGCCTTCCTCCCCATCGGATGAGTTTATTCATGGATTGCTGGAACAGACTTCATTAAATAATTACGTTTGTAATGTGATGCATATGAACTTGCGCGTTGGCTATAGTGCCTTCCTCCCTATCGGATGAGTTTATATGCGGTTCACTGGTACAAACTTGTAATTGATGACTGTAGGAAGTTATCCGAGCGCGTGTGTACTTCTCTATCTGTAAGGCACACAAGCTTGGGCCGCGGACTTGGGGTCAAATAATGGTGTACACTTAGATGCAAATAATAAGTATCCTCCCCATCGGAGTCACTGCTTTTATTTGCATGGCTAAAGAGGAACCGACTATTAATTATTTTGTCATAAAGTTAGGTTGACAAATGAAATTAATGGGTAAAACCTTCTCTTGTAAATGTTCGGGTTTGTAAACGTCCACACTATCGTGGCTTGCAGACTCTCGGTGCTTGAGATGTTGGTGAATTTTAATTTTATATTGTTTTGAGGGAAATAATATAAAAGGATAAAATTCGAAGATTTGATCGGTAAATTTATTTTTGATTCTCTGAATTTCGAATGGTATTATTTCACTAATTGTTAACTAAAAGACATTATATTTACTTGTCCAAAATTAGATGATTAGAAAAGAATCTTGGTTTTGAAATTTACTGCTTAACAAAATACATGTGTGTTCTCACAAAGGAAGTCTCATGATGCCTATTAAAGTCTTTAGTGAAGAGATGAGAGGATCATAGAAATATGATGGTCTCATGTAACTCTTCAGATACTTGAGTAATTTAAAAGGCGCAAGATCATGATAAAATTTGATGAATGAATTGGAAATATATATGGAATAGAAGTTGAAAGGGAAACCTAAGTCAATTTTATTTTCCATAATTGCCTAGATGTTTTGAGAAAGTTCCACCTCAATTACAAGAGGATGTAAATGGTGGGAAACTTCTAACAAAACATGTGGCAAAGGAAAGCCATTTTCATCATAAAGTGAACAAGTTTAATATCTTATTTACTAATGGTTTAAACATGATTAGTGATGGCATCTACTGACTCGAAGTATGTAGATACTGGAATCACTAAATGTTTATCACTGAGTAAGGATAAGATTGTTAATAACATGGGTAAAACTACAAAGGTAGTGGCTATTGCAGTGGAAGTTGTTTATTTATCTCATGATAAGAATAAACGATTGATTATGAGAAATTGTCTTTACGTACGTTTCATAGAAAGAATTTAATTTCGGTTTCTATGCATTAACGGATGGATACTTCATTTCATTTAAATGACATGGTCATAGAAATGAGGAATGAGGCTATAATCCGTTAAAGTACATTGGTGGATAATTTGGATACTCTTGAATCATGCACATCCCACAGATGCAATAAATAGTAATTAAATAATGCATCTTCTAATATTAGTAAGAGAAAGGAACCTTCGGAAATGAACTAAACATACATTTGGCGTCTATGACTAATTCATTTTACTTGAGTAGGATTCAAAAGTTGATAGTCGATAGACCGTAAGGTTTATCTGAAGTGGAAACTATCGGACTTGCGAGTCGTGCTTGGAAGTAAAATTGATTAACTGCCTTTTCAAGGCTGTGGGGTGAGAGCCAAAGATATATATGTTGGAATTAGTTCATTCTGATTCAAGCGGACCTAATATTATCCAGGCAAGAGGTAGTCATTACGGTTTAACCGTGGTGGTAAATACCTCTTAGGATAGTTAGGAGCTATTAATCAGAAGTTGAGATTAAATCTCAAGTTGTCTACACCGAGCATGCCCCAGCTGAATGGTGTGGAGGATAGAAGGAATAAGGATCTTATGGTTGTGATTAGATAGATGATGAATTATTTGGAATAATTAAATTCATTTTATGGATATGCCCTAGATACAGTAATTCGTGAAACGTTTGTCTGTATATGGGATATCCTATAAAAATGAAGAGTGATTTATTTAGTCCAAAAGATCGAAGGGTGACTGTTAACACAAACACCAGATTTTTGGAAAAGGACTATGCAATAAATCACAAGCCCATGTGTAAGTTGTTCTAAAGGAAGTGAGAGGAAAACACTAAGTATAAGTACCAAGTGTACAAGAGGATATACCACAAGGTAAACTGTAACGCGTGTCACGTCTGATACACAATTACATGTAGTGCCTTGTCGTAGTGGGAGGGTTGTGTGACAACTCATAAATATATGTTTGGGAGAGTCGTGAGACTTGATCCCTAGTGAACATGGTATTATCCCACGGATACGACATAGCACTACAAGATTAAAATGCAGAATCTTAGTAAGTTGCAATGTATGTTGAAATAGAATCTACGGATTCTATATTAAGTCTGGGAACTTGTATGACCACTAAATGATGTAAAAGCCATTGCAAGTGGTCAAGGGAAATAAAAGAGGATCATACGGAAAGGTGAAAATCTTGGAAGCAAAGCTTGTTGCGAAAAGATGTACTCAGAAAGAAATGGTTCGATTATGAGCAAACATGTTCGCTGGTAGCTATGTTTATGTTGATCCGGGTTCTTTTATTTATTGCTGCTCATATTAAATTATGAGGGACAGCAAATAGATGTCAAGACAGCTTTCCTGATTGGAAGTCTTGAGGAAAACATCTATGTGAAGCAACCAGAGTAATTCATTGCAAAGTACTAATAGCATTTTGATAGTAAGCTTAAAACTGTCCAGCGATGGACTAAAGCAAGTTTTGAGATCGTGAAGCATCTGTTTTGATTAGGTAATCCAGTGGCATGGATTTAAATCAATGAGCGGATGTGTCTTGTGTGTTGTAAAGAGTGACGGAAACGTGGTGGTGTTTCTTGTACTATACGTAGATAGTATCTTGCTCATTGGAGACAATGAAAGAGTATTATCGGGCGTATGGGTATGGTTAATAAAGCGGTAGAGATGAAGGACTTAAGAAAGGCAAAATATATCCTTTTGATCACGGTAATACGGATCACAAGAAAGGATGTTATGCTTATCTCAAGTTTCATAAAATGATACAGTCCACACTCGTTTAGCATGTGAATTTATTTTAGTGAATGTGTCTATGAGACACAAAAAGAAGATAAAGTAGATGAAAGCAGTTCCTTATACTTCGGCAGATAAGGAAGCTTAATCTAAGGAATGCTATGAACGAAGTTGGATATCTGTTTTGCTAGATGCATGAATAGTGGGTATCAACGTAACCCGGAACAAGAATGATGAACTGTGCTAAGACATATATGAAGTGCCTGAGAAGGACTGGAAATCATATATAAACTTACTGAACAGATTCACTGCTTCTTGTGGATTACGTAGATTCGGATTTTTTTAGTCAGATTGGACGGTAGTAAATTCTCCTCAAAGGTTATGTGTTTAATTTTAGGAAGTAGAGTCATAATGTGGAGGAGTGTTATATAGAAATATATTTCAGACTCCGGACTCCATCATGGAAAGATGATGAATTGGAGCCTATGAGGCAACCAAAGTATCTATATGACTCTAGAGACTTCATGATGGACTTTGAAGTATTTCTAAGTTTGCCCAAGATTATCACAATTTATATTGCTGATATTGGTGCAGTTGCAAACTTGAAGGAATCACGAGTCCATAAGGCAATTAAACACATGGAGCGCGAGTACCACCTGTTACGAGAAATCGTATGATGAGGCGAAGGTTGTTGTCGCCTAGATTGCATCGGATGATGACCTAGTAAACCATTTACAAGGACCCTAAGGCGAGAGCTTTTAATGGTCGTGTAGTGGGAGTAGGAATCAGATGTATGGCAGAAGACATGACAGCATAGTCTTTTAGTATAAGTGGGAGATTGTTGGATTGTATACTAAAAGTCTAGCTTTAGTATGAACAATGTCATAACAATATTTGAAATGAGAATCATTGATCAAATGATTGCATCTTATAATTTATTTTATATGCATGATGCAATAGTCCATTTACTTTATACTGTAGATAATATGTTGTGCGACAACACGCGGAAGATCATATTATCGATTTCCTTATAAAGTATAAACAGATGCTCACAACTGAGATAGACGGGGACTCTCTATCGGTATGGTTGTAGTGTGGTTTGGTATTAGCTTGTCTTGGCTATAGAATCATATTAGTGCACTTGTGTGTATTGAGTAGGACCGCTTGAGATCGTTCGACTTATACTGACTTATAGAAGAACTTGATCTCTGTTATTATGGAAGTTCGTGCTCTTAATCCCTATACAATAACCTCGACACGTAGGGCAGTATGTATTTCTTTGATTCATCAATGGGTGAGATTTATATGTATTAAATCAACAAACTCGGTGAGTTGGGAAGTAGTGCTGTATCTATGGTGTGCTGTTGATTGTAGAAGGAATCCATGTCCGTCATAGGTTGATGATGTCCCCTTGAGGAGCTCATAAGGTTTATCATGTAAATCTTGCAAGTGGATTAATTTCCGGCATGATAAAAAGGTTGAGTGGTACTACTCTCGGATGAGATATTAATTAATTTAAGTTGTCAGTAACTTAATTAATTAATGGGCATTGTATATCTTAAACATGGGGAGACTATCGGGCTTATAATAAGAAGGAGCCCAAAACATAATTTGGGATTGGACGGGTAGTGCAATAATAATATTTTAGTGGACTATATTATTATTATTGGATTTAATTAAAAGCGTTGGGCTAAGCTTGGTTAATTAAATCTAATTGAGGCCCAGCCCAATTTCTCCTCCTGGTCCCTGTTGTAGCCCTATATATATAGTCATCTCAGCTCCTGGAAACCTAATTTTTCCTGCGCCTTTAACAGAGGTAAAAGAGGTTAGGAGCAGACTGAGAGAATCCTGCAGATTGTTGCCCACACAACAGCAGGATTCGACTTGGGTCATACAGCAGAAGATCTAGAGGTGGTTCTCCTGCAACGATCAGACTCTACATCAACCCTGAAGTACGGTAAACTTGTTTTTTGCTTCCGCTTATTTGTTTGCCTGAAAATCCTAACGGATCACGTTGAACCGCACGATCCAATTGCCCATCAACAACAACCTTCCCCTCATCATACGATTTCTCGTAATAGGTGGTACTTGCGCTCCATGTGTTTAATTTTCTTATGGGCTCGTGATTCCTTCAAGTTTGCAACTGCACCAATATCATCAATATAAATTGTGATATCCTTGGGCAAACTTAGAAACACTTCGAAGTCCATCTTGAAGTTTCTAGAGTCATACAGATACTTTGGCTGCCTCATAGGGTCCAATTTATCATCTTTCCATGATGGAGTCTGGAGTCTGAAATATATTATTATATAACACTCCTCCACATTATGACTCAACTTCCTAAAATTAAACGCATAACCTTTGAGGTAGATTTACTGTCGTCCCTATCTGATTTGAAAAATCTGAATCTATGTAACCCATAAGAATCAGTGAATCTGTTCGGTAAGCCCACATATAGTTTCTAGTCCTTTTCAGGTACATAAGTATATGTCTTACCACAGTTCATCATTCTTGTTCCGGGTTATGTTGATACCCACTGTTCATGCCATCGGCAAAACAGATATCCAATCTCGTGCATAGCATTCCTTAGATTAAGCTTCCTCATTTGCCGAAGCATAAGGAATCACTTTCATCTTCTTTATCTACTTTTGTGTCACAAGACACATTCGCTTAGATAAATTCACATGCTAAACGAGTAAGGATCGTATCATTATATGAAACTTGAGATAAGCATAACATCCTCTCTTGTGATCCGTATTACCGTGATCAAAAGGATATTTTTGCTCTTCTTAAGTCCTTCATCTCATACCGCTTTATCAACCATACCCATACGCCCGACAATACTCTTTTATTATCTTCAATGAGCAAGATACTATCCACATATAGTACAAGAAATACCACCACGTTTCCATCACTCTTTTCAATACACAAGACCCATCCGATCATTGATTAGATCCATGTCACTGGATTACCTCATCAAAACGGATGTTTCATGATCTTGAAGCTTGTTTTAGTCCATTAATGGACACTTTTAAGCTCACTATCACAATGCTCTTAGCTCTTTGCAATGAATCACTCTGGTTGCTTCACATAGATGTTTCCCTTAAGACTTCAAATCAGGAAAGCTGTCTCGACATCTATTTGCTATCCCTCATATTTCATATGAGTAACAACAAATAAAAGAGTCCGGATCAACTTAGGCATAGTTACCGGTGAACAGGTTTTCTCATAATCGAACCCTTTCTTTCTGAGTATACCTTTTCGCAACAAGCTTGCTTCCAAGATTTTCACCTTATTCTATGATCCTCTTTTATTCTTGCATGCCCGTTTCCAATGGCTTTTATGCCATTTAGCGGTTCAACAAGCATCCAGACCTAATTTAAAATCCAACGATTCTATTTTAATATTCATTGCACTTACTAAGATTCCGCATTTTAATTTTATAGTGCAACGTCGTATCCCTGGGATAATACCATGTTTACTAAGGATCAAGTCTTACGACTTTCCCAAAACATGTATCTCACGGGTTGTCGAATAATTCTCCCACTGCGACAAGGCACTACATGTAATTGTGTATCAGACGTGACACGCATTGCAGTTTACCTTGTGGTATATCCTCTTGTACACTGGTACTTATACTTTGTGTTTTCTTCTCACTACCTTTAGAACAACTCATACATGGGTTTGTGATTTATTACATAGTCTCTTTCCAAAAATCTAGTGTTTGTGTTAACAATCACCCTTCGATCTTTTAGACTAAATAAATCACCTTCATTTTTATAGCATATCCCACAAACAGATAAACATTCAAATGAATTACTGTTTCTAGGGCTTATCCATAAAATGAATTAAGTAATTCCAAATAATTCATCATCTATCTAATCATTACCATAAGAGTCTTATTCCTTCTATCCACCACACCATTCAGCTGGGGCATGCCCGGTGTAGACCACTTGAGATTTAATCTCAACCTCTGATTAATAGTTCCTAATTATCCTAAGAGGTACTCGTAATGACGATTAAATCGTCATTACTTGATATATTTTCCATGATGCTTTACTGTACCAACCTTGTAATTCTTGAATAAATCAAAGAATTTAGACATGCAGTGCATCAAATAAATATATCGGTATCTAGAATAATCTTCGATTATTCATAACCACCTCTCGCCTAGACAATATTAGGCCCGTTTGAATCAGAATGAACCAATTCCAACATATATATCTTTGGCTCTACACCCCTTTACCTTGAAAAGGTAATTAATCATTTTTACTTCCAAGTAAGACTCGCAAGTTCGATAGTTTTCACTTCAGATAAACCTTACGGTCCATCTGCTATCAACTTTTGAGTCCTACTCAAGTAAAATGATCTAGTCTTAGACGCCAAATGCATGTTTAGTTCATCTCCGAAGGTTACTTTCTCTTACTAAGATCAGAAGATGCATTATTAATTACTATTTATTGCATCTGTGGAATATACATGATTTAAGAGTATACAAATTGTCCATCAACGTACCATAACAGATTACAACTCTATCCTTCATTATAATGACCATGTCATTTAAATGAAATGGAGTATCCATCTATTAATGCATAGAAACCGAAATCAAATTCTTTCTATGAAAACGTAAGTAAAGACAATTTTACAAAATCAAACGTTTATTCATATCGTAAGATAAATAAACAACTCCCACCGCAATAGCCACTAGTCTTGTAGTTTTACCCATGTCATAACAATCTTATCCTCACTTAGTAATGAACATTCAGTGATTCCAGTATCTACACACTTCGTGTCAGTAGATGCCATCACTAATCATGTTTAAACAACTAGCAAGTAAGATTCTATCCTTGTTCACTCCTTTTATGAAATTGGATTTCCTTTACCACATGTTTTGTCAGAAGTTTCCCACCATATACAACCTCTTGTAATTCATGAGAAACTTACTCAAAACATTTAGGCAATTATGAAGAATAAAATTGACTTAGGTTTCCCCTTCAACTTCTATTCCATGTATTTCCAATTCATTCATCAAATTCAATCATGACCTACCGCCTTTTAAATTACTCAAGTATCCGAAGAGTTACATGAGACCATCATATTTCTATGAACCTCTCATCTCTTCACTAGAGACTTTAATAGGCATCATGAGACGTCCTTTGTGAGAACACACATGTATTTTCTTAAGCAGTAAAATTCAAAACCAAGAATCTTTTCTAATCATCTAATTTGGACAAGTAAATATAATTTCTTTTAGTTAATAATAAGTGAGATAAAACCATTTGAAAATCAGAGAATCACAAATAAATATACCGATCAAAACTTTGAATTTTATCCTTTTATATTGATTCCCTCAAAACAATATAAAAATAAAATTCACCGACATCTCAAGCACCGTGAGTCTGCAAGCCACGATAGTGTGGACGTTTACAAACCCGAATATTTACAAGAGAAGGTTTTACCCATTAATTTCATTTGTCAACCTAACTTTATGACAAAATAATTAATAGTCGGTTCCTCTTTAGCCATGCAAATAAAAGCAGTGACTCCGATGGGGAGGATACTTATTATTTACACCTAAGTGTACACCATTATTTGACTCCAAGTCCGCGGCCCAAGCTTATGTGCCTTACAGATGGAGAAGTACACACGTGCTCGGATAACTTCCTACAGTCATCAATTATAAGTCTGTACAGTGATCCGCACATGAACTCATCCGATAGGGAAGAAGGTCTATGCCAACGCGCAAGTTCATATGCATCACATTACAAACATAATTATTTAAAGAAGTCTGTCCCAGCAATCCATGAATAAACTCATCCGACGGGGAGGAAGGCTCTAATGCCGACGCACAAGTTTATTCACATTGCTAACAAACCAATAATGGAGGCCGCGGGATTTTTTACCAATCCCCTCTCCCACTTAGTTATTCAACACCGAGGGTTTTTACATGCATATAATATTTAAAAATAAAATACGCAACCCAGCATGCTCATACTTCCAAATATATAACAATAATTGACCAATAAAACAATTATAGCAGTTATATATAAGGAAATAAATTGCCAAAAATAAGTTGACTTGATCAACACTCCAACATACATGCATATAATATACCAAACATAATACGCAATCTAGCATGCTTCTATTTAAGGCAATAAATCATAGAGAATCATGCATACATATATAACAATAATCAATTAATAAATCAATTATAACAGTTATATAACAGCGAATTCGATTGTTCGCCACCAATCATGAATGCGGACAACTGCGATGGGGATCGACCTCCCCGCAGCTTGCTCCACCACTCTGGCATCCTGCCCGATCATATTGTGAAGACTCACGCGGAACCTGATGCAGACCAGTCGAACTTGATGCAAACCCGCTCGAACCTGGTGCAGAGTCGATCAAACCTGATGCAGACCAATCGAACCTGATGCAAATCCGCTCGAACCTGGTGCAGCATCGATCGAACCTGATGCAGACCAATCGAACCTGATGCAAATCCGTTCAAACCTGGTGCAGCATCGATCGAACCTGATGCAGACCAATCAAACCTGATGCAAATCCGCTCGAACCTGGTGCAGCATCGATCGAACCTGATGCAGATCAATCAAACCTGATGCAAATCCGATCGAACCTGGTGCAGCATCGATCGAACCTGATGCAGACCAATCGAACCTGATGCAAATCCGTTCGAACCTGGTGCAGCATCGATCGAACTTGATGCAGACCAATCGAACCTGATGCAAATCCGTTCGAACCTGGTGCAGCATCGATCGAACCTGATGCAGACCAATCAAACCTGATGCAAATCCGCTCGAACCTGGTGCAGCATCGATCGAACATGATGCAGACCAATCGAACATGATGCAAATCCGTTCGAACCTGGTACAGCATCGATCGAACTTGATACAGACCAATCGAACCTGATGCAAATCTGTTCGAACCTAGTGCAGCATCGATCGAACCTGATGCAGACCAATCGAACCTGATGTAAATCTGCTCGTCCAAGGGCCTACTTGCACGGAACCAAGTTCAGCCCAACGCGCAACATCAAACTACACCAACTGTCGTTCAGGGTTCGCAACTTTAGGAACATGGAAATCCAATCTCCACCGTCCAGAATCTACGCCTGTGAGTTTTGAACATGCTGTCCAAATTACAGGTCGATCGAACGGTTAGATTGTGAGAAACAGCTCTTTTCCCTCGACTGCGCAGAACAGAATCGCCCAAAAAACTGCTTCTGTTTTCGGCGTATTCCCAACAACGCAAAGCTCTAAATACGATCTCACCGTTCAGAATGTATATCCACAAAATCCGAACGTGCTGACCAAAATTCAGCCTGATCCGACGGTTGAAACTCTGGTTATTGCCTCTGCAATATATCTACACTGGATTTTCTCTCAATTTCTTCCTTCCATGTGAAATTGACGAACAGTTTTCGTCGAATCCTCTCACACACAACCATCAACGAACAGATATGATATAGGGTATATTTCACATAGGGATATTCATGGTTTGCGTAGTAAAACCAAAACCCTAAACATGCGATCCTAATTTCGAAAAATTAATCATATAAACCCTAGTCTAACGTGTCACGCTTCACCACGAAACCGAAGCTCTGATACCAATTGTTGGTGTTTGATCGTTTGGTTAACGTGAACTGTTAGCATACCATTCATTTCTAACACAGCGGAAGCAATAAATCATAGAAACAATTACCGTTCACCAGGGTATGTTGATGAAGATTAATTCTCGCAGGCAGCTTGCGCAGGCCCACGAGAATGGCCATAACTTCCTCGTCTGATATCTGAATTGAGTGATCTTTGCGTTCAGACGATTCTCTCTTCGACGGCTTTCCGTCAGTATATTGATCATCAAATTCTAAACACTTTACGAATTTATACAAATTTCGCAAAGTCGCAGACAGCAGCAGCAAACTACCTTCTGATCTTCTGCTGTATGTCCCAAGTCCGATCGCGACGTCGTGTGGACAACGATCTACGAGACCTCCTCAATCTGCTCTCAACCCTCAACATACGTGAATAATCAGTTAGATTAGATTAGATTAGGGTTCCAGATAAGCTGAGGTGACTTATATACATGGGCTACAGCAGGGACCAGGAGGAGAAATTGGGTTGGGCCTCCATTAGGCTTAAGTATCCAAGCTTAGCCCAAAGCTTATACTTAAGTCCAATAATAATAATATATTCCACTAAAATATTATTATTGCACTACCGTACCAATCCTAAAATTACGTTTTGGGCTCCTTCTTATTATGAGTCCATTAGTCTCCCCATGTTTAAGATATACAATGTCCATTAATTAATTAAGTTACTGACAACCCAATTAATTAATATCTCATCCAAGAGTAGTACCACTCAACCTTATTATCATGCCGGAATAAATTCCACCTCCAGGGTTTACATGATAATCCTTATGAGCTCCTCAAGGGGACATCATCAACCTATGACAGACACGGATTCCTTCTACAATCAACAGTACACCATAGAGACATCACTATTTTCCAACTCATCGAGTTTGTTGATTTAATTACATGTAAATCTCACCCATTGATGAATCAAAGAAATATATACTGCCCTACGTGTCGAGGTTATTGTATAGGGATTAAGAGCACGAATTTCCATAATAACTGAGATCAAGTTCTCCTATAAGTCAGTATAAGTCGAACGATCTCAAGCGGTCCTGCTCAATACACACAAGTGCACTAATGTGATTCTATAGCCAAGACAAGCTAATACCAAACCACACTACAACTATCCCGATAGAGAGTCCCCGTCTATCTCGATTGTGAGCATCTTTTATACTTTATAAGGAAACCGATAATATGATCTTTCGCGTGTTGTCGCACAACATATTATCTATAGTATAAAGTAAGTGGACTATTGCATCGAACATATAAATAAATTATAAGATGCAATCATTTGATCATATGATTCTCATTTCAAATTAATTGTTACAATATTGTTCATACAAAAAGCTAAACTTTTAGTATACAATCCAACAATCTCTCACTTATACTAAAAGACTATGCTGTCATGTCTTCTGCCATACATCTGATTTCCACTCCCACTACACGACCATCAAAAGCTCTCGCCTTAAGGTCCTTGTAAATGGATTTACTAGGTCATCATCCGTTGCAATCTAGGCGACAACAACCTTTCCCTCATCATACGATTTCTCGTAATAGGTGGTACTTGCACTCCATGTGTTTAATTGCCTTATGGGCTCGTGATTCCTTCAAGTTTGCAACTGCACCAATATCATCAATATAAATTGTGATATCCTTGGGCAAACTTAGAAACACTTCAAAGTCCATCTTGAAGTTTCTAGAGTCATACAGATACTTTAGCTGCCTCATAGGCTCCAATTTATCATCTTTCCATGATGGAGTCCGGAGTCTGAAATATATTTCTATATAACACTCCTCCACATTATGACTCAACTTCCTAAAATTAAACGCATAACCTTTGAGGTAGATTTACTGTCGTCCCTATCTGATTTGAAAAATCTGAATCTATGTAACCCATAAGAATCAGTGAATCTGTTCGGTAAGCCCACATATAGTTTCTAGTCCTTTTCAGGTACATAAGTATATGTCTTACCACAATTCATCATTCTTGTTCTGGGTTACGTTGATACCCACTGTTCATGCCATCGGCAAAACAGATATCCAATCTCGTGCATAGCATTCCTTAGATTAAGCTTCCTTATTTGCCGAAGCATAAGGAACCGCTTTCATCTTCTTTATCTACTTTTGTGTCACAAGACACATTCACTTAGATAAATTCACATGCTAAACGAGTAAGGATCGTATCATTATATGAAAGTTGAGATAAGCATAACATCCTTTCTTGTGATCCGTATTACCGTGATCAAAAGGATATTTTTGCTCTTCTTAAGTCCTTCATCTCATACCGCTTTATCAACCATACCCATACGCCCGATAATACTCTTTCATTGTCTCCAATGAACAAGATACTATCTACGTATAGTACAAGAAATACCACCACGTTTCCATCACTCTTTTCAATACACATGACCCATCCGATCATTGATTAGATTCATGTCACTGGATTACCTCATCAAAACGGATGTTTCATGGTCTTGAAGCTTGTTTTAGTCCATTAATGGACACTTTTAAGCTCACTATCACAATGCTCTTAGCTCTTTGCAATGAATCACTCTGGTTGCTTCACATAGATATTTCCCTTAAGACTTCCAATCAGGAAAGCTGTCTCGACATCTATTTGCTATCCCTCATATTTCATATGAGTAGCAACAAATAAAAGAGTCCGGATTAACTTAGGCATAGCTACCGGCGAACAGGTTTTCTCATAATCGAACCCTTTCTTTCTGAGTATACCTTTTCGCAACAAGCTTGCTTCCAAGGTTTTCACCTTATTCTATGATCCTCTTTTATTCTTGCATGCCCGTTTCCAATGGCTTTTACGCCATTTAGTGGTTCAACAAGCATCCAGACCTAATTTAAAATCCATCGATTCTATTTTAATATTCATTGCACTTACTAAGATTCCGCATTTTAATTTTGTAGTGCAACGTCGTATCCCTGTGATAATACCATGTTTACTAGGGATCAAGTCTTACGACTTTCCCAAAACATCTATCTCACGGGTTGTCGAATAATCCTCCCACTGCGACAAGGCACTACATGTAATTGTGTATCAGACGTGACACGCATTGTAGTTTACCTTGTGGTATATCCTCTTGTACACTTGGTACTTATAATTTGTGTTTTTCCCTCTCACTTCCTTTAGAACAATTTATACATGGGTTATGATTTAATACATAGTCTCTTTCCAAAAATCTAGTGTTTGTGTTAACAATCACCCTTCGATCTTTTAGACTAAATAAATCACCTTCATTTTTATAGCATATCCCACAAACAGACAAACATTCAAATGAATTATTGTTTCTAGGGCTTATCCATAAAATGAATTAAGTAATTCCAAATAATTCATCATCTATCTAATCATTACCATAAAAGTCTTATTCCTTCTATCCACCACACCATTCAGCTGGGGCATGCCCGGAGTAGACCACTTGAGATTTAATCTCAACCTCTGATTAATAGCTCCTAACTATCCTAAGAGGTACTCGTAATGGCGATTAAATCGTCATTACTTGATATATTTTCCATGACGGTTCACTGTACCAGCCTTGCAATTCTTGAATTAATCAAAGAACTTAGACATGCAGTGCATCAAATAAATATATCGGTATCTAGAATAATCATCGATTGACGAATATTCATATCCACCTCTTGTTGGCAATTGGATCTTATGGTGAACACGATTCGAAAAGAAAACAAGCAATAAAAAACAACGGAAGCATAATCAATACCTGTCTTCTAGATTGGAGTAGAGGATGAATGTTTGAGAAGAACTACCTCTTGTTCTTCTACTGTATTACCCTAGTCAATCCTACTGTTGTGTGGTCAACAGTCTGCAGGATCACTCAATCTGCTCCTAACCACTTTCTAGACAAAAGAACGGCGTTCTCAATTCTTAGGGCATCCAGGAGCTGAGCAGACTATTATAAAGGGCTACAGTAGGGACCAGGAGGAGAAATTGGGCTGGGCCTCAATTGGATTTAATTAACCAAGCTTAGCCCAAAGCTTTTAATTAAATCCAATAATAATAATATAGTCCACTAAAATATTATTACTGCACTACCCATCCAATCCCAAATTATGTTATGGGCTCCTTCTTATTATGAGCCCAATAATCTCCCCATGTTTAAGATATTCAATGCCCATTAATTAATTAAGTTATTGACAACTCAAATTAATTAATATCTCATCCGAGAGTAGTACCACTCAACCTTTTTATCATGCCGGAAATTAATCCACTTGCAAGATTTACATGATAAACCTTATGAGCTCCTCAAGGGGACATCATCAACCTAAATCGGACATGGATTCCTTCTACAATCAACAGCACACAATAGAGACAGCACTAATTCCCAACTCACCAAGTTTGTTGATTTAATTCGTTTAAATCTCACCCATTGATGAATCAAAGAAATACATACTGCCCTACGTGTCGAAGTTATTGTATAGGGATTAAGAGCATGGACATCCATAATAACAGAGATCAAGTTCTTCTATATAGACGTACAAGTCGAACGATCTCAAGCGGTCCTGCTCAATACACGCTAAGTGCACTAATGTGATTCTATAGTCAAGACAAACTAATTCCAAATCACACTACAACCATACTGATAGATAGTCCCTGTCTATCTCGGTTGTGAGCATCTGTTTATACTTTATAAGGAAACCGATAATATGATCTTCCGCGTGTTGTCGCACAACATATTGTCTACAGTATAAAGTAAATGGACTTTTGCACAAACATATAAATAAACAATTTATAAAATGCAAAAACGTTTGATCATATGATTCTCATTTCAAATAAAATTGTTATTACATTGTTCAATACAAAAGCGAGGCTTTTAGTATACAAATCTAACAATCTCCCACTTATACTAAAAGACTACGCTGCCATATCTGCTGACACGCATCTAATCCCCATTCCTTCTACATGCCCATCGAACGCTTTCGCTAGAAGGCTTTTAGTAAAAGGATCAGCAAGGTTATCCTCAGATGCTATCTTAGCGACAACGACTTCCCCTCTATTAACGATGTCTTGTATCAGGTGGTACTTGCGCTCAATGTGTTTACTCGCCTTATGGGCTCGTGGTTCCTTCGAGTTTGCTATTGCACCACTATTGTCACAATAAATTGTGATTGCTTTGGGCAAACCAGGAATCACATCCAAGTCCATTAAGAAGTTCCTGAGCCATACTGCTTCCTTAGCTGCCTCAGAGGCTGCCACATATTCAGCTTCCATGGTGGAGTCCGCAACGCATTTCTGCTTTACACTCCTCCATATTATGGCTCCTCCTCCAAGAGTATACACATAACCCGAGGTGGATTTACTAGCATCCCTATCTGACTGGAAATCCGAATCAGTATAACCCAAAGGTAACAAAGTATCTGCCCGATAAACCAGCACATAATTCTTAGTCCTTTTCAGGTACTTCAAAATGTGCTTTACCGCAGTCCAATGCCCTTGTCCTGGATTACTTTGATACCTACTGACCATGCCCACGGCATAACAGATATCCGGTCTCGTACATAGCATGGCATACATGAGGCTTCCTACTGCCGAAGCATAAGGGACCAGCTTCATTGCCTCTATTTCATGTTGTGTCTTAGGAGACATTTCCTTAGATAGAGGTATTCCATATCTGAAAGGTAGAAAACCTTTCTTAGAATCTTGCATGCTAAAACGAGCCAGGATTGTATCAATGTATGAAGCTTGGGATAAGCACAACATTCTTTTCTTGCGATCCCTTATCAATTTGATCCCAAGAATGTGTCCGGCTTCTCCTAAGTTCTTCATTTCAAACTGCTTGGACAGCCATACCCTTACGCCCGATAATACCTTTACATTGTTTCCAATGAGTAGAATATCATCCACGTAGAGTACAAGAAATACCACTACGTTTCCGTCACACTTCTTGTACACACATGATTCATCCGGACATTGAATAAATCCATATGACTGGATTACTTCATCAAAATGGATGTTTCATGATCTAGAAGCTTGTTTCAATCCATAAATTGACTTTTTAAGCTTGCACACTAGATGCTCTTCGCTTTTAGCAATGAATCCTTCTGGTTGCTTCATATAGATGTTTTCCTCAAGACTTCCATTTAGGAAAGCTGTCTTGACATCCATTTGCCATACCTCATAATCCATATGAGCAGCAATAGACAAAAGAATCCGGATTGACTTAAGCATGGCCACAGGGGAGAAGGTTTCCTCATAATCGATTCCTTCTTTCTGAGTATATCCTTTAGCCACAAGCCTTGCTTTAAAGGCTTCCACCTTACCGTCAGATCCTCTTTTCCTTTTATAGATCCACTTGCATCCAATAGCTTTTACACCATTGGGTGGTTCTATAAGCTCCCAGACTTGATTAGAATACATGGATTCTATTTCAGATTTCATTGCATTTTGCCATAATTGAGCATCTTTATCTTGCAGTGCCTCGTTGTAATTCCATGGGTCAATTTCATGTTCACCAGGGACCAAGTCAGAAGACTCTCCCAATCCCATGAATCTATCCGGTTGTCTCACAACCCTCCCACTACGACGAGGCTCCGCAGGCAATTGTGTATCAGGTGTGACACGCGGTGCAGTGTCTTGTGGTATATTTTCTTGTACAGTTGGTATTATGTTTGGTGTTTCCCCTCTTACTTCTTCTAGAACAATTTTACTCATGGGTTTGTGATTCATTATATAATCTTCTTCCAAAAACCTAGCATTCGTGCTAACGATCACCTTTTGGTCCTTTGGATTATAGAATAAACCACCCTTCGTTCCTTTAGGATATCCTACAAACAGACACACTTCCGTACGTGACTCTAACTTATCAGTATCCGTCTTCAACACATGTGCTGGAGCACCCCATATCCGAAAGTGTTTCAAACTAGGCTTTCGCCCAGTCCACAATTCAATGGGTGTGGAAGCTACTGATTTAGAGGGTACTAAGTTTTGAATGTAGGCCGCTGTTTCTAAGGCATACCCCCAAAATGAATTTGGTAGTTCCGAATAACTCATCATTGATCTTACCATTTCCATAAGAGTCCTATTCCTTCTTTCCGCTACACCATTCTGCTGGGTTGTGCCTGGTGCAGACAATTGGGATTCAATCCCATTCTCCAATAAATAATTCCTAAACTCTCCCAAGAGGTATTCGCCACCACGATCAGATCGTAGTGTCTTGATATATTTTCCAAGATGCTTTTCACATCAGCCTTGTACTCTTTGAATTTATCAAAGCACTCAGACTTGCGGCGCATCAAATAAATATATCCATATCTCGAATAATCGTCAATGAAAGTGACGAAATATTCAAAACCCCCTCTTGCCTGGACAGACATAGGACCACATAAATCGGAATGAACCAATTCCAACAAATCCTTGGCTCTATACCCCTTAGCCTTGAAAGGCCTTTTGGTCATTTTTCCTTCCAAGCAGGATTCGCAAGTTGGATAATTTTCCAATTCTAATGAACTCAAAGGTCCATCAGCTATCAACCTTTGAATCCTACTTAAGTTAATATGACCAAGTCTTAGATGCCAAAGATATGTTTGGTTCATTTTCGAAGGTACTTTTCTCTTATTAGTAGATGTATCATTCGTTTCAATTTGTTGCACCGTGGGAGAAATTGGATTAAGAGTGTACAAATTATCTATCAATGCACCATTACAGATAACAATTCTATTTTTCCTTATAACAACCTTGTCATTAAAAGAAACAGAATATCCATCCATAAATAATTTAGAAACTGAAATTAAATTCTTTCTAAAATGAGGTATATAAAGGCAATTCCTCAAAACAAGAGTTTTATTCTTATTGAAAAATAAATGCACGTCTCCCACTGCAACAGCTGCTACACTTGTAGCATTCCCCATGAGTATGGTAATCTCCCCATCACTAAGCTGCCAGGTTTGGTGGAACCCCTGCATAGAATTGCAGACATGATCAGTGGCTCCTGTATCTACACACCAAGTGTCAGCAGATACCGCCGCTAAACACGATTCAACAACTAGTATGTAAGACTTACCATTCCTGTTCCCCTTCAGAAGAGGGCAGTCAACCTTGTAGTGTCCCGGCTGCTTACATTTGAAGCACTTGCCTCTAGGTTTCTTGACCGCACCCGTCTTTGCCTTCACTTGGTTCACCAGTGCTGGATTCCCTTGCTTCTTCTTCTTCCTACCGCCTTTCGGCCTAGGATAAGAAGCTTGTTCAGCAACATGAACCTGAGGTGGTCTACGAAACAGTTCTTCCGCCGCCACGAGTTCTGTCATCAGTTCCGCCAACGAGTACAAATGTTTGTTCATACCATAGTTCAGGCGAAACTGCTCAAAACTCCTAGGCAAGCTTTGGAGTATAATATCGACCTGGGTTTCCCCATCGATTTCTGCTCCAAGAACTTCCAACTCATTGAGTTGGCCCATCATCCTAAGGACATGCTCCCTTACGGAAGTGCCCTCAGCCATTTTTGTGTTCATCAAGACCGACATGCCCTTCGACCTAGCAGGACGACTCTGATGACCGAAGAGTTCCCTAAGATTATGCATCATATCATAGGCGGTGTCCATAGCTTGATGCTGAGTCTGAAGCACATTTGACATTGAAGCCAAAATATAGCACTTAGCCATCTTATCAGCTTTGACCCACCTATTATAAGCATTTCTTTGCTCTTCGGTAGAGGCATCAGTAGGTGCCGGAGGGCATTCCTCAGAAAGTACAAAGATGTAATCTTCAGCAGTTAAAACAATATCCATGTTACGCTTCCAGTCGACATAATTAGTGCCAGTAAGTTTGTGTTCTTTAAGTATGACAGAAAGTGAGTTTAAAGCCATTTGAAAAACCTGAGAATCATAAATAATAAACAGATCAAACACTTCGAATTTACCAATTTATATTGAATCCCTCAAAACAATATAAAACAAAATTCACCAACATCTCAAGCACCGTGGATTTGCATGCCACGTTAGTGTGGACGTATACAAACCCGAACATTTACAAGAGAAGGTTTTACCCATTAATTTCATTTATCAACCTAACTTTATGATAAAATAATTAATAGTCGGTTTCTTTTTAGCCATGCAAATATCAGCAGTGACTCCGTTGGGGAGGATACTGATTATTCACATCTAAGTGTGTACCATTATTTGATCCCAAGTCCATTGCGCAAGCTTGTGTGCCTTACAGTTGGAGAAGTACACACGCGCTTGGGTAACTTCCTACGATCATCATAAAGAAGTTTGTACTAGTGATCCGTGAATAAAACCCATCCGTTGTGGAGGAAGGCCTGTTGCCAACACGCAGGTTTACTCACATCACTTACAAACCAATTATGGAGGCTATGGGAATTTATTTACCAATCCCCTTTCCCACTTAGTTATTTAATACCGAGGGTTTTTGTCATGCATATAATATTAACAAATAAAATATACAATAAAGCATGCTTTAAATCCAAGTAATTTAAAATTAAATAAATCACATAAAACATGCTTTACACATATATAACAATTAATCGTCATGTTAAACAATTAAATCAATTATATAAATCAATTAATTGCAAAATAAAATTGGATAAAAAATTGGGCCTACCTATTCCAAATAAAATTAGCAATTAATGAGCAGCCATAAAAAAAAATTAAAGCCCATTAAGCCAGCCAATTTATTTCCTTGGAACAAGCCCAAAGTTAAACTAGGCTCAACCACTCAAACAATTAATAAATAAACACATACAGGCCCAGCTGCTCTAAATAATTAATTACAACCCAGTAAGCCCATTACAAAAAAAAACAGGCCCAACAGCAATTAATTAAAAAACAAGCCCAGCCCATTCTAGAGAAACCCTAGCCCATGTCCAGCCGCCACTGCCGTCAGCCTCCAGAAGCCACCGGCGCCACCAGCTGCCGCCGCTGCCGGCGATGCCGCCAACAGTCCACCGGAAACTCGCCGTTTCCCCACCAGCGACCTAGCTCCGCACCGCAGACAAACCATCAGCGCCCGACTTCCACGACAGTAACGACAGAGCCAGTACCGGAGCTACCAGCCGCCGCTGCCGCCAACGCCGCCACCGCCGACGACACCCACAACCTTGCGCAGTCGCGCCGTCAGTACGCCCGAAAAAATGTCATCCGACCACTGCAGTGAAAGCTTCGCCTTGCCAATCCCGTCGGCAGTCGATAGTCGCCGCAATCGCTTCGCCAAGAACTGCCTCCACCGAGCCGACGCCGCCGTGGTCGATGCCCGCACCAGTGCCGCCGCCTCCGATCTGAATAGCCTCGACCACGTCGCTGATGGATCTGTCTCGATCGCACAGTCCAGACGCGCCTCGCCGTGAAGACGACGCCCCCGTTACCGCAGCGCCTTCGTCTTCCAGCTCTTTGCACCGCTGACCACAGGGCACCAGTGAACGAGCGCCGTCGGTTGAAGTCTCTGCCCCGACTTCGTGCCTCCATGACTGCCACTGCCGCTTTCGTCCGATCTGGTGTCGTCGCCAGTGACTCACCCGGATAGCGGAGTGTTATCTCCTTCGCCGGTCCGATTGGGACAGTCTCCCTGTCACCCCACCTTCTTCGATTTTCCCTCTGCCGCCATCGCCGCCGGTTTGCCTCGAATCGCCAAGAAACCCAGCCGTCGTGCCATTGCCGGCGACTGTCTAAAGGCCGTCCGTCTCGGTCGCCGCCGCCAGCCGCCGTCAGAAGCAGTCGCCGCCCCCAGACGTGACGAGAGAGAGAGAGAGAGGAAAGGGGGGGAAAGGGTGTTGTGCGTGTGTGGAAGAGCAGGGCTGTCTGTCTAAGTGTGTGCCACATAATTAACAATTAATCAATTAATATTACACACCATACAAACAAACATGCCTGTCTGTCTGTCTTCTCCATGTGAAAAATTCAGATTAAAACAAATAATCAATTAATCACATAATTCTTTACAAATCAGTTTCACCAAGAAACCATGGCTCTGATACCAATTGTTGGCAATTGGATCTTATGGTGAACACGATTCGAAAAGAAAACAAGCAATAAAAAACAACGGAAGCATAATCAATACCTGTCTTCTAGATTGGAGTAGAGGATGAATGTTTGAGAAGAACTACCTCTTGTTCTTCTACTGTATTACCCTAGTCAATCCTACTGTTGTGTGGTCAACAGTCTGTAGGATCACTCAATCTGCTCCTAACCACTTTCTAGACAAAAGAACGGCGTTCTCAATTCTTAGGGCATCCAGGAGCTGAGCAAACTATTATAAAGGGCTACAGTAGGAACCAGGAGGAGAAATTGGGCTGGGCCTCAATTGGATTTAATTAACCAAGCTTAGCCCAAAGCTTTTAATTAAATCCAATAATAATAATATAGTCCACTAAAATATTATTACTGCACTACCCATCTAATCCCAAATTATGTTCTGGGCTCCTTCTTATTATGAGCCCAATAATCCCCCCATGTTTAAGATATTCAATGCCCATTAATTAATTAAGTTACTGACAACTCAAATTAATTAATATCTCATCCGAGAGTAGTACCACTCAACCTTTTTATCATGCCGGAAATTAATCCACTTGCAAGATTTACATGATAAACCTTATGAGCTCCTCAAGGGGACATCATCAACCTAAATCGGACATGGATTCCTTCTACAATCAACAGCACACCATAGAGACAGCACTACTTCCCAACTCACCAAATTTGTTGATTTAATTCGTTTAAATCTCACCCATTGATGAATCAAAGAAATACATACTGCCCTACGTGTCGAAGTTATTGTATAGGGATTAAGAGCATGGACATCCATAATAACAGAGATCAAGTTCTTCTATATAGACAGTACAAGTCGAACGATCTCAAGCGGTCCTGTTCAATACACGCTAAGTGCACTAATGTGATTCTATAGTCAAGACAAACTAATTCCAAATCACACTACAACCATACTGATAGATAGTCCCTGTCTATCTCGGTTGTGAGCATCTGTTTATACTTTATAAGGAAACCGATAATATGATCTTCCGCGTGTTGTCGCACAACATATTGTCTACAGTATAAAGTAAATGGACTTTTGCACAAACATATAAATAAACAATTTATAAAATGCAAAAACGTTTGATCATATGATTCTCATTTCAAATAAAATTGTTATTACATTGTTCAATACAAAAGCGAGGCTTTTAGTATACAAATCTAACACCTCTCATCCGGACAATCTTAGGACCACATAAATCATAATGAACTAATTCCAACATATATATCTTTGGTTCTGTACCCCTTTGCCTTGAAAAAGCAATTAGTCATTTTTACTCCCAAGCAAG
Source organism: Pogostemon cablin (assembly GCA_023678885.1). Taxonomy (NCBI): domain Eukaryota; kingdom Viridiplantae; phylum Streptophyta; class Magnoliopsida; order Lamiales; family Lamiaceae; genus Pogostemon; species Pogostemon cablin. The sequence continues at coordinate 9,216,095 of CM042999.1, read as the reverse complement.
ACTCGAAAGTCAGATAGTTTTCACTTCAGATAAACCTAAGGGTCTATCGGCTATCAACTTTTGAACCCTACTTAAGTAAAATGAGCTAGTCTTAGATGCCAAATATATGTTTAGTTCATATCCGAAGGTATCTTTCTCTTACTAAGATTAGAAGATTCATTATTAATTACTATTTGTTGCATCTGTGGAATATACATGATTTAAGAGTATACAAATTGTTCACCAACGTACAATAACAGATTACAACTCTATCCTTCATTATAATGACCATGTCATTTAAATGAAATGGAGTATCCATCTATTAATGCATAGAAACCGAAATCAAATTCTTTCTATGAAAACGTACGTAAAACAATTTCTCATAATCAAACGTCTACTCATATCATTAGATAAATAGACAACTCCTACTGCAATAGCCAGTACTCTTGTAGTTTTACCCATGTCATAACAATCTTATCCTCACTTAGTAATAAACATTTAGTGATTCCAGTATCTACACACTTCGTGTCAGTAAATGCCATCACTAATCATGTTTTAAACAACTAGTGAATAAGATATAAAACTTGTTCATATTATGATGAAAATGACTTTCCTTTGCCATATGTTTTGCCAGAAGTTTTCCACCATATACATCCTATTGTAATTCAGGTGGAACTTACTCAAAAACATATAGGCAATTCACGAAGAATTAAATTGATCTAGGTTTCCCTTCAATTTATACTCCATGCTTTCCCAATTCATTCATCAAATTAAATCATGATCTTCTGCCTTTTAACTTACTCAAGTATCCGAAGAGTTACATGAGACCATTATATTTCTATGAACCTCTCATCTTTTCACTAGAGACTTTAATAGGCATCATGAGACGTCCCTTGTGAGAACACGCATGTATTTTCTTAAGCAGTAAAATTCAAAACCAAGATTCTTTTCTAATCATCTAATTTGGACTAGTAAATATAATTTCTTTTAGTTAATAATATGTGAGATAAAACCATTTGAAAATCAGAGAATCATAAATTAATTTATCGATCAAAACTTCGAATTTTATCCTTTTATATTGATTCCCTCAAAATAATATAAAAATAAATTCACCGACATCTCAAGCACCGTGAGTCTGCAAGCCACGTTAGTGTGGACGTTTACAAACCCAAACATTTACAAGAGAAGGTTTTACCCATTAGTTTCATTTGTCAACCTAACTTCATGACAAAATAATTAATAGTCGGTTCCTCTTTAGCCATGCAAATAATAGCAGTGACTCCGTTGGGGAGGATACTAATTATTTACATCTAAGTGTGCACCATTATTTGATTCCAAGTCCGCTGCCCAAGCTTATGTGCCTTACTGTTGGAGAAGTACACACGCGCTCAGATAACTTTCTACAACTATCAATTATATAAGTTTGTACTAGTGAACCGCATATAAGCTCATCCGTTAGGGAGGAAGGCTCTATTGCCAACGCGCAAGTTTACTCACATCACTTACAAACTAATAATGGAGGCCGTGGGAATTAATTACCAATCCCCTCTCCCACTTAGTTATTCAACACCGAGGGTTTTTACATGCATATAATATTTAAAAATAAAATACGCAACCTAGCATGCTCATACTTCCAAATATATAACAATAATTGACCAATAAAACAATTATAGCAGTTATATATAAGGAAATAAATTGCCAAAAATAAGTTGACTTGATCAACACTCCAACATACATGCATATAATATACCAAATATAATACGCAATCTAGCATGCTTCTATTTAAGGCAATAAATCATAGAGAATCATGCATACATATATAACAATAATCAATTAATAAATCAATTATAACAGTTATATAACAGCGAATTCGATTGTTCGCCACCAATCACGAATGCGGACAACTGCGATGGGGATCGACCTCCCCGCAGCTTGCTCCACCACTCTGGCATCCTGCCCGATCATATTGTGAAGACTCACGTGGAACCTGATGTAGACCAGTCGAACTTGATGCAAACCCACTCGAACCTAGTGCAGAGTTGATCAAACCTGATGCAGACCAATCGAACCTGATGTGAATCCGCTCAAACCTGGTGCAGCATTGATCGAACCTGATGCAGACCAATCGAACCTGATGCAAATCCACTCGAACCTGGTGCAGCATCGATCGAACCTGATGCAGACCAATCGAACCTGATGCAAATCCGTTCGAACCTGGTGCAGCATCGATCGAACTTGATGCAGACCAATCGAACCTGATGCAAATCCGTTCGAACCTGATGCAGCATCGATCGAACCTGATGCAGACCAATCGAACCTAATGCAAATCTGCTCGAACCTGGTGCAGCATCGATCAAACCTGATGCAGACCAATCGAACCTGATGCAAATCCGCTCAAACCTGGTGTAGCATCGATCGAACCTGATGCACACCAATCAAACCTAATGAAAATCTGCTCGAACCTGGTGCAGCATCGATCGAACCTGATGCAGACCAATCGAACCTGATGCAAATCCGCTCGAACCTGGTGTAGCATCGATCGAACCTGATGCAGACCAATCGAACCTGATGAAAATCTGCTCGAACCTGGTGCACCATCGATCGAACCTGATGCAAATCCGCTCGTCCAAGGGCCTACTTGCACGGAACCAAGTTCAGCCCAACGTTCAACATCAAACTACACCAACTATCGTTCAGGGTTCGCAACTTTAGGTACCTGGGAATCCAATCTTCACCGTCCAGAATCTATGCCTGTGAGTTTTGAACATGCTGTCCAAATTACAGGTCGATCCAACGGTTAGAATGTGAGAAACAGCTCTTTTCCCTCGACTGCGCAGAACAGAATCGCCCAAAAAATTGCTTTTGTTTTCGGCGTATTCCCGAAAACACAAAGCCCCAAATACGATCTTCACCGTTCAGAATGTACATCCCAAAATCCAAACGTGCTGACCAAAATTCAGCCTGATCCGACGGTTGAAACTCTGGTTATTGCCTCTGCAATATCACTGCGCTGGATTTTCTCTCAATTTCTTCCTTCCATGTGAAATTGACGAACAGTTTTTGTCGAATCCTCTAACACACAACCATCAACGAACAGATATGATATAGTATATATTTCACATAGGGATATTCATGGTTTGCGCAGTAAAACCAAAACCCTAAACATGCGATCCTAATTTCGAAAAATTAACCACATAAACCCTAGTCTAACGTGTCACGCTTCACCACGAAACAGAAGCTCTGATACCAATTGTTGGCATTTGATCATTTGGTTAACGTGACCTATTAGGATACCATGCGTTTCTATCACAGCAGAAGCAATAAATCATAGAAACGATTACCGTTCACCAAGGTATGTTGATGAAGATTGATTCTCGCAGGCAGCCTGCGCAGTCCCACGAGAATGGACATAACTTCCTTGTCTGATGTCAGAATTGAATGATCTTTACGTTCAGACGATCCTCTCTTCGACAGCTTTCCGTCAGTATATTGATCATCAAATTATGAGTACTGTACAAATTTATATAAATTTTGCAAGGTCGCGGACAGCAGCAGCAAACTACCTTCTGATCTTCTGCTGTATGTCCCAAGTCCGATCTCGACGTCGTGTGGGCGACGATCTACGAGACCTCCTCAATATGCTCTCAACCCTCATCACACGTGAATAATCAATTAGATTAGGGTTCCAGATAAGTTGAGGTGACTTATATACATGGGCTACAGCAGGGACCAGGAGGAGAAATTGGGTTGGGCCTCCATTGGGCTTAAGTATCCAAGCTTAGCCCAAAGCTTATACTTAAGTCCAATAATAATAATATATTCCACTAAAATATTATTATTGCACTACCGTACCAATCCCAAAATTACGTTTTGGGCTCCTTCTTATTATGAGTCCATTAGTCTCCCCATGTTTAAGATATACAATGTCCATTAATTAATTAAGTTACTGACAACCCAATTAATTAATATCTCATCCAAGAGTAGTACCACTCAACCTCATTATTATGCCGGAATAAATTTCACCTGCAGGGTTTACATGATAATCCTTATGAGCTCCTCAAGGGGACATCATCAACCTATGACGGACACGGATTCCTTCTACAATCAATAGCACACCATAGAGACAGCATCATTTCCCAACTCACCGAGTTTGTCGATTTAATTCATTTAAATCTCACCCATTGATGAATCAAAGAAATATATACTGCCTTACGTATCGAGATTATTGTATAGGGATTAAGAGCACGAACATCCATAATAACAGAGATCAAGTTCTTCTATATAGACAGTACAAGTCGAACGATCTCAGACGGTCCTACTCAATACACAAAGCAGTGTACTAATGTGGTTCTATAGTCAAGACAAACTAATACCAAACCACACTACAACCATATGATTAGATAGTCCCCGTCTATCTCGGTTGTGAGCATTTGTTTATACTTTATAAGGAAACTGATAATATGTTCTTCTGCGTGTTATCGCACAACATATTATCTACAGTATAAAGTAAATGGACTTTTTCACAAACATATAAATAAATAATTTATAATATGCAAAACTGTTTGATCATATGATTCTTATTTCAAATAAAATCATTATAACATTGTTCAATACAGAAGCAAGGCTTTTAGTATACAAATCTAACAATATTAACATATGCTAAACAATTTTTAGGATTTTCACTCCTCAAGGAGAAATTATCATTTTTAACCCTCCCTTTTCAACTTCCACCAACACCATGTATGTGTATTAATCTCCTCTAGAGCTTTTTGTAGGTTCCAACTTTCCAAAATTTAAAACAATATAGTTCCCAACTTTTCACACTACCCATATAGCACATAATAACATATCCACAATAAGCTTAACTCACTCTTAAGTCCAAGAGCATTTTCAAATTTAATTAGACTTACTTTTAGGTCTTCATGAATCGGTACTTGTATTCTCAACCATCATTTGCACTTAGCCATTAATTCTTGGGTTATCATATAGCTTCCCATAACACGATTCACCGTTTCCTCCCCATTGTCATATAGAACACATTTCTTTGATGCGGGATTAGGGAGACAATTTTGTATATAGAGCCCTGACGTTGTCGGAATGCCTTTGTTAATCACCCTCTACGCATGGATTTTGATCATCATTGTACTCGCTATCCCAAATCATCCTTGAAATATACGTATATCATCTTCTTGGTCTAGATTATCCATTGCTCTAATGTGAAAACTGAAATGTGATAAAGAATTAGTGTCTCGTGTCTATATTGCGTCAGTAGTGCAGCATCACTTTACAAACCCTTTCCCCATTTAATTCACGATGTATCACTTCAATCCTTACCAAGGTTTCGAAATTTATAGACCCATAAATGAATGGCGTAAACAAGTCAGTAATACCATAAGATCCGGCAACCGGTGGCGAAATCTCTCCGGGAAGATAGAGTGAAGCTGCTCGATCCGGTGTCTCTTTGATAAGATTCAGTCACTATGTTTTCTATAAAAGGGGAAGAGTAATATTTCGTGGTTTTTCAAAGTCGCTTATTAATGGGCCTCAATTTAACATGTAAATGGGCCTCTAACTTAAGAACTTTTTATGGGCTTAAGACAAGGCTTATCACATCCTTAAAAAAATTTCAGAATATCTATTTGTTAAATCCATGCAATAGGGAAGGGCATCATATCTTATGCTATATTTTTGTGAATGGGATAAAAATTAGGGCATCCTTGGGTCAAATACATGGCTAGGCAGGGGAGTAGGGCAACACAGCAGCAGTTTCTTATCTTTTTTTTATCCAGATTGGAATAGGTCGGCGACCAAAAAATAAAAAAAAGGCATTTTATTTCTTTCACTCTCCTCTTCTCGTTGTTCTAGATGCTTGATAGTTTATTAATGATGGTTTTTTTTTATTTTGTCAGAGTGGGATAAGCCCTGATCGACATTGAAATTTCAGGCTCGTTTCGAGGTAATTTTTCTCTTAGCAGATCTAATGTGTGTGTAATTTCTATTTATAATCACTTCATTGTTGTCTTTTCTATTTCAACTATAAGTTTCCCACAATGATAAGGGATAATTGTTGTTTAACCTCGATGTTGACTCTCTCTCCTCTTTCTTTCTTCGAGCATATCGCACAACTCTCCAAATATAAACATTCCTTGTTTGTTTCTATACTATCTCTATCAGTCATTTCTATGTTAGATTTGGTACCTGTTGCTCAGGGAAAGAAAATCATCCTCAAATATTAGTCTCACAAATCTTTAATTCTCTCTTCCACTCCAATTTCCACACCCATGACTTTCCCTTCCAATAACCCATTTCCGATACTATCTTTCAGTTATCCTTACAAAGATTAAACAACCTAGAGAACCTAGACTTCAATGCTTCACCTTCAACTCATTTTTCCTCTTAAAAAATGTACTATCTCCACTTACTACCTCATTATTATATTCTCCTCGAACCAACTAGCCCCATAATTTTTTGGATACTCTAAGACTCCTTCCCACCACCCTTTACCTATTGACATACTTTACCTCATGATCCATCCTACCCCTATTCTCTTCATTTTATTGCTCGTCCTCGTGACCCTAAACTAAAGCTTTCCAGACCCATTTTGTTCCTCGACCTATTAAGACTTCCCAATACCCTCACCCCTAGTCTGCCTTAACCTTTAGGCATAGTTATCAATTTTCATCTGACCCATAATATTTTTTAAGAATTCACTGTCCCACCTCATAAAAATTACCTTTGAAGAGCGACAATAGATTTTAACACACCAAGAGGTGCTCAAAAGACCGACACAACATATATTGGAATTGAATTAAGAACATATTTAACCAATATTAATCTGCTACCAATAGAGATACTTTGATTATCCCACTTCTTTATCCTGCTTCTAACCTTATCAACAACATATTTCCAGTCACTAATTCTATCGTGAGAGGATACTACTGACCGCCCCTAATATTTCATTGGAAACTTTTCAACATTGCACCCTACTATTTTGCAATGTCCATTACTGTCCCTTTGTCTTTGCACAGACCGACTAGAGAATATTTAACCACATTAATTTTCAGACCTAACACCCATTTCAAAAGCCAAAAGGATCTTTTAAGGAAAACTGCATTTTTTATAGTTACTTTCCCGACAAACACTGTGTATCGGCATATTGAATATGTAATAGTCGAAGCCTTTTATCTCCAATTTTCAGATCTTATATCTTTTTTACTCGATCCCTATTGATATTATAATTATAACACATTCTGCAGCCAGGATGAATAAGCAAGGGGATAATGGTTCCCCTAGTCTTAGTCCTCTCCCCAAACTTAAATTGACCGATGGGCTCCCATTGACTAAGAATGACGATGTTTTATTATGATACATACTATCCATCTAATCCATTTCTCATCAAATCTAAAAGCTCTCATCATATTTTCAATGAAACTCCATTCTACAGAGTCATAGGCATTGGAGAAATCAATTTTGTAAACAAAATATTCCTTATTTTTCTCATTTGCTTCTTCTATCAATCCTTGCAATGCCACTATACATTCAGATATGTGACAATTTTTCACAAAGACGAATTATTCTTCCAAAATAATAGAACTCGTCACCATTTCGACCTATTAGCTAACACATTGGATAGAATTTTATACGGGCCCCCAACCAATGAAATTGGCCTAAAATCCCTGATTTCCTCATAATTTTCTATTTTCAGTAACTATAATGAATGAGTGATTCTGACCCTTTGTCAAGATCCCATTAGCATGAAACTCGTTCATGAACCTAATGAAGTACTTCCTAATAACTGGTCACAACTCCTTGAAGATTGCAATATTTATCCCATTAGAGCTTTAAATTTTAGCCTCATTGCGTTTCTTGATAATTTCAAATACCTCTTGCTCTGTGAAAGGCGTAGTGATCAGTCTATTTTCTTCTACTGACACTAAAGTCTTGATCATCTCTATACCAATTTTCGGTCTAAGTTTATGTCTACACTTATAGTGTTTCTTGAATGATTCATACATCACACCTTTTAGTTGCCCAACATCTTAAGACCATCAACCATCCACATATAATCCTCTTATCTCATTTTTCTTTTATCTTCCCTTGATAGATAGATAAAACGCCACAGAGTTCAGATCTCCATAACGAATTTAGCTTTCTGATTCATCATCATTCTCTACGATTTAAGGTCACATAATAATAGGGATTTCTCTCTATTTCAATTCACAATCTCTTTCTCCTCCATTTGATCTCATCATTGATCATGTCTAGTTTTATGACCCCGGTCTCATTTTTCTACTTTTTAGTTTTGTGACCTAGATTACCATACACCTTCTAGCTCAACTCTATTAAGTCCATTTTTAGTTTTTTCAACTTCTCTTTTAACACATGACACTGCCCTTTTGAAATCTTCGTGATCCATCTAAACATTCAAATTACGAAATGGTTTTGGGCCCCAATTAACCATATTTTGTTCCAAAATTATCGGTACATGGTCTGATGCTCCCTTTTTAAGCCCTTTCTGATGCACTTTCGGCCAGACCGACATCCATCTCTTATTCAATAAAAATCTATCCAGCCTACTCTTACAAGTCCCATTAGCTTTGTAGCATGTGAATGTTCTTCTGACAAGAGGTCGATCTATTAACTCAGCTTCTATGATAAAAATCGTCATATCTTCTGGAGTCTACTCCATATCTACTTGATCCATAACCTGCTATTTCCTGTTCTTTTCTTATTGCGTTAAAGTTTACGGCCACACAAATACAACATTCACTGGCTTGCTGAATTACAATAATAATAATCCTCTCCCCTAATTATACTTTTTATCTTCTAAAATAAGGCCCATAGACATTAATAAGGCACACTTATGTCCCATTGCTAATCCACATTTCATTCACTATCATAGCTCCCTCCATATACCCTTAACTACTTACTGCTACAGTGCCCGGGTTCAATATTATCATAATCTTATAAGAGTGAAAATTCACGTAATTTGAGCTTTGATTTATGTGATAATTATGTATGATTTGATCTTAAATCGAGATGAATCAAAATGTGTATTGAAAAGTCACGAATCAGGTGCTACTGAGGTCGTTTGAGCTTATTTTCTTAGAAAAACAGGATAAAAGTACTTAGAATCGAAAGTGGAAGATTTCAACATGTCGTTCAACCAAGTACAAGGCTGTTCGACCAAGCCCTTTTGGTCGAACGGGCTGTGTTGGTTCTGTAAGTCCGTGGGTAGCTTGTTCGAGGTCTGTTCGACTAGTGTTGATGTTGTTTGACCAAGATGAGCTGGTTGAATGGGTGTACGGGACGTCCAGTTTCGTACCCTTTTGCACCCCCAATGCGTGTATCTGTGTGTTTTCACTTTAGAAGCCCATCAAAGGTCCATTAGAAGAGTCTGAAGTATAAAAAAAATTCAATTAACATCCAAAAGAGACATTGCATTCACCCTACACCAAATCCATACCCTACCATCATTCGGAGGAGTTATAGAGATTCATCTATCGAATCAAGTGAAGAACTGAGAGGAAGATTCAAGATGGAGAAGGATGCGACGACTCCCACATCTATGATTTTATTCATTTTCTAATTTATCTGGTAATTTTCCAGACATATGGGTAAGATCTATCCAACCTCCATGATTTTTCTTTGCAACATCATGGGCTAGAACTGTTTTGGTAGTTCTAGGAATTATGAAAGTTTTACGAATTAATTAAACTCTCTTGTGTATCCTCTGACAACACTACTTGTAGATTTATTTTATCTTTGATTCAGCCTGTTTAACTCATATTCACAGTCATTTTATGCATCTTCAACTGTTATAGAGAGTCTGAATGTATAACTGGTTGTTAATTGAGTGCGTTTACCGCTGAACATGATTCTAAGTGAGGGGACTCTGAAACTTCATTAGAACTGTCATATATGAATGTTTATCAATTGAATTGAATTTGGGTTGATAAGCAGGATAAAGAGGTTAATTTTATAGTACCTATAAAGGAATATCATATCGGGTTAGAGTACCAGATGGCTGGAAAAATAATTGATACTGATAGTACCTAGAAAGAGGGGTGAAATTATAGTGTAGATTTGTATGGTTAAGTGATGCATCCATAGTCCACAAGGCAGAGTCAGAAGTACACTTGAGAGGGAAATTAATAAGTAGAATTGGATTATCTTGGAACTGCCTATTCTCATACTTGATTCATTTTCGTAATTTTCTACTACTTGATTTATTTTATTTTATATTTCAATTAATTGTTTAGTAGTTGTTAATTAAACCCATCAACCTTTATTACCAATTAATGTCTTAATTAAATTAATTTATAATTAAATTAATAATATTCCGTCTATTGAGTTCGATATTAAACTTTGTCGCTTGTCTAGCTACAGTTACATTCTTATTACTTGGGGATTAAATTGTGTATTAAGAAAATGCCCAACAAGTTTTTTGCGCCATTGCCGGGGATGACAGTTATTATTAGTTTATTATTTCTAGTTTAATTGAGATTCTCCCATACTCATTTTTATTTTCTAACTTTGAATTTTCTCAGGTGTATGCACACTAGATTGAAAGGAGCAGGCTTAGTACCATTTGATCCGAAAATTGAAGCATCAGCTAGGAAGAGGCAAGGGAAGAAAAGAAAAGATAAGAACGTGGGTACAACAGATACTCTGGATACAAGAGTTGAAGTTGAAGAGCAGAACTTGGAAGTGACTAAAGCTGTAGCTGAATCTGAGTCAGAAATAGAAGCAGATAACATGACCGAAGATAGGCCATATCTGGACAATGTTGCAATCCGCAAAGTTTTCAAGAATAACTTGGGTGGAAACTTGGGGCTGTTGGAGCGCGAGGGGACGATGCATATTTTGAACTTCACCCCGCTCTTATTAGCATGGTAGAAAGAGCCCTTTGCCTAGGAGAACCTTTGAAGATCCTCAGCAACATCTTAATAAATTCCTGGGGTATACAAGCACACAAACAAGTGAGGAAATAATGAGAATGCGAGAAAAATTGTGTTGTTTAAGTTCTCGCTTACTGAAAGAGCGAAAGATTAGTATGACACTCTGAATACTGCACACTGCACTACATGGGAAGAACTGAAGATGAAATTCTTGGAAAGATACATGCCACCTTCAAAGATGTTTATAATGAAGCAACATATCAATCAGTTTGTTATAAACCATGGTGAAAATTTTCATGAGGCTTGGGACAGGTTCAAGGACATGCTTAGAAGGTGCCCAAATCATGGATTGTCAAAAGCTCAATACATAAGAATCTTCTAAAATGGATTGGATTGTGATTCACGTGTTCTACTAGATGCCTCATCAAGTGGAGCACTACTTGGAAAGACACATGTGGAGGCAGAAAAGCTCTTTGAGGATATTTCAATGAATTCAAGAGATTGGCCTACAGATAGAGTAAGAGGCATATATGTACTTGGCAAGGTAGCACAGGTAGAACATCAAGTGGTGAAGTGAAATAGGGATGGTGAGATCGTCTCTAATTTAGCTAACATCAACAAACTTCCAGGTTTGTCCGAAACCTTTTCCTACTGAAAGTGTCATCACTTGAAGCCGATTCTAATACTCCGAAATTCACGATACTTTCCCACTTGTCGGCTCGCTACTCTTTACCGATCTAGCGCCCACAATACCAAGTACCACATCGCTATTTTCCCTATTAAATCGCCGTTTTCCCATGCCACCAGTCATTACCGAAAAAATTCGTTCCTTTCAAACCTACTTGAGCCGACATCCATCGAAAAATCCATGCCGCTATTAAGCCAACTCCACCATCGGGAGTCCCAGCAATTCACATTGCTGTAGGTCCAAACTGCGCCAAAAACTGCTGACCTACAAATCCTACCCCTTGCCATGCCACTGTCGCCACAGTCCCCTTCCTTTCACCGCAAGAAAGGAGATGCCACCGCATCCAACTGATCTTCTGACCCCCTTGTATCACTAGCTTTCTCACTTATTTCATGCCACCCTTAGCCTAATGAATAGTCATCTTCATCTCATAAAGTCTTTTCTGATGTGGAAGGTCAGACTATGCTGCAACCACAGAGCATACTAAGAACTTTATAAGCGCCCGAACTGGGCTCTGATACCACTTATTGGGATAAGCAGAATTTCTCTCATAAAGTCTTTTCTGATGTGGAAGGTCAAACTATGCTGCAACCACAGAGCATACTAAGAACTTTATAAGCACCCGAACCGGGCTCTGATACCACTTATTGGGATAAGCAGATCTCCATTCATTCCTAATGGGCAAATAAAAAAGATCATAAAAAGCACAACATAAGAATTTACGTGGAAAACTCCCAAAACCGGAGAAAAACCACGGGCCGAGAAAAAATACCACTATGTGAAAATTTTTTACAATCTCACAGAATTTCTCTCTCCCGACCCCAATTCCTACATTCTTACAAATCTATGACTAATTCATACCTTTCTCCCCCATTCTCACAACCGAGAATACAAGAAAGAAATTTAAATAGAATCAAATACAAAGATTAAAGTGTACTTGATTGATGCACTAAACATAAAAATCAGGACCTCCTTAAATACTCCCTCCGTCCCGCACAGGATCACTTTTTTCCATTTTGGTCATCCCACCCAAAGGGTCCTCTTTCCTTTTTTATACAAATGGGTCCCATACTCACCCACTAATACAATTAAAATATGGAGCCCACACTCCCACTAATACAACTACACACTACTCATTAAATAATAATACTCCTTATTCCACGTGCAAAAAATAAAATGCACCCTTGGTGCGGGACGGAGGGAGTAGTATAAGAATTCCTCCCCTTTTGATTTTCCATCCGATGTGGGACAAAGAACCAACCTTAATTTATTTTGACAAAACTAACAGGCACCATATCATATCTTTTATAACGTATTGATGTTAGACATCATATCTTATCCGTCTCATAAAAGTTATTCTGTAAGACGATCTCATATAAGTCATTTCCATAAAAGAGTAATAGAAATTGTTTGGATTGAATCCCGTTACTTGCGTATCTTGCTCCTACTATACCTTTAATTCTTTTTGCATGCTAATGCTATGATAAACTATGCATCACTCAATTGGACCCTCAAAATAGGCAATATATCTAGAAGCTGTTTTCTTAATCCAAAAATTATTAATTGGGATAAATTTTCTGTGATGAATTTTTATTTATCAAATACGGATACATTTTCTAATTATAATTAGCATATATAGTTGTAAACTTGGGTTTGCTATATGATGAATTTGTTAGTTGTAATTCGCTTTGTACATTTAGTTTTGTTTCTTGAATACAATATAAATTTCTATTATATTTGATATTTTTTCAAGAAAATTATATTTTTATAATTTCATATGTTATTGTTATATATATAATTTTAATTTAATGACCTACAATGATGGGCTCTGTATATATTCCACTTGACAAAATCACGTTAATTGGGTTGAGACTCTGCCCATCTCATATAATGAGATTCGTGAGACGATCTCACCTAAGTCTTTATCTATTGATATAAATCAAATACCAAATATATATATATATATATATATATATATATATATATATATATATATATATATATATATATATATATATATATATATATATATATATATATATATATATATAAAATCACGTTAATTGGGTTGAGACTCTACACATCTCATATAATGAGATTCGTGAGACGATCTCACCTAAGTCTTTATCTATTTGATTTATTTCAATAGATAAAGACTTAGGTGAGATCGTCTCACGAATCTCATTATATGAGACGGGTAGAGTCTCAACCCAATTAACGTGATTTTGTCAAGTGGAATATATACAGAGCCCATCATTGTAGGTCATTAAATTAAAATATTATTTCTTTCATCTCATTACACATTAAAATATTATATTTATTAATGACCGTGCAAAAAATAAATGTAACTACTAGGATGGGATGGAGGGTTACTTTTTATCTAATTAAATTATTCAAAATTTCTTATGTCTCTTACATAAAGCAAAAAAAAATAAAATTTTTGCTTAAATTACATAAAATAAACTAAGTAATTTTGGTTCCCGGAAGAAAATTGAATATAATACTATAATAATAAATCTTATAAATTTTTTGTACTAAGATATTTTTCAATAGCTCAAATTAGTATAATGTATTTAGGGAAAATTACGGATTAAAAATAGAAATTTTATGGTCTTTGTAATTTTTTTTTTAAATGCTTCTTTCTCTTTAGATGGAAAATGCAAATGTGTGCCTGGGAGGGAATTTTGGCCCAATTGTTATGAGATAAATAATAATAATAACTTGGGCCAAAATTGTTATTTTTGATACCCAAAAAAGTTGATCCAGTATTCTCAAATTCTATTCAAACCAGGCGTAGCAGGCTAGAAATAATATGGCCCATAATAATATTATTAAATTAAATATATATTTAAATGAGTTACCAGGTTGAGATAAATTACATCTAAGTTGAATAACTGAAAATCCTAACTTATTCATTAGTGATTCTTCTTTCCTATTGGAGAACTAATAAAATTAGCTTGATTCTATTAAAACTCGTTCGTAAAGTGGTAACTAATTAAATTAGTTGATTCTATTACAACTAGTTGTAGGTTGGTAAATTTTTAGCAACGAAAAATTCAATTCTGTTAGTAAAAACAGAATAAATGTTGGCATTTTGTTGCTAAAATAAAATTTTTATTTTTATTATTGGTAATTACCAATTGATTGAATTTCATTAGTAAATTTTGTTGCTAAAAATGAGTCTTTTTAGTGTTGGCGCCTCCCCTGAAGTCTATAAAGCTGTAATCAAAGCACAAGTGAGTTGGCCGACACTACTGCCTTAATTGCAAAACATGACTCACAACGCATGAGTTGAGCATGTTTCCATCGACAATGCAGGATAGAGACCAACTGTTGACATACCCAGCTGTGGAAGAAGCAATTAAGAAACGAGTTGAGATGAAAACAAGAAGCAATCATAGTTGAAGGAGAAGTAAACGCGGGCACAGATCAACCCGAAACTAGTTGCTGATCTTTACGGGGACTGGTGAAGCAAGTGTTGGTGTATAATGGGGTTTGCACCAGACAATCACTTTACAATATGAATACTTAAAAGTAAATACAAGAAATGAAGAAACGAGTAAAGTCTTCAAATCTTATTTTTGGATCTTGATCTGAATCTAATGCGGGATTTGGATCTTCGAATAGAATTTGCCCGGGATCTGGATCTAAATCTTGAATTGAGTCGAGATTGAATCTCTTTCCACAAGACGTAAAATATCCCGGTGGTGCTCCTGTTCTTGGTGGAATGTCCCCAAAGGTAAAATAGTTTTCATTTCCGTCGAAGCAGCACCGCTATCGCAGGAACTCCGGCGAATTAAGGAGGATGGAGAACTGGTTTAGACTATGCACTATGCAAGTTTATACAGAGGTGCTCGTTTTTATGGTGTTTTGGAATACATGGTGAATGATCTTATTTATAGGTGCACCATTCTACTCAACCATAATGACGATTGGAGTGATTTACGACGAATTAATTATTGATGGCATAATTTTCTCTAATCAGCAATTATGGAGGGTTACTGCGTCCAGGTTCAACGAATCTTTATACACAACGTGATTTATCTTCATGGCTTGACCCGACTTTTGAGGATTCTTCTTCCACATGTTCAACGTGTGATAGTAATTTCGTATTAATTCCCATAATGCCTCATTACGCTTCATATAACCTCTCCAACAGGTAAGCCAAATTACACTCACCCACTACACTCATTTAATTGGTGATTAATATAACAATTAACCCTTACAATCCCTCATATGAGTGGAATTTGGTGCACATACATGAAATGCAGACACACAATCCAGTCCTCGTGAGACACTAATGTAGCCAGACAGGTAGCTTGGGATTTTGAACCTTTCGTAGTCTAACACTATCGAGTATACCGATGATTTAGTAGACACAAGGTCTTTGAACTACTCATCCTTAGCGTATACTGAGACAACAATATAAATGCATCAATGCCTCTCATTATCCTTGTTGTCACATTTTGGTCCATTTCGGCCATGGACCCCCTTTGGATTCATAAGTGTCACTTGAAGCAGCCTGAGCACTTCACACTTAGATAGGTGATCTCCTATCTTGAGTACCTCATTAAACTCAATCAACCTCTACTAAGTCTTTTAGGAATCGTTAAAAGTCAAAGACATAGCCTCACCATAATACAGGTTCCAACACTAGCTTGGATTTATTGCTCTTATAAGGAATGGTAGGTACCAAGTGTTACTTGAACCTCCACAGTTTCGTTTTCTCATTGAACCAAGTTCTTGGGATCTCCAGTCATCATAGTTGGGTTTCCACTGTTTTAGTTCTTACTTTATGGATTTTAATCACATTCCTTCTAGCAATTTTATTGATCTTAATTTTCACACATGTGTGAGTGAATTCACTTTTTTTCTTCAAGATCAATTTATTGTGTATTAAACACAACCACTCTTCATCTTTAATTCAAACACCCCCACACTTGGAGTGTCACACCCCATACTCGGGTTGGCATCTCCGCATTTGGAGTGATATCCCTACACTCGGGGTGGCACCCCCCTCACTTTAGGGTTTTAAGTGTTTCATGAATTTTAAATTTTATCCAAACATCACACAATCTTACATCAACTCACATGACAGTAACATGTCATGAGCAGTTTAATTTGAATTCAAGACATTTACATCTTCACTTGCCTTCTTGACTATCACATTGCCATTTTGGGCTTTGTTTTCTTTATTTCTCAAAGTTTTCAAAACTCAATAAGCATTTAAGTGCCACAATAACATTGCAAAGTGCATTACATATGCCACTAAGAATTAATTTCTGCAAAATAATTTATCCTTATATTAAATCCAATGATCTCGGATCCAACATCTCTATATATGTTCGTTACGTACGTATCGACTCCATAAATTATTTTGGGCTTCTCCTCGATGCAAGAACTATGAATGGTCTCGACATCCCCCATTGGAGGATACATCCTTTGGGATATAAACCCAACAGGATTCACAGTTACTCTTTGAAAATCAGTCCCAACAGAGTTGCCATTGACATTGGAGGTTTCACCCACTTTTGGGATTGATGTAAAAATAAAAAAAATGTCCTAAGTAGAGCTAACAAATTCAAACACGTTACACCGAAGGCTTTCACCCCGGCAACGGCGCCATGAACTTGGTTTCAATTTTGGTAATTGATTTAGAGCAAGTGTACTCTATCGTGTGTAGCACGTAAGCGACCAAGTGCAAAATTTATAAGATATCGAACCCAAGGGCGAAAGTGGGTAGCTGTATTTGAGAAATGCTTTACTCTAATAGGACGAATCGAAGAATGAGGGGATGATTAACACTAAAAACTAACACTAAGAAAGCAATTAAAGATAGATGGATACAATGGACATGGAAGATGGATGAAGGTAGAACAATCTAAGAAGTATGTAAGGCAAGCAACATTCATGGATAAGATATATATAGACTCACACACACACATGCATTGATGACTTTCAAGTTATGATATTAAGGACAATCACAATTGTACCCCTAACCCCTATGGCCAAGGTGATTAGGTTCTCAACTCTTTTACAAGTTTAAATCTCCTAAGATTGTCTTACTCACAATTCCCTCATGGGTACTATGATCATAAGTTGGGTCCCCTCACTGGTTCATCACTAATGTCCTATCATGAGGTTCTAAGCACTAAGAGGGAATGGCTTTCCTCCCCTCATACTAACTAAGTCACCTCATACAATCAATGATTCAATTAAACCACCATACATAATATTGGAATGGTCATCCTAACACTATGCATAGAAAATTTAACCACACAAATCATGCATCAAATGAGAATAAGCATTCATGATAGAAAATATTCATAACAATCATTTCATCAAACATGTGGTGTGCAAAATCTACATTATCCTTTACCAATTACATTGCTAGCCTCACATGAGGACTAGCCACAACAAATCATGAATAATTCATTACAATCCATGGCATGCTCTAATCTAGCTAAATAATGAAGAAAATCACAAATTAAACGTAAGTTGGCTTCCCTTGCAATGTAGGCCTTCTTCTCCTTCAACATGCTCAAATCTTCACTCCTTGATGAATTCCTCTTCTTAGATTGGTGGATGGATGGATTAATGGATGGATTTGAGGAGATCAAGTGGTTTGGATGGATGAAGTGAAGGATGGAAGAGATGGAGATGAATGTGTGTGATTTAGGTATTTAGTGTGTGTGGAAACTGATCCAAAATGATTCCTCCTGAATTTTGTGGTCAAAACATGTATTTATACCCCCATGGAAGCTTCTAGAACATTTAGAGATCATAAAACTGCCTTTTGAACCTACACGGGCCGTACAGCGTCACACGGCCACGGAGGTGGCCGTGTAGCGTTTTCTGGTGTCCGAGCACGCCCATGCCTTACAGGGCCGTGCTCGGTACACGGGCCGTGTAGCGTATTGCGTGCTGCGCAGTCTCACCGTTTCGCACATAACTTCCACATCCGATCTCCGTTTTTAGTGATTCTTGCACTCACGCGATCCTCTCTTCCATGGCTTTCCAACCATATATAGATCTGAGAAAACTTTCAACATTTGAGGGTATAACAAGTCATGCAAAGTAGCACAATTTAAGGCACTTAATCATGAAAATCACACATTTATCATTTCAAGGCACACATCTCCATATCTTCACATAACACCACCAAATGATATACAAAATGAATAAAAACACACAAAATACGTAATAAAAAGACACTAAAATCTAGGTGAAAATGACACTGATCAACCCCCAAACTTAAAGTTTTGCTCGTCCTCGAGCAACGAAAATGAGAAAACGAGAGGGGGAATTTTCACCTAGAGAAAGACCTAACGAACATAAGCAACAACACATCATAAGTAACAAGGACTACAAATCATATCAAGTCACACTACAACATTAAAATCATGACATAAAAAAAATTAACAAGTTCAAGTCTAATAAAATTAAGAGTAATAAAGTCCTTTCCGGTCCAAGCCTCACAACGGGTATCAAAATGCACTCAACACTCTATGAAGTAGGGTAATTTTCACTCATCAATCGATTGAACCCGATGCACCATAGGCTTGCTCGCGGATTACATTCACAAGCCACCAAGGCTTCAACTAATGATCAAAAAGGTCTTTTATTTTTGGATGTAATGTTAGGCTTTTTGGTAAGGGTAGGGAGATTATGGATAAGAGTGACTCATCGAGTGTAAGTAATCGAAGAGATGATCAACTTCTTCAACTTCTTCACGTTTCTATCTTCCTTTTTTTTCTTTTCTAATCACAAGCACTAATCATTATCATTCCTTGGATTCTTGAGCTTCTTTTAATTTGCATGCTTCCTTTCTTTCGACTTTTGAATTCCTTGAGCATATTTTTGTTGTTTTGCTCCTTTTTTACTTTGAAGGTTGCATGTGCATTTTGCTTGAGCTCTTTTCATCCTTTTCTTGCTTGTTTATCATTTCCTTCTTTCTCTTGCACAATTCTCATATCAAACCTTGTAGACCATCATCTCCTCAATCACCCACACAAAGGCATATATATAAGGCTTAAGTGGGTAATCATGGTTTGTATTGTGCTTATATCACAAGAAATAGGCTTAAAGGCTCAAAGTGGCTAACTAGGGATGATGTATAGGGTAAGGAAATATATGACAATGGCTATAAAATTACAAGGATGGCCTAGGATCATTTCACTAACCTCCACCAATCGGGCTCATTCCCGTAGTCCATGAGCGAGTTCTAGTTTATCAAGGCTCAATCGACCCACTCATTAAGAAATTAACCATGGATGCACGGTTGAGGCTCAAACGCTCACAAGCTTTTGCTCGGACCTTTAGGAACTCATTACACCTCAATTCATCTCAAAATTGAACAAGTTAAATAGAACATGTCACAATTTCAACAAGTAGAAACCATTAACATGCTTGCCATCACCTATCACAAACAATGCATTATAGCTCACATTCAAAAACATTTAACTCCTTCCCAAAACAAACCACCAAACAACCCTATACAAGAATAAAAATACAAACAAAACACATGAGCAAAGACTCACCAAGCAAGAAACAACACAAAAACACAAAACATGCAACAACAACAATTCACCCATCAAAAGAAATAAAGCACATATCCTCAATCCTCTAATAACATGTAAGCTCAAGATTTGCCACCTTATTCAAAAATAAAAATAAAGCAAGTAAACTACCTAAATAAAGCAAGTAAACCTCCCAAGTACATAACACATGAAGTAACATGTTAATCCACTACAATCCAAATCAACATCAATTCATGTCAAGCAATTTAGAAGTGATAAGATGTAGAGTGAACTCCCTCAATAGGCATTTTGATAATGAAAGCGTTAGCTCCAAGCTCCATTCATGCTTCCACTATCCTTCATCCATGCTCAAACACTCAACAAACCATTAGCTCAACACTTGCAATAAAAATAAGGATTATCATGCACTCCAACACAACCAAACTAACCAAAATCAATCCAATACTCATGAGAAAAATTTTAAAATTTACCAAATTTTCACAAGACAATCAAGATAATCACTCTATCAACATGATACATCAAGCATACACAAGTGGTAAGGCACACCACACACTATCCCCCCAAACTTAAATCGAAACAAGTTGAGAATTAAGTTTGCAAAAAGTGGTGAGACTTACCCTTGTAGTTTCCACCATTGATCATCTTAAACGTACCTTGTGATGACGTATGTGCATGCCAACATTCAAGTAAGGCCACCACACACTCTCCCCCCAAACTTAAATTAACACAAGTGTTAAATTTAAGTTTGAACAAAGTGGTGTGACATACATCTTCATTCAAAATCTAGCATATCTCGTCTCATCCTTATGTGTTTTCCTTCATGAGCACAATCCACCTACACACAAAAAAATGCAAGAAAACTAAATCAAAGCAATTAAATGAAAGCATTAAAATAAATGATGGGTTGCCTCCCATCTAGCGCTAAGTTTAATGTCTTCAAGCCGGACGGATTATGGAGAACTCATCGGCATGGCCAAGGATATCGTTCGTTCTTGCCATCAAATTTTAATCTTTGTGCTTCTTCCTCTATTAGGCATTTGTGGCAAGTAACGACCTCGGTAGCATCTTTCGAGATTGGCTTTAGAAAATCAACTCGCTTGAGCTTGCATTCCATTGACCTTTCCTTCCGTGACCACCACTTATTCCTTTTTATCAAATAAGTGCCCAACACTTCTTCAAGCTCTTTCTTGTACCTAAAGCTTTGAGAAGAATCAATAGGTAAGACAAAGTCAATATAAACAATATTTTGAAAATTAATGCAACTTGAAGAGTTAAAAGATGTAGAAATGCTCATTTCACTCCCGAACTCATCATCAAGTGCTTCTAGACCTTGTTCCACTTCATCAAATTCATACTCCTCTCTTGATTCTTCATCTTCACTTGAATTTTCCTTCTCAACCTGAGACAAGAAATCTTGGATAATCTCTTTATCTTCAAAGCTCTTTTCTTCCTCAAGCTCTTTACTCCTCTCACTTTCCTCCTCGAAACTTTCTTTTACCTTGTCTTCCTTCTCCTCATTAAGCTCCACATCTCTTGAGTCTTCTTCTTTATCCCCCGAACGCTCTTCTACCTCTAATTCTTCTTCATTCTCTTCATCAAAATTCTCCATGTTGTAGAGAGTGTTCCGTTCACTTATCATTTGACTCATTTGACGTTCCAAGGCCTCAAATCTCCTATCATCTTCTTCTTCTCTTTGCTTCCTATATTCAAACCTTCTTTCATTATCCTCTTTCTCTTGCTTCATAAAGTCAAACATCTTTGTCATTTGATCCTCCAATGTGGACAATGTGGACTTTTCTTCACCATATGGTGGACACTCTTCTTGGAAGTTCCCTTGGACATACCCGTTTTGCATACTTGTTACATTCCCCATTTGGTAATTGGGCATGTTCCACACTTGTCCCCCATTAAAGTTGGAAGTAGGCATGGAGTAGGTATTTTGAGGCTCATAGCTTGAAAGACTTGGTTGAAAGCCTTGCCTTGTATCATTTCCATAAACATATCTTTTAAGCTTTTCTATCAAGGCATCATTTTTGGATAGAAGAGTATCCATAGAAACTTGATTGTTGTAAGAACTTGGAACGGAATAAGTATTTCCTTGATACAGTTGGAATGTATTCACATTGTAAGCTCCTTGCCATTCCTCATAACTCCCATTGTTGTAGCTTTGAGAGCTTGCTTGACTCATTTGACAACTATACCCATAGTTGCTCTCATTCTTATAGCCATTTGATTGTTGTGGTGGAACCAAACCAATTAGATTTCCATAATTTCCTCCCATGTATTGGTTCCACCCATCCATGTTCATACTCTTCTTTTCAAGGCTTGCTACAACTTTCCTTCACTTACTATTTTTGGTTTTGCTCCTTCTCCCCTTCTTTCAAGGTTGATGTACCTATTAAGAAGAACAAGTAAGAACAAGATTTTCCAAAACAAATATAGATGTAAAAATAAAAAAAATGTCCTAAGTAGAGCTAACAAATTCAAACACGTTACACCGAAGGCTTTCACCCCGGCAACGGCGCCATGAACTTGGTTTTAATTTTGGTAATTGATTTAGAGCAAGTGTACTCTATCGTGTGTAGCACGTAAGCCACCAAGTGCAAAATTTATAAGATATCGAACCCAAGGGCGAAAGTGGGTAGCTGTATTTGAGAAATGTTTTACTCTAATAGGACGAATCGAAGAATGAGGGGATGATTAACACTAAAAACTAACACTAAGAAAGCAATTAAAGATAGATGGATACAATGGACATGGAAGATGGATGAAGGTAGAACAATCTAAGAAGTATGTAAGGCAAGCAACATTCATGGATAAGATATATATAGACTCACACACACACATGCATTGATGACTTTCAAGTTATGATATTAAGGGCAATCACAATTGTACCCCTAACCCCTATGGCCAAGGTGATTAGGTTCTCAACTCTTTTACAAGTTTAAATCTCCTAAGATTGTCTTACTCACAATTCCCTCATGGGTACTATGATCATAAGTTGGGTCCCCTCACTGGTTCATCACTAATGTCCTATCATGAGGTTCTAAGCACTTGGAGGGAATGACTTTCCTCCCCTCATACTAACTAAGTCACCTCATACAATCAATGATTCAATTAAACCACCATACATAATATTGGAATGGTCATCCTAACACTATGCATAGAAAATTTAACCACACAAATCATGCATCAAATGAGAATAAGCATTCATGATAGAAAATATTCATAACAATCATTTCATCAAACATGTGGTGTGCAAAATCTACATTATCCTTTACCAATTACATTGCTAGCCTCACATGAGGACTAGCCACAACAAATCATGAATAATTCATTACAATCCATGGCATGCTCTAATCTAGCTAAATAATGAAGAAAATCACAAATTAAACGTAAGTTGGCTTCCCTTGCAATGTAGGCCTTCTTCTCCTTCAACATGCTCAAATCTTCACTCCTTGATGAATTCCTCTTCTTAGATTGGTGGATGGATGGATTAATGGATGGATTTGAGGAGATCAAGTGGTTTGGATGGATGAAGTGAAGGATGGAAGAGATGGAGATGAATGTGTGTGATTTAGGTATTTAGTGTGTGTGGAAACTGATCCAAAATGATTCCTCCTGAATTTTGTGGTCAAAACATGTATTTATACCCCCATGGAAGCTTCTAGAACATTTAGAGATCATAAAACTGCCTTTTGAACCTACACGGGCCGTGCAGCGTCACACGGCCACGGAGGTGGCCGTGTAGCATTTTCTGGTGTCCGAGCACGCCCATGCCTTACAGGGCCGTGCTCGGTACACGGGCCGTGTAGCGTATCGCGTGCTGCGCAGTCTCACCGTTTCGCGCATAACTTCCACATCCGATCTCCGTTTTTAGTGATTCTTGCGCTCACGCGATCCTCTCTTCCATGGCTTTCCAACCATATATAGATCTGAGAAAACTTCCAACATTTGAGGGTATAACAAGTCATGCAAAGTAGCACAATTTAAGGCACTTAATCATGAAAATCACACATTTATCATTTCAAGGCACACATCTCCATATCTTCACATAACACCACCAAATGATATACAAAATGAATAAAAACACACAAAATACATAATAAAAAGACACTAAAATCTAGGTGAAAATGACACCGATCAGGAATGCATGGTGAATGATCCTATTTATAGGTGTACCTCAACCATAATGACGATTGGAGTGATTTATGACGAATTAATTGTTGATGGCGTAATTTTCTCTAACTAGATTTTTTAGACGTGCGATGCACGTCACATGCACGTCATACTTTGTAGTGTTTTTGTTTTTGTTGTTGTTGTTTTTGTTTTTATTTTATTTTTAATCTTTTTATACTTGTTTTTTATTCTAAAAAGTTATTTTTAATATAGTAATGAATAATTTAAGTAGGTAAATTATAAATTTTCATATAAATGAATTGTCTAATTTGTTTGAATAAAATATATCTTGAGAGACAATATATGATACAATTATATGTTAATAGCAACGAAATTTTCAAATGAAAGTTTAGAATAGTTCTTAGTTTTATTTGCTTATAAATTATATGAAGTACTTCGATTATTATTTAATGACCCTTTGACTTACAAAAGTTTTGCTTTGAATGATATTAATAGTGAAAATTAGTAAAGAGTACTAAAATAATCCACCATATTAAAAGTATCATTTTAAATTTTAATTAATTACATATTCTTTTAATCTTTTATATAGAGTATTTCTTATAAAAATATTGTTATACTTAAAATTATTTCTTACATTTATCGCACTTAAATTTAATAAAATATCATCTATAAAATATCATAATATTATAATAAAAATTAAAAACTAAAAAATGGTAACAATAAAATAATAATAATATTTCTACTTTAATTAATATCATAAGAAATAGTCTTAACTCTTTAAATTTTTATTATATTTTAAAACTACTTCTTATGTTAAATTTTAAACTCACATATTATAATTTAATTTTGTATATTAATTAATTTTCATTCAATTATGTCTATTCATCTTCTTTAATTAAATTTAATATTTTAATATTTTATTGTTAGAGTCAATTGTAATAATCTAATGATTAATTGGAACCTTTGCAACTAATTATTCTCTACATTTTTTCATTAAAAAAACTAAATACTCTCATTTACTTTTAAAATACCATTAACTTTATATAGTTTATTGCATATTTATTTATAACCACAAAAGAGTACATCACCATAATCAAATTAATAAAATAGAATAGAAATAAAAATTTTGTATTAATAAAGTGTAAACTCTCGAACATAATACATTATGTATGTTTAATTTAATAATGTCATTATATTTTTTATTATTATTACATACAATAATATTATTTTAATATTGATATACAACGGTAAATAACTCTTCAGAATCTAAACAACGAAGAAAACAAAAATTAAAAAATATTTGACATCATAGGAAATGTGTCGTACGTACGTGTGAATATAACATTTTGCCTAGATTGACATTCTTGAAATCTTATCCCCTTCATTAGCATAAACATGCACTACACCATGCATCTTCAATCCATTCTGAAAAAATATTGTTTGCACATCATCCAAATAAATAAACTTTCATGTTTAGATCACAGATTGTAATCTTAGGACCAACCACCACCACTATAACCTTCATGCTCGACGATATCCCTCTCAACTGAGAAACAACATAGAGGTAATAAAGAGATGAAACTGTACATCATAAACTTGCATTAGTTAAGAAATACCGACCGTTAAATAGCAAGAAATAAACAAATAACAAATATATTGTAGTATGAAATAAATAATTACTGGATGGACATGATAGCAAAATTACTTAGATGAGCTTAAATATAAAGAAATAAAATTAAAGAAGATAATGTAAATATAAGAATACAAAGAGAAATCAAATTCTCTTGTTGTAAGATGTTAGCTATTATATATAAGTAATAAGAATTCAGCCAAAAATCACATAAAATAGAAATTCAAGAATTGCATTAATTTGAAAATTAATTATTTTAAAAGAAATTCAAGAGTTGCTATTCATGAATGAATCTTGAATTATTAGTAAAAATTAAATTAATAAATTTATTAATATAATTAGTAAAGTTATAAGTATAATTATTAAAATAGAAATTCAAGAGTTGTTATTCATAAATGAATCTTGAATTATTAGTAAAATTAAATTAATAAATTTATTAATATAATTAGTAAAGTTATAAGTATAATTATTAAAATAGAGAAGGAATAAAATGGGAAAAAAAATTTCCAATCCCTTTGTACTTTTAATATATTAAGATTAGGATTATAATTATGTATGATAAAATTATAATGAAATAATTATAAACATAAATATACTCTTTAACTTAGTAATTTAAAAATAAATAAATTATTATTATTATTATTATAAGAGGTAAAAATAAAATTTATGACTTCATGAAGATTAATTATTGAAATAAATGATATGAAAAATTAAAAGACATCACCTTTATTTTTAAATTTAGTATGAAGGGGCAAGCTATTCATATCCCGAATTTGTTAAATGCATCCCATAAATATATATAACTAAAAAATCTTTATTCAATAAGACATAAATAACCTTGTGAATCTAATGGAATATTTTACGTGTTCATTTCAATTTTCAGACGGTTAAGAGCAAAAGGGACCTCTTATGTCGTTTTCTACAGCAGCCACGTATTCTTCATCGATCAAGTTGGGCGGGTAAATATCCAGATGATGGGTTTCATTTTCATGGCGTTGGGATTCCGGGCCATGGGGATCCCTAACAAGTAAACTGGGAAAGAACACCAACATTAGGTTTGGAGGAACCGATAGTCCAACCAGTCCTTCCACTGGAATGGCAGCAGCGGCCATTGAAGGGTGAGAGCTCGAAGCAACGAGCAGAGAGATTTCCTTGCTTCGTCAGCTCCCTCCTGAAACTTCAATCAACTCCCTGACCATTTGCATTTGTCCATGCTAAACAGACAAACAGAGGGTTGCAGTGGAGCAAACCCGCATCTCGTTAATCAACAGAAAGGGAGGCAGAAGCTGTGTGCGGAGGAGAACAGGACCAGATAAAATCGAGTCCTGCCCTGAAAATACAGATCGGCGACGCCGGATTTAAAATACAGATCGGAGGCGGCGGGATCTGAAATTACAGATCAGCATTTGAACAAAATCAATTGATGCAGCAAGGAGTTAGTCCCCATAGCAATTTCCATGAATTGTTCAAACACCGAGAGCTGGAGATGCGCGAGGAGAGTGGTGGGACATAATCCACCGTCAATAATACCAGACGGCGGCTGACGGGTCACAGCGGGGGCCGACCAGCAATGATGGTCGGCAAGCTGCCGACGCACTATAATGATTCATTACAATGATACGGAGATTTCCTTTTATAATGTGCATTGTCGTCGACGCACCAATCCATCATTGGATATGTATGAAGCGAAGTAGCTATCTACGGGTCCCAAGCCGACTTTCCGGCAGATATGGACTTTGAGAGCTCCTCTGAAGCCAATCAAATCACTCATCCTTTTGCTTTGTAAATCCTATCTTCTTCTACTAGGCAAATACAAGAAGTAACAAGATGCCTGCACGACTAAAACTAAATGTCACTTTCCAGCTTTCTGTCGATCGGTGATCACCTACCTGTTCACGCCTGAGACAACGGAAGATCATTGCCTATTCTAAAGTCTTAATCTTATAAACTTATCTATATCTTTTTAATTAAAAATATTTTAATCATAATTATTATGGGATACATTTAGTAAATATAGGGTACAAATAGCCATTACAGTTATTTATGTCTTTTGAATATAGATATTTCAATTATCAATACTTATGGAGTGCGTTAAACAAATCTGGGGTGCAAATAGCCGCCCTTTAGTATGAATTATAATTTGATAAATAAAGGATAAATTAAAAATGTAATAAAGAAAAATAGATGAGGATAAAGTGGGAAAAAATATTAACAATTCACTTTTAATATATTATAATATAATAAGCAATTATGATGAATTAATTGCCGATGACGTAACTTCCTCTAATCAGCAATTATAGAGGGTTACAGCGTCCAGGTTCAACGAACCTACTTCAAGTCCAACAAATCTTTACACACAACGTGATTCATCTTCATGGCTTGACCCGACTTTTGAGGATTCTCCTCCTATATATTTAACGTGGGATAGTAATTTTATAGTAATCCCCATTACGCCTCATTACGCTTCATATAACCTCTCCAATAGGTGAGCCAGATTACACTCACCCACTACACTCATTTAATTGATGATTAATTTAACAATTAACCCTTACTAACTAATTAAATTCAATTAATTCCTACAAGAAGTCCAGGTTGAGTATTTACTTAGAAAACTTGATTAGATAGAATCCATGAAACATCTTTGCAAGAATATTTCTGCATCTCATAGCATCAGCTTAATATGAAATACTAGTTTGATGATTCTGCTACTCAGTTTGGACTCATAAATATTTATGTCTATAGTGTATATTGTTTGTTGAATGTATTCCTAGTTCAAGTTTTCTTGTTGCAAATTACAATACTTTTACAGACTTTTATTCGTTTCGTATTTGAAATATGGATATAATAGTTTCTCACTTTTAGGAATCACTAAGTTGAACGTTGCAAATACTTGTGTGAGATCTTCTTCAAATACCTAAAAACAGAGTGTTTATGTATTATATTTACTTTTTGATGTTTATTTATTTATTCATTAATTTAAAATTTAAGTGGTATTTCTTATAGTGTACAAGTGTTTTGCGAACAAAAATTCAATCTTTCATTTTTGTCCCTATTATAAAGGATGTTCTGTGGCACTAAAATTGTTTAACAGATTAACGGCAAACTTGAAGGCTGGACCAGAATTGCATGAAAGAAATTCTTTAGGATTGAAACATGAAATATTAACACTAAAACCAGATAAGACTGTGACTGATGGGACCACTATTACCATTTTCTCAATTATTTATATTTAATTATAATGTAATTTTTTTGTGGGGCAAATTGAAATACCCATCACAATTTATGGTACTATTACCCCTCTCTCACACTCACCCACACATCCATCCAAGTTGGGTCACGGTGTGGGTCACCCACACCGGCTGCCGGCGGTGGGTGTGGGTCAGGGTGTGGATCACCCACACCGGCGGCGGCGGCCGGCGGTGGTTGCTGGCGGCAGTGGGTTTACTTAGATTTTTTTTTTAATTTGGGGGAGGGGTATAATGATCCTTTTAGATAGGTTTTGATTAAAAAAGAAAAAAAGTTTTTTGAGTTGTTGGTAATGATATTTGTATATGGAGTGTTGGGTATATTTGCCTATTGGCACTAAATGTTATGTCCTTCATTCTATTATTAAGATGTTTGAAGAGAAAATTGCAATACCAGTTTCACCCGTCTCAGTCACGTTTGGGTTTGGACCCAATAGTCTTGACTTTAGCCTCAAATATTTTTTTAATGCAATTTTAGTCCTGCCGTTAAGTTTTCCGTTATTCCCGTTAAACAATTTTTGTCTGGGATAAAAATGCAAGATCTTGCATTTTTGGTCTCAAAGCACATGTGCAATTCATTTTGACGGGCAAGTTGGATATTTTTTGGTGGCAAATTATTCCACCAACATAGGGATTGCAATGAGTAGGGTACCCGCTTATTTTGGGGTACGCGTACCCGTATTCGATTAAAAAACTACTACCCGTACCCATATAAATTCTATTATTTTAAATAAATATTTAAAAAATATGATTAAATAAAATTTAAAACTTTTAATTAAATATACAAAATATCTTATAATATATAAATATATATTCCATCCGTCCTGTTTTAAGATATCTGTTTGCTTTTTGCACGTGGATTAAGGAGTATTATTATTATATGTAAAGTGGATAGTTGTATTAGAGAGAAGTGGTGGGTCATATTGTGTACTTTTTTACTAAATATGAAAAATGGCATCTTCATGTTTACTGTAGATACGGAGTTTAAGAAAAGTCACTTTTTCACTTACTTTTAGGAGTAGTATGATATTTTTGGTGATAAGTAAATAATAAAGTATGTTATGTGTGTTAAAAAGGTGATGACAAATTTAAAATTAAAGTATGTTAGAAGGATATTGATTAGTTTCCTTTTCCTTCTATGGAAGTGTGAAGTTGAATTTGGTACGAACAAAAATGGAAAGTGTGAAGGTTGGGACCAAGGGAGTAATAATATTTATAAAAATATTTATTTAACATAAATATTATACTATTTATAAATATATATATATATATATATAATATTATTTACTTATTTAATTTTATAAATCTAAAATAAAGCAATAATGAATATCATGTAGTACAC
The DNA here is from genome assembly GCA_023678885.1 of Pogostemon cablin. Classification (NCBI taxonomy): domain Eukaryota; kingdom Viridiplantae; phylum Streptophyta; class Magnoliopsida; order Lamiales; family Lamiaceae; genus Pogostemon; species Pogostemon cablin. The sequence continues at coordinate 9,185,630 of CM042999.1, read as the reverse complement.
GTGTTTAAAAAAATACAAATAATTATATGAATTAAAATAATAATAATAAAATATTATTAAATTAATTTATTTTATTAATTTAAAATAAAGTAAATTAATGAATTCGTGTAATACACGAATGGAAAAAAAACTAATTATAATATATTGAAAAAAATAGATCCACTACTTTTTTTATTCAATATACTCATAATTTTCATGATAAAACTACATTTTAAAATTAAATATTTATATTTAATTGACATAAAGCATAATCTAAAAACTAATAACATTTATAAAAATATTTATTTAATATAAATACTATACTATTTATAATTATATACTATGTATAAAATATTATTTAATTAATTTAATTTTATAAATATAAAATAAAGAAATTACGAATATTATGTAGCGCACAGGTAAAAGAAAAACATAAGTAATTATATAAATTAATATTTGAATTAATCAAATATTTAATCAGCATAAATGTCGTGTTTATAGCAGTAACAAAATATTATTAAACTAATTTATTTTATTAATTATTAATAAAATAAATTAATGAATTTGTGCAGTACACAATGGGTATTGAGGCATTACCCGTATCCGTCTCAAATCCTAATGATATTTTTTACAACTACCCGCACTCTTCCCATAAGATTTGGATAGGCCGAGTATCCAGAAATACCTGTCTCATTACCATCCCTACACCCACACACCTTACTATGTCCTTATTGCTGGATAGGAGGGAATAAATTTGTGTGGATGATCATAAATACACAAAACCTGAGTGGGAAGAAAAATTGCCAAAAAAAAAAAAATTGTGTAGGATTATTACTGGAAAAAAAATATTTGGGATTGTGATGGGTGAGACTGGTATTGCAATTTAACATTTTGACGGAAGTGGGATGAAATTTGTCAAAAAAAAAATTGTGTGGGAACATTATTGCTGGAAAAAAATTATTTGGGATTGAATTCAAAACTATTGAATTCAAATCCAAACGAGATTGTGACGGATGAGACTGTCATTGCAATTTTCTCAACGTTTAATATACCTACTTCTATGTTATGTAGAAGCTATTATATTTAAGGGTGACCCCATTTTTTAGTGCAATTTATGAATGACTTATGTTTTGATCTCTATATTACTATAAATGAAACTATGTATGTAATACTCTTTTATCCTGAAAATTTAAATGAAAATATAATTTAAATTTTAATTAGTTAATCATTCGTCTTCAAATGTTATATTCAAATTAATTATTATCCTAAAAAAATGTTTTATAAAAAATTGAATGTTACAATTAAAAAGAAAAATCCGATGTAAATGATACGAACCTAATATGTTCTTCTCGAATTAAATTTATAATGTAATACTTCCTCCTATCACTTTTAAGTTTTTTTTTAAATTTTTTTTATGAATTAAAAAGAATTTCTTTTATGTAGTGCGTAGTTGTTTATATATCTGTAGTCACTTGAATTTTAATGTCTATTAAAGAAAAATATGTGGTAAATTAATGTAATAATTATCAATTAATTATTTATTTATTAAGGAATTTAAATAAATAAATTCCTAAAATAAATTAGTGAATAATTGATAATTTGGACAGATCTAGTCAAATAACCTCAAGCCTGCAAAATTAAGTCAAATCAAGGATCAACCAATCAAATTGCGTTATACATGGAAAAGCCCAAGCCTACAGAATCAGGTCAAATTAGCCCTGGACCAATCAAATTGCAAGTTATTTATGGGGATTCCTCACCATTCACCTATATAAGAAGCTCTCCTCGATTCATTCCAGATACACTAAAAACATCTGAAGATGCATACGCTTCTGAAGAGATCAAGAATATGTGCAGTGCTCCTTTGAGATCTTCAAGCATCTTCAAGCCAAGAACGGTCTGCGATCCGAGATAAAAGTTCTAAGCCCCTCCGATCCGGCGTTCTTCCGGCCAACCGCCTCCGATCAGAGATTAAGATGTCAAGCCCCTCCGATCCGGCGTTCTTCTGGCCAACCGTCTCCGATCAGAGATCAAGGTGCCAAGCCCCTCCGATTCGGCGTTCTTCCAGCCAACCGCCTCCGATCAGAGATGAAGGTGTTATGCCCTTCCGATCCAGCATTCTTCCAGCCAACCGCCTCTAATTAGAGATAAAGGTGCCAAGTCCCTCCGATCCGATGTTCTTCCAGTCAAAGACTTTCTCCACAGAAAGCTCTCCAGTCAACGTTCAATCTGAACAAAGGTTCAATACCTCCGGATCAACGTCACAAGACTACACATCCGAGCTCGGACAAGATTCATTTAAAGATCCAGCTCAACACACGCTGTCAACAAAGTCAGCACAGTCAACATACAGTCCACACACACTCCAGTCAAAGTAGCCAAATTGGTTCGAGAGAAGAATTAGAGAATTGATTGGAGATTTGTACCCCGCTTACATACTCTTTCAAATTAAATCTATTTGAATTATCTTTGTACCCAATTTCTATTTATTTTATAGTAAATATAAAATTTGTTACAAATTTTGGCACGCCCAGTGAGACCGTCTCTACCTCTCATATCTTCTCTCTACAAGAACAAATAATGACTCCTCTTAGGATCGTGATCAAAAGGTCATCTAACTCAAAGCCTTCAGAGCTGCAAGCTGTGAATACTCAAATGATGATTCCATTAAAGATTGTGATAAGAAAGCCTATTGCATCAAAACCTCCAGAGTTGCAAACTGATAAGGTTGAAGATATTATAAGAAGTATGTCTGAAGGCTCCTCAAAGACAAACTATATGGTGGGGATTACTCTCAATAAGTCATTGCAGGGCGATAAAGATGGTGATGATGACTCTGTCTGCTCAACTCTTCGATCCACGCCAAGCTCACCACCTGCCTCAACTGAAGCTGCAGTGATGACAAAAAGTTCTATGACCATTGAGGATCAACTCGCAAGTATGATGAGAGCGATTGAAGGACTCAACAAGCACATGGAAGCTGAAGACGTAAAAATCTCCGTACTTATGAAGAAAATGGATAATGCGAAGACATGTCATGCAAATAAGAAACAAGTTGAGGATGAGCACGAGAAGGAAGACTCGACGAAACATCTTTACCTGAAAAGAAGCAAGTTGAGAAAAAAGTGAAAGTTTCAGCTGATGCAATGCTTCATATCAACCAGTTAAAGAACATCGTCATAGAGACGATAAAAGACAAGTGTGAAGTAAGCTCCAAATCTCCTGGCACCTACAAAAAATTATATACAAAGAGAATTGACAACTTGAGGTTACCAAATGACTACCAACCTCCCAAGTTTCAACAATTTGATGGCAAAAGCAACCCAAGGCAACATGTGGCACACTTCGTCGAGACATGCAATGATGCGGAGACCTACGGAGATCACATGGTGAGACAATTCGTCCGATCTCTAAAAGGAAATGCCTTCGATTGGTATATCGACTTGGAAGCTAAATCCATTGACAGCTGGGGGCAAATGGAAAAGTATTCCACAACCGTTTCTATAGTACACGAAGAACTATTAGCATGATGGAGCTAAAGAATACTCATCAATATGATGAAAAATATGTCATCGATTACATTAATAGATGGAGGAGCCTAAGCCTCAATTGCAAAGAAAAGCTATCAAAAACTTCAGCTATTGAAATGTGCATTCAAGGGATGCAGTGGAATCTTCACTACATACTCCAAGGAATTCGTCCTAAAACTTTTGAAGAGTTGGCTACAAGAGCTCACGATATGGAGTTAAGCCTGACATCAAATGACATCGAATGACCTTCTATTCAGGACTCTTACGAGTTTGAAAACATGTCTTCTGATGAGCTCGTGGAAGAGGAACCGCAAATAAAGACTACAGTTTCCATAAAGATTCATAGAAATGAAGTAAAAGCAAGAGAAAACAGCGCATCGCAAGATTGGGGGGCAATAAACTGTTGATAAATCAAGTCAAAGCACCTTGATATAAGCAAAAATTGTCTATATTATGCTCCTTGATACGAGCTTAAACTATCTACATATTATGCTCCTTGATATGAGCTAAAACTATCCACACAATGCTCCTTGATACGAGCTTAAACTGTCTAACTCAAATCAAATCTCCTTGAGAAGAGACGAAACTCTCTACACATTACGCTCCTTGATATGAGCTAAAACTATTCACACAACGCTCCTTGATATGAGCTAAAACTATCTACATGTTACACTCCTCGACACGAGCTAAAAATGTCTACACAATACTCATTGATACGAGTTTAAACTATCTAAAATCCCCAATTTACGCTCCTTGATATGAGTATAAACTAATTACATATCAAATCAAATTTCCTTGGGAAGAGAATAAACTCTCTATACACAAAGCTCCTCGACATGAGTGAAAAATATCCACACAAGGCTCCTTGACACGAGTATAAACTGTCTACAAGTTCAAATTCAAGACTCATTGACACGAGTATAAACTGACAGCAAATTCAAGTTCAACACAAGCAAATTCAAGTTCAACACTCCATGATGCACGAGCCTAAACTACATGTTACTCCTGGCCCGCATGAGTATAAAATATGTACGGTACCCCCCATCCAAACCAAATCATGTTCCTTTGAACTACGTTATGACTTGATCCTCTTCAAAGAGGTAAGTAGGCAGCTTAGCACTTCACTAAGTTCAGTTATAATTCAGGCTATTTATATCAAGTTGGTGAGGCAAGCAATAAAATCCATTCATATTGATCAAGAATGGATTATCGCAATTTGTTCACTTCAACACAAAGGCGTCCGTGAACAAAATACGAGGGGGCATTTGTAGGCACTTGAATTTTATTTCATATTAAAGGAAAATATGTGGCAAATCAATGCAATAATTATCAATTAATTATTTATTTACTAAGGGATTTAAATAAATAAATTTCTAAAATAAATTAGTGAATAATTGATAATTGGGACATATCTAATCAAATAAGCCCAAGCCCGCAGAATTAAGTCAAATCAAGGATCAACCAATCAAACTACGTTATACATGGAAAGGCTCAAGCCCGCAGAATTAGGTCAAATCAGTCCTGGACCAATCAAATTACGAGTTATTTATGGGGCTTCCTCACCCTTCACCTATATAAGGAGGCATCCTCCATTCATTCCAGATACACTAAAAATATCTGAAGACGCAGACGCTTTTGAAGAGATCAAGAATATGAGCAGTGCTCCCTTGAGATCTTCAAGCATCTTCAAGCTAAGAACGGTCTGTGATCCGAGATCAAGGTTCTAAGCCCCTCCGATCTGGCGTTCTTCCGGCCAACCGCCTCCGATCAGAGATTAAGGTATCAAGCCCCTCCGATCCGGCGTAATTCTAACCAACCGCCTCCGATCAGAGATCAAGGTGCCAAGTCCCTCCAATCCGTCATTCTTCCAGCCAACCGCCTCCGATCAGAGATAAAGGTGTTAAGCCCTTTCGATCCGACATTCTTCCAGCCAACCGCCTCCGATCAGAGATAAAGGTGCCAAACCAACCCCTCCGATCCGATGTTTTTCCAGTCAACGACTTTCTCCACAGAAAGCTCTCCACTCAACGTTCAATCCGAACAAAGGCTCAACGCCTCCGGATCAACGTCACAAGACTACACATCTGAGCTCGAACAAGCTTCATTTGAAGATCCAGCTCAACACACGCTGTCAACACAGTCAGCACAGTTAACATACAGTCCACACACACTCCAGTCAAAGTCAAGCCAAATTGGTTTGAGAGAAGAATCAGAGAATTAATTGGCGATTTGTACCCCGCTTACATACTCTTTCAAATTAAATCAATCTGGATTATCTTTGTACCCAATTTGTATTTATTTTATAATAAATACAAAATTTCTTGTTATAATGTCATGTTCCAAATGATTAGACAAAAATTATATGTTACTCATGAAGATGATTAAGATCTTCTTCCACTATAAAAAAAAACTATTTTTTACTAACGGAGTATTCTGTTGGTAAAATTCTTAATTTCCTTGTTAAATGGGTTTACCAACAGATTAGCAACGAAATCCGTTGGTAACACTATACCCAAAATACATTAAGACAATACATAATGTGTTGTCTGTTAGCTTCTTTTAAGAAAAATCTCTGTTGTCGAAGCCCCTGTTGTCATATGGCATTTGAAAAGACGCACATCGACAACACATGTTGTGCGCCTTTTTTATAAAAAAAGACGCACAACGTATATTTATGTGTTGTCGTTGTGCTTCTTTTTAATTTATTTTAAAACAATAGGTTATGTATGTTGTCTTATTTGGTTAAGACAACAGATATATGTATTTTCTATTAATGTAGTATTATTAAATTATTCATAGCGTCTACATTTTATACGTATTGTCGAACCAATTAATTATTATACAAAATATTTTATAATTAATTTATAAACAAAATAATAAAATTTAAAATGTATTTAAACATTCTAAATAATCCAAAACATGCTAAATATCAAATATCCCTCTCAAATCTAAATGTTGGCAAATCCAAATACATCACATAAGACATGACATAAATAGAATTGGTTTAAAAATCACAAAACTATGGATCCAAGTCTAGACAATTAATGAAAATCCAAATATATCAACAAGTCATGATCATTCCCCTTTAGCTCTGACGCCTCTTCTTTCAACTGTATCTCTCTGGTTGTTGTTCAGACTGGTCATAATCATAAAGTGCATCTTCACAAGTTTTCGCACTTAAGCCTTCATTATATTGACCATCTTGGCAAATAGAATCATCCAAAGTAATTTTATTACATTGACTTGGTCTATCGTCCACAATTTCACCATCTAAAGGAAATATATAGAAATAACGTCTCCACTTTGCAGTGAAATTAGGATGAAAATAACGTGAGACCTAAAATATATTATGCTCACATCAGCACGTCACTGTACCATTCACTAAGTTCTAGACATCGGGGCTCGTAGACAGCTTTCAATAGTATAGTTAAAACTTAGGGACAGCACTTTTTATGCCCTATATGACCCATGCAACATCTTTTTTGCCCTATCATTTTTAAAACATTTAATTTGCCCTATTTTTGGTGTATATTCCTAATTTACCCCACATGTCATATCTTTCCATTTTTTTTGAAATCTCGCAATTACTACCCAGCGGTTAAGAGTACTGCTTTTAATGTATTGAAATTGGCGAGAGAATATTTGACCCCTTTATCTCAAAATTTTTGTTATTTACTCCCTGTATCTCTCTCTCTCTCTTTTCATCGGCATTCATCCCTCCCATACTCTCCCTCTCTTTCTCTCTCAAACTCTCGATTTTTTTGTCGAACACAGCGCTCCGTTCAGGCCTCCGGCGTGTCATTCAATCCATCGTCATCTCCATGTCGAAAATTAGCAGTAGCAAATATGGATAACCAGGTATTCCGTGTTTAGGATTTTAGGGTTTTGCAGAATTGCGATTTAATTTAAAGTATAGTGAATTTGGAGTTGTTACTGTAGAGTTTGAATTTGGTAACTGTTCTTGTCCCCCGAGGAAGTAGAGTCTGCACTGTATGAATTTGCCGTGTCTGTTTGAGCATAATTGGAAATTTCATTGTAATTTGTAGTGTAATTGAACTTGTCGGCATATTTTTCTAATCTTTTTTAGCTTGTCCGCCAATTTTTCTAGCTAGTTGAACATGTCCGCCGATAATTGTATGTAAAGTGACGTTGTCCGTCAATATTTGTAGTACCATATAGCATGTCCGCCAATTTTTTGGCCCTGTTTGAGCTTGTCCGCCGATTTTATGAGTTTTTTGAGCCTGTCCGCCGATTTTCTGACCATTAGTTAGCATTATTTTGCCATTATTTCTGCATAAAATAGCTTGTCCGCCGTTTTTATGCCTTTACTGTGCTTGTCCGCCGATTTTTCTAGCGTAGTTGAACTTGTCCGCCGATAATTGTATGTAAAGTGACTTTGTCCGTCAATATTTGTAGTACAATATAGCATGTCCGCCAATGTTTTGTCACTGTTTGAGCTTGTCCGCCGATTTTATGAGTTTTTTGAGCCTGTCCGCCGAGTTTCTGACCATTAGTTAGCATTATTTTGCCATTATTTCTGCATAAAATAGCTTGTTCGCCGATTTTGTGCCTTTATTGTGCTTGTCCGCTGATTTTTCTAGTGTATTTGAACTTGTCCGCCGATAATTGTATGTAAAGTGACCTCGTCCGTCAATATTTGTAGTACAAAATAGCTTGTCCGCCAATTTTTTGGCCCTGTTTCAGCTTGTCCGCCGATTTTATGAGTTTTTGAGCCTGTCCGCCGAGTTTCTGACAATTAGTTAGCATTCTTTTGCCATTATTTCTGCATAAAATAGCTTGTCCGCCGTTTTCGTGCCTTTACTGTGCTTGTCTGCCGATTTTTCTACCGTAGTTGAACTTGTCCGCCGATAATTATATGTAAAGTAACCTCGTCCATCAATATTTGTAGTACAAAATAGCTTGTCCGCTGTTTTTGTGGCTTTACTGTGCTTGTCCGCCGATATTTTTATGTATAAAATGTAGTCACGTCTTATATCTAATCGAGTTGGCATGCACTGTAGTGGAGCTGGAAACGCCGTGGACTTCAAACTCGAAAAGTCAGGATTAAAGATTATTGTAGGCCTTCCAAAGCTCTTAATTGCATACGCGAGGTGCTTACTAAGAGTGGCGATCAAACAGTGCGGAGGTTCAGAAGATCTTGTTTCGGGCATTTCTAGGATTTGGATTCAGATTACGGGTCTCCTAAAGCTTTATTTCAGCTGATGGCTCAGGAGGTTGTAATCCCTGGTTCAGATATGTACTCCCGGTACTTCAGGGTGTCTAATACAATTCTTAGCTTCACACCCATGGAGTTTATGCGTGTTATGGGACTAGGGTTTGAGGACCGTGGGGATATTGACCCGAATGATTCATATCTGCCACCTGCACACAGTTTGTTTGCTACCTTTCGTTCGAAGAGGGTCCTGGTTGATGAACTTATGCGCAGATTCAGTGAAAACAAATATAAGGGCCACAATATGGTGAAAGCGGCCAACATTCTACTGCTGTACTACTTTTTGCTAGGCCGGGATACGTCAAAAGCATACATAGAGCCCTGGGTATGGTACTTAGCTGAAAATGATGACCTGTGGAACTCTTTCCCATGGGGTAAGTACACATACCTAACCCTACTGCACCATATGGACTCTGTAAAAACTACGGTGCAAGAGTTAGGCAAACAGCAGCGCATCAACTTTTATGGATGCTCATTTGCCCTAGCAGTAAGTGATACTGATTTTATTTCACCAATTTTATTCTTATACTAAATGCATTTAAAAAAATATATGTTGACATGAAATTACTTTGATGTTTGGTCACAGGTTTGGGCCTCTGAGCGGATCGCAGGTTTTGCAGCAATGTTGACCGATGGTCAGCCCGAGCCGGATGTCAGACCTCTATGTCTTCGCTGGACATATACTGCTGCCAAAAAAATTGACGACACAGTTTTTTAGACAGGTTTGTCACTTTTATGTTTACGCGATTAAGCTTTTGATTATCTAAGTTGGATGCATTTGGAGGCCTTTTTTGTCACCTGAGTATATGTGTTTATGTTTTATTGTTTTACTTTCATGACCCAAGAGTAGTTGATTTACCTGTCATCCTCCCTGAGGAGTCCCGCAGATCATACTTCAGGGGAATACATTCTGATTGGAATTCTGGTTTTCAAGTGACCTTTAGGGTCTTTGGGGATCCAAAGCCAAAAGGGAAGGCTAAGGGTAAGAAACAGGTGCAGCGCTCTAGTTCAGATTCCGAAGATGAAATGCGTGGTCAGGGTGCCATTCCGGTTGCTGATACATCATTCTGGGGCAACAAAGAACAACAGCACTGGAGGACTTACTACGTGATTTTCATGCCGTCGGAGGGGACGACAAAGATGATGACGATGACGAGGTAATGGGTGATCATGATGACAGATCTTACATACCATCTGAGGATTCACCCCCGCGGCCAGCTCAGTCTGGCCCCCATAATGCTGTAGTACCACACCCGGTAATGGCCATTCCGGAGAGATCATATCCTCCTGTGTTTGGAAAACCATACTTCCCTTCAGATGGATTTCAGCCACCAAGGTACTCTACTCCTTTTGGTGGATATCAGGGACCACATCAGTTTAACTTCGGTGGATTTCAGGTCCCACATCAATCACATCCGTATGGTGGAAGTGAAGGGTCACAGCAGGGTCAGTACAGTGGGTATGGAGGATCTGTCTATAGCCAAGTAGGGCTAGGGTTTCACGGATTACCTGGTAGCCCTCCATCTACCCAAGATGATTTCCATCCGCAATCCAGGTCAAGTCCACAGTGGGATCATTCTGTACCTCATCAGCAGAGAGAAGACAGTGGGGGTCTATCTCAAGAACATTACGATCGAATAATGAGGAGAATGGATGATCATGATCAAAAATTTTTCGAACATGAAGCACTTTTCACTCAGCTGCTGGATCGAGACGACAGACTGGAGAAGAGATTTGAGAAACTGGATGCAGAGCTCGCTGATATCCGCAGGAGACAGGAGGAGGGCCGCGGTGAATTTAAAAGGGTTGCTGGATGGTTGATTGGAGCACAGACCCGTGTGCACCGTAGCAACGAGAGGTCAATTCTTGGTAACATATATAAAATGTTTAAGAATGGATTCAAGGGTCCACCACCTGAGCCATCTACATACGAAGTACCAAGTGTTCCAGATACCTTTGAAGAACAACGGAGTGCACAGACTACACCCCCCACATAGTAGTTATGCAACACCAGGGGGTCTATTTGCCGGAGATGTGGAATTGGTACCAGGTGACTCAACAAGATTCCCTGAGGCATCCGGACCACACAGACAGGCTAGTTATTCTACTCCCGGAGTCTCAACTCTTGTAGGGCCTAGTTATTCTACTCCCGGAGACACTGGATTCAGTATGGTGTCAGCTGAAAAGCACTTCCAACGTCGTCCACAACATCCAAAGAGGAAAGCGACTGCAGTCCAATCCCCATACACAACTGTGGATGACGTCAAGGTCAACAGAGCATGGGAAAAGTTCATGCTATCCCCTGTAACGTAAGAAATTTCCTTAAATGTGTTCTTCTTTTATGGTTTTGTTGTTTATTATGTAAAGGTTTTAACATACATGTGCAGGATCGATGTCGGCATAGGGTTCCAGGTGAGGAATGATTTCTTCGTGAGAATGATGACCCCCAAAGTCTGGCTGGATAATGAGGTTTGTAAATACAGCTTAAATATATTTAGACACTAATCCCATATATCTCATCGTTGAAATATTTTTTTTCCAGCACATTGATGCGTGTTTGGCTATACTAACACAAGCCCCTGACTACGTCGGAGTTCACCCGGATCATCGAATGCAATCGTATGCTATTCTACTGTGTCAGTTTTTGGTAAGTTTTTACGTGCAATATGGCGTATGATTTTTTTCTTATAATATGACCTTTTATTTTGTAATTCTTTCTTTATCAGGCGACTTTAAAAGCAATTTGGGCTGAGCATGTTACGGCACATGGCGATGACCCCTCAGAGTTGGCCGACTTACCTCAAGAAAAGCTAGAAGTTTTGGATAGGTGGTGGAAAGGAGAGCTGTCATTTTGGAGGCCTCCGCAATGGACCTGTGGCCGTAAAGAGTGGGATAAGGTTGAACGGGTGAGTATGTCATCATTATTTATTTTTTTGGGAAGAACTACATCATCACTGACGTTATTCGGATTTCACTCTAAAGTTGCTCTTCGTAGAGTGTTCGCATTCGCACCATCTCGTTGTGTGTGTCTATATAAGGTCGATGAAGATCGCCGTCTTCGACTCTTTATTTCACACGTGGGATCAAAACAAGGCCGTTGAAGATAGTAGAAAGGAGAGCACTACGCACTTGCGACGATTACTGCCTTTGAAGTTCCACCGAAGTGGTGCCATCTATGACACTACTGAGCAGAAGTTCAGAGCCACTCTGAAGTGGGCTAGACCACAACCATCCATGTTCTACGTTCAGGATAACAGTTGGTGTTTTGGTCAGGCTAGCATCAGAGAAATACAATATCTACTCACAGGGGACGATTCATGGGGAAATGTTCCACACCTGATGGAGTACCGAATAAAATGGGCTCGAGATATTTTTTCGTACAACCTTTACGGGAGAAAGGGTGCGAATACAGACCTTTATTTTCGTTAGTTTGTTCTTTTTTTCATGATGTATTATATGAGGTGCTGTACTAAAATATTCTGAGAACGAAAGCCAGAAAAACAATATTATTATTTCAATCATATTACATCATACTTAAACCATAAAAACAAAGGCCAAGTCAAAACTTTATAACCACCAACATTGCATTTCAATAATTTGATTAGCAGTTCCCCCTTGTGTGAACGGAAATATTGGCTCGACATTTCACTTTATTGTGTCCCGGCTCTCCACATCTGCTGCAACGCTTACGCACCCGAGTACCCCTCGAAGTCTCTGCTGCACTACGCAGACGGGTGGTACGAGGTCTGCCTGCTTGGCGATGTGCTGGTGGCTCATTCACATGGACACTACCCACATGCTCAGGTGTTGACCAATCGGATGGGTCGGGCATAGGCATCACAACACCTTGCCATAATTAAAGGATAGCCGTTTGATGATACCACGGTGCAACAAATGCACTAGTCGCAAGTTTGCAATGGCTGTTACATGCACACATTTCGACCGTTATATTATGAAATAGATAATTCTTTTACTAATGATAGTATTGAATATGAATTATACGCATAATAGCATGTGAACTTACTCTATCACCTTCAATGCGTGAATGCATGGGTATTGATGGTACTGGAATCTTCCACACGAACAAGTACACTCCCTTAAATCAATAGTGAAGGTTTTTGAGGTGGAAGTGACCTGAAATGTTGTCGTTGTAAGATTCTCCACTTTAAGTTTCCACGCCTCAGCGTTCAACGCAGCCAACTCGCTCAATAATGCATTAAAAATCGGCGGACATGTTCAAAAACCAGTAACATTTCGGCGAATATGCTCAATTAGGGTCAAATAATCAGTTCACATGCCCAATTTTCGGCGGACAGGCTCAATTTTCGGCGGACAGGATCTACTGGGCAACTACTTTTGGCGGACACGCTAAATTGGGCTACTATTTTTGGCGAACAAGCTGAAATACTATCAAATAATAGGCGGATATGGACGATAAGTCTCAAATAATGGGTGGACAGCACAATTAACCATGCATATTAGCGGAAAAGTCTACGATGGGTGTATGTAGTGGTATTCATGCATATTACATGCATACTTCACCATTTTCTTTGGCGGACATGGATATATATAACCATTTCACTCAGCGGACATGCGTTTTTGAAACCCTAAAGCCCTAAAACCCTAAAACATTAAAAGAAAGCAATAAATAAAATACAATGCAAACAACATTCGTATCTTACCTTTGGCTCTAACTATGGATCCGTCGACAAAAACGGTGGGTAAATACGGGAGCTGATCACCTTTTTATGCTCCAATAATTTATGGATACAGAGGAATGAAGTTTGAATTCACTGTGCCCAATTTTTATGTTTGTTGGTGGTGAAGTTATTTGGTTGGTGGGGATAGTTGAGAGTTTAATGTGACAAGAATTTACATAAATGAACTGATTGTGAAAACAGAGCCTTAATTTTCACCCCATTTAATGAAGTATGTTTCAGTGGAGTGGTAGGTAGTTGCATGTATTTAATCACCTAATTACTGCATGTGTTAATTAATAAAAAGCCTATTATAATCTAACAATTTAAGGAATTTAAAAATTAAATTTCGTGCATTTTAAAATTTGGCTTTTGCACTTCATTCAGCTAGTCCGCCGAATTAGAGGTTATATTTTAGTAGATTTATTTATTTCTTCTTTAATTAATGTGTCACCCCTAAATAATCAACATATTCCCTGACATATCTATTTTGCATGCAACTGTACTTGTCAACTCATTCCCAATACAAAAAGGTGGACCATGCTTGAGGGTATTCATGGCATTGCATGTATTTTTAGGGCAATTTAGATGTATTAGAAAAGGTAGGACAAAAAAGATGTTCACTTCCCCATATAGGGCAAATTGTGGTATTCCCCTAAAACTTAAAGTATCGCACAGATTATGGCTATAATTTTAGTAACCGAAATGCTACCTGATAAACATTAGCTACTCTCATCTTTCCAGGTGCTGCAGCATTTATCGCGTCCTCAATATCTTGAGCTTTAACATCTTTTCTCCAGGTATCTGAGCATACAAAATATTGGATGAGCAATCTAGATATGTTTAACAAATTTAGGATAATAATATATTAGGGAAATACTTCTAAGCTTGATTTAATGTAGTATAACCCTTTTCTCTAGATAATACACAGTAACAAATATCCACACTCATTCCTTGAACAGACATCTAAAGGGTTTCTAGATAGTAGATAGAAATATTCAAAGAATTAATTCATTTTAAAAGTACCATCCTGAGATGACACCACAGATGAATGCAGTTCCAAGATAGACAATTTACTACACATTTCATGCACATATAACTTTGGACGTTAAGTTCAAATCGAGGCAGATTGAATGGGCCAACAAATGGCTAAGATGCCATATAACAATAAGAAATAAGCCAAAAAGGGTGGCTTGGTAAAAGGCCAAAACAGTCAAGCCTTTAAAAGTGAACACAACTTTTAACACATCTAATCCAATCAAAAGTCCTACAGCTGAACAAAAAGCATACCAAAACTGGCTTGTAACAGATGAAAACCATTCTGCAAGATGTAATATCTTGCCATTGTGTGAGAATTTGAACCAGGTACAAGAATCGTCAAGTGCTCTTCCACATATAATTCTGCCAAGTATTGAACAAGGCCCAACATTCCATGGGAGCACCTTTCATTACGAACAGGGGAGAAATAATCTTGGTGGCCCAAAGAAGGGTAGTAATCACAAAAGTACAAGAGGAGCAAAACCCAAGAATGATAAACTGAAAGACTCATTCATATATCCAAATATATCAATAATCAAGCAGAGTCCATCACAGGTTGTAAAATTCAGAGTTAAAGATAAGAAAACTTCAACTACTGAAATCATAAGAGTCAAGAACAATAAGAATACACCTGTGAACAGAAGTAAAATTGCGCACCGACGGAGATATTAGCAGACCTGGCTGCTATCAATGAAAATGGCTGCCGACAGCAAGAGCCACAACCAAGAAGGTGGTGGCAGTGAATGTGCGGCTGCCCAAGGCTGTGAGAAGTCTGAAACTGAAACAAATCCCTAGGCAGCGGAAAAAATCGAAAGAAACCTGGTCGTTATGATGAGGGGAACCCAAAGGGGCTCCAATAGTGAATCGGGACAAGGATCAGAAGAGAGTCGGTTGCGGCTTGCTGATGGCTACAGCGTTGGCAGCCATTGGGAGTCGCTTAAAGCCACACGGGCGGCAGAGAGAAGCGGGCTCGACCATTGACAGGCGGAGGAGCAGTCGCTAGATGTACAGGGTAGGGCTTTAGACAATAATATACTGCGGCGGTGGAAATTTGACAAGAGACACAAGCGGCAGCAGTGAGAAATCATGACGACGAGGACGTGCTCGCATCGACATGGAACGATGGCTAAGGAGCACATCGAAAAGGCGGCGCCGGCGATGAATGAATCTGTAATAAAGCAACACCACAGATCAGGGCCTTTGTGGGAACCCCGAACAGGGGAAGAATTACCTATGAACGGCGGCAAATTCACACGAGGTAATACAATCGAGAGCCCTAGCCATAGGAGACAGACGAAGGGAGTACTGCGGCGGCCAAATAATCCGCCAATAGCACCGGAATTGACGCTGCCATCTGAAAGTGGCGGCGGAAAGTAGTCTGCCCTAGGCAGATAAATTAGAAGGGACCCGCCGAAACATACTGACGGAGAGGATTTGGCAATCGAAATCAGAAAGGGCGGCTGTGTTATGGACGTGGGACGCGACCTTGCTCTTACAGCGAGATATTAAACAAAGAAAACGTAGGCCAGCGCCTAGGGTAGACATGCACCCCATTTCGGAACCGCCGATTCCGGTTCCAAAATAGGAGGAACTGAAATCGAACCGGGGTACGAAGGTTTCGGTTCGAAACCGCCGGTTCCGGTTTTAATTTTTTTTGGATTTTAAGCGTAAAAAATAAAAAAATTAAAAAACCGGCGGTTCAAACCGGAACCGCCGATTTTTTCCCCAAATATGAGGAACCGGAACCGAACCTTCCTTAGCCGATTCCTATTTTTTTGGCCTGTTCTGCAACCGGAGGTTCCTGTTCCGATTAAAACCGCCGATTCCCCGGTTCGAACCGCCGGTTCTGGTTTTTTTGTACATGTCTAGTCTAGAGAAGAATATGAGCAGTGGCCAGATCCCCAATTCAGGGGAAATTTGGCAGATTTGAGAACCCAATCACACGATTAGGGCAGGGAGAAAATAAAAATTTCTAAGTCTCCTATTTATATCTCTCTAATTTTTATATTTAAAATATATTTAAAAAATCATATATGTATTCTTAAAATAAAATATTAAGATAATTTAAGAAAACATAAATAAAAATATGTTGTCTTTGTGCGTGAAATTTTTTTTGTCAACATATGGTATCATATATGTTGTCTTACAGTGAATTCATTTGAAAAGTGGTATATACGACAACACAATAAGACAACACCAGATAATATGTGTTGTCCTTGTGCGTGAAAAAATAATTTAAGATAACATATATATTTAAGGCTACACATATAATGTATACGATAAGACATATTTCTGATCTATGTTGTATATTTTCTGTTGTCTTAGTGTTTTATCGTGTAGTGTAAATTTCCATTGGTAAAATGGTGGTTGGTAAATTTTTAGCAACAAAAATTCAATTCTGTTGATAAATAATTCCATTGGTAATTTATATAATGATTCCCTTGCTAATCCATTGGTAATTACCAACGGATTGAATTCCGTTGGTAAAATAGAGAATAAATCGTTTGTATTCCGGTTCTAAAATAAAAATGTCATTTTTATTGTCGAATTCCGTTGGTAAATTTCGTTGCTAAAAAATATTTTTTTTGTAGTGCATGAGGATGTGTATATATCACTAATTAACATTTCGAGATCATAATCTTAAATGACACTATTCGAATTTCTTGTGAGATTTTTGTGGCGTGACCATCCGATTCGGATTCTCTTTGCTATAGGAAGATCATTTGGTATGGTGACAACACTTAGTCTTAATTATATAAGAGTGAGGTTATTATGCCTCTGGGACACCATGTCATTTGCAATTTCTGTGCTCCTTTGTAATTTAAACCCCAATTAATACATAAGTTTAAATAGAATATGGAGAGAGAGTGTTTACTTCCCATGAGGGCATGGTATGTCTCCGTCGCATAGAAACTTTTGCCATTATATGAGTTAATGTCCTAAAATAAATTCACTCCCATATACTAGAGAATAGATTAGATTTGGAGAGAGCTACACTAGTCACGCAAGTAGACATGGTGTTAATATAATAATTTATATTGCTGTTATTTTACTTAAAAGGAAGGAATTGTTGCACCAAAATATGGAGCAATTCAATTTGGTTACTGCAGGCCATTTTCATATATATATAAATATATTACATTACATTAAATTCATTATGAATAATATGGTTGGAAAGAAAAAAAAGCTGGCAAACAATAAGGTTAACAGAAAGGTAGCTTTATGGCGACAATGGGGATGCGTGAAACACCCTCCTTCCACCATGCACAAACAACGATACCCCCACCCCCTCCCCCCTCCCCTTTTGTTCTCTTCTTCATACCCCACCCCCACCACCCCTCCACACACACATATATATATATATATATATATATATATATATATATATATATATATATATATATATACACACACACGTATATCCTCCATCTTGTTAATAAAAAGATTAAAGAAAGAAAATGTCGATGGCTTTTACTAGCATGGTGGTGGTGCAATTAGGGTATGCAGGTATGAACATCATTTCTAAGCTTGCTATGGATTCTGGAATGAACCCTTTTGTCCACGTGGCCTATCGTCAACTCTTTGCCACTCTTGCCATTTCTCCTCTTGCTTATTTCATTGAGAGGTAATTCTTACACTTATGGTTGAGGTTTATAACATTATTGTTATTGCCACTATTATTTCTTCTACTTTTATTGATAAACATTACTCTCTTCCAAACAATTTTGGGATGGAAGGAGGAGTTCATTTGTCAGAGCTTTCTCATTTTTAGGCATATATTGATACTAAAACAAAATAATTTACACATGCATTGGATTTTCTATTTGAAATAAGAAATTCAAGGGTCACCCATCTGTCTCAAATAAAAGTTTTTTTAATTTTTTTTCAAAGCCGTGTAAAATTTAAAAGATTTTATCCAATTATTCTTAGCAAATTCAACCTATAACGATTTCATCCAAAACTCATATTTCTTAATACAGTATAATAATATTATGAGAATCAAATTCTTAAACATGATATGGAACACTAGGAATTTCTTGTGTTAACAGTGGACATAGGTGTATAGAGGGAGTATGATTTATGTATCTTTCAAAATTTACTCCCTATTTGTGTGTTCCGTATCTCTTATTATATACTTCCTCTTTCAATGTATTTCTTTTTATAATAAATGAATATAGTATTTTAATATATATATAGTATTATGCATGGGAAAGATATAATATTTAATGTAAAATAAATAGTTGTATTAATGTTGTGTGAAGATACTGTATAAATATTTATTTTGTGTGAGTCTCATCTACTAAACAAGAAAATATAAAAATTAAAATGAGACATCTATTTTAAATTGAAAATATGTAAAGATTGAAATGAGACGAATGAAATACTCTCCCGTCTCGAGCAAAGATTTACACTTTGGTTTATTCCAATATAAAATTTACATTTTTCTTTAAATGAAGTAGATCCACACAAAATATATTTTTATGGGATTTACACACATCATTAATACAACTAATCAAACATACTAAAATATTAGTATATCATTAACTAATTATTATAAATTAAAAAAAAAGAAATTAAAAACACTGTGTTGCGTGTCATACATTTAACAATGTTGTGACAAGAAATATTACACCATTTTGAGACGGAAAATCCGAAACGGTGATATAAATCCTGGAAAAGCGGGGGGTGGAAGCTTGTAATGCCACAAATATTATGCTTATGCATGGCGGTAAATCATGAACACCACGTGGCGTCTCATGAGGCTGCTCATTAAACATGTGTCCTAACGGCACTATATATAATAAGAAAAAATTAAATTAATTAATACCTGTACGTATTCATGCGTTTGCTTTGGTCGTCTGCCATTTCGAGTGTCATTAAATTGGTAGGGAGTATTAATAAGCACAACAGACGATGGTGCACTTAATTATCACATCGAAAATACATGCACATATATTATTTATATTTAAATCAAAATAACAAATTTTATCTTCTTTTTTAATTTATTTTCTTCTTCACTTTTGTACCGTAGGGCATGATTTAAGTGTTTGTATTTCTGATTATAGAGCATTAATATGAATTCTTTATATACATTTACATGCATATACCTTAAAATAAAAATTTATTTGCACTCGTTCTAATGTTTATACATCTATTTAAACAGGTTAATGTTTTATTATAAAATTCATATCCTATATTTAACCCTTTAATTCATAATATATTTTACCCTACATTTTAAAAAGTAATTTCAATAAAATTAGAATGTAATGTGAAACAAGCTTGTAAAATATTTTGCCTAATTTTAATGTATTTCTTAATTCAATTTCAGGAAGACGCGGCCTAAAATGACACTGTCGATCCTTCTCCAGATTTTTTTATGTTCTATATTTGGGTAAGTTGTTGAGAATATATAGAAGATATATTCTTTTGTGAGAAATTATATATACGAGATGGTCTGTGAGACGTGTTAAAGTATGCTTATTATATTAGATAATGTATGTTTAGGGGTTGTTAAAGTATGTTTTCTAAAATATGATAAATGATGAATTAAAGTATGATTTTAGAGTGTTATAATATGATGATTCATTATTGACATATTTAACTTATATAATAAGCATACTTTAGTAATGGGTCAACCCGTCTCACAACCGTCTCAAAAAAAACCTATCTCACAAGAGAGTTTCTCTAGAAATATTTGGGGGTGTAATCATAATGCAGTGCTAATATTTTTAAGTTGCAAGAAAAATTAAAACGTAAATAAATAATACTCCTTTTGAAAAAGAAAATACTATTTAAAAGTGATATAATATGATTTATTATAAACATACTTCACATATATAATAAGATTTTAATAATAATAAATCAATCCACCCCACATGAATTCCAAATAAAAATGTGCACATTTTGTAAATATAATATATTATATTTTAAAAAATATACTTTAAATACTAATAAAAATATTTTATTTATAAAACCATAATAATTTAACATGTTTCACAATCCGTCTAACATAAATAATGTCCCATATATAGAATAGTTCACATTTATTGTACATATTGTTTAAGAATTTTTTTTTTGTTTTTCTAACAATTTTATTGACTTTTGGGGTATTTTTAGTAATAAATATATTCTAAAGTATATTATTATATGTGTAAGGTCGAAATAACAAATTTGAAAGTAAAACCATTTTTGAAATTATTGGATAAAACATTTTTATTTTATTTTTTTGGCGGGGTAGGGTTTGAAATGGATGTTATATATAGTTCAATAATTTTTTATCCATTTCACGTTGCTAATGCGTTCTCACACAAAAAAATTATGTTCGTAGATGAGGTGTGCGTCAAATTAAAGTTTAATTGAGAATTAATTAAAAAAAAATTGATATACAAAAATGAAATGATGTGTATATGCAGGGTGACAATAAATCAGATCACATATTTTGTGGGATTGAAGAATTCGAGTCCAACAATTGCATGTGCATTGACGAATATAGTCCCCGCCGTGACTTTCATCATGGCTGTTCCATTTGGGTTAGAGAAGGTGGGATTTCAAAGTAGAGCAGGACAGGCTAAAGTATTGGGCACAATACTGTGTGTGGGTGGAGCCCTATTATTGTCATTTTACCATGGCCCAAATGTTAACATAGGTGAGTCCAGCATCCACTGGAGATACGCTGAGAAGACGGGAACCAAAGACTCTTTGGGCCATGTCAATTTGGTTTTGGGCCCACTTCTACTCATTCTCAGTGCTCTTTCTTGGGCCGTTTGGTTGATCCTACAAGTAAGCCCACCTAACTATATTTAATATTTACTCTTAATTAACATCTTCCTACGACATTTATGCAACTAAAACCACTCATATAGCATGTTCTCTCTCCCCCTTTAAAATTGTACATGCTTACCTTTTTTCTAAAACTAGGATTAAGAAAATTTATCAATTTTATATAATGCAATATTTAAGTATTAAATAAAATATGAAGGAGTTTATATGTGTTAAAAATGAATGATAATTTTAAAATTAAAATATATTATGAGGTTATTGTGTTGGTTCGACACTTTAATTATTAACAATTTAGTGAGAAAAACAAATTTTCTTTAGTATAATTGAAATGGACAGAGGGGAGTAGTCAATTGTGATTTCGTTGTGTCCCTTTTCAACTTTAGAGCCCAGACTTGTTGTACAAACTTCAAATATGTGGTTCATCTGGCGTTTCAAAATTCAAATAAGTACACCAGATGGTTAACGCACACCTGTTTATACATTTTAAAAATTGAAAATAGGTGATGTGTCAATCATCTGATATGTGGTATGTTTGAAACAGCGGACGGAATACACATTGGAAGAGGCAATCCCCTTTCTCAACTTCATGACCAACAAACTTTTTATAAATTAAATACACATGTAAAATTAGTTTAAATTGATGTGCACGCTATATAGCTGGGGAGAATTTGTTAATGGGCACAATTATACGAGATTGTTTAACAAAATAGGATAAAAGTTAGAGTAATATTTTAATACAGAGTGATAATTAATCCATGAAAAGTTATAACTGTGCAATTGAATTATTTAATAAACATGCAATTCATTGGTAACATTTTAAATTAAAAAATAATATATGATCAAGAAAAAGTAATATAAGCTTTTGTTAATTAGTCACGTGGGACTGATTATATAGTTATGTTAGCTAAGCCCGTAATAAAAATTTCACCTAAAGTAAAGGAACTGTCATTTAAACTAGTTTTAGAGAGTTGTATGTATGGTCCATTGATGTACAATTGAGACATTCTTAATTTAACTTGCATATTAGCTAGATCCAACACATTTATGAATGCAATTTAATTTAATTATGTTTTCCTTACAGACAAGAGTGAGCCAAAAATACAGTGCTCCATACTCCAGCTCAGCTATAATGTGCGCAATGGCAAGCATACAATGCGTGATTGTAGGGTTTTGCTTCGACCACGATTTATGGGCTTGGTCACTAAGGCCGACCATTAGGATGGTGTCGACCATTTATGCGGTACTTGACTCGACTCAACTCGATATATACTCTTTGTATTAATAGTCATTAATGAAGAATAAGAAGTGTTTGCCTTATTACAGGGTATCATATGTTCTGCCCTAGCATTCTGCTTGATGTCATGGTGCATAGAGAGGAAAGGACCTCTATATGTGTCGGTGTTTAGTCCATTGCTACTAGTTATTGTTGCTGTTCTCAGTTGGACTTTACTCCAAGAAAAGCTCTACGCTGGAACGTACGTATCATGCAACTTTATACTCCTATTATATAAAACTGGGACGATAGTTCTTTGCACTTTCCTTTTGTTTGTTTGTTTGACAACACTTTTCACACCCCTAAAATGAAAATAATGAATTTATTAAATATTTTAAAAGACTTTTTAATTTCAAAACTGTTGCTCTCACGTTATTCACATAATATACTTTTTACTTTATTCATTTTCAAAAATCATCCCATTAAATTATTCACTTTTTATTTTTATTTGTTTGTCTCATAAAATGATTAAAAAGAAAACAATAATAACATTATAATCTCAAACCACTTTAATTTTAATAATATCTATCCATTTTCGGATCACATATTTTATACTTTATTTAGTATTAAATAATATCAAATTATTCCTCAAAAGTTAATAAAATTGGTTAAAAAGTATATTTTTTTTAAATAATATGAAATAATAAAGGGGAATGATGATTAATCGTTTTGTTGGACAGTATGGTTGATGGCTAATTTTACTCTTCTAGTTCGTAGTTTATTTTACCACAAAATTAATGGAACCTTGTGGTCATGTGCTATTTTACCGATAGAGTTTAAATTTTATCTGTTACATTAAATTTTAATTTTAAGGGTATAATTATAATTTCACTTCTCTGTCAGTCCATGTAATATTATATATTTGTTGTTCGTGATTTATTTTAGCCTTAGATTAGAGTGTGATCTGGATACAGTATTAATCTATGTAAGTATAATCATATTTTCAAATCCTGATTAAAAAGGCTATGAGCAATACATATATATTTTTGCATGAAATTGAATTGATATAATGTTTATTTGTAGGGTGGGAGGGTCAATCTTGATTGTATTGGGGTTGTATGGAGTTCTGTGGGGTAAGAAGAAGGAAGTGAGCAACATTGAACCTATGGTGGAATTTGCAAACAAGGAGAAGCTGGCTACACCAACTCTATTTGATTTGGAATCTCTCTCACCTCCCTATCAATCTAACCATGAAAACAAATGATCAATCAAGTTGTACTAAATTTAATCCTACCTCATTAATCTTGATGATGTATCTATGTTGCATGTCAATGGGCCATTGTGAAAACTCATCATGACGAATTTAAGATTAAACCTTCATCTATGATCGCATGCATGATTATTAATACAATCTTAGAACAATATCTAATGAGTAAATTTAGAATGCATAGATAAGATACAAGAAAATGGCTAGGCTTCAATAATATGAATCACAATTATAATATTCATTTTTACATTTAATATAATTAAAGCATAATAATTCAATCTATTTAGTAATTACATTGCTCTTAACACGGAAGGTACTCCATGAGACAACTTCAAATAAGACTTGATGTTATATTAAATATACACACACACAAATATGATCAAACAGTTGCAGAAGATAAAAATGCAGTTTAGAGATCAAAATTGTGGGTATTGAAATGAAATACGGGCATCACTGGATCGTCGATTGAGATTCCGATTTCTACACTCCCTGGCAACGCTTGTCTTTAGTGAGGGGGCCCACAAACTATAACTCCGATATCAACATTCCCCCATCCGTCTGACATCGTCCCGAAAATCTCTATAAATAGGTGAAAATTAGTGTGAGATAGTTTCACGAATGAGAAATGATAATACATTCTTTTAAAAAAAGTGAGATTTATGAAAGTGATAATCGTCCGTTGCATTATTTAAATTAATTAATCAAGAAAATGTAAGTCTCACACAAACACAAGACTTGCTCAAGAAGTAATATGAGACAAAGGCTTGCACGCTTATTATATATGAACTAGGAAGCAAATAAATATGACTTCACTATTTTGGAAGTAAATTGAGCATTTTGTTTTCTCCACAAATAGAAATACATACCTCCCATGTCTGGTCTCTTACCATACTGAACAGTGTTAATGTATTGTCCCTTCAACGAAGTCTTGTGCATCTTTGTCGTCTCGTCGGACGACAAAGATGCACTCTCAGCTTGATCAAGTGAGGTTTTCTTTTCCCAAACATGCCATAAACCAATTACTACACCCCCAAAGAGGAGAACACTCACAACCATGCACACCACAAGGAGAAGCCCCTTGTACCACCAAGAAGCTATGTTGTAAGGATAAATGTACAATATATGTAGCACACTCGCCGTAATTACTAAATCAATCGTCGAGGCAACCAAGTATAAACCCGACCATACTATGTTCCCTGTTCCGACCAACACCGACATTCGGCCACAACCTTCTGAAGTTGAAGGGAAAACAACAGTTTACACCATCTCTTTTGATCCTTCTTCCTGCACATCATCAAGATTATTCATAGAGATTAAATAGATTAGCAGAATTAAGAAAATAACATCACTTCATAAAGAGAAAGATTGTTATACCAGTAAAAGTTCAGATTGTCTAGTGACATAAGTATGAATTTGGAGGTTTAGCCTTTCACAGAATTTTGGACAGATAGACTCCATGTCAACTGTTTGAAGAAGTGAAAGCTCATTTGATCTTCTAACAGCCCAAATTAAGAGTATGTTCTTCAGAAGACAAGGTTTCGCGTCGTTGATTCGGTGGAGTATATCACTCAAGATAGCCAAGAATGGTGAAATTCCTATGCCCCCTGCTACTAGTATCAAGTTCTCGTACCTGGAAATTACAAGGCAATGGGTGGACGTAAGATATATATAGGCCACCCCGTTTAAAAACTTAAACCGATAGAGACATGCATCATTTAATATTCAATCAAATCAGAGTAGCAGTATATAAGAGTAACAACTACTCTTAATAATTTTAATCAGAGTGCCAGCTTACTTCAAATAATATGGCGATTCATGACCATATGGCCCCTCCACAGAAGCAGTTATTTTGGAAAATTGCCCTGCCTCTTCCGACCCCTTCTCAGAGCAACGTTTCTCGAGTTTCTTAGCCCAATCTACGAGAACCTTAACGAGGATGGAAATATGATTTTTGCCATCCAAAGGGCTCGAGGAGACGCTGAACGGATGCCACTGAAGCCAAGATAGTTCGCGGATTTGAAGAAAAATCCATCCAAGAGCATTATAATGCAAATCTGTTTAGAAAAACAACACCATTAGGTAGCTGATGAATCACAATATCCAATCATTTAAAGGAAAAATGGATGAGATTAATTTACTTGCTGGTTTGGAAAGGACTAGTTCTATGGCTCCACTTGGAAAGCATATTGCTGAAACTATATCTACTGTTCTTCTAGATTGAAAGAAACGAAGAAAACGATCGAGCATGAAGAGAAACAGAGCACCAGCTGCATAAAAGTAGACAAAATGGCCAACATGCAAAGCCATGAAGAAGAAAAAGACCACGTATAATTGATGTGTATAGAAGAACAGTTCGAAATTGATCCGCCTCAAACCGGGGAAGGACGTCGCCCACATGAGTAGACCAGCTACAAGGCAGATAACCCCCGGAAGACGAAAAACGCCTACTTCTGGCCACGCCGTTAGCTGCATGACCTCTAAGAGTTAGTAAGCATCATTACCATATTTTTTTTACATTCATCAGATGGGGCCAAATTAAGATATATCTTATGACGTGCAACATAATGGAACGATGTAATCAAACCAAACCATTTATGAACTATATAAGATACATTCATTCTACTTAATTAGTACCCCTCCGTCCCAAGAATACATTCGCATATTCTTGGGCACGGAGTTTAAGAAAAGTAATTTTTTGGTGGTGTGATGTAAGAAAGAGAATGAGTATTTTGGATAATTGAGTAGAATAATATGTATGATATAGTTAACTTTGAATAAATTGTGTGTAAAAAGGAGGTGACATTTTTGTAATATTGTAGTATTGTAAGATTATTGATATTGTGTATTGTTTCCATTTTTAGGGGGTGAATGTATTCTTGGGACGGTCCAAAATAGAAACGGCGAATGTATTCTTGGAATAGAGGGTGTATTTGTTAATTTTAACGAGTCGGTGCTCGACCAAAAAAGTATTTGATTACAAATTTGCAAACATGATTGTTTTCACAAAACTTGACATGTTCGTGCTCAGGTTCATTAGTAGGCTGGTGAACAGAACCAAATTTGGTTAGTTGAGCAGAATTCACTTTCACTATTTGGTTAGTTGCAATGTAATTACTTTTATTGCAAATTAATTAATTCACATT
Source organism: Pogostemon cablin (assembly GCA_023678885.1). NCBI lineage: Eukaryota > Viridiplantae > Streptophyta > Magnoliopsida > Lamiales > Lamiaceae > Pogostemon > Pogostemon cablin. Next base: position 9,158,750 of record CM042999.1, on the reverse strand, counting down.
TTGAGAAATTTTAAAAAAAAATCTCACTGTTGCAAAAAGCACCAAATTTTTAAAAAGAACCCCACCACATTTGAGATATAAGCGTTTTGTAATAATGGGTTCTGTTTGCAATTAACCCATTACTATTTAATACTCCCTCCGTCCCAAAGATATTGACACACTTTCCTTTTTGGGTTGTCCCACAGAAATTGACATATTTCCTTTTTAAGAACATGGGACCCACACAAAAACAATTTATTTACTTTGACCCACACACCCACCCATCACACTCACCACTAATACAACTACCCACTACACATTAAATATTATTTCTCTCACTTCACTTTACATTAAATTATTATACTCCTTAATCTCCGTGCCCAAAAAAAATGTGTCAATACTTTCGGGACGGAGGGAGTAATATTTTCTCAAATTTTAAGCTAGTCTTGCTCTTTAACATGAACATTTTTCAAATCGAGTTCGAGCTAAGTTTGTTTTACTATTTAATAAACGTTTCTTTAGTCGAACTCACTCTCTCCAAGGGCTAAATATGAACCAAACTCTAGCAGTAATATTAATAATCGATTCGAGCTCAAATAAACCTAAGAGGATGGTAAAATTAGAGTGGACTCACTTCGTGGATGAGGCGGCCTTCAATTGTCCATCCAATGAGAAAACAAAGAGCATGGAGAGTAAAGAGAGTCATGATAATATGTCCCAACCAAACATGATATCTTACAGCTTGTTCAAAGGGGATATCCGTGTGAGAGGAGAAGAATTGATCCTCTAGCCACCGGCAACAACAAAAACGACACGAAAAATATTCCCATCACGCCCAACCGGAGACCTGTAAGCTCCACCATCTTTACACTAAACACAACTGTCACAACCCAAAATTTCATATATATAAATATAAAGTTATAACGGTATAGGACATGACTAAATATTATTTTTATGCAAAATATAAATTCTTTAAAGTAGCGGAAGCTTAAAGGAAAATGTATATAAAATATTTTTAACACTAATAACAAAATCTCAAACATATAATTTAAAAGTGAAAATAAACCTAATGAAATTAGGTTTTAACAATAATCATATTATTCAAAATAAAAAGTCACCCTTTATCTAATAAATAGAATTTATAAAAAAAAGATATTAAAATTTCTAAATTGTAATTGTATAAAATAAACTTGTTCAATTATTCTATTTTCATACCAATAAACAATACCCACCCATCGCCTCTCTCTACGTTTCATCTCTTAAACCTGAAATGATATGAAGTGATGGGATGAGCAAACCACAAGCTCAGTGGAGAAACATACTTGCCAGAATTAAATACCACTTATGTAAATACCAAATAAGTAACATGCAATGTAGATATAAATGTAAATGTACTGAATAAGATTTCTTAATTATTCAAGTAGTAAATACCTCGTTTATAAAGGTCAGGAGACCTATATGTACATGTATGAACTCAAAGATATCACATAACAGCAGTTAATAGAGTCATGTAAAAATTCCCCACCTGGAATGAATGTCGTGGATGCATATGGATATAATTGATTTTACTTGAATCCTTGTAATGTTGTCATCTAACATGAAATAAATTACTTTTAAATATATCATTAAATATAATCTTTAAAGTTTTAAATAAATGAAATTGAATGACAAAGTAAAATTAATTATGAGTAGAAATATTTTATAAGTTTGAAATATCACAAATTGAATGGGATGAAAATAAAAGTTCAAATAGAATGTTAAACATACATGAATATTAATATTTAAATTTAAAAATAGTAAAATAATTATAAAATCAGTACGAAACTTTACTTATACATACTAGACTTATATTAATACTCCCTCTATCCCATTTCAATGTTTACGTTTGTTTTTTGCACGTTGATTAAGGAGTATAATATTTTAATAGATAGTAGGTGGAAAGACATAATATTTAATGTAAAGTGAGTAGGTGTATTAGTGTTGGATAATATATTAATTATTTTAGGTGGATTCCATATTTCAAAAAGGAAAAGATAAACATTGAAATGAGACGCGCAAAATAGAAACATAAACATTAAAACGGGATGGAGGAAGTACAACATATTTAAATTTCATTAACTTTAATGATGTATAACTATATGTTTCATATTTTCAAAACTGAAACTATAGAAGCTGGAATTTCTAACACGTTGTGATAAAACACACGTATCTTAAAATATATAAGTTAAAATTATTTAAAAATAATAAACGTCATACTGAATATATCAAAATATAATATATCCAAAAATCATAATTTTTGGAAATCAGTAGATAAGATTTTCATATTTTTGAAGTTACATTAAGATTTACTTGAAACAGATTTTGAAGTAGTATAAAAATAATTATAAATAATGTATTCATAAAAGTAATGTGAAATTTCGATATAATATGTTAAATAATATATTTTAACATATATATAAAAATTAGAATATTTGGGATAGTTTAAATATTTGTTGTGTAATTTCAAATAAGCATTAAATCAGAAATCAAAACAAGACATGCTGATAATATAAAATTCATATATAAATTAATAAAGTGATATAAATTAATTTAAATTATTCCAGAATATTAGTAACATCATAAGGCAATGTATATTCGAAAATGAAGATTTTTAGATATCTTTAAATATAACTTTAAAATTTATAAATATGAAACATCGTACTTTTGACAGAACAATCAGAAGACTTGTTAAATTAATATATATTAATATAAACTTAAGTTAAATCTAAAAATTTTACTGAGCATCCTAAAATACGCGAGTTATGACATATTAAAAATTCAGCAGATTTGGAAAACTATAACTGTACAATTTGAATTTTCTAATAAAATACGCATACAAATTTCAGATTCTACAGGCAGAAGTATAAAATTCGTATAAAATAAAATACAACTTCAAAAATCATAAAATTTTAAATATAAGTCTAAAACTAATCAATGAAATACATATTAAAATTTCATGGCTATTGGAAATAAAAATATATGGATTTAAAAGATTAAAAATGAGTTACCTTAATTTTGTAAGTAAGGATGACACTTTAAAATATACATTGATGGAGTGAAAAAAATATTTGAATAAGTTTTTCTGGTCTTCTGCTAGATTTTCAAAGGAGAGACGACAAAAAAATATGTTTCTCACTTTATTTTTCTATATTTTGTAAACCCTAGTTTCTACGGTGCAGGAATGAAATAAATATGAATTAAAGGCCAGTATTTCTTTTTATATGATGGATAACTTGGGCTTTAAAATGAACTTTTACATAAAAGTATATTTGGGCTTAGGGTTCTAATTTAAGAAAATTAGAAATAAAAATGAAAGGGAATTTAAACTAACTAAAATTTAATACTTATAAAAATTTGACTAAAAGTTTTTAATGGGCTTTGAATAAAAATTGCTATATATTTATCTTTATTTTAAAAGAAAATAAATAAATATATTTATATAAATATTCTGGATATTACAACAACAAACTCATTACAACACATATCAAGGTATAATCACACCTAATTTATAAAACATTATTGGCTTTTTGTGTCATCAACAAACTGCAGTTGAGGCTTAAGTCAAATCATCAACTTCTTTGGTTCTACTGAATTTATCATTAATGCTCATTTACACGTATATTTGTTCAACATATGAAATGAAAGCAAAGAAAAACATGAAACATAAATTATGCATAGTCTTGCATGTATGGACCCTATATCACCATATTCACATATTATGATCAATTCTTCTCCGAATTATTTTAATTATTAATTCAATTTAATACAATTAGTTTAATTTTTATTTTATTATGAATTATTTTATGTCATTTTTATATTTATAATATATAATTTATACATTATATTTAATAAAAAATTCCTTGATTAAATTATGAAATATAAAAGATATTTTAAGAGAAAAAATCATTATTAAATTAAAAAAAAACAAAAAGTCTATATTTTTATTGAAAATAAGATTAAATTGAGAGAAAGATAGGAAGGTTGTATTTTTCTATGAAAAAAAAAGTACGTGATTAAATTGATAAAAGATGAAAATATGGTGTATTTTAATGTAATTAACCCTTAATTTAATATCACGTACTCTCACCATCTTACATTTAGTTATTGTAGTTATGGAGTTTATGGCGATTTATTTTTTATCAACTTTATTAAGTTTTAGAGGGTTATGTAGTCTTTTTAGATATAATAAATAAATTATAAAGTTTGTTTACGTGAAAGTGATAAATTTATAATTAAAATGTACTTTTAAGGTTGATATATATATATATATATATATATATATATATATATATATATATATATATATATATATATATATATATATATATATTTGCAATATAATGTGGGTGGAACGAAAATAAAAAATTTAAAATTTAATGTGGGACACGAGGAGTATATAATATTTATATTTTTTTATTTATTTAATTTTATTTAAGTTTAATTTATTATAATTTCATTAATGCATATCTTCAAAATATTGAATGCATATTTACAAAATTATTGATAAATTTTCATTTGATTAATTGTTTTAATGAGATAATTATATAAAAATTAGTTTGATATAATTTATTTTAATTTTATTAGTTATACTAAATGTAGATAGTTGATTTTTTTTATGAATGGAATGAATGATTAATGTTGTTGGAACTTGTAATATGATTTAATTGAACTAATCTAACATAATATTGAAAAAAAACATAAAGAAAAAAACACACAAGAACTCCTCTTAGGTGTAAAGTTAAAGAGGAGAATATTATTTCTCTATTATTTATTTATTTTTATTTTAATTTTTATTCGAGGTAGGAATTGATCCTCTCCTTTACGGTGGGTGGAAGGAGTATTCAGTAATGATAAATGATAATGTCTTATGTCCGGGAGAGCCTCCTATCTATATAAGTGAGTTGGGACTTCGGCCTACTAGTCTTATATTTAATGCCTTAGGCTTGTAGCCTGTACACTTTTAATACCCTAGGCTTATAGCCTATACATAGGGAGATGTGGGGGCTGTCATAATTTGACTCATTTTATAAAATGTGACACTTGACTTGATAGGTCATCTACCATTCTTCTTGGGGGACCTCAGTCCAGAAGACCTCGGTGCCGAGGAATCTTGGCCTCGGAGAATTTCGTCGACTCGAGGGACCTGATCGGCCCAGGAAACCTTGGTCTCGGGTGATCTCAGTCAGCAATAGAAGACCTCAGATCGAGGGATCTCGATCTCAGTTTGCTCCAAAATTCAGTCATCTTGGGGAATTAATCATCTCAGGACTCAATTGTCTTGAGGAATCGATTGTCTCCGGGACTTAGTCATCTTGGGAACTCAATCGGCTCCGAGACTCTATCTGGTCCTTTATATTGTGTAGCGATTTGGGTATTGACCGTCAATTACATTAGCCCCAAGGTTTCTGTTTATAGTGGAATTGCCAGGACTGACTGGCCCCATAACTACAGATGATCCTATGTTGGCCTCATTAAAAATCTTCATATGAAAAAAAACCTGTGGAAAAAAATCATATGTAGGGAAGAGTACCAACTCATCGGCGGGTTAATTATCTTGTAAGTAGCTATCTTCGTCACTTCAATTATGCAATGACCCATCAAGAGGACTTAATTTCAAAAGTATGAGCCCCAATTTTCTTCATGTGGAATATCTTTTTGGGACGTTCGTCTTTGCTCCGTACTAATATATTAAGGCTTGGTGATTTACTATGTTGGTCAGATACAATTTAACTCATAATCTGATCCTCCATAATTTGATTACGGTCCCAAACCTTTGTAGAGGTGGCTTTATAGGCAATTTTCCATTGGGTTGCATAAATAAACATAGTGGTTAATGCATTTTTATTTTCAAATAAAAAGATTTAATAAATTAATTGAGATTATCTAAGAATCTACTGTTCCTAGACTTATCTTTAGCCATTTGATCATGGGCTTTAACATTTTGGCAGGCTTGTTGGCCTTTTGTAAGTCGTGTCTCATTTTTTTGTAGGCTCGTAAGGCCTGAACCTCATTTATGGGTCTTCTCAAACTTGCATCTAGGCATTGTGTTGGAGCTTTTCTTTAGTTTAAACCTTTTAAGGTCTAAGCCTTGTATAGGAGGTTATATGAGCTCATACTTTAGCTATGTGGACTTACACCTCAAACAAGAGCCTCTTTGAGCTTCTTCTAGGCTTTACCTTAGCTGTTTGAGCCTATGTTTGGGTGCACTACGACTTCTTAAGTTACCCCTTGGCTATTGGGCCTTAACTCTTGAGCTTAGCCTTTTGGGGTTCATATCTCGGCTGTTTGGGAGGTTTATAAGTCTATATACGCATGAGGTTCAGTAGAGCTTCTTGAGCTACTCCTTGGTTATTAGGTCTTAGCCCCCAAGTTTAGCCTTTTTGGGTCCATACCTCAGTTGTTTGTGTGCTTTTGTTTTGGCATATGATGATTTTTGAGTCTCCACACTCTTAAATATCTTTAAAATGACTCATCTATGAGTCCATGTAGGACCAAGTATTTGGAGAATTTCTGCTTAAGAGACTAGGAATTTGACAAACTAGATGACTGATCAACGTAGAAATTGCTAGAAAATATTGCCTATTTTTATCTAGTTTTTAATAATTAAGGTTGCCTTTAATAATTAATTTATTTAATTCCTTAATTATTGTGGAGAAGATTCTTTTGTTTGAATTTGTAGGATTTTGAGCATAAATGACCTTCTTCATTCCATTATGAAGGCGCGAAAAAAATGAAGATGCATTCGGAGTTAAAATGAGCAAAAAATTGGCTAAAATGGTACTTCCTTCATCCCGGAGATATTGACGCATTTTTTTTAGGAACGGAGATTAAAGAGTATAATAATTTAATATAAAGTGAAGTGAAAGAAATAATATTTAATGTGTAGTGGGTAGTTGTATTAGTGGTGAGTGTGATGTATGTGTGGGGCCATGAAAATAAATAAATTGTTTTTGTGTGGGTCCGATATTCTTAAAAAAAAAATATGTCAATTTCTGTAGGACAACCCAAAAAGGAAAGTGTGTCAATATCTTTGGGACGGAGGGAGTAATTATTGAGAGTAAAAATAAGCATGTTTTAGTGTCCAATCTAACACCTTTTTGATGAGTATTGTTGTTATATATTAGCACAAGTGTCATATATTCGATATATTAGAGAAAAAGATGCACTTGAGGTGTTTTATTATATTTTAGGTGGAAAAAGGATCAAAAGTGCCAAGTTGGAGAAAAGGTGCAATTTGTGCAATGATGCTGAAAAATGCACGTCCAACTTGTGTAATTATTCTGTATTCGTGTTGAGCTCTGAATTGGATGTGTAATATATGGTTTAAAATCCATAGAAGATAGGGTCGTTTTGGCGTAAAGAACACCTCAAATGGATTCCAAACGAGAAAGTTATGATCAAAATAGTGACGTCGTGCAAGCTGTGCCGAACAGAATGGCAGTGCCACTTTTCATGACTTGTTATATATTCAAATGTTATATTTTCTATGATTTTTTTATATAGATAGAAAGCCAAGGAAGAGAGGATCACGTGAGCACAATAATTACTTAAATTAGAGGTTGGATGTGAAAGTTATGTGCGAAACAGTGAGACTGCGCAAGCTTGCTCGACCAGAGGAGATCCATTCGATCTCCGTTTGACCAAAATCACTTTGGTCGAACGAAAACACACAGATCTGATTTTTACGGAATTTTCACCCCCTGTTCGTGAATTTTTGTATTTCTTAAGTAAAAGTCCATCCAAGGCCTATAATGAGAGCTCACAAGTATAAAAGAGGGTATAGATCACATCATTATTGAGCATAGATCATAGAGTCATATTGGATTGGAGAGAGAGCCACAAATCCATCCTACACCCCACAAGGGGGGATCACCCCCAATCATCATCCACATCCTTTCCTCCATTCATCCATCACTTTGAAGATTCGTCTGTGGAATCAAGAGGAGGATTCAAGACGGAGAAGGACCCGACGACTCCCACATCTAGGGTTTTATTCGTTTCCTAATTTATCTTGTATTTTCCAGATATCCGGGTAAGATCTATCCAATACCCATGATTATTCTTCGTAACATCATGGGCTAGAGCCTTTTTGGTAGAATTAGGGTTTGAAGGTTTTTACGAATTAATTAAACTTTTGTGTGTAAACTCCGTACTACACTACTTGTGGATTTATTTTATATATGATTGTGCTTTCTTAATCCATATTCACGGTCTTTTTGTGCATCTTCAATTGGTATATAGAGTCTGAATATATATCTTGGTTGTAGATTGAGTGTGTTCACCGCTGAACAGGATTTCATATTATGATTCTAAGTGAGGGGACTCTGAAGCTTCATTAGAACTATCATATATGAATACTTATTAATTGAATTGAATTCGGGTTATTAAGTAGGATAAAAAGAATAATTTTATAGTATCTATAAAGGGAGCTCATATCGGGTTAGAGTACCAATTGGCTAGGGAAATAATTGATACTGATAGTACCTAGAAAGGGGGATGTAATTATATCTCTTGCTCCGAGGTTATTCACGCGTGTTACACGCATGTTTACTTGTGTCTATAGAGTATATATGCATAGTTTAGTGATGCGTCCATATTCCACAAGGCAGAGTCGGACATCAACACACGGAAGAAAAATCAATACGTAAAACTGGATTATCCTAGGGCTACCTATTCTCCTACTTGATCCACTTTCATATTGTTCTAGTTCTATTTATTTTATTTGTTATTTAATTTAATTGTTCAGTAGTTAATAATTATATCCCAACGTTAATGCCATCTTGTCTTAATTAATTTAGATAATAATTAAATTGATAATACATCGTCCTTTGGGTTCGATATTCACTTGGTCGCTTGCTTAAGCTGCAATTGATATCTTTAATACTTGGGGATTAATTTTGCGTGTAAAGAAAATGCGCATCAATAATATAGCACAATCCAAAATTTCAGCTAAAGATTGTTGTAGCCCATTGCAATTTTTGGCCCATTTCATTTAAATTTGAACAACCCAAGAGATGTGATTGAGCCCAAATACCCATTTGGTGATCCATCTAATTGCAAATAAGATGTTCCACTAATTGAATTGGACTTGTTTGATCATCAAGAGCCATCTGCAAGAGGAAAGCATGCATTTTAATCAATAAAAATGGGCCCACATCTCAGATTTTAAATAGAATTTAAAAGTTGAGATCAGCCACTTTTTTTATTTGGGGGCCCACTACATAATTGAAATGTGTTGGGGATTAGAAAGAAAAAGAACTAACACATCTGTGGGAAGTGTATGCATCGACCAATAGAGAACTGCACCATACAGAGAATTTCACCTTTCAACCCTTCATTCACCCCTTCTTCCCCAATTCATCATCCATTATATTCCATGCACCAAACTCCATTCATTAATTCCTCCATCATCTAATTTAAGTGATCAAGTAAGTAAGGGAGATTAAAATTACAAAAGAAGATAGAAAAGTTTCAAGTGAAGAAAATCAAGGGGAGAATTTTTTTTTTTGTAATTTTCTTAGGTTTAATCATAGAATTTTGTAAGATAATTAATTTTGTTTTGCTCGATACTATGTTTGGCAAGCTAATCTCCTTTGTGGGATTAGCTCCATGATTGGTGCTGGATATATAATTTGGTTTTTATGCAATTTAATTTTAATTTTAATTAGGCATTGAGTTATTTCTATCATTGATATTAATTGCTTGATTCGTGTGAGTAATTATCTTGGGCATGTGATTAGAATGAGAATTAAATTATATGTTTAGGATTAGTTCATTGAATCATTTCATCATACATTTCATGTGCATTAGTTTAGAATGAGATAGAGATATCCTTCTAGATTTAGAACTATTTGATAGAACACTACGTTGACTTAATCGAGAGATTGATTAATTAGGTGAGGTGACCCATACAATTAGTAGATTCATAGTGCCTATAAAGGGAATATTGTATGTTATTTAAGAACTCGTAGAGTAATTATTACCTATTAGAAGGTGTTTACTTTTTTCTTTTAAATTGGTAAATTATTATTTCGGTTCCAACGGTTACAATATACAATAAAGTATAAAGCATAACATATCTCGTCCCTATAACTACCTTGGTTTGAAGCCCTAGGTGTACATCCTTAGTAATTCAAAAACAGTCTGACTATCTGACTCAGAATCATGTTCGCAATGCAATCCGGAGGCAGCATCCTCGTGCCAAACAGTAGAGCATTCCTCTCCGTCCATACAGTGTAGATCATGGTTTAAAAAGCAATGACAAACAGTCTCCTTACTTTTTTATTGTTCCTTGTGTCTTCATGTATCTTTCTGTACACATCTCCAACTGATGTGAATTGTCTCCGCCACCCTATTCCTCTCTTTGCAATGTCCCATATTCGTATTGTATATGGGCATTGGAAAAATAAGTGAGTTTGCATCTCCGTACTTCCTACACAAAATCCATAATTGAGTTCTCCATTTAAGTTCCACACTCTATCTTTGGTGTAGACCCTTCCTCTATGTAGTAGTCACAATCTGAAACTATGCTTCCTCACAATCCACTTATGCCAAATATTCTTGTATATGAACAAGATTTCACCCTTGATTTCCTTCATCAATTTGTGATACATGAGGGCTGGGATGAACCTCCCATGTACACACTTATGCATCTTTGCGTCAATTTCTTGGCCTTTCTCTAGAACTTGCATAATCCTATTATGTAGGTGTATCATGGTTCTCTAAGAGTACGAGGAACTTGCTGTTGGAATCACCACCATCCATGTGTGTTGCCTTAGGTATATTGAATGAAATCATCTCACCCAAAGTGAGGTCGTTATACTATGAATATCCCAAAGTGCTGCTGCCATAAGTGCCGTATTCCAAGTCGAAACGTCTTTCAACCCCAATCCTCCATTATGCTTGGGTTGAGTGACGTCCTTCCAAGACACTGCACTCGCTTTTGATCCCCAAAGGTATCTCCTAATCAATTCTTCTATTTTCTTCACCATAATACTTGGAATCTTCACCATAGCGCACCAAAATGACAAGACACCATATATACCGGAGGTAATGAGCTCAAGTTTTCCAGTAAAAGAGAGTAGTTTTGAAGACCATTTATGGATCATGTTGTTGACATCATTCAGTAAAGGAGAAAAGTTTTCGATTCTAGTTCTCTTGCCACATATAAGAATTCCCAAATACTTGAACGGGAGCATGCCTCGAGGGTAGGGAAAGATGTTCGTGATTCGGGTTACTATTCTGTCTGTCGTACCAGCAATGATTTTAGATTTAGTGGGATTAACAGATAATACAAATAGCTTTTCAAACAACAACAATGATTATTTGATGCTCTTGGCTGTTTTAGTATCACCATATCCCATAATCAAAAGGTCGTCTAAAAAAATCAAGTGAGAGACTTCAACTCTATTGCATAATCTCGAATGGAATTTGAAGTCTTTCTTCCTTATTTTATCCTTTAGTAGTCTACTATAGTTTTCCATGCATACCAAAAATAGGAGGGAGGATATAGGATTTCCTTGTCTTAATCCTCGCTGTCCCTAAAAGTACCTTCAGACTGTCCATTAATCAATAAGGTGTATGTCGGGGTCGTAACACACTCTTTTACCCATTTGCAGAAAGTGTTCGGAAAGCCTAGACCATGTAGAATATCAAATAAGAAGCTCCAACTCACAGTGTCATATGCCTTAGATATATCTACTTTGACTGCAATTCTAGGTGCAATGTTGTGGGATCCACGACCATAACCTTGGAAGATCTCCTCTGCCAATAGGATAAAATCTCTCATCTTTTGCCCTTTCATGAAACAATGTAGTACAGGATCTACAATGTTAGGTAAGCACCTTCATATCTAGAAGCTATTACTTTTGCAATCACTTTATAAATAGTATTGCAACAAGAAATGGGCCTGTAGTCTTTTACTCCAGGTTCATGAGATGACTTCGGAATGAGCATAATGAAGGTGGCATTCAGTTGCTTCAATAGTTTCCCTTTATTGAAGAATTCCAGGACTGAACTGTTAAGTCTTTCCCCACCACCGTCCATGCCTCTTGGAAGAAGAGGGGGTGAAATCATCCGGACCTGGAGATTTGTCTTTGTTGATCATCCATAAAGCACTCTTGACTTCTTCAGCAGTGACTGTTTTCTCCAACATTAAGGCATCAGTCTGGAAGATCTAGGACCCAATAGCAAGACTTCCTCAACAATTTGTGTAGTAGGTGAGTTGCAATGTCCCATGAAAGATTGGTAGAATTAAAGGAATCTATCCACCATCATTTGGTAAGAAGTAGTCTGCCCACTCTCTGTGAAGATCCTATATATATATACCATTTCGTGAAGAATTGCCATTAATCAGAGAGTAAAAATATTTAGTACCTCGATCTTGATTGGTGACATGTTTGATCTTCAGCAGTTGGGATATATAACTAAGTTCACGCTCCTCCAGATGCTTAACTCTTTGTATATTCTCATTGATTTCCAAAGAAGCCCCCTCACTTGTTGGATCCACAATGAAGGTGAGTTGAAGGTTTGCTAGGTGCTCTCTAGCCCGCTTCACTCTCTCTGAAATATGAGTGAAGTTGAAATGATGGAGCTCCTTCAGTGGGTTCTTCAGATTCTTCAACTTAGTGCAGAGTCTGAATTGTTTCGTTCCTTTCACATACCCCTGCCATTGGTTAGCTATTAAGAGTATAAATTTATCATGTTTGGACCATAGATTGTATAACCTGAATGGCCTCGATCGATGAGATTTAGTCTCCATAAATTAATCACTGCTGGACAATGGTCTGAAATTGTGCCTTGGGGAAGAAATGCGGTTTCCACAATCCATCTTTGACTCCTCCATAATTGACATGTCAACACTCTATCCAACTTGGAGCACATAGAACTGTTAGACCAAGTGAAGTAGCATCCTGAGGAAGGTGTATCTTGTAGTCCCAATAAGGCCAAACTGTCAGTCATTTCCCTCCTTCCTGGATTATTGGTTGTACTTGATCTTTCTGCCTCCGTGATTGTACAATTGAAGTCGCCCCCCACTATCTATGTGTCATTTATTAGTGGAAATAATTCCTCCAAATGTTCCCATAGTTTGCATATGGCAACATATATATTACAAGCATATAAATTGATACACAAAACCTTCTCATGGTAATCATACATTTTGCATTGGCTGTCAAAACTTGTTCATGAAAAACAAAGTTTTCCAAACTAACCTGCTTATGATCCCATATTACTAGAATTCTACCACAAGTGCAGTAATCAAAATTATTTGGATATTCCCAACTAGGTACTGTTTTGGAGACTATATTCTGCATAGAGGTACCAGATTTAAGCTTGGTCTCCAACAACCAAGTAATAATCACGTTATACTCTCGCATTAATTATCAAAGTGCATTGTGGGTTGGTGTGCGCCCCATCACATGCATATTCCATGTAAGTAAACTCATGAGAAGTAGTCATCGAATATGTAACCATCCGAATGAGCATTCATGAGTTTGTCAAATTCTAATTCCATCCCCCAACTTTTCCTTTTAAAGTTCCTGCAAGTGGAGGGAGGGGAATCATCACTCATACACGGTGGATGCCTCTTGAAGTATTCCTCATAGGCATTCCTTTATGCTGTAGATGGGACACGCTTTACAATTGGAATTACCCGACTCTTTGGCTTGCTGATTGGACTAAGGTGGATCTGGAGTCGGTTCCTTGTGAGGATTTGGGTTGGGTTGTTGAGGAGTCTGAGCTTGGACAGTGATAGGAGGATCATTAGCCATCGGAGCCTCTGGAGGGGAGGGATTGATCGGTGTGAAATTCACCTAGAATTTTGGGCTTAGTTGCATGAATTTACTTGAATTTATTTGGCTTTAATTTAAAAATTAAACATGATTCTAATTGAAATTCTATTAATTGCTTGATTACTTGGAGAGAGGTATTTTGTTTATTTTTGCAGAGAATGAGTGTTTTTGAGCTTAAAAGAGCGATGGAAGAAACGGGAACACTACAAGAAAATTACCGAATTTCAACGGCGAAAAATCATTGAAAAATGCAAAAATACCGTTGGAATTCATGATTCCAACAGATATTCCAACAAATTTTTTCTGTTGGAAAAGTAGTCGTTGGAATGTCATTTTTCCAACAGCATTTTCAACGGTTTCAAAAATCCAACGGTGAATCCAACGACATTTTTTGTTAGAATTTATTTTTATCTAAAAGTGATTCAAACATTTTTCCAACGGAATTTTCTTTTGGAATTACCGTTGGAATAAATTCCAATGATCTTTGAACTCCGTTGGAATTTTCCAATGATAAAAAAAATATTTATTCGGATTCGAACCCTTGACCTCTTGCGTATATCACCTTGTCATTTACCAACTTAACTAATATGTATTTTATGTTATAAATTGACATTTAAATTTATTTAAGTCTCTCTTTTTGATGGAATTTTCATAGGAATTTTCCAATGGCTTAAGTTTAATTGGAATTTTTATTAAAAATTTTCAATGGTTTATCAAGCTATTGGAATTAGCATTGGAATTTTTCAATGATTTAAATTTATATGGAAATTTTCGTTGGAACTTTCCAACTATTTTAGGTTTTATAGGAATTTTCGATGGAAATTTCCAATAGTTTATCAGACTATTGGAATTAGCATTGAAAATTTTCAACGGTTTAAATTTCCATGGGAATTTTCGCTATAGTTTTCTTGTAGTGTAATTAAATTGGGATGGAAATAAGAAAAAAAAAAGTTGCAGCTGAAAAAATAACATATTTGAAGGGGGATACAACAATATTTTTTCATGGGTGTTGTGAAAAGTGAGCATAGAGAATAGCTAAAAGCGTTGTCTATTATGGATCAGAAATATTATCTATTTGCGGAAACAAAGCATAAGCCACTATAAGAGATATTCGATCGAGTTTTCAACTCCTCGATTGAATTTTTAAGATTTTTCCCACGTCATCTGTTCTGCTTTTCATGCAAGGATGCGTGCTGATGGGCTGCTCAGCTGGGCCATGTTGCTAGAAGAGAATTGGGCCCACTACAAGAAAACTGTGAAATTCTAACAGAAAAATTCCAACGAAAAGCAAATCCGTTGGAAATTTTAGAGTTCCAATAAATTTTCCAATGAAACTTTAAACTGTTGGAAAATTCCCATGGAAATTTAAACCGTTGGAAATTTTCAATGCTAATTCATAGAGTCTAATAAACAATTGGAAATTTAATCTAAAACTATTAGAAAGTTCCAACAAAAATTTCCATATAAATTTTAACCGTTGGAAAATTCCAATACTAATTTCGATAGCTTGATAAACCGTTGGAAATTTCCAATAAAAATTCCAATTAAATTTAAGTTGTTGAAAAATTCAAATGAAAATTCCATTGAAAAAAAAGTTTAATAAATTTAATGTCAATTTATAACATAAATTATATATTAGTTAAGTTGGTAGATGATACACTGATATACTCAAGAGGTCAATGGTTCAAATCCGAATAAATTCTTTTTTTTCCGTTGGATAATTTCAATTAAATTTAAGTTGTTGGAAAATTCCAATGAAAATTCCATTGAAAAAGAAGTTTAATAAATTTAATGTCAATTTATAATATAAATTATATATTAGTTAAGTTGGTAGAGATACACTGATATGCTAAGAGGTCAAGGGTTCAAATCCGAATAAATTCTTTTTTTTCCGTTGGATAATTTCAATTAAATTTAAATTGTTTGAAAATTCCAATGAAAATTCCATGAAATTTTTTTTAATAAATTTAAATGTCAATTTGTAACATAAATTATATATTAGTTAAGTTGGTAGATGATACACTAATATACTCAAGAGGTCAAGGGTTCAAATCCGAAGAAATTTTTTTTTTCCTTTGGATAATTCCAACGGACTTGGAAGAACGTTGGAACTTATTCCAACGGTAATTCCAATAGAAAGTTCCATTGTAATAATATTTGAATCACTTTTAGATTAAAAATTCCACCAAAAAAAAGTTATTAGATTCACCATTGGATTTTTTAAACTATTAGAAATGTAATTGGAAATATGACATTCCAACGGCCAATTTTCCGTTGGAAAAAATTTGTTGGAATATCTGTTGGAATTATGAATTCCAATGGTATTTTTACATATTCCAATGGTTTTTTGCCATTGAAATTTGGCATTTTTCTTGTAGTGGCCGCTAGAGCGTGCATTGGGCCTTTAATTTAAAAAAAAAGAATTAAATCGAACCCGCGACCTCTGCATGATGAGGTTGCCATTGATATTAAACCGGCCTGCGTAAGCCCATTTTCTCCACTTAAGCCCATTTTATTCACTTAAGCCCATCACCAAAATGTTGCCCTAAACCATCCACACATATATATACCCTCCTTCTCATCTTTGGAGCCACTAATCCCCACTCCCAATTCCATTTCCTCCTCCACACATCTCACTCCATTTGTTCTCTTCTTCACCACCACTCTTCATCCATAAAAATTCTCCGTTAAATAGTTGTAAGATCCCTCCCCCTTTCGGGGTGAAGGATCCCTAATTTTAAATATTTTTCTAGATTAGAAATTTATTGTTTTCAAAGAAGGTGGAGACATTGTTGAGAGGAAAATTTCACGTATTTTATGTGTGCACATTACACTATTTTACTTAGGAAAGTCATCATTTTTGCATGGAATTGTGTACGTTTATGTATTTACATAATTTTGAGGCTACTAAGGTGTTTTTATGAGAAATCAGGTTTTAATCTGATATGGAGGTGTTGGAGGCATGAATTGATGATGAATTATGATAAGTTCTCTCCAAATTGTGTATTGATCTCCCTTAATCTTTCATGGACTATTGCAGGGCTATTTTTTGACGATTTCTGCTTCAAAACACTATCTGAAATGCATATATACAGTACAGAATCGAACAGGCCGCAATTGGGCTCAGAACTGGGCCGCTCGGCACCCAGCTCGGCTTGAGCTGAGCCTAGACCCGGCCAAACGGCGTCCGAGCCGGCTCCTATCCACGTTCCACGTCAGCTGGGTCCCATCTGGACCCCACTCGACTAACTTAGCCACCAGCTCGGCTTGAGCAGCTGGCTGAGCTACTCCCGGCAAGGTTTGTTTTGGCTCTGTTTCGCTCCGCTTTGGATCCTGCTCTGTTTTCCCCTGTTTTCTGCCTTCAAAACTCACAAAAACAACTTAGTAGCCTCAAAATCATGTAAATACTTAAACGTATATAATTCCATGCAAAAACGATGAATTTTCTAAGTAAAATGGTGTAATGTGCACACATAAAATGCGTGAAATTCCACTCTCAAGAGACACCAAGGAGTGGATGATCTTCATGAATGTAAAACTTCATTAGGTGAAATCTAATCCTACTTATTATCTTTATATTTTCTATGTTTTGGTGGTTGATTGAAGGCATGATTATTAATTAAATTATGAAAATATCTTGATTTAATTTCTGACTTTGATTAGGTATCATTTATGAAATTCACATGCTTGTAATAATATGGGATTTATGCCTTTGATATTAGTGTATAGTGATTAGGTTGTGTATTGTGTATCGGCATGTCTTGTCGTTGCTTTACCCTTAGTTGCTTTGCATGATTATCATATATGAGATTCTTCCATTTATTAAATGAGGTTTTAATATAAGAGGAACCTAGCCAAGGAGTCCTTATGTTTAGAACAACATAAATGAACACTAGGAAAATCACATAGGCCCGAGGATTTAACTAGTGAAGGGAACCCCATCCATATAAACGTAGTACCTTGAAGGGGATTGCAAGTAGGATCGATCCTAGGAGCTTTTTAGGGATTGTGAAAACAATCTACATCCTATTCACTATGGCCATTGGGGATAGGTATAAATCGTGATCGCCCTTACCATGATTAGCTTAAAAATGAAAAACAATTAAAGATGTTGGATGATTGATTATATGAGTGCATCATGAAAACTACCATGTCATCGAAAATCTAAAAATATTGTAATTAGATTTATTTTTCGTGCATTTTATTTTCTTTTATTTTTAAACCTTCTTTCCGATCGTCCCTAACTAATCACAATGTTATACCTAAAGGTCATGAATCCTAAATTTCCTTGGGTTCGATATTTGTTACTTGGTCGCCCCGACTATAATGACCAATCAGGGATCTTCTTCTCTGTTGATATCATTACGAGCCCGGGCTCTGTTTTCACCTCGACGTCTGTTCATGATTCTATTTCTCCTTCGACGGACATTAAAAAAGGGAGGCTCAAATGGTGGTGCTTCCTGTTGATCAGGATGATCTACAGGTGGAGGATTTATGGGTTAATTCAAGCAGCAACCTTCAGTAGTATGGCCCAGAGTACGACAAGTAGAGCAATATTTGGGGGTGAATTCATATATGAATTTTTGGAAGAATCCTCCATTTATGATTTTCAGCCACACTTCCTCAATAAGTAGCTTTGACACATCTACTTCAATTTGCATTCTGACAAAGTTGCACATATTCTGGTTAGCAGTAACGGAATCCGGCATCATGGGACAGCCAACTGTCGAAGCAAGCATACTAAGGATAGTCGGAGTCAACATATTCAGAGGTAGAGAGGGGAAAATCACCCAAATCGGAATAGTTGAGATTTCTTCCTCATCAAATCTGAATTATGGCGACATTCTTTTCAGCATTAAGTAACGATATTGTATGTCATGAGGTTAGTGAGCATAACCCGTTGAAGATCTTCTTCACTTTTGAGCTGAAAAATAATCCAACCCCTGTCATGATGGAAGACTTCTACTGGGACACCCCATTTCCTAGTAAGTTTCTAAAATTGCTTGATATTTAGGATACTTCCAAGTGAAGTATCCAACGAGTGTATAATCCCAAATGTCGTTTTTCTCTTCATCAGGGATTTCAATGATGCCCGATTTTGTTGGGGGATGTACCAAAGTTTTAATGAAGGATTTGGATTACAGTCGTTTGGAGGGGAGATTTGGTGGGGAAAGGGGTAGGAGGAGGAGGGGTGGTGGGGGAGTCGGATGATGCGAGATGGGATTATGTCTTGGATTATGGGAGGAAGATGCTTCAAAATCATGAGAACTGAGAAGCGATGGCAGGCGGGATGGGGGAAAGTTTGAGTTGAATGGTATAAGGGCGAATGTTTTTAAAGTCGAAGAATTCACTGTCGGTGTTGTGGCTGAAGATCTCAGAGGAGCTGATGGAGAGGGAGTAGTTGAGTAGGTGGGGTTGGTAGATCCAAGTCCAATCAGCTTCTCTTTAAAGGTAGTATGGTAGGTGAGCTCCTCTGAAGAGAGATTGCATCAGGTTTCCTTAATCGGTGAAAAAGTTTGAATTAAAGTCACGGGTTCCTATAGCTTGCTGCAAAAGCTAACTGTTCCTCTATCTTAGAGGAGCAGATGGAGAGGGAGTAATTGAGTAGGTGGGGTTGGTAGATCCAAGTCCAATCAGCTTCTCTTTAAAGGTAGTATGGTAGGTGGGCTCCTCTGAAGAGAGATTGCAGCAGGTTTCCTTAATCGGTGAAAAAGTTTGAATTAAAGTCACGGGTTCCTGTAGCTTGCTGCAAAAGCTAACTTTTCCTCTTTTTCTGGCATCCTAGACTGGCGCATCTTGCTGGGAGTCAACATCCTGCTGTCCAGTTCCAGGTCCAGATCTAGAATTCGAAATACCAGTTTCCGGTGAGATTTTTTCAAACGTCATATTTTTGAATTGCAGAGTTCTTCCATCACTGATACTCTCTACAAATGGATCCTCATTCAGCATTTGTGGAAGATCTAACATTGACATAGTAGTGTTCATCGTGCACAGCTTCCTGGAGGAAGGAGTCGGCATCTTATTGAATTCTTGTAGAGAGACAACACGCACTCTTATCTTCTTGGAATCAACCTTCTTCGACTCACCTGGATGGGAGGATGAAGGTGTTCGGAATACAACGCCGGTCATAACAGTGGCAGCGAGCTAACACTCAGGTTAATGGGATCTACTTCAAGAAACAGCCAAACACTTGGACGCTATTAACTTAGCGCTCGATGGAAACGTGGGAATCTTGAGAGGTATTTACTTTGGTATCGATTATACGAGCTTTTGGGAGCCTTGTTGAGGGTCTACAACTTAAGTAACTCAAGAGAGAGCTTGAGATATATTAATAATCACTCCTATGCCATATTCATGATATATTAGAATTAGTTGCATGATTAATTTATCTTCCATGCCATGATTGTTGCTATTCTCATCCTTACATCATTTGGAACCCATTTATCATTGTATCGTTCATATATTTTATTTCTTGTATTTTTTATTTTATTTGCATGCTTACATATACCCTTCTTTCGTCGTCCTTATTTTTATTTTATTTCTTGTATTTTATTTTTGCTTGTTCGAGTTAGACGAAGTGATGTGCCATCTCCATGAATACTGCGTAGGATGGTGGAAAGTTTCGTTAGATGGCCACCTAAATATCTTAGCCTAGTCATAGGGCGATTGAAGCTAGCATGGTATATGTTTCATCACTCATCTTTTCCCTTGTTACCCTTTGATCGTTGAATCTCATTAGAAAATTTTCGAGTTACTCTTCAGGACCTTACTTTATGTTTGCTAGCTTTAGCTTGTAGTTTTTCATGTGGACCAAGCAGGTAAATTGAAAAAAAAAGAGTTCTGTGAGTTTTTCCCATCTATCAATAGAGGATGAGAAGATAGAGTTGTACCATGCATAGGCCTTGTGCCCGAGGGTTAAGAGAAATATCTTGCACTTGGTAGCTTTTGAGTTTCCTTGGGTGGTCGTCCACATCGTGAACTTGTCTAGATGCACCATAAGGTCTAATTTGCCTTCATATGTGTCAATTTGAGGAAACTTCAACTTTCGTTGGAACGGTTGAGAGGTGATGTTGGCTGTAAAAGGGGTTTTTGCCAACCCTTTGAAAAGGAGGTTCATTCACACCAAACTTTTGCTTCTTTTCTAACTCCTCAAGCCTTCTTTTTAATGCCATTATCTCTTCATCTTGTGCTTTCATTGAGACCTCCTTGTCGGTATAGCCTCTACTATGAGTTGTTTAATTTATTTTCTTTAAACCTGTAGGTCTTCGAGCTCGATCTTGTCTTGTAAGAGTTAGGTGCCATGACTTTAGAAGTGTCCTCCTTCTAGTGTCAAATGTAGATAGTCGAATTTTTATGAATGAAGTGAATGTTTAATGTGGTTGTAATTTAGTTTAATGAGACTAATCTAACATGATATCAGAAGGAAACGTGAAGGAATAAGATACCAGAATTCTTCCCAGGCGTGAGAGATAAAGTGGAAAACAATTTATTTTTATTTTTATTTTAATATATATATACACACACACACACACACACACACACACATATATATATATATATATATATATATATATATATATATATATATATATATATATATATATATATATATATATATATATATATATATTTGTGAGGTAGGAATTGATCTTTTCCTTTACAATGAGTAGAAAGAGTATTCAGTATTGATGATGATGCCTTATGTTGGGAGTGTTGGCATGCGACCGTTTGGTTAACGTAAACCGTTAAGGTTCCATACATTTCTAACAGTCAACGGAAGCATGAAAACAAGAAACGTATTACCTTTCATAGGGTATGTTGGAGAAGAAGGATTCTCGCCGGCAGCCTGCGCAGTCTCACCGTTTTGGGCATAACTCCATCGTCTGATCTCCGAATTAAGTGATTACACGCCAAAATGATCCTCTCTTCTGTAGCTTTCCGCCAGTATATCACACGTTGAATTCTAAAATCTTTACAATTTTATAAAAATCGTACAAGTTAACGAACAGCAGCAGCAAATGACCTCTTGATCTTTTGCTGTATTCCCAAGTCCAATCTCGACGTTGTGTGGGCGACGATCTTTGAGATCTTCTCAATCTGCTATTTTCTCACCCTCCTCACAGTGTTAGGCGTGAATAATCAATTGATTAGGGTTTTCGGACAGCTGAGATGACTTATATATGGGCTACAGCAGGAACCAGGAGGAGAAATTAGAATTGGGCCTCCATTGGGCCTAAGTATCCAAGCTTAGCCCAAAGCTTATACTTAAGTCCAATAATAATAATATATACCACTAAAATATTATTACTGCACTACCGTTCTAATCCCATAATTAGGTTATGGGCCCCTTCTTATTATGAGCTCGTTAGTCTCCCCATGTTTAAGATATACAATGCCCATTAATTAATTAAGTTACTGACAACTCCATTAATTAATATCTCATCCGAGAATAGTACCACTCAATCTCATTATCATACTGGAATAAATCCACTTGTGGGTTTACATGATAATACTTATGAGCTCCACAAGGGGACATCATTAACCTATGACGGACACGGATTCCTTCTACAATCAACAACACACCATAGAGATAGCACTATTTCCCAACTCACCAAGTTTGTTGATTTAATTACATGTAAATTTTACCCATTGATGAATCAAAGAAATACATACTGCTTTACGTGTCGAGATTATTGTATAGGGATTAAGAGCACGAACATCCATAATAACATAGATCAAGTTCTTCTATAAGTCAGTATAAGTCAAACGATCTCAAGCGGTCCTACTCAATATACACAAAGTGCACTAATGTGATTTTATAGTCAAGATAAACTAATACCAAACCACACTACAACCATCCCGATAGAGAGTCCCCGTCTATCTCGGTTGTGAGCATCTGTTTATACTTTATAAGAAAACCGATAATATGATCTTTCGCGTGTTGTCGCACAATATATTATCTACAGTATAAAGTAAGTGGACTATTGCCTCGTACATATAAATAAATTATAAGATGCTATCATTTGATCATATGATTCTCATTTCAAACAAATTGTTATAACATTGTTCATACAAAAAGCTAGACTTTTAGTATACAATCCAACAGGGAGAGCCCCCTATTTGTACAAGTAAGCCTGAGGCTTGTAAATTGTACTTTTACCCTAAGCATGTAGCCTATATATAGGAAGATGGAGAAGTCTGTTATGATTTGACTCAGTTGAAGGGGACACTTGACTTAGTAGGTCATCTACTAATCTTTTCGGGGGATCTTGGTTGGCTTGGGGACCTCGGCCTGAGGGATCTTGGCCTTGGATACTTCGTTCGGTTGACTCATGGGACCTTGATCTCGAGGGATCTCAGTATTTGGCTACGAGACTCGGTCGTCCTGGGACACAGTCATCTTAGGGACTTGGTCTTGATTTTTATATTGTGTGGTGACTTGAGTGTTGACTACATATCACACTAAATACTACAACATAATTTGTTAAAAAAAAAAGAAATTTTCTATGTTTTTCATTTTGTGATTTATTACTATAAGGTATACATTTTTAAATCTAATTACTTTTAGATACAATGAAAATAAGAAAACATCATCAACTAAAAAAATTAATAGCAAAGAGACAAAATTATCCTATGGCAGTTGCATATTTTATTTGCACATTTTTTTTTTTGCATATTTCATTATTGTACATTTTTCCGCATATTTTTTTTTTCGAACATTGGATTGTTGCACGTCAATATTTATAGATGTTGTTTTATTTATCATTTTATTATATATATGGAATAAAATTGTGCAGAAAATACATAATCTTTATATTTTTCTAAATTTAATCAAAAACTTTATTTTTATCAATTAAACACACGATCTTCTTTTTAATTTAATCATCAACTTTTCTTTTTATATATATCATATATATACAAATTAGGAGTACGCTGCTACAAATAATTTTTTAAAAGTATGAGGTGTCGCAACATGGTTAAATTTCGTATTTAGTTTTTATTTTAAAATATATAATATTTTTACTTTTATTTATTATTATTATTATTATTATTATTATTATTATTATGATTCATGTATTTATCTTTAAATCATATATATCTATAAATTAAAATCACCTTTAATCATATTTTTTTTATAAGTTAAGGAATAGATAATAAATAAAATATATTCAACTTATTTATTTTATTATTCATGTACATCTTTAAATTAAATATAACCTTTAATCAGATTTTTTTTTTGGAAATAGATAATTAAGTCAATCAATAAATATATATCCAACTAATAATTTATTTTTTATTTTTATTCTTTCTTGATTACAAATAGATAATTAAATCAATCAATAAAAGCAAATATATCTTTAAAAAAAACTATATAAATAGAGCAAATATTAATATATATACAACTATATAAATAGAGCAAATATTAATTAATATACATAAATCACGCGTACTAATTCTTTAGGGCTATTCATGTTTATCTTCAAATTAAATACCACTTTTAATTATATTTTTTTAGTTAGAATACTACTTTAATTTGTTTATTATTATTATTATTATTATTCATATATATTTTTAAATTATGTATATATATAAATTAAATACCACCTTTAATTAGATTTTTTGATTGGTTATAATAATTCATCCGTGTATTACGTGGAAATCTATACTCGTATATATATAATCTTAATAGTTTTATTATGTAATTACAAATTCATCTATTACAAAATATATGACTTTATTATTTAATTAAAATCAAGACACATAAATATTTAAATTATAACAATTCATACAACTTATTGCCGTTTAAAATTAAAGTAACTCTGTTCTCATAATTATTTTGATTTTAAAATTAAAATTATTATACAACACAGTATATTCAATAATTCAAGGTAAATAAAATTCACAATAAATATTAAAAAAATAATAATTAAAAAAACTTTGTTCTCATTATTATTTTAATTTTAAAATTAATATTATTATATACCACAAGGTATATTTAATATTTAAGTTTAAATGAATTCACAATAAATATTAAAAAAATCATTAAAAAAAGGAAGTAACTTTATTCTTATAATTATTTTGATTAAAATTAATATTATAATATACAACAATATAATATATTTAATTATTAAATTTTAAATAAATTCACAATACATATTAAAATAATAATAATTTATTTAAAAAAAACATGTAAGTTGAACCTTTTGTTTTATATAATTAAATTAAATAGCATAATGTACATGTCTAATGAACAAGTACAATTTTAATGATTTTTTTAAAACTGTAAATTGTGACGGATTTTGTCCGTCACAAAGTCCGTCACAAATGAGACCATTTACATTGTGATCGCATTTTTTCGTTACTAATTAAAAAAATAAAAAAAATATTTTTGTGACAGAAAAAAGTCCATCACAAAATTTTCCATCACAAATGTCGTCACAAATATAGAGAATGATGAAATTTTAAACGGTCAACTATTAGCCGTCATTATTTTTAAAATTTCATCACAAATTAGGGTATGATTTTTATGTTTTTCAATTTGTTCTCATTTTAAGACTTACAATTGAATTTATTTTCTCATTTTAAATCATACAACATAATTTAAAAATATTATTATACACCTTCAAATTAAATTATAAAATTAAAATATGTCATTTTTATTAATATTTTATATTTTTTTATAATTTATATTGAATTCGCAAAAAACATAAAATTAAGAGAAGTCTTATTTTGAGAAAAAATAAATAAATTTAAGCCTTTAAATGAGACAATCCTAAAATGAAGTCCAAAATTGAGACATAAAATAAAATTTGGATCTTATGAAAATTTCCCATTTCTATAATTAATTAAAATTAAATAATTAATTTATAAAAAAACTACCCTTATATATTTCAAGGAATCACCCATTTATTAATCACAATTTTCAAAATAAACTATGTATATGGGTCACTTGTCACGAATTCTTTCATGCGCATAATACCGGCCCTTAATTGTGGCGGGTGATTCAACTGCCTCATACTACGTAATTTTTAATAAAATATAAATCCCTATGCCATACTATAAATAAATTCAAGGGGATTACGTTGGTGATTTAGATTACTTAGGTGATTTAGGCTCATACAATCTAAAGACTTATAAATGGCCCAAATCAACTTCATCCTTTAATTTTACTAAAATTTTGACAATTATATTACATTTTTTATTTTATTAATTTACTTATAACTTATAAGCAAGGTCTCTTATGAGACGTTATTTACGTGAGACGATTTGTGAGACATGTTAGACTATGTTTATAATTTAGATAAAGTATATTTAATAGTTGCTAAAGCATGTTTATTAAAGTACGCTAATTATGCATTAAAGTATGATTTTAATGTGTTATAATTTGATTTAGTATTAACATATTTTAACTACAAATAAATATATTTTATCAATATAATAAGTATATTTTAGTGATCGGTACCCGTCTCACAAATAACCTTATATAGTAGATAATGCTTGTAATAAATGTAAAGGTGATTCAATTTTCAATTGTATTTCATTAAAATTCCACCTTTTTCTCCTTTCTCCTCCCTTTCGTTACGTTATTCTTTTCTTTGGATCTTAACTTTTCTTAAATTTTACACTATGACAGAATCTTTTATGAGACGAGTTACTAATGGGATGGGTCAATCTATCATTAAATTATATTTATTGTGTATATAAAATATGTTTAATGGTTGTTATAATATATTTTTTAAAGTATGCTATATTATGCATTAAAGTATGATTTTAGCATATTACAATATGATTTATTATTAACATACTTTAACAAGAAATAATTATACTTTTATCAATGGAATAACATACTTTAGTGATGTGTCAACTCATCTCATACATATCTCACAAATAACTCATCTCTTAATATTCATTAATTATAATTTAAAAATTAATTCATACTTTTGCGTATATATTAATTTTATCTAATTTTGTAATTGACATATTCTAAAATCAATATTACAAAATTATGAAATTAATACTATATTTTATTATGTATGTACATATAAAATTTATTATTTTATTAATTATTTAAAATTTATTTAATAATATATTAAATTTATAACGTCTCAAACCATTTAAAATTAAAATTAAAAAAAATTGTATGTTTTGGTGTGACAATGTGTCCCAATTATTGAGAAGGATTGAATGTAGCAAGTGAAGAAAGATGAATAAAAAACTAATATGTTAGAAATAAACAATAATTATAAAATACATGCAGATCGAATTTTAAAAAAGTAACTTTCTATTGTAATGTGTGAGAAAGAGAAGTGCAATTTTGGATAATCGAATAGAGTAAAGTATATTGATATAGTATATAATTTGACTTTGACTAAATTATGTGTAAAAAGAATGTGATATTTTTTTTAAATATTATAGTAGTAAAGTTATAAATATTGTGTATTATTTATATTTTTAAGATGTGCGCGTATTCTTGTGACGTATTAAAATTGAAAGTGTGCAAATAATTTTGGAATAGAGAAAGTAAGTTTTAACTGGATATGAAATTAATGTATAAAAATTGAATAGTAAAATGTATAAAGGGTAATATATATACTCCCTCCGTCCATAGGTAAGAGTCTCATTTTGCCATTTTGGTTGTCCCACTCAAAGGATCTCATTTCCTTTTTTTGACACATGAACCCCACCCACAACCACTAATTAAATTAAAATATGGGTCTCACATACCCACTAATACAACTACCCACTACATATTAAATAATAATCCTCCTCAATCCACGTGTCCAAAAGCAAATAAGACTCTTACCTAGGGACGGAGGAAGTATATATATATATATATATATATATATATATATATATATATATATATATATATATATATATATATATATATATATATGGATCGAAGATAAAAAGAATATGAAATGTAGGAAGTTGAACTATAATAAAATTAGGGTGAATAAATAGTAGGTATAATACATATTTAAAAATTATTAAACAATACATTCGCTTTAGAAAATTATCAATAAATATAAAATTATCTTTTATTTTTCCCATAATACCTATACATATCCGTACATTAGTCTGCATTGTTAAGATGTAAACAAAAGAGAAAGAAACTGAAAATACACAATTAAATTGAAGAGCTTACTAATGTAAATTAGTGTGCATTCTTGAGAGAGAAATAAAAAATACGTGATTAAACTAAAAAGTCCTACGAATGTATATCAGTGTCATCTTTGAGAGAAAAACGAAAAATACACGATTGAAACTATTGTTAAGTACATTAGTGTATATTCTTAGAGAGAAACAGGAAATACACAATTAAATTGAAGAATTCTACGAATGTACATTAGTGTGCATCTTTGAGAAAGAAAAAAAAAAGTACGAGAAAGAAAAAGAAAGTACGTGATTAATTAAATTGAAAATAGGCATGTTATAATTATCTTTAAATCTCTCCTTAAATTTCTCACCCATTGTTTTTATTTGATTTAGTGTACATTAGTGTTCAATAAAACTAGTGTTAAGTGAAAACGTTGAAATATTTAACGTCGTAAATAAGGGTAAAGTTAGAAAAAAAATAGACATTTAGATCAATATATTTATTAATAATTAGGTTATATACACGCCTACCTAATAATAACATAAAACTAATAGACGACCTTAACTATCTGAGTATTTTCAAAACTAAAATACAAAGATACTCCAGACTGTAAAGAAAATATGAAAATGAAACGAATGTTGTGAAATATTTTATATGGACATTACTCCATATATCATTGAATAGGAAGAGAGCTTATTACTATTGTACTCTTTCTTTTCCCTATATAAAGAGTGAGGGTTTTGTACAGACTGATATCAACATGAACGTTAATGAAATCTCTCTTTCTCCATATTTCTTTATTCTTCTCTTCTTTTTATATTTCTGTTATTGTTCTTCTTATTAAATAGTTTACAACACGTTATCAGCACGATGCTCGTGATGGGAGGGTGTGTTGTGAACCTGAAGTTCCCACATTGCTCACACACGGGATTGTGTGTGTGCTTATATGCAGGGCATGAAGCCTTTACTTGTGGACGCGTTTTAAACCCGTGAGGTCCTGAAGTACCAAAGCGGACAATATCCACAAGCTGTTTACAACACGTTATCAGCACGCTCTAACCAATCGAAGGTACCAACTGAAATAGAAGCCACCAATTGAAGGAAACCCTAGAAAAGAATCGTGTCTTTTCTGCAAGGTACTATCAAACCCTAAAATATTTGTATGAAATTGAAATATTATTTAAGCATAAAATTATTGATCTAAATTCCATGATTTAAAAATAATAATAATAGTAAATAAATAAATTTTAGTTATGTTTAATTATTTATATCATACATCTTGATTAACTGAAATCAAATTGACGTGTATATGAAATTATCCATATAGTGATTTATCAAAATCGATGAAAAAAAAATTGCATCCGTAATTTTTTTATTTTAAAACACCATACATGAATGTTGATTCGGATGGATGCATTATCAAAATTTTTATTATGCTTAATTATTTATATTAGGCACGTAGTATACCCATTTTCTATGTTATGATATGGTATATTTTACATAATATTGTGCCATTTTAATTGAATGGTTCAAAGTCATGGATGTGTGATTTTTTTATGTGCTAAATTTATCTCATTG
Organism: Pogostemon cablin; assembly: GCA_023678885.1. Classification (NCBI taxonomy): domain Eukaryota; kingdom Viridiplantae; phylum Streptophyta; class Magnoliopsida; order Lamiales; family Lamiaceae; genus Pogostemon; species Pogostemon cablin. Next base: position 9,129,263 of record CM042999.1, on the reverse strand, counting down.
AATTAATTAATTAATGAGGTAAAAAGTTATTGAGTATTGTTCAAAGTCATGGATGTGCTAAACTTTTGTTGTCATGAATCCTTCGAAATCCATGAGTATTTTTTTCGAATTATGCTTTAAATTGTTAGCTTTAATATTTAATATTTAAAGCTTATGTATGTTTTTAGGAATTATTCTCCTTTTATTTTTAATACCTTATTAAGACATCTTATGCGATTTATTGTTTCGAATTTTTTGAATTATTCTCCTTATGCATGACAATTTTTTTTAAGATTATACACGATTTATTTATTATATGGAAAATATTTTTTTTCATGTATGGAAAATATAATCACCATATCAGAATTTTATTTTTGAAATCTATTCATTAATCTTGGATATAATGATTACATCGTTGATGGACAAGTAATGATATTTATGGATTTTTTCTTTCATGTATGGAAAATATAATGATTATATCGGAATTTTATTTTCGAAATCTATTTGTTAATCTTGGATATAATGATTACATATGTATTTTAGTTGATGGTCAAGTAATGATATTTATGGAAAATATATGTATCAATTCATGAAATTTTCTTGTTATGTTTATTGGAAATTGAATTATTATATTCCTAAAATTTATTTACAAAAATAATCTACCCATACCCATGTAATCTCCTTTTTATTTAAAATTTTCATACAATTTAAAAATTTAAACTTATAAATAATACGCTTTAATTATTTTAATTTGATTTAAAGCTATGCATTCAATATATAAGTCCACCCACAATCACATTATTTTTAATGAAATCGTTGAGTTGTCTATATTGATACGATATATTTTGAAAACAAAGTGAGAAGCAATTTTCAACTTTATTTATTTATTATTATCTTTTGAGTAAATATTTTTTATCTCACTTGATGGATAAAATAAATTGTTTACATGCACTTATTAAATGTAATTTATTGAAATTGTTCGGCATCACTGAAAGAGAATTTATCGAGCTTGCCTTGTTGGCAATAACTATTTTAACATGGTCACTATATATTGAAATCCACCTTACATCCTATGATTTAAATGAAATTTTCAAAAGTTGAATGTACTCCGGCCTAGAAGGCCAAAATACTAAAAAAAAAAAAAATCGTCATCATCTAAACAAAGACCTTAAAAAAAAAATTTTTTTTTTTAACAGAAAAAGATCATATTATTTTATGACAGTCCCCGAAGGAAAGCTTTGATCAGCAAGCAAAGATTTCAAGATTTTAAATCCGTTAAAGAATAAAATTCTACTTTACACAGTATTGTCTAAAACTCTGTAAGCAGAATATTACAGAATTAGAATCGATTGATAAAAATATTTCTACCTTTCATGCTACTAACCTCGTACTCCAGCAGTAGTAAAGAGCTAAAAATTATACTAGATATTTAGAGTTTATTTTCTGCATTACTGTTAGTTTAAAAGCATAATCAATTGTTAATGAAAATCCATACTGCTAGACCATTTGGTTCAAAAATTGTGCCTGAAGCACATGGTACATTCTAGTAGAATTATACTTGGAGTGGAAGGGGCATATGATAAGTAAGAAATAGTTATAGTGGAAGAGTGAATTCACATTGGCCTCCCTGTAGTATGGTCGATAAAATTTAAATTAGACTTATTAAAGGTCTTATCAAAAGTGTTCAAGATATTTCAAGTTGCCCTCCATAAGAAATAGACAAATACTCTAATAGAAACAAATTTACTATAGATGTTGATGAAATAGTCATTGCTTTAATATATATATATATATATATATATATATATGGCACACCTGGTTGTGCAATATCAAAATATGCGAAAAAAAGGGATATTTGCGGAATAAATAAATATATTTATTTGCCTGAAGCAAATAAAATATTGACCTAGTCAATGATGACAATTTGGGACTTAAGCTCGAAAATCATTGTGACCAAGTATAATTTTAATTTTTGAGATTGTTTAAAAAAGCTAGACACTTTAGCTATATTACATTACATATCTTTTTTTAAAAAAAACTTTATATATTTGCAAAAATATTTTTTTTAAACATGATTTTTTTTATGACATTATATTTTTATTCTAGTGTTATATATGTTGTTAGATTATACTATTTGTTAAATGATCTTGTCTAAATCATACATATCTTATAAGTAGATAGTTGGATATATATATTATTTGTCATATTTATATTTGAAACCCAACAATTTTAAACTATGGCATGAGTAATTGGGTTATTATAGGCAAATAGATGAGCCAGATAATTTAAATTCTTTTAGTCATGAGATATGAAATGATACTTATGAAGTTGAAGTTTATGTGGAATATTTATGGTATGATATTTACATACTAAAGTTGGAATTATTTCTCCTAATATGTTCCAAAGTTTCAAGGAGAAAAATTGGTCAAATTTTCTAATGTCATGACCAAAATATTTTATTGATGTATCCACTGAATAAATACATTCTTATTCATAGTGCACTAATACAAATAAAATTACATATGAAGAGCTCAAATATTGAATATTTGAGTTAGTCAATTGGAATGAATATCAACTGATAATATTAAAACAAAAAAAAAGTGGAACATCTAATGTTTTATGTTCACACGCAGTGAATATTTTATTCCAACAATTAATATTTGGGGAATTTGGAATAACTAAACACAAATGCTGGCTCCTGCATATCATAATTTATACACCTTTACTAGTGCTGCCCAATCATGACCAGAAGCCTTAAACATTTTCCATCTGCAAATTTTGAATTGTGAAATTAATATTTTATATATCACCACCATAGCGTATTTCAATGGGCATTCTAATGATAATTATCCGTCAAATTTTATAAAGCCCGATATAGGGGATCAATATCTTTTTTTAGTACGCTAATTGAACATTTAATGAAATTATTTCACGGCATTAGGGGGAGATTTAAACTCAATATTTATGTGAATGCCTTGAAATTCTATTATTTTGCACTAGATTGACTGAACCAGAAGTTCAAAAGATTATTGATTTGCAATAGCAAATAAACTGTCAAACTATTATGATGAAGTGACAAAGTCCCTTGTATTTATAATCAATGGACCACTGGAAGTGGAGTTCCTCAGGGACATAATATTTTAAATAATTATTGGATCAACGCTAGAAGCGTGAAAGACTTTATGATTTGAAAATTAAATATCTGCGAAAATTAATTTTAAGAATAAATAGTCACTTCCAAAATTATGTGAAGAGTTTGTTTTGATAATGAAAACTCTTTTCTATAGATATGTCCAGAAGACAAATACCCAGTAAATTCGTACGTGCATCAAAATAATCAAAATACTGGGTATGCAAAACGGCTAGATCCATACGTATTGAGAAATGATGAGGATCTAGTTATATAAATACATAAATCATTATAGATTTTGGGAGAAGAATATGAATTGAAACAGAAAGTTGTCGACAACACGTTTGCTTCTTTGATTGCTTTTACTGTTTTAAATAATAATCTGGATCCGGAACTTATATTTGATATCAAAGTGCCAGAAGCACAAATATTTAGTAAGACAAAATAAAGCATTGAGGTTGAGCTTAAATCGTTAAATATTTATTTGAATATTATCTGAAATGATATAAATATTTGTCCCAGAAGGACATATGAAAGATAACATGGTGATCAGTTAAAGCTCAAAGGGTTTTTTTTTTGCAGAGGCCCAATATATAAATGATAGATACTCTCCCATTATACATTACGTCTCGCTACTTAATTTTTATGACAGTTTCAATATATTTAGATATGCAGTAAATATATATTATTATATGATATACATGAAAATCCTCGAAGGATTAAAACTTCCCAAATTGGATGAGAATAAAATATCACAACATATAACTATAATATTGGTCATTGCCAGACCTTGAAACAGTTAATATGGATATACTATATTTTAATTTGTTATTTCTTCCTGAAGAAGAATGAAAATTGTGTGTATATGAACGTTTTAAAATTGAAATGTATAAGAAATTTATATAAGGTAACACATGACGGATTTTTCAAAATGAAAGAATTTGGATAAAGCAAAAAGTTGTCTCAACTTGTAGATTGAGAATATCTTAAAGTTTAAACACCAGTTAATCTTTTTTATATTTATTTTAGATGAATTTTTTATTTTCGATATATCTATTTATATTGTATGCCAATTGTCATTTTTATCCCTTGAAGTGGAAAACTAATGTCTATATACTTGAAGTATATAATGAGGATATTTTGGGCTACAAGTCCCTCCATTCAATGCTTTTAAAGCACATGTTTTCTCATAATTGTATCAGGTCTGATATGCACTTATGATGAACTTGCTAGCAAGATTTTATGACTCTCAGACAAAGAGAAGTTATATGAAATTAAACATATCCTCAATTATCTCGTAGATACAAAATACTATTAGTTTATTTATAAGAAACCAACGTGACATTGGCATATTGATTTGAATGTTAATTAAATGATCCCCATAATGTTAAGGTTTCAAACTGGTGTAATAAGATTGTTGATATAATAAATATATAGCCCATGGGGCATGATGAAAGACTAATATCCCCAGTCTTTTATAAGACAATAAATTATGTGTTGCATGGATGAATAATTAATATATTATGCGAGACATGACAAATTTAGATGCTCTAGAAGAGCAGTGAGTATTACAAATATATATAACATTTGCTCATGTAAATTATTTATCATTGTTTGTTTACTCCCAAATTATATTTTAGTATGTCCTTGTAGATTGTATTATCTAGACCCAGAAGATTGTCGTCTTCAGGGGGAGTGACAATTCCAAATAAATTTCAAATTTCCAATGTATCCCTGTTTTTAGGGGGAGCGGTAATTTCTAAACAATCCAGAAGATTAATTAAGTCCTGAAGACTAATAGTTGTACTCTTTTTTCCTTTACTAAGTTTTTCCCACTGGGTTTTCTTAGTCTAAGGTTTTTTAACGAGGCAACTAATGCAATACATCAAAATCATAAGATCTGCACTCTTTCCTTAACTAAGTTTTTTCCTAAGAGGTTTTCTTAGTTGAAGGTTTTTAATGAGACATGCAAGCTAAATGTCTTGGGGATGAAATAACTTCTAAATAATCCTGAAGATTGATCCTGAAGACCAAGCTGTACTCTTTTTCATTAACTAAGTTTTTTTCTACAAGGTTTCCTTGGTTGAAAGTTTTTTAATGAGGCAGCTAATATGAAATATTATGAAATGATAAGACATGTACTCTTTTCCTCGACTGGTTTTTCCCACAGGGTTTTCTAGCGAGGTTTTTAACGAGGCATGCATATGATGTCGTAATGTCCAAGGGGGAGTGTTGTGAAATATTTTATATGGACATTACTCCATATATCATTGAATAGGAAGAGAGCTTATTACTATTGTACCCTTTCTTTTCCCTATATAAAGAGTGAGGGTTTTGTACAGACTGATATCAACATGAACGTTAATGAAATCTCTCTTTCCTCATATTTCTTTATTCTTCTCTTCTTTTTATATTTCTGTTATTGTTCTTCTTATTAAATAGTTTACAACAACGAACATTTTGTTTTTGTTTTTCTAAGTAACAATAATAGAAATTGAGTAAAAAAAACACGTGCGAGTTGGTGGAGGGTGTGGATTGCATTGGAAGAGGAATCGTAGGAATGATGAATGTGCAGATTTTAGCCACACGAAAATTGGACCACACATGTGTTGTCGTTTTGGAATGTTTCACTCTCTTTATATAGACAGAACCATAATAGTTTGGGTCTCACCAACATCACATTTTGTATTTCTCGCAGTACTCTTTTGTCTATGTAACCCTGATAATTTTGGGAATTTTGTTTGTCACATCAAATATACTCCCCTAATTTCAAATTTTACATTTACTTTTTTCACGGGAGAAGTATAGTTTTAAAGTGGAGTGAGAGAAATAATATTTTAATATAAATTAAATAGTTATATAAGTGTTATGTGTGGGTCACATGAACATATTAAGGGGACGTATAGTATTTTAATTTAGGTTGAGGTTAGAAAAATAATATTTTAATATAAAGTGTGCAATTATATTAGTGTTGTATACAAGTCTCATCTACCAAAAAATAAAACGTAAATATTAAAATGAGAAGGATAGATTACTCTTTTGGTCCATTTATTTTAGTTTGTCCCAGTATATGTGCATCTCCATTTTTAGTAAATGCAATATATATATATATATATATATATACTCCCTCCATCCCAGACTAAGAGAACCATTTTTCCATTTTGATCGTCCCACCCAAAGAGTCTCATTTCCTTTTTTACACACATGAGACCCACACACCCTTCTAATACAATTAAAATATGAGATTCACACTCCCACTAATACAACTACCTACTATATATTAAATAATAATACTCTTTAATCTACGTGCAAAAAAGCAAATGACCCTCTTAACCCGGGACGGAGGGAGTATATATATATATATATATATATATATATATATATATATATATATATATATATATATATATATATAAGCACCTAAAGCTAACTTCTTTTTCCCGCTCAAAATTTTGGGTCAAAATCTCTTCAATTTCTCACTTCTCAAATTCTCTTCAATTTTTAACCACTCATTTTATTCTTATTTCCTTAAATAAATACATTTAGTTATTTTACTATCACATTTTTTAATCTTAATAATTTTATGTCCAACAAAATAATTAAAATTAAAGGTATTATTTTTATATGCTTTTTTTTTATTAATTAACATATTGAAATTTATTTTAATTTGAGTTAATTATTAGAAAATTTTGAGTTGTATTTGAAAATAATGTTATATAATTAAGACCATTATTTGAAATTGTTTATAACATTTGATTATATAATACAAAAATATAATTAATTCCTTTTTGGATTTTGATTTTATTTTTGTATGTTTTTTTAATTTTATATTAATTAACATGTTGAAATTTATTTTAATTTGAGTTAATTATTCAGATAATTTGGATTGTAAGTATTTGAAAATAAGATTAAATAATTAATACATTATTTGGAATATATATATATATATATATCGCGACATAAAAGCACTAATTATTCGGAATGAGTTGGTGATGTGTCGCAAGTAACCTTTAATTATCAATGAAATTAAGAATGAGTTGGTGATGTGTGGTACTGGTAAGTAAGTAAATACTCCTAATTATATTGAAAGGAAAATCTAAAACTAGAAAGAGAATCATACTTGGAGAAAATATTACTCCACTAGATAAAAAGTTTAAAATTATACATAAATTTCTTTCTTATTATCTCAATAATACTTTATTATTTAAGATCTTTAACTGATTCACCTATTTCTCTCAACTCTGAATATAGAAAATATAAGAATGAGATTTAGAAAAATCAAACACAAAAATTACAATGTATTTGATTGGTGCACTTGAAATCGAAACCAAGGGTTTCCTCAAATAGCATAAAGCTCATTTTGTTCTCCAGTCAATATGAGACAGAATCCCTTCTTCTATTTTGGTAAAACTATCATGCTCTACAGATATCATGAAACTTATTATTTGAGACGGTTTTAAGCTAAACTTGATGTTATACACAAGATATATAGTATATATACCGTTATGATCAAATGCTTGAAAAAAGAAAAGAAAAGATGCAGTTCAGAGTTCGAAGCTGTGTGTGTTGAAATGAAATATGGCATCATTTGATCGTCGACTTAGATTCTGATATCTACACTCCTTAACTATGCTTGTCTGTAGAGAAGTGGGCCCACAAGCTATAACTCCAATATCAACATTTCTCCATCCTTCTGACATCGTCCCAAAAATCCCTGTGACAAAGCAAAAACTTTGTTGAGACGTTTATTAAAATGAGTTTTGTGGAACGAAAAATAAGTGATAAAACGTTTAATAAAATGTTAAACGTGATGATTAATTTATGAAAAATGATAACCATCCGTTGAACGATTTCTTGAATAATTAAAATACATGTGAAAAGTAACCAATAAAGAAAATATGTAACAATCTAACCATGAAGCTAGAATCTTGCACAAGACTTTCTTGTGTAATAAGAGTTGAAATTTAATGATTTATGTGCACTAATTACATAAACACAATATATGTTCAATTTCGAACATAGTTTTATTGGAATATAAGTAACACTAAACAAAGTAATACACATATCACGAATAAATTATTTCACGTAAATTTTTTTTGCCAAAGACCAAAACAGAAATACATACCTCTCATGTCCGGTCTCCGGCCGTACTGAATAGTGTTAATGTATTGTTTCTTCGACGAGGTCTCGTGCATCTTCGACGTCTCGTCCGGCGGCACCGTTACACTCTCAGTTTGATCAAGAGAGCTATTTTTTTCCCAAACATGCCATAAACCAATTACTACACCCCCCAAAGAGGAGAACACTCACAACCATGCACCCCATGACGAGAAGCCCCTTGTACCACCAACAATCTATGTTGTAATGAATAATGTACAACTTCTCTAGCCAGTGGCGGACCCAGAATTTTTTTTCTGGGGGTACGACTTGTAATTAAAAAAAATACTACTCTCTCCATCCCAAAATTGATTGCACTGTTACTATAGATACAGAGTTTAAGAAATATTGACTTTTTAGGGGTATTGTGGTATTTTTAGGTAATAAATAAATTATAAAGTATGTTATGTGTGCTAGGTGAGTGTGGTAAAATTGTAATTAAGATGAACTTTTATGAGTGATGATTGATGTGATATTTTCTTTTTTGGAAGGTGCAATCTATTTTGGGAAGGATAAATGTAGTAAGTGTGCAATCAATTTTGGGACGGAGTGAGTATTATTTAATGGTTAAAATAGTACAATAAATTAAATTAATATTAAAAAATTATAATTAATATTGACATCGTCCAATTTTTATTTGTAAAAAGCAATTCAAGACATTATAATCATAAATTTATAATATAAATTAAGATGAACAATAATAAATTTAGTGTAAATTTGTGTTGCAATTAATAATTTAAAATTTCGAACCAATAAAAATTGTGAATAGTAATGAAGAAATTAAATGAGAAAAATTTTTTACTAGAAAGTGTAGTATATAATTAAGAGAAACATGATTATATATAAAATAAAATAATTTAGAAAATACATAGAAATAATATAAGAATGGAAAAGGAGAAGGGATAAAAATATTTCAACAAGTGGAAACAAACTCGTGTTGTCTTATTGGAAAGATTTGCCCTCCACCATTAAGCTACAAGATATATGTGATACTATACATTATATATATAGGAATTATATTTGAATTTGGGGTACAGCTGTACCCCATAAACCCAACTGGGTCCGCCACTGTCTGTAGCACGCCCACTGTAACTACTAAACCAATCGTCGAGGCAATCAAGTACAAACCCGACCATATTATGTTCCCTGTTCCTACCAATGCCGACATCCCACAACCCTTGTAGGTTGTGGGGGGAACAATAGTTTTCACCATCTCAAATGATGTACTTTTACCTTCTTCCTGCATATCATGAAGATGATTCATAAAGATTAAATAAAATGTATGATCAAATTGAAAAGAGATGGTTAGATTATTACCAGGGAAGGTTCAGATTGTCGAGTGACATAAGTTTGAATTTGGAGGTTTAGCCTATCACAGAAATTTGGACAGATAGACTCCATGTCAACTGTCTGAAGAAGTGGAATCTCATCTGATGTTTTAACAGCCCAAATTATGAGTACATTCTTGGGAAGACAAGGTTTGTCTTTGTTGATTCGGTGGAGGATGTCGCTTATGATAGCCAAGAACGGTGAGATTCCTATGCCCCCAGCTACTAGTATCAAGTTCTCGTACCTGAAAGTCACGAGACAATGACCACCTCATTTAAAAACTTAAGCTGATAGCTCGTCTAATATTTAAACCAATCACTCTTAACACTAGTAAAAGACTTCAAGATTAACAACTCTTTATTACTTTTAAAGAGACTGAATAAGAGTGCATACTTTAACTAATAGGGTGATTCATGGCCATATGGCCCCTCCACAGAAGCAGTTATTTTTGAAAAATGCTCTGTTTTCGTTACAGAGCAACGTTCCTCGAGTTTCTTCGTCCAATCTCCGAGAACCTTTATGAGGATAGCAAGGTGATATTTACCATCCAAAGGACTCGAGGAGACGCTGAACGGACGCCATTGAAGCCACGAAAGTTCGCGGATTTGAAGAAAAACCCATCCAAGAGCATTATATTGCAAATCTGTTTAAGAAAACAGACAACACATTAGCTAGATTGCTGAAGAATCACATTCAATCATTTGAAGAAATGGAAAATGATAAATAAATTACTTGCTGGTTTGGAAAGAAATAGCTCCATAGTTCCACATGGGAAGGATCTTGCTGAAACTACATCAACAGTTCTTCGCGATTGACAGAAACGAAGAAAGCGATCGAGCATGAAGAGAAATACAGCACCAGCAACATAAGAGAAGATATAATGGCCAACATGCAAGGCCATGAAGACGAAAAAGACCACGTATAATTGGTGTGTATAGAAGAACAGCTCGAAATTGATCCGCCTCAAACCGGGGAGGGACGTCACCCACATGAGTAGACCCGCTGCAAGGTTTATCACCCCTGGAAGGTTAGGAATGCCTTCATCTTTCCATTCAATTAGCTGCATCAAATTATGATCTCTATGAGTTAGTTAGCATCATTGTCACATTTTTTTTATTAGATCTTCTATTGAGGCTTCAGACATTTGTCACATGTCCAAAGATTGTGCAATATTATAGTTCAAATCAATCCGGTTTGGATTCTCTATGTTATTTTGATGCATCATCTACTGTGTCATACCACTAAATGGGCAACATGTAGGAGAGAGAGGGAAATTATACCTTAAAAAGGAAAGCTTAAACTCTAGGAGCAATGGTTGAATTTAGTACCCCTATTATGTATCAACCACTAAATGTATGCTACATAAAATGATGCTTGAACATGAAGCAGAAAATTCTGAAACCAAACTATTTGTAAACTATTCTAGTTTTGATTATCTATAATGCAAATGAACCAAATTCAAGATATATTATGAATAATCAATTGTAGCTTAAGTAGAGCTCGACTCCAAATAAAACTTAACGAGCCGAACTTGAGTACAGGGGATTATTTATCAAAAGTGCAAATGATTCGATATATATGAGGTGAACATGGAAGACTCACTTCGTGGATAAGATTGCCTTCAATGAACCATGCAATGACGAAGAAAAGGCCATGTAGAGTAAACAGAAACATGGTAAGATGTCCCAACCAAACATGATATCTGGCAGCATGTTCAAAGGGAATATCTGTGAGATGGAGAAGAATTGATCCTCTCGCCACCGGCAACAACAAAAACGTCACGCAAATCTGTCCAATCAACCCCAACCGGAGACCTGTAAGTTTTAGCATAAAAACACTGAAACACGATGTTTCGTTAGAAAACATTATTGGCTTTGCGTAACACTGGTATGATCAAGAGACTGTAGTAGATGGGGTTGCAAAAGGATGTCAACGACTATAATGTAAATAGATCATTTCATATCGAGTGATTATCGAATTAAGGCATTTTTTTTATTTTTGCCTTAAATTCTTGTGAAAAAAAGAATTTTTTTTTAGGTTTGAAAGGGTAATGTAGCTAGTACCCTAAAAATATAGGGAAGTACCACAATTTGCCCTATATGAGGAAGTCAACATCTTTTTTGCCCTACCTTTTCTAATACATCTAAATTGCCCTAAAAATACATGCAATGCCATGAATACCCTCAAGGATGGTCCACCTTTTTGTATTGGGAATGAGTTGACAACTACTTGCATGCAAAATAGATGTGTCAGGGAATATGTTGATTATTTAGGGGTGACACATTAATTAAAGAAGAAATAAATAAATCTACTAAAATATAACTCTTAATTCGGCGGACAAGCTGAATGAAGTGAAAAAGCCAAATTTTAAGTGCACACCTACAATTTAAAATTCACGAAATTTAATTTTTAAATTCCTTAAATTATTAGATTATAATAGGCTTTTTATTAATTAACACATGCAGTAATTAGGTGATTAAACACATGCAAAATTAACTGTCTACCACCCCACTGAGACACACTTCATTAAATGGGGTGAAAATTAAGGCACTGTGTTCACAATCAGTTCATTTATGTAAATTCTTGTCACATTAAACTCTCAACTATCCCCACCAACCAAATAACTTCACCACCAACAAATAAAAAAATTGGGCACAGTGGATTCAAACTTCATTCCTCTGTATCCACAAATTATTGGAGCATAAAAAGGTGATCGGCTCCTGTATTTACCCATCGTTTTTGTCGACGGATCCATAGTTAGAGCCAAAGGTAAGATACGAACGCTGTTTGCATTGTATTTTATTTATTGCTTTCTTTCAATGTTGCTGTTAATTTATTTAAAGGTTGCAGGGTTTTTAATATTTTAGGGTTTTTAGGGCTTTAGGGTTTTAAAAATGCATGTCCGCTGAGTGAAATGGTTATATATATCCATGTCCGCCAAAGAAAATGGTGAAGTATGCATGTAATATACTTGTCCGCCGAAGAAAATGGTGAAGTATGCATGTAATATGCATGAGTACCAATACATACACCCATCGTAGACTTGTCCGCTAATATGCATGGTTAATTGTGCTTGTCCGCCCATTATTTGAGACTTATCGTCCATGTCCGCCGATTTTTGTGGCCTAATTGAGTGTGTCCGCCTATTATTTGACAGTATTTCAGCTTGTCCGCCGAAATTAGTAGCTCAATTTAGCGTGTCCACCAAAAGTAGTTGCCCAGTAGATCTTGTCCGCCAAAAATTGAGCCTGTCCGCCAAAAATTGAGCATGTACGCCGATGATTTGACCATAAATGAGCCTGTCCACCGATAATTTCACCATATTTGCGCATGTCCGCCGAATCTGTACCATATATGACCCTGTCCGCCTACTATTTGACCCTATATGAGCATGTCCGCCGATTTTCTCACCCTAATTTATCATGTCCGTCGATTTTTTCACCCGAAATGATCTTGTCCGCCGATTTTTCCTTCCTAAGTGAGCATGTCCGCCGATATTTTCACCCTAATTGAGCATGTCCGCCGATTATTTGGGCTTAATAGATTATGTCAGCCGATTTTTCCATTGTAATTGGGCATGTGAACTGATTATTTGAGCCTAATTGAGCATGTCCGCCGAAATGTTACTGGTTTTTGAACATGTCCGCCGATTTTTAATGCATAATTGAGCATGTTTGGTCATTTTTTAAGCATATTATATGATGTCCTTCGATTATATTTGGCTACCTGAGCATGTCCGTCAAGTTTGAGCAAAATTCAGCATGTAAGTCATTATTTTTTTAGTATAATAGACCTGTTCGTCGATTTAGGACCTTAATTGAGCTTGTCCGCGTATGTACGACTTAATGTTTAACTTGCATGTGTGCTTGATAATTTAATGCTTAATTTGTGAGTACCTACTAAATTGGCGTATCATTTTTAATGAATCCTGTGTCAATATAACAATTAATTGTCCTTTTGTTGAAAGGTTTAGGCCTTGGATTAGAAATAAGAAATTTTTTTATATGGTGGGGTGGCTGGTGGCAAGGTTTAGAGTATGTACGTGGCCAACACACGAGTTTAGTTTTAAATTCAGATCAGCTGACGTTGGATTTTATTATTGGGCATGTGCACAGTTTAGTTTGCGCCGATTTAAATCATTTTAAATATGTTATACACACACTTGTGGACATCGGTGGTTGTATAACAAAACATAAGGTGAAGGATGATATGGATATAAGGGGGTTGTATCAGCAGGTTGATGAGCCGATGCTGTTTGTCACAGTTAAGGCCATACCACAGCAATCAGTTGATAATTGTTGCACTAGTGCGGCGCCAGTAGGGAGCAGTTATTGGACCGACTTGCTTCGTTCACAAATTCTATCTGTCAATATTCATAGTCCCACAGATTTGGTCGGACCGAGTACGAGTATAGGTGTGGGTGTGTCGAGTCGTACGATAAATATTGATTTGAACAGTGAGTACGCTAGCGAACAGCAGGATGAAGAAGAGGTGGAGAATGGAGATGAGATGTGCTCCTCTATTGGGTTTGAGGGTTCAGAGGGTGATGGGTTTGATGGTTTTGCTGGTTCTCAAGACTATGGGTCCGATGGATTGCAAGGCCATGGGTATGATTCATTTGAGGGTCCACAGCGTGAGGATTTTGAGGGTGCTGATGCTTCGCAAGATGAGGGGCGCGATGGTGATCAACTCAATGCTGAAGATGAGGATCCTGAAACTGCTCTGTTCGAGAGGTACTGTTCCTACATCAGAGCCAAAGGAGGAATGAGTTTCCTGGATCCCGTTACTACACACATGCAGATGCCCACACCGGTACGTCCTAGTCAAGACACAGATAGGTCTTGTAGCCATCCATGGAGCATTCCAGGTATGTGTTGAATATAGTACCCGGTAATTTACTGCACCTTATTGTATTCTAATGCCAATTGAAGAATAACTAATCCATCGTTGCAGGTTTCTTAGAACAGTGTAATGTGGACAATGAAGTTGAAGACAATGACAACATTGATACTTCAGTGGAGATTCATGAAAAAAGTGCCTTCGATAATAAATGTGATTGCCAGTATGCGTTGGGTATGTACAACTTGCAGAATCAAGTTGAGACACAGGTCAAGAAATCTGACACCTACAGGCTCAACGTCATCTGCAAGTACCGAGTGGAGCAGGGTTGTATGTTTGAGATGCATTCTAGTGGCCTAGGTGGAGTATGGAGGGTAATCAAGTTCAGACCTCCACATGTATATCGTTTGAACCCAGACACTAATGCGCCAAGGCAAGTTGGTTCGAAAACTGTTGGTAGATACTATGCAGCTCGACAGTTCAATAAAATCACAGCATTGTGTCCTGCTGGAATGGCAGATGAGATACGTAAAGAATTTGGTTTTGACATCCCCTATAATTTGGCCCTCAAAAAACATATTGTTGTGGGACACATGTACGGAGACCATAGTTCTTCCTTCAGTTCCCTACCTTCGTACTTGCATCACCTAAAGTTGGAAAATCCAGGCACGCATACAGCACTGACAACTGCAGATGACAACTCTTACAAGTAAGTCAATACACAACCCTTCTATATTATGAGGTATATAGGTGCACTAAATACTTCGATGCAGGTATGTCTACTACGCACTTGGTGCTTCGATACGGGGTTTTGCCAGAGCCGGCCATCCCGTGATTGTCATTGATGGTACACACAGAAGAGCAAAGTACCGTGGGATCGTGTTTGTTGCAGTCACTCAGGATGGCAACCACAATGTTTTTTCCCTGGCCGTGGGTGTAGGTGACACTGAAAATAATGAGTCATGGTGCTGGTTTCTTCAAAGATTGAAAGAATCGTACGGAGCTCCGCATGGCCTAGTTATTGTCTCAGACGCGTATAAAAGTATATCACACGCTATACATACTGTGTACCCTGAGGCACACTATGGTTTATGTTCGTATCATCTAAAGAAATGGCTCAAAGGTTTCGAAAAGGATGTGTTGTTTCTGTTCAATATGGCTTTGGAGGCATACACGAACCATGAATTTAAAGGGTATGGTCACTTTTTAGTATTAGTATGTAATTTTTATTTGATTTATCACATTACCGTGCTGCACAGATGGGAAGGAAACCTGCGCAACCATAATAATGCTCGATTGATGGCTTTGCTGGAGGGGTGGGGTTACAATAAATGGTCAAGGTTTCACTGTCCGGTCACTCGTTACGAGTTCACATCATCGAACGCCGCTGAGACCTTTAATAAAGCAATCCTCTGGGCCAAAACACTACCCATTTGTAGTTTGTTAGAGGTTGTACGTGCTCTCATTCAAAGATGGTTTTATGAAAGAAGAATGAGTGCAGAGAATAGTCGAGATATTCTTTGCATACGAGTACACAGCGAGTTGGCTGCGTTGAACGCTGAGGCGTGGAAACTTAAAGTGGAGAATCTTACAGCGACAACATTCCAGGTCACTTCCACCTCAAAAAACTTCACTGTTGATTTAAGGGAGTGTACTTGTTCATGTGGAAGATTCCAGTACCATCAATACCCATGCATTCACGCATTGAAGGCAATAGAGTAAGTTCACATGCTATTATGCGTATAATATAATCTTTCATATTCAGTAGTGCCAGTAATATGAGAATTATCTATTTCATAATATAACGGTCTAAATGTGTGCGTGTAACAGCCATTGCAAACTTGCGACTAGTGCATTTGTTGCACCGTGGTATCATCGAACGGCTATCTTTTCATTATGGCAAGAAGTTGTGATGCCTGTGCCCGATCCATCCGATTGGTCAACACCAGAGCATGTGGGTAGTGTCCGTGTGAATGAGCCACCAGCACATCGCCAAGCAGGCAGACCTCATACCACCCGTCTGCGTTGTGCAGCAGAGACTTCGAGGGGTACTCGGGTGCGTCAGCGTTGCAGCAGATGCGGAGAGCTGGGATACAACAAAGTAAAATGTCGAGCTAATATTTCCGTTCACACAAGGGGGAACTGCTGATCAAATTATTGAAATGCAATGTTGGTGGTTATAAAGTTTTGACTTGACCTTTGTTTTTATGGTTTAAGTATGATGTAATATGATTGAAATAATAATATTGTTTCTCTGGCTTCCGTTCTCAGAATGTTTTAGTACATAACCTCATATAATACATCATGAAAAAAAAGAACAGACTAACGAAAAGAAAGGTCTGTATTCGCACCCTTTCTCCCGTAAAGGTTGTACGAAAAAATATCTCGTGCCCATTTTCTCCGGTACTCCATCAGGTGTGGATCATTTCCCCATGAATCGTCCCCTGTGAGTAGATATTGTATTTCTCTGACGCTAGCCTGACCACAACACCAACTGTCATCCTGAACGTAACACATGAATGGTTGTGGTCTAGCCCATTTCAGAGTGGCTCTGAACTTCTGCTCAGTAGTGTCATAGATGACACCACTTCGATGGAATATCAAAGGCAGCAACCGTCGCAAGTGCGTAGTGCTCTCCTTTCTACTATCTTCAACGACCTTGTTTTTTTCCACGTGTGAAACAAAGAGTCGAAGACAATAATCTTCAACGGCCTTATATAGACACATACAGTGAAATGGTGCGAATGCGAACACTCTACGAAGAGCAACTGTAGAGTGAAATCCGAATAACGTCAGTGATGATGTAGTTCTCCCCAAAAAATAAATAATGATGACATACTCACCCGTTCAACCTTATCCCACTCTTTACGGCTACAGGTCCATTGCGGAGGCCTCCAAAATGACAGCTCTTCTTTCCACCACCTATCCAAAACTTCTAGCTTTTCTTGAGGTAAATCGGCCAACTCTGAGGGGTCATCGCCATGTGCCATAACATGCTCATCCCAAATTGCTTTTAAAGTCGCCTGAAAAAGAAAGAATTACAAAATAAAAGGTTGTATTATAAGAAAAAATCATACGCCGTATTGCACGTAAAAACTTACCGAAAACTGACACGGTAGAATAGCATACGATTGCATTCGATGATCCGGGTAAACTCCAACGTAGTCAGGGGCTTGTGTTAGTATAGCCAAACACGCATCAATGTGCTGGAAAAAAAATATTTCAACGATGAGATATATGAGATTAGTGTCTAAATATATTTAAGCTGTATTTACAAACCTCATCCTCCATCCAGACTTTTGGCGTCATCATTCTCACGAAGAAATCATTCCTCACTTGGAACCCTATGCCGACATCGATCTTGCACATGTATGTTAAAACCTTTACATAATAAACAATGAAACCGTAAAAGAAGAACACATTTAAGGATATTTCTTACGTTGCAGGGGATATCATGAACTTTTCCCACGCTCTGTTGACCTTGACGCCATCCACAGTTGTGTATGGGGATTGGACTGCTGTCGCTTTTCTCTTTGGACGTTGCGGACGATGTTAGAAGTGCTTTTCAGCTGACACCATATTGAAACCAGTGTCTCTAGGAGTAGAATAACTAGGCCCTACAAGAGTTGAGACTCTGGGAGTAGAATAACTAGGTTGTCTGTGTGATCCGGATGCCTAAGGGAATCTTGTTGAGCCACCTGGTACCAATTCCACATCTCCGGCAAATAGGCCATCTGGTGTTGCATAACTACTAGGTGGGGGTGTAGTCTGTGCACTCCGTTGTTCTTCAAAGGTAGCTGGAATACTTGGTACTTCGTATGTAGATGGCTCAGATGGTGGACCCTTGAATCCATCCTTAAACATTTTATATATGTTACCAAGAATTGACCTCTCGTGGCTACGATGCACATGGGTCTGTGCTCCAATCAGCCATCCAGCAACCCTTTTAAATTCACCGCGACCCTCCTCCTGTCTTCTACGGATATCAGCGAGCTCTGCATCCAGTTTGTCAAACCTCTTCTCCTGTTTGTCGTCTCGATCCAGCAGCTGAGTGAGAAGGGCTTTATGTTCGAAAAATTTTTGATCATGATCATCCATTCTCCTCATAATTCGATCATAATGTTCTTGAGACAGACCCCACTGTCTTCTCTCTGCTGATGAGGCACGGAATGATCCCACTGTGGACTTGACCTGGATTGAGGATGGAAATCATCGTGGGTAGATGGAGGACTACCAGGTGATCCGTGAAACCCTAGCCCTCATTGGCTATAGACAGATCCTCCATACCCAGTGTACTGACCCTGCTGTGACCCTTCACTTTCACCATACGGATGTGATTGATGTGGGACCTGAAATCCACCAAAGTTAAACTGATATGGTTCCTGATATGGTCCCTGATATCCACCAAAAGGAGAAGAGTACGATGGTGGCTGAAATCCAGCTGAAGGGAAATATGATTTTCCAAACACAGGAGGATATGATCTCTCCGGAATGGCCATTACCTGGTGTGGAACTACAGCATTATGGGGGCCAGACTGAGATGGCCGCGGGGGTGAATCCTCAGATGGTATGTAAGATCTGTCATCCTGATCACCCATTATCTCGTCATCATCATCATCTTCGTCGTCCCCTCCGATGGCATGAAAATCACGTAGTAAGTCCTCTGGTGCTGCTGTTCTTTGTTGCCCCCAGAATGATGTATCAACAACCTCAACACCTACCATTCCACAGTATTGCTCGCCGCTAGCATAATTTGAAGAAATGTTCAGTTCCACCAGAATGGCACCCTGACCACGCAGTTCATCTTCGGAATCAGAACTAGAGCGCACCACCTGTTTCTTACCCTTAGCCTTCCCTTTTGGCTTTGGATCCCCAAAGACCCTAAAGTGAACTTGAAAACCAGAACTCCAATCAGAATGTATTCCCCTGAAGTATGATCGGCGGGACTCCTCAGGGAGGATGGCAGGTAAATCAACAACTCTTGGGTCCTGAAAGTAAAACAATAAAACATAAACACATATACTCAGGTGACAAAAAAGGCCTCCAAATGCATCCAAGTTAGATAATCAAAAGCTTAATCGCGTAAACATAAAAGTGACAAACCTGTCTAAAAAACTGAGAGTCGTCAACTTTTTTTGCAGTAGTATATGTCCAGCGAAGACACAGAGGTCTGACATCCGGCTCGGGCTGTCCATCGGTCAACATTACTGCAAAACCTGCGATGCGCTCAGAGGCCCAAACATGTGACCAAACATCAAAGTAATTTCATGTCAACATATATCTTTTTAAATGCATTTAATATAAGATTAAAATTGGTGAAATAAATTCAGTATCACTTACTTCTAGGGCAAATGATCATCCATAAAAGTTGATACGCTGCTGTTTGCCTAACTCTTGCACCGTAGTCTTTACAGAGTCCATATGGTGCAGTAGGGTTAGGTATGTGTACTTACCCCATGGGAAAGAGTTCCACAGGTCATCATTTTCAGCTAAGTACCATACCGAGGGCTCTATGTATACTTTTGACGTATCTTGGCCTAGCAAAAAGTAGTACAGCAGTAGAATGTTGGCCGCTTTCACCGCATTTTGGCCCTTATATTTGTTTTCACTGAATCTTCTCATAAGTTCATCAACCAGGACCCTCTTCGAACGAAAGGTAGCAAACAAACTATCTGCTGGTGGCAGAAATGAATCATTCGGGTCAATATCTCTACGGTCCTCAAACCCTAGTCCCATAACACGTATAAACTCCATGGGTGTGAAGCTAAGAATTGTATCAGATACCCTGAAGTACCGGGAGTACATAACTGAACCAGGGATTACAACCTCTTGAGCCATCAGCTGAAATAAAGCTTTAGGAGACCCGTAATCTGAATTCAAATCCCAAAAATGCCCGAAACAAGATCTTCTGAACCTCCGCACTGTTTGATCGCCACTCTTTGTAAGCACCTCGCGTATGCAATTCAGAGCTTTGGAAGGCCTACGATAACCTTTAATCCCAACTTTTCGAGATTGAAGTCCACGTCATTTCCGGTTTCACTACAGTGCATGCCAACTCGATTAGATATAAGACGTGACTACATTTTATACATAAAAACTTTGGCGGACAAGCACAGTAAAGGCACAAAAATGGCGGACAAGCTATTTATGCAGAAATAATGGCAAAATTATGCTAAATAATGCTCAGAAATTCGGCGGACAAGCACAGTAAAGGCACAAAAACGGCGGACAAGCTATTTTATGAACAAATAATGGCAAAATTATGCTAAATAATGCTCAGAAATTCGCCAAACAGGCTCAAAAAATGCATAAAATCGGCGGACAAGCTCAATCAGGGCCAAAAAATTGGCGGACATGCTCAATTGTACTACAAATATTGACGGACAAGGTCACTTTACATACAATTATCGGTGGACATGTTCAACTACGCTAGAAACATCAGCGAACAAGCACAGTAAAGGCACAAAAATGGCAGACAAGCTATTTTATGAAGAAATAATGGCAAAATTATGCTAAATAATGCTCAGAAATTCGGCGGACAGGCTCAAAAAATGCATAAAATCGGCGGACAAGCTCAATCAGGGCCAAAAAATTGGCGGACATGCTCAATTGTACTACAAATATTGACGGACAAGGTCACTTTACATACAATTCTCGGCGGACATGTTCAACTACGCTAGAAACATCGGCGGACAAGCACAGTAAAGGCACAAAAATGGCGGACAAGCTATTTTATGCAGAAATAATGGCAAAATAATGCTAAATAATACTCAGAAATTCGGCGAACAGGCTCAAAAAATGCATAAAATCGGCGGACAAGCTCAATCAGGGCCAAAAAATTGGCGGACATGCTCAATTGTATTACAAATATTGACGGACAAGGTCACTTTACATACAATTATCGGAGGACATGTTCAACTACGCTAGAAACATCAGCGAACAAGCACAGTAAAGGCACAAAAACGGCAGACAAGCTATTTTATGAAGAAATAATGGCAAAATTATGCTAAATAATGCTCAGAAATTCGGCGGAAAAGCTCAAAAAATGCATAAAATCGGCGGACAAGCTCAATCAGGGCCAAAAAATTGGCGGACATGCTCAATTGTACTACAAATATTGACGGACAAGGTCACTTTACATACAATTATCGGCGGACATGTTCAACTACGCTAGAAACATTGGCGGACAAGCACAGTAAAGGCACAAAAATGGCGGACAAGCTATTTTATGCAGAAATAATGACAAAATAATGCTAAATAATACTCAGAAATTCGGCGAACAGGCTCAAAAAATGCATAAAATCGGCGGACAAGCTCAATCAGGGCCAAAAAATTGGCGGACATGCTCAATTGTATTACAAATATTGACGGACAAGGTCACTTTACATACAATTATCGGCGGACATGTTCAACTATGCTAGAAACATCGGTGGACAAGCTCAAAAAGATTAGAAAAATATGCCGACAAGTTCAATTACACTACACATTACACTGAAATTTCCAATTATATAATGGCAAAATAATGCTAAATAATACTCAGAAATTTGGCGGACAGGCTCAAAAAACGCATAAAATCGGCGGACAAGCTCAATCAGGGCCAAAAAATTGGCGGACATGCTCAATTGTATTATAAATATTGACGGACAAGGTCACTTTACATACAATTATCGGCGGACATGTTCAACTACGCTAGAAATATCGGCGGACAAGCTCAAAAAGATTAGAAAAATATGCCGACAAGTTCAATTACACTACACATTACACTGAAATTTCCAATTATACTCAAATAATTATCGTCGAACATGTAAACTTAAAATTCGTCGGACACGGCAAATTAATACAGTGCAGACTCTACTTTCTCGGGGGACAAGAACAACTCCAAATTCACTATACTTTAATTAAATCGCAATTCTGCAAAACCCTAAAATCATAAAGACGGAATACCTGATTATCCATATTTGCTGCTGCTAATTTTCGACGTGGAAATGATGATGGATTGAACGTCTCCTGAGGCCCGGACGGAGCGCTGTGTCCGCCAGAAAAATCGAGAGTTTGAGAGAGAGAGAGAGGGAGAGTATGGGTGGGATGAGGGCCGATGAAAAGAGAGAGAGACAGAGAGTAAAAAACAAAAATTTTGAGATAAAGAGGTCAAAGATTCTCTCCCATATTTTAATGCCTTTAAAAGCGGTACTTTTAACTGCTCGGCAGTAATTTCGAGATTTCAAAAAAAGAAAAAAATATGACATGTGTCAGGGGGGTAAATTAGGAATATACACAAAAAATAGGGCAAATTAGATATTTTAAAAAGGGTAGGTCAAAAAGATGTTGCATGGGTGATGTAGGGCATAAAAAGTGCTGTCCCAAAAATATATCCTACAAGCCTTGAGATACGGCTACATCCGAACCCGCGATCACATTCCTTGAACAGGAGTGCTACACCATTAAGCTACCGAAGAATTTGGGAATGCTTTTTATATTATCCCATTCTACATAAGTTTTACGTTTTTCATTTTAGGTTGTCCAGAGTTAAGGTTTATGTCTCTTTTTTTATTAAGTTGGGTAAAAAAAATAATTATTTATTTCATATAATACCAAACACAACACTAATACAACTACACACTTTACATTAATTAAATATTATTCTATCAATAACGGAGCAATGCTTGGAGCAAGGCACATGACATTTTAATAATTACTGTATTAGTATATACTCCATCCGTCCCGGAAAACCTTTCACATTTACTGTTCCACATTGCTTAAGAAAAGTTGTACTTTTTGACCAACTTTATTGACTTTAGAGGGTATTGTAGTATTTTTAGGTAATAAAAAATATAAAGTAGTGATATGTGTGTGAAAAGGAGTGACAAATTTAAAATTTAAAGTAACTTTTGAGGTTTTTGGATAAAGTGATATCTCATTTTTTTTTGGGTGTGAAAGATTTTGTGGGACAAAAAAATAATGAAAGTGTGAAATGTATTATGGGATGGAGCTAGACATTCACCAATTAACTGAAACTGCCGATTCGAACCGGTGAACTGTTGGTTTTAATCGGAACCATAAATAATGAACCGAAATCGGTAGAACACGATTCGGTTTTGGTTCCTACTACTCTTGAACCGAAATCGCTGGTTCACGATTCACGGTTCAAAATGCCGGTTCATCGATTTTTTTAATTTTTTTTTGAACGGCCAAGATCGTGTATTCGTTGGAGATCCGACGGCCCAAAAAAATAAATGTTGTGCTGTAAATCGGTGGTTCAAGCGGGTAAACCATCGGTTCAAGTTTATCCTATTTAAACCGACAGTTTCAGACGGGCCGGGCAGAAAATTTTGAATTTTAAAATTCAAACGTGCGACCAAGATTGTGTGGCCGTTGAAGATCAACATCTGAGATTGACATTTGAACTGGCGGTTCTGGTAAACCGGCGATTCTGCTGGATTTTTTTGTGTTCAAAATTTAAAATGGATGGATGAGATCAATTCCAATCCTCTATAAATACCCCCAAAGTGTGATCAATTTGTGCACACAACATTCAATCTATACTCTACTTCTACTACACTACTTCTTCTATTCTACATTCTTGATAGTTGATTTAATTCTACTTCTACTCTAAACAATACACTTTCTCAATTCAAGTTCTCAACTCTCAAGTTTCTTTTTTTAGTTCATATATATCAAACTCAAAAAAAAAATTGTAGTCTTTTATTTCAATTCTCTCATTATCACTTTCATTTTAATTCTCTCATTATCATTTTCTATTCTTTTCCACATATAATACTAAATAGTATACTTATAGTCTTTTAGTTTTAGTTCATAAATCATATATATTCATCCTTTTTTCAATCTAAAAAAAATGCCTAGAAGAGGTTCTTTTTCATCCGGTGCCTCACATTCTTCTTCTAGAGGAAAATCCATATCCAACACCTTAAATTGTCCTCCACCACCTCCACGTCAACTTTCACCAACTCTAGAAGATGTTAAACTTGAAAATATTCCTTCGCATGAAGAAATGTCCCCTCATTTGTTCAACTTGAATTTTAGGGATATACTTGGAGATGATTTCTCCTCCGCCGACGACAATGATAATACTCAAGGTCAATCTCAACAAAGGGCGAGTGAAAGTCAACCAACGTCGGGTGGTACGGGTACCGGAGACGGAGCCGGAGGCTCTAGCGGAGGCGGAAGCTGAGGATCGACTCAAAGTTGTCCACAAGTGTTACGTTTCGATATATTTTCCATTCATTTCAAGAAGGAGGCGATTGAGAATTCGAATGAATTCAAAGTTATTTGCAACTATTGTGGCACGAAGTATAAATTCAAGCATGGCGGAGGATATGGAACGTTCATCAAGCACATCAACTCAAAGCATCCGGACAAGATTGACATCTCAATCGATCAAACACAAATAGGACGAGGGTTCACGGCGTCTTTCGGAGGAGATGGCTCATCAGCGTTGGGTAACACTCTTTTTAAATTTGATGGATCTAATTATTTGAGATTATACCTTAAACTTATGTGCACCAAATATTTACCATTTAACTTTGTGGATAATATTTTATTTTAAGATTGGGTTAATCTTACTTTAAATCCTCAAGCCCCACCTTTACATCGTAATAAATGTAAACTTGGTGTTGCTAAAGTTGTTAAAGAGTATGGTTTGGTTTTAAAATAAATTTTGCAATAATTACCTCATAAAGTGTCTATATGTTCAGATATTTGGAGCAATTTTTGGTAAAAAGCGGATTATATGGGTATTACTTGTCATTGGATTGATAGTTCATGGAATATACAAAAAGATTAATTGCTTATAGATTATTTGATATTCCTCATACCGCCGTTAATATTGCTCACAAAATTAGTACTATTTTGCAAGAATATGGTTTAGTTACAAAGATTTTTACAATCTCATTTGATAATGCTAGAGCTAATACGACTAGTTTAGAAAGTCTTATTGATATTTGCAAACCCTCAATTGATGGTAGATTTTTCATGTTAGATGTATTTGTCATATATTGAATTTATGTGTTCAAGATGGTATAAGTGCTTTGAAAGCACACATTCAACCTATTAAAAGTGTTTTATGGTATATAATGAGAAACCCTTCCATGACTAAAAGGTGGAAAATATATTGTTACTCTGTGAATATTCACCCAAAAAAATTTCTTTAGATGTTTCAACTCGTTGGAATTCGACGTATAAAATGTTGCATGACTCTTTTGATTATAAAGATTATATTTGTGCTTTTTACTCAAAAGATGCGGGTGGCCAAGTCTTGTTTGCTAATCTATGGGACACATGTTATACTTTATGTAATGTTTTGTAAATTTTTAATGATGCTACGGAAGAACTATCCGGTGTTTATTATCCTACTTCAAATTTAGTTGTTGATAAATGTGTTAAAATTACTATGGTTTTTAGTGCTAATGAAGCACACCCTTTGTCAAATGCTATTATTTCTATGAAATCTAAGTGGTTAAAATATTTTTTTCAAATTCCGGACTTGTGTTTAGTTGCTAAATTGTTAGCCCACGTATTAGAACGGATGGTTTAGAAGAATTGTTAACGTTACTATGATTCATTGTATGCTAATTGTGATTCTCCTACTAGACAACAAGCTCCTAATCCTAAAGACATAATTGCAACTACTTATAATCTACTAAAGGAATTTTTTAAGGAGTATAAAGAACAAAATGGTATGAATGATGATCAATCTAGTGTTGATGATAGTAGTGATAGTGCTGATAATTCTAGAAAATATGATGCTCTTCAAAAATTTTATAGCTTTTAAGATGCTAGATCTCAAAAGCGTGCACGGGTTATATCTAATCCTTTTCAAGAACTTGATTATTATTTTACTAACACTTTTGAGTTTGAAACAAGCGGAACTAGTTTTGATATTTTGAAGTGGTGGTCAAGGAGAACAAAATCATTCCCTATTTTATCATTGATTGTAAGAGAGATTTTTGCATCTCCCGCCTCTACGATCGCCGTCATACAAGCATTTAGTTTTGGTAATCTCACTTTGGATCCGACACGATCTAATTTAAGTGTGACAAATTTAGAAAATTTATGTTTGCTTGATGATTGGTCAAAGGCGGAAAGACGGATTCAAAATCAAAATGAAGAAGACCGTACGGATGATGACATTACGGAATATGGAAGCGATGTAGACTGGTAGAGTAAACAAAAAAGGCCATCACCATTCACCTCCACCGAGCCAAAAAGGTAAGTTGAGGTAAGTTAAGAGAACTACGTGGGCTTTGATTCTTTTAGAGGATACGTAGGCAACTTAAATTTAAGTTGAACTTGAATTTTCAAGTTTAACCCTAAATTTAAGCTCAAGTATTTTTTTTTCCAACTCTATTATGTTGTTGTATTTTACCTTATAAAGTTTGTATTTTTTAAATTTTTATATAGTAAAAATAGATTAGTTGACATGGTTGTAAACTTGTAGTGTTTTACATTTGTAAATTGTAATGGTTTAGACTTTAATATTTAAATTACAATGTGATCACATTAATTAATATTATATGATTATGAATTTAATATCAACTTTCAAATTTTTATTTGCATTATTGAATATTGCTTACATCATGTTTTCAATTTTAATGAAATTACACATACTCAAATTCAATATTTCAATTACACACGTTTTACTTATTTAGTTATTTAATAAATAAATTTCACATAATAACAAAAAAAACATTAAAGCCGGCGGTTTCGAATCGGAATCGGAACCGCCGGTTTGAGAACCAAAATCTTAAGACCCCCGATTCGGTTCCGGTTTCCTCTTCATTGGAACCGGAACTGGCAGTTTCGAACCGGAACTGACAATTCCGAACCGGGGTACATATCTAGATGGAGGGATTATACAATCAAGTAACAATAATGATGTTGGCCACTTCACAGTGAGTTCTTGGTTTCAACACCTATGCAAGGCAGATCCCTTTTATTTTTTTTTTATTTTATTTTCTATGTAACTTTATTTTCAAAAAACTAAGTTATTTAACTTTTCCTTTAAAAATCTTATGGTATTTTCTTATTTTATTAATTAGTCTTTTTAACTTATGTACCTAATAACTTCATATTAAGTATATATTTCTATCTACCTAATACTCTATACTTTTTTTAATAATTTACTGTATTTAATTTCTTACCAATATACTACCTAATAACTTCTTATAAAAGTATATATTTCTTGATCTATGTAATACTCTGTACTTATTTTTTATTAAAAGATAAAAATTACTAAAAAAATTAATTAAATAGATGGAATAATTAATATAAATGATTATGCTGGATGAAGAAATATTGTATTTTCCAATGCTATTTTGGACCCCTGAATTCAAATCCTGGCTCCGTCATCTCTCACCTTACTACACATTAAACTATTATATCCCTTAATTTACATACAAAAAGTAAACGTAAACGTTAAAGCGGAACTAATGAAATATATACTAAATATTACAGTATAAACTACCCAGGGGCCCAATGCCCTCGGTCCTAGTCTCCCCCGTCATTGCTCCTTGGTACATATAAAAAATTATTTTTCGGAGAGATGAACTATGTATTACTCTTTTAAATAAAAAATATTACTCTCTCCATTCCACCCAAAAAATTCATTTTTTCCATTTTTGACATCCCACCAAAAGGCTCATCTTTCCTATTTTAAAGATATGAGACTTATACACACCCATTAGTACAATTAAAATATGGGGTCATACATCCATTAATACAACTACTCACTACAAATTAAAGAGTAATTTTATGTATAAAAAATAATTTTGAAAAAACATATTTATAGGTGAATGCACTTCACACTTCACACCACTTACCTTTTTCAAATTCTCTTATACTTAAATAAATATATACAAGTTATTTAGTAATCGAGTGAAATATCGAATCAAAATTTTTTTAAAAAAATTTAATTATTAAAATACTTATCTATGAGTATAAAAGATTTTCGATAAACAAAAATACTATTTCCCCTAAAAACTTCTGAATAACAATTTTGACGTGGTACCCACTAAAATTATTACTCCCTCCATCCTCCAATTTTGTACGGGTACGAAGATTAAGACGTGTTATTTTTTAATATATAATATAAAAAAAATAGGGATAAATTAGTAATTTAAAAAGAAAAAGTAAATAAAGTTGTTAGGAATGATGAATAAAGTGTAAAAAAATAATTAAAATTGTTGGGATTGCAAAAAGTAGATAATAAAATATTATTTATTCTTACCAAATATGAAATGTGTAAAAATATGTGAGACACCCCAAAATGAAAAGTGTGTAAAAATACGAGGGACGGAGGGAGCATTTCATTTAGTACGAGAAAGGACAAGCACTAAATTACACTTCCTTCATTCGCCCGAAAGGTCCATATTTTGCCATTTTGGGCGTCCACACCAAAGGTCCACATTTTCCTTTTTAAACACATGAGACCCACACACATTACTAATACAATAAATTTATGGGACGCATACACCCCACTAATACAACTACCAACTATACCTTAAATAATATTACTCCTTAATCCACCTGCAAAAAATAAATGTCCATCTTTGAGGTGGACGAGGGATTACTACATGTGCTCTTTAATTAATTATCAACGAATCTATGAATCATGAGTTGGTGATGTGTCTCAAATAAGTGGGGTATGAATGATTTAACAATACATCACCTCTCAATCTCACAATAAAAGTGTGAACGAATTATACAAAAAAATATATATAATTAAAAAATATACATATATAAATTCTTGAAATTATTGGTTTTTTTCTTTTTTTCTATATCAATCATATAATTAATGATATACTCCCTCCATCCCGCTCAAAGGGTTCCCGTTCAGAGGGTTGTTTTTGCTTTTTGACACTTAAATTAAGGAGTATTATTATTTAATGTGTAGTGGGTAGTTGTATTAGTGAGAGTGTAAACTCCATAATTTAATTGTATTAGATGGGGTGTGTGGATCTCATGTGACGACCAAATAACAAAAATGAACCATTTGGGTGAATGAAGGAAGTAAAAAATGACTACGAGAAATATGAAACATGAAATTTTCCCACGGTTGAGAGATGTTATACCTTCGATCTTGTGCAGGAATATTAAACTCGAATATAACCTTATTATTTCTAGAGTAAATGCCCAAATTGCCCAAAGACGTAAGTGGCAAACACGACCATTCCAATAACCTCTGCAGCAGACACCACCCCAAATGGTCCATCCACAACTATTGGCAATGTCCCCAACTCTGTCCTTGGATTCCTCCCACCCTTCTTCATGTGAACAAATTAAATTTAAATTCTAATGAGTTAGTTTGTTGTAAATCGAGTTTAACATAAATTCTTATATATTCTGTGTTCTTTTCTAATTTAAACACTTTAGCAATACATAAGATATACTTATAGGATTGGAAAGGTGAACCATAGAAGTTTACACCGTAAACCCGATTTACACAAGTATTTGTGCAATATAAAAGTAAAACATAATTATATCCTAAAAGTTAATACAAAGCATAAACTCTAGTTAAGATGAAATAACCATAAGCTTGTCTGGTGTGAATCCATTCATATTACTCTCAAACTTTACTTATTAATACATAAAAATTAATTTTTTTAGAATAATGAATCATTACTCCCCTTATTCCTGATATTTTTCATTTCTACAGAAATATTAATACGATGTTACAGAATTTGACTAAAGCAATATTATTCTAGAGTTTTATATATATATATATATATATATATGCATTTAAGAATAAAATCCATACTTGCTTATGATGCAGATAACAATTTGCATCATCGGTTAAATTCACTTTCAATCCCATAACTTTTGCCAAATTGGATTTCCATTTCTAAATTACTTAAAATTTTCAGTTTAGTCCTGTAACTATCTTAAAATTTTAGATTTCATTCCAAAATTGATTTTTTGTTGCAAATCGTCCCATAATTCCTGAATTTTTTTCAAAATCGTCCCAAATTTCGAAAGCTTGGGACGATTTTGAAAAAAATTCAGGAATTATGGGACGATTTGTGACAAAAAAATTAGTTTTGTGATAAAATCTAAAATTTTGAAATTACTACAAGAATAAACCGAAAATTTTATGTAATTTGGAACGAAAATCAAATTTGGCAAAAGTTATGGGAATATTGAAAGTTCATTTAGCTCTCACTAATATATAATACTACATGAATGGGTCCATGAACTAATTTAGGATTCGAATTCTTCATTTTGAATGTCAATGATTATCATTAAAAATGTCAATCATAATAAGATTGAAAATATAAAAGGATGAGAAATAATCATTGAATCAATAAATTGATTGACGAATTTTGATTCTCATCAAATCAAACAAAAATCAACAATAAGAATCAATATAGCTTCATTCTCGTTAACCTCACTCATTACCTCCAACCAAATATATCCTTACTTTAGAACCACATAGGGTGAAATAAATATATAATATGAATCATGCTTTGCCAACAATGATAAAATAAAACACAAGTATGATACAACATGTTCTTGCATGAACTACGTACCTATAAACTTTGTCTTCCCCACATAGATAGATATATACAGTTGCAAGAATTGCAATGAGCATAATAGGGCCACTGAATATAGCAAATGTGATTCCTGCAACATATATAAAAAAATTAACTTAGTTGTATTGAATTGTTGAGGCAAGTTGGGATTTATAAATGCAAACTAACCAGTGATCCCAAAACCAGTCCCTTCAGGACCATGTATCCACCCTCTGAACAAATCTTGGACAGAATCAGATGGAAAGAGAAAAAGAAAAGCAATCCATGTTATGAAAACCACCCACATCACCATCTTCAAAACCCATTTTGCTGCTCTATTCCCAAAGGATATGGTGATATCATCATCGCAATTATTATTATTCTCTAATTTTTTAGAGAGAAGAGGTTGTTGGCTTGTTTTTTCAGACATTTTCCTCTAATTAAGGTGAGTAGTAAGTGAGCCACTCAATGTACACTTCTAATCTATATATACACACACACCCAAAAGTGTAGTCTTTTCATTCTAGTATTTTCTTTACCTCAAAAAAGAAATAATTATGTCATAATCTCACAATTTATTTTAATTTTCAAAATTTTACAATAAGAGTAGAGAGAAAATATTGGAAAGATTTTAAACTGAAAATGAAACAAATAAATGATGTTATGTTGATAAAGTGTGAGGGGTGTGGATTAATCTCAAAGAGGAATCAAAGCCACACTAAATTTAGACCACACATTTTGGAATGAATTGGTTTTACTTTCTTCCATACGCACAATATCACTTTTCTAGACACCTTATTGTAATTTTTGCCTTGTCGACGTCACATTTGTACTTTTCTCAGGTAAGTTTGTGTTAACCATCTAAAAAAATGAGTTTCTTCAAACAAACAAGAATTGTCAATGAAAAAATAATTGTGTCAGATTAAAAAGAAGTTATAAGTTATAATATTTTTAATAAAATATGGAGTTTAACTGCAGTGCAGAATAATATCAAACGTTAGATCATATTCTTATTCAATCTTCATCACTCAATAAAATAAAATAATTAAAAATAAAAATTAATAACTACCCACTACACCCTTACTTTACCCTAAAAATCTCCAGGTGCACCCGGTGCACCACAGAATAACCCTAAAATATGATATCAGATTAATAAAAAGTGATAACATTAATCGTAATGAATTTTTTCATTGGAAGGATAGTGCGAAAAAAATACTCCCTCCGTCAATTGTTAATCTATGCGTTTGCTTTTTGCACGTAGATTAAGAAGTATTAGTATTTTATGTGTAGAGGGTAGTTGCATTAGTGATATGTATGAGTTCCATATTTTAGTTGTAATAATGGTGTGCGTGGGTCTCATGTGTATAAAAGGTAAAATTGATAGATTAAAATTGAACGGGTCAAAATAGTAAAATTGATAGATTAATGATAAACGGAGGAAGTACTAAACATAATGAAATTAATATGACAACTAATCAAGAAAAATTGAAATGATTTTATTGTAAGACGTAACGCTCGCTCTTTTTTCACATCCTTTTATTTTAAAACAACAATTTCATTATGGTTCGAATTTTCTTTGCCACTTTTACTTTTGTGACACTACTAGAATTGTTGACACATAGGATGTGAGAGAAAAATCCTCAACCCCTCCATTTAGCGGTGCTAAATCCTTCATTTAAGAAAATCATGATGTATTAGATGAATCAAAGTCAGTCTTACAAGTAATAAATGAATTTTCTAACCATCATAAGAGAACTAACACGATAAAACAATCCATACAAATTCTTTAAAGCAAAATGAACTTTGTGACTTGAAGCAACCAAAAAAATCTCATCTCACGCAGACATAACAATAAGCATGTAATCCATGGGAAATCAAGCTCCTCAAAATCAGATTATATATATGTAGTTAACCAAATGGTTGTTCTGCTCATTAAAGAAAGTCAATCGAAAGAGGACTAATAAAACCAATCAAAAATATAAGTTGAATCAAATTAAATTAACTTTGTAACATGAAGCAAAGAAAAACTTTTGACTCACACAGAACATAATAATAACCATATAATTAATTAATTATGGGAAATCAAGTCCCTCCTATATTTTCCAAATAGGTCCTCATTGAGGAAATTCATCAAATACTTGACATCAATGATTCAAAGTGAATAAAAATTCTACTATATTCTAAACAATTATCAAACACTTTGGCCTTTTTTTTTCCTCTCAAATTTGATTTTTTTTTAATCTCATTTTTATTTATTATTTTTGTTCCTTGGGTTCAATTTTAATTTTTTTTGTCTATTTAGTTTATCAATTTTAGTCCATTTTTATTTGAAAAATAGGATTAAAGATTGATAAAAATGATCAAATTTGAAAAAAAAAAAGGCTGAAATTGAAAAAAAAGATTAAAATTGAAAGGACCAAAATAAGAAATACAAAAGAAATATGATCTGGAATTGATAACCAGAGGAATTTTATTATTAACCCAATATATCTAAGTATTGAAATGATTAAGTCAGCCCAATTTCAATGGCAATATGGCACAACATGGTAGACATGCACCAATTAACCGGAACCGCCGGTTTGAACTGGTGAACTGCTGATTTTAATCGGAATCGGAACCGGCGATTCCGGAATCAGAAAAATGAACCGAAACCGGTAAAACACGGTTCGGTTTCGGTTCCTACTACTCTCGAACTGGAACCACCAGTTCACGGTTCACGGTTCAAACTGCCGGTTCCTCGGTTTTTTTAATTTTTTTGAACGGCCAAGATCGTGTATATGTTGGAGATCCGACGGCCCAAAAAAAAAAGAACGTTGGGCTGTAAACCGACGGTTCAGGTGGGTAAATCGCCGGTTCAAGTTTAACCGATTTAAACCCACGGTTTCAGGCGGGCCGGGCGGGAAATTTTGAATTTTAAAATTCAAACGTGTGGCCGAGATTGTGTGGTCGTTGAAGATCAACGGCTAAGATTGACATTTGAACCGGCAGTACCGATTTAAACCGGCGATTCTGGTAAACTGGCGGTTCCGCCGAAATTTGTTTTTTATTCAAGGGCTGAGATTTTTTTTGTGTTCAAAATTTGAAATGGATGGATGAGATCAATTCCAATCCTCTATAAATACCCCCCAAGTGTGATCAATTTGTGCACACAACATTCAATCTATACTGTACTTCTACTACACTACTTCTTCTATTCTACATTCTTGATAGTTGATTTAATTCTACTTCTACTCTACACAATACACTTTCTCAATTCAATTTCTAAACTCTCAAGTTTCTTTTTTTAGTTCATATATATCAAAATCAAAAAAAAAAATAGTTGTAGTCTTTTATTTCAATTCTCTCATTATCACTTTCATTTCAATTCTCTCATTATCATTATCATTTTCTATTCTTTCCCACATATACTACTAATTAGTATACTTATAGTCTTTTAGTTTTAGTTCATAAATCATATATATTCATCCTTTTTTCAATCTAAAAAAAAGCCTAGAAGAGGTTCTTCTTCATCCAGTGCCTCACATTCTTCTTCTAGAGGAAAATCCATACCCAACACCTTAAATTGTCCTCCACCACCTCCACGTCAACTTTCACCAACTCTAGAAGATGTTGAACTTGAAAATATTCTTTCGGATGAAGAAATATCCCATCATTTGTTCAACTTGAATTTTAGGGATATATTTGGAGATGATTTCACCTCCAACGACGACAACGATAATACTCAAGGTCAATCACAACAAAGGGCGAGTGGAAGTCAACCAACGTTGGGTGGTACAGGTACCGGAGACGGAGGCGGAGGTAAAGGATCGACTAGAAGTTCCCCACAAGTGTTACGTTCCGATATATTTTCCATTCATTTTAAGAAGGAGGCGATTGAGAATTCGAAAAAATTCAAAGTTATTTGCAACTATTGTGGCACGAAGTATAAATTCAAGCATGACGGAGGATATGGAACGTTCATCAAGCACATCAACTTGAAGCATCCGGACAAGATTGACATCTCAACCGGTCAAACACAAATAGGACGAGGGTTCACGGCGTCTTCCGGAGGAGAAGGTTCATCGGCATCGGGTAATACTCTTTTTAAATTTGATGAATCTACCTATTTGAGATTATACCTTAAACTTATGTGCACCAAATATTTACCATTTAACTTTGTGGATAATATTTTATTTTAAGATTGGGTTAATCTTACTTTAAATCCTCAAGCCCCACCTTTACATCGTAATAAATATAAACTTGGTGTTGCTAAAGTTGTTAAAGAGTATAGTTTGATTTTAAACAAATTTTGCAACAATTACCTCATAAAGTGTCTATATGTTTGGATATTTGGAGTAATTTTTGACAAAAAATAGATTATATGGGTATTACTTGTCATTGGATTGATAGTTCATGGAATATACAAAAAAGATTAATTACTTATAGATCATTTGATGTTCCTCATACCGCCGTTAATATTGCTCACAAAATTAGTACTATTTTGCAAGAATATGGTTTAGTTACAAAGATTTTTACAATCTCATTTGATAATGCTAGTGCTAATACGGCTAGTTTTGAAAGTCTTATTGCTATTTGCAAACCCTCAATTGGTGGTAGATTTTTTCATGTTAGATATATTTGTCATATATTGAATTTATGTTTCAAGATGGTATAAGTGCTTTGAAAGCACACATTCAACCTATTAAAAGTGCTTTATGGTATATAATGAGAAACCCTTCCGTGATTAAAAGGTGGAAAAGATATTGTCACTCTGTGAATATTCACAAAAAAAAATTTCCTTTAGATGTTTCAACTCGTTGGAATTCGACGTATAAAATGTTGCATGACTCTTTTGATTATAAAGATCATATTTGTGCTTTTTACTCACAAGATGCGGGTGATCAAGTCTTGTTTGCTAATCAATGGGACACATGTTATACTTTATGTGATATTTTGCAAATTTTTAATGATGCTACGGAAAAACTATCCGGTGTTTATTATCCTACTTCAAATTTAATTGTTGATAATTGTGTTAAAATTGTTATGATTTTTAATGCTAATGAAGCACACCCGTTGTTGTCAAATGCTATTATTTCCATGAAATCTAAGTGGTTAAAATATTTTTTTAAATTCCGGACTTGTGTTTAGTTGCTAAATTGTTAGACCCACGTATTAGAATGGATGGTTTAGAAGAATTTTTAACGCTTTACTATGATTTATTGTATGCTAATTGTGATTCTCCTACTAGACAACAAGCTCCTAATCCTAAAGACATAGTTGCAACTACTTATAATCTACTAAAGGAACTTTTTAAGGAGTATAAAGAACAAAATGGTATGAATGATGATCTATCTAGTGGTGATGATAGTAGTGATAGTGTTGATAATTCTAGAAAATATGATGCTCTTCAAAAATTTTATATTTTTTATGATGCTAGATCTAAAAAACGTGCACGGGTTATATCTAATCTTTTTCGCAGCCAGCAGTGATTGACATGTTAAAATCAGGAGGTGAAACCCATAAGCTCTCAGGGACAATATTATTTTTATAATAGTAATACGCAACTGACGAACATTCTGATTTGCCAAGAGCACATAAGATAACATCAGGGTATCTCCGATGTTGGAAAAACTCGATAGATTTTGGGACTCAGCAATAAGGAGGGCTTCACGATGGGCTAGAAATTCCGGAATCTCCGGGTTGGCAATACCATCAAATCTTTTACTGAAGCCAAACAAAAGGAGTTCTTTAGGTCTTGAATGAGAACTCCAATACCAGAACAATTTGAAGCACGAGAGACTAAAACATCAAAATAAAAACTCAAAGTATTCTTTGGTGGTTAGAGGTGGAGAGCATGTAGACATGGAGAGTCTCTTTCAGGCCATCCATTAGCAGATTTGAAATCTGAGAGAGAACGAATGGCTACAAGAGAGACGTCCTATTGGTTCGTAGAAAAATTCTAAAATATGAGTCCACTACGAGCATGCCATAGGTGATAGCTGCTAGTAACAAAGAGTTCTAACAGGCTGCTGGAAATGATAAATGAAACTAAGAAGGCCACAACATTCCACTAAATGCATGGCAAAAGCACTGTAGAAAAATATGTGCCCAGCAGAACTATCACTAGAGGAGCAAAATTTGCAGTGTCCTTTAATTGGAATTCCACTTCTTTGAAAGTTATCCGAGGTAGGTAAAGAGTTCGTACAATAACACCAAAAAATGGACAATTCGAGGGGGGATTTTCAACTTCCATAATTGTTTCCAAACCAGTTAGTGTCCCCGAACTTAAAGATTCTAAAGGATGAGAACTGCTATCAGCAATGCCATAATCAATTATCTTATGGTAAGCAGATCTTACCATGAATCTTAAGAGAGTAATGCATATCCATTTGTCAAGTAATAGAGTGCTACTCAAGGGGATGAACAATATAAGTTCCACCTCATCTTGATCAAACATCTGACATATAAGATAAGTTTTCCATGAGTGAGAATGGTGATCGATGAGGGCGTTAACTGATGTTGTATCTGTGCATGGTGATTGATGAGGGCGTCAACTGATGTTGTATCTGTGCATGGCAAGTGAACTCTGCCAACAGTAAAGTTAGAAGAATGGGGCATCCAACGGTCTTTAAAAATTCTTGTGTTGGTACCAGAAAGGATGAGGCATCGACGTCCTAAAAGAAGGACCTTTCTTCCTTCAAGAATAGTGCGCCATGACCAAGTTACATTGCTACCAAGTGATGCTTCAAAGAAGGAACAAGAAGAAAAATACTTAGCAAGATGAATTTCTACCAAGAGATGCTTCAGACAAGGAACAAGAAGGAAAATACTTAGCTTTTAAGAGGCGTGAGAGCATAGATTGAGGTTGTAAGGATCCCCCAGCCTTGCTTGCTTTGGAGAGCCAAATTTAAAGCCTTTATGTCACGAAAGCCCAAGCCACCAATAGATTTGCTAGTAGTTAACTTTCTCCAAGCAACCGAAGATATTTTCCTTTTGTTGTCTTTCTTTCCACCAAGATCCAGAAATCATAGAGGATATATCATCAAAGAGAGTGTCTAGAAGTCTGAAATATGTCATAGCATATGAAGGTATAGCTTGCAATACTGATTTGATCAAAATTTTCTTTCCAGCTTTAGAGAGAAATTTTTGGTTTCATGCTGAAATGTGTTTCCAGATTCTATCTTTGATAGAAAAGTAGATTTCTCTTTTATTTCTCCAAATTATCGAAGGCAATCCCAGACCATTTAGGCCAACTTATTTTGGTTTGATTTTAAACTTGGATGACACTATTGCCACCCAACACTTTACTATAGTCACTCAGAATAAAATATGTGAAAAGTACACTTTTAACCCTACCCTAAACATTTATCCAAATCACATTACTCCATTTAGAATAATTAACGTTGATCATTAGACTAGAGATGTCAATGGATAGGGTAGGATACGGGTATGATAAATTCACATACTACCTAAACCCTACCCTAAAATTGAGCTTCGGGTAGGGTACGGGTATACCCACTGGGTATACGGACAACCGCGGGTAAACGAATACCATAATTTGGTAGATTTTGCGAATAATTCACAGTTACCCGAACTCACCCAACCCTACCCGATCCTACCTGCCCCAATCTTTATTATTATTTTTTTTAAAACTATAATCCACCAAAAAATAATTATAATACATAAATAAATAAACCTAAAATAAAACATGCAAATTAGAAAATAAAATCATTAACAAAAACTTCTAATTCCATGTGTATCACCACAAGGGCAATAAACAAGAAAACATCATAAATTTATAGTTAGTCAAATAAAATTATAAAATAATCATCATTAATTCTTAATTACTTATATTTATATTAGGACAAGAATATAAATTTTGATTAAAAATATTTATTATTTTAATAAATAAATATTTAATAAATCATAAATTTTACATCAAAAATATTATTATATTAAAAAGGAAATATTAGATTTAGACTTAATTAAATTAAGTCAATAAATATAATAGATAAAATAATTATTTTTATTCTATTGTTTATAATAAAAATAGTAACTTAACACATGCATTGCACGAGATGTGTTATTTTTAGGGCAACAACTTCACTTAATTTTATGATGTTTGAACCGAATAATATTTATTTGAATCATATCTAATTACCTAATGTTTTAATATTAAAGTCTAATGTAGTTATGAGCAAAGCACTTATAAAAACTTGCGAGCCCCTTAAGTTGATCAATTCATATAAGTTTACTAATATCTTTTGCAATGAGGTGAAAATGCATAATTTTAGCAATTTAAAATGCAACAATAAAATTTTCTTTTTTTTTCCAAAATTATAAAATTATTTTTTATATTACTAATTTATAAACATCAATCAATTAATGAAATGTTTTACTGTTAATTAACTCAATAAAACTTCCATTGCAAATAATTTAAAAGACTCATCTAAAGTTATAACTATTTAATTATTTAATAGCTGGCTGAGATTTGTTTGAGAAATAGATGGTTAGGATTTTAACTAAATTATTTTCTAATTTGAAAAAGTCATAGTTTCAATTATTTAATATTTTTTTAATGGGGGGATAACTAAAAAAATATTATGCCATAAACTCTAAACCCTAAACCCTCTAATTATGCATAAACTCTTAACTCTAACTCTTATAATTATTTAGCTATTTTAGTTGATGGCTTAAATTTGTTGAGAAATAGATGGTCTGAATTTTGACTAAATTATTTTTTAATTTATAAAGGTCATAATTATAATTATTTAATTATTTTAATGGGTGGCTGAGATTTGTTTGAAAATTTTGAATATATTCAAATAGTATATTTACTATTATTCAATCTTTAATAAATTATATTTTATTTCCTAATTTGAAAAAAGTCATAATTACAATTATTCATTTTTTTAATAGGTGGCTGAGATTTGTTTGAATATATTAAAATAATATATTTAATATTATTCAATTTTAAATAAATAACATCTTATTTTCTGATTTGAAAAAAGTCATAATTATATTTATTTTATTATTTTAATGGGTTGCTAAGATTTGTTTGAGAAATAAATGGTTAGGAATGGATTATGCACTAATTATAATACTACAAATTTAGCAAGTTATAATTACATTTATTCAATTATTTTAATGGATGATCGAGATTTGTTTGAGAAAAGATTATTGTGCGCCTAATTTGATCTAACTTACTTTGAATAATACGAATGTCAAATAATTTATTAAAATATAATATGCACTAAATTATAATGCTTCAAATTTAGAAAAGTTGTAATTATAATTATTTAATTATTTTAATGGATGGTTGAAATTTATTTGAGAAATAAATAGTTTGGATTTTGGCTAAATTACTTCCTTTTATTTTTAAGTTGATATTTTTATGTTAATCATTAAAAAAAATTATATGTATATTTTTATTTAATTTTATATATTTTACACATGGAAAGAATTTTCTACGCTGCTACTGATAATTGGTAAACCCTCTTAAAATATTATATCATAAACCCTAAACAGATAATTGGTTTAACTATTGAAGTGCATCAAAGTGATTTTAGCGCATTTGATATAGTATGTTTTTGGGTTGGTATAAAAGTTTACTTTCACATAATTTTTTTTAGAATTTTGGGTGCTCATTGATGAGAGTGAAAATAGGCGTGTATAATGTCCAATTTAGCATATTTTTTATTAGAATTGTTGTTATATATTAGCACAAGTGTCTTATATTCAATATATATGAGGAAAAGGTGCATTTGAGGTGTTTTATTTTATTTTAGGTGGAAAAAGGATTAAAAGTACAAAGTTAGAGAAAAGGTGCAACTTGTGCAAAAATACTGAAAAATGCACGTCCAACTTGCGTAATTTTTCTGTATTTATATGGAACTAAAAAATATAAGTATGATCCATAGTTGGAAACCCACAGAAGAGGAGGTCGTTTTGATGAAAGAACACCTTAATCGGAATCAAAATGAGAATGTTACGATCAAAATGGTGACATCACGCGAGCTGTGCCGAACAGAACAGCTGTGCCACTTTTTATGGCTTTTTATACCTTCAAATCTTAGACTTTTTGTGAGTTATTTATATGGATAAAAATCCAAGAAAGATAGGATCGCGTGAGCATAAAAATCATTCAAATCGGAGTTTGGATGTGGAAGTTATAAGCGAAATGGTGAGACTACGCAAGCTGGTTTAACCCCAGTGATGTGGTTAGACCACTGGTTCGGGTCGAACCAGGAACCTGAAAATCCTCACAGTGTGGTTCGACCACGCTGATATGGTTCGACCAAGAACATAGGTCGAATCACCATGTCGGATAGCTCTAGATCCGTATTTTTACATCCCTAGTGCGTGTATTCTCGTGTTTTCCAAGAAAAATCTCATCCAAGGTTCATAAGGAGAGCTTACAAGTATAAAAGGGGATATAGATCACACCAAGGGTGGAGAGACGCCACATCCATTCTACAACACCCCACAAGGGGGGATCACCCCCGACCATCATCCACATCCTTTCCTCCATCCACCAATCATTTTGAAGATTCGTCTGTGGAATCTAGAGGAGAACCAAGAGGAGAATTCAAGTCGGAGAAGGACGCGATGACTCCCACATCTAGGGTTTCCTTCGTTTCCTAATTTATCTTGTATTTTCCAGATATATGGGTAAGATCTATCCAACCCCATGATTGTTCTTCGCAATATCATCGGCTAGAACCGTTTTGGTAGATCTAGGATTTTTGAAGGTTTTATGAATTAATTAAACTCTCTTGTGTGTCCTCCGTACAACACTACTTGTGGATTGATTTTATATATGATTGTTTTTTCTTAATCCATATTCACGGTCATTTTGTGCATCTTCAATTGGTTTATAGAGTCTGAATATATATCTTGGTTATAGATTGAGTGCGTTCTCCGCTGAATAGGATTCCATGTTATGATTCTAAGAGCACCTCCAATGGGAGGTATTGATTAATGATGTGACAGATATACAATGTCTTACCTCAACTTTTAAAAGCCCAAAATAATTTATTTATCTTTGGCCCAAACCTTATAATATATCAGCCCCAAACTAGAATTTGTTTTTAGAGCCCAAAAGCTATTTAATTATTATTAGCCCAACTAGAATTTGCTTTTAGAGCCCAAAATCTATATATTTATTTTTGGCCCAAAGTGTAACTCACTTAAATGGCTTAATCTATTAATAAGCCTAGCCCATCAATAGCCCCAACAATATATGTCAAAAATAGAATAAAAAGGAGAAAGGAAGATAAGAAATAAGAAAGGGCTTCTAGAACATCCAAGAGGGGGAAAGAAGAGAAAGGAAGAGGAGAAATCCTTGTGATCAAATTCTCCCATACAACTCTCATTTTAGTTGGTGCATAAGTGTGTTAAGGTAAGTAATATGTCAATTAAGCTTCCTTTCTCCATGATTTTGTGATTTTGTTGGGTTTCTTCCTAGTAAAGGGAAATTCGTATGCTTCTATTCGACCTACTTTCGATATAGCTATTAATCTTAGAAAGTTGTAAACTTAATTTCTATACGTAGCTGAGTTTGTTAGCTTTCCGTAGCCACTTGAAACGCCTCAATTTGAGTTATATACAATTAGTTATGAATTTTTTTGTGAACTGCCGCAGGCTGGAAAATTTCAGAATTTGTTATGTCAAATTCAAATTTATTTCCTATCGTTTCATTTGAGAAATGATATGAACCGAGTTATGTGAGACTCGGAGTTGGTTTGAGGAGTTAAGAGCTGCCCTTTATTTAATATCAACTCCTATGTATATTGATTTGTATTCATTTGCTTATCTACTTTTTAGGTAAAGATCAATCGTCGAAGGGCAAGGGAATAACTTCAGATTTCGGAGAGAGTTAATCATTTCCTTGTGAGTTGATAATTCGGGAATGCCTTCTCTTGGGGGAAGTGTGGACCCTTGACAAGTTTACATTTATTTTCTTTACTTACTTGATAAGAAAATTACTTGGTGATGTGTTATGTGGTAAAGAGGCTGATTGGCTCAATTGCTCTAGGTTGAGCCTGATTGGCATGATATGGTCCATTGATTATCTTATATTATTTCATATAGAGTCCTGCCAGCCATGTATTACGGGTATTATTTGTTTTAATTTATAGAGCCTTGCTGGCTCGATATATGATATCATTTGTTGTGAAGTATTTGAGGATTAATCTAATGATAATCTTGTGACTTGAGTTGTTATGCATTTGATGATTTATATGCATACCTGGTACCAAGGTTAAGTAGCCCGAATTGGTAATGGTTCGGGTGAGTTGGAGCGACATTGTTTAAGTAGCCCGAATAGTCGCGGTTCGGGTGAGTTAGAGTGATAAACTAATCGTCCGTGGCTTGGCAAACCTAGGTGAGTTAGATCTAACAAGGCACCTGTCCATTTGCCAAATATTGATACTCTGGAAGGTGATCGTTAGATGGATCTGCCTATTATAGGCTCAGTCAACGTCACCGATGTGGGACACGCATGTTATATATGTTTACATGTTTTATCATTTCAAGGATCTCATTGATATTAAATTGTGGTACTTGGTATATGTTGAGAAAGAGCATTAACCTTCATTTTGTCTAGAGTAACGGTGACGGGCTCGGACTGACTCTCGACGGAGAGCTCAGTTCGAGGAGGATATTGGCTACCCACGCGTCTTTTATGTGTTAACATGTTGTTTGAACTAAATGTGTTATTTTTTAAATGCGTATAGAGGTTTTATTTTTATTAATTTGTATATTGTGTAAGAAATACTTGATGTGGAACGCAAATGTTAGATTTTAAGTTATAAGTCTTGAACGTGAGTACATACTTCGTATAAGGGTTGGCGTGATCGGCTTATCACCTCACTGAGCTAGTGGTTTTGCTCACCCCCCATCATTCCTTTCCTTTTCAGGCGGTTGATATCTTTTGGTTGGAGATTTGCCTATCTTTTGCTTGTCATTCGATCAGTGCTTGGGTACTCTTCTTTTTGTGTATAAATTGGCGGATCCATTGGCGAGATTGTATAGTTCATATCTGGTACCCCTTGATGTTTTTTTTTACTTTCGCGATGTTATATCGCTTGTGTATATTTTCTTCAGACCGAGTTACATCATTGTATTTTATTCCTTTGTAAATCTTTGGTGGTATGTTATGAAAATGATGTCCTCGGGTAGTACTCGTTATCATCAGTTGTTCTGTCCTACAGGTATTTGATATCAAGCCTTACGTTTTCTATAAATTTTCAGAGTGGAGTGCACCCATTCCGTGAAATTTATGGTTAACGAGGCGGTTGTCACGTTCTGTCTACGGTCGGGGCATGACAACTTTCTTGGTATCAGAGCAAGGTTATATGAGTCTCATTCTCTTTGAGTCGAGCCAATGTTTCCAATTTTGTTTCTATGTCCTTCTAAGGTATCGTATTACATTGATGTTTATATTGCATTTTTCTTTCAGTCTTTATGGCACCTCCAGTTCGACGTCGAGGATGCATCCCTCGTGATCCTTCGAGTCCTCGAGGACATGTTTCTTCTGATCATGTCGTTCATCCGATTTCTATGGACCCTATCAATTCTAATCATAGGGTGCCGATTACCCAGGTAGAGCAACCACGAGCTCAGTTGCGTGTTGAGCACATGATGACGCCAGAGCAGTACAAGTTGTATTATGATCACATTCAAATACATGGTGTTCCACCAACTACGACGGCTCCCACGACTACGACTGTCACTGAGGACGTTATTCGCACAAATGAACCAATTCAACCCACATCCAATGTCCCAGTTTCTACCCCAGGAATGGCATTAGGAGGCTCTACTTCTCGAGGTGCACTTTTTATACCTGATTTGGTGAAAGCAGTTGAGAGCATGGGAACTTCAAAATTTGACGGTGCAAGAGATGCTTCTAAAGCGGGCGCATGGTTAAAGGAGATTACAGAGACCTTTGATACCATGATGATTGAAGAATATTATCGTGTGGTCATTGCGACTAAGCTATTAGGCCCAGACGCACGACGATGGTGGCAGAATCTAAAGGAGACAACTTCTATTACTATT
The DNA here is from genome assembly GCA_023678885.1 of Pogostemon cablin. NCBI lineage: Eukaryota > Viridiplantae > Streptophyta > Magnoliopsida > Lamiales > Lamiaceae > Pogostemon > Pogostemon cablin. The sequence continues at coordinate 9,084,266 of CM042999.1, read as the reverse complement.
ACGTGGCCTATCTTTGTGGAACGATTCAAAGATCGATACTTCTCTCAGTACATCAAGGATCAGAAGAGGAAAGAGTTCTTCAACCTCTTTCAAGGCACTATGTCGGTCGTGGATTACGAAAGTAAGTTTCTTGAATTGCGAGAATTTGCTCCTGAGTCATATACGACGAGAGACTTATGCAAGAGATTTGAAGATGGTCTTAATCTAAATATTCGAGATCGCATCAAGTCTGGAGACAAGTACGAGAGTCTTGATGAGCTCGTAGAAGAAGCTCTAAGGGTAGAAGGTTTAGTTCAAGCGAGACATAAGCTTGCAGAGCGAACTCAAAAGAAAAGGCAAGGGAGCGCAATTCCAGAAAATGCATTGAAGATGTATAGGGGTGTGGGATCTATGCATAGCGCACCTAATTCGGTATCCACTAGTTTTCCTCAGCCTCGAGAGCAGTTTAATAGAGGTGGGAGCAATGTCTCGGGATTGGTTGGTGCAAATCGCAAGTGCCAGAATTGCTTAAATTATCACGACGGCCCCTGCAAGGCTCCTCAGGTATGTTATCAGTGTCGATAACTGGGGCATATGCGAGGTTCTTGTCCCCAGCTTACGGGAGCGAGTGGTCAGAGTTCTAGTTAGCCTCGTGATAGACCAGTATATTCTACACCTAGAGATACTCGATCAGCAGCTGCCAGAGTACCTGATACCATAAGCGGCCCTAGCACTCGATCACATATGCAAGGAAAGAATCAAACTAGAGTATTTCATATTTCCCAGGAAGAGGCTCGATCAGATCCGAAGGTTGTGACAGGTAATTTATAATTCGAGTATTTTTACATGCTTGATCTAACCCCTGCCTCGTTATGCCACTTGATTACGAATAAGACATTCGTAAGAAATTTTATCGTTCCGAACTTTTAACTCATAATCTTATGTAATCTTACTTCTTTAGGCCATGTGTCTGTTGGAGACCACCAGGTCTATGATTTATTTGATCCAGGTTCTGATAGGTCTTATATACGGGATGAGCTTGCCGCGATCTTAAATTATCCTATCTCTCATTTGTCACCTGAAATCATAGTTCATACCCCTCTTGGAGAGCGTCTAATTCGTGATTCGGTGTTCCTTGGTTTCCCATTGAAGATTAAGGAGGTCATTCTAGAAGCTGAATTGATACCATTGCCTTTGATCGATCTCGATGTTATTCTTGGTATGGATTGGCTTTCTTCTCATCATGCGATTCTCGACTACCACGAGAAGCTTGTTATTTTCCATAGACCAGGATTCCCAGAACTTGTTTTTAAAGGTGAACTTCAAAAGAGACCACTCTCTTTTATTTCAATATTGTCTGCGCATAAATTAATGCGCAAGGGTTGTGAGGCATTTTTGGCATTTGTCATCGACACTTCTCTTCCTGAGACTAAACTAGAGGACATCCCGATCGTGAATGAATTTTCTGATGTCTTTCCCGAAGACTTACCAGGAAAGCCTCCGAATCGAGAGATTGATTTTTCCATTGACGTACTTCCTGGAATCACACCTATATCGATTACTCCATATCGAATGTCACCAGCTGAGCTCAAAAAACTCAAGACAAAACTTGGGGAATTATTAGAGAAGGGGTTCATACGACCTAGCACATCTCCGTGGGGTGGTCCAGTTCTTTTTGTCAAGAAGAAAGACGGATCACTTCGCCTATGCATCGACTATCGTCAGTTGAATAAAGTGACAATCAAGAACAAATATCCTCTTCTGAGAATCGATGATCTATTTGATCAATTGCAAGGAGCAACTGTGTTCTCAAAAATTGATTTGCGATCTGGTTATCATCAACTCAGGATTAGGGAATCTGATATCCCTAAGTCTGCTTTCCAAACCAGATACGGTCATTTTGAATTCTGTGTTATGCCTTTTGGACTAAAAAATGCTCCTGCAGCTTTTATGGATCTTATGAATCGGGTCTTTCGGCCCTACTTAGATAAGTTTGTTATCGTCTTCATTGATGACATCCTTATTTATTCTAAATTAGACGACGAGCACTCTCATCATCTAAGAATTGTTTTGAATGTTCTTAGAGAAAATCAGCTTTATGCTAAATTTTCGAAGTGTGAATTTTGGCTTCATGAGGTAAGCTTTTTGGGTCATCGCATTTCTAAATAATGAATCTACGTCGATCCAGTGAAGACTCAAGCTATACTGAATTGGGAGCATTCAAAGAACGTGACAGAGATTCGTAGCTTTCTAGGATTAGCTGGATATTATCGATGATTTGTCAAAGACTTTTCGTTGCTGGCTTCATCTTTGACTAAATTGACTCGGAAAGGGGTAAAATTTGAATGGAGTGAAGAGTGTGAGGAGGCATTTCAAGAATTGAAAAGACGACTCGTTTCAGCCCCTATTCTTGCTTTGCCAGAACCGGCAATTGAAGAATTTACCATTTATAGCGATGCCTCACGGCAAGGGTTTGGATGTGTTCTAATGCAAGAAGGAAAGGTTATTGCCTACGCTTCAAGGCAATTGAAGAAGAATGAAGAAAATTATCCCACACACGATTTGGAGTTGGCTGCAATCATCTTTGCGTTGAAAATATGGAGGCACTATCTTTATGGTGCAACTTGTAGAATTTTCACTAATCACAAAAGCTTAAAGTATATCACCACGCAAAAGGAACTCAACCTCCAGCAAAGGCGATGGATGGAGTTGATTAGTGACTATGACTTAGTCATTGATTATCATCCTGGCAAGGCAAACGTTGTTGCAGATGGTCTGAGTAGAAAGTCTTCTACCTTACTTGCTTCGATTCGATCTTCTTATCTTCCTATGTTGGAGAAGTTTAAATCTTTGCGCATTTCGCTCGATTGTGAAAAGTCTAATGATTCCGCTCTAATCGCCAAATTTGAGGTTCGGCCTACTTTGTTCGAGCAAATTCGAGAAAGACAATCACATGTGTTTATTTACAACAGAAGATGGCGAAGCTAAAGCATGGAAAAGAAACAGAATTTCAGATTCGGGATGACGGACTCCTTATTTTTAAAAATTGTGTTTGTGTTCCATCAGAACTTGATATTCGAAGAGCTATTCTTGAGGAAGCCCATTCTTCAGCTTATGCGATGCATCCTGGTAGTACCAAAATGTACAAAATGCTTCGGGAGCATTATTGGTGGCCAGGTATGAAACGGGACGTTGCTGAATTCGTATCAAAATATTTATCATGCCAACAGATAAAAGCGGAACACCAAAGACCAGCCGGTATGCTTCAACCACTACCTATTCCTGAGTAGAAATGGGAGAACATCACGATGGACTTTGTTTCCGGTTTGCCTCGAACGCAAAAGGGTCATGACTCAATCTGGGTCATTGTTGATCATTTGACGAAATCGGCACATTTCCTTCGGGTACACACCAATGACTCTTTAGAGAAACTTGCCAAGTTATATGTGGATGAAATCGTGAGACTGCACGGAGTACCAGTGTCAATCATATCTGATTGAGATCCACAATTCACTTCATGTTTTTGGCCTAGTCTGCAAAGGGCGTTGGGTACAAAACTTCTATTCAGTACTTCGTTTCATCCACAGACTGATGGACAGTCAGAGAGAACTATACAGACACTAGAAGACATGCTACGTGCAGTGGTATTGAATTTGGGAGGTAGCTGGGATAGGTACGTGACTTTGGTGGAGTTCGCTTATAACAACAGTTATCATTCAAGCATTGGAATGCCCCCGTGCGAAGCTCTTTATGGCTGAAAGTGTCGGACACCACTCTTTTGGGATGAGGTTGGTGAGAGACAAATCAAACAAGTAGAGCTTATCGAAGATGCAAAAGAAAAAGTACAACTTATTCGAGACAGACTTAAAGCAGCACAAGATCGACAGAAAAGCTATGCAGATAATAGGAGGCGCGAGTTGGAGTTTAATGTAGGAGACAAAGTGTTTCTGAAAGTTTCTCCGTGAAAGGGCGTGCTGCGATTCCACCATCGAGGAAAGTTAAGTCCGAGGTATATTGGCCCGTTTACGATCTTGCAAAGGATTGGTCGTGTCGCGTATCGACTTGAGCTACCATCAGAATTGTCAAAGATTCATGATGTCTTCCATGTCTCTATGCTTAGGAAATATGAACCAGATCCTTCACATGTGCTCAAATGTCCCCCAGTTGCATTAAAGGAAAATCTATCGTACGAAATCCAACATGTTCAAATTGTGGATCGCCGAGAGAAAATGCTTCGTAATAAATCCATTCCTATGGTGAGGGTTCTATGGAGAAGTGATCGAATTGAAGAAGAAACATGGGAGCCAGAGTCTGTTATGCGTCAACAATATCCACATCTCTTTTCATCTCTAGGTACGTTTACGTTTCGAGGACAAAACTTTGTAGAGGAGGGGATACCTTATAATGTCTTGCCTCAACTTTTAAAAGGCTAAAATAATTTATTTATCTTTGGCCCAAACCTTATAATATATCAGTCCTAAACTAGAATTTATTTTTAGAGCCCAAAAGCTATTTAATTATTATTAGCCCAACTAGAATTTGCTTTTAGAGCCCAAAATCTATATATCTATTTTTGGCCCAAAGTCTAACTCACTTAAATGGCTTAATCTATTAATAAGCCCAGCCCATCAATAGCCCCAACAATATATGTCAAAAATAGAATAAAAAGGAGAAAGGAAGATAAGAAATAAGAAAGGGCTTCTAGAACATCCAAGAGGGGGAAAGAAGAGAAAGGAAGAGGAGAAACCCTTGTGATCAAATTCTCCCATACAACTCTCATTTTAGTTGGTGTATAAGTGTGTTAAGGTAAGTAATATGTCAATTAAGCTTCCTTTCTCCATGATTTTGTGATTTTGTTGGGTTTCTTCCTAGTAAAGGGAAATTCGTATGCTTCTGTTCGACCTACTTTCTATATAGCTATTGATCTTAAAAAGTTACAAACTTAATTTCTAAACGTAGCTGAGTTTGTTAGCTTTCCGTAGCCACTTGAAACGCCTCAATCCGAGTTATATACAATTAGTTATGAATTTTTTCGTGAACTGCCGCAGGCTGGAAAATTTCAGAATTTGTTATGTCAAATTCAAATTTATTTCCTATCGTTTCGTTTGAGAAATGATATGAACCGGGTTATGTGAGACTCGGAGTTGGTGTTGAGGAGTTACGAGCTGCCCTTTATTTAATATCAAATCCTATGTATATTGATTTGTATTCATTTACTTATCTACTTTTTAGGTAAAGATCAATCGTCGAAGGGCAAGGGAATAACTTCAGATTTCGGAGAGAGTTAATCATTTCCATGTGAGTTGATAATTCGGGAATACCTTCTCTTGTGGGAAGTGTGGACCCTTGACAAGTTTGCATTCATTTTCTTTACTTACTTGATAAGAAAATTACTTGGTGATGTGTTATGTGGTAAAGAGGCTGATTGGCTCAATTGCTCTAGGTTGAGCCTGATTGGCATGATATGGTCCATTAATTATCTTATATTATTTCATATAGAGTCCTGTCAGCCATGTATTATGGGTATTATTTGTTTTAATTTATAGAGCCTTGCAGGCTCGATATATAATATCATTTGTTGTGAAGTATTTGAGGATTAATCTATTGATAATCTTGTGACTTGAGTTGTTATGCATTTGATGATTTATATGCATACCTGGTACCAAGGTTAAGTAGCCCGAATTGGTCATGGTTCGGGTGAGTTGGAGCGACATTGTTTAAGTAGCCCGAATAGTCGCGGTTCGGGTGAGTTAGAGTGACAAACTAATCGCTCGTGTCTTGGCAAACCTGGGTGAGTTAGATCTAACGAGGCACCTGTCCATTTGCCAAATATTGATACTCTGGAAGGTGATCGTTAGATGGATCAGCCTATTATAGGCTCAGTCAACGTCACCGGTGTGGAACACGCATGTTATATATGTTTACATGTTTTATCATTTCAAGGATCTCATTGATATTAAATTTTGGTACTTGGTATATGTTGAGAAAGAGCATTAACCTTCATTTTATCTAGAGTAACGGTGACGGGCTCGGACTGACTCTCGACGGAGAGCTCAGTTCGAGGAGGATATTGGCTACCCACGCGTCTTTTATGTGTTAACATGTTGTTTGAACTAAATGTGTTATTTTTTAAATGCGTATAGAGGTTTTATTTTTATTATGTTGTATATTGTGTAAGAAATACTTGATGTGGAACGCAAATGTTGGATTTTAAGTTATAAGTCTTGAATGTGAGTACATACTTCGTATAAGGGTTGGCGTGATTGGCTTATCACCTCACTGAGCTAGTGGTTTTGCTCACCCCTACCATTCCTTTCCTTTTCAGGCAGTTGATATCTTTTGGTTGGAGGTTTGCCTATCTTTTGCTCGTCATCCGATCAGTGCTTGGGTACTCTTCTTTTTGTGTATAAATTGGCGGATCCATTGGCGAGATTGTATACTTCATATCTGGTACCTCTTGATGTTTTTTTTTACTTTCGCGATGTTATATAGCTTGTGTATATTTTCTTCAGACCGAGTTACATCATTGTATTTTTTTCCTTTGTAAATATTTGGTGGTATGTTATGAAAATGATGTCCTCGGGTAGTACTCGTTATCATCAGTTGTTCTGTCCTACAGGTATTTGATAGCAAGCCTTATGTTTTCTATAAATTTTTGGAGTGGAGTGCACCCATTCCATGAAATTTATGGTTAACGTGGCGGTTGTCGCGTTCTGTCTACGGTCGGGGCGTGACAAGATACATGTACCTAAATGGAGGTATAGTGGTATTGGGGAGTTTAGGTACAGATAGTGAATGAATTCTTGGGTACAAGAATCTGTACCTTAAAAAGTAACATCCAAAAAAATTGGTGGGCCATCTATTGTATTAATTATTTTTTTAATGTTTTGAATTTTGATATCAAATTTAATTTGTACATGACTGTTGTGGGAATCATTGGAACAAAATATTGGAATAGAATTAGCCTTTCACTGGAGGTAATACTATCCATTAATAAAACACTTTATTTCAATGAATAAATCTTAATTTTTAACGGTTATATACATGTAATACTATCCATTACCATTGTGATTTTTTTTTTAAATTTTAAACTCTTATAAATAGGTATGGAGTGTTCAAATTTTTTATGTTACATCAAACTTCACAACTCTCACAAATTTTGTACTAAAAAAATTTTCTCAATGGATGATCATTCATGGATGAATTGGTTTATTTTCAGTATGAATGACAATTCATCATCGCAAAATCTCAATTTTCAACCTACGAATTTGAATTTCCGACCTCAAAATTTTTCTATGTATCCAAACACTTAAATGAATTCAATGAGTGCCCCCAGAGCTCTCTATTTTATGTATTCTCCTGAATATTCTCAAATTCTATTCATGTCAACTCCTTTCTTTGGATTTCCATGTCCGAATTCAACAAGAAAGTCTTCAAACTCGTCAAGAATTGCTAGTGAGAAAGGAAGAAGCGGCGATAAATGTGTGAAATGCCATTTTCTGGACAAGCTTCTCCTTTTCCTTCACATTCGTCTCCACCGGAAATTGACAAAATAAATCTCAACGTGGATACAAATTCTGATGTTGAAGCAAATATTTCGCCGCTTACAAAAACAACAAGTGGTTCAAGGTATTCCACTGCAGAAAATGAGATTCTTGCACAATATTGGGTGAATGTGAGTGAAGATCCCATTACCGGCAATTCACAAAAGCTAGATCAAATGTGGATACGAATCACATGAATATAATAAAAATTGACCCACCAACACTCCGCATAGACATTGGGAAACTTTGAAAATGCATTATTACACAGTTCAAAGAGAAGTAAATGCGTTTAATGGGCTCTTCACCGATCAAACATAGATTTGGAAAAGTGGTCATAGCGATGCTGATATACTAGACAAGGTGCTGAAATTGTGGTTAAATACTCACAATAACAAATCTTTCAACCACCTGGGGATATAGAATATTCTATGCTTGAGTCCCAAGTGGCGTAATCAACAAGATCGTGATCACCGCGGAAAGAAGAAGACCGAAATTTCCTCTGCAGGGGCATATACATCATCATCGAATAATGAAGATGATACTTAAGATCGTATTCGTCCAATCGGGTAAAAGGCAGCAAAAAGAAAGGCCAAATGAAAATCTAAGAATGAGTATGAAGAGGCAAAATATATCATTAATCAAAATATGGAGGAGTATATGACCATTTCAAATAAAAAACTGGGAGAGATGAGATATCTTAACAAAACAAAGGCGTATGATATACTCATGAAAGATACAACAGGAATGACACCTGACCAACTTCGCATACATAACCACATGTTGAAAGCAATTAAGAAACGATGGGACTTGTAAGTGTTTATCTAGAAATTTTCGTTGTGAGTTGTATTTCATAAGTTGTATGTGATCATTTGTAGTTTTTAGTTCTTATTGTTTATGTAATTTGTCATATTTCCTATTGTAATCTTGTTTTTAATTAAATGTAATGCTATTGTTATGAAGTTTTTTAAATTAGTCATTTTGAATAGCTATTAAACAATATCCATTACACACTAGCCATTGCAAATTATCCGTTGAAAACTAGCTATTGAAAACTAGCTATTGCAAACTAGCCGTTGCATACTTTTGCATGTATATATATTGGAGTTGAGACTTTATAATTTGGGAACAATATTCCATAGATTGCTTCAGTTAATCTAAGATATAAGTTTTTAAAATGTCTTCAGATCCCAACTACAACATCTCCAACGATAGTGAAGAAAATGATTTATCTCAGTATAACTCAATTGAGTATGGCTCAGATGATCAAGCATTCTTCTAAATACTCCAACAACATAAAGTGCTACTTCAATTAGTAGAAAGTTCTTCACGTAGATCTAAAAGAAGAAGATATGTGGTACGTGATCGTGAAGCTGCACACACTCAACTTGTCAAAGATTACTTCTCCGATGATCCAACATGGAGTAGTGATATATTTAGACGACATTTTAAGATGTGAAAAGAATTGTTCATTCGTATAGTTGATGCTTTGGAATCTCCTAACAAATATTTTAAGTGGAGGGTCGATGCAACTGGGATAAAAGGTTTCTCACCACTTCAGAAATATACCGTTGCTATCCGTCAATTAGCATATGGAGGTTGTACTGATCATTGTGATGAGAACTTACGCGTGGCTGAAACAACATTCACAGACTTTTTGTTCAACTTTTGTCGATGTGTGATTGAAATCTTTGGTGAAAGATATTTGAGAAGGCCCGATGAAGATGATTGTCGGCGTTTGCTCCGTATGCATGAGCAAAGGCATAGTTTTCTTGAAATATTTGGGAGCCTTGATTGTATGCATTGGGAGTGGAAAAATTGCCAGTTGCTTGGAAAGGTCAATTTACTCGAGGTGATCAAGGAGTTCCAACAATAATGCTTGAAGCAGTTGCATCAGTAGATTTGTGGATATGGCACGCTTTTTTTAGAGGCTTTATTCAATGATGTTTTACAGGAAAAAGAACCACAAATTAATTTTACAGTGAATCAAAAATAATATGTGGGAGGATATTACCTCACAGATGGGATCTATCCAGAGTGGGTATCTTTTGTCAAGAGTTTTCCATGCCCTCTTGATTGCAAAAGGAAGAAATTCAAAGAAATGCAAGAGGCAACAAGAAAGGATGTTGAGCGAGCATTTGGTGTTCTTCAATCTCGTTGGGCGATTATTAGAGATCCAGGATAATTTTGGTACGAAATTAACTTGAAAAATATTATGTATGCGTGTATCATTTTACATAACATGATAGTAGAAAATAAAGGGGATATGATCAGTGATTGGTCTGAGAAAGTCAACCACAACGATGATAATAATGCTCCACTAGTTCTTCAAGGTCCGATCGGAGGATTCAGTGAGTACCTCAAGAGAGATTCCGCGTTACGGGATAAAGAAAAATATCATCAACTTCGCGCCGATTTAGTTGATCACATATGGGAATGATTTGGTAATATTTAGAAAATTATTATTTTCAAGATGAATATTTCAATTTTAATTAGTGTATTATTTTTATTTTTTTTGTATTGCATATATTCTTGTATTATTTTATATTTTAATGAAATTTATGATTTAATTTTAAAAAAAAAACTCAAGAATTTACATAATTAATTTAATTTTGTCGACCAATTAATAAAAAATAATAATAAAAGTTATTATTCATATTAAAATAATTTAATTTAATTTATTATAGTAAAATTTTAAATTTAAATATTTATTCAAAATAATTAAATATAAATAATAAATATTTTTTCATGAAATGAAAATCATATTAAAAATTAATAAAATGATAATATGTATAAATTATGTTTGGTGGTGGGACCATTAAATAGTAATCGTACCTGAAATGATTGGGGAGATATAGGTATAAATGTAGAGATTTTTTTATTTTTGATGTGGCGATGATGTGGCAGTGATGTGGCATAAAATTGTACTTGAGTTTGGGTACATGGTTGGAGATGCCCTAAGTGAGGGGACTCCGAAACTTCATTAGATCTGTCATATATGAATGTTTATTAATTGAGGTTAAACATGCTATCTTTTCTTCTTTTCCACTTTCAAATCAATAATAATGATGTCAGAGATATTTCAAAAGGAAGACTCGGTTTCGGTAAACTCGTCTTTATACCTAATGCTAGCTTTCTGATTGAATTTTGGTTGGCAAGCAGGATAAAGAGGATAATTTTATAGTACTTATAAAGGGAGATCATATTGGGTTACTTTCCAGACGTGGAAAATAATTGATACTGATAGTACCTTGAAAGGGGGTGAAATTACGTCTCTTGCTCCGAGGTTATTCGCACGTGTTACATGCATATTTACTTGTATCTATAGAGTAGATTTACATGGTTTAGTGATACGTCCATAGTTCGCAAGGCAGAGTCGGCCTGCACTTGAGAGGGAAGTTAAGTAGTAAAACTAGATTACCCTAGGGCTACCTATTTTCCTACTTGATCCACTTTCATATTCTTCTAGTGTTATTTATTTTATTTGTTATTTAATTTTAGTATTTTAGTCGATAATTAATTTCGCAACTCTTATTTCTTTTCATTCTTATTAATTTAGATAATAATTAAATTGATAATACGCCGTCTTGTGAGTTCGATATTTAACTTGGTCGTTGTTAGGTGTTTTCTGCGCACTCTAATTAAAATCCCCAAGTGTAAGAATATCAATTGCAGAGGCAGGTACCCAGTTAAATATAATATCGTCCCACTGAGACAGCTAACTATTTATTTATCTTAGATTACTAATTAACTACAATTAAAGTAACCAATTCTCCAATTGTTTGAATAATTATTAATCACTAAAGTGCTGAAATAATAAATAAATAACTTAATAAATAGAACGCAAAGAATTATTCAAGATTGAATTAAGAGAGAAAAGTAATAGCTCTAAGGTATGATGTTTAGTGCAATTGATTTGGTCTGCTAAACTTCCTATTGTTAATTCATACTGTTTTAATGGAAATACATTACAAGATAATTCGTGAGTAGTTTTGAACCCCCTTTTTATATATTAATAAGGCAAACTCAAAGAACCTTTGGATGTCCAGTTTGACTAACATATATTTTCTAAAAGAACTATTCAATCTTGTTCACATCCTATTTGATTTCGTTATTGCATTGTTCCACTAAGACAATCAAGTACCTTGTTTACCAGCCTTTAGGATTATCGTGCTCACGGGCAAACTACTATAATCCCTAACAAACAGATAATATTAAATACGTATACACACAAGCTAATATAACATATCAAGCATCACAGGCAATATCAATAATATGCTATGAAGAAGTTACAAATGTTAAATATAATCTGGATAAATTAAATAAGCAAGAATTATCAACAGGATGAATTCACAATACTAGTCGAGGATTCCAAATCAACTACCATATCCTTCAATCCTTAGAACTGTAATACGTTATCAGCCCATGAGGTAACGATCAACCCTCATGGCTATCAAGTTCATAATCAAATCAACAAAAGAAAAGAATGAGAAAATATACAAAACCCTAGTACGTTGCTTGCGTCTTTACTTCGTCTCTCCGATTGGTTTGATCTCTCAATCGCACTAGAATCCTCCACTGGACCGATGGGATGGATGGTGGAATGAATTGATAAGTGTGGATGTGTGGATGTGTGGTACGTGAATGAATTTCACATTCTGTTCTGTTCGTGAATGATTTTCTCCAAGTGATCTGATCCCTTTTATACCTTGGGCCACCAAAACTGACTTGACTGGGCTATTTTTACACTTGATCATGCATAGGGGATTAAAAATCCTGATTTTTAGCCCAAACTTACGCAACACGATTTGGAATACCCAACTTGAGTTGTCAACATGACTAAAGCTGCCTTATAATGCTACTCGAGCAATCTAACACGAGTTGTGTTATCAAGTCGAGTATCCACATGTCAAGTCGAGCTGCAATGCTCTGAAACTGATTCGACCTCAGACCCCAACACGAGTCGAGCTGGAAAGTTGAGCTACTGCCTGTCAACTCGTGTTGGCTCACTGGACAAAATTCGATGCTCCCCTATCTCACACGACATGCAACTCGACTTGCCTCAGACGCAACACGACTCGAGTTGCAAGTCGAGTTGCACAGGACTAGTCGAGTTGGCTCACTGATCAATTCTGACTTCCTACGACACCTTACTCGACTTGAGTTACTAAGTCGTGCTGACCCATGCAACTCGAGTAAGCCCCTTTTACAGCTCGTTTCTTGCTCGTCTTCGATTCTACTTTATTTTTACCCTATTTTAACATTCAAAACTCCACAAAACACATTAGAAGCACCATAATCATGAAAAATACATAAACTACGCAATCCAACACGAATTTATGGCCTTATCTAACAAAAACAAGGTATTATGAGACCAAAAAGACGTAAATTTTCACTCTCATCAACCCTACAAACTACCATGTTGTTCGTCCCCGAATGACAATTTCAAAACAAGAGAGAGAATAGAGTTGAAATTATATAGCAAATAAGGGATCACACACATCCAAACCAAGATAATATACTCGAATGTTAAAATTCTATCAATTGAAACATGCACGTCAAATTAGTCACTTTCCATTTCAGAATGCTCATTATCCCTCCTTACAAACAGTAGTAAATTCACTCATCACTCAAGTGTGAGATATACACTCTCATGGTTGAAATATATGCACTCAAATCAATTCACATGCATATGTAACCATAAGCTTGACAATCATCTAAACTCTCCACTAACTCGAAAGACATAACGATGGGATCACAAAGGACTTGCTAAAGGTTGTAACATTGGCTCTTTGGACAAGGGTAGGTAAATATAGGATGAGTGACTCGATCACTAGTAGAGAATCAATAATAGAGATATTTCTTCAACACACATACTTGTCAAATCAATCTCCTTATCTTTTTCTCTTTTCACTTCTTTTCATACTCCAATTCTCCCTTTATCACAGAATCAACGTCTTCCTAACAATCATCTCTTTTTTTTCATTTTGGGTACCAGTTTCAGGTACTAGCCTATAACTGGGGTACTAGTTTTGGGCACTACCCCACCTTTCTGCAAGTTTTAACCATCTACAACTTCAATCATTTTCTGCCAACATTCATCTTTCCAGATTTTCACACATCACCAATTTGATTCCTTCATTCTCTACTAGGATAGGTATTTTAAAAGCTTTTAACGGATATAATTGGCTATCTACCGATTTCCAACAAATAAGGCTTACAGGATCAAGTGGAAAACTATAGATAATATTACAAGGTAGGACAAAAATTTGGCCAGTGACTCAATAAAGAATAAAAATGGCCTAAATTCATTTTCCATCATCTAATCAATCGTCTAGCCTCAAGTAGATTAAGAGTCAAGTTCTAGAATACATGCATGTAAACGATGCTCTCAAGAATAAAACCAATCAAGTGTAATTCTCATGATTTATAAAGGCTCAAATCTCACATGGGTAATAGAAAATTGAGCACTCCTACACATGCTTATGAACCAATTTTAATACATGTAATAATCTTAAGCATTCCAACATCCAAGTACATATCTAGCTTGATTATCCATATTATCACACAACACCACATTATCAATCAATCACAAATTCAATTCAATAAAGTGCATAGAAAGATCCAATAATCATCCTCAAGAACCAAAAAATTAACCAAGTTGAAACTAGGATAAACATGCAACAAAAACAAATAAACGACATACACATGGACAATCACAAAAAAATCGACCTCTCAATATAATCAAATAAATCAAACATACTGAAAAATTATAAAAAATTAATCATCCAAGCACACAACATAATGAAGCAACTTCACTTTGGTGCAACAAGACACAAGTATACACGTATCCCCCCAAACTTAGATCAAACAAAGTTGGAGCATAAGTTTGTAAAGAAATGTATACCATAGTCGAGTAACACCTAATAAAATACATACATTGACACAAACTCAAAAAAGAAAATAAAATGGAAGGGTCGGCCACCAACAGATGCTCATGTTTAACATTGGAGAGTTATGACAGATACCTCTTTCTCGAACTACTGACTCGGAGCACAGTCCTCTCGCATTCGTACCTTCAAGTACTACCTTCCTCTATCATTGGTAACTCCAACCACTTCACCTTTCTTCATTACTAAAACAGGATCCTCTTTGGCAACACACAAACTGAACAAGTTAGAATGCTCAACTCCCATATAAGAAAAAATATCCGGAGATAAGTCCGAAGGCTTCAAATATGGATCATCAATGTTTCCTGCAACCAAAACATTATCAAACATAACATCAGAGTTAGTAATAGGAAAAGTAAGAGATCCGCTTGCTTCGTCAATCTCTTCTACTACTTCAACTCTCTTCTCCTCAGACTGAACCTCTTTTACAACAGTGGTACTCTTCTCTCGATTCACCATGTCAGCTGTGGTCTTCCTTATCCGTTCATCTCTTGCATCACCTAATGCAAGTAACTTCTCAAGATAGTCAATACATGTATCATTGGACAAACTCTCAAACTCTGCATCAGACAAGGCAAAGTTCTCATCGTGCTCTTTGTCCACTATATCCACAGACTTGCATTGCTGCTGATTTTTAGGCCACTGCATCTCCTTATTCAACAAGAAAACAACTTCCTTATCATTGGCGCTAAGCTTCAACTCTTCATTAAACGCATCTATCTGAGCTGTTCCAGTAGCAAGAAATGGATGCCCTAATATAAGAGGTGCACCATCCTTTTCATACTCCATGTCAAGTATTAGAAAGTCCACAGAAAAAACCAAATTTGATACCTTCACCAGCACATCTTCCACAACTCCCTCGGGGTATGTCAGTGACTTATCTGCTAACTGTAATACCATAGATGACGATTTCAACTCCCCCAAACTAAGCTTCTTGTACACTGATAAAGACATCAAGTTTATGCTGGCTCCTAGATCACACAATGCTCTTCTAGACGGTCTTTTTCCTATCTCACAAGGAATGATAAAGCTACTAGGATCCTTCAGTTTCTCAGGTAATTTTATTTAGATTATGGAACTGCAATTCTCAGTCAGGTTAACCGTTTTCACACTGTTCAGCTTTCTTTTTCTCGAGATGAGTTCCTTGATGAACCTTGCATAAAGTGGCATCTGATCAAAGGCCTCTGAAAAGGGAATAGTAACTTGGACATCCCTCATAACCTTAGCAAATTTCCTGAACTTCTCATCCAAGAACTTCGACAACTGTCTTTGAGAAAACGGAAGTGGTACCTTAGTTTTGGAAGCCCTCTTCCATTTCTCTCAACCTTTTCGCTTGCAGCCATTTTTTATCAGTGATAGCTTGATCTTATTGGTTCACTACAGAATTTGGAAACTCAGGGAACCTAGGAGGTAAGCTTGTATTAAATTGGGTTTGGACTTCACATTGAAGCTCGACTTGATCACCCTCAATCTTGGCTCGGCTTGAATAGGAACCGAACTAGTGGCCAAGTTACTTTTCTCGTTATCTATTCCATCCTGCCTCATTTCTGTCATGTCGTGCATTAGTTTCTGACCTTTATATTGCTCCCTGAACATCAAAGTGATCGCATTTTCACTCTTTCGGGTTGATTCCTGTATCTGAAGGAAATTTTCCTTTCATAATCTACTGCTGCTGCTGATTTACCATCGTGGAGGTCTGACCCATAGAATATGTGAGATTCTGCAACTGCTTATTCATTTACTCATTCTGTTTTGTCATATTGGAGTCCATGAGCACTGTGCAGTTATTGATCTTGTTGATGGTAGCATCATTCTTCTGCATGTATTTAGCCAACACATCATCAATACATAGCTTCCCTTCTTCAGTTTTGACTCCATGATGTAAGTTAGAAGGGAATGGAACTGCGTTATTCAGATTTGAATAAACAAAATTCTCATGTCTCGGCTGATTCTGCCATCCTCCTTGATTGCTGGAACCTCCCCCTTGGTTATTCCTTTGGTTAGAATTTCCTTTTGGGTACCTATTTCTTTACCAATTTTGTGGTGCTCTTGAACCCTGGAGACTCTGCCCCATAGCCAAATTTGCATCCTCATCCCCTTGAACGTTCATTAGCACATCATCATTTGCAGGCCCTTGGTTGCCTCCCCCTGTTACCTGCTATCAAATTAACCAAGTGCTTGTTCATTTGCTCCAATTGGGAGACAACTTTATCATTCTTATCAGTATCAGAAAAATTTTGCTCAATCTGTGCAACTTTACCAAGAATATACATTCTGCGTACTCTCTCTGAAGGCCAATCTCTAGGAGTTCATAGAGTTCTCATCGAACAATTTCTCCACAACATTTGATGTCTTGCCCAAGATCGTTCCTCCAGCAGATGCATCAATTAACACTCTCAAGTCATTGTCGAGACCATTGTAGAAGACGCTAATCAGCTAAGACTTTTTAAATCCATGTTGTGGGCATCTTCTCAATAGATCAGTAAATCTCTCCCAAGCCTCTGCAAATGGTTCACCTCTTCTTTGCTTGAACTGATTGATCTCTTGCTTCAGTGCAAGAATCTTGCCAGGTATCATAAAACGATCTACAAAAAGCTACTACAACTCATTCCAATTAGAGCAACTGTCTCCTGCCAGCTTGTCATACCACTACCTTACCTTGTCCACTAACGAAAACTGAAAAAGCCTCATCTTCCATCTGTCATTAGTAGTGTCAACAGCTTTAACTGTATCCATGTAGCTGTTGAAGTGCTTCAGATGTCCGTATGGTTCATCAAAGACGCCTTCGGCATAGGGATTTTTCTCCACCATGTTGATCAGGGCTGGTCTTATATCATTTGCTTCATTGGCTTGAATGGCCCCAACTTATGCCTGATCCTCCAAGGTTGGTGGAGTAGAAAGTTTCTCAGATGACAATGTCATCCTCATGAGTTCTGTCTCCCATTATTTCTTATTTTGAGTCTGATTCAGCCTCTGATTCAGCCTCTGACTCAACCTCTTTTGGGATAACCTGATTTTCTATTTGCTCATTCTCTTTCTCCTCTACAACTGCTTTATGACCCGGTGTATTCATTTTCTTTTTCTGAACTTGTGCCTTAATAGCCTTAGGAGGTGCTTTAAGATTTTTCGCTACTCCTCTCCTTTTTCTAGCAGATGCTTCAACCTCCGGATCAAATTCAAGATTTTGAGTTCCCTTCTTTGACCTGGAGTGCATGAAACTTTAAGGAAAAATCAAGGCACAGACAATTAAATCTCAAAGAAACTATTCTAATTAAATAAGTAATATAAGCAAATAAATAATTTACTGTCCCCGGCAGCACGACGCCAAAAATTGTTAGGCGTTTTCTGTGCACTCCAATTACTATTCCTAAGTGTAGGGATGTCAATTGCAGAGGCAAGCACCCCAATTAAATATAATATCGTTCTCACTGAGACAACTAACTATTTATTTATCTTAGTTTACTGATTAACTAGAATTAAAGTAACCAATTCTCCAATTGTTTGAACAATTATTAATCACTAAAGTGCTGAAATAATAAATAAATAACTTAATAAATAGAATGTAAAGAATTATTCAAGATTGAATTAAGAGAAAAAAAGTAACAGTTCTAAGGTATGATGTTTAGTACAATTGATTTTGTCTCCTAGACGTCCTATTGTTAATTCATACTCCCTCTGTCCCATTTCAATATTTACGTTTACTTTTTGCACGTTGATTAAGTAGTATAATATTTTAATAGATAGTGGGTGAAAAAATATAATATTTAATATAAAGTGGGTAGGTGTATTAGTATTGGATAATATATTAATTATTTTAGGTGAGTCCCATATTCCAAAAAGAAAAACATAAACATTGAAATGAGACGCGCAAAATAGAAACGTAAATATTGAAATGGGATGGAGGGAGTAATGTTTTAATGGAAATACATTACAAGAAAATGCGTGAGTAGTTCTGAACCCCCTTTTTAGATACTATTAAGGCAAACTCAAAGAACCTCCGGATGGCCAGTTTGACTAACATATATTTTCTGAAAGTACTATTCAATCCTATTCGCTTCCTACTTGATTTCTTAATTGCATTGTTCCACTATGACAATCAAGTACCTTATTTACCAGCCCTTAGGATTATTATAATCCCTAGCAAACAAGCAATATTAAATATTTATGCACACAAGCTAACATAATATACAAAGCATCACGGGTGATGAGTGTGTAAATTCACAAGTTTGGCACCATGTTTTTTGCTAGTTTTAGAGAGTTTTGATGTGGAAATAGGTGGAAAACCTATATATATTGTGAATTAGCATGAATCAGGTGTTAGTAGAGCTATTTGAGTGGTTTTCATAGCAAAAACGGAGTAAAAGTACCAAGAATCGAAGAGACGAAGTCGAGACCATGCGAACCACCAAGAAAAGAGGTGGGTTCGACCTGTTGGAGGAGGGTTCGACCTCTCCAGCAGGTCGAACTAGTGTTGGAGAAGTGCAGGAAGTAGGTTCAACCACGACTCGAGGGGTTCGACCTGTTCATCAGGTCGAACCATGGTCGAACCAGTTCGTGAGAAGCTGGGTTCGACCACGACGTTGGGATTTCGACCTGACGGTTGGCCGAACCAAGAGCAGAAATTGTCCAGTGATGAGGTTCGACCTGGGGTTCGACCAAGTCCTGAGAGGTTCGACTTGTTCAAGAGGTCGAACCAGTGCAGAATTCTTCCAGTAGCGGGGTTCGACTTGGGGTTCGACCTGTGGCCATTGGTTCAACCTGTTTGACGAGGTCGAACCTACGTGTTGAAACTTACCTTATCCGGATTTTCGAGGCCAAAACACGTGGGATCACTTGAAAAGCCCATTCCAAGCCCTAGAGACGTGATTACAAGTATAAAAGAAGGCTCATGCAGGCAAGAAAAGGAGACCAAGTGTGTCCAAGTACGAAGAGCTTAAGATCGTGAATCGTTAGAGGAAAGTAGGAGGGCTGAGACAGAGGTTCGGCTGGAGATTCAAGTAAGATCGGTCTATCTAACCATGATTGCTCCTAGATCAATCATGGGCTAGAGCCACTTCGGTAGTTCTAGGGTTAAGAAGGTTTCATGAGTTAAATTTGTATTTCGTGTGTATACTCCGTACAACACTACTTGTGGTTTAGTTTATATAAGATTGCATGTTTTTAATCCATACTCATAGTTGTTTTGTGCATCAATAATCGTTGTGTAGAGTCTGAATGCATAACATGGTTATTGGTTGAGTGCGTTCACTAATGAGTAGGGTTCATTATTATAATTCTAAGTGAAGGGATTCCAAAGTCTTATTAGAACCGTCTTATATGAATGTTTGTTAATTGAATTGAATTCGGGTTAACAAGTAGGATAAAGAGTATAACTTTATAGTACCTACAAAGGGAGATCAAATCGGGTTAGAGTACTAAGTGCACGGGAAATAATTGATTATGATAGTACCTAGAAAGGGAGATAAAGTATGCGTCTTGCTCTGAGGATACTCACACGTGTCAAAAGCTTATCTATTTGTGTCTATAGAATAGATTTGCATGGTCTAGCGATGCGTCCATAAACCACAAGACAGAGTCGAACATCGACACACAAAAGCATAAATTAACGAATGAAACTGGATGGCCTGACGAACTACCTATCATCTTATTTGATCACAACTACTATTTTCTTGTTCTTGTTACTTATTTGCTATTTTACTTGTTACTTAGTTTACAAACCAACAAATTACAATTCTCAACATAGTCATAATCTACTAGAACGTAATTAAAGTGATATTTAATCGTCCCGTGGATTCGATATTTAACTTGGTCACCTTCGAAACTACAATTGATATCCTTCATACTTGGGGATTAAAGTTGTGTGTTGAGAAAACAACCATCAAGTTTTTTGGCGCCGTTGCCGGGGATGGCTTAGAATATCTTTTTGATTATTTCTAGTTTGTTAGGGATATTTAACTTGTCTTGCTATTTTAATTCTAGTTCTTTTTAGTTGTATGCTCACGAGATCAAAGAAAGGTGAACTTGAACCCTATAATCCTGAGATCGGAGCATCGTCAAGAAAGAAGAAGAAGAAGAAGAGCAAGGCAAAGACTATTGATCCAGCTGAAGCTCTGAATTTTGGAGTTGAAGTTGACGAGCAGATTTCGCAGACGATTGAAGCTACAACTGAAGTTAATTTGGGGGTAGAGACAGTCAACATGGCAGCGAATCCGGATAATCTAGCCATCCGAGAGGTTTTCAGAAACAATGGGCTGGAAATTTTGGGCTTCTAGGAGTGAGGGGAACTAATGCAGCTTTCGATCTTCATCCCGCTCTTATTAGCATGATAGAAAGGAACTCCTTTTCAGGAGGGTCTTTCGAGGATCCGCAGCAGCATCTGAACAAGTTCCTGGGCTATGCAAGTACTCAAAAAGATGCAGGAGAACATGAAGATGCTAGGAAGATCCTCTTGTTCAAATTCTCGCTTACTGAAAAGGCGAGAGATTGGTACGACACTATCAACGCTGCTGAGTGCACCACTTGGGAGCAACTGAAGTTAAGGTTCTTGGAGAGGTACATGCCACCTTCAAAGGTGTTTAAGATGAAGCAAGACATTAACCAATTTGCTATCGGTGGAGGTGAAAAATTTCATGAAGCATGGGATAGATTCAAGGACATGCTAAGGAAGTGTCCTCAACATGGGCTATCTAAAGCTCAATATATCAGTATATTCTATAACGGATTGGACTGTGATTCACGAGTGTTATTGGATGCTTCTTCTAATGGAGCATTGCTTACAAAGTCATCCGTAGAGGCCGAGAAGTTGTTTGAAGATATTTCGATGAATTCGAGGGATTGGCCAACTGATAGAGTTAGAGGTACGTATGTCCTTGGGAAGGTAGCTCAGGTTGAGCAAGCAATGGTGAAAGCAAGTAGAGAGGTTGAGATCATCTCTAGCTTGTCCAATATCAACAAGCTACTTGAATCCCAACAGAAGCAAATCAGCGAATTATCTCAGCGCGTACCAATCATGCAGCAGGAACTAATGAAAGAGGGACTAATCCAAGAGGAGTTGGAAGAGGCACACTATGCCATGGGTCAAAGTATTCAAGGGGCTAGGTATCAAGATCAAGAAAACCGGAACTACCAAGGGAACTATCGAGGAAACTTTAATAATCGTGGTCCCCCGGGTGGTTATCAATAGCCGAGGAGGCCGGAGTTCTCATAGAGCAATCCAAATAATGCGATTCAACCTCCGATGGGTGTTGATCCGGGTGCTAAGGTGGAAGAAGGGAAACCGGGTCTTGAGGATACTGTGAACAGATATATTGCCAAGAATGATGAAAGAGTTAACCGCCTTGAGGCAAAACTTGAGAAGAAAATCGATGCAAACTATGAGGTTATATCTAAGCAGGTGAAGGACCTTACGTTATTGATGGGGGAGATGGCAGGAAATGTTAACAAGCTTACTCAAACTCTTGAGAAGGGGAAGTTCCCGTCTCAAAGTATTGAGAATCCAAGGTCCTGCAACGCCATCACATTAAGGTCGGGAACGCAGTACGAGGGACCCATGAGATCGGAATCAAATTTGGACATGTCTAGGGCCAGGTTCGACCATGGTTCGACCAACATTGAAGGTCGAACCATACAGGGAAGGTCGAACCAACACACTGGACTCGATCAGGAGAGATTACAGCATCGGTTCGACCAAACTGCAGATGGTTCGACTTGGCATACAGGTCGAACCTTGGTCGAACCCGACAACTCGGAGCACTCTATTTTTCCAGAACACCGGTTCGACCAAATCAATCATGGTTCGACCTATCCTACAGGTCAAACCCAGGTCGAACCGCACAGCCAGGAGCACTCTGTTTTGTCGCAGCAACGGTTCGACCACGACGTTCATGGTTCGACCTATCAAACAGGTCGAACCCTGGTCGAACCGGATGACGGAAGGAGTACAGTAGGTAGGTTTGACCTTGGTGCCCGTGGTTCGACCTATTCCACAGGTCTAACCCAGGTCGAACCTCAAATTCAAAAAGAGAGCCATTGTCCAGAAGCAAGGTTCGACCAGTACGTACCTGGTTCGACCTGTTCCACAGGTCGAACCCTGGTCGAACTCCACCAGAATTTGCCTGTTGCTACTCCGAACACTCTCGATGATGTTGATGCTACTCCAGTGGTTCGAAATGAGTAAAGTACAGAGATAATAGCTGAAAAAAATGGGAGAGAGCCAAGTGATTGAGAGCCGAAAAGGAGAAAGCGGAGAAGGTTGATCGTGATGAATGGGGGATTCCCAAAACAAAGATACCTCCGCCGTTTCTTTACAAGTTTGTGAAGAAGGGATTGGAAGAGAAGTTCAAGAAGTTTTCAGAGATAATAAACAAGATAAGCTTGAGCATTCCTTTCTCAGAGGCAATCATCGAGATGTCGTACTATGCCCGATTTCTTAAAGATATATTGTTGAAGAAGTGGAGCTTAACCGGAATTGAAACGGTGAATTTATTTGAAAATTGCAGCTCAATCATTCAAAGGAAGCTGCCGCAAAAGATGAAGGATCCGGGGAGCTTCACTATTCTATGTGAGATCAGGAATGGGCCGGCACGGCGAGCTTTGTGCGATCTAGGGGCAAGCATCAATTTGATGCCTTTGTCCATCTATCAGAGGCTTGGTTTGGGGGAGCTTACCCCTACAACAGTGGTTCTCCAATTGGCGGACAGGTCGATGACATTTCCAAAAGGTATAATTGAAGACGTTCTCGTCAAAGTGGAGAAGCTATTCTTTCCTGTGGATTTCCTTGTGCTAGAAATGGAAGAAGACAAGGATAATATCCCTTTAATCTTGGGGAGACCTTTCCTTGCTACTGCCGGAGTAATGATTGATGTTCAGAAAGGAGAGCTTAGACTTCGAATGGACAAAGAAGAAATTCTTTTCAACTTGGACAAAGTGATGAAGATGCCCATGGAGTCGCAGTGTTATAGTATTGACGTAGTGGAGGAGATTGTGAAAGAGGATATGTCTCTAATCCTGTCAAAGGATCCTCTTGAGACATGTTTGATGGAGTCTCTTACTTATCCCACTACGGAGCTTGACGGATTTTCCAACGAGGTATGTATTGACTTTCTTGAAATCTTACTTGCTTTGGGTGATGACAGGTTTGAATCGAAAAGAACTAAGGTGGAAGAAGTTAAGTGGACTAGGAAGTACTTGCCTTTGGATAACGAGAGATCTCCGATGGAAGTGAGGAAAGAGGAGTTGAAACCTTTGCCAGAACACTTGAAGTATGCCTTTCTTGGCGACAACGAAATATACCCGGTAATTGTATCTTCTTCTCTTAATGATGATCAACTTGAGGAGTTATTGAATGTTCTTAGGAAGTATAAATCTGCGATTGGTTGGTCTCTTGAGGATTTGAAAGGAATAAGTCCTTCGTATTGCATGCATAGGATAAGATTGTTAGACGAGGCGAAGGCAAGTGTTCTGAATCAGCGGAGGGTTAATCCCGCGATTCAAGAGGTGATTAGGAAGCAAATCCTTACGTGGTTGGATGTTGGAATCATATATCCTATTAGTGATAGTCTCCATGTGAGTCCATTGCATGTAGTTGCTAAAAAGGGGGGTATGACTGTAGTAAAAGCTGAGGATGGAGAAGCGATAGCCACAAGGATCCCTACGGGATGGCGCACATGTGTAGATTATAGGAAGTTGAATGAGAACACGTGTAAGGATCATTTCCCTCTTCCTTTCATGGATCAAATGTTAGATCGTCTTGCAGGGTATGAGTTTTATTGTTTCTTGGATGGATACTCGGGGTACAACCAAATAATGATTGCCCCCGAGGATCAAGAAAAGACCAATTTTACTTGCCCCTACGGAACCTTTGCTTTTCGGAAAATGCCATTTGGGTTATGTAATGCGCCTGCTACTTTTCAGAGATGCATGATGGCGATATTCGATGGGTTGATAGAGAAGATCATGGAGGTGTTCATGGATGATTTTTCTGTTTTTGGTTCCTCCTTTGATATTTGTTTGTCTAACCTAGCTATTGTTTTGAAGAGATGCCAAGTGACTAATCTTGTCTTGAATTGGGAGAAGTGTCACTTCATGGTGAAGGATGGGATTGTTCTTGGGCATCATGTTTCTGCCAAAGGATTGCAAGTAGATCGTGCTAAAGTGGTGGCAATTGAGAAGCTTCCACCACCGACCAATGAAAGAGGAGTGCGGTCCTTCCTTGGACACGCTGGTTTTTACAGGAGATTCATAAAAGACTTCTCAAAATACTCTAAGCCCTTATCTCACTTACTTGAAAAGGATGTTCCTTTTGTGTTTGATGATGAATGTTTAATAGCTTTTCAAGTTTTGAAGGAGGCGCTTATCACTGCACCTATCTTGATCACACCAGATTTGACTCAACCTTTTGTACTAATGTGTGATGCAAGTGATGTAGCACTTGGAGTGGTGCTTGGGCAGCAAAAGGAGAAGAAGTTCTGCGCCATTTACTACGCGAGTAAGACTTTCGATGCGGCATAAAAGAATTACACGGTGACTGAAAAGGAGTTTTTGGCTGTTGTGTACGCATTCGATAAGTTCCGTCAGTATTTGGTTGGCATGAAGACTATAGTGTACACGGATTATTCTGCAATTCGGTACTTGATGGAAAAGAAGGAGACGAAGCCTAGGATCATAAGGTGGATTCTTCTACTTCAAGAGTTTGACATGGAGATCCGGGATAAGAAAGGTTCTCATAATGTGTTGGCGGATCACCTTTTGAGGTTGGAGACTAGGGAACATTGTGATAATTCTTTCGAGTATATTGAGGAAATGTTCCCGGATGAAAAGATCATGGCCGTGTTTGTTGAAGGGGCTGAGCGAGCATGTGTGGTGGCTGCGCAGGGAGTTGATCCATGGTATGCGGATTATGTTAATTATATTGCTGTGGGAGAAATTCCAAGGGATCTCAACCGATATCAACTTGCTAAATTCAAGAGAGATGTTCAAACTTTTATATGGTATGATCCGTTTGTGTACAAGATTTGCACGGATTCTATCATCCGTAGGTGTGTGCCCGAGATGGAGATGGAGAGTGTTCTCGAGTTTTGCCATGCACAACCTAACGGGGGGCACTTCGGCGCTCAAAAGACAGCAGCCAAGGTACTTCAGTCTGCTCTTTATTGGCCTACGTTGTTCAAGGATTGTGAGACCTATGTGGCGTCTTGCGATAGATGTCATCGCATGGGGAACATCGGTAGGAGAGACGAGATGCCACTTCAGCCGAGCATAGTGGTCGAGATTTTTGATGTGTGGGGGATCATTTTATGGGGCCTTTTCCCCCATCTAATGGATTTCTCTACATTCTACTTGCGGTGGATTATGTTTCTAAGTGGGTGGAAGCGATTCCTACTCGCTTGAATGATTCGAAAACTGTTATATCTTTCTTGAAGAAGCATATCTTTGCCCATTTTGGAGTCCCTAGAGCACTTCTTAGTGATGGAGGTACTCATTTCGTAAATAAATTTCTTGAGAAGGTGCTTAAAGGGTATGGTGTTAAGCATAGGGTTACTACACCCTATCATCCTCAAGCGAATGGGCAAGCGGAGGTCTCTAACGGTCAAGTCAAACAGATTCTGGAGAAAGTGATCGGAACCAATAGAAAGGATTGGGCTTGGAAGCTCGATGATGTCGTGTGGGGGTTCCGGACCGCGTACAAGATGGTGTTAGATATGTCACCGTATCAGATTGTCTATGGAAAGCCGTGCCACTTACCTGTAGAGATTCAACACAAAGCATTTTGGGCTTTGCGAAGCTTGAACTTGACTCTCAAGGATGTGCAGGAGTTGAGGATAACTCACATCAATCTTTTGGATGAGTTTCGGAGTCGTGCATACAAGAATTCAGAGATTTACAAGGAAAGGATTAAAAGGTGGCATGATTTGAAGATCTCGTATAAGGAGTCAAGCAAGGAGATGACGTATTACTCTTTAACTCTCATTTAAAGCTTTTTGCAGGCAAGTTGAAGTCAAAGTGGACGGGACCGTTCATGATTCATCGAGCCTTAGGTGGGGGGAGTTTTGAGCTCATTGACAAGGATGGAGACATTTTTGCGGCGAATGGACATCGCTTGAAGCATTATAGGTCGCCGGATGATGTTTGTGTCATCTTTGTGGATACCTTGATTTGAGTTGGTATCGTCGTGACTCCCCGACGTTAAACATAAGCGCTTGTTGGGGGCTTTTCCTCCCGTTTTAATACTTTATTTCTTTTGTGTGAGTAAGAAATTTTTATATTTGAAGTGCTTACTTATCGGCAATTACATCTCTTTTCAAACTTAGTTTCAACTATAGTTTCTACTAAGTTTGGGGGGGTGTGATGTACTTACCTTGATAAGTACCGATAGTATAATCTTTTCTTCGTGATGTTTGTTAGGGGAGTTGGTTTTTGCGCCATATTTAAAATTTTAATCGATTTTGATGTGATGATTTTTTTTACAACTTGCCTAATGTCCCGTGGTGTTTTTATTGTTTCGTATTTTGAGTGATTGCGGAGTTACTCATGAATAATATTTTGTGGAACAATTTTTGATGAGGTTGTGCTCTAGTTAGTACCTAATAATTCGTATTGAAGTTTGAAGTGTGTAGGGATTGAAGAACACTCAGTTTGGAAGCTTAGAAGGGTGGTTCGACCAAAGCCAGGGTAGGTTCGACCAAAGCCTGGAGGTCGAACCGAGCAGAGGAAGTCGAACCGACGCAGAAAATCATCCAGTGAGGTGGTTCGACCAGATCATTCTAGGTTCGACCTGTCTAACAGGTCGAACCAAGGTCGAACCCGAGGTCTTAAATCATGTAGTAGGATGGTCCGACCTGAGTCGATATGGTTCGATCTGCTTGGAAGGTCGAACCCGAGGTCGAACCAGTTCGTTCAGAGCACTCTGTTTTCCAGAAGATTGGTTCGACCAACACAAGGGTGATTCGACCTGTCCAGCAAGTCAAACCCAGGTTGAACCAAGAAGAGCATTTGTCCAGAAGGTAGGTTCGACCTCGTCATCCATGGTTCGACCTGTTCAAGAGGTGGAACCTGAGGTCGAACCAAGCCAGGTACGCATTTTAAGTCGATTTTTCAGAAGGGTTCGATCACTTTTTCAAAACACCAAATCCCGAACCCTCTTCGAACCTCTACACTCTTGCACAAATTCTTCAATTACACTTGATTGCACACCGATTACTCAACATTACACCTTGAATTTACGAATTGGGCGCGGATTTAGGAGATTTTCATCGCAAAATTAGGGCTCCAGTCGCGATTCTTAAGTGTGTGTGTGATTCGACCGTTTGTTTACCATGGGCAAGTCAAAAGATACGTTCTTCCAACTCAATTACTCTAGGATTGAAGGTTTAGGTGTGCAATTCGTTGTGGTTAGGAGGATTGAGGTTGAATTTGGTTGGTTTTCATGGTAAATGTTGATAATTTGATTTGATTCATATAAATTCATGTTTGTTGGTGGAGAATGTTTGATTATAGATTGAACTTGATGGTTTATGTGAATTGATCAACAATTTTGTGCATCTATTAGGATAAGCATGTTAGTTTAGTTCAAATTGATGATAGTTGGAGTGGTTCATGAAGTTCAATTGTTGAAATTTTTGGTGGAATTGCTTGAATTGCTTAATGCATGCTTGTTGGTTATGTTTTGATGATTAAAGAACGTGTGATTGAAGATGTTTTGAGCATGTTGAATAATCAAGTGGTGTTGAGATGTTAGTTTGAGTGATTATGCATGGATGCTTGAAGTTTTGAGTAGAGTATAGGTTATGCTAGTCAAATACTTGTGTTCTTTTCTTGTTGGTTGTGTTAAAATAGTTGTTTTCAGGAAAGGGACAAGGATCAAGTAAAGGTAAAGGTAGAGCAGAGGAAGTAAGATCGAAGAAGAGGCAAGACAGGCCTTCGAATGTGGATACAGTGACTAGGAAGCTGAGGCTACAAGATCGTTTACCCGAGAACTTTAAAATTCAAATGCAAAACTGGGATGAGATTAAAGAAAATGGGAAGAAGTCTCAGATAAGATAGCTCGTACTCGATACCAAGATGATGAGGCGATAAGGATAATGAGAATTGGAATGACATTTTCTGGATGTTCGATCAAGTGGGTATCCAGAGGTTTATGGAGTTAAAGAAGCCGACGTATTTCCATGTTACAGCGGAAGTAGTTTGCTCATTTGAGATGGCGAAGGACCCGCTTGGGTACCCGTATCAGTGTACGTTTTAGCTTGGTGGAGTGAGTAGGAGATGGACGTCTGAGGATTTTAATGAGCTATTTGAGACGCCTTTGGGAATCTCTCATTTGGAGAATGGTGCGTTCAATGCTAATAGGTTTTGGAGAGAGATCATAGGGGAGATTGGAGATTATAAGATTAGGCAGGCTCGTGCTTCTTCGATAAAGAATCCAGTTTTGAGGTACATGGATCGTGTTTTGAGCAACACGTTGTTCGCCCTCTCAGAGGGGAGTGTTGTGTCTAGAGGAGAGCTTTACGCCTTGTGGTTTATGCTAAATGGGGTGCAGTTCAATGTTGGAGCATATTTCATTGCACAGCTACATCGATTCAGGACCATTGGGTTTCAAAAGGTGAATATTGGAGGGTTACTGACGATTGTGGCTGAGCATTATAACTTGGATTTCACTGGCATCACACCCGTTAGAGGAGAGCCCAATTTGGTGATGTTTACATGCATGAAGGGAGGATTTGCCCATTTCAAAGATGGAGATTGGTTCTTCACGAGGGGACTCAAGCCTTTTGATTTTATGTTCCCATTCGATGTGAGTAACTTGACTACTATCCGGGTGGCGAGGAACAAGTTGATGGATTCTCTCAGACACAACGCCTTATCCGTGACAGTGAAGTCGGGTGGTAATTGGAGGACTGTATCGCAGATGTGTGCGGATGGTAGGATGGCGGAGTTATAGCAGATTGTTGATCGAGGAGAGTTCCGTCCACCACAGCAGCCCGAGAAGGAAGCCCGAGGAGGAGCAGCAGGATGAAGAGATGCCAATGTAGCACGACGTACCACAGCATGAGCCAGCACCGCGTCAGCAGCGGGCTGTCCCGAATGATACACGGGAGCAGCTTCATCTTATGAGCAGCTAGTCGCGATCATTGCTAGCCAGCAGGAGACGAATCGACAGCTTGCACTCGCTAACGCCAACTATGCTACGCTGAATGAGAGGTATACTGCTTTGAATAAAAAAGTTGGTAGGTTGGGTGATCGAGTTGATTACTTGGATAGACACATCGGTGATCTACACCGGATTGTGAAGCGGAGGCTTGATGATGAGGATGATGATAATGAGGATGATGATGCTCCGGAGGAGTAGTTTGGTTCAGGTTTTCTTTGGTTTCCTCCGATTCATCTTGATTCCATTATTTTTCTTTTGGGGTGTGATTCATGCGTGAGTGGAATGTATAAGTGATATCGATTGATAGATGCTTGTATGATTGATTGGGTATAAGCTTGTTGATTTGGTGCATTCATATGTTCATGTGTTAATTTTTATTGATGAAAGACATGTATAATTTGATAAGTATGTTGAGTTTGTGTGGAATTGATCTTAATTATGTGCTATGAGGAGTACTAGGATTACCTAGGTGAGGATTTGAGCTTTCTAATCATGTTTGATCATGATTATTTTATTCTTGAGAGGATCATTCATATGAACGTATTCTAGAACTTGGCTTGGAGTCTTGTGTGAGACTTATGATTGATAAATTGCTAGGACATAATCTTAGGCCATTATTTTGTGATTAACCTACTTAGCCAAATTTTATCCTTCCTAATGATCTTATTAACCCTTGGATGCCTTGTTGAGCCGTTAAAGCTTTTTCTTTGGTAGCCAAAGTAAATAACCTTATAAACCTTTATTTGAGC
Source organism: Pogostemon cablin (assembly GCA_023678885.1). Classification (NCBI taxonomy): domain Eukaryota; kingdom Viridiplantae; phylum Streptophyta; class Magnoliopsida; order Lamiales; family Lamiaceae; genus Pogostemon; species Pogostemon cablin. The sequence continues at coordinate 9,053,902 of CM042999.1, read as the reverse complement.
TTGATTAACCTATTCATTGGTAGAGAGAGTTGAGGTGAGTAAGTGTTGCAAGAAGAAAGAGGAAGATAGAATATGGTTGGATGAAAAGAATATGGTTAAATCTTGTTTAGGGGTAGTGCCTGAAACTGGTACCCCGATAGATTTTATACTTAGTGCATGAAGCTTAGCAGCTGATGGCCTATATAAGAGAAGAAGGGCAGTACCTAAAACTGGTACCCGAATTGTCTAAAGAGATGATGCTGATGCACGAAAAAGAAGGAAAATCCATGAAAAGAAGAGGAGAAGTTGGAGGAGATATTGCAGCAAGAAGTAGAAATCAAGAACCTCCAAGGTAACTCTCTACTAGTGTCTTAAGTCACTCTACCTAAATTTTCCTACCTTTTTCCAAAGAGCCAACATTATAACCCAAAAACAAGTCCTTTGTGATCCTAGTGAAGAGTTGATTATAAGTTGAATTTTAAGACTTTAGCCAAGCTTATGGTTACGCGTGAATATGGATTGATATGAGTGTTTATATTAACCTATATAGTGCCTTACGCACTTGAGTGAAAGAGAATAAATACTTATTTTGTGAGCTAGATTACTTAGTACTCCGAATGGTGTGTGATTGGATTGGTTTGGCATGAGTGATATATATGAAGCAATTAATACTTGTTTGATTTAATGAAGTTGCATGTGTGATATTTGTTGTACTTTATCTTGGTGAATTATACACTACTCCTGAGGTTTGATTTGGTTGCCTCGGGACGAGCAACATGTAAGTTTGGGGGTTTGATGAGTGTGTAAATTCACAAGTTTAGCACCATGTTTTGTGCTAGTTTTGGAGAGTTTTGATGTGAAAATAGGTGGAAAACCTATATATATTGTGAATTAGCATGAATCAGGTGTTAGTAGAGCTATTTGAGTGGTTTTCATAGCAAAAATGGAGTGGAAGTGCCAAGAATCGAAGAGACGAAGTCGAGACCATGCGAACCGCTAAGAAAAGAGGTGGGTTCGACCTCTCCAGCAGGTCGAACCAGTGTTGGAGAAGTGCATGAAGTAGGTTCGACCACGACTCGAGGGGTTCGACCTGTTCATCACGTCGAACCATGGTCGAACCAGTTCGTGAGAAGCTAGGTTCGACCACGACGTTGGGATTTCGACCTGACGGTTGGCCGAACCAAGAGCAGAAATTGTCCAGTGATGAGGTTCGACCTGGAGTTCGACTAAGTCCTGAGAGGTTCGACCTGTTCAAGAGGTCGAACCAGTGCAGAATTCTTCCAGTAGCGGGGTTCCACTTGGGGTTCGACCTGTGGCCAGTGGTTCGACCTGTTTGATGAGGTCGAACCTACGTGCGGAAACTTACTTTATCCAGATTTTCGAGGCCAAAACACGTGGGATCACTTAAAAAGCCCATTCCAAGCCCTAGAGACGTGATTACAAGTATAAAAGAAGGCTCATGCAGGCAAGAAAAGGAGGCCAAGCGCGTCCAAGTACGAAGAGCTTAAGATCGTGAATCGTTAGAGGAAAGTAGAAGGGCTGAGACAGAGGTTCGGCTGGAGATTCAAGTAAGATCGGTCTATCTAACCATGATTGCTCCTAGATCAATTATGGGCTAGAGCCATTTCGGTAGTTCTAGGGTTAAGAAGGTTTAATGAGTTAAATTTGTATTTCGTGTGTATACTCCGTACAACACTACTTGTGGTTTAGTTTATATAAGATTGCACGTTTTTAATCCATACTCATAGTTGTTTTGTGCATCAATAATCGTTGTGTAGAGTCTGAATGCATAACATGGTTATTGGTTGAGTGCGTTCACTAATGAGCAAGGTTCATTGTTATAATTCTAAGTGAAGGGATTCCAAAGTCTTATTAGAACCGTCTTATATGAATGTTTGTTAATTGAATTGAATTCGGGTTAACAAGTAGGATAAAGAGTATAACTTTATAGTACCTACAAAGGGAGATCAAATCGGGTTAGAGTACTAAGTGCACGGGAAATAATTGATTATGATAGTACCTAGAAAGGGAGGTAAAGTATGCGTCTTGCTCTGAGGATACTCACACGTGTCAAAAGCTTATCTATTTGTGTCTATAGAATAGATTTGCATGGTCTAGCGATGCGTCCATAAACCACAAGGCAGAGTCAGACATCGACACACGAAAGCATAAATTAACGAATGAAACTGGATGGCCTGACGAACTACCTATCATCTTATTTGATCACAACTACTATTTTCTTTTTCTTGTTACTTATTTGCTATTTTACTTGTTACTTAGTTTACAAACCAACAAATTACAATTCTCAACATAGTCATAATCTACTAGAACGTAATTAAAGTGATATTTAACCGTCCCGTGGATTCGATATTTAACTTGGTCACCTTCGAAACTACAATTGATATCCTTCATACTTGGGGATTAAAGTTGTGTGTTGAGAAAACAACCATCAACGGGCAATATCAATAATATGCTATGAAGACGTTACAAACGTTAAATATAATATGGATAAATCAAATAAGCAAGAATTATCAACAAGATGAATTCACAAAACTAGTCTAGGGTTCCAAATCAACTACCCTATCCTTCAATCCTTAAAACTGTAATAAGTTATTAGCCCATGAGGTAACAATCAACCGTCGTGGCTATCAAGTTCATAATCAAATCAGCAAAAAAAAAGAATAAGAAAATATACAAAACCCTAGTATGTGGCTTGCGACTTTCCTTCGTCTCTCCGATTGGTTTGATCTCTCAATCGTAGTAGAATCCTCCACTGGACCGATGGGATGGATGGTGGAATGAATTGATAAGTGTGGATGGGTGGTACGTGAATGAATTTCACGTTTTGTACTGTTTGTGAATGATCGGTCCTCCTTCTCTAGGTGATCTGATCCCTTTTATACCTTGGACAATGAAAACTGACTTGACTGGGCTATTTTTACACTTGATCACGCACAAGGGATTAAAAATCCCAATTTTTAGCCCAAACTTATGCAACACGAGTTGGGATACCCAACTCAAATTATCGACACTACTCGCGCTACCTTATAATTCAACTCGAGCAACCTAACACGAGTCATGCTATCAAGTCAAGTATCTGCCTGTCAAGTCGAGCATCAATGTTCTGAAACTGATTTGACCTCTAACCCCAACACGAGTCGAGCTAGAAAGTCGAGCTACTACTTGTGAACTCAAGTTGGCTCACTGGACAAAATCCGATGCTTCCCTGCCTCATACGATGTGCAACTTGTCTTGCCTCAGACGCAATACGACTCGAGCTGCAAGTCGAGTTGCACAGGACAAGTCGATTTGGCTCACTTTTCAATTCTGACTTTCTACGGCACCTTACTCGACTCGAGTTGCCAAGTTGTGCTGACCCATGCAGCTCAAGTAAGCCCCTTTTCAGCTTGTTTCTTGCTTTTTTTCGGTTCTGCTTCATTTTTACCCTATTTTAATCTTCAAAACTCCACAAAACACATTAGAAGCACCGTAATCATGAAAAATACATAAACTACGCAGTCCATCATGAATTTATGGCCTTATCCTAATAAAAACAAGGTATTATGAGATCGAAAAGATGTAAATTTCCACTCTCATCAGTCGCTTGCATAAGCTGCGACTGATGTCCTTAATACTTGGGGATTAATTTTGCGTGCAAAGTAAACGCGCATCACTCATAGTAAAGTATCGGTGGCAATAGGGTCGTCCTTTAAATTTACTCCCTCTGTCTACTGTTAATATTTTCATTTTACTATTTTGGGCCTTCCACTCTTAATGTGTTTATTTTTCCTTTTTAGACATATGGACCCACACACATCATTAATATAACTAAAATATGGGGCCCACACTCCTCACTAATACAACTATTCACTACACATAAAATAATAATACTCCTTAATCCATGGATAAAAAGAAAATGGACACATTAACAATGGACGGAGAGAGTATTTATCAAAGAATAAATACTCCCTCTGTCCCATAGCAAGAGAGTCTTTTTTTGAACGTGGATTAAGGAGTATTTGTTGATCGTCCAACAACAACGAAATCGAACCAGTAAGAAAGATAGTATCTAAATCTAAGGAAAAACAAGGGATATGACAACTAGGCCGTTCAAAATACAATTGTCATTAACTTCGATCATGCAACTCTCATTACATGCAATAATTCATTCATAGCGTACAAGTTAAGACAATTACTACCAATTAAAATGTTCCATCAACTTATTCTCATGGGAAGTATATCACTCGCACTTAAGTGTAAAAGATGTACACTTAGGGATATGGTGTTTACGATCATATTCAATTCAAGTGCATGCATAACCATAACCTTGCCAAATATCTCTAACTCTCCACCACTAAAAGTATGAATTCAACAATGAGATCAAAAAGGACTTTTATTTGGATGTAATGTTGACTTTTTGGTTAAGGTAGGAAATATATGGATAAGTGACTCAAAATTTGGATCAATCAAGTCGCGATCCATCATGATCTTCATTCTTCTTACTTTCTTCAATTAAGCCCATCATCCCCCTTTTCTCTTCAATTTTCTCTTTCTCGCACAACATATTCATATAATTTTTTTCCTTTTTTTCTTCTCTTCTTCTCCTTTTTTTTTCTCTCGAGGTCTCAGTTTCGGGCACTACCTCTCACATCCTCCATAAGGTATCAGTTTCGGGCACTACCTATGGTGCTTATTTCGTGGAGTACTAGATTGAAGCACTACTCCATGAATTTTTCTTTTCTTTTGATCCTTTCTTCATCATCCTTCTCAGCCCCCAAATCACCTCTCTTTAATTAAGCTTTATTAGCTATCAAAAAATAGATTTAAAAGGCACAACAAGGTGACTAAGGATTTAATGAATTCAGGTAAAGTGTATGGGAAAATACGGGTTATAAATCAAAGATGGCCTAATATCATCTCCCATTATCTAACACAACATGTAGTCTTAAGCAAGACAAAAGGCAAGTTTTAGAATACACACACAAGAATGATACTCACTAGAAAAGAAACATCATGTGTTCATGTACATGAATAAGGCTCAAAATCTCAAATGGGTTTTAAACAAGTAATAGAGCCCTCTTCATGGTATGCAATATCTCACAAGTACACATAAAACTTCATATTACAATATAATTTAAGTATACTTCCTTCATCAATTTCAAGAGCATATGAAATCTAACAAATAAAATCAAACTAAGCACATAACTAGAAACTCCAACTATAACACCTCAACTACTCAAGAATCAACACAATATACCACATAAAAAACTAAAATAAAGAAACGAAGGCACCTGATTTATCTCCTCCACCTCTTGCAAGTTCCTCGATTTATCCAACTCGGTCAAGCGTATGTCTCAGATAGAACTCACTTCTCTTTCATCACGACTAAAACACTTCTCATCACTAAAATCATAAGAGAACTAAAAAATATTCAAACAAAAATTAACCACACAAAATTTAGGAAAATAAACAAGACACACAAGACACTTGTAAAGTCGCAAAAAATTCAAAAGATTGAAATAAATTTTGAAAATTCTAAAAAAATCGACCTCCAAGCATCATACACAAGTGAAAAAAACGTACCTCAGTGCTTCAAGATATTAGGATACAAGTCAATCCCCCCAAACTAATTAGTTCAAACTATGTGAGAAACTAAGTTTGTAAAAAGTGAATACCATAGACGAAGAGGCACCTAATAAAATTTTCTACACCTAACAAACAAATTAAAACAATAAAACAGAAAGGTAAGACCCCAACAAGTGCTCATGTTTAACGTCGGAGAGTCACGACAGAATGCAAAATATGTAGATTAGTGAAATAGAGGGCAGTCTTCTTTCATCTTCACCTTCCAATACTCTCTCCCCTCCTTATCATCCACACTTACCACCTTACTTTTCTTAGGCACCATATGATCAGTAGAATCTCCTTTCCCAAGTTTTCTCGTCTCATTTCTGTCAATCATCCACTCAATTTCAGAATCATTCCTATCACAATCAAGATCAAATAGGTCAGGATAAAAATGATCACAAAATAAAGAAAGAGAGAAAGGACTTTTAGATTTGTTGGTATCCGGTGGTAAGTTAGGAGGCTTCAAGTAGGCATCATCTCCTCTTCCTTTGTCTACATCCTTCTTCGTTTGCACTTGTAACTTTGAGGCTTGCAGTAGTCAGCTTAAGCTTTCCTACTAAGTTTCTGCAATTAGCAGATTTATGTAAGTGTTCATGGTATCCATTAGAAAACTCATCAAACCTGTCATCAAAATTAGTAGAAAGAAAAGTAAGAAGTTTGCTTCGGCATTTTTCAACTGGATCCTTAGATAGGATTAAAGGAAAGCTCTCCTCCACGACTTCTTCTACTTCTGCACTCTTGCATATTAGTAGACCACTTCATAACTCTCTCAAGTGAAAAGATGATTTCTTCATCATTATCTTGCAACTTCAGTTCTCCCTTCTTCACACTAATATTCGCTCCTGCAGTTGCTAGGAACGGCCTTCCCAAAATTGGAGGAACTCTGTCATCTTCTTGTTCTTCCATGTCAAGTATTATGAAGTCCACTAGAAATATAAACTTTCCCACTTTTACTAAGACATCTTCAACTACCCCCCTTGGGTAAGTCAGGGATCTATCAGCTAGCTGCAATACTATAGATGTCGGCTTCAGCTCCCCCAAAAGCTTATTGAATAAGTAATAAGGAATCAGATTTATACAAGCCCCCAAATCACATAAGACTCTCTTAGCTTGTCCTTTTTCAATTTCACGTGGTATGGTGAAGCTTCCCGGATCTTTCAACTTCGTAGGAAGTTTCTTTGTATTACAGAACTGCATCTCTCTATCTTATTCACTGATTCATCTCCAGTCAAACTCCATTTTTTAGACATGATATCCTTCAAGAACCTTGCATAGTTGGGCATCTCTTCTAAGGCTTGTGCAAAGGGAATATTGATATGGATTTTCTTAAACATCTCCAAAAAAGTTTTGGAACTTCTCATCCAAATCTTTCTTAAAAAATTGATGTGGAAATGGGATTAGATGCTTTGTCTTAGGAATCCCCCAAATATCCCTCTCAAACTCATCTTCTTTTTCTTTTTTAGCTCTTTCTGCCTTATCTTTTCATCACTTTTTCAACTTAACTTCAGGTTCTTTCGAGTTTTTCTTAGTTTCAGGCACCTGGAAATCATTCTGGATGAGATCAGTAGCGTGAGGATCGAGATAAAATTTTGACATTTCCACAAGAGAAGGGCACAAGTAGTGCCGGCCAGCTACTGAGTGGTACCGGCAGTCATCTGAATCGTGCCTCAACACGTGCAAGACATCATCGGTGGTCTTTTGGCCTTGGCATGAGTCATGCAGATCTAGCGCATGAGTCCTGTCCTATGCATTTTTGCCTGTCGAATGGCGTGATGCTTCGTTGGCACTGGCTGGTAGGTGGCACGAGTCGTGCCAAGGCTAGCACGAGTCGTGCTGTGTGTCAGCGTTAACGTGATCGTTTTTGTTTGACTTTTTGATCTCTTTTTTTACTTGAGATCATTCTGATGGCATTTTTTACCCTCGTATTGCTTTACGCTCCTCAGAGTGGTAGCCATAACTTGTTCTTTTGGATTCGTCACCATTTGAGATGGAAACTTACCTTGTTGCTCTAGTCTCCCAACTGCAGCATGTAATTGTCCAAGAGCAACATCAGTTTCTTTTTACTTTTTATCTGTCTCTTTCTGCCTGCTTTCAGATTGCTCATTAGAAGTCATCATCAACTTAACCATCAAGTTCAATTATTCCCCGTGCTGCTTTATCTGGTCCCCTTGTTGCTTCATAAGGTCCCCTTACTGTTGCATAAACATTTTCATCTCATCATCTATGGGTGCTTTTCCATCAACTGGTTTATGGGATGGATCAATTCCTAGAGGAGGTCCAACTGCATTACTAGGGTTAGCATATGGTAGATTATCATTCCTTCTCTAATTGTTAAAGTTGGAATTTCCTTGGTTTTACCCACTTGCTGATTCTGCCGGTTGTTTCCTTGATCATTCCTTTCCTATTGCTGATTACTAGGCCTGAAATTCTGTCTATTTCTATAACCCCCTTGCAGTCTCTGACCCATAGCATAATTTTCATCCTCCATCTGATCTTTATCTCCTTCCATACTTGCTTCCTCTCCTATGTTTCCTAGTCCGAGAAGATCCATCTTCTTATGAAGCTGACTGAGTTGACTCTTTAAGTCCGACATCTCACTGCTGTTGACCTGAACTTCTACTTTAGCCACTTTGTGAAAAGTGTCTCCTCCTTCGGATCTCTCCACTAGAAAATCATATGTGTTAGCTGCCATTTCCTTAAAGATCTCTTCTACTTTATTTGTTGACTTTTTAAAGATCGATCCACCTGCTATCGCATCTACCAATACTCTTGAATCACCTCTTAGGTCTTGATAGAAGAAGTCTACGTAAGTGTCCTTTGCAAATCGATGCTGTGGACCACAACGCAACAACTCCTTGAACCTTTTCCACGCCTCATAAAAACTCTCCAAGCCTCCTTATTTAAATTGTGTAATCTATTACTTCACCTTAAAACTCTTGGAGGGAGGGGAGTATTTATTCAAGAACATGTCAGCTAATTGCTCCCATGTAGTACAACATCATGCAGGAAGGTTGTTGTACCACTCCTTTGCTCTCCCCGTTAGTGAGAATGGGAAAAGCCACATCTTGATAGCATCCTACGGAATACTCCTTTTGTTCACTTATAAGAATGATTACCCTCAAGTGTAAGGGATCAGTTTTAGCTCATGCATGACCAAGTTAAATTATCGAATCCATGAGATTAGAGTTAAATAGGATACACACTAAATAATTATCACCACTAGTAATTAAGACGTAATAACCTTTATGATTTGGAAATTAATAACTAATATTACAGAAAAATAAATAGCAAATAAAATATATAAATAAAAGCCACACTCAATCATAGGTGTTTCAAGAGAAAATCAAAGTTCTAAAGTATCAGGTATATAGACCAACTACTTCGGATTCCTAAACTTCCAATTGTTCATTCATGCAACATCTATGAAAATACACCGCTGCCCTATTAACCCACCAGATATGACCCGATTTTAAGCTAACAGTATGTTCTGATTGATTTCCTAAGGTGCGCGCACTACAACAAAAATGACTTATTACCACACCCTTTTTATGACAATTTAAAATAAATGTGGTAATAAATATATTATTGATACACTTCAAAGCAATATAATCTATTACTACACCCCTTTAACACACTATAAAATAATGTCTTAATATGTGTTTTTTAAATACGCTTGATTTTACATGAGTTAATACATGATCTATTACCACACCCTTTTTAATACACTATTAAATTAACGTCTTTATATATGATTTTTAGATACGCTTGGTCATATGTTGGTTTACCTACTCTATTACCACACTTGTTGATTAATAATTATAATCTACTAAAAAAAATTTCGTAATGGATAAAAACTTAAAATACACAAAAAAACATATTTAAGTTTAATTTTAATATATAAATTTTAATTAATTTAATTAAGAGTATATATTAGATAAATATATATTGATTAAATAATTTTTATTTCCTATATTCTTTTTTAATATTAAAGCTATAAGGAAATTATAATGTTATTAAAAAATCAATTTTTTTATTAATACAATTTACTTTACCAAAAGGATTTAATTTTAAATTAATTATTATGTTCTTATTTTTTTATATTTATTTAAGAAAGTTAAACATAAAATAATATTTCATAAAGAATTTTAATATTTATTTTATTTTATGAATGTACGAAATAATATTTAAGAATGTACGAAATCATGAATTTTGTAGAATTTCAATATTAAAACTTAATGATGTATATTAAATATATTTTATTCGATGAAAACTTATCATCATAAATTCATTTGGTTCAATTGGCTCAAATACTTAAGTATAAGAACAAGACATCAAGTGGAGACAGTCTAGGAAAGATAATTTTATTTAATATTAATTTATTGCAACATTTATAAATATTTTAATAAATAATCTTTCTTCCCATTTTAAACTGTGGTAATAGGTAGAACTGTGTTAATAAATTATATTTCTTAACATTTAAAACTGTGGTAATAGATATGGTCTATCCCCACGTCACAATAGACGACATAAAAAATAAACGTGGTTATAAGTAAAATGTGTTAATATATTACCTATAACCACACTTTTGAATGTCTCTAAAGGCAAATTTTTTGTAGTGACGAATATTACCAAGCCTCCTTCCTAGATATTAATCAATACTTCCCGAAAGTACTATAAGACTCTATTCACTTCCTTCTTGAATGTCTAATTGCATTGTTCCACTAAACAATTCAAGTGTTTGATTTACTAGATCTTAAGAATTAATGTGTTCATGGACAAACTACTTTAATTCCAAACAGATAGGCAATACAATTCATGAACGCACACAAGCTAACACAATAAACCAGGCATCACGAACAATGTCATGAATTATTATGAAGTCGTTACGAAGTAGAAAAGCAAAGTCTGAATAAACCAAGTTAAATAAAAAAAAATTAAATGCATAAAATCACAAAATTTGGTCTAGGTCTCCAAATCAATTGAATCTAGCCTTCAAACCTTAGAACTGTAATGAGAATTAGCCAATGAGGTTACAATCAACAACCATGTTAATATTGTCCTTACCCATGAGTTTATGGATCAAAAATAGGAAATTAAAGAAAGAAGAAAAACTCTTCATCCTGCGTAATTTTTCGTCTCTTCTTTCCGTCTTGATGATCATCCTCTGTTCTCCTTCTCAAGTAACAAACACCACGATTGAGTGTATATGGATGATGGATGAAAGGCGGGTGAAGGGTTGAGATGAAAGGCAGAAGATGGCGTGAGTGTTCACGACATTCTGTCGTGTGTTGTTCACGGCTGTTTTTTTTTGTCGAAGGAATCTTATGTGTTTATATAACTTGTAGGCTCGTGATGAGTGGCGTGTGGGCTTAGCAAATTGATGGAGTCATGAGCGCTCACATGAATAACAAGCAATGGGCTCTCACATACAAATTCTTAATAGTATACTGGGCCCACTAAAAATTGAATAACATATGCACATGAATTGGGTTCCAAGGATGGCTTAGTGGCATGACAACTCCATTTTCGATTTTCGCATGGCCCACAAAGTTGAATTACATTCATAACAAGTCATGCCATGCTTCATTTCTTTTTTCTAACAGCAATGAGGATGAATGTAATGATAGCCACGATCACCTTTCAACTCCTCTTTTATTCTATCAATTTAACTCCAAAATAAGCTTAAATTCTGCAAAATCTCGACGATACTCGTGAAATCTTAGAAATTATGAAAATAAGTCATAAACTCCACAAATAAGGTTAAAATTGTACAATAATCATATAAAAACGGTCTATGAATATCGTGAATTTTTATGCTGAATACATATGCTTCTGTGTCCTCGCATACTCATCAAATAACTGCAGATAAGTAATAGGATTTTCCTGAGGTGTCCCACTGAACTGTTGTCCCTATATCATTCGGATCAGTCCAAATGACAACTTAAAAATTTCCACAGTGATTGCGGGTTCATTCAATCCAGCATTCATGGTATGCTTCGCCTTATATTGGTCCCATATGGAGTCAGGGCCCTTTGATCATCTTCATCCATCTCTACTGTCTCAGTCTCTTCTTCTTCCTCTTCTTCTGACGAATAATAAACATCCGAATTTGGACTAGGAATGGGTGTGGCTGAATTCTTTCTCTTTTTTCTGTTTATTCTAACAAGTGCTTCAAGTTCTAAGTTGAGTGGTTTAATGGGAAGTCCACTTGACCTAGTAATCATACACATGTTCTCACATAGTTAATCAGAATGATTTGGATTTTTATAAAATAAAAATAAAAATAAAAAAAGCAATTAAAATTTAACATCTTAGACTAAAATAAATCACAAAGAATTAAAAAACTAATCTAAGAACTATCCTCGGTAATGTCACCATTTTCTAGCTCACCTTTTTGTGTGTCCTCAAGTGTAAGGAATCGGTTGCAAATAAGCGTGTGACCAAGTCTATTATCGAACCTAAAAGATAATTCTAGACTTACTATTTAATCTAATTATGAAAATTCTAATATAAGACAAATCTGGGTAATGAAAAGGGTATTTATCAAACTAAAGGTTAATTTATCTAAAAGGAAAAATAAATAAAAATAATAAAGAAGGTAAATAAAAATACGCAAATGTTCAAGAGAGAAGACAAGATAGCTCTAGGAAATCCAATTTTAATTAGTTAAATTAAATCACTAGACAATCGGTTAGAATTCATATTTTATTAAAGCAATCACTTAATTATGTTAAATCTCTTTGGTGAAGTAACTTAACACATAAATCTAATTCAAACCCTCAGATGCAGAAGAATAATTCATACTCCCTTTTAGGTACTTATGAAATAAACTTTAATTTCCACTTAATAATCTAAGAAACCAAATCCTATAGAATGGTAATTAATAGATATATTAAGTGTCCAATATAAATTATTCTAATGAATATAAGTTATATGGTTAAGTCACATTTACCCATAAATCGCAGACATATATAATTACTTTGTGACATAAGCAATAATAATAGGTAATTGGCATCTTCATGAATAAGGACAGATCATATAAGACAAAAGTATCAATCTCAATACAAAACATTAATACTGAAATAAGAATACTGTAGAAATCCATAACCTAGTCTAGGTTATCAATTCAATCTAATTCAAACCTTCAAAACCTATAAATATCCAAAGAAGTACTATCACATAGTGTTACAAGCAACACCCATGGCAATGGATGAAAGCAAACCCATAGGTCTATTATTCAAAATAAGGAAAGAAATAATAAGAAAAACCCTAGATGTGGCGTGATTCTTTGTTCTCTCTTCCGTGATTCTGAACCTTATTGTTCTCCTTCTCAAGTAAACAACACTGATGAACTCTCTAGGATGGGTGGATAAGATGGTGAATCTTGATTTCAATATGGTGACATGAAAAGGACATGGAAAAGTATGTAGGGTTGTGGAGAGTTATTGTTTGGAACACCCGAAGGACTCCTTTTATAGTTGAGGACTGATAATTCCCGAATTCTGACTCAAAAGTGGGCTTTATTATGTTAAAAAATATGACCGGGCCAGAAAAATAACAAAACGAAGAAATTGGGCTCGCCGGGCATCGCCATGAGTCATTCCGAACGTGATTGCATGCATCTCTTGGCAGCTGGAGTGGCACAGGCGCTTGCTGGGCGCATGGAACGAGTCATGCCAAACATGGCATGGGTCGTGCCACCCATCGGCAGCCTGCGTGACCTCACGATTTTCCTCATAACTTCTTCATCTGAACTCCGATTGAAGTGATATTTATGCTCACACGATTCTTTCTTCCTTGGCTTTCTTACCATATAAAGAACATATGAAAATTAGGTCATTTGTGTATGCTACGAGTCGTGCAAATAGGGGCACGAGTGGCGCTCCTACGGGGCGTGCTGGGTGGTCGTGCACATCATGGCCGATACTAGTGGTTCATGTGAATGGCACAACCCGTGTCATTGCTGCCACGAGTTGTGCCATATTACACCAAATCCTACTTTCATTCGGTTTCGACCCCAACTTTCGATTTTGCTCTTTTTACCCCTATTTTTCACCTAAAAACACAAAATAACACTTCACAAGCATCTGTAATACAAATATATGCAATTCAACTAATCGATGCTCAAATACAGAAATAAGTACCACAAAATAGTGCTAAATTGGACCCTGAAATACGCAGATTTTCACACTAATCAGTATTATTATTTAATGTGAAGTGGGTAGTTGTATTAGTGAGAGTGTGAGCCCCATATTTTAATTAATTTAGTGAGTGTGTGTGGGTTCATATGTATAAAAAAAGAAAGGGAACGTTTTTGGTGGGATGCCCAAAATGAAAAAAAGACATTCTTTGAAGGGGACGAAGGGAGTATATTAATAAAATATAATAGAAAATTTTGTATTCTTACATATTAACATTAGGGTTAAAGTTATTTAAGAGAATATAAGTATAGCCCAAAAGTTATAAAAAAAGAAGCTAAAAAGGTAAAAAAAACCGACTAAAACAAGACCAAGCCCAATTGGCCTATAAGGCTTGTTGGTTTAGGCCAGGCTCAATTCAAATCTAAAATTTAAGAGTTATACCCCTGTAAATCGGGTTTACATCATAAACTTTTGTAAACCCTGTGGTTCCCCTTAATTAAAATATTTTAACAATAGATATGATATATATGATTGAAAGGGGACCACATAGTTCTTAGGATTAAAGATATGACAACGCGTGTAATTTCAAACAAATCAAATTCATTCCAAGATTTTGACACCAGAATACCACAACATATCACATCAGAAGTTTTGTAAGGGAATAAAGGTAGCAAATTAGAATAGAATTTCAAAGAATCAAAAGAGAAGTCAACCACGGTTAAAAGAAATGCTCTTGGACCCAAGAAGAAATAGTATACAATAAGTAATCACATAGGTTGGAAGTTGAGGTGTAAAACATGATTCGTTTTTCATGCAATGGGTGTAGCTTCGTATCCAAGGAATATACGTATGTTGTGTTGGGATAAACAGATCCACATTCATTCCAAAGGGATAAATAAAGAAGAGTAAAAAAGGCACAGTACAAGAATTTATGTGAAAAACTGCAAAATCAGAGAAAAACCATGGACCGAGATAATAACACTATGTGAAAATTTTTTCAATCACATAGAATTTCTCTCTCCCGACCCTAATCTCTACACTCTTACAAATCTTTGACTAATTCACACCTTTCTTACCATTCTCACAATCGAGAATACAAGAAAAGAATTTAAAAAGAATCAAACACAAAGATTAAAGTGTACTTGATTGGTGTACTTGACATCAAGTCCAAGGGCCTCCTTATATAATACAAATGATCCCTCACTTTTGCTTGGAGATTGAGATGATTATCTTTGAAGGAGATTTCGGCTCTAATTATCAAGTCTATTTATTAGAAAGTTGAAGAGCAGAAGACATTGAGAAAAATATTTTTTACGGGAGTTTTGTCAGGAGAGTAAAGTTCTTTGGATATTTTTCAGGGTCTTATTCTATTTTATTTGGAGAGAAATGTTCTTCGAGTAAATTATTTTTGTTTTGTTGTTTGCTCATTTTTAATTGGAGCGAAGCTTCTTTGATAGTCAAAGTCTTTGAGTGTTTAAGCGTATCTTGGATCAAGAAGGATTCTTGATCATAAGTCCTAGGGATAGACCTAAAATAGAGTTAGATTTAAACGAGATAAGTAGCTGTGATAGGGTTGTCAAATTGTTGTCAAAGTCATGTTGTAATCTAATGGATGGTTTTTGAGGGAGAGACGTGGTCCTCCCGTTTCAATTCTGTGATGTTCTATTACATGGTATTTTCATATGTGTTTGTAGAACATTGAATTTAAGAATTACATTTGGTATTAGATCCAGGTCCCAGACTTAACCGCGCAGATGGTGGGATGTTCGGACCTCAATCTGGATGGTCTAGCTGCGAGACTTTGTTTGAGGGGGAAATGCTAGTTGATTGTCAATCAAAGTCCTACATCGATTAGAAGTGGGGATGGCGATAGATTTATAAGTGTGAAGGAGACTCTCCCTATCATGAGGTATTTTGGGTGTGATATCCAGAGTGGTAAAACCGTGCGGGCCAGTGGGCGACCCAAAGCGGACAATATCATGCTAGTGAATTGAGTGAACCCGGCTCCCTAGGCGGATAAACCTAACAAGTGGTATTGATTATCTATTTTGTAGTAGGGATGACCAATTAAAATAACTTATTGAACCTCAGGGAGGAAGGCGTTAGTGCTTAAGCGATATCACATTTTTCATAATTTTATAGTGACTATTCATCAATGAGATTGGTTGTAAACAAGTAAAATAACAATGATCAAAACAAAAATGACCACAAACAAGATAAAATGATGAAAGGTGGTTTTCCAAATTAAGTAAAAGTGAGATTAACAATAATTAAGAAGTGAAAATCCTAGGATCAATGCATCAAATTCATATGAATCATGGGTATAGACTAAGGGCCAACACTAAATTCACCTAAACTTTATCTCAAGATGGATAGGATATTAATCACAATTAGCTCAAATGATTGGTTCTCACTCAAACAATTCCAACTAGGTACTAAGCTTAAATAAGAGTCCCTTCACACGATTAATCAACCTCTCGATCAAACCAATCGGATGTCCTATCAAAGGGTTCTAAATTCTAAATGATTTCTCAATCTCTTTACTTATTATAATGAACATGATGTGTATGACAAAATGATTCAATTAATTATCCTAAATATGCAATTGACTTCTCAATCTAATCACATGTTTAAAACAACAAACCATACAAACCATCATAAACATCAAGATCTAAAGCATCAATGATAGAAAATCAAATAACCCAATCAATATATGAATTCAAATTTACAAATCCCAAAATTATCCAACAACTATCATGTTGCTAATCTCACAAGGGAGATTATCCTATCATCTTCAAAAGAAAATCAACGTAGACAATTGAATCCTTACAGATCATGATAAACTATGAGGAGATTCATGTGTTTCTCAAATTCAGCAACTGAGAGTTCTGAGGACCCCTCATCTTTGATGTTGTCTTCAGCATTAAATGCAATAGACTTTTCTTTAGTAACATGATGATCAAAGTTTTTATTCATCTCAAATGTTCTGAGATCACCTATAAGTTCATCAAGACTGAACTTAGCCATTTTATCGAATGTATCCAAGGCAGTAACTTTTTCACTGAACTTTTGAGGTAATGTCCTCATGAACTTCTGGATCTATTTTCTTCAGGAATACTTTCACCCAACAGATGAAGTTGATTGATTGTAGAAGAAAATCTTGAATAATAGATGTCAATATTTCTTGAATTTCGTAGGATATGAAAAGGCAATCTTCCTTTCTTTTTATTTAGTAGCATCTTAGATGGATGGTTGCCTTAGTATTTGAAGTATGATTTTTGAATTGTTATATTTTCTTGGATGTGAAGTTGTGAAATTTCCTCTCAATTACTCTATTGGTTTTATATGTTGTTGCCTCGGGACGAGCAACAGGTAAGTTTGGGGGTTTATTGAGAGTGAAATTTCACGTATTTTAGGTCTCACATTACACCATTTTTGATAGAATGTGGCCATGATTTTGTATAGAATGACATGGTTTTCATATCTTGCATAATTAAGATGCTACTAAGGTGTTTTGTTGAGTTTTGAAGGGTAAAACATGATCAAAAGTTCAAAGTTGGAATGAGGAGTGAAAGTGAGAAGGAATGCTGAAAAATACAGTCCATGTTGCATAAATTTCTGTATTCTTATAGAAGTCCAAATTAATCATATGATATATTATTGAAAAGCCACAGAAGAGAGGATCGTTTTGACGTAAAGAACACCCTAATTGGATTCCAAACGAGAAAGTTATGATCAAAGTGCTAACGTCGCACATGTTGTACCGAGCAGCCACTTTGAATGGCTTTTTACATATTCAAATGTTGGAATTTCTGAGAGTTATTTATATGGATAGAAAGCCAAGGAAAAGAGGAATGCGTGAACGCAAAAATCATTCAAATTGGAGTCCGTATGAAGAAGTTATACTCAAAATGGTGAAATCGCGCAGCGCAATCACCGCAGCTCGAGAGGTCGCTCGGCTCGAGCGGAACCCTCATTTTGCGAATTTCCAGCCGAAGGGGGTGCCCTCAGAGCCTACACGACGTTCCCGTTTCACCATATGCTGCTCGGTAGGTTTGGGGGCTGCTCGGCCATGAGCTCGGCTCGAGCAAGGTGCCGAGCGGCCCAGTTCAGGGCCCAGACGGGGCCTGTTCGATGCAGCAGTGTATATATACCCTCAAATCGCGATTCTGAAGCAGTTTTGATTGCGAAATCAGCCCTGCATCCATCCTAGAAACAATTAGGGAGATCGAGACGTCAATCGGAGAGAGCCCAGCCATAAACCATCATCAATCCACACTCCTATCACACCCATATCAGATTACAATATGATTTCATCCTCCATCCAATTCCACAAGGGTTTCAAGTGCTAATTGAGGGAAAATCAAGCAATTGAAGAGACGGAGAAGGAACGTGAGATTGCTCCTACACTAGGGTTTCACAATTCCTATCTATTCCTTTCTATTACTTTGATTATTGTTATGAATTGCTTAGCCATGAGGATTGCTTGTAATCTCATGGGCTAGTTTTATATACAGTTCTAGGGTTTGATGGATTGATTTAATTGATTTGGGGATTTAGACCAAAGATTGGGATTTTATGCAGTTGAGCTTTTGATTTTACTTATTTTATTAAGACATGCTTTTCTGCTTCGTAACGTCTTCATAATATATTCATGACATCCGCTATAATGCTTGGATTATTGTGTTAGCTTGTGTGCGTTCATGATTGGTATTGTCTATCTGTTAAGGATTAGAGTAGCTCCGCTATAAGCACTTTAATTCCATGAACTGGTAAATTAAATACTTGATTAATTTAGTGGAACAATGCAATTAGATAATCAAGTAGGAAGTGAATAGAACCTTGTAGTAATTCCAGAAAATATCTTGTTAGTCAGGCTTACCATCCGGAGGTATTGTTGCTTGTTTGATTAATATCTAGGAATAAGGCTTGGTAATATTTGCGCACCTTAGGATTTGAACCAGATTAGACTGTTAGCTTTGAATCGAATCATATTCGGTGGGATAACAGGGATATGTGGTGTATTTTCAGTGAAACTGCATGAATGAGCAATCGTAAATTTAATAACCCAAATTAGTTGGTCAATACCTGATTCCTTAGAACTGTTTGTCATCTCTTGATTAGAAACTTGTCTTTATTTTTATTGCCTTTTAATTAATTTAGTTATTTATATTTACAGTAATTTAGATAATTAATTCACTACAAACATTGGAAATTGGTTACTCAATTCTGATTAATTAGTAATTAAGAGTAAAATAAATAATTAGTTGTCTCAGTGGGATCGATAATTTAACTTGGGTGTTTGCTGCTACAATTGATATCCTTACACTTGAGGATTAAATTATAGTGCGCAGAAAAAGGCCTATCAAGTTTTTATTCTTATATTGATGTTGAAAATTCTAACTTGTTTGATCCTTATTTTGCTACGCAGGTTGAGCCTACAATTGAATGGAAGATTGACAAGAAGGAATCAAGCCAGTCATGGGAGGAAAAGAATTTAAAGAGTCATATTTCAGTGACAAAGAAGGGTGAGATGGTTAGTACAGAAAATAAGAGAGGATGGAAGTACTTGAAAGTAAAGATGAGAGAAGACTATCCTCCGATCCAGTAGTTGAAAAGAGGTATCCCGTCGTGACTCTCCGACGTTAAACATGAGCACTTGTTGGGGGCTGTCCCTTCCATTTTATTGCTTTTATATGTCTGTGTTGGTGTAGTAATTTTATTAGGTATTTCTCGACTACGGTATATACTTCTTTGCAAACTTAGTTTCTCACTTTGTTTGATCTAAGTTTGAGGGGAGGTTACGTACATACCTTGTCTTGTAGTACCGAAGTAAAATTTTTGCATTGTGTTGTTGCTTGGAGGGTCGATTTTTTGCGGATTCTTAGTATTTTTGATTTATTTGGGAATGTTGAGGGTTCGATTTTTTTTGCGATTTTCCAGGTTTCGTGTCTTGCTTTGTGGTGTTTATTGTTTTGTTTTGTGTTAATCCTAGTGTTGGTATAGTTGATTTTTTATTCTCTAGGATGATTTTCTGATTTTTCTTAGCACTTGATTATATGTGTGATTGTTGAGAAGCAATTTGAGATTGTGTTTTGATATTGAGATGCTTGAAATTTGATTATGTGCAAGGAAGATTAGCTATGTAGCTTTATTAGGTTTGCTCGTTCATTCGTATAGCCATGTGAGAATGAGCCTTTTAAAATCATGAGAAATTTCATGATTCAATTTATTCTTGTGAGTGTCGTTCATACACACGTATTCTAGAACTTGGCTTTTTATCTTGCTTAAAGCTACGTGTTTGACTAGACAATAGGAAATGATCTTAGGCCATCTTTGTTATTTATTAGTCACTAGCCAAATTATTATCCTACCTATTGAAACTATCCTTAGTTAACCCTTTTGAGCCTGAAAAGCCATATTTGTTGGAAGCTTACGTGATAAGCCAATTGATCCCTTTGTTAGCCTTTAAAAATCCCTACCTAGTAGAGAGTTGAAGGAGTCAATTTGGTATCTTGAGAAGAAACATAAAAGGAGAATAAGTTGGAAGTGATGAAAATTGTTAAAAAGAGTAGTTAAATTGTTGCATAAAGGGGTAGTGCCCGAAACTGGTACCCCATGAAAAGGGTAGTGCCTGAAACTGGTACTCTTATTTGAAAAAGAAAAAAAAAGAGAAAAGAAAAGAGGGAAGAAGAAAAAAATTTCAAGTAAGGATGTGGTGTTCAAAAGTGAAGGAGGAATCAAATTTCAAGAAGCATTGAAGAGCGTTGAAGAAGAAAGAAGAAAGTAAGGCTGTTTGTTGAAAAGCTGTAAGTCTTCTTTGATTTTCTACTAGTGATTGAGTCACGATATCCATATATTTCCTACCTTTACCAAAAAGCCAACATTACAACCTAATGCAAGACCTTTGTGATCCTATTGTTGAAATTATTCATTTAGTCGAGAGTTGAGATGATTGCCAAGCTTATGGTTACGCGTGTGTTTGAATTGACTTTGAGTGTAAACACCTTACCCTGAAGTGTATATCTCACACTTGAGCGATGAGCGTAAATACTACCCGTGAGAATGGTGGATGAGCATTCCGAAAAAGTGAAGTAGTTGATTTGAATTGTATGTTCTTAGATGGATGATTGTCTTAGTATTTGAAGTATGATTTTTGAATTGTTATATTTTCTTGGATGTGAAGTTGTGAAATTTCCTCTCAATTACTCTATTCGTTTTATATGTCGTTGTCTCGGGACGAGCAACAGGTAAGTTTGGGGGTTTGTTGAGAGTGGAATTTCACGTATTTTAGGTCTCACATTACACCATTTTTGATAGAATGTGGCCATGATTTTGTATAGAATGATATGGTTTTCATATCTTGTATAATTAAGATGCTACTAAGGTGTTTTGTTGAGTTTTGAAGGGTAAAACATGATCAAAAGTTCAAAGTTGGAATGAGGAGTGAAAGTGAGAAGGAATGCTGAAAAATACAGTCCATGTTGCACAAATTTCTGTATTCTTATAGAAGTCCAAATTGATCATATGATATATGGTTGAAAATCCACAGAAGAGAGGGTAGTTTTGACGTAAAGAACACCCCAATTGGATTCCAAACGAGAAAGTTATGATCAAAGTGCTAACGTCGCACATGCTGTACTGAGCAGCCACTTTGCATGACTTTTTATATATTCAAATTTTGGAATTTCTGAGAGTTCTTTATATGGATAGAAAGCCAAGGAAAAGAGGAACGCGTGAACGCAAAAATTATTGAAATTGGAGTCCGTATGAAGAAGTTATACTCAAAACGATAAAATCGTGCAGCGCAATCTCCGCAGCTCGAGAGGTCCTCGGCTCGAGCGGAACCCTCATTTTGCGAATTTCCAGCTGAGTGGGGTGCCCTCAAAGCCTACAGGACGTTCCTGTTTCACCCATATTCTGCTCGGCAGGTTTGGGGGCTGCTCGTCCATGAGCTCGGCTCTAGCAAGGAGCCGAGCGGCCCAGTTCAGGGCCCAGACAGGGCCTGTTCGATGCAGCAGTGTATATATACCCTCAAATCGCGATTCTGAAGCAGTTTCGATCGTGAAATCAGCCCTGCATCCATCCTAGAAACAATTAGGGAGATCGAGACGTCAATCGGAGAGAGCCCAGTCATAAACCATCATCAATCCACACTTCTATCACACCCATATCATATTACAATCTGATTTCATCCTCCATCTAATTCCACAAGGGTTTCAAGTGCTAATTGAGGGAAAATCAAGCAATTGAAGAGACGGAGAAGGAACGTGAGATTGCTCCTACACTAGGGTTTCACAATTCCTATCTATTCCTTTCTATTACTTTGATTATTGTTATGAATTGCTTAGCCATGAGGATTGCTTGTAATCTCATGGGCTAGTTTTATATACAGTTCTAGGGTTTGATGGATTGATTTAATTGATTTGGGGATTCAGACCAAAGATTGGGATTTTATGCAGTTGAGCTTTTGATTTTACTTATTTTATTAAGACATGCTTTTCTGCTTCGTAACGTCTTCATAATATATTCATGACATCCGCTATAATGCTTGGATTATTGTGTTAGCTTGTGTGCGTTCATGATTGGTATTGTCTATCTGTTAGGGATTAGAGTAGCTCCGCTATAAGCACTTTAATTCCATGAACTGGTAAATCAAATACTTGATTAATTTAGTGGAACAATGCAATTAGATAATCAAGTAAGAAGTGAATAGAACCTTGTAGTAATTCCAGAAAATATCTTGTTAGTCAGGCTTACCATCCGGAGGTATTTTTGCTTGCTTTGATTAGTATCTAGGAATAAGGCTTAGTAATATTTGCGCACATTAGGATTTGAACCAGATTAGACTGTTAGCTTTGAATCGAAGAACTTGATGCGCGTTTTCTTTGCACGCAAAATTAATCCCCAAGTATTAAGGATATCAATTGCAGCTTAAGCAAGCGACCAAGTGAATATCGAACCCAAGGGACGGCGTATTATCAATTTAATTATTATCTAAATTAATTAAGACGATTATGGCAATAACGTTGAGGTTTAGAATTATTAAACTAATAAACAAGTAATTAAAATAACAAATAAAATAAATATCACTTGAAGAATACGAAAGTGGATCAAGTAGGAGAATAGGTAGCTCTATGATAATCCAGTTTTACTTATTAACTTCCCTTCCATGTGTCAATGTCCGACTCTGCCTTGTGGAATATGGACGCATCACTAAACCATGCATATCTACTCTATAGACACAAGTAAACATGCGTGTAACACGTGTGAATAACCTCGGAGCAAGAGATATAATTTCACCCCCCTTTCTAGGTACTATCAGTATCAATTATTTTCCCCTAGGATTGGTACTCTAACCCGATATGATCTCCCTTTATATGTACTATGAAATTATCCTCTTTATCCTACTTATTAACCCGAATTCAATTCAATTAATAAGTATTCTATATGATAGTTCTAATGAAGCTTCGGAGTCCCCTCATTTAGAATCATAACACGGAATCCTGTTCAGTGGTGAACGCACTCAATCTACAACCAAGATATATATTCAGACTCTATATACCAATTGAAGATGCACAAAACGACCGTGAATATGGATTAAGAAAGCACAATCATATATAAAATAAATCCACAAGTAGTGTTGTACGGAGTATACACACGGAAGTTCAATTAACTAGATAAAACCTTCACAACCCTAGTTCTACCAAAAAGGCTCTAGCCCATGGTGTTGTAGGAAACACACATGGGTGTTGGATAGATCTTACCCGGATGTTCGGAATATACAAGATAAATTAGGAAACGAATAAACCCTAGATGTGGCGTCATCGCATCCTTCTCCGTCTTGAATCCTCCTCTTGGTTCTCCTCTTGATTCCACAAACGAAT
The DNA here is from genome assembly GCA_023678885.1 of Pogostemon cablin. Taxonomy (NCBI): domain Eukaryota; kingdom Viridiplantae; phylum Streptophyta; class Magnoliopsida; order Lamiales; family Lamiaceae; genus Pogostemon; species Pogostemon cablin. Next base: position 9,030,267 of record CM042999.1, on the reverse strand, counting down.
CTTCAAAGTGATGGATGGATGGAGAAAAGGATGATGGTTGGGGGGTGATCCCCCCTTGTGGGGTGTTGTATGTTGTGGCCTCTCTTCTTCTCTCTTGTATTGTGTTCTCCCCCTCTTTGGGGCTGTATAGACCTCCTTTTATACTTGTAATCACGTCTCCTAGGCTTGAAATGGGCTTTTCAAGTGATCACACGCGTTTAGGCCTCGAAAATCCGGATAAGTTAAGTTCCCGCACGTAGGTTCGACCTCGTCAAACAGGTCGAACCACTTGCCACAGGTCGAACCACAGGTCGAACCCTGCTACTGGATTTGCGCAGTCTCTCCGTTTCGTGTATAACTTTCACATCTGACCTCCGAATTGAGTGATTTTTGCGCTCAAGCGATCCTCTATTCCTTGGCTTTCTATCGATATAAAGAAATCACAAAAAATCCAAGAATTGAATATGTAAAAAGCCATGGAAAGTAGCACTGCAATTTTGTTCGGCACAGCTCGCGCGGCATCACCACTTTGCTCATAACTTCCTCGTTCGGACTCCGAATGGGATTTTCTTTACGCCAAAACGACCCTCTCTTCAGTGGCTTTCCAATCATTTATCACAAATCCAATTCAGAGCTCCAAATCAATATAGAATAATTACACAAGTTCGACGTGCGTTTATCAGCATTCTTACACAAATTGCACCTTTTCTCAAACTTGGCTCTTTTCATCCTTTTTCCACCTAAAACACAACAAAACACCTCAAGTGCACCTTTTTCTTACATATAATGAATATAAGACCATTGTGCTAATATATGACAAGAATATCAATCAAAAAGGTGTTAAATTGGACACTAAAACACGCTTATTTTCACTCTCATCAATCTCCCAAACTTACCCGTTGCTCGTCCCGAGGCAACAAAATAAAAATAAAAAGAGAGAGAGAGTAAGAAAATTAGCAGGGAAACAAGGACTATGAATAATACCCCATTCAAAATACAATTGTCCTCAACTTAGGTCATGCAATTCTCATTATATGTAATAATCAATTCATAGCATACAAGTTAAGACAATCACCACCACTTCAAATGCTCCATCAACATGTCCTCACGGGAAGTATATATCACTCGCACTCAAGTGTAAAAATGTACACTAATGGGTTAAGGTGTTTACGCTCAGATTCAATTCAAGTGCATGCATAAGCATAAGCTTGCCAAACGTCTCAAGCTCTTCACTACTAAAAGTATGATTCGACAATGGGATCAAAAAGGACTTTTTTTTGATGTAATGTTGGCTCTTTGGTTAAGGTAGGAAATATATGGACAATGTGACTCAAATAGTGGAGAACTAAAGCTTATTGATCACTTCAACTTTCATCCTCTGTTCGTTTTCAATGCAGACGATTTTCATTCCTTCTTCACCTTCAAGCACAATTATTTTTCTTTTCTCAAGCTCATCCGTTTTTTCCTTCTCTTTTTCTGCTTCTTCTCTTGAGGTACCAGTTTCGGGCACTACCTTACGCATCCTCCATAGGGTACTAGATTTAAGCACTACCCTAGGGTATTTGATTCAATGAAGTACTAGATTTAAGCACTACTCCATGCTTCTCCTTAAATGCATTATCAAAATCCATCACTAATTCAATACCAATTTCATTCCTTCCCAAGCTGTTCGTTATCAAGCTCTATCAACACACTATGAAAATCCATTAATTCTCCACTAATAAGACAATCAAGGCTCAAAAAATTAAGATGCTCAAAGTGGTTATTTCACGTAGGCTGCCAAAGAATGAGGTTTTTAGGCTCAACGGAGCTAACTACGGATAAACAATCATATGGTATAGGGAATTATTTGGCTAAGTGACTTATAAATTCAAAAATGGCCTAAAATCATCTCCTATTATCTATCACACATGTAGTTTCAAGTAAGACAAGAGGCAAGTTCTAGAATACACACACAAGAACGATACTCACCAGAAAGAAATATCATGTGATTATGTACATGATCAACGAGGCTCAAAATCTCACATGGGTTTTTAACAAGTAACAGAGCACTTTTCATGGTAAGCAATATCCCACAAGTACACATAGAACTTCATACCACAATATAACTCAAGTACACTTCCTTCATCAATTTCAAGAGCATATGAATTTCAAAGACAATTTTAACAATATAAGCTCACATGGATCACCACCATTAACACAATCATTCACTCCATGAATTAAAAGCACATATAAAAATTAGAAAAAGGAAATGAGGGCACCTGATTTTTCTTCAACGTACGCACGAGCTCCTCGAGTCAAAGCTTCAATGTAGAACTCGTCTTGCCACTCTTTTACCTTTTTCTATCATCAAAGCTCAAACAAACTCATCATCACAAGATTAATCAATAATAAAATAGGAGAACTATAAGAAAGAATTAATTGACTATGTAATCAACTCCACACACTAGAAACACCACTGAACACTAGGTAAATTGCAAAAAATCGACACATCAAAACCGATTACACTCCCGGTGCTTCAATGAGGTAAGTACCGCCAAAAAATCAACTCCCCTAGCAAACATTACAAAGAAAAGATTACACTCCCGGTGCTTCAATGAGGTAAGTACATCACACCCCCCCCAAACTTAGTAAAAACGTAAGTCGAAAATAAGTTTGAAAAGAGATGTAATTTCCGATTAGTAAGCACCTTAAATATAAAAATTTCTTACTCACACGAAAGAAATAAAGCAATAAAACGGAAAGGCAAGCCCCAAACAAGCGCTCATGTTTAAAGTCGGAGAGTCACGACGAATTACCACTTTGAACTACTGGATCACAGGACGGTCTTGTCGCATCCTCACCTTCAAGTACTTTCTTTCCCTCTTCTTGTCTACACTCAACACCTCACCTTTCTTGGTCACAAAAATATGATCATTGAAATTTCCTTCCTCCCATGGCTGTCTAGACACCCCCTTGTCAATCTTCCACTTAAATTCAGAATCATCTGCCTTAGAAAAATCAAGATTAAACAAGTTAGAAACCACATCTATGCTTTCGCATGATTGAGTTTCCATGGGCATCTTCATTGCATGATCAAGAGAGAAAATCACATTTTCATTATCCATTCGCAGTCTAAGCTTTCCTTCCTTAACATCTATCATAGCTCCAGCTGTGGCAAGGAACGGTCGTCCCAAAATAAGGGGAATGTCACCCTTATCATCTTCCATGTCAAGTACAAGAAAATCCACGGGAAAAACTAACTTATCCACTCTCACTAAAACATCTTCAATTAAATCCTTCGGACAAGTCATGGATCTATCTGCCAATTGAAGAGCAATATTCATGGGAGTTAACTCCCCCAAACCAAGCCTTTTAAATATGGACAAAGGCATCAAGTTAACGCTTGCCCCCAAATCACACAAGGCTTTATGTGCCGACCCTTTTCCAATGTCACAAAGAATGGTGAAGCTTCCCGGATCCTTTAACTTTGCAGGCAGCTTCCTTTGAAGGATCGAGCTGCAATTCTCTGATAGGTTCACCGTCTCCACTCCGTTCAAGCTTCTCTTCTTTGATATAATATTCTTGAGGAATCGGGCATAGTATGGCATCTCCATGATTGCTTCAGAGAAAGGAATGTTCAAGCTTACTTTGCTCATGACATCGTGAAACCTCTTGAACTTTTCTTCCAATCTCTTCTCGGCCAATCTCGAAGGAAACGGAGGAGGTATCTTGGTCTTTGGTCTTCCCCATTCATCACGTTCAACCTCCTTCACTTTATCCTTCTTGGCTCTCAATCTCTTTGCTTCTTCCCACTTCTTCTCCATTGTAAGCTCAGTATTCTGCTCATGTAATGGTACTGGAGTAGCATCAATATCATGCGGAACATTTGGCGCAGAAATGGGCAACTTCTGGATGGGTTCGACCAGGGTTCGACCTGTGGAACAGGTCGAACCAAGCACGTACTGGTCGAACCTACCTTCTGGACAACGGCTTTTTTTTTTAATTTGAGGTTCGACCTGGATTCGACCTATTTGAGAGGTCGAACTAGGTATGTAATAGTCGAACCTATCTCCTGGAAGACTGCTCTCTTTCTGCTCTTGAGGTTCGACTAGGGTTCGACCAGTGTTAGAGGTCGAACCACTGCCCCCTAGGTCGAACTGCCTCACTGTATTGTTTATATCCTCCGGTTCGACCTGGGTTCGACTTGCTGGGTTGGTCGAACCATTACGGTCGTGGTCGAACCGTTGCTGTGACAAAACAGAGCACTCCGGATGAAGAGGTTCGACCATGGTTCGACGTGCAGAACAGGTCGAACCCTCTGGGTTTTGGTTGAACTGGTGTTCTGGAAAAATAGAGTGCTCCGCATGGTGAGGTTCGACCATGGTTCGACCTGAATGCCAGGTCGAACCGAGGATTAGCTATGTCCAAATTTGATCTCGGCCTGATCGTTCCCTCATACTGCGTTCCAGATCTTAACGTGATGGCTTTATCTTCCAATTTTTGTGCCAATTGATTCACGTTCGTGGTCATCTGCCCCATCATCAAGGTAAGCTCCTTCAACTGCTTAGACAAATCTGCACGATCAACATTCATGGTATCCTCAAGATGATCAATCCTTGCATCATTCTCAGCCATGTATCGATGGAAGGTATCTTCAATACTCTTCACTTTTTGCTGCTTCATACTAGGCCCCCTTAGTGTCAACTCTGTGATCTGCCTTTGCTGGGACTCTAGTAGCTTGTTGATGTTAGCTAGACTAGAGACGATCTCATCATCCCTATTCGGCTTCTCCACTTGATGTTCAACTTGCGCTACATCGCCAAGTACATATGATCCTCTATCTCTCTCTATTGGCCAGTCACGTGAATTCATAGAGATGTCTTCGAACAACTTTTCAGCTTCAAGTGCTGTCTTAGATAACAACGCTCCTCCTGATGATGCATCAATAAAAATACGTGACTCACAATCCAATCCATAGTAGAAGATGCTTATGTATTCAGCCTTAGACATTCCATGCTGTGGACACCTCCTGAGCATGTCTTTAAATCTGTCCCACACCTCATAAAATTTCTCACCTTGATTCATAACAAATTGGGTGATCTCTTGCCTCATTCTTAAGATCCTTGAGGGTGGCATGTATCTCTCCAAGAACTTCTGCTGCAGTTGGTCCCATGTAGTGCAATCGGCTGCATCAAGAGTGTCATACCAAGCTTCTGCTCCATCAATCAAAGAGAACTTGAATAAGGCGATCCGTCTAGCACTATCATGAGCTCCAGCTCCTTTTTGAGTGTTTGCATAACCAAGAAATCTTCGGAGATGTTGATATGGATATTCCAAACAACCTCCAGAAAAGGGATTCTTCTCTACCATGTTAATAAGAGCGGGATGTATCTCAAAATCATCATCTTCCCCCCTTGCTCCTATCAACCCCATGTTGACATTCCCAAAGTTCGTGAAAATTTCACGTATGGCAACATTATCCGGATTCTGCCTTGCTCCGGCCATGTTTAGCACAGTGTGTTATTCGTTTCTTTCCTTCCTCTCCTTTTTCAAGCGCACAAGTAACTCGGAAAAATTCAAGGTTAGATAGAAATAAATAATCACAAATAAAAAAAATATCTTAATCAAACTAGATATAATAAAATTAATAATTACAGCCGTCCCCGGCAACGGCGCCAAGTACTTGATGCACGTTTTCTTTGCATGCAAAATTAATCCCCAAGTATTAAGGATATCAATTGCAGCTTAAGCAAGCGACCAAGTGAATATCGAACCCAAGGGACGGCGTATTATCAATTTAATTATTATCTAAATTAATTAAGACGATTATGGCAATAACGTTGAGGTTTAGAATTATTAAACTAATAAACAAGTAATTAAAATAATAAATAAAATAAATATCACTTGAAGAATACGAAAGTGGATCAAGTAGGAGAATACGTAGCTCTAGGATAATCCAGTTTTACTTATTAACTTCCCTTCCATGCGTCAATGTCCGACTCTGCCTTGTGGAATATGGACGCATCACTAAACCATGCATATCTACTCTATAGACACAAGTAAACATGCGTGTAACACGTGTGAATAACCTCGGAGCAAGAGATATAATTTCACCCCCCTTTCTAGGTACTATCAGTATCAATTATTTCCCCCTAGGATTGGTACTCTAACCCGATATGATCTCCCTTTATATGTAATATGAAATTATCCTCTTTATCCTACTTATTAACCCGAAATCAATTCAATTAATAAGTATTCATATATGATAGTTCTAATGAAGCTTCGGAGTCCCCTCACTTAGAATCATAACATGGAATCCTGTTCAGTGGTGAACGCACTCAATCTACAACCAAGATATATATTCAGACTCTATATACCAATTGAAGATGCACAAAACGACCGTGAATATGGATTAAGAAAGCACAATCATATATAAAATAAATTCACAAGTAGTGTTGTACGGAGTATACACACGGAAGTTCAATTAACTAGATAAAACCTTCACAACCCTAGTTCTACCAAAAAGGCTCTAGCCCATGGTGTTGTAGGAAACACACATGGGTGTTGGATAGATCCTACACGGATGTCCGAAAAATACAAGATAAATTAGGAAACGAATAAACCCTAGATGTGGCGTCATCGCATCCTTCTCCGTCTTGAATCCTCCTCTTGGTTCTCCTCTTGATTCCACAAACGAATCTTCAAAGTGATGGATGGATGGAGGAAAGGATGATGGTTGGGGGGTGATCCCCCCTTGTGGGGTGTTGTATGTTGTGGCCTCTCTTCTCTTCTCTTGTATTGTGTTCTCCCCTCTTTGGGGCTGTATAGACCTCCTTTTATACTTGTAATCACGTCTCCTAGGCTTGGAATGAGCTTTTCAAGTGATCACACGCGTTTAGGCCTCGAAAATCCGAATAAGGTAAGTTCCCGCACGTAGGTTCGACCTCGTCAAACAGGTCAAACCACTTGCCACAGGTCGAACCACAGGTCGAACCCTGCTACTGGATTTGCGCAGTCTCTCCGTTTCGCGTATAACTTTCACATCCGACCTCCGAATTGAGTGATTTTTGCGCTCAAGCGATCCTCTATTCCTTGGTTTTCTATCCATATAAAGAAATCATAAAAACTCCAAGAATTGAATATGTAACAAGCCATGGATATTAGCACTGCAATTCTGTTCGGCATAGCTCGCGCGGCGTCACCACTTTGCTCATAACTTCCTCGTTCGGACTCCGAATGGGATGTTAATTACGCCAAAACGACCCTTTCTTCAGTGGCTTTCCAACCATATATGACAAATCCAATTCAGAGCTCCAAATCAATACAGAATAATTACACAAGTTCGACGTGCGTTTATCAGCATTCTTGCACAAATTGCACCTTTTCTCAAACTTGGCTCTTTTCATCCTTTTTCCACCTAAAACACAATAAAACACCTCAAGTACACCTTTTTCTCACATATAATGAATATAAGACCATTGTGCTAATATATGACAAGAATATCAATCAAAAAGGTGTTAAATTGGACACTAAAACACGCTTATTTTCACTCTCATCAATCATATTCGGTGGGATAACAGGGATATGTGGTGTATTTTCAGTAAAACTGCATGAATGAGCAATCGTAAATTTAATAACCCAAATTAGTTGGTCAATACCTGATTCCTTAGAACTGTTTGTCATCTCTCTATTAGAAACTTGCTTTTATTTTTATTGCCTTTTAATTAATTTAGTTATTTATATTTTCAGTAATTTAGATAATTAATTCACTACAAACATTGGAAATTGGTTACTCAATTCTGATTAATTAGTAATTAAGAGTAAAATAAATAATTAGCTGTCTCAGTGGGATCGATAATTTAACTTGGGTGCTTACTGCTACAATTGATATCCTTACACTTGAGGATTAAATTATAGTGCGAAGAAAAAGGCCTATCAGCCCGGCCCGATACGCTCTGTCCACCGGCGGCAAAGATTTTACCTTTACTCACATTGCAAGCAAAATTAAACCTCGGATTAGACATGGCTGCGCATGTTTCCCAAGTATCAGTCCTAACATTGTATCTCCGAACAGAGGGAACAGCTCTTTCCCGATCTTCACCGTGCTCTGCCGCTATAGAGCAGAGGCGGCCGCCGATTTTTTTTTTAAATTTAATATGTGGAATTACAGTTGGGAGCAAAAACGATGTCATTTTGGACGCGTGGGCGAGGACCTGGAAGAAATAGTGACACATCAGTGACCGGACAGGCTTCCAGCTGCCCGGTGGCTTGATTTGCAATAAGAGCTAAAGGTTGAGTATTTAAAGTTTGGACTAATTTGAAATTCGCGAAAAGGTCAGGACTTTTGGCGCAATTAACCCAAGTAAATAAGAAAACTATTAATAAAAGTACTAAAAATCTAAAAATTTGAGAAAATTCACGTCACGTTGGAGCGCTCTGGAGATGACACTTCAGCAAGAAAAGTTTATGCTATAATATAATTATGATATATATATATATATATATATATATATATATATATATATATATATATATATATATATATATATATATATATATATATATTATATTAATAATTAAAGAAAACGAATTTTATATGTCATAATTGAATAATTCAAATACATATGAATAATTAAATAAAATTAATATGCTAAAATTAATAAATCAATAATTATTTAAAAACTTTATTCCAATATCATTTGCCAATATCAAGTAATATATTGAAAAATATAGTATAAACTAATGATTAAAGTTAAATAACTTGAAGAAATCGATTGAGGTAAATCGATTACAAAAATACCTGAATGATCTACATGAATAAATTTTTTAACCTCTTATTCATCTTAAAGAATACATCTTAACAAAGACTTTAATAGATTATCTATTTGAAGAGCTAAATCGATTCTAAAAATACTTGAATGATCTACATGAATCAGTTTTTTAACCTCTTATTCATCTTAAAGAATATATACTTGAATCAATTATCTACTTGAAGAGATAAATCAATTTAAAAAATAATTGAATCGATCCTCTTATTCCTCTTCTTAAAGAATACTTGAGATTATATACTTGAAGAGGTAAACCGACTCCAAAAATACTTGAATGATTCAAGAATACTTGAATCGACCCTCTTATTCCTTTTGAATAAAGAATACTTGAGATTATATACTTGAAGAGGTAATTAATCGATTCCAAAAATACTTGATTGATTCAAGAATACTTGAATCGATCAATTATCTTACTTGAATTGATTCTTTAGAGGTGAATGAGATTCAATTATTTAGAAGTGAATCGAATCTCGCTCCATCAAAATAAATTTTTATACTTTTTTATAAATCAATTATCTAGAGGAACTTGAAGAAAGCTTCTATTCCTCTTGAAAAATCAAATGGGTGTGTTTGGAATGAATAATTAAAAGACTTATTTATAGGTGGGGTGTGAGAGAATATTATATGAAATATTCTATTTTTCATATATATATAATTTAAATTTATTCTTATTAATTTATTTACAATAAAAGATTTAGTAATTAAATAATTATATCAAAATAAATACATAAAGATGTTCAAAATTTAATTAGTCATCAATAAAAATAAAAAAATAAAAAAAGAATTTATTTTATGATAAATTAATGAGGTGCACATGTAAGAAAAGATAAATATATTTTTAATTTATATTTTGATATATATTTTTAATTTGAATTTTTTTATATGTTTATTTTTATTTATTATTATCTCAAATAAACATAATTTTTATTTTTAATTAATATTTTATTCTTAATTTCGATAATTTTTTTTATTTGTTACCTATTTAAGATTAATAAATAAAATAAGAAAATATATTATTTTAAAAAAAATATTTAATAAGGAAGTTAATGATAAGTAAATAAGGAAAACATAAAAAAAATAATTTAAAAATTCAAAAAGATGAGAAAATTACACGTCATAATAGAGCGCTCTGGAGACGGCACGTAGAAAGAAAAGTTTATGATATAGTATACTTAAGATATGAGATAATTTGATATTAATTAATTTATTTCATTAAAATATTTAGTAACTAATTAATGATATCCATTCTTTTTTTCCTTTATATATATATATATATATATATATATATATATATATATATATATATATATATGAGATAATTTGATATTAATTAATTTATTTCATTAAAATATTTAGTAACTAATTAATGATACCAAAAAATAAATAAATTATTAAAAAATTAATCATTATTAAAAATAAGAAACTCATTATTTAGAAAAGAAAATATTAAATTAGAAAGTTAAATAAAAATAAATAAGGAAAATATTAAAAAAATATTAAAAATTAAAAAAAATTGAGAAAATTACACGTCACATTGGAGCGTTCTGGAGACGACACGTCAGCAAGAAAAGTTTCTGTTATAATATATTTAAGATGATAAATTTTCGTTGATAATATATTCTAATATTTGATAAAATTAAATAAGTAAATTTTTTAAATACATTAGGTAAATTTATTAAAATAGTAATCCCTAAAACAATTAATTATGTAAAAGTTAAATTTGTGTCAAAATAAAGTCAATATTAATAGCTCCCAATATTTTGCATGTTTAATATATTCTTGTTCAATATAATTAATAACATTACTTGTATTATAATATTTCAAAATTTTAAAAAATAATATTCCTGTCAGAATATAATTTGGGTGGCATGAAGTTTAAGAAAAATAATTTATGGCTTTATATTGTAGTGATATAAGAAAGAGATGGAATATTTTGGATAATTGAATAAAATAAAGTGTATTATATAATTGACTTTGACTAGATTATCTGTAGAAAGAATGTGATATTTTTATAATATTGTAGTATTGTAAGGTTATTGATATATTGTGTATTATTTTTATTTTTAGGGTGTGAAAGTATTCTTGGGAAGAATGGAGTATTATTTAAAATACACTTAGTAGATTTATCAAATTAGTAAGAGTGAGGATTGCGTGCGCCGGGCGTACGGTAATACATTCCGTGTACCTTTAGAAATTTAGTATTATGGGTAAGGGTACATTACTTTGGTCTAAATGATATACACTTTAATTAATAAAAGGTACACCATTTTATTCTTAAGGGTATACACTTTTCATTATTATTTTTTCTTTAGAAAATAAAGAGTACATATTTTTATACTAAAGGGTATACAATTTAACACAAAATTCTAAAGGCGTACGAAGTGTTGTCCATGCTCCCAGATACACACAATAATTTTCTTTAGAAAATAAAGGGTACACAACTGTATACTAAAGGGTATACAATTTAACACAAAATTCTAAAGGCGCATGGAATGTGGTCCGTGCGCCCGGGTGCACAGGAGTTTTTGTCAATTAGTAATCTATAAAAAAAATAATTATGGAAATTTAAAAATAAGACAAAATAAAGCCGATATTAATAATTTTTAATATTTTATATATAACCAAAGTCTTTTGTAACATAGTGCTTATGTAATACACACTGAATATTTAAATAATTAACAAATATTTACATGTCCATATTTAATTTATTATAATTCCCAAAACTTATTATAAACTATTATATAATTTACTAGAGTAACATATTTATGAAAAGTGTATAGAAAGTTTATTTCGAAATTTGAGATTATTATTTTTAGTACATTTCTCCACCTAGTTTTAATAATTTATTATTAATTTATCAGAAACTTTAAGGGTCATGCATATATTGGACGTATAATCTTTATTTTCTAAAATATTTCATAATTTTCAATTATTCTTACTCATTTCATAGGCTATATATTCATTTAATACTTTTAAATTATTCATCCAATTTGAAAAATCCACTTTTGTAAATTTTATCAAGCGTACAAGTTTTATTATTAACTTATTTTTCAATTCATTTTCTTTTATTTATTTATCTTATCTCTATACATATTATTTTCATCCAAACTATAAATACATTCAATTAACAAAATCAATAAAGAAACAACTGTAATAAAAAATTTATGAGATATAGAAGTATTTAAAATTTTAATAAAAACTAATTAAGCAAGAAATCATAAGTTTAATAAAGAAATCAGGCAATAATTAGAATAGGACAGTTTTTTTTTTTTTAATTTCATACCACCGCACCTTTAAAACAAAATTGGTAGGATTTTTATAAAATTTGGGTCACGCTTCACACCGCTCTTGTTATCTTAGTTGTTTTCTCTATCGCTTTCGCAGGGGACCCGCCTCCACTTGGAACACCTTGCCAAAGCATTTCACATTATTGAATCTACCACTATCTTCTTCTTCATTCGATGTCAACACCAACCCAATCGGAAAGTCATTGACCTCCACTCTTCAGCTCGTTGACCACTCCTCTGTTTTCGGGCCCGACATCCCACTCCTCTTCCTCACCGACCACCGCCAGGTAACTCTAGCATTACTTCATTACTATATCTAACCATTGAATCTAGAATCTGGATGGTCGGAATCTCATGTCTCCAGCTTGGAAACAAAAGACCACCTGCAGGTAACCGTCACGCACGAGAACCCAGATGGGAAATATCGAACAACGTTCTTCCCCACCAACGTCGCTGGGAAGAGGACCACCTCCACCGCCGCCGCCGTGCTCCGCCGCAGCTATCCCACCCCCAACTCAGACCTTGTCTTCACCCTCCACAACACCAATAATCTGTTGTTATAACAACGACTCTGCAAACTAATTGAGTATTTAATTAAGAATGAAAATTTATATTAATTTCTTAGCTGTTCCCACGCCATATCCATTTCCCTTCTCTCTCGCTCCTCTTTCTCTCTCTCCCTCAATAATGGATCATGCATCCCCCCTTTTTCTGTATGTATCTATACTTGCAATGTTTGATTCTGGAAGATCTCCCAACTGTCCTGTGCATCCGCCCTGTTCCTCTTCTCGTATTCTCCCTCCCTACCTCCCTCTCTTTCTTCCTTCTCTTTCTCTCTCTACGCCTCACAACATACCCAATCATCCGTTTTGAGAAAGTGGTGGGAATCTTATCTTGGGAGAGATTTGAGAAACTGGTGGGAATCTTATCTTGGGAAAGATTGGCTGGTGAAATTATGTTGTGACTGAGCCTTGAATTTTGAAAGAGGATGTTGTGTTTGGATTTTGAGAAACGAGGACCAATATTCGCTATTTGATAATCTTTGTGCTCTCTGCCCTGTTTTGCCTAATTTGATTTACAAAGGTAATGCGGGTGGAGATTGTTTCTTTAATTTTGAAAATTAAATATGAAATGCTTCTGCATTTATTTACAATTTTGGGAGTTATTTAACTGACCCTAGTTTACACATGGCCTTCTAAATCATTAGATTAGATTTACTTAATTTCAATTATTAGATCTTTTAGTGGATGATTGGATACTTATATAGCATATTAATCATCCATGAAAAGTAAAACACATACAACACAATAAATATATAATTTCTCTCTCTTAATATTCATTAATTTCTTTTTTATTTCATCCTATTAATAAATTTACTTTGTGTAAAAAAGTTCAAATGTTTATAATTTTTTTATTTTAAATCTATTATTAATAAAAATTATATCAAATTATTCGTCTTTTTAAGATCATTAATTTGATATCCATATAAATCATATAATAAATATTTAAAATATGATTATTTTTTTATTAATCATTAAAATATTTTTAATAGTTAATAATTATCTATATTAGAAAAATACTTAGCTCCTTTCTTTATTTTTGTTTTTATTTCAATAACATACTTGTCATGTTCAATTTTATGCACTTTTTATTTCTTTTTAGAGTGAGGCTTGCGTGCACCCGGGCGCACGGAACACATTCCGTGCGCCTTTAGAAATTTTGTATTATGAGTAAGGGTACATTAATTTGGTCTAAAGGGTACATTAATTTGGTCTAAAGGGTATACACTTTAATTACTAAAAGGTACACAATTTTGTTCTAAAGGATATACACTTTTCATTAATATTTTTTTTTCTTTAGAAAATAAAGGGTACACATTTTTATACTAAAGGATATACAATTTAATACAAAATTCTAAAGGCGCACGGAGTGTTGTTCGTGCGCCCAGATTTTTCTTTAGAAAATAAAGGGTACACATCTGTATACTAAAAGGTATACAATTTAGCACAAATTTCTAAAGGCGCACGGAAAGTGTTCCGTGCACCCGGGCGCACGGGAGCTTTTGCCTTCTTTTTATTAGTTCCGATATTATTTATAATATTATATTTTAAATTTTAATCCATGTCGTTTAATTTTTTTTCCATTTCAACTATTTAGTTTCTTAAAAGTTAATTTATTTTAACTCTTATTAGAAAATAAAATATTATTTTATATTTTCTTTAATTAATTTATGGCAAAAGCTCCTGTGCACCCGGGCGCACGGAACACTTTCCGTGCGCCTTTAGAAATTTGTACTAAATTGTATACCTTTTAGTATACAGATGTGTACCCTTTATTTTCTAAAGAAAATCTGGGCGCACGAACAACACTCCGTGCGCCTTTAGAATTTTGTGTTAAATTGTATACCCTTTAGTATAAAAATGTGTACCCTTTATTTTCTAAAGAAAAAAAAATATTAATGAAAAGTGTATACCCTTTAGAACAAAATTGTGTACCTTTTAGTAATTAAAGTGTATACCCTTTAGACCAAATTAATGTACCCTTACCCATAATACAAAATTTCTAAAGGCGCACGGAATGTGTTCCGTGCGCCCGGGTGCACGCAAGCCTCACTCTTAATTTATTATATTAGATAAAAATATTTAATAGTATATTAAGAATTAAAGTATTTAGATTAAAATATCAATAAATTTAGAAAAACAAAAAATGATCTCTATGATCTAATCATAAATAAATTTTATTAAATGAGTTGGTCTCTTATGTCCAATTGCACAAAGTGTGTAAGAGTACAACATTTTATTTTAAAGGTATACACTTTAATTAATAAGGATACAACATTAAATGGATATTTAGGTGCACAATGTCCTCGGAGCTTACAAATTTTAACCTCATTTAATAATAATAATAATAATAATAATAATAATAATAATAATAATAATAATAATAATAGTAACAATAATAATAATAATAATAATAATAATATATTATTATTAAAATAATTGTTTTATTTAAATTTTATTTAAATGATCACTTTAAATTTAAGTTTCCAAATTAATGTGTTTAGAAAATCTATCTTGGAAGCAAACATTCCGAATCTTTTCAAAATTATAATATATTTTAAATAATTAATTATCTTAAATAATATTTAGTTATTTTTATTTTTATTTTTCGATGAAGATAACTACTTTTAATTACTCAAAATTTGCAACTAAATAATTTTTAATAAAAATTTTAATATTAAATATTCAATAAAATCAGGTTAAGATAAGTTTTCTTAATTAATTATTGAAACATTAAAATTTTATTGAATGAAAATTAAAAATAAAAGAAACTTAAAACCAAAAAAAAAAACTTCATCGTCATATATATATTATAAATAATGAATGTATTTTGTATTATATTTTAATTATATAAAATTTTATTTAATAATATATAAATTTTGTAACAACTATGTAAAAAAATATATAATATAATACTATAAAATTTATAAAAAATAAAGTATACATATTCCTTTTATAAATAAATAAAAAACCCAATACATGTATGATAATTAATTAATGAAATAAAGTAACAAAATATTATAATAAAGTGGTGGGCCCTTTTAACTCCTTTTAACCTGCAACTTGTGTTAATCTGGGTCATGTGTGAACCCAGGTCAGCTAAGAATTGACCTATAATTTCATATTCATATGTTTTTTTTCTTGAAAATTTCTAACTTTATTAGTCACTTTATCCATCGAAAAAATCAACAACCAACTATAATATGCATGATTTTGCTCATTTGAGGAAAAAACATTTTTAATAAATGTTTCACAAATTACATATACCTACCAAATTTTATTTTTAGTACCGGTAGATCACTCTATTTAAATAATTAGATCACTCTTTTGAATTACTTGGATTACTCTTTGAGATTAGTAAGATTACTCTTTGATAGAATTAAATTGTGTGTCACCCTTTATAAATAATTATATTACTCTTTTAAATTAGTAAGAGTACTATTTGATTTGATACTCTGATTTCTAAAATAATTAAATCACTCTTTTAAATTAATTGGATTATTCTTTAGTGTTTGTAGGATTACTCTTTGATTTATACTCTGATTTATGAAATAATTAGATTACTATTTGAAATTAATTGAATTACTCTTTAGTATTAGTAGGGTTACTCTTTGATTTGATACTGTAATTTCTGAAAATAAATAGACCACTCGAATTAGTAAGATTACACTTTGGTTAGATTCTCTAATTTTTGAAATAATTAGATTACCCTTCGAAATTAATTAGATTACTTTTTCGTATTAGTAGGGTTACTCTTGATTTATCCTTTGATTTATAAAATAATTAAATTACTCTTTGTAATTAATCGAATTACTCTTTAATTTGTTAATCTAATTTATGAAAATAAATTCATATAACTTAAATAATTAAATTGTATACAGTATGTAAGTTTACAGACCACTATAATTATATACTCTGTAAAAAATTAAGTTGTATATAATCTATAAGTTAATAAACCACTCTATAGAAATAATTAAATTACTTTTAGTATTAATTGAATTACTCTATACAATTAAAAAGATTACTTTTACCTATCATAAATGCTTATGCTGTTCAATGGATTAAACAATGTCAGCAGCTCAACTCTCAATGACTCACAAATAAACTTAGGATATTTCAATCAAAAAACAATTAACATTCTTCTAAAATCTCAATACTCTTGAAATGCAAAGTGAAATACCCTTGAATACTTGTTTAAAAATTTTGGATTACTTTTATGTTCGTTTATGTTCTATTTTGTTGTATAAATAACTTTTTAGATTATTTTTTTATTAATTGTGTTACTATTTATAATGAATTAAGTTATTTTTTAAATTGAAACTCTAATTGATTTGTTTATGAGTTCTTTTGTTAATAATGTTACTTTTTTATTATTAATTTGGTTACCCTTTATAATGAATTATATTACTTTTTAAATTGAAACTCTGATTTTCTAAAAATAATGAAGTCTGAAAAGTTAAATTATAGTCAAATTGTAAGTTCATAGATCAATCAATAAAAAATAATAATTAATTAGATTACTATATGAAATTAATTAGATCACTTTTTGAAATAAGTGGGATTACTCTTTACTCATAATAGTTACTCTTTAATTTGTAATCCTATGAAGGGATTCTCCTATCCTACAATAACCTGAGCAGTGGAATTCCATAAATCTACTGCAATCTGGAACTTAAAATCACTTCAAATTTTATACCTTGGCGGAAACCAATTACAAGATGGGGCTTGATCTTTTTCTTGTTACATATATATTTTCAATATTATTCTATTCACTTCAAATGTTTTTGTTAATACAAGTAAAGAGGACTGATCACTCTTGGTATCACCATTGCTTTTGCTGCCTAAACCACTACCCCCAGCAAACCCATCTCAAATATTAATAACACCAATGCAACAACATTAATAAGGTAATACCTCTCCATAATAATATATATACTCTGCTGAAACTACAAACTTAGCTACCCAACTGATACCGCCATAACGTACTGCATTAATGTGGCAAAAGAAGTTAGCTGGCCATTTATAAAGTGGGATGCATAGGAATACAGGTAGCCATTGATAATACTGAAGGTGCAAAAATAACAAATCTTCTAAATCAGGTGGTAGACTCTGCTGTAAACCTTGCAAAGGATCAATACGGGTAGAGAATACTTCACCACACCAAACCACCCTCTCATCAGATCAGTCTTGTTTTTTCCAGGACTCACGTCGTTTAGGCGGTTCTCAATCATAATGAGATGCCGGCCAGTGAATAGATTGTGGAAAAATTGGGAGGTCACCCTGTGGAACTAGCAAAGAACAAAAAAGGGTGCCATCTTTTAAGGAAATGGATGCAGGTTTCGAAGGGTGTAATTGTGAGAGTGGTGGAGGAAATACTCAGCACTCACGAAGCAAATTTGAACAACTTACAGAATATAATGCTAGAAAATCTGTAATTCAAATGGCATTGGATAAGACTAAGGTAATTAAGAAGCTAGTCATATACTCTACTGTACAATCAGTACCACAGCTTTTTAAGATGGTGTACGTTTTCACACCAATCTCCTAAATTTAGAACAACAGTATGCTATGAGTTCAGGGAAGCATCAATAAATTAAACAAAAGATGCTATTACAATAGGTGAATGCGAAACAACATTCTGTAATCATCTCAGCATGTTATAGCACAAGTACACAAGCCTCCCCCCTCCCACAACAATTAACTAATCGCCAAAATATATTCACAAACACTCGTGTACACATATATTGTTATCCATTGGCAGCAGAGACAAAATAAGACAAACATTTATTTTCTAATTTATGCCTAATCCTTCTGGTAGTGGCAGCAATGGTGTAATTCAAGTTGAAGGGCTCCCAATTGATGCCAATTGCAGAGAAAGTGAAGACACCTTGTTCCTCACATTCGACAAAAATTTCCTTGGCGTCGAGGAGAGACGCCATCAGATACACCTTGTCCGAATGCTGGGCCCTCAGAAACTCCGGCTGCCGGTTGCACCCAAACAGAAACGCCGTCATTATAAACTAGAAATAATCTGCGGAAAATCAAATGAAGAAGAAGAAAATCTACCTCATGTTTCTTGTTTGAATATGTTTAGTTGAGAGGTTAATACCCTCAAGACATTATAAAATGGAAGAAAACGATACCCAAAACAGATGATTTGGGAACGAACAGAAAATGGCAATGGCAAAATGGTGGGCCAGTTCACGATGGTTCTCCGGCGAATAGGGCTACGCGAAGGCGGCGAACTCGTGGGTGTTGGGACTGGCAGAACGACAACATGCGCGGTGGATCGATTCCCGGAAAGAGGCAGCAGTGTGTGTGGCGGTGGCTGGAATGCACCTTCGATTACGAGGGTTCTCCGGGGAGAAGTAGACAACGATTTCTGAAAAGAAGCCGGCGACTGGAATTTGAAGTTGGTGGGCTCCAATTTTTTTGAGGAATCGCTGTTTCCTCTTCCTGATACGATGCCGGTTCACACTCCAACAATTTTTGGCGCATCGGAGAACGATTCTCTTGTCGCCGGAGCGCTCCTCCAACCATGGCGGCGGAGCGATTGGCGACGAAGGTGTTGAGGGAGATAAAGCAATTTGGGGGTGGTGTGCGTTGGCGTGATTTAGGAAATTAGGGCCTAAAAGAGAAATAAGAGGGAGTCGAACGGAGTGAAGGGAGTAAAGAGAGAATTTTATATGGCCATCGTCAAATGTCCATCAAGTAATCAACGCCCAGATCCGGTTCTACCAATACAATACAATTTTCCTATCAGATTTGTAAACAAAAGAAGGTAAAATTTCACAATTCAATACAAGTTACTCCATCCGTCCAATAAACAAATTCACAATTTCTATTTTTATTCGTCCCATAAACAAGTTCACACCCCCAAAATAAGAAAAGACACACAAATCAATAACCCCACAACACACTTTAATTTCAAAATTACCACCCCTTTACAACTCACATAACTTACTTTATAATTTATTTATTATCTAAAAATACCAAACTACCTCTAAAAGTAAAGCAAAAGGCAATTTTTTCTTAAACTCTGTATCTACAATAACCGGGAACTTGTCTTTGGGACGAAGGGAGTATATTTTTTAATATATGTGCAAGATGACCCTGTATTAGATTTCTTCTTAAATCTATATTTGTGTAATTTAAATAAATCTACTTATACTCAAATTTTAATTTATTATTGCTTAACTAGTCTTGGTTTACTTTAAAATATTTATTTACTATCATTCTTGTTTTTATTTATGATGAAGGTTCAATTATTATGAAATTTTTATTGGAAAAAATCGTACACAGCTTGAAGTGTAATATGGATGAGATGATAAGATTGAAGGAATTGCAGGACTCTCTACGTTTAGTTATTGAAAACACATTGCAACATAAAATTTGTCAAAACTGTGAAGAAACTAATAATATACTCTCTCCGTCTCTTTGATACGTATCCATTTTTCTATTTTGATCCGTCCCATTACAAAGTATTCATTTATATTTTTAGATTGATGTGACCCACAACCACTACACATGACCCCCATATTCAACACTAATACAACTACCCACTATACATTATAATATTATTTCTCTCACCTAACTATATATTAAATTATTATACTCCCTATTCCACGTGCAAAAAGTAAACGAATATTTTTTAAGGGGATAGAGGTTGTATCTAGATATCCAGGATACTTGAGAGATTACATGAAGTCTGATTTTAGAGAGCATATTAAGAGGCCAACAAGTGATGACATTACCGTATCTAGAAAATCACAAAAAATAGACCATAAGATTAATAATACAATTGAAGTTGTGGACTTATGTGATGATGAAGACATTCAAATTCCGGAGATAAAGAAAAATTAAAAAGCTGTATGTTCACAGTTGAATTCAATGTTTAAGTATATATTTATATCTTTATTTTATAATTTATAAAATGTCAAAATCGTTGTATTTACAGCCCAAAGTTCATACAGACACAAGCAACTTCTCTGTAAGCAAAGATGTTATCTATCATGAAAACCATGATGATGTTAAAGGTTAAAATTGTGGAGAAAATGTACGTTATTGGGATACGCTTTTGTTGAAGCTGGCAAACTAAAATTTGAGAGTACTATGAAGCAGACAATGTCTGCAATACATGAATTTTTGCCTGGTTTGTAAGTCTTAAATAAACAACAATATTTATGATTAGTATAAATTGCATTGAGATTTTTTTATTTTAAATTATTTTAAATATATATTTCTTGGCAGAGAGACATTATTTCAACACAAAATACATTTGGCAAGATATATGAACTAATGACGTTGTTACCCCGTAAATGGCTATATTATGGAGTAAGTGGGTTTAACTTCTCTATATTCAAGTAACTTTTTATTCTTTTAGAGTGCTATAAATGGCTATATTATGGAGTAAGTGGGTTTAACTTCTCTATATTCAAGTAACTTTTTATTCTTTTAGAGTGCTATATAAACACATAAATTTTTTTATAAGGTGATAGACATCGGCTCGGATGCTCTGTTACATTATCATGTTACATCTCCTGTTACACCGACGGATGAGCGCCACGTGTCTTTAAGAGAGAGATTATTCTAACATTTCACTAACGGATGTTAAATAACTAATCAAGGTAAGAATTTGTATATTTGGAAATAAGATTCTCTATACAATTCTTCCCAAAAACCTTCCATAAATTCTCCTCAGAATTCATTCTTGCATCGGCCATATTCACAACACTGGATAAACCCTTTCCTTCGCCATTTTTGATCCATAAATTGCAGAAAGGTGCTTTCTTCATCCGAGTTCATAACGGAGACATCCTCAAGCATATATCTGGTATTATACATGGCTCAAATTTTTTATTTTGAAAAAAATTCTTTGATACATTGATTTCTTATAGTATCAGTACTAGGTTTAATATTTGAAGAAAAAAATTCATTTAAAATTTTATTATATTTATGACTGAGAAATTTGGTGCGAATATTCTGCATAATGTTATCTCATTAAAAAAATTAATTTTATGATATTATGATTATTGAATTAACTCACCCATAATGTGTAATCTACTGAGTATTGAATATTTTATATTCTTGATTTTGAATAGCTTTAGATTTCAGTAGTTCTACAAGTTATGGATAAATATGGGTCTGTTAATCCTACTGCAAGACGTGAACTAGATTTTGACAAGGATGAAACAGAAAATGTTATTGCAAATGAAAATGGAGAAGAGCTGGAAAATGGAAGACAACTAATTTTGGAAGAGAAAATACCGAAAATTGGCATGGAATTTGAGAATGACATAGCTGCCTATAGTTTTTATAATGCATATGCAAAAGCAGTTGGATTTGGATTTATGGAAGGTTTTTGGGAAGAATTGGGTAGAGAATCCTATTTCCAAATATACAAATTCTTACCTTGATTAGTTATTTAACATCCGTTAGTGAAATGTTAGAATAATCTCTCTCTTAAAGACACGTGGCGCTCATCCGTCGGTGTAACAGGAGATGTAACACGATAATGTAACAGAGCATCCGAGCCGGATAGCGGCACATAGCGTCACATTTATTGAACCATGACCAAGGAGAAATCAATTCATATGGAAAGATAATGTTCAAGTAACTTTTTATTCTTTTAGAGTGCTATATAAATACGTAAATTTTTTTATAAGGTGATAGACATAGCGTCGCATTTATTGAACTATGATCAAGGAGAAATCAATTCATATGGAAAGATATGATTTTTCTATTGTTACAGTGGTAATTCTCATAATACTTTTGTATATAAACATATATAGTGTGATATTTTAATAATATAATTTTTCTAAATAGGAGAAATATATGAAAGATAAGGATGAATTCATTTAATTTTTTAGAATGATGAAAATAAAAACATGGTTACATGTTCGGTTAATAAATTCGATTTCATAAGTATTTCTTGATAAATTTGTCATTTTTTATTATAATTCTAAACATTTATTAGCAATGTAATTTGATATTTTATTATATTAAACTTGAAGATATACATTCCACTTTAAATTACTTATTGTGGACACGCTTATGCATACAGTAGAGTTGATGGATTCAAATGAGTATGGTATTATACCTGATAAGATGATGATGAGCTCAATCAAAATTATTAAGTTTATGTTGAATTTATATGATCAATTTTATTTATTTATTTATTTATTTATGAGCTGAATGAATTGAGTACAATTTAGGATAGTGAACCAACAAAAGCTAGTTTACAAGATTGAAATAAGATTACTGGAGCTAAGCAACGCAATTTTTGAGTATATTTAGTTAACTCACAGAAAACTATTAAATAAAAAGTTGCTTTATGTGTTGATGAATTATTCTACTAACTAATCGTTTATATTAAATTCATTTGGGGTAAATATATAGCTTTTTTTTCTATGTACATATGATTGCGTTGTTTATGTTATTCTATGTAGCCATTAATGCTATTGCTACGATAACACGCGAGCTTGATTCATAACAGGATGGCATGGCTTCTGACAGAACAACGCCCCACATACAACCTATTCAGCCTCCCATTAAAAAGTTTGGGATGTTAGAGCAGGGCTTCCAAGCTGCTGTGGATTCTTACGAGGCCACAAGTCATCAAATCTCTAACTCCTTAATTGTAAAGAACCCTGGCATTGTCCATGTGATTCCTAAGACGACTTATACAGACTACCTAAACTCCCTTCCAAGAAGAACATGGAAGAATTTCCAACTTTAAAAAGCAGTGTAAAGCCAAAACGAGCCAAACCTCCAGGCAAAAAGAATTTTTTCCAGCTGACCACATCTAAACCCAATACCCATCTTCAAGCAGCAAAGCTTAATCCTTCAAGTCAGCATGAGCTAATAAATATTCCAACAATCAGACAATTAAGAGAAGAATCAAATGATTTTGGTTGATAATTTTAATAAGCATTCATGTTGGCCTTTTTAAAGCCGCCTGTTTTGGCTTATTAGATTGACTTTGTCATTCTTAAAACATCTTGTACTACTCTACTTCCCCCTTTCTCATTTTCATTTATCTTTTTAATAAAACTGCACTTATTGGCCAAAAGTGCTTTTAAGCCATCGAAACATCATTTTGTCATAATAGATGGAGATGTCGAGGTGATTCATACTCTTAATTATTCTAAATTTATTTAGATTGAAAGAGAAATAATTTATAAGTTTTTTTTGTAGAAATGGAGTCAATAATTACGATTGAAGCTGTTGATATGGATGCTAAAGTATGATAGCAACGAGAATATGCCAAAGTTGATATGCACATGGCAAACAAGTGGTTTGATGACTAAACAGACGAATGATTATTTCATCTCTTGAAAAATATATAAGTAAAATTTTTTAAAGCATGTTTAATATTAGTTGGATTATTTGAAACATCCTTTTGATGAACAAGTTTTTTAATATAAATTATTAACCTATTAGATGAAAAAAGAAGAAGAAGACAAATAGCCTACTTTTGAATCAGTTTTGATGAACAGATTACTATATATATTAATAGGTAAGAAAAATCAATTCTGAGGCACGGAAAAATAACAAATTAATATATGTTAATAAGTCATTAATTATAACTAACGCAAGACTTGCCCAAAAAAATTTATATCTCATACACTATTGAATGAATATATATCTATTTATGACATATATGAGCGGTTCGGATCTCCTGTTACATTTTGGTATTACATCTCCTGTTACAAACGTTGGATGATTGACACGTAGGATAAACTATTCTATACCCTAACAATCAACCCTAGGGGAAATGTTGAGATTTAACTCTCCGCATACGTGTCACTCATCTAACGCGTGTAACAGGAGATGTAACACCAAATTGTAACAGGACATCCAAGATCATGTACGAGATATTTGGGACATAGTTAATTATGATTTTTTTTTTTCATTTGCAGTCTGCTATGCGTTTTCGATTGTTGACTAACGCAAGACTTGCCCGAAAAAAAATATCTTATACATTATTGAATGAATATATATTTGAAAAAAAATTATTTATGAGATATATGAGATGACAAAGTTTCTTGTGAGACGCTACCTTCATGAGACGGTTTGTGAGACGTGTTAAAGTATGTCGATTATTTAAATAAAGTATGTTAAATAGTTGTTAATGTATGTTTTTTAAAGTATGTTGGATTATGTATTAAAGTATGATGTTAGTGTGTTATAATTTGATTTATTATCGACATACTTTAACCACAAATAAGCACACTTTAACCACAAATAAGCATATTTTAGTGACGGGTTGACCCGTCTCACATCCGTCTCACCAATAACCCGTCTCACAAGAGACTAACTCATATGAGATATTTTTGAATAATTAATCATGATTTTATTTTATCCATTTGTAAAGGTCTTCTTTACGTTTTCGATCATTCACTGTTTACACATTAATATATGTTAATAAGTCACTACTGAATGAATATGTATATCTAAAAAAAACTTATTTATGAGATATATGAGATATTTTTGACATAATTAATCATGATTTTATTTTTTCCATGGGTTTTCGATCGTTGACTGCTTGCATATTAATATATGTTAATAAGTCATAATTATAACTAACGCAACACTTTCTCAAAACTATATATATCTTATACACTATTCAATGAATATAAATCTGAAAAAACTTCGTTGACTGCTTGCATATTAATATATGTTAATAAGTCATAATTATAACTAACGCAACACTTTCCCAAAACTATATATATCTTATACACTATTCAATGAATATAAATCTGAAAAAACTTATTTATGAGATATTTTTGACATAGTTAATTATGATTTTATTTTTTAATTTGCAAAGGTCTGCTTTGGGTTTTCGATTGTTGACTGCTTACACGTATACGTGTATATGAAAGAGAATGGGGGGTTTTCAGCAGCTACTGTTTTGATATCTATTTCCAGAATAATATATGTTAATAGGTTAGAAAAACCAAATCTTAGCCAAATTAATATATGTTAATGCACTAATTGTTATAACTAAGAAGTAGTTAAGTAGTTCTTGTCACCCCCTCTTATTCCATTCTCTTCATATATTCTTCCAACACCTCCTGCTTCCATCTCTGTCTCTCTTTCTCTAAACTACCAACTTCTTCTCTTCTTCTCTTTATAAATACAATTGGGTAATGTATATACATGCATATATAAAAGAAATTAATTCATAAAAAATTATAGAACGAGAGAGAGCGAAATTACTTGAACGATGAATGAGAGAGTGTACCCATCAGAGACGACAACCGCTAACAGAGCAACACGCCTACAGTAGCAAACTTTGGTGCTAATCATGTGTTTCTGGCAAATAAAGCTCATCTTTGTAAACCACGCGTTGACCCTAACGCTCACAACCTCCTCCACGGCGACACCTCTGCCACAGTAACAGCTGCTTATACTGCCAGAGAAGAGATATTTGAATGAGATACAGAAGAATGGATTTGAGGCATAATCTGGATAGAAAATTTTGTTGGACTAAAAATAATAACTGGCAAATATATAAACTAATATTTGCATCTTATAACAAAAATAATGACTCGAAAGACTACGAATGCATTGCAAACTCAAACTCATGAAAGGTTTGTAATTCGATGGAACTTCAACTTTCGAGAATAATAACTAGAAAATTAAAACTACATTTCAAAGCACTTCCTAAAATACCATGAGCACTAGAGCCTCCAGTCTGATGCAGCATCGCATTAATCTCATCACCATCCCGCATTTTTAGTAGAAAACAAAATTACACAAAGAAATTTAGTGCGTGAGTGAAATAATTGTTGTTTAAGTTTAACATGTGAGATGGAATGATAGGGGTTACAACTCATCTGGAGTTTGCTCCCCTCGCAAACGACGTCCATCAAACATAAACACGCAATAAAGTTTAAATCCTTTGATTGTTGGTCCCAGTATGCATTAATTAGCTTCTTTAGCGGTGTAATTCTCTTAATCCGGAAGAACACTTCATCCGCATCCTACATGTAATCACAGTATAGTTAACGAGTAAACCAATCTGCTTTTTTTAATTCAAGACTCACGTTAGTCATGTATCTAAAACTGCACATCAAATATTCTTTCAAACAATTCAGGTGCAGTGCATCAAAATTCCCTCAACACTCTACACCTTTTTCAACAAATGCGCAACTATTATTTTATTTTGAAAGGTTCTAGAACAAATGGTACAAAACCATTGACTAAAAATTCCTTGGAAGGGCTTATACAAATAAAAAAACAGTTTAGGGAGTAATACATTATACCTATAGATAGTAAATACAAAACAATCATGCATAACGAGATACAAACATCGATTAAGTATAACTTTACAATATTTTCCTTTTGAAAAAAATTAATGTCATGCATATAATACATATACAGAACAGATTAAAGACATATACAAAATCTGAAAATAGTTGTAGTCATAAATTCTAAGAATGGTGATTCAAGACTTAATAAGTATCAAAGAATATTCAATATTACCTACATATCCAATAACAGAATAGAGATACAATCCATACTTTCAAAAAATCAAATATACGAACTTCGCCTATAGAAAAAAAATCAGGCGGCTCAAAGCGGTAATTAACGGGAAAACAAAGAGAAGCCCAACCCAACCCAACGGGCAACTTCGAAATAAGAAAATCAGAATGGCACAGAATGGTAAATAATGGGAAAACGAAGAGAAGCCCAATCTAATGGGCAACTTTCAAACAAGAAAATCAGATTCAAACTAATATTTAACAAACAATAAAATGCTAGAAATTGATCAGATTCCATAATGAAATCGCCAAAAATTGAGATATATCAAAGATTGAGTACACAGTATTTTCAAAGTGTAAGATGTTGGAAATAAATTCATAAATCCATAAAGTCTTAAACCCTATTACGATTAAATGAGATCTAAAACGTAAAGCAGAAGCGTACCTGATCCAATGAGTCCTCTAGGCGGAACACGAACTCGGGATCAGTGGTTTTATGGCCTTCCTCAATTAAACCTCCTTATTCCTTATGGGACCGTAGTAATTCCTCTCGATGGGGAGAATGTAAGACAATGTGCAGCTTAGTATATTGGGGACCATAACCAGTGAGCCTTTATATACTACATGGGCCACCCATAATCACTCAGTCATATAGTGTTAGGTATATACTCAATAAGCCCATATCAATTATTATTATAGCTCATGGACCTTTTATTTTAATTAGATCACTTAATTAAGTCCATAAAATAATTGAATAGCTAATATAATTGCATAATAATATATTGCCCACAATTAGACTATATTGGAAATTGAAAGTTTCCAACAATCTCCCACTTGGGCTATATATTTCTCAAAGCAATTATATCAAGAGTCCTTAGTTGCACAACTTTATGCTATTCCTCTTAAGGCTATACTTAACAATCTGGTCCATCTCATATACTAATATGGAACTACCGCTGCATTCACCACATTATAAATCATGGTTAAACCCCGACAATCACCAATATCAATATACTTAATGACATAGATCAAATATGGTGAGTAGCATGGAAATTGCATGCAATGTGATCAACATCATGTCTATTTCCAACTGGTCCTACGTTAGTCTTTAGTAAGATCAATTCAAAATGTAAAATATTACAAAATGAAATTATTACTTTATTGAATTCACAATGAATTCAAAGCCATCAAACTTATTCTGCAGAAAATTGAATTACCAAATCAAAGTGCTTTAAAATTTTTAATGAACAATAAATATAGACTCCCACTAAACCAATGTACTCTAAAATCATATAACACCCACATGAGTAGCTAGCTCATAAAATTACAGGGCGTTGAATATATGATTGGCAGATCCGTATTTAGAGTCTATCATAATATGCTCTACCAAAATTTATCCATAAAAACACTTTCTTAAACAACCAAGAATTCTATGTCAATATGTTTGACTTATAAGTACTCTTGTTGTTAATATTTTAGTGCGAACTAACTATCACAATCAACTTTATGTGACAAAGCTTCACAACCTTTATTTTATGATTGGATGCCCCTTAGTGTGCTACTATTTCTATTGTCATGGTTAATGATCTACAAGTGTTTGCTTAACACTTTTACTTATATAGCTTTCAAAACCAACAGAAGATGTAGCCTGAAGTGGATCTTATACTATATTGGCATCCAACAAATTCAGAATCAAAATTCCTCATGATCTCTAACAAATCTGATCTCTGATGTGCAAGCATGTTATCATTAATTCTCTGTAAATACTTTATAAAGATCCACACTAGAGTTACTTAAATGTCTACTTAATACATCAACAACAGAAGCCAAATTAGGTCTTGTACAGACCTCATCATACAACAACTTCCAACAATCAACACATAGAATATTTCTACATTTCTTAAATCTTTAGTTTAACTTTAGGGCACCTTATTGAGACTACACTTGTCTCCTTTAGTCTAACTTAAATATTCTCCCACTGAATCACATAAACATCTACACTTGTCTCAAAATCAAATGAGACAATTACCTCATGATGATACTTGTGATTCCAATATGGAAAAACTTACTTGAATGTATAGATGGATTTCTTTTTAGTTCTTAAACAGTTGAAATTGTGTCATCAATGTTACTATCAAGAAATTTATCTTTACATCCATCTAATATATGATTCAAGATCAAAATGCGCTACTAATGTCACAATTATCTTAAAACAATGCCTTCCTTCCCTTTTGAGTATAATCCTTTATCAAGATGCAAACCTAATCATCTTGTATTGATTTATACTCATAACTTATAGCATTAACCCACTTCGAGTATATGGACCTTACATGGCTTGATGAACATTGTTTGAATATTCTACCATTAATTCTATAGTGTCCTCATTATTTAAGAGAAAAACTACATAATCATCTGAATTGTCTTTCTCCCAACTCTAGTGGTTTCCTTAGTGACATTGATTCTTGAGGTTGTTGAATTTTGTAATTCCTTAAATATTATTGACATTGTCCCATCGATATTCTGAATTTCTATATTCTTAAAAGGCATAAGTGGGGGTCTAATAGACTCCCCCTTAAGGACAATGTCTCTAATATTATTCTTCCCCCCAAATTAACATTCTCAAAGAATTTCGTATTACCCGTCTCAAATATGATCTAATTAATTGGATCATAAACTTATTATCTTTATTTAAAACCAATAAAGTAGCTTGTATCTATTTGAATCTAATTTTCTTTAGTAGATCCCAATGATCCAACCTTAGTTGGATATCAACATATGTGAAACTCAAAGAGTTCTCACAACTACTTTAGTTAGAACTTTATTGAGACCATGAGCTGCAATCTTTAGTATTTCTCCAATTAGTAACCATATGCTATGGAATTCTATTTTGTCTTTTAACTACACCATACACACCGAATAATCTTAATGTAGTTTATTATAAGACAATTCCACAGGCCTTTAGAAGAAAACAAAAGGTTATACTTTAGTTTTGTCTTTAACATCTTTCCAAATGTGTTTTCCTTTGTTGCCCTTATACTTTATTGAGACAAGATTTGTTAGAAACCTATTAGTCTCATCCTTATTATTAAAGTTTACTCATCATGTATGATTTTGTTGTTGATATATGTTAAACTTAATTAGCAGACTTCTTAATTGCACAGAGAATTATTGCAAATAATTTATCATGCTCGTATTAAACTTTATAATCTTTCAAAGTTTAAATAAATTAATATCATCTCGAGGAATCGAGCACATCATTAGTATCAAGTCCAATGACAACAACTTGTAAGTGACACCCTCTATATAGTAGTCAAATACTGACAATAAAACTGTCAAGCAATAACCTTCCTTTGGGCCGACTTATTACTCACATGTTAAATAAATAATTGTCACGTATTCACCACCACAGGTGCTTGTATATTTTGGGCCAAATATTAATCTACCTTTGGACCGATCAATACCCACATGAAGATACACTTGCACAACATTATTAATTGGGGACCCATCACAAGACACCTTGTGCAACATTAACCTCATCTATAGACAAAAATTAATTGCAGGGGTAATCTTGATGTAATAATCAAGTATTGATAATAAGTTCTGTCAAACAAAAGTCTATCTATGGACCTACAAATGTTCACATGAACAATTTAAATAATTATCGCATACTTATTATCACATGTGTGCTATTATTCTGTCAAAATGTGCCTACCTATGGGTCGAACACAGAACACATAAATAATTCCAACTCATCTATGTAACTTCAATAAAGTCATTCTCCACACACAGAGGCTGCTATGCCAACATGATGCTTTGATTGACTAGATTGAAAAATTACTAGACCAATTAAACAAATATTGAAAATATTAAGCTTAATTGAACGATATTAAAAAATGTCTCCCCGATTTTAATTTAATTAAATTCCATGAACCAAATAAGAATATTTGATGATTCACACAAATTTATAAATTACAAAAGATTTTTAACTTAATTAAGGATTCCAAATCCTAATTTAGAACAAACTAAATTAGGCAAATATCTTTTGTAAATAATTTTAATCATGCACTGTTAATCAAATGTGCATTATCCATAAAGTCAGAACTTTAATACGTAATCCTACCAAATTAAACATGGGCATTGATTATAATATCAAAGTTATTTATGGTATATCATGATTAAATAGCACGTGTTATCGAATTGATATATGATGCATTTTATATCACATAAGGACTACAAATACTGACATATGTGTAATCTCAAATCTCACAAATTATGATTGAGTGAGCGTCATTAGCACATTCAATAAATTATCCATTATACCATTCTCAACAGCAGTAATGAAATCAATATCACATGGACAAAAAATGAATGATACACTGATGCATCGAAATCATTTATTTAATAAAATATTATTAAATCCAAAGTAAATGATGATAATAATAAATGTTCTCCATCATTTTGATCTCATAATATTTATCAAATATCTATGTCCTTCATACAAATTCATATGCTATTTCGAAAATAATAAATTCAAATTCTGGTACGATGAATATATATTTAATATCATCAGACCTCAGAGAATCATAAATAGAGTGACTCTGATACCACTTGTTGGAAATAAATTCATAAATCCATAAAGCCTTAAACCCTATTACGATTAAATGAGATCTAAAACGTAAAGCAGATACATACCTGATCCAATGAGTCCTCTAGGCGAAACACAATCTCGGGATCAGTGTTTTTATGGCCTTCCTCAATTAAGCCTCCTTATTCCTTATGGGACCGTAGTAATCTCTCCCTATGGGGAGAAGGAAAGTCCATGTGCAGCTTAGTATATTGGGGACCATAACCAGTGAGCCTTTATATACTACACAACTGGGCCACCCATAATCACCCAATCATATAGTATTGGTATCTACTCAATAAGCTCATATCAATTATTATTATAGCTCATGGACCTTTTATCTTAATTAGATCACTTAATTAAGTTCATAAAATAATTGAATAGCTAATATAATTGCATAATAATATATTGCCCACAATTAGACTATATTAGAAATTAAAAGTTTACAACATAAGACCCTCCAAATTAATCAATTTGATCTGAAACTTGCCAACATATTCATCAAAGATGGCTTCTGCTGATGTTTTGATGATTTTACATGATGCCTAAAGAGAGGACAAGTGAAATTAATAACACAAAATAATAGAGCTTATAAGGGATTTCTTAAAATGAGACTAGAGAGAGAATCTTTTAAAAAGTTTGAAAATAGTTTCACCCGATCAACATATGGCCATGCATCCACCATCATATTGTTTAACCAATCAACCTGCACAAGCATAAAGTATAACTTTATTTTACTTTGTTAAACTCTCTAGAGGATTTTAGATGGCATTTTTGTAAATGAATTAAGTAGTGATGTGCGTGTAATAGACTAGGTGATGTATTTAAGAGATAGCACCAAAAACAAAGAATGATTTACATTATCATAAATCAGGAGTAAGCAAACATAACCTATGATAAGAAAGGAACCCAAAGATAAATATATATTCACTCCAATGTTCCAAATAAAATATTTGTCTAGACGATTCGAGCCTAATTTCTTTTGCAATAGATGCTTCGGATTAAAGAGGAAAATTTCAACGAGACGTAGACGATTCGAGCTTAATTTTGGGGATCTTCTTCTAGTTTATAGAGCATATTCAGAATAACGTCGTTTGAGAGCTTTGAGAACACGTTTTCAGCCATTTCTTTTAAAGATCGAAGTACTGATATTCTCACAAAATCTTCCATTTCGAATATAAATTTCAGTTCATGAATGACTGTTGATGAGAGTGGAAATCTATGTCTTTTCGGTCTCATATTACCTTGTTTTTGTAAGGATAATGCCATATATTCATGTTAGATTGCGTAGTATATGTATTTTACATGATTATGGTGCTTCTAATGTGTTTTGTAGAGTTTTGAAAGTTAAAACAGGGTAAAAATAAAGCAGAACCGAAGACGAGTAAGAAACAAGCTGAAAGGGGGCTTACTCGAGTTGCATCGGTCAACACGACTTGGCAACTAGAGTTAAGTTGGGTGTTGTATGAAGTCAGAATCGATCAGAGAGCCAACACGACTTACCATGTGCAACACGAGTCATGTTGCATCTGAAGTAAGTCGTGTGGTAAGTCGCGTGGAGCAGATCAGAGTCAAAACTTATCCAGAGAGCCAACACAAGTTGGCAAGTCGTAACACGACTTGCAACACAACTCGTGTTGGTGTACAGAGAAAATCTAGTTTCAGAGCATCGCGACACGACCTAACAGGCGAGAGCTCGACTTGATAACACGACTCGTGTTGGGTTACACGAGTTGCGTAGCAAGGCAACACGAGTTTTGGCAACTCGAGTTGGGCATTCCAACTCGTGTTGCATAAGTTTGGGCCAAAAATTGGGATTTTTAATCCCCTGTGCGTGACAAAGTGTAAAAATAGTCTAGTCAAGTCAGTTTTCATGGCCCAAGGTATAAAAGGGATCAAATCACCTGGAGAAAAGAAGGACCGATCATTCAACACAGAGACACATTGTTAATTCATTTACGCTCCATCCATCTATCAACCCACACTCATCAAATCATCCACCATCCATCCCATTGGTCCCGAGGAGAATTCAAGTACGATTGAGAGAGTATTCCAATCGAAGAGACGGGGAATGAACGTCAACCACGTGACACTAGGGTTTTGTTTTTTTTCTTAATTTCTTCTTTGTTGATTTGATTATGAACTTGACAGCCATGAGGGTTGATTGTAACCTCATGGGCTGATAACTTATTACAGTTCTAAGGATTGAAGGATAGGGTAGTTGATTTGGAACCCTAAACTAGTATTGTGAATTCATACTGTTGATAATTCTAATCTATTTGATTTATCCAGATTTTGTTATACGTTTGTAACATCTTCATAGCATATTATTGATATTGCCCATGATGCTTGGTATATTGTGTTAGCTTGTGTGCATACATACTTAATAATATCTGTTTGCTAAGGATTATAGTAGTTTGCCCGTGAACACGATAATCCTAAGGGCTGGTAAACAAGGTACTTGATTGTCTTAATGGAACAACGCAACCAAGAAATCAAGTAGGAAGTGAATAGGATTTGAGTAGTACTTTCAGAGAATGTACGTTAGTCGAATTGACCATCCAGAGGTTTATGAAATTTACCTTATTAGTATCTAAGAAGGAGGTTCAAAACTATTCACGTATTATCTTGTGATGTATTTCCATTAAAATAGTATGAATGAACAATAGGACGTATAGGAGACCAAATCAATTGCACTAAACCTGATACCTTAGAGCTGTTACTTTTCTCTTGATCAATCTTGAATAATTCCTTGCTTTTATTTATTCTATTATTTATTATTTGAAAAACTTTAGATATTAATCATATTCAAATACTTGGAAATTGGTTACAATAGTTCGAATTGAATAGTAATATAAATGAAATAAATAGTTAACTGTCTCAGTGGGAATGATATAATTTTAATTGGGGTACTTGCCATTACAATTGACGTCCCTACACTTGGGAATTTTAATTGAAGTGCGCAAAATTAGCCTAACAAGTTTTTGGCGCCATGCTGATGGGGATAGTAAATTATTTATTTTCTTTTATTACTTGTTTAATTAGAATTTTTGCTTTGAGATTTAATTGTCGGTACCTTGATATTTCCTTGAAGTTGCATGCACACCAGATCAAAGAAAGGAGCTCAAATCTCGAATTTGATCCGGAGGTTGAAGCGTCTGCAAGAAAGAGGAGAGGAGTAGTAAAGAATCTTAAAGCACCTCCAAAGGTTGCTAAGGCACCAGTTCAGAAGAAGAAAGTGGATATACCCGAGCCTAAAGCAATCATAGAGGAGATAAAGAATAGATTGAGGATCAGACTATCCCAAAGGAGGCTGAATCAGTAGTGGAATTAGAAACAAAAATTGAAACATCAAATATAGGAAAAAGAGTCGCAAATAAGGATGACATTGTCATCCGGGAGATGGTCAAGTCTACTAACTTGGAAGGATCAGGCGTAGTTGGGGCCGTTCATGCTGATGAGGCGAACGACATAAGGCCAACCCTGATACATATGGTGAAGAAACACCCCTTTGCTGGAGGCATATTTGATGAGCCCTATGGACATTTGAAGTCCTTCAACAGCTACATGGATACCGTTAAAGCCGCTGATGCTACCATTGACAGATGGAAGATGAGGCTTTTTTAGCTTTCGTTAGTTGACAAGGCGAGGGAGTGGTATGACAAGCTCAAAGGAGACAGTTGCTCTAATTGGACTGAGTTGCAGCAGCTATTTGTGGACCATTTTATGCCACTTGGCAAGATTCTTTTACTGAAATAGGAGATTAATCAATTCATGCAGCGAAGAGATGAGTCGTTTGGAGAAACATGGGAGAGATTTACTAATCTGTTGAGAAGATGTCCACAACATGGATTTAAGAAGTCTCAGCTCATCAGTTTCTTCTGCAATGGCTTTGACAATGACTTACGAGTTTTAGTTGATTCATCTGCCTGAGGAATAATTTTCAGGAAAACGTCTAATGCTGTGGAAAAATTGTTCGATGATATCTCTGTAAACTCAAGAGATTTACCTTCGGAGAGAGTACGTGGAACGTACATTCTTGGTAAAGTTACACAGGTTGAGCAAAAGTTTTCTGATGCTAATAAGAATGACAAAGTTGTCTCCCAGCTGGAGCAAATGAACAAGCACCTGGTGACTTTGATATCAGGAAATACTTGGGAAGGCAACCAAGGTCCTGTAACTGATGATGTAGTGGTGAACATTCAAGGAGTTGAGGACGTGAATCGGGCTATGGGGCAGAGTCTTCAGGGTTCAATAGTACCTTAAAATTGGCAAGGAAACAGATACCCCCAAGGAAATTTAACCAAAGGAATAACCAAGGGGGAGGTCCCAGTAATCAAGCAGGTTCCAGCAATCAAGGAGGATGACAGAATCAGAAGAGGCACGATAACTTTGCCTACTGTAATCCTAACAATGCAGTTCCATACCCTCCAAACTTTGAACATGGAGCAAAAACTAAAGAAGGAAAGCCAAGTATTGATGATGTGTTGGCAAAGTATATGCAAAAGAATGATGCAGACATCAACAAGTTCAATAACTGCATAGTGCTCATGGACTTAAATATGTCAAAACAAAATGAGGAAGTGAACAAGCAGTTGCAGAGTCTTGCATATTCTATGGGTCAGATATCAACAATGGTGAATCAGCCGCATCAGCAGTTTCAGAAAGGGAAGTTTCCTTCAAATACTGAAATTAACCCAAAGGAGACTGCAAAAGCGATTACTCTGAGGTCAGGGAAACAGTATGAGGGGCCAGAATTGATGCAAGACAAAACAGAAAAAGAACACGGTCACTTAGCCATCAGCTCAAAAGCAGTTCAAACTGAGCAAAGATTGGGAACTTACCAAGTTGAGTCCTGCATATCTGCAGATCAGGAAGAGCATCAGAGTGAAGGTCAACCCTAGATTGATACAAGCTCACCTTCGGGGTTCCCTTCACATCCGAATATAGTTGTGAGCCAGTCTGATCAGGCTATTGCTGATAAGAAATGGCAGTGAGCAAAGACATTGAGTGAAACAAAAGAGGTACTTGAAAAGGATAGTTTGGTTCTCCCAAAAACAAGGGTGCCACTTTCGTTTTCTCAAAGACAGTTGTCGAAGAGCCTCGATGAGAAGTTTAGAAAATTTGCTGTGGTAATGAGGAACATTCAGATAATTAATCCATTTTGTGAGGCATTGGATCAAATGCCTTATTATGCAAGGTTTATCAAAGAGCTCATCTCCAGAAAGAGAAGTCTGAACAGTGTGGAGACGGTAAACTTAACAGAAAATTATAGCTCTATTATCCAGAGGAAGTTACCTGAAAAGTTGAAGGATCCTGGTAGCTTCATTATTCCTTGTGAGATAGGAAAAGGACCTACAAGGAGAGCGTTGTGTGACGTTGAGCCATTATTAATTTGATGTCCTGTCAGTGTTCAAAAAGCTTGGTTTGGGGGAGTTGAGGCCTACATCAGTGGCTTTACAGTTAGCAGACATATCATTGACTTTCCCCAAGGGGGTTATTGAAGATGTGCTGGTAAAAGTCCAATTTGGTTTTTCCTGTTGACTTTTTGATTCTTGATATGGAAGATGATGTTGAGGGGGCACCTCTGATCTTGGGGCGTCCTTTTCTAGCTATTGGTAGGGCTCTTATTGATGTACTCAAGGGGGGGTTGAGGTTAAGTGTAAACGACAAGGAAATCGTCTTTTCATTGAACAAGGCGATGCAGTGGCCCACAGAACATCAGCAGTGTAAGTTGGTTGAAGTAGTAGAAGAGATCGTGGAGGAGGACTTGCCTTTGATCCTGTCTAAGGATCCAGTGGAAACCTGCATAAGTGAATATTTAACTTTACCCACTACTAATCTTGATAAAATGTCTAATGAACTTGCTATTGATTTTCTTGAAACCTTACTTTATTTTGATGAGAACAGGTACAAGCAAGAGGACCCGCCAGTGGAGAAAGTCCTGTGGACAAGGGAATATCTGCCTCTTCGTGTTGAAGGTGACAGCATAAAAGAGGATAAGAAGACTGAGCTCAAGCCACTTCCAGATCATCTGAAGTACGCTTATTTGGGGGAGGATAACTTTTCCGGTAATCATATCATCTACCTTATCTAAAAGTGAACTTGATAAAGTTTGCTATAGCGTGGACAATTGAAGATTTAAAAGGTACTAATCCTGCTTTTTGCATGCATAAAATAAGATTAGAAGATGAAAATAAATATTCTGTGCAGCATCAGCGGAGGTTGAACCCTGCAATGCAAGAGGTTGTTAGAAAACAAGTGCTTACATGGTTAGATGCAGGAATTATCTTTCCTATTAGCAATAATACATATGTGAGTCCTGATTAGCCATTTGAAGTCAGGATGACTAATTAAAAAATTTATCGAACCACAGGAAGGAAGGCACTAAGATTTAAGCGATCTCGTGTTCGTCATAATATTATAGAGATGAACATAAAGGAGAGATCATCAAAAAATGACAATAAAATAAATGAATAGATGAATGAGATATGGATGAATGAGCCAAGTAGATAGAGAATGAGATTAGCAATACTTAAAGCATGGAGAATCTAGATATCATGCAACGAATTCATATGTGTCATGGGTATAAGACTAAGGGCCTACACTAAGTTCACCTAAACTTCCTCTCGGAATGAATAGGATATGGAATAATCCCAATATAGCTCAAACGATTGCTTCTCACTCAAACAATTCCAACTAGGTACTAAGCTTGAAATGAGAGTCCCTTCACACGATTAATCAACCTCTCAATCAAACCAATCGGATGTCCTATTAAAGGGTTCTAAATTCCAAAGGATTTCTCAATCTCTTTACAATTTATAATGCACATGAAGTGTATGATGAATGATTTAATTAATTATCCTAAATATGCAATTGACTTCTCAATCTAATCACAAGTTTAAAACAACAAATCACACAAATCATCATAAACATCAAGATCTAGAGCATCAATGATAGAAAATCAAATAACCCAATCAACATAATCATTCAATTGTAAATACCTTAAATTATCCAACACAATTCATATTGCTAATCTCACAAGAGAGATTAGCTTCTCATGATCACAAAGAATTTAACATAGACATTAAAATCTTTACAAAACATGATCAACAATAGAATTCAATACAAAGTGTAGGTGAAAACTCCCTTGGATGGATCCAATGGTGATCTTCTTCTTCAATTTGCAATCCTCCTCTCTTCCTTGCTTCTCTAGCTAAATGGATGAAGGATTTGATGGTGGGGTGATGATAGATGATATGGATGAAGAATGGATGAAGATAAAAGGTGTAAAATGGAAGAAATGGTGTGTGATCTAGGTGTAGGGGTGGAACCCTTGTGTGGAATCTCCCATTCATTCTTAAATGTTGAACTTGAGTCTATTTATACCCCCTCCAAGGTGGAACACTTACACACATTGGCAGGTAAAAATCCAAAATTTTGACCCAAAATGATGCAACTCGAGTTGGCCTTACCCAACTCGAGTTGCAACACGAGTCGAGTTACAAGTGTGTAACTCGAGATAACCTAGCTCATCTCGTTTTGGCATCTCAAGCATCTGCCTGTTCGATCGTGTTGCGAGGCTCTGAAATTGAGAATCCTTCAGAAGGCAGCTCGACTCGAGCTAGCAACTCGAGTTGTAGCTTGCAAGTCGAGTTAGCTCACTATAAAAATTCTTCACCTGCCCTGCTTCTTACTCGACTCGAGTTGCAAGTCGGGTTGGACCATGCAACTCTAGTAAGCTCTCTGGACGATTTTGGACCCCAACTCGACTTGGTCTCAACTCGTGTTGGCAACTCGAGTTGCACTTTACATCTCGAGTTGGATCCCGTCAGCTCGTTTTCTTGCTCGTTTCAGCTCCCGACTCCATTTTGATCCTTTTTCACCTGTTTTACATTCGTTTAAGCTCATTCACACACATTTTTATAAAAACACATAACACAACCAATAACACATAAAATAGGGATAAAATAATACAAAAACTGACTTAAAAAGACACCAAAATCTAGGTAAAAATATCACTCATCAAGTCCATTGCATATGATAGCTAAGAAAGGGGGAATGAATGTAATTATGTCTGATGATGGTGAAGTACTTGCTACTAGGGTACCTACGAGGTGGCGTCTCTGTGTTGATTATAGAAAATTGAATGAGAACACGCGTAAGGATCACTTTCCTTTATCCTTTATGGATCAGATATTGGATAAACTTACATATTATGATTTCTACTGTTTCTTGGATGGGTATTCTGGTTACAATCAGATAATGATTGCACCGGGGGATCAGGAAAAAGACAACTTTTACATGCCCTTATGGCACATTTGCCTTTAGGAATTTGTCCTTTGGTTTGTGTAATGCACCTGCAACTTTTCAAAGGTGCATGATGGCTATTTTTGAGGGTCTTATTGAAAGAGTCATGGAAGTGTTCATGGATAATTTCTCTGTATTTGGTTCTTCTTTTGACTTTTATTTATCTAACCTGTCTTTGGTCTTAGAAAGATATGAAGAGACTAATCTCGTCTTGAATTGGGAAAAATGTCATTTCATGGTGAGAGACGGGATAGTTTTGGGTCATCATGTTTCTACTGCAGGTTGTTGAGAGTGAAATTTCACGTGATTTAGGTCTCACATTACACCATTTTTGATAGAATGTGGCCATGATTTTGTATAGAATGACATGGTTTTCATATCTTGAATAATTAAGATGCTACTAAGGTGTTTTGTTGAGTTTTAAAGGGTAAAACAGGATCAAAAGTTAAAAGTTGGAATGAAGAGTGAAAGTGTGAAGGAATGGTGAAAAAGATACGTCCACTTGAATAATTTTTCTGTGTTCGTGTAGAAGTCCAAATTAATCATGTGATATATTTTTGGAAAGCCACGGAAGAGAGGATCGTTTTGGCGCAAAAATCACTCAAATTGGAGTCCGTATGAGGAAGTTATGTTCAGAACGGTGAGACTGCGC
Organism: Pogostemon cablin; assembly: GCA_023678885.1. Taxonomy (NCBI): domain Eukaryota; kingdom Viridiplantae; phylum Streptophyta; class Magnoliopsida; order Lamiales; family Lamiaceae; genus Pogostemon; species Pogostemon cablin. Next base: position 8,989,556 of record CM042999.1, on the reverse strand, counting down.
AGCTGCCAACGGGAATTTCCGAAAATTTCCGAAAATTAGCCAATTTTAGCTATTTCTTAGAGCACAATTCTTTCCTTATCTCATTCCCTTTCTTTGAGCACAATTCTTTCCTTATCTCATTCCCTTCTCACACCTATATATATCTCACATCATTATTCATAAGAGACACCACCCTCCACAAGGGGATTACCCCCTACCATCCATCATCTACCATCATCCATATCCATCCCATCATCCATCCACATCAAAGGGGATTCAAAGGCTATTCAAGAGGAAGATCAGTCAATTGGAGAGACGGAGAAGGAATCTGAGACAACTCCAACACTAGGGTTTTTCTATTCCTTTCTTTAATTTTCTTTTGTCTTGATTTGTGGTATGAATTACATAGCCATGAGTGTTGCTTGTAACCTCATAGGCTAATTTCATATACAGTTCTAGGGTTTGATGGATTGATTTGATTGATTTGGGGATTTAGACCAAAGATTGGGATTTTATGCAGTTGAGCTTTTGATTTTACTTATTTTATTAAGACATGTTAATCTGCTTCGTAATGTCTTCATAATATATTCATGACATCCGCTATAATGCTTGGATTATTGTGTTAGCTTGTGTGCGTTCATGATTGGTATTGTCTATCTGTTAGGGATTAGAGTAGCTCCGCTATAAGCACTTTAATTTCATGAACTGGTATGTCAAATGCTTGATTAGTTTAGTGGAACAATGCAATTAGACAATCAAGTAGGAAGTGAATAGAACCTTGTAGTAATTCCAGAAAATATCTTGTTAGTCAGGCTTACCATCCGGAGGTATTGTTGCTTGCTTTGATTAGTATCTAGGAATAAGGCTTGGTAATATTTGTGCACCTTAGGATTTAAACCAGATTATACTGTTAGCTTAGAATCGAATCATATTCGGTGGGATAACAGGGATATGTGGTGTATTTTCAGTGAAACTGCATGAATGAGCAATCGTAAGTTTAATAACCCAAATTAATTGGTCAATACCTGATTCCTTAGGACTGTTTGTCATCTCTTGATTAGAAACTTGCTTTTATTTTTCCTTGCTTTTAATTAATTCAGTTATTTAATATTTCGTTATTTAGATTTAGATAATTTACTTCAAAACATTGAAATTTAGTTACATAATTCTTATTAAATAGTGATTTAGAATAAATAAATAATTAACTGTCTTAGCGGAATCGATAATTTAACTTGGGTGCTTACCGCTACAATTGATATCCTTCATACTTGGGGATTAAATTATAGTGCGCAGAAAAAGCCTATCAAGTTTTTGGCGCCGTTGCCGGGGACAGTTTAATTGTTTATTTTTCTTTTATTGCTAATTTAATTAGGATATATATATTTAATTTTTTTGATTTATTTAAACCTGTTTTTTTTCTTTGAATAAAGAGATGCAGTGGCCTACAGATAAGCAGCAATGCAAGTCTGTGGAAGTAGTAGAGGACTTCACCCTGCCTGATGCAGAGTTTGAGAGTTTATCTAACGATGAATGTATTGACTATCTTGAGAAGTTACTTGCATTAGGTGATGCCAGGGGTGATCAGATAAGAAAGACCATTGCTGACATAGTGAATCAAAATAAGAAGTCCACTGTTAAAGAGGAGATGCAGCCTGCTGCTAAGGAAGAGAAGCATGAGAGCCAAAGGGTTGAAGTGGTAGAGGAGATCGCAGGACCAGGCGTATCTCTTACTTTTCCTACTACTAACTCTAATGTGATATTTGATAATCTTTTGGTTGCAGTAAAGATGGATGATCCATATTTGAAGCCTCCAAACTTACCTCCTGATTTTTATTCTCATATTGTTGAAAATTCTAACTTGTTTGATCCTTGTTTTGCTACACAGGTTGAGCCTACAATTGAGTGGAGGATTGACAAGAAGGACTCAAGACAATCATGGGAGGAAAAGAATTCAAAGGATCATGTTGGAGTGACAAAGAAGGGTGAGATGGTTGGTGTAAAGAATAAGAGAGGGAAGAAGTACTTGAAGGTAAGAATGCGAGAAGACTCCCCTAAGATCCAGTAGTCGAAAAGAGGTATCCGTCGTGACTCTCCGACGTTAAACATGAGCGCCTGTTGGGGGCTGTCCCTCCCGGTTTAATTGCTTTTCTATGTCTGTGTTGGTGTAATAATTTTATTAGGTATTGCTCGACTACGGTATATACTTCTTTGCAAACTTAGTTACTCACTTTGTTTGATCTAAGTTTGGGGGGAGGTTACGTACATACCTTGTCTTGTAGTACCAAGTAAAATTTTTGCATTGTGTTGTTGCTTGGAGGGTCGATTTTTTGCGGATTTTTAATATTTTCAATTTATTTGATGATGTTGAGGGTTCGATTTTTTTGCGATTTTCCAGGTTTCGTGTTGTTTTTGTTTGTGTTTATTTGTTTTGTGTTAATCCTAGTGTTGGTATAGTTGATTTTTGGTTCTCTAGGATGATTTTCTGATTTTTCTTGGCACTTGATGGTATTTTTGTATGATTGTACTTGAGAAGCAGTTTGAGATTGTGCTTGGATATTGAGATACTTGAAATTTATTTATGTGCATGAAAGATTAACTATGTAACTTTATTAGGATTGCTCGTTCATTCCTATAGCCATGTGAGATTTTGAGCCTTTTGAAATCATGACTAGTTGCATGATTTAGTTTATTCTTGTGAGTGTCGTTCATACACACGTATTCTAGAACTTGGCTTTATATCTTGCTTGAAGCTACCTATTCGATTAGACAATAGGAAATGATCTTAGGCCATCTTTGTTATTTATTAGTCACTAGCCAAATTATTATCCTACCTATTGAAATTATCCGTAGTTAACCCTTTTGAGCCTGAAAAGTCATATTTGTTGGAAGCCTACGTGATAAGCCAATTAATCCCTTGTTAGCTTTAAAAAAAAACCTACCTAGTAGAGAGTTGAAGTAGTCAATTTGGTGTCTTGTGAAGAAACATAAAAGGAGAATAAGTTGTAAGTGATGAAAATTGTTGAAAAGAGTGGTTAAATTGTTGCATAAAGGGGTAGTGCCCGAAACGGTACCCCATGAAAAGGGTAGTGCCTGAAACTGGTACCCTTATTTGAAAAAAAAAAGAAAAGAAAAGAGGGAAGAAAAAAAAAATTTCAAGTAAGGATGTGGTGTTCAAAAGTGAAGGAGGAATCAAATTGCAAGAAGCATTGAAGAGCGTTGAAGAAGAAAGAAGAAAGTAAAGCTGTTTGTTGAAAAGCTGTAAGTCTTCTTTGATTCTCTACTAGTGATTGAGTCACCTTATCCATATACTCCCTACCTTTACTAAAGAGCCAACATTACAACCTAATGCAAGACCTTTGTGATCCTATTGTTGAAATTATCCCTTTAGTCGAGAGTTGAGATGATTGTCAAGCTTATGGTTACGCATGTGTTTGAATTGACTTTGAGTGTAAACACCTTACCCTGAAGTGTATATCTCACACTTGAGCGATGAGCGTAAATACTACCCGTGAGAATGGGTGGATGAGCATTCCGAAAAAGTGAAGTAGTTGATTTGAATTGTATGTTCTTAGATGGATGGTTATCTTAGTATTTGAAGTATGATTTTTGAATTGTTAAATTTTCTTGGATGTGAAGCCATGAAATTTCCTCTCAATTACGCTATTGGTTTTCTATGATGTTGCCTCGGGACGAGCAACAGATAAGTTTGGGGGTTTGTTGAGAGTGAAATTTCACGTGATTTAGGTCTCACATTACACCATTTTTGATAGAATGTGGCCATGATTTTGTATAGAATGACATGGTTTTCATATCTTGAATAATTAAGATGCTACTAAGGTGTTTTGTTGAGTTTTAAAGGGTAAAACAGGATCAAAAGTTAAAAGTTGGAATGAAGAGTGAAAGTGTGAAGGAATGGTGAAAAAGATACGTCCACTTGAATAATTTTTCTGTGTTCGTGTAGAAGTCCAAATTAATCATGTGATATATTTTTGGAAATCCACGGAAGAGAGGATCGTTTTGGCACAAAAATCACTCAAATTGGAGTCCGTATGAGGAAGTTATGTTCGAAACGGTGAGACTGCGCAGCTGCCAACGGGAATTTCCGAAAATTTCCGAAAATTAGCCAATTTTAGCTATTTCTTAGAGCACAATTCTTTCCTTATCTCATTCCCTTTCTTTGAGCACAATTCTTTCCTTATCTCATTCCCTTCTCACACCTATATATATCTCACATCATTATTCATAAGAGACACCACCCTCCACAAGGGGATTACCCCCTACCATCCATCATCTACCATCATCCATATCCATCCCATCATCCATCCACATCAAAGGGGATTCAAAGGCTATTCAAGAGGAAGATCAGTCAATTGGAGAGACGGAGAAGGAATCTGAGACAACTCCAACACTAGGGTTTTTCTATTCCTTTCTTTAATTTTCTTTTGTCTTGATTTGTGGTATGAATTACATAGCCATGAGTGTTGCTTGTAACCTCATAGGCTAATTTCATATACAATTCTAGGGTTTGATGGATTGATTTGATTGATTTGGGGATTTAGACCAAAGATTGGGATTTTATGCAGTTGAGCTTTTGATTTTACTTATTTTATTAAGACATGTTAATCTGCTTCGTAACGTCTTCATAATATATTCATGACATCCGCTATAATGCTTGGATTATTGTGTTAGCTTGTGTGCGTTCATGATTGGTATTGTCTATCTGTTAGGGATTAGAGTAGCTCCGCTATAAGCACTTTAATTTCATGAACTGGTATGTCAAATGCTTGATTAGTTTAGTGGAACAATGCAATTAGACAATCAAGTAGGAAGTGAATAGAACCTTGTAGTAATTCCAGAAAATATCTTGTTAGTCAGGCTTACCATCCGGAGGTATTGTTGCTTGCTTTGATTAGTATCTAGGAATAAGGCTTGGTAATATTTGCGCACCTTAGGATTTAAACCAGATTATACTGTTAGCTTAGAATCGAATCATATTCGGTGGGATAATAGGGATATGTGGTGTATTTTCAGTGAAACTGCATGAATGAGCAATCGTAAGTTTAATAACCCAAATTAATTGGTCAATACCTGATTCCTTAGGACTGTTTGTCATCTCTTGATTAGAAACTTGCTTTTATTTTTCCTTGCTTTTAATTAATTCAGTTATTTAATATTTCGTTATTTAGATTTAGATAATTTACTTCAAAACATTGAAATTTAGTTACATAATTCTTATTAAATAGTGATTTAGAATAAATAAATAATTAACTGTCTTAGCAGGATCGATAATTTAACTTGGGTGCTTACCGCAACAATTGATATCCTTCATACTTGGGGATTAAATTATAGTGCGCAGAAAAAGCCTATCACAGGTCTTCAGGTTGATCGTGCCGAGGTGGTGGCAATTGAAAAGCTTCCACCGCCCACTAATGAAAAAGGAGTCCGATCTTTCTTGGGGCACGCGGGATTCTATAAGAGATTCATAAAATATTTTTCCAAATATTCAAAACCGCTGTCAAAGTTACTTGAAAAAGATGTTAATTTTGATTTTGATGATACTTGCTTGCATGCTTTTCAGGTTCTTAAGGAAGCATTGATAACTGCTCCGATTCTAATTACTCCGGATTGGACTCAACCCTTTGTGTTGGAGTATGATGCCAGTGACACTGCTTTAGGAGTTGTATTGGGACAGATGAGAGATAAAAAGTTTCATGCCATTTATTATGCAGGTAAGATGTTCGATTCTGCTCAGAAGAATTACACTGTCACCAAGAAGGAATTCTTGGCTGTGGTGTATGCTTTTGATAAGTTTCGACCTTACTTGGTTGGCATGAAGACTGTGGTGTACATTGATCACTCAGCTATCAGATACTTGATGGATAAAAAGGATGCAAAGCTGAGGATAATCAGATGGATTCTCTTGCTATAGGAGTTCGACTTGGAAATTCATGATAAGAAAAGTAGCGAGAATGTCCTAGTCGACCACCTGTCGCGCCTAGAGATGAAGGAGCATTGTGACAACACGGATGAGGTAATCAATGAGTATTTTCCAAATGAGAAGATACTGATGGTGGACATCAAATAGGTCTTCATTGTTTCGAAGACATACCTCGATAAGGAGAAAATGGATGCCCCCTGGTATGCTGATTATGTGAACTACATTGCCACGGGGGTGAAACTGCATCAGCTTAGTAGACACCAGATGGTCATGTTTCTACATGATGTACAGTTTATATTATGGGAGGAGCCATGGGTCTACAAAATCTGCACTGATTCCATTATCCATAGATGTATACCTGAGGTAGAATGGAAGAGTGTTCTGGATTTCTGCCACTCTCAGCCGAATGGGGGTTATTTCGGCATCCAGAGACTACTCATAAGGTGCTTCAGTCTGGTTTATATTAGCCTACCCTGTTCAAGAGTTGTCAAGAGTATGTTGTGATAGATGCCAGCGAATGGGGAATATTTCAAAGAGAGATGAGATGCATCTGCAGCCTAGCATCGCAGTGGAGATATTCGACATGTGGAAATCGATTTCATAGGGCAATTTTCCCTATCTATTGGATTCCTTTACATCCTACTTGCGGTAGACTACGTGTCGAAATTGGTGGAAGCAATTCCAACCAGGACAAATGTGGCGAGAATGGTGTAAGAGTTCATTAAGAAGAATATTTTCAATAGGTATGGATACCGAAGGCACTCATTAGTGATGGAGGTAGCCATTTGTGAATAAGATGTTGGAGAAGGTGCTTCGAGAATACAGAGTGAAGCATAGGGTTACTACACCCTATCATCCACAAGAAAATGGGCAGGCTGAGGTTTCCAAACATCAGATTAAGAAAGTGTTGGAGAAGACAGTAGGAAGCACAAGGAAAGATTGGTCCACGAAGCTTGAAGATGCATTGTGGGGATTTAGGACTGCTTTCAAGATGGTCTTAGGGATGTCGCCATACCAAATAGTTTATGGGAAATCTTGTCACCTTCCTGTGGAGTTGAACATAAAGCTCTTTGGGCGGTAAGACGTTTGAACTTGAGCATGGAGGATGCTAAGGATTTTTGTGTTACTCAAATCAATGAGTTAGACAAATTCCTAGGGAGCGTATGAGAATTCTAGGATCTTCAAGGCACGGATGAAGAGATGGCATGATACAAAAATCCATTTCAAAGAGTTAAATGTTGGTGATCAGGTACTCTTATTTAACTCTCGTCTCAAATTATTTGCAGGTAAGCTGAAGTCCAAGTGGATTGGACCATATGTCATTCGTAGAGCCTGTGGAGGGGGGAGTTTCGAATTGAAGGGCGAAAAAGGTGATATCATGGTGGCGAATGGACAAAGATTGAAACATTACAAGTCGTTGCTTGATAAGCAAGTGCTTTTGCTTGAGTACTTAAGTTAGAGGTATCTGTTGTAAGTCTCCGACATTAAACGTGAGCACCTATTGGGGGACGACCCTCCCATTTTTTATTTGCTTTATTGGGTCTGTGTCAATGTAGGAATTTTATTAAGTGTTGTTCGACTATAGTATATACTTCTTTTCAAACTTATTCCCTCACTTTGTTTGATCTATGTTTGGGGGGGTTACATATATACTTGTGTCTTGCTTCACTAAAGTAAAGTTGCTTCATTGTGTTGTGTGCTTGGATGATTAATTTTTTGCGATTTTTCAGTATGTTGATTCATTTGATTATATTGAGAGGTCGATTTTTTGTGATTATCCAGGTGAGTGTCGTGTGTTTGTTTTTGTTGCGGGTTTATCCTAGTATAAGTGGTGATATTTTTGGATCTCAAGGATGATTGATTGATTTGTCTTAGCATTTGACTGAGTTGAATTAGTGATGTTTGATGCATTGATGATGATATAATCGATTTAGTTGGTCATATTGCTTTTGCTCGTGAGTCGTGATATGTACGTATGAGTTTTCTCTCCTTGTTACTGACTTAAATTGGATCTTTGATGATTGAAAAGTGTGTTATAAGTTAGTTCAGGGGAAAACGGAGCAGAGGAAGTATTTTTGGAGATTTTGGAGCCAACACGAGTTGACAAGTCAAAACACGACTTGTCACTCGACTCGTGTTGATGATCGTGTAAAGTCAGGTTTCAGATGGAGTCAACACGAGTTGACAGGTGACATCACAACCTAACCAACACGAGTCGTGTTAGATAACATAACTTGACATGCTTTTACTTGAGTTGATGACACGAGTCGAGTTGAGTGCCGAAAACCGTCCAGAAGCCCAACACGACTAATGAAGCCCAACTCAGTTTATAACTCGAGTCGTGTTGGGAGATAGAAAATACCCAAAAATGTCCAGTAAGCCAACATAACCCTGTAAGTCCAACACGAGTTGATACTTGACTCGTGCTGGGTCTCCAGGTTTGAGATTTTAAGTTTAAATTGGGGATTTTTGGACTTTGCTTCTCATTCCATTCTTCCCATACGCAAGCCGTGTCGAGTCTACACTCTTCCCTTTGATTTTTCGTCAATTTTCAACAATAATCCACCATCTCATACCACTTAAACACTTCACCCACCATCACAAACACATACTTTCTTGATTTCATAGCAAATTGGGGGCGAAAATTAGGGCTTTTTGGAATTTTGTGGTGACGATTAATTGAAGTTCAATTTCGCCATGTATAACCTAAGAGGTATGTGTTTCTTACTCATTCTATGCTGATAAGTTCGAATGTGTTGGGAATTTGTAATGGGTAAGAGTGATGGGGTGAATTTGACATGATTACTATGGCTTTTCGTTGAGGAATTTCGTCATACACTTTGTATGCATGTTGATTTGTTTACAATTTGACTAGTATACATAATGTGTGATGAATTCATGACTAGGGCTGGTTTGATATTGAGAATTTTGGACATGTTGATATGTGTGGAGTGAAATAACATGAGTGCAAGTGTGAATTTTGAGGATTGTGTGGATACATGTTGAAGTGCGATTGAATTCATGTTTTGCATTGAAAATAGTATGCTTGGGATTTGTTGAGTGAAATTATTATTCATGTCTATGTGATGTTAGTTTCACTTGATAAGTACTTAAGTATGATGAGGTGTTGAATTCGATAGATTAATACTAGTGATTATATCCTATATAAAATTCATGAACCTAATAACTTGTGTTCATGGTATGAAGAATGTAGTTAAATATTTTGCATTCTTTTAGGTAGAGGAAAGAAGGGCGATGGAGGTAAAGGAAAAGGGATGCAACCGGCTAAGGGGGATGGACCGAGTAAGAAGAAAAAAGGTGCCTCCAGTTATTCTAGTCAGCCACAGGATGTGACAACGAATGATAGAATGGATAAATTAAGGCGATTAAAGGGAATTCCCTCAGACTTCAAGCTGAGTATGAATAATTGGGTCGAGATGGCTCCGGTATGGGAGAAAGTATCAGATAAAATCACCCATACACGGTATCAGGATGACAGAACCATGGTTACATTGAAGATAGCTAAGGAAATTCGAGACATGTTCGATCGAGTTGGGATCCGTCATTTCATGGAGCAGAAAGGGATAACTTATTTCCAGCTGACCGCAGAGTTCTTGTCTACATTGACCATTTTCTCTGATTCGATGGACAAGCTCTCGTATGCTGCGGAGTTCTATTTAGGAGGAGTATTCAGAGAAATTAACTTGGATGATCTGAACCAAGCATTGAGAGCTCCGGTTGGGATTCCGTTCGCTGAAGATAAAAAGTTTAAGGCGGATGAGTTTTGGGAGGCCATCACAGGAAAGGGAAGGTTTAAGTCAAGTTTGGCAAAAGCCACTTAATCCAGTTCTCAGGTACATGGATCAGATTCTAGCAAGCACAATCTTCTATCGAGCAGAAGGGGGTAGCATCACCCAGGAGAGTTGTATGTATTGTGGTGCATGGTTAATTCGGTGCAATTCAACCTGGCTGCCTATCTTCTGTATCAGTTCCATAGGTTCAAGGTGTGTGCTACTCAGAAGGAATACATCAGAGACCCCCCTATCGCCCATCATTACAACATTGATACTTCGGATATGGAGTACATCAGAGACCCCCCAGACCATGACATGACAGCGAAGGTTAGGAGAGGGATTATGAAATGGGATTCCCAATGTATCATGTAGGTGTTTAAGGAGGATGAGTTGTCATTCTTGTTCCCTATGACCCTATATCAGTTCACTACATCTAAAAGAGAGGAGAATTTATTGATGGACACACCTGACCACGTGGCCATTCGTAATAGGATAGAAAACCATTCTTGGAAGAATATAGCAAAGAATGCATTGGCTAGGATGTTCATGTTAGATTTGTATACTAAAAGCCTTGCTTTTGTATTGAACAATGTTTTTAACGATTTTATTTAAAATGAGAATCATATGATCAAACGTTTTTGCATATTATAAATTATTTATTTATATGTTTGTGCAAAAGTTCATTTACTTTATATTGTAGATAATATGTTGTGTGACAACACGCAGAAGATCATATTATCGGTTTCCTTATAAAGTACAAACAGATGCTTACAACCGAGATAGACGGGACTATCTATCGGTATGGTTGTAGTGTGACTTGGTATTAGTTTGTCTTGACCATAGAACCACATTAGTACACTGCTTTGTGTATTGAGTAGGACCACCTGAGATTGTTCGACTTGTACTGTCTATATAGAAGAACTTGATCTCTGTTATTATGGATGTTCGTGCTCTTAATCCCTACACAATAACCTCGACACGTAAGGCAGTATATATTTCTTTGATTCATCAATGGGTGAGATTTAAATGAATTAAATCGACAAACTCGGTGAGTTGGGAAATAATGCAGTCTCTATGGTGTGTTGTTGATTGTAGAAGGAATCCATATCCGTCATAGGTTGATGATGTCCCCTTGAGGGGCTCATAAAGTTTATCATGTAAATCTTGCAAGTGGATTAATTTCCGACATGATAATGAGGTTGAGTGGTACTACTCTCGGAAGAGATATTAATTAATTTGAGTTGTCAGTAACTTAATTAATTAATGGGCATTGTATATCTTAAACATGGGGAGACTATCGGGCTCATAATAAGAAGGAGCCCAGAATATAATTTTGGGATTGGATGGGTAGTGCATTAATAATATTTTAGTGAACTATATTATTATTATTGGATTTAATTAAAAGCTTTGGGCTAAGCTTGGTTAATTAAATCTAATTGAGGCCCAGCCCAATTTCTCCTCTTAGTCCCTGCAGTAGCCCAACTATATAAGTTATCTCAGTTCCTAATAACCTAAGTCTGCGCCACTTACGTAGAAAACAGAAAAGGAATAGATTGAGAACTCTCTGGGGATTGTTGACCACACAACACCAGGGAGTTGGCTTTGGGTCATACTGTAGAAGATCAAAGGTGTTCTTTACAGATCTTCATCCTCTACATCAACCCATAAGAAAGGTAAACGTTTAGTTTGCTTCCACTGTAATCGTTTACTTGAATTCCTAACGATCACGTTGAACCAAACAATCAAAAAGCCAACAATTGGTATCAGAGCGTTGGTTTCGTGGTGAAAACGTGATTCATTGATTTATGTGTTTTTATCTAGTTGTAATCGCATGTTCTTTTTGTGCTTCTCGTGATTTTATAATCGGTGAAAGAAGCATGATATTAGGGTTTGGTAAGATTATCCATGAAATCCTATGTTTGGTACATCAAGTTTTTCATTGCTGTACATGGTGTGTATACATGCTGTATGAACATGTTGTTCCCTCAACACCACACACACAACTGTCCCGAGAGTGCAATGAAAGTGGAGTTATCTGAAAGGATGGACCTTCCGGGCAAGTCCATGGCGGCTCGATTCAGGTGGGCTGTCGGAGGCGGCCCCTGGGAGCAGGAAGCTGGTGATGTCTGAACGGCAGACAGGAAACAAGGAGCGGCTCTCAATTGATGAGGAGTCTTAGCATGTCGTCTCGATTGATGAGGAGTCCTGGCATGTAGTCGAGCATCAGCAGCAATAGCTTATTGCTGGCGATGCGTGAACGAATGGCTGCTTCCAGACGGGCTGGTTGGGAGGCTAAGTGAGGTGATGCTGCCAGCTTGGGCGGCGTCCACCGCTTCCGAGAAATTGAAGGGGGCGATGGGATAACACCTTGAGGCTCGATTTTGGCTTAGCAGTCTGAACAGCCGCCGACAGCAGGGAGCGCTTTCGATGAGCAGTCAAGCTCAGGTTGAACGCGTGGATGCGGCTGGAAGGATATTGGAGAAGACGAGGCTGGAAAGGGTGACTCTGGTAGGCTGACGAGATGGCCGCCGGCATCTGCGGCGCCATAAAGTGCCGGTGTTTGCTGTGTGGGTTACGTCGAATGTTGCGGCTATGAGTAGTTTTAGGGTAGCAATATGTTTCTTAGTGCAGGGCCTCCTTTTTTTAATTAAAGTGCTTGTTGGGCTAATTTATATGTTTGTTGTTGGGCTCAAATTTTATTTAATTGTTGGGCCCAATTTTTAATTGCTGTATTTTATTTATTGTTGGATTTGTGTTGGGCAAAATTTTCAAAATGGGCTGGATTTTTCACGCTGAAATAGGTAGGATAAATGGGCTTAATTAATTTATTAATGGGCTGCTCATTTTATGCTATTGATGTTTGGGTCAGCTGGGCCCATTTAAATGATCCAACAATTTTGTGCAATTAATTTTGATATATGATTGATTTAATTGTTTTTACTTGACAATTAATTATTACATATATGGCATGTTCTATGTGATTTATTTAATTTTAAATTACTTTATATTTTATTATGAAATATTATATGCATGTTAAATAAAAACCCGCGGTGTTTAAATAACTATGTTGGAGAGGGGATTGGTAAATAAATTCCCATGGCTTTCATTATTGGTTTGTAAGTGATGTGAGTAAGCTTGCGCGTTGGCATTAGAGCCTTCCTCCCCATCGGATGAGTTTATTCATTGATCACTGGTACAAACTTCTTTAAAATGACTGTAGAAAATTATCCAAGCGCGTGTGTACTTCTCTATCTGTAAGGCACATAGCTTGTGCAATGGACTTGGGGTCAAATAATTGTGTACACTTAGATGCAAATAATTAGTATCTTCCCCATCGGAGTCACTGCTGTTATTTGCATGGATAAAGAAAACCGACTATTAATTATTTTGTCATAAAGATAGGTTGACAAATGAGATTATTAGGTAAAACCTTCTCTTGTAAATGTTCGGGTTTGTATACGTCCACACTATCGTGGCATGCAAATTCACGGTGCTTGAGATGTTGGTGAATTTTATTTTATATTGTTTTGAGGGATTCAATATAAATTGATAAATTCGAAGTGTTTGATCTGTTTAATTATTTATGATTCTCAGGATTTTCAAATGGCACTCAACTCACTTTCTGTTATACTTAAAGAGCACAAACTTACTGGCACTAACTATGTTGACTGGAAGCGAAACATGGATATTGTATTAACTGCTGAAGATTATATCTTTGTACTGTCTGAGGAATGTCCTTCGGCACCTACTGATGCCTCTGCTGAAGAGTAAAGAAATTCTTATAATAGGTGGGTCAAGGCTGATAGGATGGTGTAACAACAAATTTTTGTATTTATAATAAAATAAATACAAGTTAATTACAATAATAATCCAGAAGGATTAAACTTGATAATTAAGGAAGCGATCTCTATCAATCCTCTGATTCTTCTCTCGAACCAATGTGACTTTGACTTGACTTTGACTTCTTTGGCTTTACTTCTTTGACGAAGTGTATGCTGACTGTGTTGACAGCTTGTGTGGACTTGACTTGTGTGTTGAGTCGGATCTTCAAATGAAGCTTATCCGGACTCGGATTTAAAGTGTATAACGTTAATCCGGAGGGATTGAACCTTTGTTCGGATTAAAACGCTATTCTTGAACCTATAACGTTAATCCGGAGGGGTCGAGCCTTTGTTCGGATTAAAACGTTATTCTTGAAGCTTTCCGCGAAGAACGCTGAAGAACTTGATTTAAATAACGCCGGATCGGAGGGGTGCAGAACCTTGATCTCCAATTGGTGGCTATTACTTTTGAAGAACGCCGGATCGAAGGGGTTTAGAATCTTTCACTTCGATTTGACGGCTGTTCTTCGCTTGAAGATGCTTGAAGTATTCAAGAGAGCACTGCTCGTATTCTTGATCTCTTCAGAGCTTTTGTGTTCAGATATTTGTGTGTGTGTATTTCAAATGAGAGAAGAGACCCCTTTATATAGGTGAGATGTGAAGACTCCCTCATTAATGCCCTGCATTTTGATTGGTCCAGGCTGATTTGACTTGATTCTGCGGGCTTGGGCCTTCTACTTACTTAGCCTTCAAATCAAGCTTATTTGTTTTGGGCCTGCTTTAAATTTTCTAGGCCTTATTTGACTTGGGCCAGACTAACTTGAACTTGGGTCTGTTTGACTTAGGTCAAATCTCATTTAATTTAAACCCCTTTAATTTGTTGGGCTTAAATTAATTATAAACTATTTATTATTTTATTTTAGGAATCAATAATAAATTAAATTCCAGAATAAATAATAATAAATCAAAATTGACAATTTAATGAGAAAAAATCCACGTGTCGCCATTTGATTGGACTGTGAATTTTTATTTGCTTACAAATGCCCCCTTGCGATTTGTTCACGGACAATGTGTCTTGATGTGAAGGAATCGCAAAAAGTACCCTTTTTTCAATATTTGGGCCCCTCTTTTTTTGTGGCCCAATTTATTTTCTCAAGCCCAAATCCAAAAGAGAATATGAAATAAATCTGTTTCTTATCCACCGAGATAAGAGAATATGGAACAAATTTATTTCTTGATCACCAAGATTAGAGAATATGGAACAAATTTGTTTCTTGTTCACCAAGATAAGAGAATATGGAATAAATTTATTTCTTGTTCACCAATATAAGAGAATATGAAACAGATTTGTTTCTTGTCCACCAAGATAGGAGAATATGGAACAGATTTGTTTCATGTCCACCAAGATAAGAGAATATGGGACAGATTTGTTTCTTGTCTACCAAGATAAGAGAATATGGGATAAATTTGTTTCTTGTTCACCAAGATACAAATAATTTCCATATATACTGAATGGCTGATCACTATATAATAGGGTATCATGACCCCTTTTTTTTACCAACATAACGTAAGAAACTCCGATCTTTTAACTTCATCTCTTTTCTTTCAATTTTTTTTTTGAAATATAGGGAGTTGCACGTAATGAATTCTTCTTCAGGAAATCACTACAGCAACGAATTCTCCTTGTAGATTTCTTCAGGAAACCACTACAGCAAAATACATTATACAAAACAGAGTATCAGACCAGACATTCAGCCCAACTTGCCAATGTAAGTTTACCTTTCTAGTCTTTTTCCTTCTCTTTTCACTGCTGTATGTTCATCCTTTTCTTTTCAATTGCTGCTTTTTATTATTATTATTATTTTTTTTCCTAAAACTGTATTCAACATAACACCAGAGATAAGAGGTATATTCGATTTTTTTTACCTTCGAATACTTTGCTCCTTTATTACATCTCTTGTATGGATGGCGACCTCAGCGGTGTTACAAACCCGCAAAAAACAACTTCGAAGGCGGTGTTACAAAACCCGCACGAACGATTTCAAAGGCGGTGTTACAAAACTGCACCCGCGGTGTTTCAGACCCGTGCTCTTCCATGAAGAAGGTGATGTAGGCTGATGGTGCTTCAAACCCGTCGCTAATTCACAGTTTCAAGATGGTGACAAGCCGTCGGCGAATGACGGCGTGCAGATTTGGCGCTGGCTGCAAGTGGAGTTCTCGATTTTGGTCGATAGCTCGGCGTCGGGTTGGGCAGAAAAACTGGCGGCATGGCTGGTGGTGGTCGGCGGCAATGCAGCTCTTGACGATGTTGTCCGAATGTGGGAAAAGCTTAATTTCCCTTCGAATCCCCAACCATTCACATCGTTTGTTCTTGTGGAGAGAGAAGGAATTTCAAGTTTTTCTTATTGAAGAAGGAACAAAATCCTTAATTTTGACTTTTTCAAACCTCATCCCAATCTCAAATCTGCTTCTCATTCCATCACCCACGTGATTCTCCACTTAATTGGGCCAATTGATTTTTTTCATTCTCTACTTGGGCCAATTAATTTTTTCCTTTGGGCCACCCTGCTATTTAATTTTTTTATTGAGTTTCAACTCTTGGGCCATTTAATTTTAATTCATGTTTTAGGCTCAATTAATTAAACCCACATGAATTATTTTAATTGCCCACTTTAATATCTTGGGTTTCTCTATGGGTTTAATTTATAATTTTGGATTTTACTAATTAATTGATCCCATAATTTATTTTGAGACTTTTAATTATTTAAATCCATAAATTTAAATTAATTCGAACCAATCTTTTGTTAATATAAATCCACTTGCAACATATATGATGTGACAACATGAATCGTCTTTATCAGTTCACTCCTTCATTATTTCACTCCACCACTCTCAAACTTTGAGATTAATGTATCACTCCAAGAATTTAAACTCCTTTCACCATATCAATAATTTGAATTTCTTCACCCAAATTAGCATTCCACCACCGTCTTCTTCTCGTCAACCTTTGCTTCTCAACTCATCCATACTTCAACTTTATTGCTTACTTCATAGGCTCGATGTGAATGGCTTAACTTATGACTGAACTTAGTAAAGTGCTAAGCTGCCTACGTACCTCTTTTGCAGAGGATCAAGTCATAACGTAGTTCAAAGGGACATGGTTTTGATTGGGGGGGTGTCGTGCACAGTTTATACTCATACGGGCCAGGAGTTTGTCGTACACATTTTATACTCGTGTGGACCAGGAGTTTATCGTACACATTTTATACTCCTGCGGACCAGGAGTTTGTCGTACACATTTTATACTCATGCGGATCAGGAGTTTGTCGTACACATTTTATACTCATGTGGACCAGGAGTTTGTCATACACAGTTTATACTCATGCGGACCAGGAGTTTGTCATACACAGTTTATACTCATGCGGACCAGGAGTTTGTCGTACACAGTTTATACTCATGCGGACCAGTAGTTTTTCGTACACAGTTTATACTCATGCGGACCAGGAGTTTGTCGTACACAGTTTATACTCATGCGGACCAGGAGTTTGTCGTATACAGTTTATACTCATGCGGACCAGGAGTAACATGCAGTTTAGGCTCATGCGTCACGGAGCATTGTGTTTGAATTTGCTGACAACTTATACTCATGTCAATGAGTCTTGAATTTGAACTTGTAGACAGTTTATACTCGTGTCAAGGAGCCTTGCATTATTTGTGTCAGATAGTTTAAACTCATATCGAGGAGTATCATGTGGACAGTTTTAGCTCATATCAAGGAGCGTTGTATCTTGTAGTTGTTTTACGCGTAATAGCGTTTCAAGAATTTCCCATTTATGGGCCAATGTTTACGCCATCTTCTGATATCAACTTGTAGGCGCCATTTGTGTATACATCCTTTACAACATGAGGGCCATCCCATTTTTGGAGAAACTTATTTCCAACACGATGTGTGACCACAATAGGTCTTCTCACGGCAAGCACCAAGTCACCAACTTGAAAAGAACGTATCTTCACTCTTTTGTTGAATGTTCTGGATAAGCGAGATTGATAACATTCAAGTCTTTGTTGTGCCTCTAACCTCTTCTCATCTAGAGCTTCTAACTCTTGAAGGCGCAACTTTGCATTTTCTTCTTCGGTTAAGCCTTCTTGTATAGCCATCCTTAAAGAAGGAATTTGTTTCTTGAGAGGTACCACAGCTTCAACACCATAAACCAAAGAGTACGGAGTAGCCTGAGTAGGAGTTCTATAGGTGGTGCGATACGCCCATAAAGCTTCATTTATTCTTTCATGCCAATCTCTTTTAGACTTGGAGACCACCTTCTTCAACAGACTACACAGGGTTTTGTTGAATGCTTCAGCTAGACCATTGGCAGCTACATTATACATTGACGACTTCCTTTGTTTGAAGTCGAACTTCTCACACAACTTATCGATCCAGCTGTTGCTGAATGGTTTTCCATTATCGGTGATGATATAGCGGGGAACACCATATCTGTAAATGATGTTGATCCGAATGAAATCAGCAATAGTTTCCTTCTTTACTTCCCTCAAAGGCACAGCTTCAGCCCATTTGGAAAAGTAATCGGTAGTAGCAAGGATGTAGAGATGACCACCAGAAGATTTTGTGAGAGGCCCCACCACATCTAATCCCCAAGCATCAAAAGGCCATGAAGCAACTGTCGGGTGCAAAGGCTCCGGAGGTTGATGGATCAAGTTCCCATGAAATTGGCAAGCCTGACATTTTTGTGCATATTCCATGCAATCTTTCACCATTGTTGGCCAATAGTAGCCCATTCTTTTGATTCTGAAGTGTAGCTTCGGCCCAGACTGATGAGCACCGCAAATTCCGGAATGAGCTTCCTCCATTGCTTGAACAGACTCTTCTTTACTTAGGCATCTCAAGAAAATTCCATCAAATGATCTTCTATACATTGTGCCTTTGAAGTAAATAAATCGAGGTGCCCGACGCCGAATATCAACCCTTTGACGTGGCTCATTTGGCAATTTATCATACTTGAGATAATCGATGAGTGGTTGACGCCAATCTTCTTCTTCAATTTCGAAGACTTCCACCAAATGATTTTCAACTTCTTCATAATCATCATCCTCGAAGATTAGTGGTACAACCCACCTTTTGCACACTGAAATTTGAACTTGCGCCTCCGGCATAGCTATATTTGATGCTAGCTTGGCGAGGGCGTCAGCTTGCTTATTCTCTCTTCTGGGTAAATGCTCGATATCAACATCACCAAGCCAGCTCATCAGCTTTTGAGCATACTTGTGGTATGGGAACAACTCAAGCTTCCTTACTTCATACACCCCAAGTAGTTGGTTTATCACAAGTAACGAATCACCATACACTTTAAGGTGTAATTGCTTTATATCGACGGCCATCTCTAAACCAAGTATGAGTGCTTGATACTCGGCTACATTGTTAGAGTAGTTTTCTGTTAAGGAAAATGAGAATGGCAAAACTTCACCACTGGATGTTACGAATACGACTCCAGCACCGGCCCCTTCCCTATGAGATGCTCCATCAAAATACATTTTCCAAGGAGAAGCTATCTCCACAGCGAAAGCATCTTCATCAGGGAGTTCATCAGACAGTTCCCATTCCGCAGGCATTGGATGATCAGCTAGAAAATCTGCCAACACTTGTCCTTTTACGGCCTTCTGAGGGACATATACAATCTCAAACTGTTGAAGTTGGAGATACCACCTGGCAAGCCGATCTGAGAGTACTGGCTTTGACATGACGAACTTTAGTGGGTTAGCTTTTGAAACTAGCCGAACTGTATGAGCTTGGAAGTAATGTTTCAACTTCTGAATCACGAAGATAAGGGCCAAGCAGATCTTCTCAACTGGTGAATATTTCAACTCATTTGGAGTCATGGTTCTACTCAAATAGTAAAGGGCAGTTTCTTTGCCATCATCATTCTCTTGTGCGAGTAAAGCTCCAACAGAACGTTCTTGAGCAGCTAGGTAGAGAATTAACGGACGTCCAGGTATTGGTGCACACAACACTGGTGCCTTCATCAAGTACTCTTTAATGCTATTGAAAGCATTATTGCAAGCTTCATCCCATTCAAATATACTGCCTTTCTTCATGAGATGACTAAACGGTTGACATCGACCGGCCAAGTTTGATATGAATCTTCTCAAGTATGCCAATTTTCCTTGCAGACTTTTGAGTTCATGGATGTTCCGAGGCACATGCATCTTCATGATTGCATCAATCTTCGCCTTCTCAATCTCGATTCCTCGACGGCGAATAATAAATCCAAGAAATTTTCCGGATGTAACCCCAAATACACACTTGAGTGGATTCATCTTGAGTTGATGCTCCCTTAAATGCTCAAACACTCGCCTTAAATCATGGAGATGATTTTTCTTTTTCTTTGATTTTACCACAATATCATCAACATAGCATTCGACGATCTTATGAAGCATGTCATCAAATATTTTTTGCATGGCTCGTTGATAAGTGGCACCAGCATTCTTTAAGCCAAATGGCATCATATTATAGCAATATATTCCTTTCAGAGTACGAAAGGCTATTTTCTCTTGGTCTTCGGGAGCCAGACCAATCTGATTATAGCAAGATGACCCATCCATAAACGAAAGGAACTCATGCCCCATTGTTGCATCTATCATGAGCTCAGCAATTGGCAGTGGGAAGTCATCTTTCGGACACGCCATGTTCAAATCCCGAAAATCAACACATACTCTGATTTGCCCATTTTTCTTTCTCACTGGCACGATGTTAGAAATCTATGTAGGATACTTGACTTCTCTGATCTTTCCTGCTTCAAGAAGCTTATTAATTTCATCTTAAATTAATGGAATTAACTCTGGTCGAAATCGACGCTGCATTTGCTTAATTGGCCGAGTTCCCTTTTTGATGGACAAATGATGCACTGCGATCTTTGGATCCAAGCCTGACATTTCTTTATGCGACCATGCAAAGACATCCCGAAATTCTCGTAAAAGGTTGATATATTGTTCTTCTTCCTCATTACTTAGCAGGGCACTTATGTAAGTAGGACGTGAGTCGCTTTCGTCACCTAAGTTGATTTCTTTCAACTCATCAACAGTGGCTTTCACACCCTCCTCAAATTGCGGAGGGGCATCCTCGGCATCCACTTCCTCCACTTGAGAATCCTCTAGAGCAGTGATATGGTTGGTGGAAGCTACACTTTCTTTATCATCATCATTGTCTTCTTTAGTAAAGACAATTGTCTGCATCTTAGCCTTCAACTCTCTTCCACATGAGACTGTCAATATATTTCGCCTCTTCATATGAGAAGGGATTCGACTTCGGAGTTTTGGAAAGCTAGGGGACTTGAAATTATTTTTCTTCCCAATCTTGTTCCTTTCACATGGTCCGAGCCTTTCAAAAATGCTTCCAAGCCTTTCGAAGACAGAACTCCTCTTGATTTTCCTTCCACTTTCATCAAAAATGTCTTCTGTGGACGAAACTTCTCCTTCTGTGATATAATTTGTGTTTGCTCTTCTGATTGCTATGCGGACTGGCTTTTGAGGGACATATCCCAAACCTGGCTTAGCATTCTTGACAGTGTGGCCACTATTTTTCAACGTTTTCTGAGTGGCATTAAACCCATGTTCAGATGAGATGACAGTCTCTTGAGGCAACTTGCTCATCACCGGTTTCTCCTTTGGTTCATACCCAGCCTTCTTGAGGAGTTTGAAAGCTTGCGGGCCATATGACTTAGATATTTCTGCTTCAAATACTTCACCATGCTCAGTTTTTGCTCCTTCAATAGGATGTACGAATCCTTTGAGTGGTGGAGAAGAAGTCTTATCTTCATCAATTTTTGTTAAAGGCAATGTTAATTCTTCTAGGGCCTCAAGCTCTTTGCCTTTGTTCTTCTTGAGAGTGGTGGATGATGTGCTACCTTCCTCCTTTATTTGTTTACTGCACTCATTATCTTGTGCTGGGGCTTCTT
This sequence comes from Pogostemon cablin, assembly GCA_023678885.1. NCBI lineage: Eukaryota > Viridiplantae > Streptophyta > Magnoliopsida > Lamiales > Lamiaceae > Pogostemon > Pogostemon cablin. The sequence continues at coordinate 8,968,057 of CM042999.1, read as the reverse complement.
CTCGGTTCACTTCCTTTGTATTCTTGAAGAAGTCTTTAGCATCAGCAAAGTAAGATTCAGCTTCAGTAAACGGCTTATCATCGCCGAATACCCTTTTCACACTGTTGCCTTCACTATACTTGAAACACTGGTGTAATGTAGAAGGGACCACGCCATTCTCGTGTAGCCATGGGCGCCCCAAAAGCATATTGTATGAAGTTTTTGCATCTATGACATGGAAGAGCACCGTTGATCTCATCTCATCAATCATCAAATCGAGAACAATCGTGCCGAGAGTCCTTTGCCCTTCATGATTGAACCCTTGGATCATCAATCGGCTATGATTGAGTTCATCCACCGGTATCTCTAACTTTTTCAACATTCTTAAAGACAGAATGTTTACTGCTGAGCCTCCGTCAACAAGTATATGCTTTACTTGCAGCCCTTGCGTATAACCAGTTACAAATAGAGGTCGGTTGTAAGGCTGTGAACCCAACAACATGTCTTCATCTGTGAAGGTCACCTTCATAGAATAAGCTTTTTCCTTGTTCTCAACTCGTTCATCTTCATTGCCCTCCTCACTCACCACATGACAAGAGCCTTCATTGTGAACTTCTTTTATGGAAGCGAAGTTTGTGGCCGCTTCATCCTCCAACACAATCTTTCCCTCCTTAGCCAACTGCATGATCTTTTCCTTGAAGATGAAGCAATCATGAATGGGATGACCCACCAATCTATGGTACTTGCAATATTTTGGGTCATTGGTTCGACTCGCTTCCTCTGGACGTTTCATTTCGGGGAGTTCGATGAGTTTGTCTTTCATCAGATCATCAAATATGCCAGAAACATCAGAGTTCAGAAATGGATACTCTTTTTCTTGCATCTCCTTCAGGGTCAACCTTCTTTGCCCCCACTCTTGGGTAACTTGTTTTCCTTTATCTTTCTTGTCATCTCCATTCTTTCGAATCTTGACTGTAGCAGTGTTTATGGCCATTGATTCTTTATTGGAGTTTCTTGCATAAGGCTTGCCCCCTTTCTTGGCTTCTTGTCTGTCTCTGGACTTGTAAGAATCCGACACTGGTGAGTGTTTGATTCCACTGGCTGCCATGCTCAATTCCATATCATGAGCTCTCGTAGCCAACTCCTCGAAAGTCTTTGGCTGAATCCCTTTGAGTATGTAGAGTAAATTCCACTCCATCCCTTGCATGCACATTTCGATAGCAGACTCTCCGGATAATCGGTCTTTGCAATTTAAACTCAAGTTTCTCCATCGATTGATATAATTAATCACAGGCTCGTCCTTCAATTGGCGAGTATTAGTTAGCTCAGTCATGCTAACGGTTCTCCTCGTGCTGTAGAAACGATTGAGGAATTCATATTCCATTTGTGCCCAACTATCGATGGACTCAGGCTGCAAATCGATATACCAATCAAAGGCATTTCCTTTGAGAGAGCGAACGAATTGCCTCACCATATAGTCTTCATAAGTACCAGCATCATTGCACGTCTCAATGAAATGTGCCACATGCTGTCTGGGGTTTCCTTTGCCATCAAATTGCTGGAATTTAGGAGGCTGATAACCAGGTGGCAACCTTAAGTTATTCACTCTTTTTGTCTAAGGCTTAACATAAGTGACGGTAGGCTTGGCATTCTTTTCAAACCTTTCTTTTATTGTTCCAAGTATAATATCTTTGAGTTGCTCCACTTGGAGCATTCCATCAGTCGAAAGTTGCACTCCTCTTTCAGTTTGCTCTTTTTCAGTAGTTTGGCGTTTTGTGAACTCTTCCACCTCACTCTCGTCCACAACTCCTTTTCCGTTTGCATGGCTAGTCTCCGCAATGTCTCTTTTTTTCATCAATTGGGAGATCTTGGTGTCTTGAGCTTCTATATGTTTCGTGAGCCCTTCGATAGCTTTCATCATATTTGCTAATTGCTCCTCAATAGTTGTAGTGCCGGCCATCATTACCGGGGCTGCAATTGAGTCCGATGAAGAGCTTGAGGATGAACGAGGGTGTGAGCATGCAGAATCTTCATCACTATCCTCTTTCATGGGTAGCTGTTTTCTTGAAGCCATTTCAACCGAAAAGTTAGAGCCGGAGGAGGCCTCTGACTGAGCTTTCATCGACATACTCCTTGTAACAACAACAACTTGTTCACTCAACGAGGCGGAGAGCTTGGAGGCAGAAGTCTTTCCTACTGTGATCTTGACAGAAGTCATGTTGTATCTTTGTAGGGAGAAGAGATGAGAGGTAGAGATGGTCCCACCGGGCATGCCAAAATTTGTAACAACAAATTTTTGTATTTATAATAAAATAAATACAAGTTAATTACAATAATAATCCAGAAGGATTAAACTTGATAATTAAGGAAGCGATCTCTATCAATCCTCTGATTCTTCTCTCGAACCAATATGGCTTTGACTTGACTTTGACTTCTTTGGCTTGACTTCTTTGACGAAGTATATGCTGACTGTGTTGACAGCTTGTGTGGACTTGACTTGTGTGTTGAGTCGAATCTTCAAATGAAGCTTATCCGGACTCGGATTTAAAGTGTATAACGTTAATCCGGAGGGATTGAACCTTTGTTCGGATTAAAACGCTATTCTTGAACCTATAACGTTAATCCGGAGGGGTCGAGCCTTTGTTCGGATTAAAACGTTATTCTTGAAGCTTTCCGCGAAGAACACTGAAGAACTTGATTTAAATAACGCCGGATAGGAGGGATGCAGAACCTTGATCTCCAATTGGTGGCTATTACTTTTGAAGAACGCCGGATCGAAGGGGTTTAGAACCTTTCACTTCGATTTGATGGCTGTTCTTCGCTTGAAGATGCTTGAAGTATTCAAGAGAGCACTACTCGTATTCTTGATCTCTTCAGAGCTTTTGTCTTCAGATATTTGTGTGTGTGTATTTCAAATGAGAGAAGAGACCCCTTTATATAGGTGAGATGTGAAGACTCCCTCATTAATGCCCTGCATTTTGATTGGTCCAGGCTGATTTGACCTGATTCTGCGGGCTTGGGCCTTCTACTTACTTAGCCTTCGAATCAAGCTTATTTGTTTTGAGCCTGCTTTAAATTTTCTAGGCCTTATTTGACTTGGGCCAGACTAACTTGAACTTGGGTCTGTTTGACTTAGGTCAAATCTCATTTAATTTAAACCCCTTTAATTTGTTGGGCTTAAATTAATTATCAAGTATTTATTATTTTATTTTAGGAATCAATAATAAATTAAATTCCAGAATAAATAATAATAAATCAAAATTGACAATTTAATTAGAAAAAATCCACGTGTTGCCATTTGATTGGACTGTGAATTTTTATTTGCTTACAGATGGCTAAATGCTACATTTTGGCATCTATGTCAAATGTGCTTCAGACTCAGCATCAAGCCATGGAGACCGCCTATGATATGATGCATAATCTTAGGGAACTCTTCGGACATCAGAGTCGTCCTGCTAGGTTGAAGGGCATGTCGGTCTTGATGAACACCAAAATAGCTGAGGGCACTCCCGTAAGGGAACATGTCCTTAGGATGATGGGCCAACTCAATGAGTTGGAAGTTCTTGGAGCTAAAATCGATGGGGAAACCCAGGTCGATATTATACTCCAAAGCTTGCCTATGAGTTTTGAGCAGTTCCGCCTGAACTATGGTATGAACAAACATATGTACACGTTGGCGGAATTTCTGACAGAACTTGTGGTGGCGGAAGAACTGTTTCGTAGACCTCCTCAGGTTCATGTTGCTGAAAATGTTGCTCATCTTAGGCTGAAGGGCGGTAGGAAGAAAAAGAAGCAAGAAAATTCAGCACCGGTGGACCAAGTGAAAGCAAAGACTGGTGCGGTCAAGAAGCCTAAAGGCAAGTGCTTCAAATGCAAGCAGCCGGGATACTACAAGGCTGACTGCCCTCTTCTGAAGGCAAACAGGAATGGTAATTCTTATATACTAGTTGTTGAATCGTGTTTAGCAGCCGTATCTGCTGACACATGGTGTGTAGATACGGGAGCCACTGACCATGTCTGCAATTCTTTGCAGGGGTTCCACCAAACCCGATAGCTTAGTGATGGGGAGATTACCATACTCATGGGGAATGCTACAAGAGTAGCAGCTGTCGCAGTGGGAGACGTTTATTTATTTTTCAATAAGAATAAAACTCCTGTTTTGAGGAATTGCCTTTATGTACCTCATTTTAGAAAGAATTTAATTTCGGTTTCTAAATTGTTTATGGATGGATATTCTGTTTCTTTTAATGACAAGGTTGTTATAAGAAAAGATAGAATTGTTATCTGTGATGGTGCATTGATAGATAATTTGTATACTCTTAATCCAATTTCTCCCACTGTGTAACAAATTGAAACGAATAATACATCTATTAATTAGAGAAAAGAGCCTTCTAAAGTGAACCAAACATATCTTTGGCATCTAAGACTAGGTCATATTAACTTGAGTAGGATTCAAAGGTTGATAGCTGATGGACCTCTAAGTTCATTAGTAGTGGAAAATTATCCAACTTGCGAATCCTGCTTGGAAGGAAAAATGACCAAAAGGCCTTTCAAGGCAAAGGGATATAGAGCCAAGGATTTGTTGGAATTGGTTCATTCTGATTTATGTGGTCCTATGTCTGTCCAGGCAAGAGGTGGATATGAATATTTCATCACTTTCATTGACGATTATTCGAGATACAGATATATTTATTTGATGCACCGCAAGTCTGAATGCTTTGATAAATTCAAAGAATACAAGGCTGATGTGGAAAAGCAACTTGGTAAATATATCAAAACACTACGATCTGATCGTGGTGGTGAATACCTCTTGGGAGAGTTTAGGAATTATTTATCGGAAAATGGGATTGAATCCCAATTGTCTGCACTGGGCACACCCCAGCAGAATGGTGTAGCGGAAAGAAGGAATAGGACTCTTTGGAAATGGTAAGATCAATGATGAGTTATTCGGAATTACCAAATTCATTTTGGGGACACGCCTTAGAAACAGCGGCTTACATTCTAAACTTAGTACCTTCTAAATTGGTAGCCTCCACACCCATTGAACTATGGACCGGGCGCAAGCCTAGTCTGAAACATGTTCATATTTGGGGTGCTCCGGCACATGTGTTAAAGGCAGATGCTGATAAGTTAGAATCACGTACTGATGTTTGTCTGTTTATAGGGTATCCTAGAGGAATGAAGGGTGGTTTATTTTATAGTCCCAAGGACCAAAAAGTGATCGTGAGCACGAACGCCAGATTTTTGGAAGAGGAAAATATAATGGATCACAAACCCATGAGTAAAATTGTTCTAGAGGAAGTTAGAGGGGAAACACCAAATATAATACCAACTGTACAAGAAGATATACCACAGGACACTGCACCGCGTGTTACACCTGATACATAATTGCCTGCAGAGCCTCGTTGTAGTGGGAGGGTTGTCAGACAACCGGATAGATTCATGGGATTGGGAGAGTCATCCGACTTGGTCCCGGGTGAACATAAAATTGACCCATGGAATTACAACGAGGCACAGCAAGATAAAGATGCTCAATTATGGCAAAACGCAATGAAATCTGAGATAGAATCCATGTATTCTAATCAAGTCTGGGAGCTTGTAGAACCACCCAATGGTGTAAAAGCTATTGGATGCAAGTGGATCTATAAGAGAAAAAGAGAATCTGACGGTAAGGTGGAAACCTTTAAAGCAAGGCTTGTGGCTAAAGGATATACTCAGAAAGAAGGAATTGATTATGAGGAAACCTTCTCGCCTGTGGCCATGCTTAAGTCAATCCGGATTCTTTTGTTTATTGCTGCTCATATGGATTATGAGGTATGGCAAATGGATGTCAAGACAGCTTTCCTTAATGGAAGTCTTGAGGAAAACATCTATATGAAGCAACTAGAAGGATTCATTTCAAAGGGCGAAGAGCATCTTGTGTGCAAGCTTAAAAGGTCCATTTATACATTGAAACAAGCTTCAAGATCATGGAACATCCGGTTTGATGAAGTAATCCAATCATATGGATTTATTCAATGTCCGGATGAATCATGTGTGTACAAGAAGTGTGATGGAAACGTAGTGGTATTTCTTGTACTATACGTGGATGATATTCTGCTCATTGGAAACAATGTAAAAATATTATCGGGCGTAAGGGTATGGTTGTCCAAGCAGTTTGAGATGAAGGACTTAGGAGAAGCTGAACACATTCTTGGGATCAAATTAATAAGGAATCGTAAGAAAAGAATGTTATGTTTATCCCAAGCTTCGTATATTGATACAATCCTGACTCGTTTTAGCATGCAAGATTCCAAGAAAGATTTTCTACCTTTCAGACATGGAATACCTCTATCTAAGGAGATGTGTCCTAAAACACAACAAGAAATAGATGCAATGAAGCTGGTCCCTTATGCTTCGGCAGTAGAAAGCCTCATGTATGCTATGCTATGTACGAGACCGGATATCTGTTATGCCATGGGCATGGTCAGTAGGTATCAAAGTAATCCAGGACAGGGGCATTGGACTGCGGTAAAGCATATTTTGAAGTACCTGCGAAGGACTAGGGATTATGTGCTAGTTTACAGGATAGATACTTTGTTACCTTTGGGTGATTCGGATTTCCAGTCAGATAGGGATGCTAGTAAATCCACCTCAGGTTATGTGTATACTCCTGGAGGAGGAACCATAATATGGAGGAGTGTAAAGCAGAAATGCGTTGCTGACTCCACCATGGAAGCTGAATATGTAGCAGCCTCTGAGGCAGCTAAAGAAGCAGTATGGCTCAGGAACTTCTTAATGGACTTAGACGTGATTCCTGGTTTGCCCAAAGCGATCATAATTTATTATGATAACAGTGGTGCAGTAGCAAACTCAAAGGAACCACGAGCCCATAAGGCGAGTAAACACATTGTGCGCAAGTACCACCTGATACGAGACATCATTAAAAGAGGGGAAGTCATTGTCGCTAAGATTTCATCTGAGGATAACCTTGCTGATCCTTTTACTAAGAGCCTTCCAGTGAAAGCGTTCGATGGGCATGTAGAAGGAATGGGGATTAGATGCGTGTCAGCAGATAAGGCAACATAGTCTTTTAGTGTATGTGGGAGATTGTTAGATTTGTATACTAAAAGCCTTGCTTTTGTGTTGAACAATGTTTTTAACGATTTTATTTGAAATGAGAATCATATGATCAAACGTTTTTGCATATTATAAATTGTTTATTTATATGTTTGTGCAAAAGTCCATTTACTTTGTATTGTAGATAATATGTTGTGTGACAACATGCAGAAGATCATATTATCGATTTTCTTATAAAGTATAAGAAGATGCTCACAACGGAGATAGACGGGGACTATCTATCGGTATGATTGTAGTGTGGTTTGGTATTAGTTTGTCTTGACCATAGAACCACATTAGTACACTGCTTTGTGTATTGAGTAGGACCGCCTGAGATCGTTCGACTTGTACTGTCCATATAGAAGAACTTGATCTCTGTTATTATGGATGTTCATGCTCTTAATCCCTACACAATAACCTCGACACGTAAGGCAGTATATATTTCTTTGATTCATCAGTGAGTGAGATTTAAATGAATTAAATCGACAAACTCGGTGAGTTGGGAAATAATGTTGTCTCTATGGTGTGTTGTTGATTGTAGAAGGAATCCATGCCCGTCATAGGTTGATGATGTCCCCTTGAGGAGCTCATAAAGTTTATCATGCAAATCTTGCAAGTGGATTAATTTCCGACATGATAATGAGGTTGAGTGGTACTACTCTCGGAAGAGATATTAATTAATTTGAGTTGTCAGTAACTTAATTAATTAATGGGCATTGTATATCTTAAACATGGGGAGACTATCGGGCTCATAATAAGAAGGAGCCCAGAATATAATTTTGGGATTGGATGGGTAGTGCAGTAATAATATTTTAGTGGACTATATTATTATTATTGGATTTAATTAAAAGCTTTGAGCTAAGCTTGGTTAATTAAATCTAATTGAGGCCCAGCCCAATTTCTCCTCCTGGTCCCTGCAGTAGCCCAACTATATAAGTTATCTCAGTTCCTAATAACCTAAGTCTGCGCCACTTACGTAGAAAACAGAAAAGGAACAGATTGAGAACTCTCTGGGGATTGTTGACCACACAACACCAGAGAGTTAACTTTGGGTCATACTGTAGAAGATTAAAGGTGTTCTTCACAGATCTTCATCCTCTACATCAACCCAGAAGAAAGGTAAACATTTAGTTTGCTTCTGCTATAATCATTTACTTGAATTCCTAATGATCACGTTGAACCAAACGATCCAAAAGCCAACAGTTCCCGATAGCCATGGGAGAGCCGAAGATCCTAGAACAGTAGCCACAGCCGATGGATGAAGAGATAGGTGGATTTGGTCCCGGAGCAGGAGAGTTTGATGAGGGCCAACACTATGATGAGTATGCTGGGGCACAGCAGCACTATGAGCCACCTAATTTTGGTGGAGTCCCTTTGTATAGGATGGCACCACTAGCTCCTCCGACAGGATTTGAGGCATGGGCTCCCATGTTTGACTGGTGGGGAAAGCAGGCACAGGGTGCTCGACTGCATAATGAGTATATGATGAAGGAGAGGAGAGAAGAGAACAGGCAGAGAGCTGCGGAGAATCAAGAGTTGAGCAGACAGATGGCCACAGTTTTAAGGAATCAGGGGTTTCTGATAGGCATCTTGAGGTGCTAGCTACGACCACCAATGACATCTCCACGAGATTTTGACGAATGGAGGATGGGTCCAGGGGATAGAGATGGTGCTGAAAATGATGATGGTCCAGATAATGGCGAGGAGGATTAGCAGCCTTTTCGAGAGGTTATATTTTTCTTTTCGTTAAATGGTATCTGTGGTGCTTTGTAGGTAGATAGTTGATTATCTGTTAGGTTATCATGTCTTATCTGATTTTCCTGTATGAAGTGAATTAAATTGTGATTTATGGAATGTAATGGTAATTTGTAGTGTTGGTGCATAAATTGATTGAAAATGTGGTGTAGTGATAATATGAAATGGTGATAAGCAAGCTATATATATATTTGAATGTTGGGATACTTGAGATTGTTACATGTATTAAAATTAGTTCATAGACCTATGAGGAGAGCTCATTATTCTATTAAACCCATGTGAGAATTGAGCTTTTTCTAATCATGAAATTACACATGATTGGTTTCTTTCTTGAGAGTATCGTTTACATGCATGTATTCTAGAACTTTACTTTCAATCTACTTGAAGCTAGGTGATTGATTAGATGATGGAAAATGATCTTAGGCCATTTTATTCTTATTTGAGTCACTAGCCAAATGTTTATCCTACCTTGTTATATAATCCATAATTTTACGTTTGAGCCTTAAAGCCTTATTTGTTGGAAACCAGTAAAGATAGCCAATTGTATCCATTAAAAGCCTTTAAATACCTATCCTAGTAGAGAATGAAGGAGTCGATTGGTGAAGTGTAAAAAATCTGGAAAGATGAAGGTTAGCAGAGAGTGATTGAAGTTGTAGAAGAGTTAAAACTTGCAAAAAGGTGGGGCCAGCTAGGGTAGTGCCTGAAACTGGTACCTTAAAGTGAAAGAAAAAGAGATGAATGGTTCTGTAAAAAAGGAAGGATTGAAGCATGAAAAGAGAAAAAGATAAGGAGATTGGTTTGTAAATTAAATTTGTTGAAGAAATATCTCTACTGTTGATTCTCTACTAGTGATCGAGTCACTTAACCTATATTTTCTTACCCTTGTCCAAAGAGCCAACGTTACAACCCTTAGCAAGTCCTTTGTGACCCATCGTTATGTCTTTCGAGTTAGTGGAGAGTTTAGATGATTGTCAAGTTTATGGTTACGCAGGCATGTGAATTGATTTGAGTGCATATATTTCAACCATGAGAGTGTAGCTCACACTTGAGCGATGAGTATATTTATTACTGTCTGTGAGGATGGATGATGAGCATTTCAAAATGGGGAGTGACTGGTTTGAAATACATGTTTTGATTGATAGAATTTTGGCATTTGAATATATTATCTTGGTTTAGATGTGTGTGAACCCTTGTTTGCATTAGAATTTCAACTCTCATCTCTCTTGTGTTTTGAAATTGTTGTTCGGGGACGAACAACATGGTAGTTTGGGGGTTGATGAGAGTGGAAATCTATGTCTTTTCGATCTCATATTACCTTGTTTTTGTTAGAATAAGGCCATATATTCGTGTTGGATTGCGTAGTTTATGTATTTTACATGATTATGGTGCTTCTAATGTGTTTTGTGGAGTTTTGAAGGTTAAAATAGGGTAAAAAATGAAGCAGAACCGAAGACGAGCAACAAACAAGTTGAAAAGGGGCTTACTCGAGTTTCATGGGTCAGCACGACTGGGCAACTCGAGACGAGTTGAGTGTCGTGTGAAGTTAGAATCGATCAGAGAGCCACCACGACTTACCATGTGCAACACGACTTGCAACACAAGTCATGTTGCGTCTGAAGTAATTCGTGTGGAGCAGAGTAGAGTCAAAACTTGTCCAGAGAGCCAATACGAGTTGGCAAGTTGTAACACGACTTGCGACACGACTCGTATTGGTGTACGGAGGAAATCCAGTTTCAGAGCATCGCGACACGACCTAATAGGCGAGAGCTCGACTTGGTAACACGAATTGTGTTGGGTTACACGAGTTGCACAGCAAGACAACACGAGTCGTGTTGGCAACTCAAGTTAGGCATTCCAACATCGTGAATTCATTTACGCTCCATCCATCTATCCACCCACACTCATCGAATCATCCACCATCCATCCCATCGGTCCTGAGGAGAATTCAAGTGCAATTGAGAGAGCAATCCAATTGGAGAGATGGGGAAATAACGTCGACCACGTGACACTAGAGTTTTGTTTCTTTTCTTAATTTCTTCTTTGTTGATTTGATTATGAACTTGACAGCCATGAGGGTTGATTGTAACCTCATGGGCTGATAACTTATTACAGTTCTAAGGATTAAAGGATATGGTAGTTGATTTGGAACCCTAGACTAGTATTGTGAATTCATACTGTTGATAATTCTTGTTTATTTGATTTATTCAGATTTTGTTATATGTTTTAGCGTCTTCATAGCATATTATTGATATTGCCCATGATGCTTGATATGTTGTATTAGCTTGTGTGCATATGTGCTTAATAATGTCTGTTTACTAGGGATTATAGTAGTTTGCCCGTGAACACGATAATCCTAAGGGCTGGTAAACAAGGTACTTAATTGTCTTAGTGGAACAACGAAATTAAGAAATAGAGTAGGAAGTGAATATGATTTGAGTAGTACTTTCAAAGAATATACGTTAGTCGAATTGGCCATCCGAAAGTTTATGAAATTTGCCTTATTAGTATCTAGGAAGGAGGTTCAAAACTATTCGCACATTATCTTGTGATGTATTTCCATTAAAACAGTAAGAATGAATAATAGGACGTCTAGGAGACCAAATCAATTGCACTAAACCTGATACCTTAGAGCTGTTACTTTTCTCTTGATCAATCTTGAATAATTCCTTGCTTTTATTTATTCTGTTATTTATTATTTCAAAAACTTTAGATATTAATCATATTCAAATGCTTGAAAATTGGTTACAATAGTTCTAATTGAATAGTAATATAAATTAAATAAATAGTTAACTGTCTCAGTGGGAACATATAATTTTAACTGTGGTACTGCCATTACAATGACATTCCTACATTTGGGGATTTTAATTGAAGTGCCCAAAATTAGCCTAACAAGTTTTTAAACAACTAAAAAATGGAGAGAACACGATTTAGGAGGGAGGATTGAAAATAAAAATGCTTGCAATCTGTTGCGGTGTCGATTGAGATTAAATCTATTGTTGCTGTTACGAGAGCACGGAAAGAATTCAAATTTGTCGAAATAGTTTCCCAAATATTGGTGTTGCACTGGATTGTATTTTTTTATTAAAATTTTATAGATGATCCAACGATCTAGAATTATTAAATCCTAATCAAATGGCTTAAATTCTTCACGTGCACCGGTGTACCCGGTGCACAGCAGTATGAGTTTTAAGTTTTTTACTTTTTAAAATCAGATCAAATGCACCATTTATTTATTACTTCCCCATCTCATAGAAGTTGACATATATTTTTTCTATTTGTCTCATAAAAATTGACACATTTCCTTTTTAGTACATGAGACCCACACATAAAAAAATTAATTTATTCTCATGAACCTACATACATCTCTAATACAACTACTCAATACACTTAATTTTTTAAACAATTTATATGATTTTCTATTCCTTCCAAAAAAATTAAAAATAACAAACTATTCACATTTATTTTCTACTCAATTTTCATGATATTCTTAGCCTATATTCTTATGGTCTATATGCTTAAATATATTCGAATGTCGATTATACAGCTTAAATAAATCATTGGTTGCTCAAACAAATGAATGGCCATATATAACCAAAACCCTCATTTTTCAGTGGCATCGGATATAGAATTTCTTTACAATAGTACAATAGGCACTTGAATTCATACATATAGTGTAACAATAAACATAAACAAAATCTATGAGCCATGACAGCGTGTTACCCCATTAATCATCATCAAAGGCAACCTTCTACTTCTTCCATTTGTATGCTACTTGAACTTGGTTTCAATTTTGGTATCAATTGATTAGAGCAAGCGTACTCTATCACGTAGTAGACCGTAGTGTCCAAGTGCAAAATTTAAAAATATAGAACCTAAGGGCGAAAGTGGGTAGCCGTATTTGAAAGATGTTTCACTCTAGAATGACTATCAATAAAGGAGGGGATTGTTTAACACTACGAATTAACAACTAGGAAAGCAATTAAAGATAGTAAATGTACATATGAGGTGGATGGATGAAGGTGAGCAATCTAAAAAGTATTAAGGCAAGCAATATTCATGGAAAAGGTATATGTAGACTGACACACACACATGCATTAAAGGTCATCATGTTATGATATTAAGGGCAATCACTTATATACCCCTAATCCCTATGGCCAAGGCAATTAGGTTCTCAACTCTTTTACAATTTTAATTCTCCTAGGATTATCTCTTACTCTTAATTCCCATGAAGGTACTATGTGTTGGTATTCGATCGTTTGGTTAACGTGACCCGTTAGGGTTCCGTATATTTCTAACAAGTAGCGGAAGCAAGTAAACAAGAAACGTATTACCTTTCACCAGGGTATGTTGAAGACGGTGAATTCTCGCCACCAGCCTGTACAGCGTCACCATTTTGGACATAACTCTCTCATCCGATGTCGGATTTGAGTGATCTGCATGCCAAAATGATCTTCTCTTCCGTAGCTTTTTGTCAGAATATCAAACATCCTGTTTTGAAGTCTGTAAAATTTTATAAAAATCATACAACTTGGTAGACAGCAGCAACAAATGACCTCTTGATCTTCTGCTGTATTCCCAAGTCCAATCTCGAAATCGTGTGGGCGACGATCTTCGAGATCTTCTTATTCAGTTGTTTCCTCACCCTCCTCACAGTGTTAGGCATGATTAATATCTTAGATTAGAGTTTTTGGACAGCTGAGATGACTTATATATGGGCTACAGCAGGGACCAGGAGGAGAAATTAGAGTTGGGTCTCCATTGGACTTAAGTATCCAAGCTTAGCCCAAAGCTTATACTTAAGTCAAATAATAATAATATATACCACTAAAATATTATTACTGCACTACCGTTCCAATCCCATAATTACGTTATGGGCTCCTTCTTATTATGAGCCCATTAGTCTCCCCATGTTTAAGATATACAATGTCCATTAATTAATTAAGTTACTGACAACTCCATTAATCAATATCTCATTCGAGAGTAGTACCACTCAACCTCATTATCATGCCGGAATAAATTCACCTGCAGAGTTTACATGATAATCCTTATGAGCTCCTCAAGGGGACATCATCAACCTATGACGGACACGGATTCCTTCTACAATCAACAGCACACCATAGAGACAACACTATTTCCAAACTCACCTAGTTTGTTGATTTATTTACATGTAAATCTCACCCATTGAAGAATCAAAAAAATACATACTGCCCTACGTGTCGAGGTTATTGTACAAGGATTAAGAGCATGAACATCCATAATAACTGAGATCAAGTTCTCCTATATAGTCAGTATAAGTCGAACAATCTCAAGCGGTCCTGCTCAATACACACAAAGTGTAATAATGTGATTCTATAGCCAAGACAAACTAATACTAAACCACACTACAATCACCCCGATAGAGAATCCCCGTCTATCTCGATTGTGAGCATCTGTTTATACTTTATAAGAAAACCGATAATATGATCTTCCGCATGTTGTCGCACAATATATTATCTACAGTATAAAGTAAGTGGACTATTGCATCGTACATATAAATAAATTATAAGACACAATCATTTGATCATATGATTCTCATTTCAAATAAATTGTTATAACATTGTTCATAATAAAGCTAGACTTTTAGTATACAATCCAACAATCTCCCACTTATACTAAAAGACTATGCTGTCATGTCTTCTGCCATACATCTGATTCTCACTTCCACTACATTACCATTAAAAGCTCTCGCCTTAAGGTCCTTGTAAATGGATTCATTAGGTCATCATTCGATGCTATCTTGCTGACAACAACCTTCCCCTCATCGTACGATTTCTCGTAACAGGTGGTACTCGTGCTCCATGTGTTTAATTGCCTTATGGGCTCATGATTCTTTCAAGTTTGCAACTGCACCATTATCATCAAAATAAATTGTGATAATCTTGGGCAAACTTAGAAACACTTCAAAGTCCATCATGAAGTTTCTAGAGTCATACAGATACTTTGGCTGCCTCATAGGCTCCAATTTATCATCTTTACTACCGTCCCTATCTGATTGAAAAATCTGAATCTATGTAACTCGCAAGAAGCAGTGAATTTGTCCGGTAAGTCCATATATAATTTCTATTTCTTTTCAGGTCCTTTAAAATTATGTGTTACCACAGTTCAATATTCTTATTTTGGGTTACCTTTGATACCCACTGTTAATGCCATCGGCAAAATAGATATCCATTCTCGTGCATAGCATTCCTTGGATTAAACTTCCTTATTCGCCGAAGCATATAGAACCGCTTTCATTACCTTTATCTTCTTTTGTGTCTCAAGACACATTTCCTTAGATAAAGTCACATTATAAACGAGTAGGAATTATATCAATTCATGAAGCTTGAGACAAGCATAACATCCTTTCTTGTGATCCGTATTACCGTGATCAAAAGGATATATTTTGCTTTTCTTAAGTCCTTCATTTCTTATTGCCTTATTAACCATACCCCATACGCCCGACAATAATCTTTCATTGTCTCCAATGAGTAAGATACCATCTATGTATAATACAAGAAATACCACTATATTTTCGTCACTATTTTCAATACATAAGCCCCATCCGAACATTGATTAAATCCATGTCACTGGATTTACCTAATCAAAATGGATGTTTCATGTTCTTGAAGCTTGCTTTAGTCCATCGATGAACACTTTAAGCTTACACATCACAATGCTCTTAGCCTTTTGCAATGAATCACTCTGGTTGCTTCATATAGATGTTTTCCTCAAGACTTCCAATCAGGAAAGTTGTCTTGACATCTATTTTCTATCCCTCATATTTCATATGAGTAGCAACAAATAAAAGAGTCCGGATCAATATAGGCATAGCTACCGGCGAACAGGTTTTCTCATAATTGAAGCCTTTCTTTCTGAGTATACCTTTTCACAACAAGCTTTGCTTCCAAGGTTTTCACCTTATCCTATGATCCTCTTTTATTTTACAGAGCCACTTCCAATGGCTTTTACACCATTTAATGGTCCTACAAACTCCCAGACTTGATTTAGAATCCATCGATTCTATTTCAGAAACCATTGCACTTTGCTAAGATTTGGTATTTCTATCTTGTAGTGCTTCGTCGTATCCGTGGGTCCATTCCATATTTACTAGGGACCAAGTCTCACGACTCTCCCAAAACATATATCTTACAGGTTGTCGAACAACCCTCCCACTACGACAAGGCACTACACGTATTTGTGTATAAGACATGACACGCGTTGCAGTTTACCTTGTGGTATATCCTCTTGTACACTTGGTACTAATACTTTGTGTTTTCCCTCTTTCTTCCTTTAGAAAAATTTACACATGGGTTTATGATTTAATACATAGTCCTTTTCCAAAATCTAGTGTTTGTGTTAACAATCACCCTTTGATCTTTTGGACTAAATAAATCACCCTTTATTTTCCTAGGTTATCCCACAAACAGACAAAAATTCATACGAATTACTGTTTCTATGGCATATCCATAAAATGAATTTAATAATTCCAAATAACTCATCATCTATCTAACCATTTCCATTAGAGTCTTTCTCTTATTAAGATTAGAAGATGCGTTATTAATTACTATTTGTTGCATCCATAGGATAAACATGATTTAAGAGTTTACAAATTGTCCGATGTCGTGCTTTCACCAGCGCTCAATACCATCGCAAGCATACACGGTACAGTCGATGAACACATATGGTTTTCATGGATAGAGCAATTATACAAAAACCCTAACATAATCATGCAATTCTATTTTGAAAATAAATCACATAATCACACAAACCCTAGCCTAACGTGTCACGTTTCACTACGAAACCGAAGCTCTGATACCAATTGTTGGCATTCGATCATTTGATTAACGTGACCCGTTAGGATTTCGTATGTTTCTATCAAGCAGCGGAAGCTAGTAAACAAGAAACATATTATCTTTTACCAGGGTATGTTGAAGACGACGAATTCTCGCCACCAGCCAGTGCAGCGTCATCGTTTTGGGCATAACTCTTTCATCCAATATCAGATTTGAATTATCTGCACGCCAAAACGATCCTCTCTTTGTGGATTTCTGTCAGTATATCACATCCTGTTCTGAAGTCTGTACGATTTTATAAAAATCGTATAAATTGGTGGACAGCAGCAGCAAACGACCTCTTGATCTTCTGCTATATTCCCAAGTCCAATCTCGATGTTGTGTGGGCGACGATCTTCAAGATCTTCTCATTCTGCTGTTCCCTCACCCTACTCACAGTGTTAGGCATGATTAATCTCTTAGATTAGGGTTTTCGGATAGCTGAGATGACTTATATATGGGCTGCAACAGGGACCAGGAGGAGAAATTAGAATTGGGCCTCCATTGGGCTTAAGTATCCAAGTTTAGCCCAAAGCTTATACTTAAATCCAATAATAATAATATATGCCACTAAAATATTATTACTGCACTACCGTTCTAATCCCATAATTACGTTATGGGCTTCTTCTTATTATTAGCCCATTAGTCTCCCCATGTTTAAGATATACAATGTCCATTAATTAATTAAGTTACTGACAACTCCATTAATTAATATCTCATCCGAGAGTAGTATCACTCAACCTCATTATCATGCCGGAATAAATCCACATGCAGGATTTACATGATAATCCTTATGAGCTCCTCAAGGGGACATCATCAACCTATGACGGATACTGATTCCTTCTACAATCAACAACACACCATAGAGACAGCACTATTTCCCAACTCACCGAGTTTGTTGATTTAATTACATGTAAAACTCACCTATTGATGAATCAAAGAAATACATACTGCCCTACGTGTCGAGGTTATTGTTAGGGATTAAGAGCACGAACATCCATAATAATTGAGATCAAGTTCTCCTATATAGTCAGTATAAGTCGAATAATCTCAAGCGGTCCTGCTCAATACACATAAAGTGCACTAATGTGATTCTATAGCCAAGACGAGCTAATACCAAACCACACTACAATCATTTCGATAGAGAATTCCATCTATCTCGGTTGTGTACATCTGTTTATACTTTATTAGAAAACCGATAATATGATCTTTCACGTGTTGTCACACAACATATTATCTACAGTATAAAGTAAGTGGATTATTGCACCGTATATATAAATAAATTATAAGACGTAATCATTTGATCATATGATTCTCATTTCAAATAAATTGTTATAACATTATTCATACTAAAGCTAGACTTTTAGTATACAATCCAACACTATGATCATAAGTTGGGTTTCCCTCACTAATTCATCACTAATGTCCTATCTTGAGGAAGTGTATGGCTTACCTCTCCTCACACTAACTAAGTCATCTCATGCAATCAATGATTCAAATAAAACACTAAGCATAATATTGGAATGACCATCCTAACACTATGAATAGAGAGTTTAATCACACAAATCATGCATAAAATGAGAATAAACATTCATGATAGAAAATATTTATAATAATCATTTCATCAAACATGTGGTGTGCAAAATCTACATAATCCCTAACCAATCATGCATATTGCTAGCCCCACATCCATGGCATGCTCCAATTTAGCCAAATAATAAAGAAATTCATAAATTAAAGGTAAGTTGGCTTCCCTTTTAAAGTAGGCCTTCTCTTCATTCAACATACATCAATCTTCAATCCTTAATGAATTTTCCTTCTTAGATTGGTGGATTGATGGAATGGTGGATGGATTTGAGAAGATCAAGTGAATTTGATGGATGAAGGGTATGGAGATGGATAGAACGGAGTTAGTGTGTGAGAATGTTGCGTAAAATGTCTGTGGAACTGATCCAACATGATTCCTCCCGTATTATGTGATCAAAACTTATATTTATACCCTTGGAAGCTTCTAGAACTCATTCTGGACTCAAAACTGACTTTCAGCCGAACTCGACTAGAGTAGGCACTGCTTGAGTCGAGCTGGAACGTGTTACTAAAGTTTTTTGGACTTTTTACGGAGCTCGGGTCGAGTTGGCACAGCTCGGGTCGGGTTCGTGCAGTGCGTGCACCACAGTCTCACTGTTTCGTGTATAACTTTCTCGTTTGGACCCTGATTGAGGTGTTTCTTATGCCAAAATAAACCTCTCTTCTGTGGCATCCAAACATATATCACACTTCCAATTTTGAGCTCTACAAAAATACTGAAAAATTACACAAGTTGAACGTGTATTTTTTTAGCATTTTATTTTTTCTCGTTCTCCCTCGTTTCAACTCCGAATTGAGCTTCATTTTTTCCCACATCTTCCTTTTCCTATCTAGAATCCATTTTAACCTGTAAAATACAAAAATTACACCAAAGTAACAATCCTTTAAATATTTACAAATATCGTCAATTAAGGAACTTAATCATGAAAATCACACATTTATTATTTCATACCACAAATCTCCATATCTCCATATAACACAACCAAATACTATACAAAATGTATAAAACACACAAAAATACATAATAAAAAGACACTAAAATCTAGATAAAAAATGACACCAATCACTACTTCCGAAATATTAAGATTCGTAGTCTGTGTTTCTTTTAGGAATAGAGAATCGATATACTCCTTGTACCTGTAAATTCTAGAAATATCAACCATCACCAGATTATAAAACTATCATGGTATAAAAAATAATGTCTAAACTAATAGTACTTACCTAGCAGAACCATCCTCTGTTTCTATATGTATTCTCTTTTTCAGTTTCTTTGGCAGCTTATCACGTACTTGTTGGATTGTATACTAAAAGTCTAGCTTTAGTATAAACAATGTTATAACAATTTATTTAAAATGAGAATCATATGATCAAATGATTGCATCTTATAATTTATTTATATATAGATGCAATAGTCCACTTACTTTATATTGTAGATAATATGTTGAAGATCAAAATGATAACACGTGGAAGATCATATTATCGGTTTTCTTATAAAGAATAAATAGATGCTCACAACCGAGATAGACGGGAACTCTCTATTGGGATGGTTGTAGTGTGGTTTGGTATTAGCATGTCTTGGCTATAGAATCACATTAGTTCACTTTGTGTATATTGAGCAAGACCGATTGAGATTGTTCGACTTATACTGACTTATAGAAGAACTTGATCTCTGTTATTATGGATGTTCGTGCTCTTAATCCCTATACAATAATCTCGACACGTAGGGCAGTATGTATTTCTTTGATTCATCAATGGGTGAGATTTACATGTAATTAAATCAACAAACTCGGTGAGTTGGGAAATAGTGTTGTCTCTATGGTGTGCTGTTGATTGTAGAAGGAATCCGTGTCCATTATAGGTTGATGATGTCCCCTTGAGGAGCTCATAAGGATTATCATGTAAACCCTGTAGGTGGATTTATTCAGGCATGATAATGAGGTTGAGTGGTACTACTTTTGGATGAGATATTAATTAATGGAGTTGTCAGTAACTTAATTAATTAATGGGCATTGTATATCTTAAACATGGGGAGACTAACGGGCTCATAATAAGAAGGAGCCCATAACGTAATTATGGGATTAGAACGGTAGTGCAGTAATAATATTTTAGTGGAATATATTATTATTATTGGACTTAAGTATAAGCTTTGGGCTAAGCTTGGATACTTAAGCCCGATGGAGGCCCAACTCTAATTTCTCCTCCTGGTCCCTGATGTAGCCCATATATAAGTCATCTCAGCTGTTCTAACCCTAAGAGAGACACGCCTAAAACATGAAGAGGGTAGACCGAACAGCAGATTGAGAAGATCTCGAGGATCTTCGCCCACACGACGTCGAGATTGGACTTGGGAATATAGCAGAAGACTGGAAGGTTGTTTGTTGCTGCTATCCACCAACCTGTGCGATTTTTATAAAATCGTACAGACCTTGGAATTCAATGTGTGATATACTGACGGAAAGCCTCCAAAGAGTGAATCATTTTGGCATGTAGATCACTCAATTCTGAGATCGGATGTGATAGTTATGTCCAAAACGATGAGGCTGTGTAGGCTGTCTGCGAGAATTCATCTTCTCCAACATACCCTGGTGAAAGGTAATACATTTCTTATTTTCCTGCTTCCGCTGACTGTTAGAAACATATGAAACCCTAATGTTTTACGTTAACCAAATGATCAAATGCCAATAATTGGTATCAGAGCTTCGGTTTCGTGGTGAAGCGTAAAACGTTAGGCTAGTGTTTATGTGGCTTATGTGTTTCTTGTTTGAAATAGAATCACATGTTAGATTAGGGTTTGGTATGATTTGATTGTGCCTGTATAATCCCTATATCGTCGATGGATGTGTGTGGGAGGATTTGACAAAACCTGTTCGTCAATTTCATGCGAAAGAAAGATAAACTTGTACAAAAGTTTTTGAAAGAGGCAAATTGCAACATGGCATCAAGCCTAGAGTGCACAGATGTGGCCCGATGGTGTGCAAGCAGGTTGGCGGGCTTGATCGACGGCAGATCAAGGGTATGGCTACTTGATGATGCTAGGGTTTGGCGAGACCCTCATGGCGGATTGTCAAGGGTTGGCTGGTGAAGGCAGCATGGTGGCTGCTGGCTGTTGGTGAAAGGTTCGCTGATAGGGCGGAGCCATGAATCTGCCGGTGACTCCCACTTGATGGACGGCATTCATGGCTGATCAGAATGACGAAGGCTTATGTAGACACATTGTTGTACAGACTCGATGGTATCTGATGGTGGTTCCGGGCATGTCTGATGGCATTTTTGGATGGGCCTGACTTACATTCCGAGCGAGTCGGACAAGTTCTGGATCGAGTCTGCAAGTGGCTAGGTCGGGTCTGGGTGCAGGCTGGGATGAGTCTACAGGCTACTTTGATCGAGTCGTGCCATATTCCGGGCGAGTCTTACCAGTTTCCGATCGGGTCTGTATTGCCTTGAATGGAGGAACCACGGGGCTGCTTGTATCATGTCCTTACTGCCATTGTTGCCGTTAGGTGGCACCCGGCGAAGCTGCTATGATGGAGAAGCTTGGCGCTGACGGGAATTCTGCTGGGCTGGAAGAAGCTTGGCGCCAGCAGGAATTCTACCAGTGTGGAAGCAGCTTGGCGCGTTGGAATTCACTGTGGCGGTGTGGCATACGGCTAGAAGACGTCACGGGCAGCTGCTGGGCCAAGACGAGCGGATTGCTAGACAGGCTGGTGGCTGCTAGCTTCCGGGTGATTGGGCAAGCATCGGACGTTGTGGTGGGCTGGACAGGCATCGAATAGGGCTGGCACGGCGGCGGCATGGATGAAATCAGCAAGATGCTTAGGAGCATGGGTCGAACGTGATGTTGGGCTTGGAGCCAGGCATGGCATGCATGTTTACGTACTTTAGCACTCGGAGAAGCCAAGTCGTGCGGAAGGCATACGCAGTGATGTGTCAGGTGGCGCGCAGATCGCCATATTAAGCTCTCGGTGTGGAACTCGATTGACGGGCAAGGCACAAGGTGTCATGCACGGAGGCTGCACGGTGTGGCTGAAATAGGAGTCGACTAGATGAGGCATGGCAAAGGTGTTGGCGCTTGGATCGTTTGGTTATCGTAACCCGTTAGGATACCATGCGTTTCTATCATAGCGGAAGCAATAAAACATAGAAACGATTACCGTTCACCAGGGTATGTAGAAGATGAAGGATTCTCGCTGGCAGACTGTGCAGTCCCACGAGAATGGCCATAACTTCCTCGTCTGATGTCGGGATTGAATGATCTTTGTGCTCAGACGATCCTCTCTTCAACGGCTTTCCGTCATCAAATTTTGAGCACTGTACAATTTTATATAAATTTTGCAAGATGACGGACAGCAGCAGCAAACTACCTTCTGATCTTCTGCCGTATGTCCCAAGTCCGATCTCGACGTCGTGTGGGCGACGATCTACGAGACCTCCTCAATCTGATCTCAACCCTCATCACATGTGAATAATGAATTAGATTAGGGTTCCAGATAAGCTGAGGTGACTTATATACATGGGCTACAGCAGGGACCAGAAGGACAAATTGGGTTGGGCCTCCATTGGGCTTAAGTATCCAAGCTTAGCCCAAAGCTTATA
This sequence comes from Pogostemon cablin, assembly GCA_023678885.1. NCBI lineage: Eukaryota > Viridiplantae > Streptophyta > Magnoliopsida > Lamiales > Lamiaceae > Pogostemon > Pogostemon cablin. Next base: position 8,945,195 of record CM042999.1, on the reverse strand, counting down.
CTTAAGTCCAATAATAATAATATATTCCACTAAAATATTATTACTGCACTGCCTTACCAATCCCAAAATTACGTTTTGGGCTCCTTCTTATTATGAGCCCGTTATTCTCCCCATGTTTAAGATATACAATGTCCATTAATTAATTTAAGTTACTGACAACTCAATTAATTAATATCTCATCCTAGAGTAGTACCACTCAACTTCATTATCATGCCGGAATAAATTCCACCTGCAGGGTTTACATGATAATCCTTATGAGCTCCTCAAGGGGACATCATCAACCTATGACGGACACGGATTCCTTCTACAATCAATAGCACACCATAGAGATAGCACTACTTCCTAACTCATCGAGTTTGTTGATTTAATTGCATGTAAATCTCACCCATTGATGAATCAAAGAAATACATATTGCCCTACATGTCGAGGTTATTGTATAGGGATTAAGAGCACGAACTTCCATAATAACTGAGATCAAGTTCTCCTATAAGTCGAACGATCTCAAGCGGTCCTGCTCAATACACACAAGTGCACTAATGTGATTCTATAGCTAAGACAAGCTAATACCAAACCAAACTACAACCATCCTGATAGAGAGTCCCCATCTATCTCGGTTGTGAGCATCTGTTTATACTTTATAAGGAAACCGATAATATGATCTTCCGCGTGTTGTCGCACAACATATTATCTACAGTATAAAGTAAGTGGACTATTGCATCGAACATATAAATAAATTATAAGATGCAATCATTTGATCATATGATTCTCATTTCAAATTAATTGTTATAAGATTGTTCATACAAAAAAACTAGACTTTTAGTATACAATCCAACAATTTCCCACTTATACTAAAAGACTATGTTGTCATGTCTTCTGCCATACATCTGATTCCTACTCCTACTACACGACCATCAAAAGCTTTCGCTTTAAGGTCCTTGTAAATGGATTTACTAGGTTATCATCCGATGCAATCTAGGTGACAACAACCTTCCCCTCATCATTCGATTTCTCGTAACAGGTGGTACTCGCGCTCCATGTGTTTAATTTCCTTATGGACTTGTGATTCCTTCAAGTTTGCAACTGCACCAATATCATCAATATAAATTGTGATAACCTTGGGCAAACTTAGAATCACACCAAAGTCCATCATGAAGTTTCTAGAGTCATACAGATACTTTGGCTGCCTCATGGGTCCAATTTATCATCTTTCCATGATGGAATCCGGAGTCTGAAATATATTTCTATATAACACTCCTCCATATTATGACTCTACTTCCTAAAATTAAACGCATAACCTTTGAGGTGGATTTACTGCCGTCCCTATCTGATATGAAAAATCTGAATCTATGTAACCCATAAGAATCAGTGAATCTGTTCGGTAAGCCCACATATAGTTTCTAGTCCTTTTCAGGTACATAAGTATATGTCTTACCACAGTTCATCATTCTTGTTCTGGGTTACGTTGATACCCACTATTCATGCCATCGGCAAAACAGATATCCAATCTCGTGCATAAAATTCCTTAGATTAAGCTTCCTCATTTGCCGAAGCATAAGGAACCACTTTCATCTTCTTTATCTACTTTTGTGTCACAAGACACATTCACTTAGATAAATTCACATACTAAATGAGTAAGGATCGTATCATTATATGAAACTTGAAATAAGCGTAACATCTTTTCTTGTGATCCGTATTACCATGATCAAAAGGATATTTTTGCTCCTCTTAAATCCTTCATATCATACCGCTTTATCAACCATACCCATACGCCCGACAATACTCTTTCATTGTCTCCAATGAGCAAGATACTATCTACGTATAGTACAAGAAATACCACCACGTTTCCATCACTCTTTTCAAAACACAAGACCCATCCGATCATTGAGTAGATCCATGTCACTGGATTACCTCATCAAAACGGATGTTTCCTGATCTTGAAGCTTGCTTTAGTCCATGAATGGACACTTTTAAGCTTACTATCACAATGCTCTTAGCTCTTTGCAATGAATCACTCTGGTTGCTTCACATAGATGTTTCCCTTAAGACTTCCAATCAGGAAAGCTGTCTCGACATCTATTTACTATCCCTCATATTTCATATGAGTAGCAACAAATAAAAGAGTTCGGATCAACTTAGGCATAGCTACCGGCGAACAGGTTTTCTCATAATCGAACCCTTTTTTTCTGAGTATACCTTTTCGCAACAAGCTTGCTTCCAAGGTTTTCACCTTATTCTATGATCCTCTTTTATTCTTGCATGCCCGCTTCCAATGGCTTTTATGCTATTTAGCGGTTCAACAAGCATCCAGACCTAATTTAAAATCAATCGATTCTATTTTAATATTCATTGCACTTTGCTAGGATTTGGCATTTCTAACTTGTAGTGCTTCGTCGTATCTGTGGGTCCATTTCATGTTTGCTAGGGACCAAGTCTCACGACTCTCCCAAAACATGTATCAAACAGGTTGTCGAACATCCCTCTCACTACGACAAGGCATTACATGCAATTGTGTAGCAGACGTGACATGCATTGCAGTTTACCTTGTGGTATATCCTCTTGCACAATTGGTACTTATACTTTGTGTTTTTCCCTCTCACTTCCTTTAGAACAATTTATACATGGGTTTATGATTTAATACATAGTCTTTTTTCAAAAATCTAGTGTTTGTGTTAACAATCACCCTTTGATCTTTTGGACTAAATAAATCACCCTTCATTTTTCTAGGATATCCCACAAACAGACAAACATTCATACGAATTACTGTTTCTAGGGCATACCCATAAAATGAATTTAGTAATTCCAAATAATTCATCATCCATCTAATCATTTCCATAAGAGTGCTACACCTTCTATCCGCCACACCATTCAGCTGGGGTATGCCCGGTGTAAACAATTTGAGATTTAATCTCAACCTCTGATTAATAGCTCCTAATTATCCTAAGAGGTTCTCGCCATGCGATTAATCCGTAATGACTTGATATATTTTCCATGACGCTTCACTGTACCAGCCTTGCAATTCTTGAATTAATCAAAGAACTTAGACATGCAGTGCATCAAATAAATATATCGGTATCTAGAATAATCATCGATTGATGAATATTCATAACCACCTCTCGTCCGAATAATCTTAGGATCGCTTAAATCAGAATGAACTAATTCTAGCATATATGTCTTTGGCTCTACTCCCCATTGCCTTGAAAAGCAATTAATCATTTTTACTTCCAAGTAAGACTCGCAAGTCCGATAGTTTCCACTTCAGATAAACCTTACGGTCTATTTGCTATCAACTTTTGAATCCTACTCAAGTAAAATAATCTAGTCTTAGACGCCAAATGCATGTTTAGTTCATCTCCGAAGGTTACTTTCTCTTACTAAGATCAGAAGATGTATTATTAATTACTATTTGTTGCATCTGTGGAATATACATGATTTAAGAGTATACAAATTGTCCATCAACGTACCATAACAGATTACAACTCTATCCTTCATTATAATGACCATGCCATTTAAATGAAATGGAGTATCCATCTATTAATGCATAGAAACCGAAATCAAATTCTTTCTATGAAAACGTACGTGAAGATAATTTCACAAAATCAAACGTCTACTCATATCATTAGATAAATAAACAACTCCCACTGCAATAGCCACCACTCTTGTAGTTTTACCCATGTCTATATGATGAGTGTTTTCTCAACACACAATTTTAATCCCCAAGTATGAAGGATATCAATTGTAGTTTCGAAGGTGACCAAGTTAAATATCGAATCCACGGGACGGATAAATATTACTTTCGTTATTTTCTAGCAATTATGACTATGTTGAGAATTGTAATTGTTGGTTTTTAAACTAAGTAACAATTAAAATAGCAAATAAATAACAAGAACAAGAGAAGAGTTGTTGTGATAAAATAAGATGATAGGTAGTTCGTCAGGCCATCCAGTTTCATTCGTTAATTCATACTTTCATGTGTCGATGTCCGACTCTACCTTATGGTTTATGGACGCATCGCTAGACAATGCAAATCTATTCTATAGACACAAATAGATAAGCTTTTGACACATGTGAGTATCTTCAGAGCAAGACGTATACTTTACCTCCCTTTCTAGGTACTATCATAATCAATTATTTCCCGTGCACTTAGTACTCTAACCCGATTTGTTCTCCCTTTTTAGGTACTATAAAGTTATACTCTTAATCCTACTTGTTAACCCAAATTCAATTCAATTAACAAACATTCATATAAGACGGTTCTAATAAAACCTCAAAATCCCTTCACTTAGAATTATAACAATAAACCCTGCTCATTAGTGAACGCACTCAATCAATAACCATGTTATGCATTCAGACTCTACACAACGATTATTGATGCACAAAATAACTACGAGTATGGATTAAAAACGCACAATCTTATATAAACTAAACCACAAGTAGTGTTGTACGGAGTATACACACGAAATACAAATCAACTCATGAAACCTTCACAACCCTAGAACTACCGAAGTGGCTCTAGCCCATGATTGATCTAGGAACAATCATGGTTAGATGGACCAATCTTACTTGACTCTCCAGCGGACTCTAAAAGCTCTCTTGTTTTGTGTTGTTGGTGATTGGTGATTTTGTTTTTTTTTTATGTCTTTCTTGACTGCATGAGCCTCCTTTTATACTTGTAATCACGTCTCTAGGGCTTGGAATGGGCTTTCCAAGTGATCCCACGCATTTTGGCCTCGAAAATCCAGATAAGGTAAGTTCCGCACGATGGTTCGACCTCAGCACACAGGTCAAACCACTGGCCGCAGGTCGAACCATTGGTCAAACCCACCTACTGGAAGTATTCTGCACTTGGTTCAACTTCTTGTACAGGTCGAACCACTCTGTCTTGGTCGAACCACAAGTCGAACCGCACCACTAGACAATTTCTGCTCCTGGTTCGACCAACTGTCAGGTCGAACCCCAAAGTCGTGGTCGAATCCATCTTCTCGCGAACTGGTTCGACCATGGTTCGACCTGATAGACAGGTCGAACCATTTAGTCGTGGTTGAACCCTCCTTCTGCACACTTTTCAATGCTGGTTCGACCTATAGGAGAGGTCGAACCCTCCTCCAATAGGTCGAACCCACCTCTCTCCTTGGCGGTTCGCGTGGTCTCGACTTCGTCTCTTCGATTCTTGGCACTTCCACTCCGATTTTGCTATGAAAACCACTTAAATAGCTCCACTAACACCTGATTCATGCTAATTCACAATATATATAGGTTTTCCACCTATTTCCACCTCAAAACTCTCAAAAACTAGCACAAAACATGATGCCAAACTCTTGAATTTACACACTCATCAAACCCCCAAACTTACATGTTGCTCGTCCCGAGGCAACCAAATCAAACCACAGGAGTCGTGTATAATTCACCAAGATCAAGTACAACACATATCACACATGCAACTTCATTAAATCAAACAAGTATTAATTGCTTCATATATATCACTCATGCAAAACCAATCCAATCACACACCATTCGGAGTACTAAGTAGTCTAGCTTACAAGATAAGTATTTATTCTCTTTCACTCAAGTGTGTGAGGCACTACATAGGTTAATATAAACACTCATATCAATCCATATTCACGCGTAACCATAAGCTTGGCAAAGGTCTCAAAAATCAACGTATAATCAACTCTTCACTAGGATCACAAAGGACTTGTTTTTGGGTTGTAATGTTGGCTCTTTGGAAAAAGGTAGGAAAATTTAGATAAGTAACTTAAGACACTAGTAGAGAGTTACCTTGGAGGTTCTCGAATTCTTCTTCTTGCTGTAATATCTCCTCCAACTTCTCCTCTTCTTCTCATGAATTTTTTATCTTTTTCGTGCATCAACATCATCTCTTTAAACAATTCGGGTACCGGTTTTAGGCACTACCCTTCTTCTCATGTATAGGCCATCAGCTGCTAAGCTTCATGCACCATGTATAAAAACAATCGGGGTACCAGTTTCAGGCACTACCCCTAAACAAGATTTAACCATATTCTTTTCATCTACCCATATTCTATCTTCCTTTTTCTTCTTGCAACACTTACTCACCTCAACTCTCTCTACCAATGAATAGGTTAATCAAGGCTCACGTAAAGGTTTATAAGGTTATTTACTTCGGCTACCAAAGAAAAGGTTTTTTAACGGCTCAACGGGGCATCCAAATGTTAATAAGATCATTAGGAAGGATAAAATTTGGCTAAGTAACTTAATCACAAAATAATGGCCTAAGATCATGTCCTAGCAATTTATCAATCATAAGTCTCACACAAGACTCCAAGCCAAGTTCTAGAATACATTCATATGAATAATCCTCTCAAGAATAAAACAATCATGATCAAGCATGATTATCAAGGCTCAAATCCTCACATAGGTAAATCTTAGTACTCCTCATAGCACATAACTAAGATCAATTCCACAAGAATTTTACATACTTATCAAATTATACATGCTTTTCATCAATAGAAATTAACACATGAACATATGAATGCACAAAATCAATAGCCCATAAACCAAATCAAATCATACATGTATCTCTACAGCCCAACTCATGCATCATAGAAGGATGGAATTAAGAACACACTTTCCTGGCTTGGTTTGACCTTGATTCGACCTGTGGAAGAGGTCGAATCAACTTCATCGTGGTCGAATCATCATTCTGAACACCTTCTCCTTCGGTTCGGCTTGGGTTCGACCTACTGACCAGGTCGAACCATATCGGCTTAAGTCGAACCACCATTCTGTAAGTTTCATGTCACCAGTTCGACCTTGGTTCGACTTGCTGAATAGGTCGAACCAAGAATGTCGTGGTCGAACCGCACTTCTAAAATTCTGCTATCACTGGTTCGACCTTGGTTCGACCTATTGATCTGGTCGAACCATCTTGCATGAGGTCGAACCACCTCTCTGGACAACTTTTGCACCACGGTTCGACTTCTTCAGCTGGGTTCGACCTCCTGGCACTGGTCGAACCTAGCTTGGCTTTAGTCGAACCACCCTTCTAAGCTTCAAAACTGAGTGTTCTTCAATCCCTACACACTTCAAACTTCAATACGAATCATTAGGTACCAACTAGAGCACAACTTCATCAAAAATTATTCCACAAAATATTATTTATCAGTAACTCCGTAAAAGAAAACACAAAACACCACTAAACATTAGGCAAGTTGTAAAAAATCGTCACATCAAAATCGATTAAAATTTTAAATATGGCGCAAAAATCAACTCCCCTAACAAACATCACAAAGAAAAGATTATACTATCGGTGCTTATTGAGGTAAGTACATCACACCCCCCAAACTTAGTAGAAACTACAGTCGAAACTAAGTTTGCAAAGAGATGTAATTGCCGATAAGTAAGCACTTCAAATATAAAATTTTTTTACTCACACGAATGAAATAAAATAATAAAACGGGAGGGAAAGCCCCCAACAGGCGCTCATGTTTAACGTCGGAGAGTCACGACGGTACCAACTCAGAAGACTACTTGATCAGAGGATGATCATGTCGCATCCTCACCTTCCAATACTTTCTCCCCCTCTTATTTTCCACACTTACCACCTTACCATTCTTATGCACCATACGATCAGTAGAATCTCCTTTCTCAAACTTTCTCTTCTCATTCCTGTCAATCTTCCACTCAATTTCGGAATAACTACTAACTCCATCAAGATCAAAGACAGGATAAGAACAAGAATAAGGACTTTCAAATTTGTTGGTATCCGGTGGTAAATTAGGAGGCTTCAAGTAGGCATCATCTTCTCTTCCTTTGTCTACAATCAGCCGCACCTTTCTCGCTCACAAAAATATGATCATTAGAATTACCTTCATCCCATGGCCGTGTAGACTCTTCCGGGTCAATCTTCCTCTTGAATTCCGAATCACCTGATGGATCTTTTTCATTGTCACCAAGATAAGCATACGTCAAGTGTTCCGGTAACGGTTTTAGCTCCTCTTTCTTTTCTTCCATCGGAGTGCTCTCTCTCTCCAACGACAAGTACTTCCTAGACCCTTTCGCTTCTTCAGCCTTAGCTTTCTCCAATGCATACCTAGCATCACCCAAAGCAAGTAAGTTCTCAAGATATTCAATACATACCTCGTTGGAGAGTCCGTCAAGCTCCGTAGTGGGATAAGTAAGAGACTCCATCAAACATGTCTCAAAAGGATCCTTTGATAGGATCAGAGACATATCCTCCTTCAAAATCTCCTCCACCACGTCAATACTATAACACTGAGACTTCATGGGCATCTTCATTGCTTTGTTCAAGTTGAAAAGAACTTCTTCTTTGTCCATCCGCAATCTAAGCTCTCCTTTTTGAACATCAATCATAGCTCCAGCAGTAGCAAGGAAAGGTCTCCCCAAGATTAAAGGGATATTATCCTTGTCATCTTCCATCTCTAGCACAAGAAAGTCCACAGGAAAGACTAGCTTCTCCACTTTGACGAGAACGTCTTCAATTATACCTTTTGGAAACGTCATCGACCTGTCTGCCAATTGGAGAACCACTGTTGTAGGGGTCAACTCCCCCAAACCAAGCCTCTGAAAGATGGACAACGGCATCAAATTGATGCTTGCCCCTAGATCGCACAAAGCTCGCCGTGCCAGCCCCTTTCCGATTTCACATAGAATAGTGAAGCTCCCCGGATCCTTCATCTTTTGCGGCAGCTTCCTTTGAATGATTGAGCTTCAATTCTCAGATAAATTCACAATTTCAATTCCGGTTAAGCTCCGCTTCTTCAACAATATGTCTTTAAGAAATCGGGTATAATACAGCATCTCCATGATTGCCTCTGAGAAAGGAACGCTCAAGCTTATCTTGTTCATTATCTCTGAAAACTTCTTGAACTTCTCTTCCAATCCCTTATTCACAAGCTTGTAAGGAAACGGCGGAGGTATCTTTGTTTTGGGAATCCCCCATTCATCACGATCAACCTTCTCCACTTTCTCATTTTCGGCTTTCAATCGCTTGGCTCTCTCCCACTTTTTCTCAGCTATTATCTCTGTACTTTGCTCTTTCCGAACCACTGGAGTAGCATCAACATCATCGAGAGTGTTCGGAGTAGCAAAAGGCAATTTCTGGAGGGGTTCGACAAGGGTTCGACCTGTGGAACAGGTCGAACCAGGCACATAATGGTCGAACCTACCTTCTGGACAACGGCTCTCTTTTTGAATTTGAGGTTTGACCTGGGTTCGACCTGTTGAGTAGGTCGAACCATGGGCACCTAGGTCGAACCGACCTACTGTACTCCTTCTATCCTCCGGTTCGACCAAGGTTCGACCTGTGTGATAGGTCGAACCATGACCGTCGTGGTCGAACCATTGCTGCGACAAAATAGAGTGATCCAAGTTGTGCGGTTCGACCTGGGTTTGACCTGTTGGATAGGTCGAACCATCATTGATTTGGTCAAACCGATATTCTGGAAAAACAGAGTGCTCCGAATTGTCAGGTTTGACCATGGTTCGACCTGTATGCCAGGTCAAACCATCTGCAGTTTGGTCGAACCGATGTTGCGATGCCTCCTGATCGTGTCCAGTGCGTTGGTTCGACCTCTCATGTATGGTTCGACTTTCAATGTTGGTCGAACCATGGTCGAATCTTGCCCTAGACATGTCCAAATTTGATTCCGGCCTCATAGGTCCCTCGTACTGCGTTTCCAACCTCAATGTGATGGCGTTGCAGGACCTTGGATTCTCAATACTTTGAGACGGGAACTTTCCCTTCTCAATAGTTTGAGTAAGCTTGTTAACACTTCCTGCCATCTCCCCCATCAGCAATGTAAGGTCCTTCACCTGCTTAGATATAACCTCATGGTTTGCATCGATTTTCTTTTCAAATTTGGCCTCAAGGCGGTTCACTCTTTCATCATTCTTGGCCATATACCTGTTCACAGTATCCTCAAGACCCAGTTTCCCTTCTTCCACCTTAGCACCCAGATCAACACCCATCGGAGGTTGAATCGCATTATTCGGATTGCTCCATGAGAACTCCGGCCTCCTAGGCTGTTGATAACCACCCGGGGGACCACGATTATTAAAGTTTCCTTGATAGTTCCCTTGGTAGTTCTGGTTTCCTTGATCTGGATACCTAGTCCCTTGAATACTTTGACCCATGGCATAGTGTGCCTCTTCCAACTCCTCTTGGATTGGTCCATCATTCTTCAACTCCTGCTGCATGATTGGTACGCGCTGAGATAATTCACTGATTTGCTTCTGTTGGGATTCAAGTAGCTTGTTGATATTGGACAAGCTAGAGACGATCTCATCTTCTCTACTTGTTTTCACCATTGCGTGTTCAACCTGAGCTACCTTCCCAAGGACATAAGTACCTCTAACTCTATCAGTTGGCCAATCCCTCGAATTCATTGAAATATCTTCAAACAACTTCTCGGCCTCTACGGATGATTTTGTAAGCAATGCTCCATTAGAAGAAGCATCCAATAACACTCGTGAATCATAGTCCAATCCATTGTAGAATATACTGATATATTGAGCTTTAGATAGCCCATGTTGAGGACACTTCCTAAGCATGTCTTTGAATCTATCCCATGCTTCATGAAATTTCTCACCTCCACCGATAGCAAATTGGTTAATGTCTTGCTTCATCTTAAACACCTTTGAAGGTGGCATGTACCTCTCCAAGAACTTTAACTGCAGTTGCTCCCAAGTGGTGCACTCAGCTGCGTTGATAGTGTCGTACCAATCTCTCGCCTTTTCAGTAAGCGAGAATTTGAACAAGAGGATCTTCCTAGCATCTTCATGTTCTCCTGCGTCTTTTTGAGTACTTGCATAGCCCAAGAACTTGTTCAGATGCTGCTGCAAATCCTCGAAAGACCCTCCTGAAAAGGAGTTTCTTTCTATCATGCTAATAAGAGCGGGATGAAGATCGAAAGCTGAATTAGTTCCCCTCGCTCCTAGAAGCCTAAAATTTCCAGCCCCATTATTTCTGAAAACCTCTCGGATGGCTAGATTATCCAGATTCGCTGCCATGTTGACTGTCTCTACTCCCGAATTAACTTCAGTTGTAGCTTCAATCGTCTGCAAATTCTGCTCGTCAACTTCAACTCCAAAATTCAGAGCATCAGTTGGATCAATAGTCTTTGCCTTGCTCTTCTTTTTCTTCTTCTTTCTTGACGATGCTCCGATCTCAGGATTATAGGGTTCAAGTTCACCTTCCTTTGATCTCGTGAGCATACACCTAAAAAGAACTAGAATAAAAATAGCAAAACAAGATAAATAGCCCTAATAAACTAGAAATAACAAAAAGATATTTTAAGTCGTCCCCGGCAACGGCGCCAAAAACTTGATGAGTGTTTTCTCAACACACAAATGTAATCCCCAAGTATGAAGGATATCAATTGTAGTTTCGAAGGTGACCAAGTTAAATATCGAATCCACGGGACGGATAAATATTACTTTCGTTATTTTCTAGTAATTATGACTATGTTGAGAATTGTAATTGTTGGTTTGTAAACTAAGTAACAATTAAAATAGCAAATAAATAACAAGAACAAGAGAAGAGTTGTTGTGATCAAATAAGATGATAGGTAGTTTGTCAGGCCATCCAGTTTCATTCGTTAATTCATACTTTCGTGTGTCGATGTCCGATTCTGCCTTGTGGTTTATGGACGCATCGCTAGACCATGCAAATCTATTCTATAGACACAAATAGATAAGCTTTTGACACGTGTGAGTATCCTCAGAGCAAGACGTATACTTTACCTCACTTTCTAGGTACTATCATAATCAATTATTTCCCGTGCACTTAGTACTCTAACCCGATTTGATCTCTCTTTTTAGGTACTATAAAGTTATACTCTTAGTCCTACTTGTTAACCCGAATTCAATTCAATTAACAAACATTCATATAAGAGGGTTCTAATAAAATCTCGGAATTCCTTCACTTAGAATTATAACAATAAACCCTGCTCATTAGTGAACGCACTCAATCAATAACCATGTTATGCATTCAGACTCTACACAATGATTATTGATGCACAAAACAACTATGAGTATGGATTAAAAACGCACAATCTTATATAAACTAAACCACAAGTAGTGTTGTACGGAGTATACACACGAAATACAAATCAACTCATGAAACCTTCATAACCCTAGAACTACCAAAGTGGCTCTAGCCCATGATTGATCTAGGAACAATCATGGTTAGATGGACCAATCTTACTTGACTCTCCAGCGGACTCTAAAAGCTCTCTTGTTTTGTGTTGTTGGTGATTGGTGATTTTGTGTTTTTTTTATGTCTTCCTTGACTGCATGAGCCTCCTTTTATACTTGTAATCACGTCTCTAGGGCTTGAAATGGGCTTTTCAAGTGATCCCACGCGTTTTGGCCTCAAAAATCTGGATAAGGTAAGTTCCGCACGACGGTTCGACCTTAGCACACAGGTCGAACCACTGGCCGCAAGTCGAACCATAGGTCGAACCCACCTACTGGAAGTATTCTGCACTTGGTTCGACTTCTTGTACAGGTCGAACCACTCTGTCTTGGTCGAACCACAAGTCGAACCGCACCACTAGACAATTTCTGCTCCTGGTTCGACCAACTGTCAGGTCGAACCCCAAAGTCGTGGTCGAATCCATCTTCTCGCGAACTGGTTCGACCATGGTTCGACCTGATAAACAGGTCGAACCATTGAGTCGTGGTCGAACCCTCCTTCTGCACACTTTGCAATGCTGGTTCGACCTGTAGGAGAGGTCGAACCCTCCTCCAACAGGTCGAACCCACCTCTCCCCTTGGCGGTTCGCGTGGTCTCGACTTCGTCTCTTTGATTCTTGGCACTTCCACTCCAATTTTGCTATGAAAACCACTTAAATAGCTCCACTAACACCTGATTCATGCTAATTCACAATATATATAGGTTTTCCACCTATTTCCACCTCAAAACTCTCCAAAACTAGCACAAACATGATGCCAAACTTGTGAATTTACACACTCATCACTATAATAATCTTATCTTCACTTAGTAATAAACATTCAGTGATTCCAGTATCTACACACTTCGTGTCAGTAGATGCCATCACTAATCATGTTCTAAACAACTAGCAAGTAAGATTCTATCCTTGTTCACTCCTTTTATGAAATTGGATTTCTTTTACCACATGTTTTGTCAGAAGTTTCCTACCATATACAACCTCTTGTAATTCAGGAGAAACTTACTCAAAACATCTAGGCAATTATGAAGAATAAAATTGACTTAGGTTTCCCCTTCAACTTCTATTCCATGTAGTTCCAATTCATTCATCAAATTTAATCATGACCTACCGCCTTTTAAATTACTCAAGTATCCGAAGAGTTACATGAGACCATAATATTTCTATGAACCTCTCATCTCTTCACTAGAGACTTTAATAGGCATCATGAGACGTCTTTTGTGAGAACACACATGTATTTTCTTAAGCAGTAAAATTCAAAACCAAGATTCTTTTCTAATCATCTAATTTGGACAAGTAAATATAATTTCTTTTAGTCAACCATAAGTGAAATAAAACTATTTGAAATTTAGAGAATCATAAAAAAATACACCGATCAAATCTTCGAATTTATCCATTTATATTGATTCCCTCAAAACAATATAAAATATAAATTCACCGACATCTCAAGCACTGTGAGTTTGCAAGCCACGATAATGTGGATGTTTACAAACCCGAATATTTACAAGAGAAGATTTTACCCATGAATTTCATTTGTCAACCTAACTTTATGACAAAATAATTAATAGTCGGTTCCTCTTTAACCATGCAAATAAAAGCAGTGACTCCGATGGGGAGGATACTTATTATTTACACCTAAGTGTACACCATTATTTGACCCCAAGTCCATTGCGCGAGCTTATGTGCCTTACAGATAGAGAAGTACACACGCGCTCGGATAACTTCCTACAGTCATCAATTATAAGTCTGTACAGTGATCCGCACATGAACTCATCCGATAGGGAGGAAGGTCTATGCCAACGCGCAAGTTCATATGCATCACATTACAAACATAATTATTTAAAGATGTCTGTCCCAGCAATCCATGAATAAACTCATCCGATGGGGAGGAAGGCTCTAATGCCGACGCGCAGTTTATTCACATCGCTAACAAACCAATAATGGAGGCCGCGGGAATTTTTTCCAATCCCCTCTCCCACTTAGTTATTCAACACCGAGGGTTTTTACATGCATATAATATTTAAAAATAAAATACGCATCCTAGCATGCTCATACTTCCAAATATATAACAATAATTGACCAATAAAACAATTATAGCAGTTATATATAAGGAAATAAATTGTCAAAAATAAGTTGACTTGATCAACACTCCAACATACATGCATATAATATACCAAATATAATACGCAATCTAGCATGCTTCTATTTAAGGCAATAAATCATAGAGAATCATGCATACATATATAACAATAATCAATTAATAAATCAATTATAACAGTTATATAACAGCAAATTCGATTGTTCGCCACCAATCACGAATGCGGACAACTGCGATGGGGATAGACCTCCCAGCAGCCTGCTCCACCACTCTGGCACCCTGCCCGATCATATTGTGAAGACTCACGCGGAACCTGATGCAGACCAGTCAAACTTGATGCAAACCCGCTCGAACCTGGTGCAGCATTGATCGAACCTGATGCAGACCAATCGAACCTGATGTAAATCCGCTCGAACCTGGTGCAGCATCGATCGAACCTGATGCAGACCAATCGAACCTGATACAGACCCCCTCGAACCTGGTGCAGTATCGATCGAACCTGATCAAGACCAATCGAACCTGATGCAAATCCGCTCGAACCTGATGCAGACCAATCAAACCTGATGCAGACCCGCTCAAACCTGGTACAGCATCGATCGAACCTGATGCAGACCAATCGAACCTGATGTAAATCCACTCGAACCTGGTGCAGCATCGATCGAACCTGATGCAGACCAACCGAACCTGATGCAAATCCGCTCGAACCTGGAGTAGCATCGGTCGAACCTGATGTAGACCAATCGAAACTGAAGCAGACCAGCTCGAACCTGGTGCAGCATCGATCGAACCTGATGCAGACCAATCGAACCTGATGCAAATCCGCTCGAACCTGGTGCAGCATCGATCGAACCTGATGCAGACCAATCGAACCTGATGCAAATCTGCTCGAACTGTCGCTAGTCCAAGGGCCTACTTGCAAGGAACCAAGTTCAGCCCAACGCACAACATCAAACTACACCAACTGTCGTTCAGGGTTCGCAACCGTAGGAACCTGGGAATCCAATCTCCACCGTCCATAAACTACTGTAAGTTTTGAACATGCTGTCCAAATTACAGGTCGATCCAACGGTTATTTTAGGAGAAACAACTCTATTCCCTCGACTGCGCATAACAGAATCGCCCCAAAACTGCTTCTATTTTCGGCGTATTCCCGATAACACAAAGCTCGAAATACGATCTTCACCGTTCAGAATGTACATCCACAAAATCCGAACGTGCTGACCAAAATTCAGCCTGATCCGACGGTTGAAACTCCGATTATTGCCTCTGCAATATCACTACGCTTGATTTTCTCTCAATTTCTTCCTTCCATGTGAAATTGACGAACAGATATGATATAGGGTATATTTCACATAGGGATATTCATGGTTTGCGCAGTAAAACCAAAATCCTAAATATGCGATCCTAATTTTGAAAAATTAATCACAAAAACCCTAGCCTAACGTGTCACGCTTCACCACGAAACCTCGCTCTGATATCAATTGTTGGCGCTTGGATTGTTTGTTTAACGAACCTGTTAGGATACCATGCGTTTCTATCATAGCAGAAGCAATAAAACATAGAAACGATTACCGTTCACCAGGGTATGTAGAAGATGAAGGATTCTCGCTGGCAGACTGTGCAGTCCCACGAGAATGGCCATAACTTTCTCGTCTGATGTCAGAATTGAATGATCTTTGTGCTCAGACGATCCTCTCTTAAACGTATTTCCGTCAGTATATTGATCATCAAATTCTGAGCAATGCACGATTTTATATAAATTTCGCAATGTGGCAGACAGCAGCAGCAAACTACCTTCTGATCTTCTGCCATATGTCCCAAGTCCGATCTCGACGTCGTGTGGGCGACGATCTACGAGACCTCCTCAATCTGCTCTCAACCCTCATCACACGTGAATAATGAATTAGATTAGGATTCCAGATAAGCTGAGGTGACTTATATACATGGGCTACAGCAGGGACCAGGAGGAGAAATTGGGTTGGGCCTCCATTGGGCTTAAGTATCCAAGTTTAGCCCAAAGCTTATACTTAAGTCCAATAATAATAATATATTTCACTAAAATATTATTACTGCACTGCCTTACCAATCCCAAAATTATGTTTTGGGCTCCTTATTATGAGCCCGTTATTCTCCCCATGTTTAAGATATACAATGTCCATTAATTAATTTAAGTTACTGACAACTCAATTAATTAATATATCATCCAAGAGTAGTACCACTCAACCTCATTATCATGCCGGAATAAATTCCACCTGCAGGGTTTACATGATAATCCTTATGAGCTCCTCAAGGGGACATCATCAACATATGATGGACACGGATTCCTTCTGCAATCAACAGCACACCATAGAGACATCACTACTTCCCAACTCATCGAGTTTATTGATTTAATTACATGTAAATTTCACCCATTGATGAATCAAAGAAATACATACTGCCCTACGTGTCGAGGTTATTGTATAGGGATTAAGAGCACGAACTTCCATAATAACTGAGATCAAGTTCTCCTATAAGTCAGTATAAGTCGAACGATCTCAAGCGGTCCTGCTCAATACACACAAGTGCACTAATTTGATTCTATAGCCAAGACAAGCTAATACCAAATCACACTACAACCATCCCGATAGAGAGTCCCCGTCTATCTCGGTTGTGAGCATCTGTTTATACTTTATAAGAAAACCGATAATATTATCTTCCGCGTGTTGTTGCACAACATATTATCTACAATATAAAGTAAGTGGACTATTGCATCGAACATATAAATAAATTATAAGATGCAATCATTTGATCATATGATTCTCATTTCAAATTAATTATTATAAGATTGTTCATACAAAAAAGCTAGACTTTTAGTATACAATCCAACAAAAGGGACGAAGGCTGGGCAGCATTGCTTCGAGGGTCTATTGCTTCCAGGCGGCGACTTGTGGTGCAAGTTACGGCATGCATCGTTGAACCTTCACTCGAGTCGAGCTTGGAACAAGGAAAAGACTCGGGTCGAGCTTGGTCGCGGCTGATGCCATGCAGAAGCAGATGCTACTCGACTCGAGTATAAGCAAAGGTTGCCACTCGAGTCGATTTCAGCTTTGCAGCGTGACATGACAGTTTTGGTTTTGGGGCGCTGTCCCAAACCCCGCGACCTGTCCAGTCAGGTCGATCCCTGTAACCTCACCTGGGAGGTCGAACCGCGCATAGTTGCAACTGCTCAATTTCATACTTGGTGGCGAACAATCGAATTCGCTAATATATAACTGTCATAATTGATTTAATTATCTAATTATTGTTATATATGTTATGCATGATTCTCTGTGATTTACTGTCTTATGAGCCGTAATAGGAGCATGCTAGGATGTGTATATTAATTGGAATATTATATGCATGTAAAGACCCTCGGTGTTAAAAAAAACTAAGTGGGAGAGGGGATTGGTAATTAATTCCCACAGCCTCCATTATTGGTTTGTAAGTGATGTGAGTGAACTTGCGTGTTGGCAATAGGCCTTCCTCCCTAATGGATGAGTTTATTCACGGATCACTTGTACAGACTTCATTAAATAATTATGGTTTGTAATGTGGCACATTAACTTGCATGTTGGCATAGACCTTCCTCCCTAATGGATGAGTTTATGTGCTTTTCACTGGTGCAAACATATAATTGATGATTATAGGAAGTTATCCGAGCGCGTGTGTACTTCTCCAACTGTAAGGCACATAAGCTCATGCAATTGACTTGGGATCAAATAATGGTGTACACTTAGATGTAAATAATTAGTATCCTCCCCAACGGAGTCACCACTATTATTTGCATGGCTAAAGAGGAACCGACTATTAATTATTTTGTCATGAGGTTAGGTTGACGAATGAAATTAATGGATAAAATCTTCTCTTGTAAATGTTTGGGTTTGTAAACGTCCATACTAATGTGGCTTGCAGACTCACGGTGCTTGAGATGTCGGTGAATTTTAATTTTATATTATTTTGAGGGAATCAATATAAATGGATAAATTCAAAATTTTGATCGGTGTATTTATTAATGATTCTCTGTAATTTCAAATGGTTTTATTTTACTTATTATTAATTAAAAGAAATTATATTTACTGGTCTAAAATTAGATGATTAGAAAAGAATCTTAGTTTTAGTTCTTACTGCTTAGAAAATAAAAATGTGTTCTCACTAAGGATGTTCTGTGATGCCTATCAAAGTCTTTAGTGGGGAAATGAGAGGTTCATAGAAATATGATGGTCTCATACGACTCTTCAGATACTTAAGTAAGTAAGAAAGGCAAGAGGTCATAGGTAAGTTGATGAATGAATAGGGAATGCTTGGAGTAAAAATTAAAGGGGAAACCTAGATCAATTTATTCTCCATAATTTGCCTGGAAGTTTTGAGTAAGTTGTACCTGAAATACGAGAGGTTGTATATGGTGGGGAACTTTTGACAAAACATGTGGCGAAGAGAAGCTATTTTCATCATGATGTGAATAAGGTTAGTATCTCATTCACTAGTCGTTGAAGCATGATTAGTGATGGCATTTACTGACACGTTGTGTGTAGATACCAGAATCACTAAATATTTATAACTAAGTGAGGATGAGATTATTATGTACATGAGTAAAACTACTAGAGTAGTGGTTGTTGCAGTGGGAGTTGTTTATTTATCTTACGATATTAATAAATGTTTTGTTTTGAGAAATTGTCTTTATGTACATTTTCATAGAAAGAACTTCATTTCAGTTTCTATGCAGTTACAGATAGATACTCTATTTCATTTAAATGACATGGTCATCATAATGAAAGATAAAGTTATAATCTATTATGGTACATTGGTGACAATTTGTAAACTCTTAAATCATGTTTATCCCACGGATGCAACAAATAGTAATTAATAACACATCTTCTAATCCTAATAAGAGAAAGACTCTTATGGAAATGGTTAGATAGATGATGAGTTATTTGAAATTATTAAATTCATTTTATGGGTATGCCCTAGAAAGAGTATTTCGCATTAATGTTTATCTGTTTGTGGGATATCCTAGGAAAATAAAGGGTGATTTATTTAGTCCAAAAAGATCGAAGGGTGATTGTTAACACAAACACTAGATTTTTTAAAAAATGACTATGTAATAAATCACAAACCTATGTGTAAATTGTTCTAAAGGAAGTGAGAGGGAAAACACAAAGTTTTAGTACCAATTGTACAAGAGGATATGCCACAAGGTAAACTGCAATGTTCGTCACGTCTGATATACAATTACGCATAGTGCCTTGTCGTAGTGGGAGGGTTGTTAGATAACCTGTAAGATATATGTTTTGGGAGAGTCGTGAGACTTGGTGCCTAGTAAACATGGAGTTGACCCACAGATACGATGAAGCACCACAAGATCGAAATGTAGAATCTTAGCAAAGTGTAATGAATGTTGAAATAGAATCGATGAATTCTAAATTAGATCTGGTGGCTTGTAGAACCACAGATGGTATGAAAGCCATTGGAAGTGGTCATATGAAATAAAAGAGGGTCATATGGTAAGGTGAAAACCTTGGAAGCAAAACTTGTTGCGAAAAGGTATACTCAGAAAGAAAGAGTTCGATTATGAGAAAACCTGTTCGCTGGTAGCTATGCCTAAGTCGATCTGGACTCTTTTATCTATTGCTACTCATATGATATATGAGGGATAGCAAATAGATGTCAAGACAGCTTTCCTGATTGGAAGTCTTGAGGAAAACATCAATATGAAGCAAACAAAGTGATTCATTGCAAAGAGCTAAGAGCATTTTGATCGTAAGCTTAAAGCTGTCCATCGATGATTAAAGCAAGCTTCAAGATTATGAAAATCCGTTTGATGAAAAAATCCAAAGATATGGATTCATTCAATGCGCGGATGTGTCTTGAGTATTGTAAAGAGTGACGAAAACATGGTGGTATTACTTGTACTATACGTAGATAGTATCTTGCTCATTGGAGACAATGAAAAAGTATTTTCGGGTGTATGGGTTTGGTTTATAAAGCGGTATGAGATGAAGGACTTAAGAGAAGCAAAATATCTTTTTGATCATGGTAATACGGATCACAAGAAAGGATGTTATGCTTGTCTCAAGCTTCATGAGATGATATGATCCTTATTTCTTTTAGCATGTGAATTTATCTAAGGAAATGTGTCTTGAGACACAAAAAGAAGATAAAGGTGATGAAAGTGATTCCTTATGCTTCAGCAAATAAGGAAGCTTAATCTAAAGAATGATATGCACGACAATGGATATCTATTTTGCCAAAGGCATGAACAAGGGGTATCAAGGTAATTTGAAATAAAAATATTGAACTGTGGTAACACATAATTTTGAAGTACCTAAAAAGGACTAGAAATTATGTGTGGACTTACCGAATAGATTCACTGCTTCTTAGGGGTTACATAGATTCAGATTTTTCAAATCAGATAGGGACCACAATAAATCCACCTCAAAGGTTATGTGTTTAATTTTAGGAAGTTGAGTCATAATATGGAGGAGTGTTATATAGAAATATATTTCAGACTCCGGACTCCATCATGGAAAGATGATAAATTGGAGCCTATGAGGCAGCCAAAGTATCTGTATGATTCTAGAAACTTCATGATGGACTTTGAAGTGTTTCTAAGTTTGCCCAAGGTTATCACAATTTATTTTGATGATAATGGTGCAGTTACAAACATGAAGGAATCACGAGCCCATAAGGCAATTAAACACATGGAGCGCGAGTACCACCTGTTACGAGAAATTGTATAATGAGAGAAATCGTATAACCTGATAAATCTATTCACAAGGACCTTAAGGCGAGAGCTTTTGATGGTCGTGTAATAGGAGTGGGAATCAGATGTATGGCGGAAGACATGACAGCATAGTCTTTTAGTACAAATGGGAGATTGTTGGATTGTATACTAAAAGTCTAGCTTTAGTATGAACAATGTTATAACAATTTATTTGAAATGAGAATCATATGATCTAATGATTGCATCTTATAATTTATTTATATGTAGATGTAATAGTCCATTTACTTTATATTGTAGATAATATATTGTGCGACAACACGCGGAAGATCATATTATCGATTTTCTTATAAAGTATAAACAGATGCTCACAACCGAGATAGACGGGGACTCTCTATTAGGGTGGTTGTAGTGTGGTTTGGTATTAGCTTGTCTTGGCTATAGAATCACATTAGTGCACTTTGTGTGTATTGAGCAGGACCGCTTGAGATCGTTCGACTTATACTAACTTATAGAAGAACTTGATCTCTGTTATTATAGATGTTCGTGCTCTTAATCCCTATACAATAACGTCGATACATAGGGTAGTATGTATTTCTTTGATTCATCAATAGGTGAGATTTACATGTAATTAAATCAACAAACTCGGTGAGTTGGGAAATAGTATTGTCTCTATGGTGTGCTGTTGATTGTAGAAGGAATCCGTGTCTGTTATAGGTTGATGATGTCCCCTTGAGGAGCTTATAAGTACTATCATGTAAACCCTGCAGGTGAATTTATTCTGGCATGATAATGAGGTTGAGTGGTACTACTCTTAGATGAGATATTAATTAATGGAGTTGTCAGTAACTTAATTAATTAATGTGCGTTATATATCTTAAACATGGGGAGACTAACGGGCTCATAATAAGAAGGAGCCCATAATGTAATTATGGGATTAGAACGGTAGTGCAGTAATAATATTTTAGTGGAATATATTATTATTATTGGACTTAAGTATAAGCTTTGGGCTAAGCTTGGATACTTAAGCCCAATGGAGGCCCAACTCTAATTTCTCCTCCTGGTCCCTGCTGTAGCCCATATATAAGTCATCTCAGCTATTCTAACCCTAAGAGAGACACGCCTAACACATGAAGAGGGTAGACGAAACAGCAGATTGAGAAGATCTCGAGGATCGTCGCCCACACAACGTCGATATTGGATTTGGGAATATAGCAGAAGACCGGAAGATTGTTTGCCGCTGCTATCTGCCAACTTGGACGATTTTTAAAAAATCATACAGAAATTGAAATTCAACGTGTGATATACTGACAGAAAGTCACCGAAGAGAGGATCATTTTAGCGTGTAGAGCACTCAATTCCTAGATCGGATGTGAGAGTTATATCTAAAATGATGAGGCTGTGTAGGATGCCGGCGAGAATTCATCTTCTCCAACATACCCTAGTGAAAGGTAATACGTTTCTTATTTTCCTACTTCTGCTGACTGTTAGAAACATATGGAACTCTAACGGTTCATGTTAACCAAACGATCGAATGACAACAGTACTAAATCAACATCACCAAGCTCGCCAAAGCTAATTTTAGTGTTTATCCACTCTTCCAAAAACATTTCCCTTTCCTCCTTCAATTCTGGGATAGAAGTTCTGAAATAGTTTAGCACCCTCAGAAAAATATTTTTAAAATAGATGAAGTATTAGTTTATATAAATATATATCAGCAAGTACATGAATACAGAGAAAAAAAAGACATGCATATAGGCTTTTACTTTCTTACCTCTAGTGTGCTCAAACCAAATATTTACTCTTTTCATCTTGATGGCTTTCAGATGTTTGATTCATGGAAAGCCTCAAGCTTAACATAACAGATCCACACCTTTAAGTATTTCGTGCAGTTCAAACCCTCTCATATGAAGCTCTAGTTCATTTATGTACAGATTCAAATATTTCAAAGTCAATATATACATGTAACAAAAAGTAAGAATATCAATGTGTATTTATTATCAAATTATAGCTACATATAAAGAGACCAGATCAGTTCTTAATTCTTAAATACAACTATATATTCACTGGCAAAAGGTGACTCTGATATGAGTATAGAATAAAAAGAGATGAGAAGTACATGTTAGGTAATCAAAATAGTGGCAATAATGTAGAATTTGATACCATCAACACCTAATAATTCTAATAAGAGCTTATAACAAACTCTAGTTCTAAAACAATAAATTATTGAAGGATATGATATTATCAATACTACCTTGTGACAGGTG
This sequence comes from Pogostemon cablin, assembly GCA_023678885.1. Lineage (NCBI taxonomy): Eukaryota > Viridiplantae > Streptophyta > Magnoliopsida > Lamiales > Lamiaceae > Pogostemon > Pogostemon cablin. Next base: position 8,921,906 of record CM042999.1, on the reverse strand, counting down.
ATGAGTGATATTTTTACCTAGACTTTAGTGTCTTTTGATATCCGTTTTCATAGTATTTTATCCATATTTATGTGTTATTTGGTTGTATTTTATGTATTTTTGGAAATATGTGAAAATAAACTTAAATGTATGATTTTCAAGAAAAAATAGATTCTAGATGTGAAAAGAAAGACGTAAGAAAAAACAGAGTTCAATTCGGAGTCCAAATGAGAAAGTTAATATTAAAATGGTGTGCCACTTTTCATGACTTGTAACACCTTCAAAAATTGAACTTTTTGTCAGTTCTTTCAATGTATAGAAAGTCAAGAAAGAGAGGATCGTATGAGTATAAGAATCACTCAAATCGAAGATCGAATGTGGAAGTTATGCACAAAACGGTGAGACTGCGCTGCACCTACTCGACCCGAGTATGGAGCTCGACCTACCAAGCTCGACCAATGTACCGAGCTCGACCCGAGTTCGGTCAAAAGTGATTTTTTTGTTCAGTACGTCTTCCAGAAAGTTCTAGGCCCACAAATACATCATTTGACGTAAAAATAAGACAGAAATCATTTCTGGATCCAATCTACACAAAATTCACACCATTTTTCACACACTTTCCCCTCCATTCCCTCTACCTTTCATCCATCCATTCACACTTGATCTCCTCCATCAAATCCACCATCCAAGTGATCAAGGAAGCAAGGGGGAGGGAGAATTGCAAAGGGAAGAAGGAGATCACCATTGGAGCTATCCAAGGGAGTTTTCATCAAAACTTTGTATTGAATCCTTATTGTTTATCATGGTTTGTAAGGATTTTTAATTTCTATGTTGAATTCCTCGTGACTATGAGAGGCTAATCTCCTTTGTGAGATTAGCTCCATGATTGGTGTTTGATAATGTAGTTTTTGTGCAATTGGATTTTAATCTTAATTGGGCATTTGTGTTATTTCTATCATTGATATGAATTGCTTGATGTATATGTATGATTTGTGTGATTAATTATCATGGGAATATGATTAGATTGAGAGATCAATTATGTATTTATGATAGTTTATTGAATCATTTCATCATACACTTCATGTGCATTAATTTAGAATGAGATAGAGATATCCTTCTAGATTTAGAACTATTTGATAGAACATTTGATTAGGTTAATCAAGAGATTGGTTGATTATGTGAGGAGAACCAAGCCATTAGTGAATTCATAGTACCTTAAAAGGGAATATTGTCTATGATTTAGTACCTCATTAGGGAACTCATAGAGTAATTACTAACTAGTGGGTTGTTCACTTTGGTCTCGATCCTTTGTGCTTTGGGAGCTTTATTGAGGGCCTACATCCTATCCATCTCGAGAGAGAGTTTAGGTGGAATTAGTGATCGCTTCTATGCATGCTATATCTATGAGAGATTAGAATTATTTGCATGATTACTTGATTATCTATGCCATGATTTTTGTTAATCTAATCCTTGCATCATTTGGAACCCAATTTATCTTGCGTTCATTTTATTATTTGCATTAGAGTAAGTGCATTCATTTGCATTCTTATCCTCCATCTCATTATGCCATCCCTATAAATCACGATAAACTTGAGATCGCGTAAACTATAGTACCTTCCTTCCTGTGGTTCGATAAATTCTTTAATTGGTCATCCCTACTATATGACGACCAATCAACAGGGCAAGAGATTGAGACAATTCTATCCATCTTATGCTGGTCTTGATGATGTTATGCTCCATAAGCCCATCATAATTAAAAGATACTTGATTAAAATATCTACTCTAACCAGGATATGGTATGTATGTTTCAAAGTGTAAATTCACAAACATTGTTCTTGTGCGAATTTTTTTTCTGAAGAAAGTAAAAGATACACTAATTAATCTAAATACAGATTAGATGAGGTCAGAGTAGGGCATACTTGCCAAGGTAATGCTGGAGAAAACCATTGGATAGAATGGGAGCAGCTGAGTTAAGAAAGTAGAAAGGAATTAATTTTCCTGAAACTTTAGGATCGGAGAATGAAATGGAAGGGAGATACCACAGACCTGAAAAGAGAACGCTGCGGAGAAGGAAACACTTCTGTCGGAAAATCAATCAGTCAGCCAAAAATGGCTTCTTTCTTGGTGAACGATTATCAGCAATAGTAGTGCCACTGGTCTTCTTACATTTTTCTTATCAGGAGAAGACGACGTGGCTAAAAAAGAGGGGGTAATCTCTTTTATTAAAAATTCAATGAAAATCGAGGCATTAGAGGGAGGTGATATTTTAGAAAATAGCACTGACACTATGGGAGCACAAAATGTAGGCATCAAATATTTTCTTCTTCCACAGTACTCTCATTGCCTAATGTTAACGTTGACATTTATTTTTTACACGGAAATTAAGAGATTTAATATTTTAGTGTGTACTGAGGTGAAAAAAATAATATTTAATGTAAAGTGGGTAGTTGTATTAGTATTGTGCGTGAGCACTACGTGGAATAATTAATTACTTTGTGTGGGTCCAAGTTGACAAAAATAAAATATAAACCTTAACGTAGGACCTCCCAAAATGGAAAACGTAAAACTTAACAAGAAGCAGATAGAGTATTTGACAATAAAATAATTTATTTGATAAATTGAACAGGCGAACATCAGGTAGTAAAGGCGGAGTATTAATTAATAAGGTCATTACTACGATCAAGGAAGTAAAAAATAGCAAGTAGTTGGGATAAATATGGGATAAAATATTTTATAAAGACTTCGTACTTTTAATATACTAGAATTTATAGACGTGATTCGTATGTCGCAAGCACCTAATACTTTGTAATTGATTTTTTAATTCACCATTTGTTAAAATTTACCATGTGTAAGTTTCATTATCATCAGATGTGAATCAGAGAAGAAATAATTCGAAAAAAATAGAAACATTAGTCAAAATACAGATACACAAAAATGTAACAATGGATACAACAGTAAAAGATTAAACAAAAAAAGACTACACGTATCCCAATGAGCAGTCAACATTCTTGCAATTGCAACTTTTGCTTATAAAAACATTATTATATACTTCCTCCGCCACAAAGATCTTGACACACTTTTCTTTTTGGGTTGTCCCACAGAAATTGATACATTTTCTTTTTAAGAATATGGGACCCATACAAAAATAATTTATTTATTTACATGGACCCACACCACATCACACTCACCACTAATACAACTACCCACTACACATTAAATATTATTTCTCTCACTTCACTTTACATTATATTATTATACTCCTTAATCTCCGTGCCCAAAAAAATGTGTCAATATCTCTGGGACAGAGGGAGTAAATTAGAAAGCAGGTGATCCTCTTTTACTTTTTGGTTTCAAAACCAGCTACAATTTGATTCTAAGTCCTAAATTCCGAAGAAAGAAGAAAAAATCATACTTATGATGGTATATAATATACAGATGGAGGCTTATTACAATCAGAATAGTTGATTATTGATACCTTCAGCATCAACCTTGATCTCAAAAGCTCCTCGATGGGTTGCCGACATACAGAACACTTATTCGATTAGAGCCTTAGTTCCTTGGCGTAGTCGATGCAGAGATTGTGTGTGATAAATTGCACGCTAAAGTGTATCCAGCCTTAAAGAAGAATTACAATTACATTGTTCAACTGTCAAGTGTCAAATATATAAGCAAAATACAAAATCATCATTTACATGATGTAACTTACTCTGATAATGCAGCATCTCTACACTTTACAACATCTCAATTTCAAATCTTATATAAAGAAATTTGGCATGGTTGATCATCAGCGGATCAATGGTGGTTGCCCCCATCAAACTTAACATCTGTAATTTCTAAGTTAAAGACAGAACCACAAAAAAATAGGAATTCAGTAAAAGTATTTAGATTTTCACAAATGAAAAGCAATTAGCCATCTACAATTTTTCTTAATGAAAAACTTAAGAAATTCAGATAGTGAATAATGATCTATTTATAATTGTATGCTCCTCACCAAGGGAACAAACCCAAGGTATCACAACTCTGCTCACTTAGAGAAAATCAAGAACGAATGAACGTGAAAAACCACTATCAAAGCATCAGAATGCTTTTGTGCGGTAGCATCATGACACTATAATATGATTCAACATAACCACACTGTCAAGTTTATGAAAATTAATGAACAAAGTCAAAAGCTTTCAATTCTATAATTTCCATGATCTGAGTGTTGTGACATTAAGAATTTATAGATCATAAATCTAAAGTCATCAAAACTCTTACTTGGATGGTATTATGTGCAATGTATTGCTCTGTTTTTGTGAAAGCTAGCATAAATACATTCCCAAGATACTTGACTAAGACCTATAATTATCCCCCTATACAGAAATTAAAATTTTTATTAGATCTTAATTAACTTATGAGTAGTTAACAAACTTTTGTGTGTATATTGGCATCATTTATGATTTTGATGTTGGACTTATAATGCAAGCACAAATAATCATGACAATTAAAAAAATATTACAAAACACACATGGGGTTTTTTTAAAAATAAATCACTTTAATTTTCTTATTTTTCAAGTCTCTCTCTCTCTCTCTCTCTATATATATATATATATATATAGTGTTCTTAGTAGCTTACAAATGAGGAGCCTTAGCTATATCTTTATTTTTCTTTTGGAAGCAGCAGAAACAGTAAAAATAACCATAACCAATAGCAGATGCTATAACCACAACAAGAAATAAAATAAATAAAAAGAAAAAAGAAGAAAGAAAAGAAAACTAATTAAGCATTTGTACCACCATGTGAGGTTAGCCTTAAGGATATCATCTTTCCATGTTCGATTGAGACATGTGTTCTTATCAACAGTTAATATATCCTTTCTTTTAGTTTTTAAATCACTATGTGTGATACTCATGCTTCTCACTACTCATGTGCCAATATAATTTAATTGTGATTTATTGCATTTTTATACTTATGTGATAATTATGTGATAATTGTCTTCACATTATTTATCTTTATATTTTTATTAGATACATCCATTATAATAATGGTGACACAATGTGAATTTATATGGGCATAAATATTTACATGTATTAATTTAAATATATAATTAAATTGCATTATGTGTATAAATACATTATTTCTTAATTATCAAGTACAACACATGTTCTCGTAATAATAATGGTAATAAGAAAATATACATGTATGTGTATTAATTTGTAAATGTATCATATCTTATTTATTAAGTATTGCACATTGTTGAGTGTGTATGCTTGACATACTAAATCAACTTAGGCTGTTGCACGAATGGATGGATGGTATCACGTGTCTATGAATAATTAGATGAAATGCATAGATGCATAGGACATTAAAATCAGCTGGAAAAGCCGTTACAACGAGTAGTGGCAGTTGAATAAGCAAAAGGGATGTATGTATGAGTAGTCTGTGTGGAGCTGGTATTTGATGCATGGTGGAGATCATCTTGGGTAGTTAATGGCTATTTACTCTCTATTATCCAATGTACAATAGATTGTTAGTTGATTCAATTATCAAGAAGAAGTTTTGACAGCTAGTTTAGCCCATAAAATGCCCTATCCAATCAGCATAAAAGGCCAAGCTTCTTGTGTTTACAGATTAGTTCATATAGCCTGTGTTGTGAGCTTTAGGATATATAGATCCATTGTAAAGCAACTCCAATAATAAAAATCTCTTTCTCTCCTCGTGGATGTAGGTTCTTTATGAATCGAACCATGTAAATATATCTTGTAATTCTATCGTTTTACACTTTCAATCACACATATAATCATACAAAGCAGAATGAGTCTTGATCAGATTTTGGAGAGTCAAATCCTGACAATTGGTGCCGTCTGTGGAAAATCAGAAGCTGCAGTCATACAAGATGAACACCACCAGGTTTGATATTGGAAAGTTTTCTGAGAAAATCGACTTCAGTCTTTGGAAGTTGAAGATGAAGGCGATCTTGACTCAACAAGGGCTGATTGATGAACTAATGCCACCTCCACTGGCAAAGATAGAGTTCATCAAAGATCCTCAAACAGCTGGATTGAAAGCAAGAGGGCACATTGATGATGAGGTACTTCGAAAAGCACACACTAATATCATTTTGAGTTTATAGGATAAGGCATCAAGAGAGGTAGCTCAAGAAATGACTGCTATTGGTGTTTGGGATAAGTTAGAATCTCTGTACATGGTTAAAATGTTAGCAAATAGATTACATATTAAACAAAAGTTACATGCATACAAGACAAATGATGAAAAGCCTATATTGAGTCAAGTTGATTAATTCATAAAGATTTTAGATGATCTTGAAAATGTTGAGGCTAAAATAACAAAAGAAGAAAAAGTACTCATGTTGTTAAAAACACTTCCAAGATCATTGCAAAACTTCAAAGATACCTTGTTGTATGGAAATCAAGGCACTATCAAGTTTGATAGTGTTCTTCTTGCACTCAAGTCAAGAGAGTTACAAATGGTATCTGAAGGTGTTACAAGTTCAGGTGGAGAAGGCATGTTTGCTAAGCGTGGAAATCATAATAAAAAGTAAGCCCAAGGAAGTAGGAACAACAAGAAAATAAATTCTAGTTTAAAGAGAAAAGATGATGAAGATAGTGATTCACAGGAAGAATCTGAGGTTAGAAAGTGTTATTACTATCATAAACCGGGGCATTTCAAGAGGAATTGTCTAAAAGTAAAGGCATCCGATGTTAGAAAGGAAGAGAGTTCCAAGAACAATCTTGAGAGCCAAGCAAATCAAGTCATGAATACGAAAGAAGTTGCTAACAATTTTGATGGGTTTGGATATATCTACACTGAGGCATTGTCGATTACATTGTCTATAAACTCAAGTGAATGGATTCTAGATTCTGGGAGTACTTATCTTGTGACATTAAGGATGGATTGGTTCCATGAGTTCGAGGAAAAAGAAGTCTTGGTTCATCTTGGAAACCATCAAACTTGCAAGATAAGAGGAGTGGGATCAGTGTTGATCGAGTTGTCTGATGGTAATGTTAATCTATCAAACGTGAGGTATGTGCCTGAACTAAGAAGAAATCTGATTTCTCTTGGAATGCTTGAGTCTTTCGGTTATGATTTTAAGTCTCAAGGTAGAGTTCTCACTATTTCAAAGAATGAAAAATTAGAACTTCAAGTTACAATGAGTGATGGCTTATATTTTCTGAATGGCAAGACACTAATTTCAGAAAATTGTGGTGGAGAACCATGTATCAGTGCAAAATGATTGTAAGTTCAGACAAAGGAAAGCTCACTTGATTGTGGTAATGTCTCGAAGCTTGAGGTTTGTGATGTAACTACGGTAAAGAGATAGGCTGATCAGGTTCAACATGGAGTAGAACAAGTGATTATCAAGGTATCTACCACACTTGAGGTGGACCAACCAAGAAAGGAAGGGTGGATTAGGTTGAAAAATCAGATTAGAAGCATAAAATGTCCAATGATGCACTAGCACTTATGTTGGAGATGTTGGATTATATACTAAAAGTTTAGCTTAGGTATGAACATTGTTATAACAATTTTTTTTATGAAATGAGAATCATTGATCAAATGATTGCGTCTTGTGATGCAATAGTCCACTTACTATATATTGTAGATAATATGTTGTGCGACAACACGTGGAAGATCATATTATCGGCTTCCTTATAAAGTATAAACAGATGCTCACAACCGAGATAGACGGAGACTCTCTATCGGGATGGTTGTAGTGTGGTTTGATATTAGCTTATCTTGGCTATAGAATCACATTAGTGCACCTTGTGTGTATTGAGCAGGACTGCTTGAGATCGTTCAACTTATACTGACTATATAGGAGAACTTGATCTCAGTTATTATGGATGTTCGTGCTCTTAGTCCCTATATAATTACCTCGACGCGTAGGGCAGTATTTGGAATTCTAATCTTGCGCCTAAAACACGTGAGAAAAGGGAGAGAAAGCAGATCGAGGAGATCTTGAGGATCGTCGCCCACACGACGTCAAGATCAGACTTGAGAATACAGCAGAAGATCGAGAGGTCATTTTCTGCAGCTGTTCAACCTCTACATCAACCCTGGTGAAAGGTAATACGTTTCAATCTTATTGCTTCCACTGGATTAGAACGCATGCAACCCTAATGGTTCACATTAACCAAACGATCGAATGCCAACAATTGGTATCAGAGCTTTAATTTTGTGGTGAAGTGTAACACGTTAGGCTAGGGTTTATGTTGATTATGTGATTTAATTTTGAATTAGAACCACATGAGAATTAGGGTTTTTGGTGTAATATGATTGTACCTGGATATTCCCTATTGTATTGTCGATGATTGTATGTGTTTGCGAAACCTATTTGTGAAACCTGGAAACCCATTCATCGATGTCACGTCTGGAAGATGATGGAAACAATGCACGATTGCAGCTGGAAATCGAGCGAGATGCTCGGAGGCTTGATGAGGTGCTCAGTTTGTGGACTGAAGCCGGGTGTGCTGTAGCTGGAAATCGAGCAAGGTACTGAACGAAGGGCTGAGAATAGCGCCCAGTGGCGCGCTCGACATGGTGCCCAGTTTGTGATGAGAAATCGAGCACGGTGCACATTGAGGAGCAGGTGTTACCGGGAAAAAGAGCACGTGTAATCGGGGGACATGACGGGCTCACAGCCGGGTACAATGCACGATGGGCTGCACGACATAGTGCCCATTCGCACACATGGAGACGAGGATACCGGGCGTGTTGCTGGGCACTTTGGCCTGAAGCGAGAGTCGCGCTCATTGTCTTGCTCAGTAAGATGCACGATTATGGATTTTGTCAAGTGATATTGCTGGACGCCGAGCACCTCAGAACGCAGAGGATTCAGGCGTGGCGCCCTTTTCGAGCAGTGCACCGGGCACTGTTTTAAGAAGGTGAGCGGGTCGCACGATTGCTGGAGCAGGCTACCGGGCACAGATTCATGAAGACGAATGTGTGAAGCATGATTCTGGGAAGTGTGACGGGCAGCTCGGCTAGTGCCGGGCGTGAAATTTTTCTTCTGGGCAGGCTGGCGAGCGGATAGCCTGGCGGAGCGCTCGACGTGGTGCCCAGTGGCGTGCACGATTACAAGGCATGGACGCATGGGGACACATACGATCGCCGGGCATAGGCACCCATTTCGTGCGACGCAAAGCGAGCAGGGCATCGGGCGAGACGCTCAGAAAGTGTCATGCGGTATGCTCAATGTTGGCGGGTGGCTTGCTGGTAGGTGGTTGTGCAAGCTGGCGTGAGCGCTCAGATCGAGCAGAGGCATTTCAGGCAGCTCGAGTTAATAAGTTCGAGTCGTGTCGCGTTGCTGGAACCCATTCATGCTTGGAGGCGAACAATCGAATTCACTGTTATATAACCATTCATAATTTGATTTAATTATTTAATATTATTATATATTCTATGCATGTTTTCTGTGATTTACTGCTTTGTTTGCCGTAATAGGAACATGCTAGGATTGCATATTTTATTATGAATATTGTATGCATGTAAAAACCATCGGTGTTAAATAAATAAGTAGGAGAGGGGATTGGTAATTAATTCCCGCTGCCTCCATTATTGGTTTGTAAGTAATGTGAATAAACTTGCGCGTCGGCATTAGGGTCTTCCTCCCCATCGGATGAGTTTATTCATGGATCACTGGAACAGACTTCATTAAATAATTATTGTTTGTAATGTGATGCATATGAACTTGCGCATTGGCTATAGTGTCTTCCTCCCTAACGGATGAGTTAATATACGGCTCACTGGTACAAACTTATAATTAATGATTGTAAAAAGTTATCTAAGCGCGTGTGTACTTCTCCAACAGTAAGGCACATAAGCTTGGGCAATGGACTTGGGATCAAATAATGGTGTACACTTAGGTGTAAATAATTAGTATCCTCCCCAACGGAGTCACTGCTATTATTTGCATGGCTAAAGAGGAACCGACTATTAATTATTTTGTCATAAAGTTAAGTTGACGAATGAAATTAATGGGTAAAACCTTCTCTTGTAAATGTTCAGGTTTGTAAACGTCCACACTAACGTGGCTTGCAGACTCACGGTGCTTGAGATGTCGGTGAATTTTAATTTTATATTGTTTTAAGGAAATCAATATAAGTGGATATAATTCAAAGATTTGATCGGTATTTTTATGTGATTCTCTATATTTTCGAATGGTATTATTTCACTTATTGTTAACTAAAAGTAATTATATTTACTGGTCCAAAATTAGATGATTAAAAAGGAATCTTGGTTTCGATTTTACTGCTTATATATGTGTTCTCACTAAAGATGTTCTATGATGCCTATTAAAGACTCTAGTGGAGAGGTGAGAGGTTCATAGAAATATGATGGTCTCATGCGGCTCTTCGTATACTTGAGTGAGGTTAGAAAGGCAAGAGGTCATGAATAACTTGATGAATGAATTGGAAGTACTTGGAGTACAAACTGAAAGGGAAACCTAAATCAATTTATTCTCCATAATTTGCCTGGATGTTTTGAGCAAGTTCTACCTGAAATACAAGAGGTTGTATATGGTGGGGAACTTCTGACAAAATATGTGGCAGAAGGAAATCCAATTTCATCAAGATGTGAACAAGATTAATATCTCATTCACTAACTGTTAAAGCATGATTAGCAATGGCATCTACTGACACATTGTGTGTAGATACCAGAATCACTAAAAGCGTGTAACTAAGTGATGATGAGATTATTAAGTACATGGGTAATACTACAAAAGTAGTGACTGTTGTAGTGCGAGTTGTTTATTTATCTTATGATAGGAATAAATATTTGATTATGAGAAATTATCTTTTACGTACATTTTCATAGAAAGAATTTCATTTCAGTTTCTATGCATTCACGGATTGGATACTCCATTTCATTAAAATGACATCGTCATAGTGATGAGGCATGGAGCTATAATCTGTTGTGGTATGTTGGTGATAATTTGTACACTCTTAAATCATGCTTATCCCACGGATGCAATAAATTGTAATTAATAACGCGTCTTCTAATCTAATAAGAGAAAGGAACCTTTGGATATGAACCAAACATACCTTTTGGCATCTTAAACTAGGTCATGATTGCCTTTTTAAGGCAAAGGGGTGTAGAGCCAAAGATATGTTTGAATTGATTCATTCTGATTTATGCGGTCCTGAGATTATCCCCATGAGAGGTAGTAAGATATAATTTTGATGCACCACAAGTCTAAGTACTATGATTAATTCAAAAGTACATGACCCATGCAGTGAAGGGTCATCAAAAATATATCAAGTGATTTACAATTTAATGGTGGTGGCGAGTACCTCTTAGGATAGTTTGAGAGATATTTATTAGAGGTTGGGATTGAATCCCAAGTTGTCAATACCGGACAAACCCCAGCCGACTAATGTAGCGAAAAGAAGGTATAGGACTCTTATGAAAATGGTTAGATAGATGATGAATTATTTGGAATTACTAAACTCATTTTATGGGTGTGCCCTAGAAACATCATGTCGTAAGGATGTTTGTCTTTTTATGGGATATCCTAAAAAAATGAAGGGTGATTTATTTAGTCCAAAAAATCGTAGGGTGTTTGTTAGCACAAACACTAGATTTTTGGAAAATAACTACTTCATAAATCATAAAGCCATGTATAAATTGTTCTAAAAGGATGTGAGAGGGAAAAACACAAAGTATAGTACCAATTGTACAAGAGGATATACCACAAGGAAACTACAAAACGTGATACGTCTGATACACAATTGCATGTAGCACTTTGTCATAGTGGGAGGGTTGTTTTATAATCTGAAAATCATGTTTTGGGAGAGCCGTGAAACTTGGTCCCTAGTAAATATGAAATTGACCAACGGATACAACGAAACACTATAAGTTAAAATGCGAAATCTTAACAGAGTGAAATGAATTCTGAAATTGAATCTATGGATTCTAGAATAGGTCTGGGTGCTTGTAGAACCGCGTAATGGTGTGAAAGCCATTGGAGGTGGTTTTACAAAATAAAAGAGGATCAGACGGTAAGGTGATACTTTGAAACAAGGCTTGTTGCGTAAAGGTACACTCAGAAAGAAGGGTGAGTTCGACTATGAGAAAACCTATCTGCCAGTAGCTAAGTTTAAGTCGATCCAAATTTTTTTATTTTATTGCTACTCATTGAATTATGAGGTATAGAAAATAGATGTCAAGACAACTTCCGTGATTGGAAAGTCTTGAGGAAAACATATATGTGTAGTAACAAGAATGATTCACTACAAAGAGATAAGAGCATTTGGGTGTAAGCTTAAAATTGTCCTTTGGTGGACTAAAGCAAGCATTAAACTCAAAGTACATTCATTTTGACGAGGTAATCTAGTAACATGGATTTAATCAATCACTACACAAAATTCGCTGATAGACATCACCAAATAGACATCGGATATTCTTAAAAACTGATGTCTTATCTTTAAAAACTGATGTCTTTTCTAAAGCCGATGTCTAATAGCCAAAAGGGAAGCTGATAGACATCGGTTTCTATAAAAAATGCGCTGATAGACATCGGTTTTTATTAACCGATGTCTTTCCAGCGATGTCTATTCATAACTCTTAAAAAAATCCGCTGATAGACATCGGTTTTTACAACCGATGTCTATTTCATAATGTTTATCCGCTGATAGACATCAGCTCTTTAAAAAATGTGCTGATAGACATCGGTTGTTACAAAATCGATGTCTATTTTCCGATGTCTTTTAAAATTCTAAATTAAAATTTTTTTGTTACTCCTGGGATTCGAAACCTTGTCTTCAAATTTCAATTCTCTCATCCAAACCAATTGCCTGCTTGCTTTCGGTTGAAACTTTGAAAACCGATGTCTGGCCGCCTAGGGTTTTCTGTTTGGTCGCGTCGATTGACGACCACCGCTCCAGATCTGGTTTGGACAACCGCCCTTCTCCATCAGATTGCTACCGGTCGTGGTTCTCCTCAGTATATATGGTCCTCAACCAACGCTATTCTTCTCATCGATTTGGGAATCTCTATATCCATAGATTTTTCACGAATCCTCCTTGTCCCGTCAGCTGCCGCACAGGGTTTTCGGTCGTGGACCTCTTTCCGTCGGCCCGTTCTGTGATTCAAAGGGTTTCCGGTCGCGGCCTCTTTGCGATGGCCCCTGCCTCTTCTTTTGATGTATTCTCATCGATCTGGGTATCGATTTTCTCTACTGCCCTTCGCTGTTCTCGCTGCTAGGTACTTTATTCCCTGAGAAAATTACAGAAACCGGCAGGCACCGACCGCCGCACGGCCAATACCGCTGTCAATGGCAACTTAAGGGCTAACCTCTTCTCATAACATTATGCCTCCTGCCTCTCTGTTCTCGGACACGCTGATCCCTGCTGTCAGCTGTCCCGACTTCTCTCAGAACCATGGGTGGCTCCTCACGCCAATCTGCTATCAACCCCTGTTCTAGGTCCTCTCTGTTTCATCACTTCGCTTCTTGCGATCCTTCCACTCTAGCTCCGGTAAGTTTTCCTAGCCGTTGTTGCTGCCTCGCTATTCTCTGACAGAGAATCTGCTGAAATCCGTTGTGGCTCTTTCTTAGTTCAAATCTCCGACAGCTTTATATTCTGGTTGAAATTTACTGAAATCCTGTTGCAACAATTTTTATTTTACTAAAATTTTAAAATACAAACAACAATGCTTCAGTAAATGATAAAGAATAGAATATTATCATAGCTGATTTCTGGTTTCTCTTATCAGAATTATCCTTCTCAGCGTCACCGAAATTACGAAGCACGAGTTTTATCAGAGCTCGTCCACATCCTCGTAAGAAGAAGATCATACGTGATATTTAACCAGCTATGAAGATAATATTTTCGTGAGTTATTTATTTATTTATACACTTGCAATATTTATATCAAGTTAACCAAATATTTTGATTATTCGAGGACATAGCTACCCAGATTGGCAGCTTGGGGGACAATACTTCAAGCTAGGAATGAGTTGTTATGTGTGTGGTGTGTTTTTGCTAATCTCTGCTGAATTTTCGAATTTATTTCATATATTCTAACTGAATATGAATGCATAAGTTACTAATTGATATTGTTTTGCTTTTATTTAGCTTATTAGTCAGAGTGTTTGTTTAGAGAATCTTGCATTTAAGCTTGCTTTGAATTTAGGTACTAAGGCATCTATGAATTTTATATTATTCGTAGCCTTGCAATGTGTTTTTTCTTTCCTTCACTACATTGAAAGGGAAATCATAAACTACTCAAATTTGTTCCATTTAAATTACTGTGATGCAAAACCATTTTTCAGCTGCGGTCAGTTACTCAATTGTTTGTCAACACTATTTTTGAATTTAAAAAAAAAAATCACATGCAGATTGGTCATGTGGCTAAATTCAACGTGTATTGTTAATTCCTTGTTTTTGGCTTCCTTAATCAGTTTTCTAGAAGTTATGGTGCTGAATATTATTCTAGTTCTATAAAACTGCTGGTGTTGATGTTGGTTGTTGAATTTTATATATTACTTTTGGTTTAAAACAACTCATTGCACGTATAATTTCAGAATCTACATTGTTCTCCTCGGGTTCTAAAGAACCCGTTCTTGAGTTTGATTTTGGAATCTTGGAACATTGTTAAATGCAGTTTGCAATCTTGGGTGATACCACGATACAATATTCATTTAAGTAATGTCTTTTATTTCGTTATTTTCTTCTTGAAACTGTGTGTGTAATACAAAGGTTCTCATTTATTTGGTCATATATATGTATGCTATTCAAGTCAAAATCAGTTGAATGCATTGGTCCTTCAATCCACAAAAAAGGAATAAGAACCTCACTTGCCCTATTATCACCATTACTAAAGATTGGCAACATGAACACCTTGGTTGTGATTGTAAGCTGTTTGCTTGTAATGTTAGTCTATCCTATGAAATTTGTAATACTTGAATTTATAATACTTTTTTGTTAATGTTTAGCTTGCAGCAAGTAATTTTCATCATGCAAAGTTTCCTTGCAACAAATTATTTTCACCATGCAAAGTTATAATACATTAGCTCAAAATTTTGAATTTTTCAACAATTTCAATAATTTTTTTCCTAATATTTTGTCTTTGATGTGCTTTTAAAGGATTTAGTTCTTTCTTATGAATGAATAGGCATACTTGTTGCTGCACTAAAGGTGATCATTGTAAATTTTCCTCTTAACTCATATATAGCTCATATACTCTTTAAATTTATATTATGAAAAATAATAGCTTTTTTTTTTTGTTTTGATTTTTCTAATTCCCTTGTTTTATATGTTTACTATATATATCAAAATTTTTAAATAGATTGGTATAATAGATGCATAGATTTTATGCACAATGTTGAGAGGTTATATCATAGGAAAGACTAGGACAATATAATACTAAGCAAAATCTTGTAGATGTATTCCATTTTGTGTATTATGATGACAAATTTACTGGTTGAGAAATATTTGTTTCACTTTTGGTAATATGCAATGCCTGCATAGATCAGGTCCTGAAAGTTTTTATTGCATTATAGTGCAAACGTTTTAAGTAATTTTCTGATTTGATCTTTCAAATTCTTGCAGTTTCTGAATGGGAGAAATGATGATTCCATGCTTTCTCTGAGAAAGATTTGAAGTCTTGTTACGTGGATTGGAAACATTAGGTTGATCGTCTCTTTTTTTTCTCTTTGTTTGCTTTTAGCTTAAAGTTTTGAGTTATATTGCATTGTTGGAGTTAATTTTATTTTAATAATAATATTAATTTATGTATAAAGTTAAATAAAAATAAAAATAAAAGTACGAAAGACATCATGTAATAATCGATGTCTTTTGATGTGAAATTGATATCTATATGAGAAAAAACATTGGTGAAAAAACGTTGTGTTTTGGTGCGAAAGTGATGTCTTTTCTTTAAAAGACATCGGCTAAAAACCGATGTCTTTTAGTTTCAATCGATGTCTTTTCTTCGATAGACATCAGTTTATAAATGATGTCTTTTGTTTGTAACCGATGCCTTTTCTTGAAAAGATATCGGTTTATAAACGATGTCTTTTGGTCAAAACTGATGTCTTTTCTTGAAAAGACATCAGTTGATAAATGATGTCTTTTGGTTGAAACCGATGTCTTTTCTTTGAAAGACATCGGTGAATAACCGATGTTTAAAGGTTGCAACTGATGTCTTTCCAAGAAAAGATATCGGTTAAAAACCGATGTCTATCGGCGCCCACTTACAACATCGGGGGCTTCAACATCGGCTGCTTGGTGAAATAAATATCGATTTTTAACCGATGTCTATCAGCGTTTTTGTTGTAGTGAATGCTCGGATGGGTCTTGTGTATTGATAAGAGTGACGGAAACATGGTGGTATTTCTTGTACTATGCGTAGATGACATATTGCTTATTGGAGACAATAAAAGAGTATTGTCGGGCGTATGGGTATGGTTGATAAAGCAGTATGAAATGAAGGACATAAGAGAAGCGAAGTATATCCTTGTGATCATGGTGATTACAAGATAGGATGTTGTACTTATCTTGAGCTTCATGAAATGATACAATCCCTACTCGTTTTAGCATGTGACTTTATCTAAGGAAATGTGTCTTGAGACACAAAAAAGATAAAGATGATGAAGGCGGTTCCTTATGCTTCGACGAATAAGGAAGCTTAATCTAAGGAATGCTATGCACGAGATTGGATAAATGTATTGCTAGATGCATGGTCAGTGGGTATCAAGGTAACCCGAAACAAGAATGTTGAACTGTGGTAAGACATATACCTATGTACCTGAAAAGGACTAGTATTTATATGTGGGATTACCAGACAGATTCACTGATTCTTGGAGGTTACATAAATTCAGATTTTTCAAATCAGATAGGACGGCAGTAAATCCACCTCAAGGTTATGTGTTTAATTTTAGAAGTAGAACCATAATATGGAGGAGTGTTATATAGAAATATATTTCGGACTCCATCATAGGAAGATGATAAGTTGGAGCCTCTGAGGCAGCCAAAGTATCTGTATTACTCTAGAGACTTCATGATGGACTTGGATATGTTTTCTGAGTTGCCCAAGGTTAATACAATTTATTGTGATAATAATGGTGTAGTTGCAAACTTGAAGGAATCACGAGTCCATAAGCAATTAAACACATTAAGCGCAAGTATCACCTGTTACGAGAAATCGTATGATGAGGGGAAGGTTGTTGTCACATAGATTTCATCGGATGATAACCTAGTAAGGCGAGAGCTTTTGATAGTCGTGTATTGGGAGTAGGAGTCAGGTGTATGGCAGTGGTTTTGACAGCATAGTCTTTTAATATAAGTGGGAAATTGTTGGATTGTATACTAAAAGCCTAGCTTTGGTATGAACAATATTATAATAATTTTTTTTATGAAATGAGAATCATTGATCAAATGATTGCGTCTTTTGATGCAATAGTCTACTTACTTTATACTGTAGATAATATGTTGTGCGACAACATGTAAAAAAAATATTATCGGCTTCCTTATAAAGTATAAACAGATGCTCACAACCGAGATAGACGGAGACTCTCTATCGGGATGGTTGTAGTGTGGTTTAGTATTAGCTTATCTTGGCTATAGAATCACATTAGTGCACCTTGTGTGTATTAAGCAGGACCGCTTGAGATCGTTCAACTTATACTGACTATACAGGAGAACTTGATCTCAGTTATTATGGATGTTCGTGCTCTTAATTCCTATACAATAATCTCGACACGTAGGGTAGTATTTATCTCTTTGATTCATCAATGGATGAGATTTATATATTAAATCAATTAACCCGGTGAGTTGGGAAATAGTATTATCTCTATGGTGTGCTATTGATTGTAGAAGGAATCCGTGTCTGCTATGCGTTGATGATGTCCCCTTGAGGAGCTCATAAGGATTATCATGTAAACCTTGTAGGTGGAATTTATTTCGGCATGATAATGAGGTTGAGTGGTACTACTCTCAGATGAGATATTAATTAATGGAGTTGTCAGTAACTTAATTAATTAATGAACATTGTATATTTTAAACATGGGGAGACTGTCGGGCTCATAATAAGAAGGAGCCCAAAATGTAATTTTGGGATTAGAGCGGCAGTGCAGTAATAATATTTTAGTGGACTATATTATTATTATTGGACTTAAAGTGTAAGATTTGGGCTAAGCTTGAATACTTAAGCCCTATGGAGGCCCAACTCCAATTTTCTCCTCCTGGTCCCTGCTGTAGCCTATAAATAAGTCACTTCAACTTATTTGGAACCCTAATCCTATGCCTAAAACACGTGAGAAAAGGGAGAGAAAGTAGATTGAGGAGATCTTGAGGATCGTTGATGAGCGTTTTCTCAACACAAAATTAATCCCCAAGTATGAAGGATATCAATTGTAGTTTCGAAGGTGACCAAGTTAAATATCGAATCCACGGGACGGATAAATATCAATTTAATTACGTTCTAGTAGATTATGACTATTTTTAGAATTGTAATTTTGGTTTGTAAATTAAGTAATAATTGAAACAACAATTAAATAACAAGAACAAGAAAATAGTAGTTGTGATCAAATAAGATAGTAGGTAGTTCGTCAAGCCATCCAGTTTCATTCATTAATTCATACTTTCGTGTGTCGATGTCCGACTCTGCCTTGTGGTTTATGGACGCATCGCTAGACCATACAAATCTATTCTATAGACACAAATAGATAAGCTTTTGACACGTGTAAATATCCTCAGAGCAAGATGTATACTTTATCTCCCTTTCTAGGTACTATCATAATCAATTATTTCCCGTGCACCTAGTACTCTAACCCAATTTGATCTCCCTTTTTAGGTACTATAAAGTTATACTCTTTATCCTACTTGTTAATCCGAATTCAATTCAATTAACAAACATTCATATAAGACAGTTCTAAAAAGACTTCGGAATCCCTTCACTTAGAATTATAACAATAAACCCTGCTCATTAGTGAACGCACTCAACCAATAACCATGTTATGCATTCAGACTCTACACAACGATTATTGATGCACAAAACAACTATGAGTATGGATTAAAAACGTGCAATCTTATATAAACTAAATCACAAGTAGTGTTGTACGGA
This sequence comes from Pogostemon cablin, assembly GCA_023678885.1. Lineage (NCBI taxonomy): Eukaryota > Viridiplantae > Streptophyta > Magnoliopsida > Lamiales > Lamiaceae > Pogostemon > Pogostemon cablin. The sequence goes on along the minus strand of CM042999.1, from coordinate 8,902,859 downwards.
GTATACACACGAAATACAAATTTAACTCATGAAACCTTCATAACCCTAGAACTACCGAAGTGGCTCTAGCCCATGATTGATCTAAGAACAATCATGGTTAGTTGGACCAATCTTACTTGAATCTCCAGCTACACCTCTGTCACCACCCTCCGGATGGATCACCAATCTCTTCTCTTGTCTCCTCTTATTGTTCTCGCATCGTCGTTCTTCATGATTCGTTGTGTTTTCTTGACTGCATGAGCCTCCTTTTATACTTGTAATCACGTCTCTAGGGCTTGGAATGGGCTTTTCAAGTGATCCCACGCGTTTTGGCCTCAAAAATCCAGATAAGGTAAGTTTCCGCGTTTTGGTTCGACCTCGTCAAACAGGTCGAACCACTGGCCACAGGTCGAACCACAGGTCGAACCCTGCTACTGGACACATTCTGCACTTGGTTCGACCTCTTGTACAGGTCGAACCACTCCCTTACAGGTCGAACCTCAGGTCGAACCACACTACTGGACAATTTACACTCCTGGTTTGACCAACTGTCAGGTCGAACCCCAACGTCGTGGTCGAACCCATCTTCTCGCGAACTGGTTCGACCATGGTTCGACCTGATCAAACAGGTCGAACCCCTTGAGTCGTGGTCGAACCCTCCTTCTGCTATTTCGCAATGCTGGTTCGACCTGTAGGAGAAGTCGAACCCTCTTCCAACCAGGTCGAACCCTACTCTTCCCTTGACGGTTCGCGTGGTCTCGACTTCGTCTCTTCGATTCTTGGCACTTCCACTCTGTTTTTGCTATTAAAACCACTTAAATAGCTCCACTAACACCTGATTCATGCTAATTCACAATATATATAGGTTTTCCACCTATTTTCACCTCAAAACTCTCCAAAACTAGCACAAAATATGATGCCAAACTTGTGAATTTACACACTCATCAATCGTCGTCCACACAACGTCAGGATCAGACTTGGGAATACAGCAGAAGATCGAGAGATCATTTTCTACAACTGTTCAACCTCTACATCAACCCTGGTGAAAGGTAATGCATTTTAAATTGCTTCCGCTAGATTAGAAATGCATGGAACCCTAACGCTTCATGTTAACCAAACGATCGAACGCCAACATGAGACTCTTGAAGCTAAAATTTGTGAAAAATCCATCAAGTGTAAGTGTAGAATGATGTATACTACTATAAAAGCATGTGCAATCAAGCTGAGAAACAAGGCTTGCAACGAAAGAAAGGAAGGAAGCTATAGCAAAGTTGAGTCAATTTCTAAGTTTAAGCCATGCTTGAACTTAGTGAGTGCTTGTTAGTATTTTTTCAAAATATGTTGGATGGGTTGTTGTTCCCTTTAAAAATAGTGGTAAGGTTGTTTTCTCCTTAAAAGTAGGAAGGTTTCTATTTCATGAAGAGCAGTATGGGAGAGCAAGTGAATTGTTCTTGTTGGATTTAGTCTTTAGGTGGAGATTGTTGAGTGTGTATGCTTGAAATACTAAATCAACTAAGGCAGTTGAACGAATGGATTGATGGTATAACAGGTCTAAGAATATTTTGATGAAAAGCATATAGATGCATATGATATTAAAATCAGCTGGAAAAGTTGTTACAACGAGTTGTAGCAGTTGAATAGGCAAAAGGGATGCATGTATGAGTATCTGATGTGGAGCTGGTATTTGATGCACGATGGAGATCATCTTGGGAAGTTAATGGCTAATTATTCTCTATTATCCAACGTACATTGTTAGCTGGTTCAGTTATCAAGAAGAGGTTTAAATAGCTAGTTTAGCCCATAAACTGCCCTATCCAATCAGCATAAAAAGGCCAAGCTTCTTGCTGTTTACAGATCAGTTCATATAGCTTGTGTTGTTAGCTTTAGGATATATAGATCCATTGTAAAGCAACTCCAATAATAAAAATCTCTTTCTCTCCCCGTGAATGTAGGTTCTTCATGAATCGAATCACGTAAATACATCTTGCAATTCTATCGTTTTACACATTCAATCACACACATATAATCATACAAAGCAGAGTGAGTCTTGATCAGATTTTGGAGAGTCAAATACTGATACACGTATATTTATAATGGATAATAATAATAATAATAATAATAATAGCAATATACTATAAATAGTAATTATTATATTTAGTAAATAGGAAAGGTGGTGGGTTTGCTAACCTTTACTTCGTCAATTCGCCTATATATACAACTACTCATCCCTATTTGGCAATTGAAATAGAAGTCCAGCAAGAAAAAAAAAAGAAAAAAAAAAGAGAGAAGAGGGAGGAAGAAAAAGTGGGAGAAAGAAAAAGAAGAAAAGAGATAGAAAAGAGAAAGAGAAGGAAGAGAGGAGTGTGCCAGGATGGGAGATATGTAGTTACATTTCTCACGAGATTTGTGGTATTATTATTACTATCGTAGTCCAAGTAAGTAGAAGTCCAACTACAATGCATAAACATATTGTGTGGAAATTATTTGTGATTAACATGTGATAATGATGTTATGAATTATTTGTAATTTGTTTAATTACGTTACGAATTATTTGGTATTAATTTATGATACAAGCTGTGAATTTATGTGATTTGTGCAAAGCAGGTTTCATATGCAACTAAATATTATTTGTAAATTATTTGAGATAAATTTGTGATATAAGTTGCAAATCAATGTGATTTGAAATAATATCATTATCCTATATAGATCTGTGTGATCGAAAACTGTTGATTATAGATCTACGTGACCTAAGAATATATCATTTAAAGGATATGTGTGATTCGGGTTGAAGTTGGTATTCTAAAAATAGATCTGTATAATTCGAGATGAAGTTGTTATTCCAAAAGTGTATCTGTGTGAATTGAAATTAAGTTGTTGTTTTATTTTGATTAAATATTGATATTAATGTCGTAAATGGTTTATGATGTATATTTAATTACCTTGGTTGTATACAATGCATAATCATGAAAAGGGTTTTCCCCAAAATTAATAAGATACTAATGGTGTGTGCGGCCACTATATATGCACTTTTTCAGGGATCGAAAAAATTGATCCAACACTTTGCGTGTCACTTTATTTAGGGATCGGATAAATCGATCTGACACTTTGCGTCACTATATTCAGGGATCAAAAAAATTAATTCGACACTTTGTGTGTCCATTGAGCTCATTTGGGATGCATATCATAAGTGTGTCGTGGTGATACCACTACGTGAACAATTTTTAAAATAAAAGAGACCAACTAGAAATATTAAAAAATTGACGATATAAAACTAAATGCATTTTCATGCACTGGCATGCATTAATATTTCTACTTATTGAGATTTTAACTCACTAGTTTATGTGTTGTAGGTGAGCCTGTTGATTATTGAGTTTTATGATGTGACTGTGCAAGCTGTGGAACTCCCATAGGGTTTTAAGCAGATGTACATAGATGACGACCTGTTGGGCTAAGCCATGGGTTTATTTTGTTTCCGCTTATATTTTGTTATGTAATATAATAAGTATTGTCACAAGTTTTTGGATTGATGTGTTGTCAGAAATATGTTACTTATGTTGAATTACATAGTGATGGCTTTGGTTATAATTATATTATGTGAAAAAAAATGCAGTTCATATAATAATGATGTTTATAATAATTAGGGGTCATTTGGTTGGGTTGATTAGCTAGGTATTGATGCAGTCTACCACGTAATACCACGTTTGTCTCGATGTATTCATAATTCCTATGACCCGGTATTATTTTGACCCAATATTAATAATACTTTTTCTTTAGTATTGTATATACCACCTCAAGAGGTGGGATACACAATACCACAATTTAATACTTATGTATTAAATGTAATTTTATTATTATACCCTTATCCAATAATAATATTAATAAATAATAATTAACCTTAATAATTAATTAAGAAAAATTATTAAAATTTATAATTAAATAATAATAATAATTAATAATATTAATAATAAATAATAATGATAATAGTTAATATTAATAAATAATAATAATAATAATAAATAATATTAATAATATTAATTAATAATTAATAATAATATTAATATTAAATAATAATAATAATTAATAATATTATTTTATTAATAATAATAATTATTATTATTATTAGTAATAATAATAATAATAATAATTAATATTGATAGTAAATAATAATAATAATAATAAATAATGGTAATTAAAAATAATAATTAATAATATAATTATTATTAAAAAAATAATACTAATTCTAACACTAATAATAATAATAATAATAATAATAACATCAACAACAACAAGGATAAATACGTCATTTTATTTATTATCTCATTTGTTAATACTTAATAACAAACATAAAATAACTAATAGCTAGTTATCAACAATCTCATTTTTTCATAATACCAAACAATAATACAATTAATCACAAGTCGAACAAATCACATTATACACAATACATTTATATCACATACCTACAAGCAAACGACCTCGTAGTATGTAAGGTGGGTCGTACGTATCATCACTATGTGTCTTCCTTTTCCGTAAGGTGGGTCGTACGTATCACTATGTGTTTTCCTTTTCCATTTGAATTTAAGTTAACAAATTTTTACTGATTAAAGTTCTCTAACATACATAGTCTAGCAATCTTAAGATTAATAAAAAATGTAATCGCACACAGAAGAATCAGACTAACCTTCCAAATCGATAATTTGAGTTACAGCAGCAGAGGAAGCATTACTTTTTACATCTTCAATACCTTATTCTAAATGAACAATATAAGGATACTTTGTCATTCATGAGAAGGTAAAACTGAAAAGAGAAGAAAGAAATTATTAAATTTGCTATTAATTGAAATAACGACCAGAAGAAGTCACATGAGAACAGAAAATTAACCTTGAGCCCTTACAAACTGTAGAAAACCTAAAAACATGGGATCTTGAGGATTAAACTACTAGTCAACTTCATCTGTTAATTTAAGATACCACATCTGATCAACTCTTATAAACAATGTAAAGCCAAATGCAGAGATGAAAGAGATCAGAAGCGTCATATAGGAAAGTAGATAGATGACACAGTACATATTCCTCTCGACCTGGCTCTCTTTTAAGAGATCTTACTGAGTTTCGTATGCATTCCCACACTAAATTAAGGAATCCACTCATTCCAATAGTTTAGTTCAATAATGAGAGCATAGACAATTTCCGTAAACCTGTTAATAATAGAAATCTGATGCAAACAATAATTATCTAGAATAAAATGTATTAATATCAGTAAAAACTTGAAGCGCTTTATTGCAGTAGTAACTCTTACCGAAGTTCTGAAGTTCCTGAGATTTTGGGGCCCTAGGCGTAGAGCTGTCAAAACGGGTTGGGCCCATGGGCCGGCCCGCCCCCGCCTCTAAAAAAGGTGGGTTAGGCCGTAAAATTTGCAACCCATTTGAAGGCGGGCCTAAACGGGCTTGGCCAAACGTGGCGTGACTAGGCGGGCTCAACCCAAACGGGGGCAGGTTGGCCCGTTTGGGCTCGCCGTAATTTTTTTTTTTTTTGCAAATGGTAAAGTATTTAATATTTCAAATATTTGTTATTCATTTGTTAAATTTTTTTTAAATGATGAATTGAATCATAACATGAATATTCTAAAATCTAAACATTTTGTACCATAGATTAGTATACAAAAAATGTAAATAATTTAAAATCCTATTTTGCTTGATTTTGAATTATTTTTAATTTTTGAAATTTTAATATATAAATGTATATTTATGGATTAGAAACAAATGCAAAAGTGCAAATTATAAATCTTTAAGATATTTAATCATTTGAAGATTGACATGGATATAATCATATAATTGATCAACATGAAAATTGAGATGTTTATATTATGATGTTATGATGGATGAGTTTTGAATAGACTTTATAATTATGCTTTTGAGCTTTGTGATTGGCCTTTAGAACTAGTAAATTTTTATGATTTAATTTGTGTTATTTGAGGATAATTAGAATTACATTGTTTTATTTGAGATTCTTAAGAAATATATAATTAGTAAACTTTATGTTGTTTGATTAATGATCTTTGTTTATTTATGTTTAATTGTTCATGGAGCTATTTTGTAAAATCTATATTTATATTTTAATTATTTAATTGCTATTATAGATTTTGTAAGAGCATCCATCATTTTAGATATTTTATTTTCAAATAATGATAATGATAATTATAATTTTGCAACGTCCATTATTTTGATATTTTATTTTTAAATAATGATAATTATAATAACGTCTAAAAAAAAGAGGCGGGTTGGCCCGCCATAACCAGCTATCCGCCTTTAAATGGGTTAGGCCTAACAATTCTAGCTAGTATCCGCCTAGGACCGCCCCGCCTAAGCCCGCCAAAAGGCGAATTGAGGTGGGTTTTGGCCCGTCCCGCCCCGCCGGCCCGTTTCGACGACTCAACCTAGGCGAAATAAAAAAAATGCCCCAATCATTGAGGCCTTCATTCGATAATAAGCTCTTATTATTCACCGATTTAAACAACTTGCAATAAAAGTAATACATCGTTTTTGTACTTTTTGAGTACACAAGCCATTTTTTTTATCTTGATTCTCACCATTTGATAATTTTCTTATGTAATGTGTGTATGAAAAGTGTTTAGAAAGTTCATCTTTAGGAAATTTGAGATCATTTTCTCTTCTAAGACATTCATCTATCAATATATCTCTAATTTTATTATGTTGTCCCAAGTTCTAGGATCACATATAACCTATAATCTTCATCATCTAGAATACTTACATGTTTTTCAATTTCATTATCAACATTTTCATTGTTGGCAACTTTTTCTCATTTAAGTCTATTTCATCGTCAATTACTCTAAGTAAATTTCTTTTCATCATTCTTATTTAACTCATTTTTATTCTTAATTCCCACCATATTCATATCATGTAACTCATTACTATTTTTTAATTCTTCTCGCTTATTTCTTACATGTTCATCATTTTCTTTTGAAGAACTCACTTTATAAATTTATCAAGAGCACCTCTTTGAGAATTAGCACGTCTTTTTTTTCTTTTTTAATAATAGCTAGTTAGATAACTTCTGTCAGTGTGCACAACAATACTAAAAAAAGAGAATTAAGAGGATTGAATATTGAATTGTTGATGAAATTCGTTACGGAGAATTAAGGGAGAGATAAAAACTCGATAAGAATGAGAATCGTAAAAACGTTTACTAAAGGTTAGACTTATATATGCTGAATACTAAATCAACAGGTCATAAATTAACAAAAAATAATTAAGATTAAATTATAAAAATTGAAAAGAGAAGATATGTTGTCGAACGATCATAATAATTAAGAATACAAAATAATTAATATCACAACAGTAGATAGGCTGGGTATAAAACGATCATAGTATTAAGATTACAAGGGTATACCGGCTGGGAATACTAAAAAAAATACAAGAATACAACGATTCAGTAGTCAAATTTATTTAATAAATTTAATAGGAAAAGAATTTAAAAATAGTTTATATATATTATGGGTTTAATTTGGCGCTTAGATTTGGACGCTTAGATTTGGAGGGCATGTGCTGTCGACCTTCTTGACTATGCTCAAGGCCGACTGGGAATACCGCTCAACTTCAGGAGATTTGTCTCCTAATGCTTTCTCCAGCTTAAACCCCGTGCTTTAAAATTTCTAGGTTTTGATTTTGCAATTAAAATTTCTAGAACTAAACAGATATCCAAAAAGTGAGAATGAAATTTGGGATTTTGAATGGAGGAAGAAGGGTAAAATAGTAGATACCTATATTCTTTAAGTAGACTCCAATCTTAGCTATTTAGTCACTCAGCTGATATATATACGTATGCGCTAGTGTAGCCTATCGCCGATATATACACGACATCTTCATCGCCGGATCTACTCCTGAACCTCAAAGGCTCAAACCGCAGTCGTCTTATATTCTTTAACAACTGATGGTGAGAGTGTGAGACGATTCACATTATATGAATTAGTCATACGTTAATTTTCTATTCTATATAGAGTGTTCCATAAATTTAATTAAGTTTACATTAAGATTCAAGAACATGAACATAAATATTAATTAAGGGTAATGATGTTAAAAATAAAATTAAGTAGGATAGGATACTATTAGGATTAGGATATTTATAATAACTTTTGGTAAAATAATTATATTTTCTTATTAAAAAAAATAAGATAAGCAAAAACAAGTAAACTTATTTGTGCAGGTTTGTGTGAAACCGTCTTAAAAGATAATTTTACACTTTTTTAAATAATTATCACTTTCGCTATAAAATGTTATCACTTTTTATTTATATTATAAATTGATCATTAAATAGCATTATCACTTTTCATTAATTTAGTATCACTTTTTACTATAAAAGTTATTACTTTCTAATCGTCACAGTTCCGAGTTTTGCCAACTTACTTTTAATGTAGAAGGTAGAGTAAACCGTTGAAAAATGAATTACTTTATCTAGTGTAAATTTACATACTACTAAAGATGACCTTATAATTAATTTCCTTAATAATATTCATTTTCACACTCGGATTTCAAGGTTTGAACCAAGTGGGCATTAACCCTAAAATAAAATGCAAACTATTGAGTGATTTAAATTACTCCTCCCGTCCTAACTTCAACTTCACACTTTCCGTTTTAGTCCGTCTCAAATTCAACTTTACACTTCCATAAAAAGAAAAAATAATAAACTAATGTCCCTCTAACATACTTTAATTTCAAATTTGTCATCACCTTTTTAATATACATAATACTCCCTCCGTCCCTAGGTAAGAGTCTCATTTTATCATTTTGGTTGTCCTACCCAAAGGATCTCATTTTCTTTTTTTGACACATGGGACCCACCCACACCCACTAATACAATTAAAAATAGGGTCCACACATCCACTAATACAACTACGCACTACACATTAAATAATAATACTCCTTAATCCACGTGCCCAAAAGCAAATGGGACTCTTACCAAGGAACGGAGGGAGTGTACTTTATCATTTATTTATTACCCAAAAATATTATATTATCCTCTAAGTTAAAAAGTAACTTTTCTTAAATTTCGTATTTACAGTAAACGTGAACTTGAATTTGGGATGGAGAGAATATTATATTTCCATCAAGACCATGCATAATTGTGGGCCGAACCCGGTTTTTATTGTACCTTATCTTATTAGGCCCATCCTAGTATATCATGGCCGATCAAACTATCAGGCCAACTTATTTTGGTTTAATTTTATTTTTTTTATCAAAGAATAATTTAAATTTCAGCTACTTCTATATGTATAATAATTATATTACATTTGCTTTTTGCACGTATATTAAGAGAGATAATATTTTAATGTGTAGTGGGGTAAGAGAAATAAAAATTAATACATAGTGGATGGTTGTATTAGTGTTGTGTGTGGATCTTACATGAAATAATTAATTATTTTGTGTGGAGCCAACTTGAAAAAAAAAGAATGTAAACCTTAATTTGGGATAACCCAAAATGAAAAATATAAATCTTAACGCGGGACGAATGACTGTATACATAACATTAGGCTTAAAGCTATTTAAGAGAATATAAGTATAGCACAAAAATTATAATAAAAAGAAAGAAGTTCAAAAAATACTTCAAAACAAGACCGAGTCCAACTGGCTTATTAAGCTTGTTGGTTGGGCCCGGCTCTATTCAAGCCTAAAATTTAAAAACAAATGTACATTTTGTTAGCAAATTTTCTGTTAGTTATCTTAATGAAAAATTGAATGTAAAAAAAAATTATACAATTATTAAGAAACATATATACACTATTGAATAAAAGTTTATACACATATGAATGCACGTGTGCATCGAATGACAGGATGTCAACTCTTACAAAATTTTGTGAAACCTGCCTTCTGACTCCAGTATTACGGTACCGAGCCTTGTGCAGTTGATTTATACTTAAAGAAATTAAACTAGTTTGTGGCCTACGTTTTTAATATGAAAATTTTCTTTATGAATACATTTGCACTCGTGTGGATGCATATTACTCCTCTGTCCCAGAAAAATATGCATAGGTATGAGCTCCTGTTTATCTAAAACGGAGGGAGTATTTAATTTATACATTTCATATAATAACTTGCAATCTCGTGGATCAGTGATGTTAATTGTATCAAACACTTTATGTGATAGACTTGAGAGAAATAAAAACCTTAACACTAATATTTAATTTTTTTTGAGTTGTGATTTGCCACGCTAACGTACGTATATTTAAAATAAAATTAAACTATGAACAACTTTAAATAAATAAAAAAAGAGTTGTGTCAATGTGCAATCGGTGTATGGTATTCGCTAAATGTTGCACTTTAAAATGAGAAGTGTTATCTTTAAAATAATGTGTATAGAGTAATTGTAGCATTAAAAGTTGGGAACATAAACACATTTATTAATAGCTCAATACAATATTTTACAATACACACCTAATACATTCAAAACACACACAACCCTCTTTTACTTTCTCTATCTCATAGAAATTTTTATGCATTTTTATTTTGTCCATCATATAAAAAGGTTTATATTTTTTTATAATAAATGAGACCCACATAAAACATTTAAATATCTTAATGGGAGCCACAAGTCCACAACACCACACTAATACAACTACTCACTACACATTTAAATATTAATTCTCACCTTAATACAAATTATAATATTATATTCTTAATTTCGTGTAAAAAACAAACGTAAACTTTCTATAAGATGGAGCGAGTAATAGAAAAGTTCAACCTCATGACCCTCAAACATCACTTTGTTTTAACTTTTTCTATACGAAGGAGGGAGTAACTAGAAAAAACTCAGCCTCACGGACCATCAAGCATCACTCTGTTTCAACTTTTATCTTTTGTTTGGACTGCCCATTTCTCTCTATCTTTTAACATTTTCATTGGTTCTCTCGCATCACTCTTACTTGTACACTATTACTTCATACACATCTATTTTATTTATAGTATTCAACCGACTACAACCTTTCTTATCTAGATTAATCTCTGCCACCCACCGCTAAGCTTTCTTCATTTATCTAGATTTATCAAACCTTCTAATTATTAGACACGTGTGCAATTCTAGAATAGTCAATCCATCTGCTGCAACTTGTTGCTCCATGCCATTTTACAGCAATTACCTCAATCTTGAGGTTTCAACAATTTATCCAGAACATTCCAGAAAGGTACAGATAAGGTTATACACGAGAATAAAATTACTCTTCGTACAAAAGAGTACGTAACATGCAGTCCGTTATTGTGAAGAGTGACACTTCATTATACTTCCTCCTCCGTTGCTCGGTAAGAGTCTCGTTTGCTTTTGGACACATGAATTAATGAGTATTATTATTTAATGTGTAGTGAGTAGTTATATTAGTGGGTGTGTGGGCCCCATGTTTTAATTGTATTACATTAAAAAAAACTTTTTTTTAGCAACCGAATTTAGCAACATAATTCAATCTGTTGGTAATTAGCAATGGATTAGCAACAAAAATAACAATTTTGTTTTAGCAACGGAATACCAACGGATTTATTCTCTATTTTAGCAATGGAATTCAATCTGTTGGCAATTACCAACAGAATCACCAAGGTAATCATTATATAAATTACCAACGGAATTATTAGCAACGGATTACCAACAAAATTATTTACCAACGGAATTGATTTTTAGTTGCAAAAAATTTACCAACCACCACTTTACCAACAGAATTTTACCAACGGATTCCGTTGCTAATCCGTTGGTAAGCCAATTTAACAATGGAATTAAGGCTTTTAGCAACGGAATATTCCGTTGTTAAAAAACAGTTTTTTTGTAGTATTAGTGGGTGTAGGTGGGTCCCATGTGTCCAAAAAAGGAAATGAGATCCTTTGGGTGGGACAACCAAAATGGTAAAATGAGACTCTTACCTAGGGACGGAGGGAGTATTATTTTTAGCGGTTACATTATACTTCCTCCGTCTCTTGATAAGTCTCATTTGCTTTTGGGCACGTGGATTAAGGAGTATTATTATTTAATGTGTAGTGGACAGTTGTATTAGTGGATGTGTGGGCCCTATGCTTTAATTGTATTAGTCAATGTGGGTGGGTCCCATGTGTCCAGAAAAGAAAATGGGAACCTCTGTGTGGAACAACCAAAATGGTAAAATGAGATTTTTACGTAGTGAGTATTCTCTCTGTCTCACTAATTACTGCATACTTTGCTTTTTAATCAATTCCAATATTTATACACAAATTTAGAAATGAAAAAAAAATATTATTATACTATTTACTTTTTACACACATTCTAATTACTTTACACACTCTTTTTAATAAATTATCTAAAATACTTAGTTTTTACATATATTTCAACAACTTTATACATTTTTACGTAAAAAAGATTGACTTTTCTTAATCTCCACGCATTAAAATACGATGCACATTTTTACATATATTTCGATAACTTTATACTCCCTCCGTCCCGATCAAAGTGCATCATTTGCTTTTTATACGTAAATTAAGGAGTATTATTATTGTATTTAAAGTGGGTAGGTGTATTAGAGAGATGTGATGGGTAGTGGTGGGCTATTAGTGGGTCATTTTTACTAAAAGAGGAAAATTGTACAATTTAAACGGAAAGTTCAATATAGTAAAATGGTGTTATTTGGACGAGATGGAGGGAGTATGTCTTTACGTAAAAGAGATTGACTTTTCTTAATCTCCACGCACTAAAATACGATGAACAGTTTTTCGAGACAAAGGGAGTATTAAAAAGTATCTGAGTATGCACGATTACATGAATATTAAAGGAGTACTTGCCTAATGAAAGGACTGCTCCATCAGAGCTGTAAGAATTGCATCTCTATAGTCTGTATTTTTTGGGCTGCGAGAAATTGATTTAGGTAATGGTGGCACCAAAAATTATAAGTTGAGTTCTTATTTTTGTTACCGAATTGTACGCACTGTATGAACTGCAACACATTCCATTAGCTTAATGATGTTCACCTTGTCAACTTAAACAAGAAAAACCATGTTAAATTGTGCGCATTGCTCGTTTCATTTAACTGCACATTTCACTACAACACAAAAGATCATTTTTATTACAACTACATATCTTATTTTGCAAGATCAAAGCACTTAAATTAACAAGCTATGCTGCGGATGAAGCAGACCTATACTTCACGATCACGTCCGCCTTCGACAACTTCTGGCCCTCCCACACCCCACCACCATGATTTTCGACAGCAATAGTAGTAGGGCCATTATTTCCGGCGATGCAAAGGTCGCCGTTGAAATTTAAGGTCACATCGTTGTATATATCCCACCACTTCTTCACAAGGGTCTTGATGTCACTTCTGTCCATGTGCTCCTCTTTTCCAGTGTACCTCCACGGCTTCGACCCTGCAACGCAGTAGTGAACCACCTTCGCCTTCTCCACATCAACTGCCTCTGGGTGGCGACACAACATTGCCACCAATAAGTTGTAGATTGGAGGAAGTGGCTTAGAGTTCTCTCTGAAGAACATGTTCAAGAAATCCTATCCACATAATAAAAAGAACACCTTAATGTACAAAGTACCAACAAGATCAATGTTTCATATATAGTCAAATCATTTGAAAGCTTAAGCTAGTAGAGACGTCCGGTAATAACAACCCACTTAATATAACGTTCACATATTCAATAGTACTATGTATATTAAATACTCCCTCCGTCCCATAGAAGTTGGTATAATTTTTTTTGTGCACGGAAATTAAGGAGTATAATAATTTAATGTAAAGTGGAGTAAAGTGAAGTGAAAGAAATAATATTTAATGTGTAGTGGTAGTTGTATTAGAGGTGATATGTGGGGCCCATGAGAATAGATTAATTATTTTTTGTGTGGGTCCATGTATTAAAAAGGAAATGTGTCAACTTTAGTAGGACAAACCAAAAAGGAAAGTGTGTCAACATCTATGGGACGGAGGGAGTATAAATTTCTTGCAAACAAGATCAGTGTTTTTATGTATAATCAAATCATCCACTAGAGACATAACAACCCACTTAATATAACATTCACATCTTCAATGGTACCATATTATATATAAATTTCTTGAAAAACTAGACTAATACTACAATCAAATCATGCATCAAGAGAACTAAAATATTACATATCAATCAATCAATATAATACCTGCTCTGCAAAGGGGGTGGGAGGGGTGACCTTGAGAGTGCTCATCAACTCATTGTAGGTGGTAAGGTTAGGTTCGAAGACGAACATGCCGCCATTGAGATAGAATGAGGGCTCTGGCCCTAGCTCTTGGGGCCACGGAAGCTTCTGCGCACAGGGACGGCCATACATCTCGCACAAGCAGTCGACCACACCGTAGAAGTAGCCGGCCGGCAAATCAAAGAGGTGGTCTATGTTGTCGAACACTTGGATGTCTGCATCCATGTATATCATTTTGTTGTACTCCACGAACTACATTTCACATAACATTACAACCTATCAACTACAAATCATGAATTCATAACACCATCTCCCGTTTAGACCGATTTCATGGGTGATTCAGATTTGTATTTCATTCTTAATGCATGTTTCTTTAGAGGTAATTTTAAAATTGCGTCATTTTATTTAGTTCAATATTCTCTGAAAATTGTTACTTTTAGCATGTACGTAACGCCTAGCTAGAATATGTGTTCAATTGAAAGTTTTCAGAAATTACAATTTTGGTTGTGCTATAATTGCCACCCCAAGAAATATTACTACGGGCACCTGAATTTAAAATAATTACATCGGGGATACTATTATATCCCCCCACACAATATATAAAAAAAAAAAAAAAAAACCAACTTATTGAACCTTTACAACTCTTCAACAAAAACACACATCCGAGTGAGACTATATTTTTTGTCTTTTTTTTTCTTTGATTTTCCAAAATAGTATCGAGTTTTTTTATTTTTTCCAAAATAGTAACGAAAATTGGAAACCTTGTTTTTCTCTGCAATATAGTCTAAACGTGACAAATTAAACTTACCAACAAAACAAATTATATAATCAAGAATGAACATATTATACTTATAAACTGTCGAAATTGAATATGTATACGCATACATAAACCATAATCGACTCTTCTCGGGTTTATTCTATTCTATTGGTGATTGAGATTTGGTACATAGTTTTTTTACATGATAAATCTATCAAATTTAGCTTAAGACAAAAAAACCACCTTTCTTCTCATCAAAACAATACATACACACAACACACGCAAACAAATATGGACATATATACCTCCCAAAGACGAAGCTTGCAGTAGTTGACAGCAAAGTAAGGTCTGACAAAGGAGCCACTAGCCGGCACCCGAACAGGGTCGATGTCACGGAGGAGACACCCTTGCTCAACCAGCAGACGGCGGTGCTCCGCCGGCACATCGGGTAGAAGCGCCACCACCAAGGGATAAGCAGCCCCCACCTTCCTCAAACCCTTGGCCAAACCCACCACACCCTTCACGTAGTCCCCCTCACCTGCCAAGAACGTCACATAAGCCCTCCCCCCCTGCCCTTTGATCGCCACGTCACCCCCATTTCCGACCGTCGATTTCACAATCTCCGGAGCCATTGATCTTTTCGGACACAAACACAAGATTCGATATTTACGATGAGAGTGTAAGCTGGTCGTGTAGAATTAATTGTGAGAGGGTTTTGAGGAGGGAGATGGTATATAAGGAGGAAGAACTTAAGAGCTAAGTTAGGAGAAGTGCAACGTGTAAGAAGGCAATGGAAGACGAAGGACACGTGGAAACTACTTATATATAGCAGTGTAAGAAGCCAATAGATGCAAACGACACGTGGAATTAATACCAGTATTCATTTATCTTTGGATCATCATTCTCCATTTTGAAAGAGATTTTCTCTTTCAGGATGATGTTATAAAAATGTTATCAAGGAAAAATGCATTTTTGGCGGTTGGACCAACTCATTCGATATACTTCCCCTGTTTGCTCTAAATAGTCTTATTTTTACATTTTGATAGTCCATTATTAAAATTTCTTTTCTCATTTATATATATATATATATATATATATATATATATATATATATACTACCTCCGTCCAAAGCAAAAGTAACCATTTACTGTTTGCACGTGGATAATTCTAAGGTCTTTATTTACTTTTTGCACGTGAATTAAAAAATATTATTATTATAGGTAAAGTGGGTAGTTGTATTAGAGGGAAATAGTGGGTCATATTGTGTATTTTTTTTTACTAAATAGAGGAAATTGATACCTTTGAAGCGGACGCCAGGAATAGTGAAACGATTACCTTTGCAACGGACGAAGGGAGTATATATATATATATATATATGAAACTCATACACATTCATTAATATAATTAAAATATGAAATTTACACACTGATTAATACAAGTATTCATTACATATTAAATAATAATAATTCTTAATCCACATATAACAAAAACAAACGAATCTCTTTAAAGCTGAAGCGGAGGAAGTAGGTACTAGGATATGTAGACTCCATATTTTATTTGTATTAATGAGTATGTGTGGATTTTATGTGTATAAAAAGAAAATGAGACACTTAGAGACGGACGTACAAACCAAAAAAACTACTCTTTAAAATGAATGGATGAAGTAACTTTTAGATCAATTTAAAAATACGAGACCGTTCTTAAAAAAAAAATTATATCAATTTCTTCACGGTGCACGGAATTAATTTGTGCATCTAATTTTATTTTTATTTAGTAATGTATATGTGAATTTTAATGAATGTATTATTCCCGTTTCATCGAAAGATTTCAATTTTACTATATTTGACATCTCATTCAAAACTTTCAATTTTCCCCTTTTAGTAAAACGGATCCACCATCACCCATCACATTTCTCTAATTAATACAACTATCCAATGTACATAATAATAAAATAATAATGCTGGTAGGTACATTTTTAACAACGAAAATTCAATTTCGTTGGTAATTCATTTGCTAATAATTCCGTTGGTAATTTATATAATGATTCTCTTGGCAATCCGTTGATAATTGCCAACGAATTGAATTCCATTGGTAAAATAGAGAATAAATCCGTTAGTATTCCATTGGTAAAAAAAATTGTCATTTTTGTTGCTAATCCATTGGTAATTACAAACGGATTGAATTCCGTTGGTAAATCCCATTATTAAAAAATAGTACTAATTTTTTTTGTAGTGTAGTATTCTTTTTACATTATAAAAAAAAATATTACTATTTTTAAAAATATTATTACATTTTATAAATTTATAATATTTAAAAAAATAAAATAAGTGAATAATAAATTTTAAATTATTATATTTTTAAATAATTAAAATATAAATTTAATTAAAAACATTAAAAAATATATGTATATTTAAAGTTTAATTAATTTTCCTTTCATAATTAATTTTTAAATTTGTTAATTTAATATCAATCAAATAAGGTCTTTTAATTTTACTTAGGCTCAATTAATTTTATTTTATAACTATTTTTTTTTTTAAATTTTGATTTCATAATAATCAAAAAGCATCTTTTAAAATTATTTAATTGAATTAATAAGTAATTTTGAGATGAATCAAGTAATTGTCTTTTCAAAATTATTTATTATTTAATTTCATTAATTAATTTTAAGGATAATTTGTTATATTAGGTAATATAATCAATAAAAGACTACTCAGATATGTTTGATGCATGGTCGTTTGCTGCCACTTGGCGTTCCCTTGAGTGATTATACACTTTATTTGAGATGTATAAAACTATGTCCAAGTTTATCAAGACCTTTATCTGCAATTTTTTTAAATTTGTAAATTAAATAAATCGTATGAAAATATTGCGGTATCATTTTCACTACGATAATTCATTCTATAAAACTATATCCAAGCTTACCAAGATTGACGATCTGAAATTCTTTTAAGGATAAAATTTAGTGTGTTTCTAAGCGCTCCAAATCTGATTGATTTTTAAAAGTTGTATTCTTTAATATTAATGTAGGAAAATTAATCCATAAAACCTTAACCCTATTATGATTAAATGAGATCTAAACATAACACGGAAGCATACCTTGGATCCATTGATCCTTTAGGTGGAACATGAACTCAATGATCGGTAATATGACCTTCCTCAACTAAGCCTCCTTAATCCTTTAAAGGGACCATCGTAATCCCTCCTGATGGGGAGAAGGGAAGACTATGTGCGGCTTAGTATCTTGGGGACCATAACCTGGGAGCCTTTATATACTACACAATTGGGCCACCCATTATCACACAGTCATGTAGTATTGGGTATCTACTCAATTGGCACATATCAAAATATTATAGCCCATGGACTTTACACCTTAATTGGATTACTTAATTAAGTCCATAAAATAATTGAATAGCTAATATAATTACATAATAATATATTGCCCACAATTAGACTATATTGGAAATGAAAAAATTTCCAACAATCTCCCACTTGGGCTATATATTTCTCAAAGCAATTATATCAAGTGTCCTTAATTGCGCAACTTTATGCTATTCATCTTCAGGCTATACTTAACAATCTGGTCCATCTCATATGCTAATATGGAACTACCGCGGCATTCACCACATTATAAATCGTAGTTAAACCCCGAAAATCACCAATATCAATATACTCAATGACATAGATCAAATATGGTGAGTAGCATGAAAATTACATGTAAAATGTGATCAACATCATGTCTATTCTAACTGGTCCTACTTTAATCTTTAGTAAGATCAATTCATAATGTAAAATATTATAAACTGAAATTAGTTAAGTGAATTCACAATGAATTCAAAGCCATCAACTATCAACTTTATTCTGCAGAAAACCAAATTATCAAAATCAAAGTGTTTTGAAAACTTTAAAGAGCAACGAATATATACTCCCACTAAACCAATGTATTCTAAAATCATATAACACCCACATGAGTAGCTATCTCATAAAAATTACAGGGTGTTGAATACATTGTTGGCGGATCCATATTTAGAGTCTATTACAATATGCTCTATTGAAATTTTATCCACACAAAACACCTTCTTTAACAACCAAGAATTCTATGTCAATATGCTTGACTTATAAGAACTCTTGTTGCCAATACTTTACTGCGAACTAACTGTCACAATAAACTTTAAGTGAAAAAGTTTCGCAATCTTTATTTCATGTTTGAATGCCCCTTAGTGTGCTACTAATTCAGTTGTCATGGTTAAAGAGCTATAAGTGTTTGCTTAACACTTTTACTTATATAGATCTCCAGACTAACAGAAGATAAAGCCTAAAGTGGATCTTATACTGTATTTGCATCCAACAAACTTAGAATCAGAATTCCTTATGATCTCTAACAAATCTGATCCCTGATGTGCAAGCATGTTATCCTTTGTTCTCTGTAAATACTTTATAAAGATCCATACTAGAGTTACTTAAATGTCTACTTATATACCAACAACATAAGTCAAATTAGGTCTTGTAGAGACCTCATCATACAACAACTTTCAATAGCCAAAACATATAGAATATTTCTATATTTCTTAAATATTTAATTTAACTTTAGGGCACCTTATTGAGACTTCACTTGTCTCCGTTAGTTTAACTTAAACATTCTCCCACTGAATCACAGAAACATCTACACTTGTCTCAAAACCAAATGAGACAACTACCTCATGATGATACTTGTGATTCCTTTATGGAAAACTTACTTGAATGTATAGATGGATTTCTTTTTAGTTCTTAAACTGTTGAGATTGTTTCATCAATGTTACTATCAAGTAAATTTATCTTTACACCCATCTAATATGATTCAAGATCAAAATGTGCTACTAATGTCACGATTATCTTAAAACAATGCCTTCCTTTCCTTTTGAGTATAATCCTTTACCAAGATGCAAACCTAATCATCTTGTATTGATTTAAACTCATAATTTATAGCATTAATCCACTTTCGAGTATTTGGACCTTGCATGGCTTAATGAACATTGTTTGAATATTCTACCATTAATTTCATAGTGTCCTCATTGTTTAGGAGAAAATTACATAATTATCCAAATTATTCTTCTCCCAACTCTTGTGGTTTCCTTAGTGACATTAATTCTTGAAGTTGTTGATTTTGTTAGGCCTTAAATATTATCTACATTGTCCTATCAATATTCTAAATTTGAAAATTCTTAAAAGCATAAGTAAGGGGTCTAATAGACTCCTCTTCAAAGACAATGTCTCTAATATTATTCTTCCTCCAAATCAACATCCTCACAAAATTTCGTATTACTCATCTAAAATATTATCCGATTAATTGGATCATAAACTTTTATCTTTATTCATAACCAATAAAGTAGCTTGTATTTATTTGAGTCCAATTTTCTTTAGTAGATCCCAATGATCTAGCCTTAGTTGGACATCACCATATGTGAAACTCAAAGAGTTCTCACAACTACTTAAGTTGGAACTTTATTGAGACCATAAGCTACAATCTTTAGTATTCCTCCAATTAGTAATCATATGTTGTGGACTACTATTTTTGTCTTTTAACTACACCACAATACTATTCATGCTAAGTAATCTTAATGTGATGTATTATAAAATAATTCCACAAGCCTTTAGGAATAAACAAAATATTGTACTTTAGTTGTCTTTAGCAGCTTTCTTAATGGGTTTTCTTGTATTGCCCTTATACTTTATTGAGACCAAATTTTCTTGAAGCCTACTAGTCTCATCTTTATTGTTGAAGTTCTCATCATGTATGATTTTGTTGTTGCTATATGTTAAACTTAATTAGTAGACTCTTAATAGTACAGAGAATTACTGCAAAATAATTTATCATGCTCGCATTGAACTTTATAATCTTTCAAAATTTAAATAATTTAGAATAATCTTGAGGATTCGAGCACAACATTAGTATCAAGTCTTTGGACAACAATACTAATTTAAATTATGCTCTCACGCAATGGTCAAATACTGAGAATAAAAACTGTCAAGCAATAGCCTTCCTTTGGGCCGACTTATTACTCACATGTTTAAATAAATAATTATCATGTATTCACCACCACAGGTGCTTGTATATTTCGGGCCAAATATTAATCTACTTTTGGGCCGATCAATACATGCATGAAGATACACTTGCACAACATTATTAATTGGGGACGCATCACAAGACACCTTGTGCAATATTAACCTCGTCTATGGACAAAAATTAACTGCAGGGGTAATCTTGGTGTAATAATCAAGTATTGATAATAAGTTCTATCAAACAAAAGACTATTTATGGACCGACTAATGCTCACATGAACAATTTAAAATAATTTCACATACTTATTATCACATTGCGTTATTATTCTGCCAAACTGTGCCTACCTATGGGCCGAATACATAAATAATTACACACTCATCTATGTAATTTCAATAAAGTCGCACTCCACACACATAGGCTGCTATGACAACATGAGGCTTTGATTGACTAGATTGAAAAATTACTAGACCAATTGAACAAATACTTAAAATAAATATTTATGTTTAATTGAACGACATTAAAAATGTCTCCCCAAATTTAATTTAATTAAATTCTACAAACTAAATGAGAGTTTTTTATGATTCACACATACTTAAATTAATGAAAGATTTTTTTTAACTTAATTAGGGATTTCAAATCCCAATTTAAAACAAAACAAATTGGGAAAATATTTCAAATTATGAAAATATTCCCTCATAAATAATTCGAACATAATACTAAATTGTTACAATGCATATCTTCGAATTAATCAGCAAATAATTCTCAAATAAAAATTACTTATTCATGGCCTTTAATAATATATATTAGAATTGATACTATATGTCAGCCGAATATATCATAATCACGGTTGCCCAAAATAATTCGTTAAATGGCACTTATTAATTATATAAAAAATTGGGTCAAATGCAAGACAATCAAGTCACACGATTGATTAATCCAATGCACATAGTAAGTTTGAACTCAATTGACAAACATCTATGTAATACACTTTCCCCCAAACAAATCATGTTGCTTCAATAACTTGATGATATGCACTATGCAGCCATTTAATAATTAATCCAATCTTATATTTTGAATCTAAATCACATAAATAGGACCATGTGCATTACTCTAAATCAATTATTAATATCTAAATTCACCACACATCACACCCAGAATGTCATACATATATATTGAATTATCAATATACAGACATGTGATGCCTTTAATTAATTATTATTAAAATAATAATAAGTTCCAAATGTCACCAAAATAACTCATAATTTATAACCACCCAATATGGTAATATGGTGTAAATCTCAGCCATTAAATACATGCGTATGTTATCAGAATAGGCATGATAATCACGAGAACAGTAAATATGAAATCATTAGAAACATATTACTAATGCATTAATTATCCACAATTCTTAGACTTGAGTGTTGAATTGGTACACTGAAAAGTAAATCATAAGCATACTATAATGCTTAATAATCAATTCATTACTCCTTAAATTATTCTCAAAAGCGAAAACATGTCATTTCAAAATTGACAAAAGAGAATATATTAATGTGGATGATCCAGTGATATGTGGTGTAAGTGAAAGAAAACAGAGGTTAAGCTTTATAATTAGCACTGATGCAATTAGCAATGAAGGTTAATGAATCTTAATACAAATACTTGAATTTGAATAAAATTACTTTCTTTAATTAAGTGCATGTATATTATACCGCAGAGGGATTCATGTAACCAATATTCTAAGGTTTTGATTAGGAGTAATCTATATAATTTATTTAATGCCAATTACTCATGTAATGTAATCAAACCAGTAGAACAAAACAAAAGTAAATTAAATGATTCCATTATCAAAATCACGTGCAACCTTTAGCCTCAACCATCAAGATTTCACTATTTTGTCTTTGTGAAAATTGAGACCAACAGACATTTAATATTCTGATGAAAAAGGTCAATGGACCTTTTAATAATAGATTGATTTAATAACCACAATTTAAATCAATAACTAATCCACCGAGACGACTATCCAGAATGAATATCAATTATTAATAACCCCCAACTGGATCAAAATCCATAGGCAATTCCAAATTATCATCCTCGAAAAGGAGTGAATCCATAAATATTAATCAACGAAATATGATTAAATTTTGATCACCCGTAATCAAAATTA
Organism: Pogostemon cablin; assembly: GCA_023678885.1. NCBI lineage: Eukaryota > Viridiplantae > Streptophyta > Magnoliopsida > Lamiales > Lamiaceae > Pogostemon > Pogostemon cablin. The sequence continues at coordinate 8,879,733 of CM042999.1, read as the reverse complement.
CGAAAATTAATTAACACAATGGAGGATTGCACTCATTCTTGCAGTAATCAATTACAGAACATTAATTCAAGTATATATGCCAATGCAATTCATGGTCGGTGAACATGATGTGTTATTATATAACACTTACGCCTTATGGAGATATTAACAAATTCGGTATTCATGTAATCCGTCAAATTCATAACAGATTTCTTATTTCACAATTAGAAAATGAGAGAAATTGATTATTATTAAAACAAATTTAATAAACAATCATTTAACTTAATAATTAATCCACTCAACTCAAGCACAAGTAACTGGACGAAGTTATCATAATTATTATAAGAAAAGATATCGATTACCAATATAATCAATAATAATTAGATTAAATTCTTTAACAATTTCAACTCATCGAACCTCCAAAAAACAGAGTGGATTAATTTAATGGATGAAATATACTTAATCCTTAACAGAGATCTTGAAACTTAATCCAAATTTCAACTATTAAACATCAATTATACTGATCTCAGAGAATCATAAATAAGGTGTGTCTGATACCACTTGTAGGAAATTAATCCATAAAACATTAACCCTATTATGATTAAATGAGGTCTAAACATAACACGGAAGCGTACCTTGGATCCATTGATCCTCTAGGCGGAACATGAACTCAGTGATCGGTAATATGACCTTCCTCAACTAAGCCTCCTTAATCCTTTAAGGGGAACGTCGTAATCCCTCCCGATGGGTAGAAAGAAAGACTATGTGCGGCTTAGTATCTTGGGGATCATAACCTGGGAGCCTTTATATACTACACAATTGGGCCACCCATTATCACACAGTCATGTAGTATTGGGTATCTACTTAATTGGCATATATCAAAATATTATAGCCCATGGGCTTTACACCTTAATTGGATCACTTAATTAAGTCCATAAAATAATTGAATAGCTAATATAATTACATAATAATATATTGCCCACAATTAAACTATATTGGAAATTAAAAAATTTCCAACAATTAAATGTCGTACTTTTTAATTTAATAATATTCTTTAATTTTTTGAAAATTCTTTTTATTGAAACATTAATGTTATTCACGTTTCAATCGACTCTTTCATTAAAAAATTATTATTATAGTATGAGTATAACGTATAGAGCTGATTCCACAAATTTTCATGGAACTGGATCTTATTGGGGATAATCGATGTAGAAATTAGATCTGTCACCTTACCTCCAAAAGGGCACCCATCCGAAAACGCTGGATTTAGGGGAAGGGCAACTTATCCAGGTAGCTGATATGCTTTCAATAAAAATATTTCCTATATAATTATTCCATGTAGAACCCACACAATACTAATATAATTACACACTTTATATTAAATATTATTTCTTTCACCTCATTAGTATTATATCTCTTAACTTACGTGTAAAAAGCAAATGTAAACATAACACGGGTGGAAGAAGTATAAAAGATGGCAAATTGTGGAGTTGGAAAAGCAGAGGGTGCAATACGCTAAAGATTTACAAGTTCAGAGGATGCAACTATTTATATGGATTAATACTTCGTTTTCGGGTTGTCTGGTAATTTAATTAATTTTAAAAAGTGATGCAATTAATTCAATTTAATTATTTTAATGTAATTAATTTTAAAAAGTGATTCAATTAATTCAAAAAAATAATCTAATTATTTTTACAGAATCATATATCAAATTAATATAATTTAATTATTTACAATATATAATTTCGTTTCAAAAAAATTAGAATTTCAAATAAAAGAGTGACTCAATTCATTCATTATTAAGAGTAACCAAATTTATTAAAAGAGTAACTCAGTTAATAAAAAATAGTGACATTGAAGATGATGACCAAACATAACAATATACTTGCTAGGTCCCGCATTAAAGTTTATATTTTTTATTTTTGTCAGTTCAAAATTAAGGTTTACACTTCCATTTTTGTCAAGTATGACCCGCATAAAACAATTAATTATTCTTCAAGAGCCCACGCACAATACTAATACAACTACCCTTCTCATTAAATATTATATTTCTCAACCTACTTTTTATTAAAATATTATATCTTTTAATTTACATGTAAAAAGTAAACGTAATTAGGAGGGAAGTATAATTCACCCTTAAAAAAAATCCACTTCTTTGAAATTAAAATAAATAAAAACTGAGTAGATAAAAATTTAAAAATTAAAATAAGAAAAAAATGAAAAAGTATATTATTTCATTTAAGGAGAGGACCATTAAAGTAAGGGACCACATGTTTTAATTAATTAAGGAGGGAGTATAATTCACCCTTAAAAAAGTCTACTTCTTTCAAATTAAAATAAATAAAAATTGAGTAGATAAGAATTTAAAAATTAAATTAAAAAAGAACGAAAAAGTATATTATTTCATTTAAGGAGGGAACTATTAAAGTAAGAGACCATATGTTTTAAATAATTAAAAATGGATTATTTAAGAAAGTGGGACTCATATTTTAATCAATTAAAGAGGGGCTCATTATGAGTTTGAAAGCCCATCTCGTTCCATAAATCTAAACAAAAGCACACTCCATTAAGTTACTGTCTCAAAAGCGTACTTCTCTATGTTCCCCAAAGTATTTTACATTTTCCTTTTTCATTCGTCCATCAAAGTATTTCACACTTTATTTTTACTAAATTTGATAAAAATACATTACAATAATACACACTTTTTACACACATCATAATATAATACTTACTTTTTCACATCTCCCAACAACTTTACTCACCTTTTTCATAACTTTACACACCTTTTTTATTAAATCAAGTAAAATATATATTATATTTCTTACTTTACACATAAATATACAAAATTTTCTTAAACTCCGCGCACACCAATACGTGAAATACTTATTGGGACGAAGGGATTATGCCATTTATAATAACATATTATACCCTAGAACACTTTATGGGGCTAGATACACAAAAACCCACTCTTATTTTCTTTTAATTTGTCAATTAAATAAAAAATACTAAGGTCCCATTTTCACTACGATTCATGAACGATGTAAGCCATGAAGGACAGAATATCTATATACGTATATAAATAAATTATCACATTTGGTCATATATGTATGCCAATTTTTTATTGGGTTTAATTCCTAAAAAATTCACCACTTTATTGAGAATTTTTAAAATTTTCACGACTTTTTATTTTTGTTAATTCAATACACGATTTATTTAATATTTTCAATTATATCACGGCCTTTTATTTTTGCCAATTCAATATAGGATCTATCTAATATTTTCAATTATATCACATTTTATTTTTACAATTTGATACACCACTTATTTCATATTTTCATTTCATTTTATAATTATTATTATTATTATTAAAAAAGTAGAACTATGTACTTATTAATTAATGGGATTAATACTCCATTTTTTTCTATTTTTAAATTCAAATTGGATAAAATTTTTATTTATAATGAATAATTTTAAAATAATGTCTGTATTTATTACTTAGTAAGTAATAAAAAAATACTTAATAAAGATATTTAATTATTTTTTAAATTTATTTAAAAATTTTCAACATGACAGTCATAGTAAATTTCCCGTTGTAATAAAATATTAAATAAATAAAAATTTTTAATACTGATTTATAAATAATAAAAAAAATCTTAAGAAATTAGTGTTCAACCTATGTGTTTTAAATTTTAATATTAATAATAATAATAATAATAATAATAATTAATAATAATAATAATAATAAGTTACATAGTTGAACTTTTTAAATATAATTTTACATACCGGTTACAATTAATGTTATATATTTGAAATATATACCAGAACCCGTGTAGTATAAGTATTATATAATAATTATGATAATATGTCATATAGGTACGTATAATATATAATTATTATAGTATACCAGTTCGAAATATATAATAATAAATATGAATTGAATTAAAATTATGAAATAAGTGATGTATCAAATTGAAAAAATAAAAGTTGTGATAGAATTAAAAGTATTAAATAGATCGTGTATTGAATTGATAAAAATAAAAGGTGGTTGATATGCTGTAGCAGACGTACCAAAATACAATTTATTTCCAACTCACTCTATTACGTAGTATAGTAGCAAGTAGGGTCGAACCCAAGAGAGTATAACGAACTTTAATTAAATTCAAGTGATTCAAACATTAAAATAAAAGGGAGATTTTGATTGTGATAAATTGAAATTAACAAAAGTAAAATTAATTCAATTCTTAAGTGACAAAGCAGATAAAAATTAATTATAAAATTAACCAAGTGATTAAAGCCTAGTTTAGGATGTCGATCTCTCCCGTTTACTAAATTAATTAACTACAAGAATTAAACATCTAGCCTAGTGCGCAAACTCAAATCCCTAGATTGACGGTACGACCAATCAACCCGAATGTTCTTATGTTCATCAATTAGGGTACGACCTCTGAATTGAACTATCTATGAGTGACCCTATGGATTCGAACTCATAAACGCATTAAAACTCTAAACATAGGATTATTAGGCTACGAAATCCGGCTAGGTATCATACAACCTAGATTTTATTACACCTAGAGGGAATAGTCTCTACTTGTTACTTAATCCAATTCCTACAACAATTACGGATTGTAGTTCATAGAATAACAGTAAGTAATTAAATAATTAATCTAGTTGATCAGGCCAAAATAATTATTAAATTACTATAGGAACATCAACGCATGTAATAAAATAAACTTGCACACAAGATTCAACATAAAAATCCTAAATAATTAAATTAATAATTCGACAGGAGGTTCACGAATCCTAAACTAGAGAAGGGGATTAGCCCCGCATGTTCATAATAAAAACAAAATTAAAAATAATAAAGAACCGATGGTGACTTCTTTTTCTTCGAATTTGCCTTGGAATCGCTCCTCACGTTAGTATCCTGCGTGTTCTTCCTTTCCAAGTGTCGTGTATTCTGCTCCCCCCAAAATATCGTGTATATTGCCCCCCAAAAATAGCGTGAATTATCCCCCAAAAATAAAATAATATCTTGATCTCTTTCCTTATTTATCTCCTCTTAAAATATCTCAAGATCTCTTCTTTTCTTGTTGACTAATCTATCGTGCCTTCTCCACAATATGGGCCTGACTTAGGGGTGATTGAAATCGCTGGACTCGTGTGAGAAAATATATGAAAATATTCCAGCTGCACTTTCCTTATTTATGCTGAATTTTCGTTCTTCTCACTGACACTGATGGGTCAGTGTCAGCTACTTGGCAGCAACGAATTTCATACACAATCAGCCCATTTCCACATCAATTTATAACATTAAATTCTCAATTAACCAAAGACAAGATAAGTCAATTTAGCACCCAAATTAGCACATAAGTCAATCAATTAAACATTAATTTCAACCAAATAATTATGCTTGAATATGACTTATCAAATCTCCCCACACCTAAACTTTGCTTGTCCTCAAGCAAACAAAAATCATAGAGAATAGAAAATCAAGGAACATCTACCAAGACAAATGAAAGTTACACACTTCAAGAGACAAGCAACCAATGAGCATTCGGAACTAAATGAAACATGACTCTTCACTCAAAGTTTGCAACTTTCATGGCTTCAAATGTTTCAAAATTCCATGGCCTCACCAAGATTCACTCAATCACGCTCAAGTATATGATTAAGGTAGCAAGATCACTCAAAAATTGAAAAGAAAAGCCATTACCATAAGCTTGCTCCCAAATCAATTCTCCACCAACTTTAGACGGATTAAGTGCAATAATCAAAGGGTCTTTGATTGGGTTGTAATGGGGCTTAAGGTCAAGGTGAGGTAAAAAGAGAGAGATAAAAATGGCTAAATGCATCACTTCACAACATGTGATCTTTACAAATCAAAACATCCATTATCACCCCAACTTCTCCTTTTTCACAACAGAATTTTTTCGTACACTTTTAAATCTCCCCACACCTGCTCCTTCTCAAGATTCTGAACAGCAGGTGTCATACTTGAAAATATCACTGTTTTCTAAAAAATTTCAGCAACTCGAAAACAAACAATTTCCTTTGTCCATTTCTTTATTTTTCCTTTCTTTTTTTTCCAAGAATTTTTCTCTTTTCAATTTTTTTTCATCCAACCTTCCTTCATTTTCTTTCTTTTTCTCCTTCTCCAATTTTTTTTTTTCAACTCCTCCTTCATCATCAATCCAACCACAAAGTACTTTCACATGACTCACATATAGCAAAGTGATGAAGGGTTCAAATGGAGAAGTTTAAGAAAGAAATGAGAATTTAAGGTTCATTTATGTGCTCATATTTCAAAGAAAAAGCTTAGGCTCAACATGGCTTCCCTAAAGTTCATCATAATCAGGTGGGACAATTTAAGCCAAGAGGGTTAAACCTAAGTGCCCTTATCATTTTATCACACACAACCAATCACATGGTCTCGAAATGCATTCAAAAGAGCAAGTTCTAGAATGAACAATTCAAATTCAATGCACTCAAGAAAGAAATTCAATGGAGCTCATAGATGATAGCTCGTTAAGGCTCAAAAACTCACAAAAATTGGGTATATTTTCCATGAAATTCTCAAAAATTTGAGCCACTACAATCACAAAAATCTGCAAAGATTATCAAGTTCCAACAGTTCCTCAACAACATTGCTACTCTCTCAATCATGCATTACTCTCATCACCTCAAAAGACTTATTCCACATTTTTTCAACTCTACATCAACATGAGATTAAAAGGACAACCAAAAACATGACACAAGATAAGAAATTCAAATTTACACCCTAAACCAACCAAAACATGCCTAAAATACAGCCACAATAACTCACCCAAAAACAGCCAAATCACATAGCATATCATATAAACATATCTAGCCCCCAATATACAAATCCCCCCACGCCTAAACAGTTGTTTGTCCCCAAACAAAAGCAAGGAGAAAAGAGCAAATGAGTATGTAAATGAGTAGAATACACCTGATTACACGGCGTGGATTTCGCGGTGCCTCGTCCTTAGCGTCTTCCAGCACTGAAGTGTTCTCGCTGGGCTCATTACAGGTGGCGGCATCGGGGTCGCTGGGGTCTATCATCGGCGACTCCGGTTACTGTGGGAATTCTATCGCCGGGCTCGATACGGGCAGCGACAGCTTCCAGCGGTGGAAGCTCTTTAAGCTGAACACTAATGGGATGGGCTGCTATAGTGTCGGGTTGTAGGGCCGAGGCTGGAGGACTGTCTTTTGGAACATGACGAACAGCGGCGGCAGAAGGGTCGTCGAAAACAGACCCGGCAGCGACGACATTGGGTTCACGAAATACGACTATCACCAGGGACAATTATGCGTCGTCTTCTCTCTTCTATTTCCTCTCTTCTCGAATGCTCAAACGATGTCTGGCCATGGCAGAGACGATTCACGGCGGAATTTTTGATTCATGGGCTAACATAGTTGGGCCTCTTTCCTGTAAAAAGAAAATGAAGATAAGTTGGGCCTCTAGTATATTTAAATTAAAACAGGAAAATTATTCATGACCCAATTTCACTATTTCTTTCTTGACAATAAAACTTCGAATAGACTCTGCGATTAAATTCCACATGCTGTATCTACGAACCTCAGGCAGTTAAGATTGAGCAATCAGACACCTTATTGAAAATAAAATAAAATATACTAAAATAAAATAAAAATAAAGCGAGAAAATTGGGTTGCCTCCCAATCAGCGCCTTTATTTATTGTCGTTGGCTCGACTTAGGTAAGGTATATCTTTCAAGTATGTGAAATTTCGTTCCACTCCATCCTATCGACCTCAACAGTGCGAAATCCCTTATGATATTCCTTGAGTTCATGGTTCGGCCTCAAGAACGAGGACTTCAAGTGTTCGGGGAACACTTTCAACTCTAGCTTAGGCACTTCACCAAGTTTTTCTTTCTTCAATTTATTTTCATGCACTATCATGCTTCCATTTGCAATGATGGTGCCAAAGTTATCCCTGCGAGTTAGTTTAAAACAATCCTGCACCAAAGGCTCAACAACATTCATAGCAAAAACTGAATTAATGTCTTTAGGAGACTTCACAGGTAATTTAACAGAAGCTACATCTAAGGTGCTTGGTCTCTGAGAGGAACTATGTAAAACATTGACGTAGTGATTCAGCTCTTCATGATCACATCTTTCAGCATCCTCCTTCATGATTCCATGATCAATTACTGTGTCTAATGCATCCCTACTGGTGAGTTCAAAGTGTTCCTGGACAATAGGGTCAATAGTACTAACAACAGGAAGTAGGTTAGCATCATCAGGATATTTCATAGTATCATATATGTTAAATTTGATGATCTGCCCATCAAATTCCATCGTTAGAGTACCTTCACTCACATCTATCTTAGTGCATGACGTGTTGAGGAATGGTCTCCCTAACAGAATAGGAGTGGAATTTGATGGGTGATCATTCATTTCTAACACATAAAAATCAGCAGGGAATATGAGTTTATCTACCTGAACAAGAACATCCTCAATGAATCCATCTGGGTATGCCTGGCTTTGATCAGCAAGTTGGATGACAACTCCAGTCTTCTTCAACTCTCCCACACCCAGCTTCTCAAACACTGATAGAGGCATCACATTAATGGAAGCTCCAAGGTCCAACATGGCTCTTTCCACTTTACAACTCCCAATCTGACAAGGAATTACAAACATGCCAGGATCCTTGCGCTTCTGAGGTAACGTTGTAGTATAGTGGTGAGTATTCCCGCCTGTCACGCGGGTGACCCGGGTTTGATCCCCGGCAACGGCGCCAAATTTGATATGCTGTCACAGACGTACCAAAATACAATTTATTTTCAACTCACTCTATTACGTAGTATAGTAGCAAGTAGGGTCGAACCCAAGAGAGTATAACGAACTTTAATTAAATTCAAGTGATTCAAACATTAAAATAAAAGGGGGATTTTTGATTGTGATAAATTGAAAATAATAAAAGTAAAATTAATTCAATTCTTAAGTGACAAAGCAGATAAAAATTAATTATAAAATTAACCAAGTGATTAAAGCCTAGTTTAGGATGTCGATCCCCTCCCGTTTACTAAATTAATTAACTACAAGAATTAAACATCTAGCCTAGTGCGCAAACTCAAATCCTTAGATTGACGGTACGACCAATCAAACCGAATGTTCTTATGTTCATCAATTAGGGTACGACCTCTAAATTGAAGTATCCCCTATGGATTCGAACTCATAAACGCATTAAAACTCTAAACATAAGATTACTAGGCTACGAAATCCGGCTAGGTATCATACAACCTAGATTTTATTACACCTAGAGGGAACAGTCTCTACTTGTTACTTAATCCAATTCCTACAACAATTACGGATTGTAGTTCATAGAATAACAGTAAGTAATTAAATAATTAATCTAGTTGATCAGGCCAAAATAATTATTAAATTACTATAGGAACATCAACGCATGTAATAAAATAAACTTGCACACAAGATTCAACATAAAAATCCTAAATAATTAAATTAATAATTCGACAGGAGGTTCACGAATCCTAAACTAGAGAAGGGTATTAGCCCCGCATGTTCATGATAAAAACAAAATTAAAAATAATAAAGAACCGATGGTGACTTCTTTTTCTTCGAATCTACCTTGGAATCGCTCCTCACGTTAGTATCCTGCATGTTCTCCCTTTCCAAGTGTCGTGTATTCTGCTCCCCCCAAAATATCGTGTATACTGCCCCCCAAAAATAGCGTGAATTATCCCCCAAAAATAAAATAATATCTTGATCTCTTTCCTTACTTATCTCCTCTTAAAATATCTCAAGATCTCTTCTTTTCTTGTTGACTAATCTATCGTGCCTTCTCCACAATATGGGCCTGACTTAGGGGTGATTGAAATCGTTGGACTCGTGTGAGAAAATATATGAAAATATTCCAGCTGCACTTTCCTTATTTATGCTGAATTTTCGTTCTTCTCACTGACACTGATGGGGTCAGTATCAGCTACTTGGCAGCAATGAATTTCCTACACAATCAGCCCATTTCCACATCAATTTATAACATTAAATCCTCAATTAACCAAAGACAAGATAAGTCAATTTAGCACCCAAATTAGCACACAAGTCAATCAATTAAACATGAATTTCAACCAAATAATTATGCTAGAATATGACTTATCAGTGGTGATAAAATTAAAAATGTTAAATAGTTCGTGTATTGAATTGATAAAAATAAAAGATCGTGATAAATTTGAAAATCCCAATAAGGTGGTGTAGTTTTTAAGGAATTAACCCTTTTTTATTTGATCCTTTCACTGCAGTTTTAATTTGTCTTTTCTTTTTTAATTTTGGTCTATATTTTTCTTAAATTTCGCACATAAATTACCTGTACTAATTGTTAGGATGGAAAGAGTATACATACACAGATTAAAAAATAAAATTGTGCACGCAGAATATGTATCTAGATTCATGTGTGCAGATTTGAATCGACTCAAAAATAATATTTTTGTTTTTTATATTAATAACATAAATAAAATATCACCCTTGATTTTTTAAATTAAAAAAATTAATTTTTTTATCAATAAAAAATTATACATTAATGTTCAACAGACCTTTTTAAAATTTTTCTAAAAAAATCTATTAATTAAAATAAGTACTTTAAATATTACTAATAATACTCATTAAAAATAGGCAAAGACCGTCTCACGTAGGCTTACGTGAGACGGCCAGAAAGTGATAACTTTTATGAAGAAAAGTGATAATAAATTAACAAAATGTGATAATGCTCTTTCATGAACAATTTATAATATAAATAAAAAGTGATAATATTTTATAACGAAAGTGATAACGATTAATAGCGAAAATGATAACTATTTTAAAAAGTAAAAAATGGTCTCACGTAAGACAGTCTCACGCAAGACCTACTCTTAAAAATAAATAAATAATATTTTGTAGTACTAATATATAGATTGCGTGAGAGCGTCTCACGTAAAGATTTACGTGAAACGGATAAAAAGTTATTATTTCCACAATAAAAAATAATACTCAATTAATGAAAAGTGATAATGTTATTTCATGAACAATTCATAGTATAAATGAAAAGTGATCATATTTTATAGCGAAAGTGATAACTCTTTTAAAGGTGTAAAATGGTCTCACGTGATATGGTCTCATGCAATAACAATTCATAATATAAATGAAAAGTTATCACATCTTACAGCGAAAGTGATAACTATTTTAAAAAGTGTAAAATGATCTCACCTGAGACGGTCTCACCTGAGAAGGTCTTACCTGAGACAGTCTCACGCAAGAGTTAGTCTCTTGTAAACCAGGTTTACATCATAAACCCTTATAAACCGTATGCTACCCTTAATTAAACACCCTATCAATACATATGGTATATAGAATTAGGAGGATCATATGATTTATACCATGAACTAGATTTATACAATTATTTGTGTTTGGATTAAAGGAGGGATCGAATTATAGGGTTAACACCCGTTACACAAGTGTTTGTAAAATCTGCTCTAGTTATTTTTGTTATAAATGTTTATACATGCAGTGAAATTAAAAAAAATATTATTTTTAATAGTAACTTATAAATGTATATGTGAAACTTAAAAAAAAAAAAAAATCAGAAAAAGATATTGATAGGCTATCGCTGATAAAAAAAAAAAATTATATTTTTTCTTCGAATTAATCCTACTAAATATGCTAAGATGATTCTGGGTCAAATTCAAGGGAGTCAAATGAATATGAATTTTAAATTAAATTAAACGTATTTTTGTATTTTATATTAAATCAATGAAACATTAAGGGAATTTGTTTAAGAATATAAACTAAAAACTTGCATAAACAATAAAATGAAAATGTTGTAACAATTAACCAATAACAAAATCCAATCATGCAAATGATAAATAAAAAAGGTAAAGGGGTTTGCTTAAGAATTTAAACTAAATTTGCATAAACAATAGAATGAAAATGTTGATAACTACTAACAAAATGCAAATGATAAATAAAAAATGTGAACAAATAATAAGCGAGTTAACTCCAAGTATTGATTCATTCCCAATATACTATATTTTGTAAGAAATAAAAATAGATACACCATGAATTTCAAATCTTTATACTATATTCAAACCTTTAGGCTAACTATACAACCAACTAATATGAAAATTTTGCGAAAGCTTAAACGTTTGTGAAAACTGGAAAATTTTCTAAATTTACAAAAACGGACAAATTAACAAAACTACAGCGCCATACTATGCCAAAAGATACCCAACAAAAATTTAATATTCCCTCCGTCCCAGAAAAGATGACACATTTTTCATTTTGGGTTGTCCCACAAAAGTTTGCACATTCCTAAAAGAACAAAAAGTCAAATACAATTACCCTTCTCCATACACTTTATTTACAAAAAAATCACCACTACCTAATACATATAACATACTTTATCATTTATTTATTACAAAAAAAAATACTATAATGCCCCTAAAAGTCACAACTTTATTAATATCCGTGCCAGGAAAGGGGTGCAATCTTGGGACGGAGGGAGTATATCAATTTGATTCCAAAAGAGGATTTAGGAGTCCATTATAAAGATGGCCACCATTCAAATACACGTGCAACGATTGCGGAAATAAATTCAAACATGGAATTGCAGACCACAAGTGCGTTGGAAGTGAAGATGATATGAAAAGGGCGGACCATGAATTTCAAACTTTAGACTAACTGTTTAAACTAAATTTGCATAGACAATAGAATGAAAATGTGATAACACAACTAACAAAATCCAATCATGCAAATCATAAATAAAAAATGTGAACAAATAATAAGCGAATCTAATCCAAGAAACTACAATAGATATCATAGAAGATTCAGACCCTTAAAATAATACCCAGTTAATAAAAAAATTAATGTCAAATTAAAGTTAAATAATAAGATCCAATCGAAAAATAGTTAGATATATTAGATATATTAACTTTATTTTACTTTTAACTTTTATCTACCTCAAAATTGTCTTAAATCCGCTCCATAACACCAACTGCTGAGGTTTACTGTAATTGGCCGAAACACCAAACTGCTGAGGTTTACTGTAATTGGCGAAAACATGGATCAGCTCAAAGAGAAAGAAATGCTTAGACAGACGGCGGTGGAAGCAAAGAAGTCGAGGAAAACGGTCGACGTGCTCGGCACATTGGAGGAGAACATCAAGATACCCAAGAGAGTTGTTAAGGTGTCTCATCATTTTTCTATGATTGTTTGATATGTTTTCAACTATTCTTTAACTTGCATAGGATTTCAAAACCCTAAAAGGGATAATATTTGGGGAAATACAGAATAATCCAAAAACATTGCGATGATTGCGGAAATAAGTTCGAACATTAGACCACAAGTGCGTCGGAAGTGAAGATATATAAGAAGGGCGGACCATGAATTTCAAACCTTTAGACTAACTGTTTAAACTAAACTTGCATAAACAATAGAATAAAAATGTGGTAACAACTAACAAAATCCAATCATGCAAATGATAAATAAAAAATGTGAAAAAATAAGCGAATCTAATCCAAGGAATTGATCCATCCCTATTTTGCAAGAAATAAAATAGATACACAATGAATTTCAAACCTTATTTCAAACCTTTAGTGGCTAGGTCGAGGTACATAAATCATGTTTTCTAGAAAATATGTATCAGGTATTAAAAAAGAAACAAAAGAAAAAGACTTAGGCTAATTCTCAAAGAGGTGCTCTTCTTCAAAAGAAAATGAAGAATATGCAGAAAATGAGCGAGAAGAATTAAAAGATAGTAATGAGTTATGAAGAATTAAAAGATAGTGATGAGTTACATGATATGAATACGGTGAGAGTTGAGAATAAAAATGAGTTAAATGAGAATGATGAAGAGAAATTTACTTAGAGTAATTGAAAATGAAATAGATGATTAAGATATTGATAATAAAATTGAAAAATATGAAAACATTCTAGAGAATGAAAATTATGCGTGAAATATATGTGACCCTAGAGTTTGGGATAATATTGATAATAAAATTAGAGATATATTGGTGGATAAATGTCCTAGAAGAGAAAACGATCTCAAATTTCCTGATGAACTTTCTAGACACGTTTAATACACATTACACAAGAAAATTATCAAATGACTTAGTACACAAGAAAAATGGATTTTGTACTCAAAAAGTGCAAACACGGTGTATTATTTTTGTTACAAGTTGTTTAAATTGGTGAATAATAACAGCTTAATAGCGAATGAAGGTGATATGAAGCAAAATAGGATTCACGGTCGATGGGGGCAGGCTTGGGTCCACTTCCGTGGGCTGATCTTATTTATTTTAATTATTTTTATGTTTAGGGCTTGAGCCCATTATTTATTATATTTTTGTTTAGGTCCTTAGGGTTTGGTTTATTTCCTTTTTGGTATTAGTGAGTAGTATTATTTAAGGTGTGATTAGGGTTCATGTATTGTTATAAAATTATTATTGGATCAAGGAGCCTGGAGGCTATTGGGCAAATGGAGTTTTTTCGTTTGATTGGGCAAACGATATCTACCGTTTGATTTTCTTTTCTTTTCTTTTCTTTCTTATTTTTCCATCCTAACAATTGGTCTGGCCTGCCGGATCTCGTTCCCGTCGACATGTCATTGATCAGTTCCACTGGAGAGATATTCGATAAACTCGAGGCTAATCGGCGGAGATGAAGAAGACAATGGCTGAAATTTGGACTGCTGTAGGTGAACTTTCGAAGGAGATTTTGAAACTATCAGGATCGCAACAATCAGCTGCAGATCTGCGTCGCGAGGATGTCACCACTACGGAGATCGAAATGGTGATTCTACCACCGGCGATTCACCCTCAACTGCAAATACGTTCGGTACAACTTCCGTCCTCCAATGGATCTGACTCTATTGGTTGTTCAAGGCTGCCTGTGGTAAGTAATGTGGCTGTAGGGCGCAGCAGTGCACAGGGGTCGACCTGCAGTTTCTCTAGCCCAACTACAGATACCTCGGGAACGAATTCAGGGCTGTCCAGGACAAATTTGGGGCTGTTCGGTCAGTCTTCTGCAAGTTCTAGATTTACTCGGCTTCCACCGAGAATCTTGGAGGACTTGAGAGTGAAAAGATTGTGCTTTGGGTGTGAGAAACCCTTTACACCTGGGCATGTCTGCCAGTTCAAATTATTGAGGGTGTTGTTGGCTGAGGAGGACAAGGAGTTGGGCCTCCAACAGTACGAGTATTGCAAGGTGACAGGGAAAGAGTTAATGGATGGAGAGGAAGAGCTTTTTGAAGAGACGCGGGGGTTTCATGTTTAATTAGTCGTATATAGTTGGGATGACCAATTAAAGAATTTATCGAATCCAAGGGAGAAATGTGCTAGAGTTTAAGCGATCTCAAGTTTATCGTGATTTTATAAGGACGACAGAATAGAGTGAAGGATAAATGTGCAAATGAATGCACTTAAACTAATGAAAATAAAATAAAATAAATGCAAGAAAATGGATGGGTTCTAAATGATACAAGGATGAGATTAGCAACAATCATGGTATAGATAATAAAGAAATCATGCAATTAATTCTAATCTCTCATGGACATGGCATAGGAGCGATCGCTAATTCTACCTAAGCTCTCTCTCGAGATAGATAGGATGTAGTCCCTCAATAAGGCTCCCTAAAGCACAACGGATCGAGACCAAAGTAAACACCTCCCACTAGGTACTAATTACTCTACGAGTTCCCTAATTAGGTACTAAATCATAGGTAATATTCCCTTTTAAGATACTATGAATTCACTAATGACTTAAGTCTCCTCACCTTGTCAACTAATCTCTCGATTAAGTCAATTAAGTGTTCTATCAAAGGGCTCTAAATCTACAAGGATATCTCTATCTCATTCTAAATTAATGCACATGAAGTGTTTGATGAAATGATTCAATGAACTATCCTAAACACATAATTGATTTCTCAATCTAATCATATGCTCATGACAATTAATCACACATGTCATCATATAAATCAATCAATCAACAATTAATGATAAAAATAACACAAAGCCCATTCAAGATTAAAATTAATTTGCATAAAAACTAAATTATCCAATACCAATCATGGAGCTAATCTTACAAAGGAGATTAGCCTCTCATAGTCACAAGAAATTCAACATAGACATTAAAATCCTTACAAACCATGATCAATCTATAAAGAAATGCATAGAAATTAGAGTTAGATTCCCCCTTTGAAGTGCTTCAATGGAGATCTCCTTCTTCTTCTTGTGACCTCACTCTCCCTTGCTTCCTTGATCACTTGGATGGTGGATTTGATGGAGGAGATCAAGTGTGGATGGGTGGATGAAAAATGGATGAAGAAAAAAAATGAAAGGAATTGCGTGTGTTCTATGTGAATAGTGAAAACCCTACAAAAATCTGATGAGATATTGAAGTATTGGGTATTTATACCCCTTGGAAAGCTTCTAGAAGGTTTCTGAACTTTTATCAGAATTTTACCAGACTCGACTTGAGCTCATGCACTCTGCTCGAGTCATGTCATGTCTTCTCGGCATTTCTCGGCAGCAAATGGAGCTCGGGTCGAGTAGCGGAGCTCGACTCGGGTGCTGAACAGGACACGGCTCGAGTTCTATACACGGGCACAGGGGTGCCCGTGTAGCACGTTCTGACGTCGACGCACGGCCTTCTCTTACAGGCCCGTGTCTGGCGCATGACTCGAGCTGCACCAACTCGACTCGAGTAACAGCACTCGGATCGAGTTTGGTCGTGCTCTATTTCTCTTCTTCGTTTCATCTTCCTTCTCCATTTTTGCTCCGTTTTCGCCTGTTTTATATACGTTTAAGCTCATTCCCACATATTTTCATAAAAACACTAAATACAACTAAATAGAATACAAATACGGATAAAATAACATGAAAACACACATAAAAATACACTAAAATCTAGGTGAAAATATCACTCATCACACCCCCAAACTTAAAGTGTTGTGCGTCCCCGCACAACAAAAATGATAAACCAAGGAGAGTGATTTTCACCTAGAAAAAGACTAAATGAACATAAATAATAGCACATCAATAGCAAAAAGAATTACAAACTATGCTAAGGCATCCTACAACATTAAAATCATAACATGCAAAAAAATATTAACAAGTTCAATCACGAGAGAATAACAGTGTAATATAGTCCCTTTTAGGTCCAAGCCTCACATAGATATTGATGAGTGTTTTCTCAACACACAATTAATCCTCAAGTATGAAGGATATCAATTATAGTCTCGAAAGGTGACCAAGTGAATATCGAACTCAAGGGACGGCGTATTATCAATTTAATTATTATCTAAATTAATTAAGACAAGGCAATTACGTTTTAATGGTTATCTCACAACTAATATGCTGAAAATTAAATAACAAATAAAATAAACTATCACTCGAAGGATACGAAAGTGGATCAAGTAGGAGAATAGGTAGCTCTAGGATAATCCAGTTTCACTAATTAACTTCCCTTCCATGTGTCAATGTCCAACTCTGCCTTGTGGAATATGGACGCATCACTAAACCATGCATATCTACTCTATAGACACAAGTAAATATGCATGTAACACGTGTGAATAACCTCGGAGCAAGAGATATAATTCACCCCCCTTTCTAGGTACTATCAGTATCAATTATTTCCCCCTAGGATTGGTACTCTAACCCAATATGATCTCCCTTTATAGGTACTATGAAATTATCCTCTTTATCTTCTTATTAATCCGAATTCAATTCAATTAACAAGTATCTATATATGATAGTTCTAATAAGACTTCGGAATCCCTTCACTTAGAATTATAACATAAACCCCTGCTCAACAGTGAACGCACTCAACCAATAACCATGTTATGTATTCAGACTCTACACAACGATTATTGATGCACAAAATGACTATAAGTATGGATTAATAAAGCACAATCATATATAAACTATATCCACAAGTAGTGTTGTACGGAGTGTATACACGGAAGTTCAATTAACTAGATAAAACCTTCACAACCATAGTTCTACCAAAAAGGCTCTAGCCCATGATGTTACGAAGAACAATCATGGGTGTTGGATAGATCTTACCCGAATGTATAGAAAATACAAGATAAATTAAGAAACGAATAAAACCCTAGATGTGGGCATCGTCGCGTCCTTCTCCGTCTTGAATTCTCCTCTTGGTTCTCCTCTTGATTCCACAAATGAATCTTTAAAGTGATGGATGGATGGAGAAAAGGATGATGGTTGGGGGGTGATCCCCCCTTGTGCGGTGTTGTATGTTTTGGCCTCTCTTCTCCTCTCTTGTATTGTGTTGTGTTCCTCCGTGATTGGACGTCTTCCTTGACTGCATGAGCCTCCTGTTATACTTGTAATCACGTCTCCAGGGCTTGGAATGGGCTTTTCAAGTGATCACACGCGTTTTGGCCTCGAAAATCCGGATAAGGTAAGTTCCCGCACGTAGGTACGACCTCGTCAAATAGGTCAAACCACTGGCCACAGGTCGAACCACAGGTCGAACCTTGCTACTGGACACATTCTGTACTTGGTTCGACCTCTTGCACAGGTCGAACCACTCCCTCTTTGGTCGAACCATAGGTCGAACCGATTTGCGCAGTCTCTCCGTTTCACGTATAACTTTCACATCCGATCTCCGAATTGAGTGATTTTTGTGCTCACGCGATTCTCTATTCCTTGGCTTTCTATCCATATAAAGAAATTACAAAAACTCTAAGAATTGAATATGTAACAGGCCATGGAATGTAGCACTGCAATTCTGTTTGGCACAGCTCGCGCGGCGTCACCACTTTGCTCATAACTTCCTCGTTCGAACTTTAATGATGATGTTCTTTATGCCAAAACGACCCTCTCTTCAGCGGCTTTCTAACCATATATCACACCAATAGTTCTGAGCTCCACAACAATACAAAATAATTATGAAATTTGGATGTGCGTTTTCAGCATTCTTGCACAAATTGCGCCTTTTCTCCAACTTTGCAATTTTTCATCCTTTTTCCACCTAAAACACAATAAAACACCTCAAGTGCACATGATTCTCACATATATCGAATATAAGACACTTGTGCTTATATAAGACTACAATATCAATCAAAAAGGTGTTAAATTGGATATTAAAACACGCTTATTTTCACTCTCATCAATCCCCCAAACATACCCGTTGCTCGTCCCGAGGCAACAAAATAAAGATAAAGAGAAAGAGAGTATGAAAATTAGCGGGGAAACAAGGGCTATGACCAATACCCATTCAAAATACAATTGTCCTCAACTTAGGTCATGCAACTCTCATTATATGTAATAATCAATTCATAGCATACAAGTTAAGACAATCACCACCAATTCAAATGCTCCATCAACATGTTCTCACGGGAAGTATATATATGATCTCTCACTCAAGTGTAAAAGATGTACACTTATGGGTTAAGGTGTTTACGCTCAAATTCAATTCAAGTGCATGCGTAACCATAAGCTTGCCAAAAGTCTAAAACTCTCTACCACTAAAAGTATGACTCGATAATGGGATCAAAAAGGACTTTCATTAGGATGTAATGTCGGCTCTTTGGTAAGGGTAGGAAACATATGGATAAAGTGACTCAATTAGTAGAGAATTAAAACCGGAGATCTTTTGTACTGTAGATTCTTACACTTCAAGGCTATTCAGCTTCATGCTCTTCTAATTTCTTTTCTCTCCTTTCCTTCAAGCTCAACATACTTTTTCTTTTCTTCAAGCACATCCTTTTTTTCCCGAGGTACCAGTTTCGGGCACTACCTCTAACATCTTGGGGTACCAGTTTCGGGCACTATCCCTAAGCAACTTATTTTTAAGCTCATATTTTTATTTTTGCTCATAATCACTTGTACAGCTCCAAATATTTTATTCCTTCTAAACTCCATGAAAATCAATTTACACACTTTGACAGCATTTAATTCTCCACTAAATATAGGAATTTAAGGCTCAAATAGGATATCAAAATGGCTATCTTCGTAGGTTACCAAAGAAATAAGATTTTTAGGCTCAACGGGGTTAACTACGGATATATAATTATTTGGTAGGGAATTATTTGGCTAAGTGACTCATAAATTCAAGGATGGCCTAAAATCATCTCCCATCATTTAACACACATGTAGTTTCAAGTAAGACAAGAGGCAAGTTCTAGAATACATACACAAGAACGATACTCACCAGAAAAGAAATATCATGTGATTATGTACATGATCAACGAGGCTCAAAATCTCACATGGGTTTTTAACAAGTAACAGAGCACTTTTCATGGTAGGTAATATCCCACAAGTACACATAGAAATTCATATCACAATATAACTCAAGTACACTTCCTTCATCAATTTCAAGAGCATATGAATTCCAAGACAATTTAAAAATAAGCTCACATGGATCACCACCATAAACTCAATCCTTCCACTCTATGAATTAAAAGCACATATAAAAATTAGAAAAAGAAAACGAGGGCACCTAATTTTTCTTCAACGTACGCACGAGCTCCTCGAGTCAAAACCTCAATGTAGAACTCGTCTTGCCACCTAGTTACCCTTTTCTATCATCAAAGCTCAAGCATACTCATCATCACAGGATTCATCAATAATAAAATAGGAGAACTATATGAAAGAATTAATTGACTATGTAATCGACTCCACACACTAGAAACACCACTGAACACTAGGCAAATTGCAAAAAATCGACACATCAAAACCGATTAAAGTTTCAATATACCGCAAAAAATCAACTCCCCTAGCAAACATTACAAAGAAAATATTATACTCATGGTGCTTCAATGAGGTAATAACATCACACCCCCCAAACTTAGTAAAAACGTAAGTCGAAATTAAGTTTGAAAAGAGATGTAATTGCCGATTAGTAAGCACCTTAAATATAAAAATTTCTTACTCACATGAAAGAAATAAAGCAATAAAATGGAAAGGCAAGCCCCCAATAGGCGCTCATGTTTAACGTCGTAGAGTCACGAAGGTAAAGGACGGTCTTCTCGCATCCTCACCTTCAAACACTTTTTTCCCTCTTCTTGTCGACACTCAACACCTCACCTTTAGTGTGAACAAGTATACGATCCTTGGAATTACCTTCTTCCCATGGCGGTCTAGACACCCCCTTGTCAATCTTCCACTTAAATTCAGAATCATTTGCCTTAGAAAAATCAAGATTAAACAAGTTAGAAACCACATCTATGCTTTTGCACGATTGAGTCTCCATGGGCATCTTCATTGCATGATCAAGAGAGAAAATCACATCTTCATTATCCTTTCGCAGTCTAAGCTTTCCTTCCTTAACATCTATCATAGCTCCAGCTGTGGCAAGGAACAGTCGTCCCAAAATAAGGGGAATGTCACCCTTATCATCTTCCATCTCAAGTACAAGAAAATCCACGGGAAAAACTAACTTATCCACTCTCACTAAAACATCTTCAATTAAACCCTTCGGACAAGTCATGGATCTATCCGCCAATTGAAGAGCAATATTCGTGGGTTTAAGATCCCCAAACCAAGCCTTTTAAATATGGACAAAGGCATCAAGTTAACGCTTGCCCCCAAATCACACAAGACTTTATGTGCCGACCCTTTTCCAATGTCACAAAGAATGGTAAAGCTTCCCGGATCCTTTAACTTTGTAGGCAACTTCCTTTGAAGGATCGAGCTACAATTCTCTGATAGGTTCACCGTCTCCACTCCGTTCAAGCTTCTCTTCTTTGATATAATATTCTTGAGGAATCGGGCATAGTATGGCATCTCCATGATTGCTTCAGAGAAAGGAATGTCCAAGCTTACTTTGCTCATGACATCGTGAAACCTCTTGAACTTTTCTTCCAATCCCTTCTCGGCCAATCTCGAAGGAAACGGAGGAGGTATCTTGGTCTTTGGTCTTCCCCCTTCATCACGTTCAACCTCCTTCGCTTTATCCTTCTCGGCTCTCAATCTCTTTGCTCTTTCCCACTTCTTCTCCATTGTAAGCTCAGTATTCTGCTCATTCTGAACCACTGGAGTAGCATCAACATCATCGAGAGTGTTCGGAGTAGCAACATGTAATTTCTGGTGGGGTTCGACCAGGGTTCGACCTGTGGAACAGGTCGAACCAGGCACGTACTGGTCGAACCTACCTTCTGGACAACGGCTCTCTTTTTGAATTTGAGGTTCGTCCTGGGTTCGACCTATTTGAGAGGTCGAACCAGGTACGTAATGGTCGAACCTACCTTCTGTATAGTTTATATCCTCCGGTTCGACCTGGGTTTGACCTGCTGGGTAGGTCGAACAACGGGCACCTAAGTCGAACCGACCTACTGTACAGTTTTTATCCTCCGGTTCGACCAAGGTTCGACCTGTTGGATAGGTCGAACCATGTCCGTCGTGGTCAAACTGTTGTTGCGACAAAACAGAGTACTCCGGATGAAGAGGTTCGACCATGGTTCGACCTGTATGCCAGGTCGAACCCTCTAGGTGTTGGTCGAACCGAGGATTTTTAAAAACAGAGTGCTCTGCATGATGAGGTTCGACCATGGTTCGACCTGAATGTCAGGTCGAACCTTCTGGTTGTTGGTCGAACCGAGGATTAGTCATGTCCAAATTTGATCCCGGCCTCATTGGTCCCTCGTACTGCGTTCCAGACCTTAACGTGATGGTTTTTTCTTCTAATTTTTGTGTCAATTGATTCACGTTCGCGGTCATCTGCCCCATAATCAAAGTAAGCTCCTTCATCTGCTTAGATAAATCTGCATGATCAACATTCATTCTAGCTTCGATGTGGTCAACCCTTGCATCATTCTCAGCCATGTATCGATTGAAGGTATCTTCAACACTCTTCACTTCGTGCCGCTTCATACTAGGCCCCCTTAGTGTCAACTCTGTGATCTGCCTCTGCTGGGACTCTAGTAGCTTGTTGATGTTAGCTAGACTAGAGACGATCTCATCATCCCTATTCGGCTTCACTTGATATTCAACCTGCGCCACCTTGCCAAGTACATATGATCCTCTATCTCTCTCTATTGGCCAGTCACGTGAATTCATAGAGATGTCTTCAAATAACTTTTCCGCTTCAAGTGCTGTCTTTGATAACAGCGCTCCACCTAATGATGTATCAATAAAAATACGCGACTCACAATCCAATCCATAGTAGAAGATGCTTATGTATTCAGCCTTAGACATTCCATGCTGTGGACACCTCCTGAGCATGTCTTTAAACCTATCCCACGCCTCATCAAATTTCTCACCCTGATTCATAACAAATCGGGTGATCTCTTGCCTCATCCTTAAGATCCTTGAGAGTGGCATGTATCTCTCCAAGAACTTCTGCTGCAGTTGGTCCCATGTAGTGCAATCGGCTGGATCAAGGATCTCATACCAAGCTTCCGCCTTATTAATTAAAGAGAACTTGAATAAGGCGATCCGCCTAGCATTATTATTCACTCCACTGCCCTTTTGAGTGTTTGCATAACCAAGAAATTTTCGGAGATACTGATATGGATCTTCAAAACAACTTCCAGAAAAGGGATTCTTCTCTACCATGTTAATAAGAGCAGGATTTATCTCAAAATCATCATCTTCCCCCCTTGCTCCTATCAACCCCATGTTGACATTCCAAAAGTTCGTGAAAATTTCATGTATGGAAATATTATCCGGATTCTGCCTTGCTCCGGTCATGTTTAGATCAATGTGTTATTCCTTCTTTTCCTTCCTCTCCTTTTACAAGCGCACAAGTAACTCGGAAAAATTCAAGGTTAGATAGAAATAAATAATCACAAATAAAAGAAAAAGAAAAAAAAATCTTAATCAACTAGAAATAATAAAATCAATAATAACAGCCATCCCCGGCAACGGCGCCAAGAACTTGATAAGCGTTTTCTCAACACACAATTAATCCTCAAGTATGAAGGATATCAATTGTAGTCTCGAAAGGTGACCAAGTGAATATCGAACCCAAGGGACGGCGTATTATCAATTTAATTATTATCTAAATTAATTAAGACAAGGCAATTACGTTTTAATGGTTATCTCACAACTAATATGCTGAAAATTAAATAACAAATAAAATAAACTATCACTCGAATGATACGAAAGTGGATCAAGTAGGAGAATAGGTAGCTCTAGGATAATCCAGTTTCACTAATTAACTTCCCTTCCATGTGTCAATGTCCGACTCTGCCTTGTGGAATATGGACGCATCACTAAACCATGCATATCTACTCTACAGACACAAGTAAATATGCGTGTAACACGTGTGAATAACCTCGGAGCAAGAGATATAATTCACCCCCCTTTCTAGGTACTATCAGTATCAATTATTTCCCCCTAGGATTGGTACTCTAACCCGATATGATCTCCCTTTATAGGTACTATGAAATTATCCTCTTTATCTTCTTATTAATCCGAATTCAATTCAATTAACAAGTATCTATATATGATAGTTCTAATAAGACTTCGGAATCCCTTCACTTAGAATTATAACATAAACCCCTGCTCAACAGTGAACGCACTCAACCAATAACCATGTTATGTATTCAGACTCTACACAACGATTATTGATGCACAAAATGACTATAAGTATGGATTAATAAAGCACAACCATATATAAACTATATCCACAAGTAGTGTTGTACGGAGTGTATACACGGAAGTTCAATTAACTAGATAAAACCTTCACAACCCTAGTTCTACCAAAAAGGCTCTAGCCCATGATGTTATGAAGAACAATCATGGGTATTGGATAGATCTTACCCGGATGTCCGGAAAATACAAGATAAATTAAGAAACGAATAAAACCCTAGAGTGGGCATCGTCGCGTCCTTCTCCGTCTTGAATTCTCCTCTTGGTTCTCCTCTTGATTCCACAAACGAATCTTCAAAGTGATGGATGGATGGAGAAAAGGATGATGGTTGTGGGGTGATCCCCCCTTGTGGGGTGTTGTATGTTGTGGCCTCTCTTCTCCTCTCTTGTATTGTGTTGTGTTCCTCCGTGATTGAACGTCTTCCTTGACTGCATGAGCCTCCTTTTATACTTGTAATCACGTCTCCAGGGCTTGGAATGGGCTTTTCAAGTGATCACACGCGTTTTGGCTTCGAAAATCCGAATAAGGTAAGTTCCCGCACGTAGGTTCGACCTCGTCAAACAGGTCGAACCACTGGCCACAAGTCGAACCACAGGTTGAACCCTGCTACTGGACACATTCTACACTTGGTTCGACCTCTTGCACAGGTTGAACCACTCCCTCTTTGGTTGAACCACAGGTCAAATCGATTTGCGCAGTCTCTCCGTTTCACGTATAACTTTCACATCCGACCTCCAAATTGAGTGATTTTTACGCTCACGCGATCCTCTCTTCCTTGGCTTTCTATCCATTAAATAAATCACAAAAACTCTAAGAATTGAATATGTAACAGGCCATGGAAAGTAGCACTGCAATTCTATTCGGCACAGCTCGCGCGGTGTCACCACTTTACTCATAACTTCCTTGTTTGGACTCGACAAATCTATCAAATCCCCCCTTCAACTCTTCCTTCAACTCTTTAGCTTTCACCCACTTAGGCGCCCTTTCTCTCTTTTCCTTCATAACCTCATGAACCCCCCAAACTATCCTTTTTTCGATCTTTAATGGCCATGCATAGATTCGTTGTTCTGGAGGTAGAAGGCTTGTTGTTCTCTTCTTGAAGTCTCTCCATGGTGGGCACAACTTGACTAACTTGGTGTTCAATTGAATCCAATCTAGCACCGAATGCTACAATTGTACTTGTCACCATTTCACACCAATTTCTCATTCGATCCATCCACGCTTCATTAGACTTCCTCTCATGTTCCAAGCGTTCTATAATCTTTTCGATCAACTCATCTCTAAGCCTTTCTTTGTAGTCACTTTGGGTAGAATAAGAGGTGTTGGAGTCTTGAAAATTTCCCCATTGTTGTGGTTGATTTCCTTCTTGATGTCTAGAAAATTTTTCTTGAAACATATCTTCGACACCTTGAGGGTATACTTGTTGATGCATTTGATGAGAAACTCCAAAATATTTATAACTTTGTTGATGGAATTGCATATCTTGAACTCTGAAATTCGGTTGCAATTTTGGCTCACAATTTGGCATTTGAAATCCTTGAAAATTTCCTTTTATGTTCATAGTAGGAAGAGCATTTCTATTCACCATATCTCGAAGAATATCCATGTAGCTCATATTTTTGGACTTGTTCTCCTTCTTCTTCCTTCTCAAGGAATGCTCCTATAAGAGAAAGAAAATTTTGAACAAAATTTTCTAAAACAAATAAGATGCAAATATAATAAAAAAAATATCCTTATTAAGACCACCCTAAACAATCCTTCGTCAAACAACTAGCGACCGTTACCTCCCCGGCAACGGTGCTATTTGATTGGCCGTATATAGTTGGGATGACCAATTAAAGAATTTATCAAACCCAAGGGAGGAACGTGCTAGAGTTTAAGCGATCTCAAATTTATCATGATTTTATAAGGACGACAGAATAGAGTGAAGGATAAATGTGCAAATGAATGCACTTAAACTAATGAAAATAAGATAAAATGAATGCAAGAAAATGGATGGGTTTCGAATGATACAAGGATGAGATTAGCAACAATCATGGTATAGATAATAAAGAAATCATACAATTAATTCTAATCTCTCATGGACATGGCATAGGAGTGATCGCTAATTTCACCTAAGCTCTCTCTCAAGATGGATAGGATGTAGTCCCTCAATAAGGCTCCCAAAAGTACAACGGATCAAGACCAAAGTAAACACCTCCCACTAAGTACTAATTACTCTACGAGTTCCCTAATTAGGTACTAAATCATAGGCAATATTCCCTTTTAAGGTACTATGAATTCACTAATGGCTTGGGTCTCCTCACCTAGTCAACTAATCTCTCGATTAAGTCAATTAAGTGTTCTATCAAAGGGTTCTAAATCTAGAAGGATATCTCTATCTCATTCTAAATTAATGCACATGAAGTGTTTGATGAAATGATTCAATGAACTATCCTAAACACATAATTGATTTCTCAATCTAATCATATGCTCATGACAATTAATCACACATGTCATCGTATAAATCAAGCAATCAACAATTAATGATAGAAATAACACAAAGCATTCAAGATTAAAATTAATTTGCATAAAAACTAAATTATCCAACACCAATCATGGAGCTAATCTCACAAAGGAGATTAGCCTCTCATAGTTACAATAAATTCAACATAGACATTAAAATCCTTACAAACCATGATAAATCTATAAAGAAATGCATAAAAATTAGAGTTAGATTTCCCCTTTGAAGTGCTTCAATGGAGATCTCCTTCTTCTTCTTGTGATCTCACTCCCCCTTGTTTCCTTGATCACTTGGATGGTGGATTTGATGGAGGAGATCAAGTGTGGATGGGTGGATGAAGAATGGATAAAGATGAAGGTGAAAAATAGAAGGAATTGTGTGTGTTCTATGTGAACAGTGAAAACCCTACAAAAATCTGATGAGATATTGAAGTATTGGGTATTTATACCCCTTGGGAAGCTTCTAGAAGGTTTTTAAATTTTTACCAGAATTTTACCGGACTAGACTCGAGCTCATGCACTCGGCTCGAGTCGTGTCATGTCTTCTCGGTATTTCTCAGCAGCAGACGGAGCTCGGATCGAGTAGCGGAGCTCGACTCAGGTGTTGAACAGGACACGGCTCGAGTTCTGTACACGGGCACAGGGGTGCCCATGTAGCGCGTTCTGACGTCGGCGCACGGCCTTCTTTTACAGGCCCATATCTGGCGCACGGTTCGAGCTGCACCAACTCGACTCGAGTAGCAGCACTCGAGTCTAGTTTGGTCGTGCTATGTTTTTCTTCTTCGTTTTATCTCCCTTCTTCATTTTTGCTCCATTTTCACCTGTTTTATATACGTTTAAGCTCTTTTCCACATATTTCCATAAAAATACTAAATACAACCAAATAGAACACAAATACGGATAAAACAACACGAAAACACATAAAAATACACTAAAATCTAGGTAAAAATATCACTCATCAGCGGTTACCTGACTGCAACCTTGAGGACAAGGTTGTTTCGAAGGAGGATGGATTGATATAAAGCAAAATATGGTTCATGGTCCACGAGGGCGGGCTTGGGTCCACTTCCGTGGGCTGATCTTTTTTATTTTAATTATCTTTATGTTTAGAGCTTGAGCCCATTATTTATTATATTTTTGTTTAGGTCCTTAGGGTTTGGTTTATTTCCTTTTTGGTATTAGTGAGTAGTATTATTTAAGGTGTGATTAGGGTTCATGTATTGTTATGAAATTATTATTGGATCAAGGAACCTAGAGGCTATTGGGCAAACGGAGTTTTTTCATTTGATTGGGCAAACGGTATCTACCGTTTGATTTTCTTTTCTTTTTTTTTCTTTCTTGTTTTTCCATCCTAACAGAAGGCCTCAATGATTGAACTTTTTTTTTTCGCCTAGGGTCCCAAAATCTCCAGGGCCGGCCCTGATCATAATCTATTTCAACGAGAACGAGATGTGGGATTGAGCCTTAATTCCACATCTCTGTGCCTTAGGGAAGCTTACTCCAATACAAGTGAACTATTTGTATCATACAACGATGAACTCATATATGTTTGAATGAGCTGTAGATACCGCACCTGGATGTAATCGTGATCAATCTTTTCTTAACTTAAAATTTTTATTCTCAGACTGAGATCCTTCTGAGGCTGTTATTGTCAAAAGCTAAAATTCGAAGTAGTGTGAAATTTGAAAAATCCTCCAAATCTGCAAAATGCTCCAAAGATAATTTTTTCGACGATAAAACTATTTTTAGACTCTAACAACAGGCATAACAATTCTATCCATTATGCTATCTAAAGAGGTTCACACATCGAAATAAATTGATCCTACAACATGCAGTGGCGAATTCAGAAAATTTTTTCTGGGGTTACGACATGTAATTATAAAAATATTGCTCCCTCCATCCCAATAAGTAATAAACGTATTTTTTGTATGTGGAGATTAAAAAAATTAATTTTTATGTTTAAAAATATGTAAAGTTGCTAGAATGTATATAAAAAATGAATATTTTAGATAATTTAGTGAAAATTATGTATAAAGTTGTTGAGATGTGTAAAAAGTAGGTATTATTGAGATACATTTCTACCATTTTAAAAAACATACATAAGTATTGAGATGGATAAAAAGAAAAATGTGAAATAATTAAAGGGACAGAGAGAATATTTGATATTTAAAATCGTACAATAAATAAATCAATACTCTAAAATTATAATTATTGAGATGGATAAAAAGAAAAATGTAAAATAATTAAAAGGACGGAGGGAATATTTGATATTTAAAATCGTACAATAAATAAATCAATACTCTAAAATTATTTATATTGTTAACATCGTTGAATTTTTATTTGTAAAAAGCAATTTAAAAATTATTATCATAAATTTATAAAAATAGTAATGAATTGAGTATAAATTTGTATTAATTTAATAATATGGGGGTACAATATACAAATATTTGCATATATACACATATAATTTTTTTAAAGAAAATATTTTTAATGGAGGGTAGGGGGGTTGGGGAGGTTTTGGGGGTACAGTTGTACCCACTTGTACCCCCTAAATCCGCCACTGACAACATGCACCAATTCAAATAAAACAACCTACGTACAACCTCAACATGTCAAATGGCTGAATTAATCATCACATAAACATTCATTCAGACCATAATAGTTGGAATCATGAAATCAAAATACTACAAGCAGAGGTTAACAGATTGCATATCCTACTATACCTAGATCTATCCGAATAGTTAATATCATAGATTGCATGACACGAATGAAGCACTAAATCGAATGTATCACACATATCCAAAAATCATTAGATACCAATTTATGGCAATCAGATCTTATGACCTGCGTAAATCATTCAAAATTCATGTACATCTAATGTAGCAGAAAAGACAAAAATGTGAATTTTTTTCTCTATGTCTCAAGAATTATTTTTCTCTGTCTCAAGAATTGTCTATGTGGAGAAGATGATCTGAAGAAACGAAGAACAGCCTCCCAAGAATTTTTTCTCTATGTATCAAGAATTTTTTTTCTCCACTCATTATTTTTCTTAAAAGAAATATGAATAATAATTTTGGATTACTGACAGACCAGGAGAAGAAATTATTCTTTCTTTCTCTCTCCTCAATCTTTTTCTTAAAAGAAACGTTAGAATACTACAACAGGAAAAGAAAAGAAATTGGGGTTGGCCTCCCATTTGACGTATTCAAGTTTAGGCCAAAACTTATACCTTAAGCCCAAGTTCAATGCTCAACAGTTAAATGTGTTACTAATAACTTTAATTAATTAATCTCTAATTCGAAGAGTAGTACCACTCAACCTCCATAATTAAGATATTGTTCCTTCTATAATCAACAACAAACTATACAGACAATATTATCTCCCAACTCACCGAGCATATTGATTTAATAATTAAATCTCATGTATTGATAAATCAAGAAATAATAAAGTAAAGGGATTAAGAGTACGAAAATCCATAATAACCGAGGTCTTATTCATTTATATAGTCAGTATAAATCGAACAAGCTCAAACTGCCCTGCTCAATACACACAAAGTGCACAAGTGTAATTTTATAGTCAAGACAAACTAATATAAAATCTCACTACAACCATTTCGATAGTTTATCCCAATCTATCTTGGTTGTGAGCCTCTATTTACACTTTATAAGGAACTGATAATATGATCTTTTATACGATACCAAACATCATATTATCTACAATATAATAAATGATCAATTGCATCGACATATAAAAAGATTATAAAATATAATCATTTGATCAATGATTTTCATTTCAAAATATTACTCCCTCCGTCCCGGAAGTATTGACACATTTTTTTTGGGCACGGAGATTAAGGAGTATAATAATTTAATGTAAAGTGAAGTGAGAGAAATAATATTTAATGTGTAGTGGGTAGTTGTATTAGTGGTGAGTGTGATGGGTGTGTGGGTCCATGTAAATAAATAAATTATTTTTGTGTGGGTCCCATATTCTTAAAAAGGAAATATGTCAATTTCTGTGGGACAACCCAAAAAGGAAAGTGTGTCAATATCTTTGGGACGGAGGGAGTATTAAAACATTGTTTATAATAAAGCTAAGTTTTTAGTATACAATCAAACAATGAGTTCAAGCCTCCCTGTGAACGATAGAAGCTTGGAGGACTACGTGACAAACATATATAAGATTTGAATTATAAAAGGATGGAATTCTGCAGCCCCTAATCCTTTGCTACACAATGGAACTCTAAGGTATCAGACTAGCAGGTTCTTCTCTGGAATGGTAGTAGCTACATAATTAGTGGCATGTTCGAGGTGGTAATGCCCACTGCAAACAAGTTCAACTAATCACCATTTACTTTCAATCTCGATGCCTCTCCAAACTTCTTTAGAGTGTTGGCTATTGTTGCTCCAGTACAATGGTCTCCTCTCTCCAAGATCAATAAGTCATCTACAAAAATCAAATGTGTTAGTATAATTCTAGCACACAGTCTAGAATGATACAAGAATATTCCCCCCTTGACTTCCACCCTCAATAGCCAAGTCAAGTACTCCATGAACACCACAAAAAAATAGGGAGGAGATAGGTTCTCCTCGATGTAATGACCTCCGAGCTTTAATAATGCCTTGTTGATGTCCGTTGATCAGTAGGGAGAAGGAATAGGTTGTAACTAGAGCTATCAATTTGGGTTGAACCCAAAGGGCCAACCCGCCCCGCCCCATTAAAATCCGCAAATAACCTGACCCAAAAATGGCCCGCCCCACAGTAACCCGCCCAAAAAAAGCCCACCCCACACAAACCCAACGACAAGTGGGTTGTGGTGGGTTGTGGGTTAACCCGCCCCAACCCACTAACCCACCATCAACTCACTATTTTCAATTCACCTCTTACCCCACTCTCACACTCACTACCCCCCACCCCACCCTCACCACCCCCCATCCTATCGATATCGATACCAAAATTTTGATATTCTGAAAAATTAATATTTCGATAAATTAAATTCGATATCGTACCGAATATATATCGATATCCATATCGATTTTTGATAAATATTTATTAATATGGATATTTTGGCATATCGTTTCACATCGAAAAATTAACATACCGAAAAAAATATCGATATTGATTTTTCGATAAATATTTGTTTGAATCGAGTTTACATAATTGTGTGAATTAATAGTTTATTTTCTATCATCATTAAAATCATAGGAGACATTGAAAAATTGAAAAATCAAATAATATCGAAATATAGAAAAATATTAAAAATTAAAAAATCAAAATATTGTCCACATCAAATTAGTGGACACACAAAAAAATACATACCCTAATTTAATATTTATTATTAGAGTTTAAAATATATATTTTAAGGGTACAAAAGTTAATGTGAAACGTCATAAAAAATTTATTTAAAAAAAATCAAAAAAAAAGAGAAAAGTGGGCCAACCCGCAACTAACCCACTCCGCGAATGGCCCGTCCCACTTGAGCCCATTAAAGGGTGGGTTGTGGGTCAAACCGCCCCACCAACCCATTTTGACAGGTTTAGTTGTAACACATTGGAATATATATCCAATTTCTAAACTTGATGGGGAAAAGTGTTCAAGCATGGAGAAAAGATACTTCCAATTGACAGTGTCATACGCTTTCTTAATGTCCACTTTAATCCCCATTCTTGAGGATATGTTGGTAGTCTTACATCAATATCTGTTGAACACTTCTT
The DNA here is from genome assembly GCA_023678885.1 of Pogostemon cablin. NCBI lineage: Eukaryota > Viridiplantae > Streptophyta > Magnoliopsida > Lamiales > Lamiaceae > Pogostemon > Pogostemon cablin. The sequence goes on along the minus strand of CM042999.1, from coordinate 8,846,954 downwards.
GAGCAAGCAAAATAGCATCCCTCATCTTTCTCCCCTTAATAAAGCCAAACTGTGACTAATCTATATTTTGTAGACCATGTTGCAATATGCTATTGGTCTGTTATCTGTCTCTTTGGGTTGGAAATTTGTCTTAAGAATTAATGAAATAAAAGTGGCATTTAGTTGCTTCAAACAAAAAATTCAACAACAGCTTTCATTACATCCTCCCCTACCATGTTTTATGTTTAGGGGGCTTGTGTTTATTGATGCTCCATAATTATTCTTTAATCTCTTCTCTTGTAACCAATTCCACAAGTTGTTGTGCATGCACTGTCCTCAGCCTCCGTATTTACTGTTATTATAAGATATATATATATACATGTCACAAAGAATATTAGAAACAAACTATCCGATGTGGAATACAATCCAATACAAATATATTTACATCTCCAATGTATCGATACCCAAAAGCGTAAGATTCCTTATTTTCGGAAAATTTTGTGTGAGACCGTCCATTTTACACTATTTTATGCTTTCGTAATTAATTATATTACTTTTATTTATATTATAATTTTTTCTAAAATAGTTTACTGTATCATTATCACTTTTCATTTATTGAGTATCACTTTTTTCATCAATGATATTATCACTTTTTATCTGTCTCACATAAAGGCTTACATGAGATGGTCTCATACAATTCTTTGTCTCTTATTTTATTATATTTTGGGCAAGTCTTGTGTGAGACAAAAAGTAATAACATCATTATCACTTTTGTTACAAAATATTATCATTTTCGTTATAAAAAAGTTATCACTTTTTATTTACTCCCTCCATCCCAACTTCAATTTCACACTTTCCATTTTGGTCCGTCCCAATTTCAACTTCACGCTTCCATAAAAGGAAAAGGTACATAACTTATATCCCTCTAACATACTTTAGTTTCAAAATTGTCATCACCTTTTTAACACACATATCATACTTTATCATTTATTTATTATCCAAAAATACCAATCTACCCTCCAAAAGTTACTCAAAAAGTGAATTTTCTTAATTTGCATGTGTACAGTAAATATGAAGATGAAAATGAGACGGAGGGAGTATATTATAAATTGTTCATGAAATAGTTCATAAATTGAGTATCACTTTTCATTAATTATAATTCTAGTAAATTTTTATTTATCTCATGTAAGAACTTATATAAGACTGTCTCACATAAGTCTTTGTCTTGAATTTTAAGTCTAACTATTAACCGTTAATCAAATACACTTAAAATAACTGTTAATTTTTGTGAAATATATCTCCTTGTCTTATATTTAATCCCCCACCAATCCAAATATTCATGCTATTAAATTATTGGAATTATTACCGATAGGTACGCGTGTATATAATCTAATTACTAATAAATACATTGATCTAAATGTCTATTTCTTTTTCCAGCTTTACCCTTATATACAACGTTGAATATTTCAACGTTTTTACTTAACACTAGTTTCATTGAACACCAATGTATACTAAATCAAATAAAAACAATGGGTGAGAGATTTAAGGATAATTATAACAACCTTATTTTCAATTTAATTAATCACGTATTTTCTGTTTCTTTCTCAAAGATGCACACTAATGTATATTCGTAGAGATTTTCAAACATGCACACTAATGTATATTCGTAGGGTTTTTCAAACATGCACACTAATATACATTTGTAGGATTGTTCAAATTAATTGCGTATTTTCTGTTTCTCTCTAAGAATGTACACTAATGTATTTAACAATAATTTCAATCGTGTATTTTCTGTTTCTCTCTCAAGGATGCACACTGATGTACATTCGTAGGGTTTTTCAGTTTAATCATGTATTTTTTTATTTCTCTCTCAAGAATGCACACTAATGTACATTAGCAGGGTTCTTCAATTTAATCGCGTATTTTCATTTTCTTTCTCAATAGAATGTACACTAATATACATTCGTATGAATAACGTATTTTTATTTTCATCTTAACAATGCACACTAATGTACAAATATGTATAGGTATTATGGGAAAAACACAATTATAATTTTGTATTTATCGGTAATTTTCTAAACGAATGTATCGCTTAGTAATTTTTAAATACGTTTTGTACCTACTATTTATTGACCCTAAATTATTCTATGCCTCCTTGTCCAATATTTAATCCCCACAAATCTAAATATTTAGTCTATTATAAATCTGGTTTACATCATAAATTTTTATAAATCCTGTGATTCCTCTTAATTTAAATAGGGTAAATATCAAAATTAGTCCTGTAAGTATGGAGTTTTCCAACTTTAGTTCTTTTTTCTTTTGTAATTCTCAATTTTGTTCATTTTTTATCCACTTTTAGTCCTTTTGGTCCAGTTTTGGTCCTTTTTTCAAAATTTTGTCTACTTTTGGTCCTAAATGTATACACTTTCGGACTATTTTTGGACTTTTTTAACATAAAGGACTAAATTTGGACAAAAATGACTAAATTTGGACTAAAAGAACTAAAAGTGGACAAAAAAGATCAAAATTGAGAATTGCAAAAGAAAAATGACTAAAGTTGGAAAACGTCATACTTACAGGATCAATTTTGATATTTACCCATTTAAATATCCTATCAATACATAGAGTATATAAAATTGAAAGGAGTGATCACAAAGTTTATATCTTGAACCGATTTACACAAATATTGGTGTTAAATTATTCTATGCTTTCCCCACAAGTCCTTGTCCAATATTTAATCCCCACCAATCCAAATATTCATGCTATTAAATTATTCTATGCTTTCCCCACAAGTCATACACTCTAATTAAATTTAGAAATTTGAAATAAAATGTAAATACCCAAATTACTAGACTCATTTATGTGTCCTAACAAAGATATATCAGAGGGAAATTTTAATTTTTACCTACATGTGTGGAGGAAATTTTCTTTTAAGGAAAAACATTATACAGTCAACTTTATTTTGCATATATATAATAATCTCATTACAATAATATTTCTATCATATGTATTCACTTTTTATTACTGCATATATTTTTTAATTATTTGATTATATATGAAGACTACAATGAGCTCTGTCTCAACGACGGTTCTACTTTTGATGTTTCTCCTAATTTCTTCAGGTTATTATTTAATCATTTTTTATCAATAACGTAAATTGTTCATGACTGAAATATTTAATTTGATGTTTATCATTTTTCATCTATTAATTAGAACCTTTTATTTAAAATAATATCACTTATTATCCATTTTAGAAAATTAAATCTATAAAATAGTATTACACAATTTTTTGCTATTGCAAAGTTTTATCATTTAGTTTTTCAAAATCTACTACCATATTTTATAAACTACATTTATATAAACATACAAATTACTCTATAAATCCTCAACTCACACACCTATTATATTATTTTTCATAAGTTAATTTTTTTCTTTGGATTTTTTTAATACAAGCCCAAAAAATAGGTTAATTATCAATTAGTGATTCAAAAGATATTTTCTATCACTTCAGGTCTTCAAAGATATGAAATTATAATTCAAGACCTAAAATAAAAAATATCAAAAATTATAATGTAATCGTATAAATTTATCATTAGTTAGTATGTTATTTTAATGATAATAAATAATAAAATATAATCTTAAAAAACAATTTTAATATATGAAAATGTATTATTTTATTTTAATTAATTTAATAGTTTTAGGTCCTTTATTGATAATTTCATATATATCATTCGAGTCCTGAACCGATAGAAATTTTTTTTTCAGATCTTGTATTGAAAAAACTCTTTTTTTGTTTCTTTCGATGTCCTCTCTCATCTCTTCTTTCGCATAAGTTGAATCTATTACACATATTACTTACTATACACCTCTTATACATTAATTTGATATAAAATTAAAATTACCATATCAAAATTTAAAACAAACATACACATTGTTATTCATAATTTATTAAATCTACCTCAACCCAAAACAAACCTCAAATAAATATTTGTTCATGTACCATTAAATCAAACCAAACCAACTATATGTGCTTTGAATTAAGTCTTGAACCATGCATAAAATAAAACAACTACCCATTTTAAGTGTTGTATGGGGTAATTAATTAGATGAATAATGAATTAATTAATGCGCAGAAATATGTTTGGCAAATGATACTAAGGCAGAATGGAAGTTGTGTTCTGAAAAAAGTAAAACCAAAACAGGGTTGTGCTTCAGTAGTAACAAGTGCAGTCAGAGTTGCATCCAAGATAAATATCTCAATGGAGAATGCAAGGGTTTTTTCAGGAGATGTTATTGCAACAAACTTTGTAAAGATTAATTTCTCCACATGCCCTCTTAAATAATTCTATCAAATAAATGAAATAACATCTTTTATTTATTTCTCTTTATTAATGGTTTAAAAATGGCATCTTTTATAAAAAGGATGTTTGGGTACAGCATTCAACATACTGTAACTAATGATGCAACTATCCTAACAAAAATTGCAATATGTAAAATTTTATAGATCATATTGAAATTTTTTGTATGCTGATGTTCAGTATAGCTAAATTTCAATACATTAAAAATGTATGGGGAAAATCACTAATAGATACACACTATTAATCTAAATTACTATTAGATACAAGGAATTTAAATAATTACTCTTACATAAAAGTAAAATATCAAATATAACCTTATAATCTCATACACTCTTAAACCATCAACCCTACCCCTTACCCACCCACCCGCTGGACCAGCGTTGACCGCCACCGGACCGGCGTTAACCGCCATTGACCGCCGCTGCCTGCTGCCGGAATTTAAAATGTGCAAAAACAAAATTGTGCAAAGCAAATTGTGCAAAATTAAATTGTGCAAAATCAAATTGTGCAAAACCAAATTGTGCAAACAAATTGTGCAAATACATAGTGGTATTTATGGTATCACAATCATAATTGTGTAATTATGAGTAATAGTACTTTGAGTCATGTAGTTTACAGCAATTATGCATTATTTTATATACATAATGTATGCTATATTACAAATACTTTTTTAATCCATGTAACCTCTCCTCCTTCTTTTTTTTTTCCAAAAATAACGTGGATGCACTCAAATGGTAATAACTAATAATATTAATATTCTTACCATACTACAATATTAAAAAAAAAATAACTCATTTTTATACTTGGTTTGATAAAATTAAACAAAACAATTTATTTTATACAATTGAGTCACAAAAGAAAGACATTTTATAAACAAAGTACAATCAAATACATGCATGCATGTATAAGCAGAATGAAGGATTAATATTTTATAAATTTTAAAAATAATAACATGCTTGGAGATAGGGGCTGCATGACACCAAGTGTAACTACTAACTATACTAACAATTAACATTCACTACTACTAGAAAAAAATCTCTCACTACATTAATTTTAATGCATTTTATTTGAAATGTTAATAGCTATTTTTTCAATACATTAGCTCTATAACTACACTTTATAATATCTATTAATACACTATTCAATAAATATATTATTACAACTCTTTTAACTACACTATCATAATATCTATTAATACAATATTCAATAAATGTATTAATATAACCTTATTAATTAATAAGTGTGTTGATAATTTTATTTTAATTTACAATTACTATTACTTTTATTTAATAATAATATAATTTAAATAAAAATAAATTAAATACAAACATATAAATTTTATAAAATTATAAAATAAATACGTATAATTTTTTTAATGAATTAGATTTAATATTATATAATATAATAATAAGTTAATGAAATAAAATAATTTTTATTGATAATAAAAATTGAATGAACTATAAATATATAATGTTTTAATTATTTAATAATAACATAATTAAATTAAGCATATATAAATGAGTATATATATATATATATATATATGTATAATTATATTTCTTTTATTAAAATTATTACGTAACCAAATGAGTGATAGGTAATGTAAATTCATAATTAATTTATATTTTTTAAAAAATATTTATTATAGGTTGATTTTTTTTAAATAGTATTAATTAAAAATAATTTAATTAGTAAAGATAAAAACAACGAACAATTGTTTATTAATTAAAGAAAATATTATGTATAATCGTAATCTTAATTTTAATAATAATTATTTAATTTTTAATAATAATTATAATATTTGTAAATTTATTTGACTATTAAAGTTAAATTAAAATTTACAATAAAAATAACAACTAAAAGTAAAATGAAAATAAAAATAAAAACTTAAGTAAAAATTAATGTAAAAATTTAAATAAATAAAACTAATGTAAAAATAATAAAAACCAAGGTAAAAATAAAAACAAAGCAAATATTCTCTATTTACGGAATTTGACAAAGGAAACAAGAATTATGCATTTAGTTCAATTGGCTACAAGTCCATAAAAGTCTCAGTTATCCCAGGTTCGAAACCTGTGGAAGCAAATCAATTTATTTATTTTTCGTTTATTTTTATTAAATTAGTTAATTAATATATCTTTTTAATTATTATAATTATTAAATTTATCTTTAATTAAGTGTAGTTTAAACTAATATATAATGACAATAAAAAGTGTATTGATAGCTTCTAATCTAATAATACATTAGAATAGAAGACATTTTATAGAAATGTCATTATATATTAAATGTATTATTAACTATTCTTACACTACATTTATCAATGTCATATTAAATAAAAAGTGTATTGATAGCTTCTAATCTAATAATACATTAGAATAGAAGACGTTTTATAGAAATGTCATTATATATTAAATGTATTATTAACTATTCTTACACTACATTTATCAATGTCATATTAAACTATTTTTCTAGTATCGATAAAAAAAATATTTTATAAATTTTAAAATTATTAAATTTTTTTTACAAGAAAAATTATAATTATTAAATTGAAAATACACTTCAAATCTAGATGATTAGTGAGATTTGTGTACGTATAAATTAGTTATACGGGTTTAGTATTTGAATAATCAAGGAATAATAAATGTTTGACCAGATTTGAAAACTTTAATACTTTACGATCAATTTTATATTTTTCAAAGTACTCACATTTTAAGTTAATATTATTCTTTGCATAAACATAAAGTCTCTTGTGAGACGTTAATTTTGTGAGACGTTTTGTGAGACATGTTAAAATATGTCTATTATTTAGATAAAGTATATTTAATGATTGTTAAAGTATATTTTCTAAAGTATGGATTGTGTATTAAAGTATGATTTTAATGTGTTATAATTTGATTTATTATTGACATACTTTAATTGCAAATAAGCATACCTTATCTACACAATAAATATACTTTAGTGATGAGTCGACCTGTCTCATACCCGTCTTACAAATAACTCGTTTCATAAGAAAGTGTCTTTTAGTATTTGCAACTTTTGAACTTACTTTTCTAGGTTTTTAATTAAATAAATAAACTGAAACGTATTATGTGAGTTAAAAATAATAGTGTCATTTCTTTTTATACAAATGTAAATTTGAATTCAAAATAAATCAAAACAAAAAGTGTAAATTTAAAGTGAGGAAAGGAATAAAATTGATATGTGCATATTTAAATACTTTATCCTATACTCCGTCCTTGCTCGTAGTTTTGCACGTATATGTGAGCTAAGAAAACTTTTTTTAAGTGATTAGAGCATATTCAAGAATCTCTTTATAATTTAGAAATTATTTTCTATGAAATATAAAACATTGATAATTATATTTTCAATTCTCTCCATCACCCATTTTATATTTTATTTAGTTTGTTATCTTATAATACTTATTTATTATAGTATTTATGGAACACATTCCGTGCACTTATAGAAATTTAGTATTATGGGTAAGGGTACATTGCTTTGGTCTAAAAAGTATACACTTTAATTAATAAAATGTACACTATTTTGTTCTAAAGGGTATACACTTTCATTAATATTTTTTCTTTAGAAAATAAAGGGTACACATTTTTATACTAAAGGGTATACAATTTAACACAAAATTCTAAAGGCGCACGGAGTGTTGTTCATGCGCCCAGATACACATAATAATTTTCTTTAGAAAATAAAGGGTACACATCTGTATACTAAAGGGTATACACACTACAATATAAATGATGTTATGTTACACTTCACAGTAACACTTCACAGTAACACTTTTATTATATATAACACTTAATTGTAATACTATTTAAATTTTAATAATATGTAACACTTGTTTTATATGTAACATCAATAAGTAACATTTTTATGAAAGTAACACTTTTTAAATAACACTTTTATAAGTATAACACTTTTCAGATTACACTTTTTTATATGTAACATTTTAGTAGTATCATTTTTCATATATTACACCTTTTATGTAACACTATGAAATTTAATACTATTATATTATATTTTTAAATACATAACATTTTATATAAATGAAATATGTAATATTTTATATAGTTTAAATAATTAAAAAAAACTAACACACTATTAAACAATTTATATATTATATAAGTTGATAAAAAATATATGCTCATATAAATAAAATGTTTAAAAATATTATTAGTGTTGTATTCGAAAAAAATATATTTATATTTATTTAAAACAATTTTAATATCTATAAATTTATTTATAATAAAAATATATTTTAATTATATACTATGATTATTTTTAATTATTTAAATTATTATATTTCTTAATAAAATTACATTGTATAATATAATAATTTTTTAAAATTAGATAGTATAATAACAAGTCAAGTTTAATTGTATTAGATGATTTTAAAAATTATATTTAATAAATTAATAAAAAAAGTGATGTAGTCATGTTTAATAAAATAAAATCTCGAAATAAAAATTAAGTTATAGTTAGTCAAGGAGGTAGAAGTAACTTATTCTAAATAAGAGGTAAAAGGTTCAAACCTGGTAGATCTATTTTCCTTATAAATTGTGTTACATAAAAAGAATACCACATGTAACATTCATAAAGTGTTAAATAAAGTTTAAAGAATACCACATGTAACATTCATAAAGTGTTAAATAAAGTTTTTCATCTATTGTAATATTTTTTTAAAAGTGTTATTAATGATCAAAATAGTGTTTCTTTAGACAATAAGCAGCACGGACAAACATTGCACCATAAAAAATATTACATATTATCTACAATAACACATTTTTGCTATTAAATAACACTTTTGACGTGTTATATAAAGCAAGTTATGTTGTAGTGACAATTTAACACAAAATTCTAAAGGCGCACGGAATGTGATCCATGCGCCCGGGTGCATAGGAGTTTTTTCCAGTTAAATAAAGTTTTTCATCTATTGTAATATTTTTTAAAAGTTTTATTAATGATCAAAATAGTGTTGCTTTAGACAATAAGCAGCACGGGCAAACATTGCACCATAAAAAATATTACATATTATCTACAATAAAACATTTTTGCTATTAAATAACACTTTTGACGTGTTATATAAAGCAAGTTATGTTGTAGTGACAATTTAACAAAAAATTCTAAAGGCGCAAGGAATGTGGTCCGTGCGCCCGGGTGCATAGGAGTTTTTCCCAATCGAGTGTGGCTTGCATGTGCCCGGGCGCACGGAACACATTCCGTGCGCCTTTAGAAATTTAGTATTATGGGTAAGGGTACATTGCTTTGGTCTAAAGGGTATACACTTTAATTAATAAAAGGTATACCATTTTGTTCTAAAGGGTATACACTTTTCATTAATATTTTTTTTCTTTAGAAAATAAAGGGTATACATTTTTATACTAAAGGGTATACAATTTAACACAAAATTCTAAAGGAGCACGGAGTGTTGTTCATGCGCCCAGATACACACAATAATTTCTTTAGAAAATAAAGGGTACAAATCTGTATACTAAAGGGTATACAATTTAACACAAAATTCTAAAGGCACACGGAATGTAGTCTGTGCGCCCGGGTGCACATGAGTTTTTGCCATAGTATTTATTATTTCTTTTATTTTTTGTGTTTCCTCCTAATTTATTTTATTAAATATATGAAGTAATAAATATTTTAATGTAAATTTCAAGAAAAAAGAGTGTTGGAACTAATTGATTACTTAACATATTTAATTTTGAAGAGTTGTTATGACATTCTAAAATTGAAGAGTCAAAATTATCATGTAAAATTTATTGTTAGTTTAAAGAGGTTGTTGGAGGTATTTTTTGTTGTATAATTATTTGATTTCTCATTAAAAAGCATTAGGAGATGCTCTTATAATGTAAAAGAAAGGTAGGTGTAATTTGGATAATTCAAAATAAAAAAAATTAAATAAAATTGTTGATTTTGGTTAATAAATAAAGTATAAGAAAATGTGTGACAATTTTATAATATTTTAATGTTTTAAGAATATGAAAAATTATCCTTTATTTCAAGCAAATATACATTAATAAGTAAAAATATATATACATTAATAAATAATAACATATAAATTCTGTTAGTGAATTTTTTGTTAATTTTTTTAATTAAAAGTTGAATGCAAAATAATTATACAATTATTAAAAAATATATATACACTATTAATTAAAAGTAATAGTATATTATATATGTACGCGTACACATGAATGCACATTATATCAACCTTAAGAATATTAATGCTGGATATTATTTTAGAGTGTGTCTAACACCTCCTTTATTTAATTGAGAAGCATATCACACACCTAAAAAATGAGGTTGGATTGCATTAATTATAACGGCCCATACTTTTTTTATCCACACCAAAAATAGCGAGTGTAAATTAAAGGATAAATGTGAGTTTTACTTTATTGTAAATTTTTTTAAAGAAATAAACTTATATTAAGATTGTTGGAAGGCAGCCAACATAGATTGACAAATAAAGTCAGGTGGATTATCCCAACTAAACTCAGAGATAACATTGTACTTTGCATAACAAGCAATAGAGTGAGCAACAATATTTTTGAATGAGATTGCCAGAAGACACCCTTGAAGCAGAGAGAAGGCAGTATGTCATGAATGTCTTGAAGAATAGGGATACAAGTAGCTGGAGAATCAATTTCATTGTTTGTGGCAAGGATAACTAATGATGCATCACCAACGAGAGAGAAATTAGTGTAACCAATAGAAATAGCCAGAGAGATAGCCTCTGTAAGTCCCAAAAATTCAACAATAACTGGACAAGTAATATCTTGAAAGACTTTGGAGAAAGCACGAACAAAATCTCCAATTTTCCCCATAATAAATATATCAACCGTGAATTTCTTCTGCTATAGAGATGTGGCGCCATAAAAAAAATCTTTCTACCTGCGGAGGAGGAAGGAGGCATGGTGTCGAGATCAAGTGAGAAGGTCTCTCAGGCCACCCATTTGTTTGTTGAAAGTCACGGAGGAGAGAGGTTACATGAAGAACCATAACATTATGATCAAGTGTTTCATCATGAAAGATTTTTCTATTGCGAGCCCACCAAATAAGATTTTATAGAATAACAATTTGTTCACGGGGCTCTCTTTTGGTTGTAGAGAGAATTTTCCTAAACCAAATATGGTAAAGGGACTGCTCATAGCGAAATATAAGATCATGAAGTACAGTTGAAAGCTATATGTATGAAACAACAGGACATTTGAAGGACAAGTGTGTTAGATCTGGATCATTGATACCACAGAAGGGGCAATCTTGAGATCAATTGATTCTCCGATGGAGAAGATTGAAAGGTGATGGCAGTGAATTAGAATAAACACTCCAAAGGAAATGATGAATTCAGCTTGGTATTCGGTGCTTCCAAAGATGTTTCCAAACTAGGTCAGGTTTATTGCTAGAAGATCCACTGCTATCAGAATGGTGGAGATTTGGATTAGATATTATGAAATGATATGCAGATTTTATTGAATACTTGCCATTCTGCGAGGGATTCTAGGTCCAAATATCAGGTACAGAAGCGCGACATATAGGTAGTGAGAGGATGAGATTAGATTCTTCCGGTAGAAAAACCTCCATAGCAAGGTCACGGTTCCATGATTTGGTAATCGGGTTAATAAGAGTAGAGACCGTGGTGCTTGGATGTAGATTGAGCATGGTGACCGGACCCAAGCTGGAGGATCAATTGGAAGCCAATGGTCAAGCCAAATCTTGGTATTAACTCCACTGTTGATTTGACGATGAGAGCCTTGAAGAATAACCTGTTTCCCCTCAAGGATGCTACGCCAAGTCCAAGATGGTTGATTACCTAGGTTGGCTTGGAGGAAGGAGGAGTGGGGAAAGTACTTGGCTTTGACTACATGAGCAAGAAGTGAAGAGGGTTGGGTGTGGAGACGCCATGCCTGTTTGCTAAGCAGAGCTAAATTAAACGCGCGAAGATCCCGAAGACCCAACTCACCTTCAGACTTTTTTTTGCACAAAATTCCAAGAGGCCCAATGTATTTTCCTTCTGCCCTCTCCATTGCCCCACCAAAAATCATGAATGAGAACTCCCAAATCTTCCAAAAATCCTTTAGTAAGTTTGAAGCATGACATAGCATAAGTGGGGATAGATTAGATGACAGACTTAATCAAGGTTTCTTTTCCAGCATGGGAGAGATGTTTTCTTTCCAACCACTGATACGATGTATGACTTGATCCTTAATAGTCAAGAAGACCTCATGCTTTTTTCTGCCAACAATTGTAGGAAGACCCAGATATTTGTGATGGTTGGGTACTCTTGGGATAGCAAGAATGTCATAGATGACGGTTGCAATAGAAGACTCAACGTTGGGGCTGAAGAAAACACCAGATTTTTCAAAATTGATCCATTGGTGATGTGAGTGAAAATAAGCGTGTTTTAGTGTCCAATTTTACACCTTTTTGATGAGAATTATTGTTATATATTAGCAAAAGTGTCTTATATTTGATATACGTAAGAAAAAAGGTGCGTTTGAGGTGTTTTATTGTGTTTTAAGTGGAAAAATGATCAAAAGTGCAAAGTTGGAGAAAAGGTGCAACTTGTGCAAGAATGCTGAAAAAGGCACATTCAACTTGTTTAATTTTTCTGTGTTTGTATGAAGCTCAAAATTAGAAGTGTATACATGGTTGGAAAGCCACAGAAGAGAGGATCGTTTTGGTGCAATAAACACCTCGATTGTAATCTAAATGAGAAAGTTATGAACAAAATTGTGACATCGCGCAAGTTATTTCTGTTCAGCACGACTGTTCCACATTGCATGACTTGTTATACATTCAACTGTTAGATTTTTTGTAAGTTCTTTATATGGATAGAAATCCAAGGAAGAAAGGATCACGTGAGCATAAGAATCACTCAAATTGGAGTTTGGATGTGAAAGTTATGCACAAAACGGTGAGACTGCGCATGTAGCTCGACCAATAGTTCGACTAAGGCCTTCCACCTCGACCACAACCACTTTGGTCAAGCTAGGACACGCAGATCTATTTTCGACGGGTTTTATATTCCAGTGCATGTATTTTCATATTTTTCAAGAAAAAATTCATCCAAGGTCTGTAAGGAGAGCTTACAAGTATAAAAGAGAATATATATCACACCGAGAAGGACCGCAACACAATCATCCTACACCCCACAAGGAGGGATCACCCCCCAACCATCATCCACATCCTTTCCTCTATCCATTCATCACTTTGAAGATTCATCTGCTGAATCAAGAGGAGAACCAAGAGGAGGATTCAAGACGGAGAAGGAAGCTACGACGCCCACATCTAGGGTTTTTATCATTTCCTAATTTATCTTATATTTTCCAGACATATGGGTAAGATCTATCCAACCCCCATGATTGTTCTTCGTAACATCATGGGCTAGAACCATTTTGGTAGTCTAGGGTTTTGAAGGTTTTATGAATTAATTGAACTTTCGTGTGTATACTCCGTACAACACTACTTGTGGTTTATTTTATATAAGACTATACTTTCTTAATCCCTATTCAGTGTCGTTGTGCATCATTAACTGTTGAATAGAGTCTGAATATTCATCTTGGTTATTGATTGAGCGCGTTCACTGCTGAACAGGATTTCATGTTATGATTCTAAGTGAGAGGACTCCGAAGCTTCATTAGAACTATATTATATAAATACTTTTAATTGAATTGAATTCGGGTTAGTAAGTAGGATAAAGAGGATAATTTCATAGTACCTATAAAGGGAGATCATATTGGGTTAGAGTACCAATTGACCGGGGAAATAATTGATACTGATAGTACCTAGAAAGGGGGGTGAAATTGTGTTCTTACTCCGAGGTAATTCACACGTGTTATACGCATGTTTCCTTGTGTCTATAGAGTAGATATGCATGGTTTAGTGATGCATTCATAATCCACAAGGCAGAGTCAGACATTGATACACGAAAAGGAAATTAATGAGTAAAACCGGATTACCATAGGGCTACCTATTCTCCATTCTTGAGTCACATTCGTATTCTTCTAGTGTTTAATATATTTTATTTGTTATTTTAATTAATTGTTTAGTAGTTAATAATTCTATACCTCAACTTTATTGCCACAATTCGTTTTAATTAATTTAGTAAATAATTAAATTGATAATACGCCCTCCTTTGGGTTTGATATTTAACTTGGATGCTTGCTTAAACTGCAATTGATATCCTTCATACTTGGGGATTAATTTTGCATGCAAAGAAAACGTCCATCAGTTGGCCAGAGATGCGCTCATACAGTCAAACATCAAAGATTAAAGAATTTGCATCATTTGTAGTAGCTCGACTAAATAGAAGAGTATCATCAGCGAAGAACAAATGAGAAATGCAAGGTGCATCTCTGGCAATTTTGATTCCTTGAAATTCGCCACATATTTATAGATCATGTAGGATGCATGAGAAAACCTCTGAGCAGATTATAAACACCTCTGAGCAGATTATAAAGAGGTAAGGAGAGAGGGTCTCCCTGTTGCAACCCCCTTTGCGGTGTGAGCTCGCCAAAACTTTTGCCATTAAGCATGAAAGACAGAGAGGAAGTTATGAGGCAGGTTTTGAGTAAATCAATGAATTCTTTTGGGAAGTTCATGGATCTCATCACTACATAGATGAAGTCCCATTCAATGCGATCAAAAGCTTTACTCATGTCGAGCTTGATGGACATTGTACCTGAAAACCTACACTTTTGCACTTAATGGAATAGTGAGTTTCATAAGCAATTAGCACATTATCAAAGATGAGTCTCCCAGGGACAAAAGTTGATTGGGAGTCTGAGATGATATGGAGAAGAACAATCTTGATTCTATTAGTAAGAACTTTTGTGATTAGTTTGTAAGTGACATTACAAAGACTAATTGGTCGGAATTGTGAGATTGATTCAAGGGAGTTGACTTTGGGAATTAAAACAACAAAAGTTTTGTTGATAATAGGAGAGAAATGATTCAGGTTAAGAAAATCAAGGACAAAACATGTAACATCATTTCCTACAATATGCCAGAATTTACGATAAAAGACAGGGCTCATACCATCCGGTCCAAGGGATTTGAAGGGGGGCATCTGTTTGAGCTCTTTTAGGACCTCATCACTGGTGTAAGGCTGCTTTAGGAGTGAGATCATCTCATCATCAAGGTGTAACCGAATCCGATCCAAGGCATAAGAGATGTATGAGCTTGAGGAATGGAATGAAGTGAAAATGTCATCAAAGTGATCCAGGATAATGTTTTCAAGTTTTGGTTCATCAGACTGTAGGATTCTATTTTCATCACAGAGAGAAGATATATGATTGATTTCTCTCCTATGCTTGGCATGAGCGTGGAAGAAAGAAGAGTTGTGATCACCCTCTCGATACCAATGTTGCTTAGCACATTGCTTTCAAAATATATTTTCTTGTTCCATGAGTAGACTGAGGTGGCTATGGAGGACCATGAGCTGATTTTGGATAGAAGGAGTGATAGAGCCTTGGAGCAAATGGCCAATTTCTTTTTTAGTATTAGATATTTTCTTTTTCAAATCTTTTGTTTTATTTCCACCTCATTGGAGAAGGCCAATTGCACAATTGTTAAGTATATCAGGAAGGGAATTGAGAGAGTTGTCCCAGGACTTCTTAATCACTTCTTCACATTCAGGTGATTTGATCCACATGGCTTTGAATCGGAATATTTTCCTCCCTAGGCGCCTCTGTAATTGGCAACAAAAGTTGAATTGGATGTGAAGAATAGTGTGGTCTGAATAGTAAGAAGGAATAATGTTGATCTTGTGCCAACTAAAAAGATCTCTCCAACCTTGGATGCAAATTGCCCAATCAAGACGGGCTCTTTGAGTTTTAGGTGAGGGAACGAGCCTACTCCAAGTGAACTTAGTTTCGTGATAGCCCATCTCAGTGAGAGAGAAATGATTAAGAGCGTCTCGAAAATAATTTATTTGCCATTCTGCACGCGGACCTGAGCCAGTGAATTCATTTTTCATAAGAACTTCATTAAAATCTACAAAGCAAATCTAAAGTTTGATGAATTAAAAATAAAAATAAATACTCTCACCATTCCATTGGAACGAGTGCATTTTGTCATTTTCATCTGTTCTTCCCAATACAAAGATTGCATTTCTTTCTTCTTTCTTCTTTTTCATTTTTAAGTAAATGGACCTACATAAGATTATTAATACTATGTCTCTATGAGCCCCATACACACTACATATATGATTTAAACGGAGGGTTAAAGAAGTAATTCATAACATTGCCCAATCAGAGATAACAACTTACTTTTTTATCCTAATTTTAATATTATATCTTTTAAAACCCGAATTGATAAAAATACCCTTTAATCGAATTCATTCGAGTAAAATGAAGAATAATTTTTGAATCAAAATTCGAATAATTTTTTTTTGAGTAAACATATTTGAGTAATAAATTCGAGTTAAATAATATATTTGAATAATAAATTCGAGTTAAATAATGCATTCAAGTAATGAATTCGAGTTAATGATGCATTCGAATAATGAATTTGAGTTAAAAATGTTTAACTCGAATTATTCATATATTCGTGTGAATGCATGAATATTCGTGTGAATAGTCCATCAAATATATGGATTGGTCCATATAAATACTAAATATATGGAGTGGTCCATCAAATATTCGTGTGAATGCATTTGAAATATAAATATTCATGTGACATACCCCATTTAACACGAAAATAATTTAACTCGAAATCTAACAAATGAGTTAACACGAAAATAAACAAATAAACATTCGACGACATTAACATTTAACACGAAAATAATGAAGGCGCCAGATATCCACACCTCTTTTTTTACTTCATACACAAATTTCTTAATACACACACCATGTTTAAAATAATAAATATTATAAAGATCAATACACACACCTTTAAATGGCATACATACCCTTAAGGATACTTACTCAAATTCTTTTAAAATTATTCAAATTCTCACTTCACTCTTACACCCTCCCCACTCCTATCATTAAAACACCACATTCATCCAACCAAATTCATGTACTTCCATCATTGTCACCCACATTATCCATTCAATGAGGAAGAGAAGAAGAACAATAGTACAAGAGAAATCCAAATTCATATCCTTATAAAGAGAAAGAGGAGAAAGAACAAGAGTAGAAGAGTTAATATTTTTTAGAGTTATAAATTAAGCAAATGTGATAGAAATTTAGGGTTTTAATGTCTAATCGTAAAGTTATATTATTTCATTTTTATCTAAACACATAAACTACATTATTTTCAATCGAAATATGGTAATTTAGTTGTTGGGTCATCATGATTGAGCATGTATTGTGTTGAAATCGGGTATAAATATTCGGTCCTGGTTGGACGCCAGAAACTGCAATGTTCGTCCAACACTGGATCAGAGTTTCTATAACTTTCGTCCAACACCGGATGAGAGTTTCTATAATTTTTGTCCAACACTGAACGAACAATCTTAATACTTTTATCGAGTTTCTATAACTTTTGTCCAACACCAGACGAGAGTTTCTATAATTTTCATCTAACACTGGACTAACAATCTTAATACTTTCGTCCAACATTGGACGATTAATCTAATAACTTTCGTCTCTGGTTGGTCGTGAAATCCACGACTTCAACTAACTTCAAGTGCTAAAAAAGACATTTAAATCAGTCTAAACTTTTAAAATAACACATTTTAAATCTCTTTGTTGTTTCTTCATCCGACATTATATTTCTTTGATGAGTTTTGGGGTTGAGATGGATTGAGTTAGAATTTTCACTCTTTTGCAAAAAATAAAAAATGAAGAGGTTGAATGTTTGTTAAGGGAGTTGAATTTTAGAGTTGTAGAGATGTAGGAGTATTATGTTTTAGGGGCCGCGGCTATTCGCACACACCCATTTACTTCCATACACCTATTTGAATTTTAAATTAATAAATATATCTATTAAATTACTAAACTATCCCTTTGGCATATACACACACTTATTACAATATTATTCCTAAAATAAAATACAAACATACACACACAAAATAATTTAACAATAATAATTCACAAAAACATAAATACACACACAAACACATTCACATCAAACATTTGAGCACAAATCACAAACAAAACACACACACACACACACTTCTTCTTCCTCCAACATCCATAAGCCCTAGATTTTCTCCACATTTATAAACACTCACATTCGCTCACACGGGTATCATGTCGGAAGAAGAAATACCTAAGGACGTAAAATACATACATTTATATGTTTACACCGATTAAAAATTTATTTTTCATTTTTTTTTCGCCGACGCTGTATGTCCGACAAACTAGGGTCGGATACGTTCACAAACGTTCGACCAATGGCGGCTAAAAATTTGCTTCCTGTTCGACCAAAGATTGTCGAAATTTTCAAAAAATTTTGACCAAACATGGCCGACGAATTGCCTATTTTTCGACCAAGAGTGGTTGAACAGCACTTCATCCAGCGACAAATCAGGGTCGACGGTCGCTAGCCTATTTCCAATGTCAATTTATACATTTCTTAACACTACCCAAATCGATTTCCCCAACTAAAATAAATATCATGATACCCACAACATTTACAACAACAAAACACAATATAAACGTAACAACATCCACTTGGTAGTGTAAGTGCTCTTCTTCTTCTTCTCTTATTCTCTTCTTCTCTCTTTCTTTTTTGTTTGAAATGTTAGTAAGTGCGTGTGAGTCAAGTGGGTGTATGTTTTTAATGTTAGATTAAATGTGAGAGTTGTTGGAGGGAATGTATTGGGTATATGAGTGTATTTCATTAAGGGCAATGTAGTCTTTTACTAGTGTGTGTATATATAATTTTTGTGTGTAGATATAATTGGGTGTATTAAGTAATTTGGTATGTGCGAATAGCCGACGCCTATGTTTTATGTATTTAGTGGTGGGTGTATGACTTTTTTTTATGAATTAATAGTGTGTGAGAGAGGGGAATATTCATTAAGGGTATTATATTTTTTTTGTATATTGGTATTTTTGTAAATATGATTAAATGGGTGTATGAAGAAAAAATGTATGTGTAGATATTCGCGGCCAATAATGATTTCGAGTAATAAATTTGAGTAAAATAATGTATTCGACTAATATTTTTTAATGATTTTTTAAGTAATAGTAATTGATTTACTCGAACACTTTATCTGAATATATTACTCGAATAGTCGAGTAAAGAGTATTTTGGTCCATTCGAGTATAAAAAGATCTTTATAACAGAAAAGAAAATGTGTATAAAAAATATTTTATGGTAATTTTTTTCTAAGTTAAAATATTAACATTCGATACACTACTGATCGGACTGAAGACTTTTCCTTTATATATTTTGTCCGAAGTTTAAATTGAATCTAAACAGAGTAGAATTCAGTTTTAGTATCATATCAGTAAAATTGTTGGTGGCTTGGTGCACTAAGTTTTTGTGAAGGATTATACATGGCGGCACAGAATATCTTGCGAGAGTTGAATGTGTTGAACGAATGACTATCATGTTCAAACTTCACCCGTTGGCGTTGAAGGATTCTTGAATTTCTGATTGCTGAATCCATCAAAGTTTTTCCTCTTTCTACTGAATAAGAAGATGCGTTGCTCCCCCTTTCTAGGGATTCCAATTTCCTTAGCTCTACTCTCTTTCTTCCTCTTCAGAATCCTTCCTCTCAAATCTCCCAATAATTCGCTTCCACATGTATGAATTTTCATTCACCTGTTCTCTTTGCTTTGATTACGATTGCTCACCACCGATGTTTTTGATCAACCCCGTTATTTTCCAGAAATTATTCACTGCGGCGGAGCTAGCTTCTTATAATGGAACTGATACTCGATTGCCCATTCTTCTTGGAATCCTGGGGTTGTTTAATTTCAAGCATTCCAGTTTTGATTACTTGTTGTCATTCTGTTTGGCCTAACTTGTTCTTTTTCCTGATTCAGATCAGTTTTTGATGTAAGCAAGGGGAAAAGTCACTATGGCCCAGGAGGCGGCTACAGCCATTTCTCGGGAAGGTGTGTGCTGTGTCCTTTGTTGAATCTGCATTTTTTATTTTTTACTTTTTATTTTTGTATCAATAAGAAGTTCTTTGTCAATAATCTATGATTGTCTGTTTCTACTTTATGTTGTTTGTCAACACGCAGGAAGATTAGTGTAGGAAATATGTGTGTGTGTTGTGTGTGTGTGTGTATTGATATGTGGCTATTTGCTGATGGTGTTGATGGGAAAGAGAAATTGAATTGCTAGTGCTACTGGGTGCTTTGGAAATTGGAAGGGGTAAGAATAAACATGATGTTATAAGGACACTTGCATGATGGTTGTAGCGGATGAGTTGTCTTAAAATGGTTGTTAGCACCATTATTAATTTCTAACAGTTAACTTCAATGCATCTTTAATCATTTTTTATTTTTCTAAAGAAGCTAAATACGAACTATGTAAACGTGGGAACTATTGATATCTAATGGAATCTATGAATGGAAAAAAGTATTTTGACTACAAACCTCAAGATCCTATTGTTTGTAATACATAATCCTGTTTTGAAAGGTAGTGACATTTGTAATGGTAGATCTTTCGCCCTCGGTAAATCTTGACAATTCATGTGTAAAATACATTCTAAACTATGAAAGAGAAATGCAGTATATGATAGAGTTAAAGGAGAATGCTAGATAAATAATATAAACTGAATTGCTGATTGATAAAGATAGATATGAACACAAGGTTCTCAGAAAGATTCTAGAAGAATCCTCTGCCCAAGCATTAGCTGAAACAATTCTGAAGTTTAATTGTGATACCTCCTATCATTTACTTGGATGAATTTATAGACTTCTGGCCTAATAAATGTGATCCCTAACAGTATATGACAAGTTCATATAATTCAATACAGTATAATTGAAAGGATTTTCCCTCTCATGTGAGTATAATAAACTGAAATATTCTTTTATTTTGTTCATGGCTATATTCTATTTATGTATGATAACTATAATATTGCTTCAAGTTTAGATCATCAAGATGATTACACTGACCCCTTTTTTGGTATATGATCCTTGATTGGTGATTTGCTTAGGGATGCCTCCCGAGCATTTGTCTCTGGTAACTTTACTGGTATGTAGCTTCAATATTTGCTTTCAACCCTTCTCTATTCTGTTTTTCTCTCATATATATTGATACAGATCATACCCCAAGCATAAAGCTTTATTTCCTCTTTCTAGTTAAACTCCTCAAATTTCTTAGTGTACGACAATGCTGGACAAAGATTATTTAAAATAAATAGCCTTAAGTTGTGATTGTGTGCATCAGGTTTGACGTATACAATGGAAAAAAAGATAAAATTTAAAATGGAAAAGAGTCATAGTCTGGGCTTGTTCCACGAAATTCTCTTTTGTGCATGAAAGCATCATGGTTCCTCAACTCATTTGTTTAATTCACAGTACATCTGCTTCTTAGTATCACATATGCCCCATGCATTTACCAAATTTAACTAGTTTTACTTCTAATGAAAACAAAGTACACTTTCAAAACCTATATCGATTTTCTTCCCCTTAGAAAACTTCTTGGGTTGTAAGAAATGTGCCGATGTAAAAATATCATGATTTGGCAACATAATTTGGTCTTCAGTTCTCAGCTACTGGTCTCTATGTCTCTTTTTTTTCTTTGTAAACATTAAACAATCAAGCTCCCTTTGGTAGTTCTTTTAATTTGTTTTTTCAGCTGAAAATTTGTGATTTATCTTCAGTGGTACTTCTCTTCCACCTCAAAATTTTCCTCAAATTCATTTCAGTCAGAGCTGAATTTATTTTTGCTTTTCATTTCTCAAGTATTCAGTCCAAATACGCAGCTGCCTGCCTTTCCACACGTACTTGCTATGGCGAGAGGCACAAGGGCCCTGTTGGAGCCTTAGGCGAGAGGCGCTCGCCTCTTGTATACATGACCTTGATTTTTCCACAAATTATGTACACAAGTATGTCCTACTTGGCACATAATTACCTAACCAAATAAAGGTAAAACCACATAATATTCTATAATAACAAATAGACACACATACATAATCAAATTCAAGTTCAAAGTTTAACCTTGTAAATAAAATTGAAGGACACGTAAGAATAATCATCCTCATCATAAAATGCATCAATTATAATGACTAGCAAAGTAGCAAGCTATTCACTAATAATATCACCTTGATAATATAGATCATATCATCCTTATCATAACCGAAAATTATCTTTAGTGGAAGACAGGAGATGTGGTCTTAATTTCTCTCAAGTTTATGAGAATAATAGGAACCCTAGGTAGAAAAATTGTGGGTTGTAAAAGTGTTCTTTATGTACAAAGTGCATTATAAAATGAAAATAAAACATGTTTGTAAGGAAACTAGACTGTGGAGAGGCGCACCTCCCTCCAACACTGCCCGCCTCAGTCTAAAAAGACGCTTTACTTGGAGCCCATTTTGAGGGCACACCGCTAACAACTAAGTTTTGGCACACTAGTCTTAGATATTAGTGTTTGTAGTTGCATACCTTGATCAAGCTTATAACTTGCTAAAGGTCCTGCATCAAATCATCTGTTTTTTTTTTTCCCCACTCAGATAATTCATAAATATAGGCTATGCATTGGCTGCTTGTTAAGATTTAGTGGCAATAAGGCTAATAGCAGATATTTTTTGTAAACATTTGCCAAAATTTTTTGGATACAAGTTATTACTTATGAAAAGCAATGCAATAGGAAACAAAGAGTTGGTCCTCGTAAAATTTGAAAATATTGATGTCAATGAAGTTCTTCTGATTGTGCATTTATACATTTGATCATGTCTATGCCCTCAACAAACCAATTCTGCAAAACGGCAACTTATGCTGGCATCTAATTGTAATAAAATAATTCTGTAATCATAGGACTGACCAAATAGTGGCAAATGCAGAATCTGAACCAATTTTTATTAGCTTAGTTTAGTTTGCGAATTGTAAAATCTCTTTGCTATGTACATGCAGGGGAGGGACTGACGGATAACCTGCATAACTTGTCGAGCACTGAGGTAACTCATTTTGTTTTTCCCTCAGGATATTTATTGTTGTTCTTTTCTGATTGCTCACTTTCCCTGCTAAAATTACACATTTGATCAACTATTAACAATTTTAAATACAGCCATTATCCAAGTGTTTACTAACATCCCTTTATTTAGAAGGGGACTATATAATTGATATGTTTCCTTTAAAACTGGCCAATCTGGATTTTTGGTTACCCTTGTTTTACCTGGATGTTTCATCTATTTTACTGATTCCACAGGTGAAAAGCATTGTTGAATGGCGAGATTTCTACTTCAGGACATACATGTATGTGACTAATGCCTTTATTTGTTAATTTTAAACCAAAGTTGCCCTGATAAATCAAGATCTACATTCTACATGGTGATTGGAGAAATTGCCAAGCAAAAAGTCCTGGAAATATATTCTGTTTGTGGTCTAAGTGTACTCTCATTACATATGTTCTCTGTGTGTGTATTTTACATTGGAAAGTAATGGTGTCTAGAGCTGCTCTGTTAAAATATACCACTCACCCTAAGCTCCAAGTCTTCAATTTTCCCGCCAAACTTCAAAACTGTGTTCCAAATTGCAGTTTATATAGTCAATATTTCGATCTTTCCAATCTTTTTATACAGGATAGATCTAAATGGTTTATAATGTGATAAACTTGATTTCTCTCTTGTATTCATTGACTGTTAGTGCTGCAGATTTGTGGGGAAGTTAGTAGGTCTTTATTATGACTGTGAAGGAAACCCCACAAAATACCTGAAAGGCGTTGAATCAAAGGCAGCCCGAGGCGCTCAGCTGCTTGAAAAACAGAAGAAAGAAGAAGCTAAAGTAGCTAGCTGTAACTCAAGGTGGAGTCAGGGAGAAGGATCTGAGGTATCATTTAACTATCCAATTTTTAGTCAGCAACAATGGTAGTGTCCTTTGTCAAATAGGTTTTGAATCAAAATCGTGTCAGTGATCGAGCATCGAATATGAGACATTGAATAGCACTTGATCTAATGCCTCTTATATTTATCTATGATTGTGTGCTGCCATGGGGTATACCTCAGCTAGAACAATTCCTTTCAGGTATGGTGTGATGAAGGTTATCCAAGATTAGTTCAGAGACCTCTAGAGATAGCCTTGACAGGGAAAATGAGCAAGCGTTGTGCTTGCTACAAAGAAAAGGAACTAGCCCAGGCGGGTTTAGAAGTCTATGATGGATGCGATTACTTAGCCAAGAAATGCCGAATACAGCAAAGTTAGGAGATCTACACGATTTCATGAAATTCTTGAAACTTTGTCAGTACATTGTTCTTCCTAATGGATTACTCTAGTTAGTATAAAAATGGTGTAATGGTGTTTATTATTTTTCTCAACGAGTAAATCACGTGAAAAGGTACAAGAAGTATAATTTAAGATAAACCATAATTAAGAGACTACTTAGATTTGTATGTTTTCATTATATTATGAAACACACAATCTGTTTTTTCTCTTAGTTTTATTTTCTACTGAGAATATGGAATTGTTTGATATTGTGCTTCGGTTTCTTGTAAGAATTCTGGATTGTTTGATTTTGTTTATAACCCTTCTCTATATTAGTAATTTGGCTGTCACACCACTTCCTCCATTATAACTTTCACACATTTGGCATCTAAATATTGGAACATCATCCTATTGTTGCTTTGGACAGCTACTGGCAGCAAACCATGTTTGTTTTCTATTTAAATGGTTGAAGGAGCTGCTACACATTGTTTTGAGTCTGCAACTGAGTTGTGGGAGTAAAGTAGTTTGGGGTGTCAGAATGGAGTCCAAATTTGTAGTAACTCGTGGTCCGCCTGAGGTCGTCATTTGAAAAATGGTATCGGAAGTGATCGGTTATGCAATGTAGGTCGTCTGCGTCCAGAGCAAATGCCTCGACAGGCCTAGTGCAGGTAAAGGTTGCGGACGAGGTGGGTAAACGGGATACGAGTAAGTTGAAGCAAAGACAATTAGTGCATATTTGAAAATGCTTGCCAGATTTTTCCATATATTTGGTAGCATATTCTCCGTGCGCTCTAGTTATACCGGTCATAGTTTAATTTTGAGTGAATATATGATAAAATCAGAGTAAAAGAAAAGCTATAAATCTCAAGGGTAAAGTTGTAATTTCACATCTTCATAGCATTACTCTGAAGTGATTAATTTAATTGTGAATGAATTGAAAATAAAATTCTAAAATGAAAATGTAATAGTATATTTTAAAAATTAAAAGATAAAAATTAAACCACATGCTAAAATAAAGAGTTAAACTTCAGTGCACCGGGTGCATTAATGTACCTAGATAATATAAACCATTAGAATAAATTGTAATTTAGTCCTAACAATTAAATAAAATAATTAAAATTATACTCCCTCCGTCCCGTTTCAATGTTTACGTTTGCTTTTTGCACGTTGAGTATAATATTTTAATAGATAGTGGATGGAAAAATATAATATTTAATGCAAAGTGGATAGGTGCATTAGTGTTGGATGATATATTAATTGTTTTAGGTGGGTCTCATCTTCCAAAAAAGAAAACATAAACATTGAAATGAGACGCGCAAAATAGAAACATAAACATTGAAACGGCACAGAAGGAGTATATAATAACTACTCACTACTCTTTAACATTTACCCTATAAACACCCGAGTGCACTAGGTGCACCTATGTGTGTATAATTTGTGTAACATTTTTATGATTATCCGTTACTAAAGCAAAGTAGTAATAATATTGTAAGGAAAAACTAACGCAGTGCCCTCCAGATAATAAGGAATTACTTTCTTACCCTACATTTATAAAAATATCTTTCTCTGCCCAAATTTACCAAAATATTCGGTATTCAAATAATTGAGGAAACAATTAAGAGTAATTATTTGAGTAAAGGTATAAAATTTCAGGGTTATTCTGTGATGCACCTACATATTTATAATGTAAAATCATATGGCAATGGGTAGTTATTATTATTTTTTTTAATTTTATTGAGGGGTGAGGATTAAGTAAAAAAGTGATCTAAAGATTGAGAAGTCTCAAGTGCACCGGTGTTTCAGGTGCACCGAAGTTAGACTCAAAATTTCGAGTATTGTCTGTTTAATTTTTAAATGTTGAAGTTGAGGAGTTTCGAGTAACTTTTTAAATTTTTAATTTATTCGAATAGAGGAGTAATAAATGAGTAATAACCTTGAGTTATCAATTCGAGTAATGTGTATTTAATTTTAAATTTTCATGTTACCAAAATATTCATTACTCGAATAATTGAATAAACAATTCGAGTAAAACTATTAATAAGTGAATGTCTAAAATTTTCGGAGTAAAAATTTAGAGTAATGTTTGTTTCAAGTATTAATTCGGGTTATAATTTCAAGTTTTTTTTTTTTCGAGTAGAGAAATAATAAGTTATAAGAGTGAATTATCAATTGTGTTTAATTTTAAATTTTTGAATAGGAGTAAAAATATGAGTTATAAAATTGAGTAATGTTTGTTTAATATTTTTAGGGTTGGTTACTATCCACTACACTTCCTAAGCGTAATTAACTGATAGATACATTCTAAATTAACTCTTACTATTAACTACAAAATTTATGTATGTATTTCCCTTTTTGCCCTAATATCCAAATTTAGATTTTAAATGCAGATTTTTCTGCACGAAATGTAGATTTTAGTTAAAAATGCAAATTTGATTGGGGTTAAGTTGATTTTTTTTCACGAAATGCAAATTCCGGTTAAAAAAAATGCAATTTGAAGGAGGTTTAGTTGATTTTTTTTTTCACGAAATGCAGATTTTTTAATAGTTAATTTTCTGCATGAAATGCAGATTTTTTATGTAGTTAATTTTCTGCACGAAATTACACGAAATGCATATTTATCTTCCAATTCTCGCAATTAATGATATTTTTCTGTACGAAATGCAGATTTGTTTGGGGGTTTCTAACAACATGAATAGGAATTCATGGGAATTAATCATAATTCATTATGGCAAGTCAAGGGGTTTCTAACAACATGAATAGGAATTCATGGGAATTAATTATAATTCATTATGGCAAGTCAAGAAATCTTAAAGTGAAATACGTTGAGAGTGGAAGAGATATTATTGAGATATATTTTAATTAAGGATAAATTTGGAATTTTAACTCTAAAAATTGTACCTAATAATAATTTATTTTTATGGATGTATCTTAACATAATTATACATAGGAAGTTTGTACCTACAAGTAATTATTCCATATTTTTACTTTTAAGTAGAGGAATCAAAACTCGAGTAATAATTGTTAAAATTTCATTTAATTTTATTTTTTAATTTTCGACTAGAGAGAGCCAATATACTGTTTGTTCACAATTTTGTATGTGTCCCCAAATAAAGGGAATCAATTGTAGTTTCACGTGTGGCCAAGTAAAAATAATATTGTACCCAAGGGATAATTATAGATCTACTATTTAATCTAATTATGACTATTCTAATTTAAGACAAATCTGGTTTTCAAAGAGAATTACCTAAATTAACTATGCAGAAAATAATTACTAAAAATAATAAGATAGCAAATAATTAAATAAGAAAATTATTCAAGATAGAAGATAGACAACACTAGGAAATCCAGTTAAATCGGTCAAATCAAATCACTAGACAATCAGTTAGAATCCCTACAGTTCTTATGAAAGCAATCACTTAATTATGTTAAATCCCTCTTTTAAAGTACCTTAACACATAAATCTGGTTTAACTCCTCAGATGCAGAAGAATAATTCCTACTCTCTTTCAAGGTACTTTATGCAAAATTACATTAAAGGCTAGTACACTATACTTCCTTCAGAATTAATCCTCAATTCCCATCTAATAATCTAAGAAACCAAATCCTCTAGAATGGTAATTAATAGATATATTAAGTGTCATATATTAATTATTCTAATGAATAAAGATTATATGGTTACATCCCCTTTACCCATAACAGGTTGACAAATATAATTCTTATATAACGCAAGCAATAAGCATAAGCATACAAAAGACATTGACATACATATGAATAAGGACAGATCATATAAGATAAAAATATAAGTCTCAAATCAAAGCATTAATAAAGGAATAAGTATACTGCATGTATCCAACCTTAAATCTAGATCATCAATTCAAAACAACTTAACCTTCAAACCTAGCGCTATCCAAGGAGTACTAGCCCATGGTATTACAGGCAACACACATGGTTAGGTATAAAAACATATTATCCAAAATTAAGAAAGAAAGAATAAGAATAACCCTAAATATGGTGCGATTCTCCACTCTCTCCTCCGTGATTCTGAACCTCCTTGTTCTCCTTCTCAAGTAGACAATACTGATGAACTCTCCGGGATGGGTGGATGGGATGGTGAATTATGAAAAGATGTGAAGAGTTATGGTTTGGAATACCCAAGGACTCCTTTTATAGTTGAGAACTGATCCTTCCCGAATTTTGACTTAAAATTGGGCTTTTTCACATTAAAACACGAACGGGCCAAAAAAAGGACGAAACGACAAAACTGGACCTAGCAGACAACTGGCACGAGTCGTGCGGGCGCCATGCTGTGCGAATTCCTTGGCAGCTCTCGACAGCACGACGCGTGCGTCTCGGCAGCACCCGGCGCTCGTGCTCGGCAGCTATCGCCGGGCGCGCTCGGCGGTCGTGCGGGCACCTCTCGATAGCATGTGCAGCACTACCTGCCGAGCCTTGCGGCACGACTGGAATCTCTCGGCCGGCATGACTCGTGCCGGCCCTTCTTCTCCCCTTGGCTCCCGACTTTATTTTCGACTTCCGTTTTTGCTCTTTTTACCTTGTTTTCCACCTAAACACACGAAATAACACCTTACGCACATCTGAAACAAAAATTTATATAATTTTCCACAAGATGCTCATATAAGGATATAAATACCACAAAACGGTGCTAAATCGGACTCTAAAACACGCAGATTTTCACACTAATCATATACTTAATTATGTTTCAGTAATTAATTTTAAATATATTATTGAGTTAAATCGCGAGTTATCTAAAGTGAGTTAAAATATTTTGAATAAATATAAGAGACTGGCTAATCGCACCCCCGATTTTACTAATCATACCCCGTATATAAGTAAGTCTAAAATACCCTTAATAAATAAGACATAAATATCCTTATAAAATTATTAAAATTTCTACTATATTTTATCTCAAAATTTAAACATACTCCATGAACCCTAACTAACTAAAGATCAAATTTTAAACATGCTCCATGAACCCTAACTAACTAAAGATCAAACACAGTGTTGTAATTCAATTTTAATTATTAAATTCGCAATGCAATGGAGTAAGAATTATCCAGAAAGTGAAAGATATCTTGTGCAAGTTTCAAGAAACAGAAATGCAGTGATAGTGTGGATGATGACATATATGCTCGATGGGGAATACTAGTGACAGCTTCAGAAAATTTGCACGCTAGCATGCTGACAACGAAGCGCATAATACTTGATCGATTCCAGACCTGTACGCCTTGCTCTCATTCCATTTCTTTAAACGGTCATGGTGATAATATACATTGATCAGCCTGTCTAATAAATCTGCAATTGGATTCGATTGGGTGTCCCTCCACCACTTTGATACATTTTTCTTCCAAACAATATGTAGATCACATGTATAGACTTCTCATGTTCAACACTTTGTGAGACATTTATTTATTTATTCGTATGCTATTGGTTGCTCCTATCCATGTTTGTATGCTATTGGTTGCTCCTATCCATGTTTGTAGAAGGGGATTTTAGTGTAAGGGTAAGGATGTCAAAGATGGGGTATGTTTAGTAAAATATATATATTTTTTAAAATTATATTGGGGTATATTAAGTAATAGGGTTACAATTAGTAAAATTAGGGGTGCAAATAGTCGGTCCCTAAATATAAGGTGAGTGGTTAATTCGTGTGATTTTATTTAATCATTCGAGCAAACAACGTGTTGAATATTCGAGTAATAATTTCGATTAATTTAATTTTTTAATTTTCGAGTAGAGAGAGCCAATATACTTATATTTCAGTAATTAATTTTAAATATATTATTGAGTAAAATCGCGAGTTATCTAAATTAAGTTAAAATGCTTTGAATAAATATAAAGTGAGTGGATAATTCGTGTGATTCTATTTAATCATTCGAGCAAACAACGTGTTAGATATTCGAGTTAAAATTTTGATTAATTTAATTTTTTAATTTTCGAGTAGAGAGAGCCAATATACTTATGTTTTAATAATTAATTTTAAATATATTATTAAGTAAAATCGCGAGTTATCTAAAATGAGTTAAAATATTTTGAATAAATACAAGGTAAGTGGATAATTCGTGTGATTCTATTTAATCATTCGAGCAAACAACGTGTTGAATTATATTTGATGTATAATCAGGATCGATCCTAAAAATTTTCACCGTGAGTCGTGCCTTACTTTTAATTCTCGGTATATTTTTTTTCAAATTTTGTATCTCTTTAATTTATTCTTCTTAACATTACCATAGTATGTGATTAGAGTTCCTTTTCATATGTAATTATTGATTAATGAATGAATAAAATAAATTTAATGA
The DNA here is from genome assembly GCA_023678885.1 of Pogostemon cablin. Lineage (NCBI taxonomy): Eukaryota > Viridiplantae > Streptophyta > Magnoliopsida > Lamiales > Lamiaceae > Pogostemon > Pogostemon cablin. The sequence goes on along the minus strand of CM042999.1, from coordinate 8,816,016 downwards.
AAATCGTAAAAAAATAAAATCAGTAAAAAAAATAATAGTAAAAAAAAAGAAATATAGCAAATACTCTCACTGTCCCATAAAATTTTCATATTTTTCATTTTCTTCTTCTCATAAAATACTACAAAAAAACTATTTTTTACCAACGAATATTCCATTGGTAAAAGCCTAAATTCCATTGTTAAATTGGTTTATCAATGGATTAACAAAGAATTTCGTTGATAAAGTGGTGGTTGGTAATTTTTTAGCAACGAAAATTTAATTCTGTTGGTAATCCGTTACTAATAATTCCATTTGTAATTTATATAATTTTTTTGTAGTAAAGTTTTAACATTTCAAAAATATCAAAAAAAAAAAAATCCAAAACAATTATTCACCTTCATACACTTTATTTACCAAAGTATCACTCCTTCCTAACACATTTAATATACCTATATTATATAGTATTTATTACAAATAAATATCAAAATATCTCTCAAAAGTAACAATTTTTTTAATCTATGTACAAAATAATGTGAAAATATTTTCAGGATGTAATAAAAAAAAAAGAATATATTATAAAAAGAGAATGATAGAAAAATAAGGGTTTGATGGGATTGGGAATCGTAAATAAAATCTCTTAAAATATTTTCTCCCCATCACCGCTTAAGTATCTTGCTCTTTCAGAACAAATTGAAAATTATATATATACAATATACATAAGCTATTATAAAATTATGAGTCCCAATTGATGAAATTTTTTGGTCTGAGTCGATTGACTAATTGGACTCACATAAGGACCGACCTTGTGTATAATTTGAGTAATTTTTAAATACTAGTAATATCAATTTGAATATATACTTTAATGAGTGAGTAATGATTTTTAATAAAATTTCGAGTCATTAGCAATGTTGAGTAAAATACATTCGAGTAATAATTTTAATTAAACATATTTAGTAAATGATATGTTGATTAATTTCGAGTTAAACAAAGAGTAAATTTTAATATGAGTAACATATTTTCAAGTCTACGTCTATAAGTAAAGAAAGAGTTCGAGTTAAAACGTGAGTACAAAAATGATGAGTACTGGGCATTTCGAGTAAATAAAAAATGAGTCTCAGTCAAGTGTATTTGTTGAGTAAAAAAATTTCGAGTAAATACAAGTTTGAATGACTAATTTGAGTAATAATTTTAATTAAACAAATTTGAGTAAATGACATGTCGATTAATTTAGAGTTAAAGTATGAATAAATTCCAGTAAAATAAGTTCGAGTATACTTCATTTGGTGAGGGTTTTTTTTATTTTGGGCGTGTATCACTAAAAGAGTCCCCTTTCCTTTGTTATACATATGAACCCAAAAACACCGTCTAATACAATTAAAATATGAGGTCAAACTCCCATTAATACCACTACTTACTATACATTAAATAATAATACTCCTTAATCCACATGCAAAAACTCCCACTAATACCACTACCTATTATACATTAAATAATAATACTCCTTAATCCACATGCAAAAAGTAAAAGACTTTCTTGCTATGGGACGGAGGGAGTAATTGTAATTCTTAAAGTAGATGTTCTACGCACAAATAACCAAATAACTTGTTATAGAACATCTTAGAATTGAAACGGGAAGACCACATCATTCCGTCAAAATCATCGATTAGATTGCAATACGACTTTGACAACAACTTGACAACCTTATCACAGCTACTTATCTCGTTTGAATCTAACTCTAGTTTTGGCCTATTCCTAGGAATTTTGATCTAGAATCCCTCTTGATCTACAATACAAAAACTTTTTAACACACACCACTACACAGTGGTTTTTACACGAAGGAAGACAGACACAACAACTTAATGAAATTCTCGATGTATTTGATTCTTCATCTCCAATTATATAATGATCTCTTCGGTCTTGTCGTGCTCCCCTCCAAAAATAAATCATTCCATCATCTTTACTATCCTTTTCTTAATTAAACAAATCAATCAATCCTTAATTAAATAAATTAATCAGTATCATTCTCCATCTCTTAATTTGAAACGGATCACAATCAATTTATCTTCTTTCCTTATAGGTATAATATTACATTTTCTCATAAAGAGAAGAAATGCCGAAGTGCCTTTCTTTTCACTTTTCAATAAGATATGTCTGTCTCCAAACTTCTTTCGATCCTGCAACTTCCATAAAGCAATTTTTCAAGAAAGAACTTTATTTATTATTAAAGAAGTGGGAGTTGCCTGCTTGCTTATCAAGCGATCCTGACTTTTCATTCTACCTCTATATCTTTTACTAGTGCAACTCTATCGTCGCTGACGAGCCCAAAATTCTCAACATACCGTGATGCTTGTACTTTCATGAGTAAGAAATTGGAAGATGTCAGAAAGAAAGGTCTCCTCGTTAATTCTTCCAGCACGTGTTAATCCTGCAATAGAGAAAGATACAATTCCACATTGTTGGGCCCTTTGGGCTATCTTGTGGCCCAACTGCTGGTCTTCAATTTTGGTATTTGGCTTGGTTAAGCCAAGGCCCATCCCTCCAACCCTCTAGTCGCTCAACCCTAATGGGACCCGAACACTCTTCTCTTTCCTCTTTGATTCTTGCCGTTGTTGCTATGAATGGAAAGATTGATCTTTCCTTTTATGTGGTGGCTAGACTCCTGTATAAGTAGGGCTCTTACCTTTACTTATCAGGACTACGAAATACAGAGTGTGAGTATTTACGTGAGTTCCTTTGGTGGATTTATGACCTAAATCTATCGTGGATTTATTTCTGTTGCCACTGTGTGATCATCGGTTCTGTTGTGAGCCAAACCTCAGGAATCTGAGCACCCTTTGCCTTCCTCTGTCCCCAAAGTGTTGACGGTCGAGATACCCAACAGTGGTACCAGAGCCGGTCGATCGGTCGTCTGTCGGTTCTAGTGCTTTAGGCCCTTCCACATTTAGGGAAATCTCTTTTTCGTTTTCTTTGATCTATTTATATTTTTTGGAATTTGTCTTCTCAAAACTTGTTAGATCTATTTCTGACTTAAACTTTTAATTTTGTTCTTAGTTCTTGTCTTCGGTGCTTGGTGCTTGGTAGCTGTTGCTGGTGCCCTTCGTGTGGCTCGTAGTTTCTGCTCTTGGCCATTATGAGCCTTCGCTCAAGTGGCTCCGGTGAGTTCTGGAGATGTATTGAAATTTCATCCAAAATCTCGCTCTGGTATATTGGCTTGTTACCCTCATTTATTTCAGCATAATAGTGTCACTGATTGTGACTATATGGTTGGGATTCTGTGCTGTTAGTCGTTTAGGATTTGTGTGATGCTTGAGACGGCTGGTCCTCTTGGTGATCCTATTTGATTATTTGCTTTTGTGAATCTCATTTCTGGGCATATTTTCTGCTGCTGCAAATCTATTTTTTCTACATGTCTATGTGTGGTAGATTGTTTTTTTTATTTGTTTATTTCCCGTGATTATTCTACGTAGCTTTGGATACCTATGGCTTCTCCATCGCCGTTTGGACAAGCCACATTTAATGGAAAAGGTGACTTCAGTATCTGGAAATAGAAAATGAAGTGTATCCTTATCCAACAACAACGGGTATTTAAAGCTGTAGATCATTCTTATGAGAAGGATACTACTGATGCTAAAAAGTCTGAAATGAATGAACTTGCTTTGTCTGTTATTATCTTGAATTTGTCTGACTCCGTGTTAAGAAAGGTTGGTGTGTATGATTCTGCTAAAAAACTTTTGGATAAGTTGGGTGAGTTATACACTGAAACTTCCTTACCTAGTAAACTGTTTCTACTTGAAAAGTTCTTTAGTTTTAAATTAGATTTAAACAAAGATATTGAAGAGAATCTTGATGTGTTTACTAAGCTTATTCTAGATATTAAACAGTCTGGTGACAAGCATATTGATGAATATTCTCCAATCGTTCTCTTGAATGCTATTCCTGAATCTTACAATGATGTTAAATATGCTATTTAGTATGGTAGAGATGATATTAATTTGGATGTTATAGTTAATGCTCTTAAGAGTAAAGATCATGATTTAAGTCAGAATGAAACTCACTCTGGGGGTGTTATGCATGTTAAGGCGGCTAAGCCTAAGAACAAAGGTAAGAATAGGAGATGCTATAATTGTCATGAACGTGGTCATTATGCCAATAAGTGTCCCCACCCCAAGAAGGATAATTCTAGTGATCAAGCAAATGTTGCAACTGAAACTGTGAATTATAATGATGTTTTCTGATTTATATTGATGTGTATTTAATTGCGCATTTTAAATACTTTGTGTGTTTTTAATGGCTTATTATTTATGCATGTTTGTGCGGAGATTTGTTTTCCTTGATATTATGTGTTTTTTCTATGTGAGAAGTACTTTGAAATATGTTTTATGTCTAGCATGTTTATTTGTTAAATTTGCTTTTGTTGTTAGTTGCTCCTAGTGAGGTGGAGCACTATTATTGGTTTACTATTTGTTGGTATTGTTAGTGCTTATGTGCATTTGTTGGTTGCTCCTAATGAGGTGGAGCACTATTATTTGGTTTACTATTTGTTGGTATTGTTAGTGCTTATGTGCATTTGTTGGTTGCTCCTAGAGAGGTAGAGCACTATTATTGGTTTACTATTTGTTGGTATTGTTAATGCTTGTGTGCATTTTATATGCTTATTTGTGTCTCTTAGTGAGTTGAAGCATGTTACTGTTGGATTGTATACTAAAAGTCTAGCTTTAGTGTGAACAATGTCATAACAATATTTGAAATGAGAATCATTGATCAAATGATTGCATCTTATAATTTATTTTATATGCATGATGCAATAGTCCATTTACTTTATACTGTAGATAATATGTTGTGCGACAACACGCAGAAGATCATATTATCGGTTTCCTTATAAAGTATAAACAGATGCTCACAACTGAGATAGACGGGGACTCTCTATCGGTATGGTTGTAGTGTGGTTTGGTATTAGCTTGTCTTGGCTATAGAATCACATTAGTGCACTTGTGTGTATTGAGCAGGACCGCCTGAGATCGTTCGACTTATACTGACTTATAGAAGAACTTGATCTCTGTTATTATGGAAGTTCGTGCTCTTAATCCCTATACAATAACCTCGACACGTAGGGCAGTATGTATTTCTTTGATTCATCAATGGGTGAGATTTATAAGTATTAAATCAACAAACTCGGTAAGTTGGAAAATAGTGCTGTATCTATGGTGTGCTGTTGATTGTAGAAGGAATCCATGTCCGTCATAGGTTGATGATGTCCCCTTGAGGAGCTCATAAGGTTTATCATGTAAATCTTGCAAGTGGATTAATTTTCGGCATGATAATAAGGTTGAGTGGTACTACTCTCGGATGAGATATTAATTAATTTGAGTTGTCAGTAACTTAATTAATTAATGGACATTGTATATCTTAAACATGGGGAGACTATCGGGCTTATAATAAGAAGGAGCCCAGAACATAATTTTGGGATTGGACGGGTAGTGCAGTAATAATATTTTAGTGGACTATATTATTATTATTGGATTTAATTAAAAGCTTTGGGCTAAGCTTGGTTAATTAAATTCAATTGAGGCCCAGCCCAATTTCTCCTCCTGGTCCCTGCTGTAGCCCAACTATATAAGTCATCTCAGCTCATGTTAACCCTAAGTCAGTGCCTCATTTGACAGTCAGAAAGAACAGGAGCAGATTGAGAGAATCCTGCGGATTGTTGCCCACACAACAGCAGGATTCGACTTGGGACATACAGCAGAAGATTGAGAGGTGGTTCTCTGCTGTTCATCCTCTACATCAACCCAGAAGTACGGTAAACACGTTTAAATTGCTTCCGCTGATTTATTTACCTGTTATCCTAACGATCAAGTTGAACCGCACGATCCAATTGCCAACAGTTACATGAATCTAAGCTTTTGTAGCTCTTGTTAGATTATGTTTTATCTATGTGTGCCTCTTTGTGTGGTGTCTTCGTGATAATTTTTTATTGCTATAGCTTTGTTTTTTCTTTGTGTTTGGTATGCGCGCGTGTCTTATAATCTTTGTGTTATGATCTTGGTGATTACCCTTTGAACTTCATGTTCATGATCTCTTGTGATCACTTTTAAGGTTTGTTCTCTGCTCACTATATCTTTGTGATATTGTGTCTCTTTGCCTTTGTGGCATTTCCCTTTGTGGGGCTTTGTGTCGGATTATATACTAACTTTGTATTTTGCTAATGTGCATGTATGTTCGGGAAGGTGCGATAATGAAATCCTTACTAAATGAATACAGTGGTGAGTTGGACCAAGGTGGAGAATTGTTGGGCCCTTTGAGCTATCTTGTGGCCCAACTGCTGGTCTTCAATTTTGGTATTGGATTTGGTTAAGTCAAGGCCCATCCCTCCAACCCTCTAGTCGCTCAATCCTAATGGGACCCGAACACTCTTCTCTTCTCTCTTTGATTCTTGCCGTTGTTGCCATGAATGGAAAGATTGATCTTTCCTTTCATGTGGTGGCTAGACTCCTATATAAGTAGGGCCCTTGCCTTCATTTATTAGGACTACGAAATAGAGAGTGTGACTATTTACATGAGTTCCTTTGGTGGGTTTATGGTCTAAATCTATCGTGGGTTTATTTTCGTTGTCACTATGTGATCATCGGTTCTGTTGTGAGCCAAACCTCAAGAATGTGAGCGCCCCTTGTCTTTCTCTGACCCCGACGTGTCGATGGCCGAGATACCCAACACACATGACAAAAATGTACTCGTGACAAAAATTAAACTTAACAGTAATAATAATCGTGTTATAACGTGATTAAAAATTGACGTGTAATAAGCACATTCGAGTAATGGCAAATTTGAATAAAATAATGAATTAAATAAAGTGGAGCTAAATTTTCGAGTAATGTGCACATTCGAGTAAAACAAATGAGTAGAACTTTTACTTGTGTAAATCCAATTATTTGTAATCCGAGTAATATATTTTAGAGTTAATAATTTTTTGAATTAATGAATTAAAGTTATTTTAGAATTACGAGTAAAATTTCAACTTAATGTAAAATGAATAACCCACGAACTCGAAACTCTTATACTCGAAAATGATTAAGTCAAAATTTTGCAAAATCAATATTTCACTCACAATTTACTTATTCAAAAAATTATAATTAGGGATTTATTCGAAAAATCATTACTCAAATTTTCACTTAAATATTTACTTCTCAATTTTGATTTCAATTGGGATTTACTCGAATTTTAGGGATTTACTCAAAAGTTCATTACTCAAAAACCATTTACTCAGAAAATTTTAAAAAAATTTTACTCAAATATTAGGGATTACTCGAAATAATCATTACTCATTTTTTTCCATGTACTCGAATACATTACCCGAAAAATTTAATACCAAAGTGGTTAGGGATGGCAACGGGTAGGGTACCCACTTATTTTGGGGTATCCGTACCCGTATCCGATTAAAAAATAACTACTCGTACCCGTATCCGTCCCATTTAAAAAATTTATTATGGTACTCATACCTGTCCCATTACCGTTTAGCAATACCTGCGGGTACCCATACCCGTTTAGTATTCATTTATTTTATATATATTTATATTTTTTTATTGTCTAAATAATTATAATAATAAAAATCACATTATTATTAATTAAATATAAAATAAATATAATATAAATTCTATTATTTTAAATAAATATTTAATAAATATGATTATATAAAATTTATAACTATTAATTAAATATATAAAACATCTTATAATCTATAAATTATATAATATATATTAAATTTTATAAAAATATATGTATAATCAGGGTACCCGAGGGTTTTGAGGCATTACCCGTACCCGTCCCAAACCTGTTTACAACTACCCGTACCTTACCCATTAGGATTCGGGTACACCGGGTACCCAAAAATACCCGTCCCATTGACATCCCTAAATGTGGTGTGACTCGAATATATACTTCAATTATCCATTTACTCGAAGTTCTTTACTCGAACGTAATATTAAACGAAAATTTTTACTTTAATTTTTTCGAATTACTCCCTTCATTCGCTCCCAAAAGTCACATTTTTTCATTTTGAGCGTCCGCCCCCAAGGGTCTAATTTTTCTTTTTACACTCATGGGACCCACACACACACCCACTAATACAATTAAAATATGAGGTCACATACCCATTAATACAACTACCCACTACACATTAAATAATAATATTACTTAATCTACGTGCAAAAAACAAATACAAACCTTTGGGAGGGATGGAGAGAGTTACATTTACTCGAAATTTATTAACTATTGAAATTTAATTTAATATCAATGTGATATTTATATAAACTATTAACCCGTAATTCAAATTATAACTTGAAAATTATTTTATTCGAAAATAATTTTACTCGAAATTTAAACAATTACTGGAATTTTGCATTTTTACTCGAATATTAATAACTCTAAATCGTTGCCCGAAATATCAACTTCACCAATAAAATTATCAAATTCATATATCTTGAAAATATTTCATTCAATACATTGTCATTTACTCAATCTTGCAATTGCCTTTTACCAAAAAAAAAAAAAAACTTGATTAGAAAGTGTTCAAATGAATTTTTTTTCATAATTTAACTAAATAAAAGGCTATAATAATAATTATGTAATTATTGAATTTCTTGTGCTATGATACATACACAAAATATTAACTCAAACCTTTTGTTTTGTGATATAATTTTCAAACATACACAACAAGATCCATACTCACTAAATAATTGTAAAATGTACTATTACAATAAAAAATTGATGAAATTGGGATTGAATTGCAGAAAAGAAGATTTCATTGATATTGTTGAAATTGTTATTTTTTTGTTATTCTTACATATTCAAATACAATCCTATTTATAGGCATATGAGGAAACTAGCCAGTACACATAAGGTAAAAAATAGCTGTTGGAACCTAGGAACTATAAGAACAATTAATGATGGAAGATGGAGGGTGAGAGAGAGCAATAAATTATTTCAACACTCCCCCTCAAGTGTAGGGGTGAATGGGTTGATCACCCCTAACTTGTCTAAAATGTATTTATGTTTTGATTTGTCTAAGGCTTTGGTGAATATATCTGCGAGTTGATCCTTACTTCCAATATACGGTGTTTGAATCATTCCACCTTGAACTTTGTCTCGAATGAAATGACAATCCACCTCAATGTGCTTCGTACGCTCGTGGAACACCGGGTTTGATGCTATGTGACGTGCAGCATTGTTATCACAATACATCTGAATTGCTCCTTTGGTTTGAATATTCATATCCTCGAGTAATTATTTTATCCAGGTAAGTTCACTAGCAGTTGATGCCATTGCCCGATATTCAGCTTCGGCACTTGATCGAGCCACCACGTTTTGCTTTTTGCTTTTTCAGGTTACTAGATTTCCTCCAACCATAGTGCAGAAACCGGTAGTAGATCGTCGATCGAAGCTTCCTGCCCAATCTGCGTCTGTGTAGCCTTCAATGCTTATATTGTTGTTGTTTTTTATCCAAATTTCTTGTCCCGGAGTTGACTTTAGATATCGGAGGATCCGATCAATAGCAGCTAAGTGAGTGGTCCGAGGTGCCTGCATGAATTGACTAACAACACTCACAGAAAAAGCAATGTCAGGACGAGTAACTGTTAAGTAAATAAGTTTTCCTACAAGTCTTTGGTACATGCCCACATCTTGAAGAGGAGATCCATCTTCTGAGTTGAGTTTAGCATTGGTTTCCATAGGAGTAATAGTGGGCTTAATACCAAGTTTACCTGTTTCCTTGAGTAAATCAAGAGTGTACTTTCTTTGAGAAAGGAATAATCCTTTTTTAGAGTGAGCTATTTCAATTCCCAAAAAATATTTAAGAATGCCAAGGTCTTTGATATCAAAAGTTTGTTTAAGGAAATTTTTGACTTCTTGAATTTTTGTTTCCTTATCACCGGTAATAATAATATCATCAACATAGACTAAAATAATAATTGATGAGTTTGGAGAAGTGCGATAAAATAATGATGAATCAGCAGAATTTTTTTGAAAATTTTGAGAGAGTAATGCATGACTAAGTTTAGAATACCAAGCTCTAGGAGATTGTTTAAGACCATAAATAGACTTGTGAAGTTTGCAAACAAGAGAATGATCCGAATTCTTAAGACCTTGAGGAAGGGTCATGTACACTTCTTCTTCTAAATCTCCTTGTAAAAAGGCATTTTTAACATCCATTTGATGAAAAGACTAATTTTTATTAGTGCCTATAGAAAGAATGATTCTTACAGTGCTCATTTTAGCGACGGGTGCGAATGTTTCTTCATGGTCAATTCCATAAGTTTGGGTGAAGCCTTTAGCAACAAGGGGAGCTTTATATCTTTCGATTTTTCCCAAACTATCGAATTTTACTTTGTAGACCCATTTACATCCGACTGTCTTTTTCCCTTTAGGGAGATGAACAAGAGACCAAGTATTATTTTTCTCAAGAGCATTTATTTCTTCTTCCATTACTTTACGCCAAGTAGGACAACAATTAGCCTCTTCGAAGCTTTTAGGTTCAGATTGATTTATGCAATTTAAAAATACATGATGCTCTTTTGAAATGTTGGAATAAGATAAGAAGTTTTGGATAGGATATGATACCGAATAAGTGACATAGTCTCTTAGTTTGGTAGGCTGCCGAGTTTGTCGATGAGATCTCCGAGGTGAATTAGCTCGAGTTGGGTTTTGGTTTTGATCTTCCCCTATCGGAGCATTTTCTTCGAATGGGACATGATCTCCCCCTGTCGGAGCATTTTCTTCGACTATGTTTTCATCATCCTCGAGAGGAATCATATTGATCAAATCATTATGATGATCCTGAGAAGGAATAAGATCAGTAGGAGCTGAAATAGGAAAAATAAAGTCGTTAGTATCAATGGAGGAGTTATTAATAGAGTAATAAGGATCATTTTCATTGAAGGTAACATCTCTTGAAATATAGAGCTTTTTATTAATAGGATCATAATACTTGTAACCTTTTTGAGGTACTAAGTAGCCAAGAAAAATAGCTTTGACCGAAGAAGGGCTGAGTTTATCAGTACGGTTAATGTGAACAAAATACGTACATCCAAAAGTGCGTAAGTGGTCAAGACCGACATCCCTTTTAAAAAGAATTTTGTGGGGGCTAAGGTTATTGAGATTAGGGGAAGGTCGACGAGATTGATAAGGTAATTGGCGGTTAGAAGAGCATCTGACCAGAAATGTTCTGGAACATTATTTTGAAAAAGAAGAGAACGAGTGACTTCTAGAAGATGATGGTTTTTCCGCTCCGCGACCCCATTTTGAGCGGGTGTGTAGGGACACGAAGTTTGATGAATAATTCCATTACTTTTTGTAAAATTTTGAAAATTTAAATTTATAAATTCAGTTCCATTATCCGTTCGAAAAATTTTGATGGACTTATTGAACTGATTTTTTACATAGGCGAAAAATTCTTGAAATTTTGCGAAAACTTCGCTTTTATTTTTAAGTAAAAATATCCAAGTATGCTTTGAAAAATCATCTATAAAGCTAATATAATATCTAAAATCATTATAAGATGTAGTTGGGGCGAGACCCCAAACATCCGAGTGGATCAAATCAAAAATAGATTTTGAATTAGAAGAGGAATTTGTGTAAGGAAGATGTGTGTGTTTAGATAAAGAACAAATATCACACTTATCATGATATGACGAATTAGGAAATATTTTGTTGAAAATTGAATTGGACGGATGTCCAAGACGTTTATGCCAAAGGGACATATCAACAACATTTAAAGCAATACTAAGGAAGTTAATTAGGTATAAATTATTGATACGAACTCCTTTACCAATCGTTCGTCCCGTCAATCTTTCCTGAAATACAACATCAATGTCAGTAAATATAACTTGACAATTTAATTTCATGGTGATCTTACTAACGGATAACAAATTCAAAGTAAAAGATGGTAAATAAAGGATATTGTCGATCTTTTTAGTAAAAAGATAACTTGATCCTATTCCACGGATTTGAACGGAAGTGTTATTAGCTACTTTAACATTTTGAGAGTTGTCTAAAATTAAGGAGTTTTCTAGAAAAATGGAACGATTTCCGGTCATGTGATCGGTTGCTCCGGAGTCAACCACCCAAGCTTTAGAGAAATCAATTAAATTATTATTTGATGAAAACATGCTAGAGTAATTAAAGGATTTTGTGTTTAAAAAATTTGGATTTTGCAAAAAGGAAAAATGAGTGGGCTTTTTATCAAAATTGGATTTTAAAATATTTAGGCCCAATGAAGTATTAGAAGGAAATGGACCTGCATCCACTGTATTAGTGGATTGGATTTGAGTTTAGGCCTGCATGGCTTGAGCAACTTGGGCCACAAGAGAAGAAAATTGATTTGGGTCCAATATATTGACATGGGCTGCATTGAGATGAGGCCCATTTTCATTTTGATCCTTTCCTTTTAATTCTTGACCCATCGTCTCCAATTTGTAGTGACCTAATACAACCTTTGTGCCCTAGATTTCTCTCCGCCGCAGAACCACAATGATGGGGTTTGGACGATCGCTGCAACGGTGTAGGCGGCCTCGTTGGTGTTGACAATCGGCGAAGGGCTCCTCCGACGAGACAATCGGTGCGGTTAAGAGGCGAGTCGGCGGACTCCGTTGACTGACGGGCAGCGAACAGTGCAGCGGGAGAGCTGACAGCGGCGGCGGTCCAAAAACTGACCACCGGAATCGTTATGCACAGAGCGCGACTCCTCTCTTCGTTTGGAACCATCAGCATGTATAGATCCGTCAGGCAGCGAGCTTCAAGCGTCAGCGATGGTCAGCGGCTGGTCTGGAGTGCGGCGGCTATGGCTGACGGACAGCGGCCTTCCTCCGGCAGTGGCGGAACAGCAGCGGTGCTGAGGGATGGGCTGGCGGATCCGACGCGCGTTTGGTGGCGAGGCTTCTCCGGCGACACCTCTCAACCTCATTTTCACCGAGCAGATTGTCTTAAGGGCAGAAATAGACTTCAGGGCAGGTGAATTTTGGGAGTAGAGCTTACTGCTCTCTCCTATTCAGAGAAGAATTCAACCTTCCTTAGAACAGTACACCTTCAAAGGGTGTAATTGAAGCCTGTGAATAGACTTTGATTGAATAATGAAGAGGTTGAACCTCTTATGAATTGAAACACCTTTTAATGGTGTTTTGATTGAATGAAGAAGAGGTTGAACCTCTTTTGAATTGAACACCTTTTAATGGTGTTTTGATTGAATAGATAGATTGAGGAAAGGTTAAGAGTCAGGATTAATCCTGCTCTGATACCATGATGAAATTGGGATTGAATTGTAGAAAAGAAGATTTCATTGATATTGTTGAAATTGTTATTTTTGTTATTCTTACCTATTCAAATACAATCCTATTTATAGGCATATGGGAAAACTAGCCAGTACACATAAGGTAAAAAATAGCTGTTGGAACCTAGGAACTATAAGAACAATTAATGATGGAAGATGGAGGGTGAGAGAGAGCAATAAATTATTTCAACAAAAATGAAATAAACTTATTTAGGTGGAGGAAAATTTATTTCAATATTCCTCCTCAACGGACATGTAGAAGCCGTTTGATCATCCATTCCACAATTCTGACACTTTTTTTTTGGCACGACGTGTTCGAATCAAATTTTCTAAAGACTGTTACTCCAGAATGATGGAGTACTATTCGTTATCCTCTGCAAAATTATTGCTAATATCTCTACTGCCACACCTTTAACATTTTTTAACTTTTCGAGACCGAGTGGAACCCTGATGGATATCTCTTCTCTTTAGGTCGATCAACCTGTCTTGGATTGTTTGGGGATTACGTACTTCGCGCTTTACATGTTCGGGCACACACCAATCCGAAAGGTGGGTAATAGACGATACCGATTCGCCCCACATTTTACAGAGCCATTCCAATTTGAAGTATTCAGCAGCATAAATGCTAGGGTCATTTTTTATATGCCTGAATGAGTTCAAGTTAGTGTAATATATGATATAATATAATGGCAAAAGCTCCTGCACCCTAGGGACACGGAGGGATACTCCATGCCCCCATGTGAACACAACCCTCCCTCTCCAATTCTATTTAAACCTATGTATTGCTAGGGGTTTAAATTGCAAAGGAGCATGAAAATTGCAAAGGCGAACGGAATGTGCTCCGTACGCACAGGTGCACAGGAGCCTCACTCTAATATAATATGATAAAATAAATAAGCATTTTATATTAACAAATACCAAATTACTGCACCGGCATTAGAACAAGGTATTTTATCATGTTGAAACTAATGCAAGAGCATTTTTGTATACATAAATCTACGATGTAGTGTTTATGCATGTGGGACACCTTATATTGTCTTTCATTTTGGTATTGAACTTCCATGAGCTTTCCTTCCTCAATTGCCTTGAGCACTGTTGGAATTGGTTAAGTGTAGAAGTGGGTCAAGCCCACCTTTGACCAATGTTCTTGTAATTTTCGTTTGTCGAAAATAAAAACAAATTGCATATTTGGAAACTACGTTTCGAGTAGAAGAATTTAGTGTATACTTTTGCTCAAATCCAATTCCGGGTGAATGAGTAATTAATACATAAAGTTTGCAATTAATTACAAGAAAAATAAGTAAAAAATGAAGAGTAAATGTTGAAGTGAGAAGTTATCCCACATTGGAAAAAGATGGAAGAATTGAACTCCTTATTACTACCTACACACATTATTGAATTAAATTAAATGTGTGGACCACATGGTGCAACCAACCAAGCCACGAGCCGCACCCACGCTTGTACATAGTTGCACTCATTTTGGACCCGAACTAGGGTCCGATGGGTTAGACTTGGGTACACGTAGGTGCACCATACGCACCGGATCGGGTCGGGTCGTCCGGGTTGAATCATCGGGCCGGGTCTGATCGGGTCATCGGGCCGGGTCTGGTCGGGCCACTTGCCGGGCCGGGCCTGATTCACGGGCCCATTTGTGGTTCAAATCAAAAATGTGGAGGGAAGGATTTGGCTCCAAGAATTTGAATTTAAATTCAAATTGAAGGGATGCAATCTTAACCATTAGATCAAGCCTTTAATCAAAAGGCATGATCCAAGGGTCCAGAATGAATCAAGGCATCCATTCTGAAAAGGCCTCACAACTCTTCAACTATTATAAATAGGCCCCAAAATCATTTGTAAAGATCATTCCAATACTGCATTCAATACTTGCATATTACATTCTAGTCCATTAGTTCTAGAATTATCCTACCCGAGTCCGAAAGTTCTAAAATATTTATTCGTTCGCCGATAATTTTGGACTAGTTGTGCTACAAGTCCAAAATTCAAAGTCGTTGTATCTTGGAGGCGATTGCTATAGTCCGTAAGCACCTGAAGTACGGAGCAATTTCGTCTTAAGGAGAAAGAGTATAACTCTTGACTCGACTTTACCAAAAGTAATCCATAAGCCGTTTTAAATACTACCCCATATACCCAACATTCTTAAGATGAAATTCTTTTTGTATTTAAAGATGGCTACTGATGTACCTGCTAATGTTACTATTGCACCGGTACCTGCTACTGTTACTACTGCACCTGTTCACGCCGAGAGACCACCTAAGTTCGATGGAATGGAATTTAAGCGCTGGCAACAGAAAATGCTGTTCTACTTAACAACACTCAACCTCGCCCATTTTTTGACGGAAGTTGCTCCAACGGTTGAAGAAGATGAAACTGATGATTAAAAGAAAGTTGCCGTTCAAATCTGGAAACATAGTGACTTCATGTGTCGTAACTCCATTCTAAATGGGTTAGATGACTCACTCTATAATGTTTATACAGATTTTAAAACTTCTAAAGAACTATGGGAGTCACTTGAAAAGAAGTACAAAGCGGATGACGCCAGAATGAAGAAATTCATAGTCGGACGATTCCTCGAGTACAAAATGGTGGACTCTAAGACTGTATTGGATCAAGTTAGAGAACTACAACTGATCTTACATGGCATCCATGCCGAGGGTATGGAATTGAGTGAATCTTTTCAAGTAGCTGCTTTAATTGAAAAGCTACCACCTCTGTGGAAAGATTTTAAAAACTATCTCAAGCATAAAAGAAAAGAAATGATGCTTGAAGACTTGATCGTGAGACTAAGGATCGAAGAAGATAATCGAAAATCTGAAATTAAGTCAAGCAAAGAGGCAAGAGTTAATTTGGCTGAATCCGGGGCAAACAAAAAGAGGAAGCGGAATAACAAAAAGCAAAAGCATGCAAAGAAGATTAAAGGCAACTGCTACAACTGTGACAAGCCCGGACATATGGCGAAAAACTGTCGTCAACCAAAGAAGGAAAACAATAGCCGAGCTAACCTAGCCGAAGAGAAGTCGGTATCCGCCAACTTGTCCGAACTAAACCTAGCGGCTGTGGTCTTTGAAGCAAACCTTGTGGATAATCCACAAGAATGGTTTGTGGATAGTGGAGCAACAAGACACATCTGCTCGGACAAGGAAATGTTCTCTACCTACATCCCGATAAATGGTAGAAAATTATTTATGGGAAATTCTTCAACATCTGAAGTCATTGGACTAGGCAGAATTGTGTTGAAGATGACATCGGGAAAAGAGCTCCAACTTGTGGATGTGTTGCATGTCCCTGACATCCGCAAGAACTTAGTGTCTGGATCATTGCTTAGTAAAACCGGATTTAGACAAGTGTATGAGTCTAACAAATATATACTATCCAAAAGTGGAATGTTTGTAGGAAAAGGTTACCTTGAAAAGGGTCTTTTCAAACTAAATGTAATGACTGTACACCGTGATATTAAAAATAAAGGAAAAGTTATTTCTTACTTGGCCGAGAGTTCTAATATATGGCATGATAGATTAGGACATGCAAGTTTAAATTCACTAAGAAAATTAGTCAACTTAAATTTGTTGCCAATAATGGAACTAGATCCACAAAAGAAATGTGAAATTTGTGTTGAAGCAAAAATGACAAAAACTCCATTTCATTTAGTGGAAAGAAGTACTACACCTCTATAACTAATCCATACTGATATATGTGATTTAAAGTTCGCACCAACAAGAGGGGGTAAGAATTACTTCATTACATTTATCGATGATTGCACAAGGTATTGTTATATATATCTTCTAAGAGGGAAAGATGAAGCAATAGATGCATTCATAAACTTTAAGAATGAAGTCGAAAATCAACTAAGCATTAAAAATCAAAATGATTCGAAGTGATAGAGGTGGAGAATATGTGGCTCCATTTGAAGAATTTTGTCTACAAAATGGCATTATTCATCAAACTACAGCACCATACTCACCACAATCTAATGGCGTTGCAGAATGAAAAAATAGAACTCTCAAAGAGATGATGAATACTATGTTGATTAGCTCGGGCCTATCCCAGAACATGTGGGGAGAAGCGGTGCTTTCGGCAAACCACATTCTTAATAAACTACCACACAAGAAAAGAGATAAAACTCCATATGAATTATGAAAAGGAAGGAAACCGTCATATGGTTACCTCAAAGTGTGGGGGTGCCTAGCAAAAGTTGAGGTACCTAAACCAAAACAAGTAAAGCTAGGACCAAAAACAGTTGATTGCATCTTTATTGGTTATGCATACAATAGTAGTGCATATCGTTTCTTGGTTCATAAGTCAGAAGTTCCTGAAATGAATGAGGGAATGACTATTGAATCTAGAAATGCAGTGTTCTTTGAGAATATTTTTCCTAAGAAGGAAAAACAAGAAGTGAGCTCGCATAAAAGAACTCATGATGCTATAGAAAAAGGTTCACCTCAAAGGGAGGAAGAACCAAGGCGTAGTAAAAGAACCAAGAAGGAAAAGTCCTTTGGTTCTGATTTTATAAGCTACATGCTAGAAAATGAACCAAGGACAATACATGAAGCATTGTCTAGTCCAGATGCTCCTCTCTGGAAAGAGGCTATCAACAGCGAAATTGAATCCATTATGCAAAACCATACTTGGGAGGTGGTCGATCTCCCACCGGGCAACAAACCTTTAGGATGCAAATGGATCCTAAAGAAGAAATACAAGGCTGATGGTTTAATTGACAAATACAAGGCTCGCTTAGTAGCTAAAGGATTCAAACAAAAGGAAGGATATGATTTCTTCGACACATATTCACCTATGACAAGAATTTCATCCATTAGAGTTCTCATAGCAATTGCAGCTTTGCATAATCTTGAGATACACCAAATGGATGTCAAAATAGCTTTCTTAAATGGTGAATTAGAAGAGGAAATATATATGGAACAACCTGAAGGGTTTGTTGCCCCTGGCCAAGAAAAGAAAGTGTGCAAGTTAATAAAATCCTTATACGGATTAAAACAAGCACCTAAACAATGGCATCAAAAGTTTGATCAAACTATGCTATCAAATGGATTCAAAATCAATGAATGTGATAAGTGTGTCTACATAAAAGGCACGCCTAATGAGTATGTAATTGTATGTCTATACGTAGACGACATGCTCATAATAGGAAGTAATCACAAAGTGATTATGAATACTAAGAACATGTTGAAAAGGAATTTTGACATGAAGGATATGGGTGAGGCTGATGTCATACTAGGGATAAGAATCTCTAGATCACCTGATGGAATTGTCTTAACACAATCTCACTACGTAGAGAATATACTTAAGAAATTCGATGCTTTTGACTTACCCTCGGCTAAAACTCCTGTGGATGTGAATTTACATCTAGCCAAAAATAAAGGCGAACCCATATCACAACAGAAATATGCAAGAATTATCGGAAGTTTGATGTACTTAACAAATTGTACACGTCCGGATATAGCATACTCTGTTCATAAACTTAGTAGGTTCACAAGCAATCCTAATAAAGAACATTGGATAGCATTGACAAGAGTACTTAGATATTTGAAACATACTCTAAGTTATGGGATACTGTATACAAGATATCCAGCCGTAGTCGAAGGATTCACGGATGCTAATTGGATATCTGATTCAAAAGACTCCAAATCCACAAGTGGTTACGTATTTACCATAGGTGGTGGAGCAGTATCATGGAAATCTTCTAAACAAACTTGCATAGCTCGTTCCACAATGGAGTCGGAGTTCATTGCATTAGACAAAGCTGGTGAAGAAGCTGAATGGCTTAGAAACTTCTTAGAGGATATTCCTTGTTGGAGCAAACCAGTGCCTCCTATAATGATACATTGCGATAGCATGACAACTATTGGGAGAGCACAAAGCAACATGTACAACGGTAAATCTCGACACATAAAGAGGAGACATAATACCGTTAGGCAATTGATCTCTAGTGGGATAATTTCCATCGACTATGTAAAGTCTAAGGAAAATATCGCGGATCCGTTGACAAAAGGCATAAATAGAGATCTAATGACAAGTGCAGTAATGGGAATGGGTTTAAAATCCACGCACTAAAGAACGTTTATAGCGGTAACTTAACCATGATGATTGGAGATCCCAAGAACATGGTTCAATAAGACAACTAAGTTATAAGTGTTCCGAAATAGTACTTGAAATATAATCTCAACTCATTCTCAAATCAAGTGCAAGCCTGCAGAAGTGTGGTAGATGGTAAGCCTTAAAAGCTTTTAATGATTCCTATACCTTAAAAGTGGAGTATAACATGATACTCTACATAGGAGATCACCTATATAAGTGTGAAGTTTGGCCGCTTCGAATGAGAAAAAATACTTATGAATCCAAGATGGTCCAGGGCCGAATTGGACACAACGTGAGAACGAAGAATATTAGAATTGTTATTGTGTGGGTGTCGTTGACTTGATTTACATAAAATGCTGACTAGTTCAAAACATCATGTTCACTAAGCAGCAAGTAAATCCGATGACATTCTACTAAGGAAGGTTCAAATCCGGAAGCTACCTATCCTGATGCAATAGCAGTTCGTCAGAACTTTCGATAGAGTCTACATGCATTAATTACATTCATGTGGGGGATTGTTGGAATTGGTTAAGTGTAGAAGTGGGTCAAGCCCACCTTTGACCAATGTTCTTATAATTTTCGTTTGTCGAAAATGAAAACAAATTGCATATTTGGAAACTACTTTTCGAGTAGATGAATTTAGTGTATACTTTTGCTCAAATCCAATTCCGGGTGAATGAGTAATTAATACATGAAGTTTGCAATTAATTACAAGAAAAATAAGTAAAAAATGAAGAGTAAATGTTGAAGTGAGAAGTTATCCCACATTGGAAAAAGATGGAAGAATTGAACTCCTTATTACTACCTACACACATTATTGAATTAAATTAAATGTGTGGACCACATGGTGCAACCAACCAAGCCACGAGCCGCACCCACGCTTGTACATAGTTGCACTCATTTTGGACCCGAACTAGGGTCCGATGGGTTAGACTTGGGTACACGTAGGGTGCACCGTACGCACCGAATCGGGTCGGGTCGTCCAGGTCGACTGAAGGGTCGGGTCAGGTCATCGGGCTGGGTCTGCTCGGGTCGTCGGGCCGAGTCTAGTCGGGCCACTTGCCGGGCCGGGCCTGATTCGCGGGCCCATTTGTGGTTCAAATCAAAAATGTGGAGGGAAGGATTTTGCTCCAAGAATTTGAATTTAAATTCAAATTGAAGGGATGCAATCTTAACCATTAGATCAAGCCTTTAATCAAAAGGCATGATCCAAGGGTCCAGAATGAATCAAGGCATCCATTCTGAAAAGGCCTCACAACTCTTCAACTATTATAAATAGGCCCCAAAATCATTTGTAAAGATCATTCCAATCCTGCATTCAATACTTGCATATTACATTCTAGTCCATTAGTTCTAGAATTATCCTACCCGAGTCCGAAAGTTCTAAAATATTAGTTCGTTCGCCGATAATTTTGGACTAGTTGTGCTACAAGTCCAAAATTCAAAGTCGTTGTATCTTGGAGGCGATTGCTATAGTCTGTAAGCACCTGAAGTACGGAGCAATTTCGTCTTAAGGAGAAAGAGTATAACTCTTGACTCGACTTTACCAAAAGTAATCCATAAGCCGTTTTAAATACTACCCCATATACCCAACAAGCACTTTGTCAGTGGCATCTGCTGTAAGACATCCTTCACTCTCATTTGCACTTTTAATTCACTCGCTGAACCAATTCTCCACTACAGATCGAGCAGCCTCAAGAACTGAACATATAGGCAACCGTCGAGGCCATAAAAGATGATTGTTCATACTTTCCACCATATTAGAAGTTATAAAATCATATCTGCGAACACGACACTTAACACGAGCAAATCGTGTCTCTCCAACTTCCTCTTTCAAGTGTGGAACTGCAGAGGGACACATATACTCCAACTCATCAATTAGTAATCTTCTGTCTTATAACTGTAGGCCGCAGATTCTCATATATTTACAACGTTTTGACCAAATCTACACAAATTTTGTTGAATGTGGAGTGTACCAAGACCATGGTGTGCAGATGGAAATACATCGCGTATTGCATTAGTTATTGATTGTGCTACATCCAAAACAATCAAGATTTCATCGGGAAATATAAGGCTTTTTTCAAAATTTTCATAAACCATGTCCATGACTCCTGACACTCGACCCACCAATCCCAAACGCCAAAGGAAACATTTGATTGTTGCCATCCTTTGTAGCAGCGACAAACATAATCCCACGATACTTTGACTTTAGATGTGTCCCGTCAACAACAATGAAAGGTCTAGCATATTGGCATAAAGCAGTAAACGAAAGAAAATCGAAGAACCCAAGAGCCGGAGAGAGAGCCAGTTTCATTAATGCGTAAAGCGTTCTTCTATACATCATCTAAGACCCCACTCCCTATATATTAGGAGAGTGGGTAGTTAACTAAGTAATGGCCAATATATTAAATAGATAATATTATAACAAATTCTCATTTTTCGTGATTGTTATGAGAATACGAGAATTTTTATTTCTCAATTTTTTTATTGATTTATTATTCATCTTCGATTAATTTTATTCTTATTCTATTACTCTGTAAATTATTCCTTTTATCAATTCAATTTTAAAATTCAAACATACACTATGACTATTTGTTACCGCTACTCATTCTTTCTTGATTAATCATTATAATTTTTTTTATTCATAATATGAATTCTTTATGAAATAATTTAATGGAGGACTATCATTTTTTAACAATCAGTATGACCTTTTTTTAAAAAAGAATATTATTAAATTGGGCAATATTATTAAAAAAATAAAAGAAAAAGAGAAAGAAGGGAGGTACAGAAATTGAAAGCAGTAAAAGATGTTTTAAAGAAGCCAAACACACGACTTTAAAAGGGACCTAAACAGCGGCCCTATTTAAAAACTTAACCAAATTCTTTTTGATCTTTTCCTAATGCCATGGCGACTAGTAAGTTCATGGCATCAACTGGCTGTAACTCAGAGTTGAGTTTTGCTTGAAGGTGCGTATTAGGCTTAAAGGACGGTTAAAAAATATTTTTGTTGCACCCTTTCTTAGTCTTGGCCTTACTAGTTTGAAGAGTCGGAACTCCTCAACAGAGGAAAGGGCAGAGATGACTTGCAGGCTCAAGTTAGGCTCAACATAAGTATAAGCTGCTTTACCTGGGTCTATGGCCCATTCTATTTATTTTTGAAGTAAAAAATCTTTATTGACCGCCTCAGCAGCAAGCTCAGAAGAAGAAACAATTTGGGGAGTAGGAGCATGCTCCTCCTTTTTATCCATGTCGATCCTGTCCAAGTTAATTGGAGCATCATGCAGGGAAGCATCATCTAAAACATCATCATCCAGCGTGCAAAAACGATTCGAAAGAAAAATAGAAGGGAATTTCGGAGAATATTGCAAATACAGACGCTCCCATGCCTCAACATTAGAAAATTGCTGCAAAGTTGCCATGTTGTGTACAACATCAATCGGAGAAGCAGGTTATGAAGCACCCCCTGCTATCACCAGAAGCACTAGAACAAGTCGGCAACCCAACAACTTCAAATGAATCATTTTCCACAATAACCTTAATATTTTTTAAATGAATATTATCCATCTTAGGAAACTTATTCTACTAAATGATCTCACTCAAATTTTTTCCTAATTGTTTTGTGTTTTGAAAGCAACTTTAGATTATAAATGCCTATAACTGTTTTATTTTTGGTTTTTTTTTATCAAATACTTAAAAATCACTCATAAATACCACACGGGATTCCATGTCATTTACATGTAATCAGGAAAGAAAATCCAATCATTGCTCCTAAATTGATATTTTTCTTTTTAGTGTATAGTTTCTCTATCTCTTACAAATCATCCATTCAAAGGTGGGGAAATACTAGTGTGCACCAGTTTTCAAGGTACAACAAGTAACTCATATCCATTTGACCCATCATATATAATTAAATTTGATCCATATTTCTTTATTTTCCTTCTTTCAACTTCACATGCTCTCTTTTTCCTGTTTATTCTCTCATCCTAATTCCTAATTTCTCTCACCTAATTTTCAGTTTCCTCCTTTTTTTTACCACCTTTGGTAATTTTCTCTCCCCTCTTTTTTTCCTTTAATTTTCTCTCTCCTCTTTTTTTCCTTTATTAATGTATATGAAATATTCACCGTATTGTGTATATCATTGTATTAATTTTTTTTAAAGTAATGTATAAAACTAAAAATATTACAAAAATAAAACACATAATATACTTATTAAAAAATATATACTATACATTATTGAATTACAAAAAATACAACTTCTGATAAATAAAGATTTGAAGAAGTTTTAGAATCACAAGTATTAGTATATATATGATTGTATGTATAATTGTATTATTTTTTTGAAAGTAATGAATAAAACTAAATATATTACAAACAATAAAAAACGTAATATACTTATTAAAAAAAATATATACATTATTGAATTACAAAAAATACAGTTTCTGATAAACAAAGATTTGAAGTAACAAGTCAAAATTCAGAAGCCAGCGGAAGGGCGTGAATTCTAAAAAATGAAGATGATGAAATTTAATTTGTATGGCCTCTTTTCACCAGCACTACCAACATAGGATAGGAAAAAGAAGAAATCGAAACAACATACTTGTACCAGCCTAGCTTAATTAGGGAGGAGAAAGAATCTCCATCATCGATTGGAAAAAAATCACCAAACTCAGATCTGTCGAGGTACAACGATAGAGGTGGCTGTGCGAAGTTTCAGATCGGTGTGGATGGAGGCAGTGGTGTGGAGGTTCAGATTGGTGTGGACAGAGACAGCATGGCAGATTCAAGAAGACCGAGGAGTCGGAGGTTGAGAACGGAGAAACTCAGATCTGTGAAGGTAGAGCTACGGAGGTGGCGGTGCGAAGGTTCAGATCGGTGGGGATGAAGGCAGCATGATAGATTGGAGGAGACCGAGGCGGTGGAGGTAGAGATCGGAGAGTATGGAGGCCACAACAAATTTGAAAAGCGAGGTGGCACAGAGGTTGTGATCGGAGGTAGCGTGGAGGCAGCGCGAGGGAGTGTAGCCGACTTAGGGAAGAGAGGGAGAGGAAAGGGAAATGAGAGAAGAGAGAAGAGAGTGGGAGAAGGTCCAGCGCAGTGAGAATAAATGATCCATACGGGTATTTTGAGATTATATACCTGACCCGTTTCTAAATATGGGTTTAATTTTTAGTGTACAATTAGTATACAGTATATCAACTCTTCAAAGGTAACACAGAAAATATTACATCAAAATAACACAAGGAATTCAAATCGAAAAAATACACATATGAACTTAATTAATTACTAATTCATATATATATATATATATATATATAAACTTCAAACAAAGACTTATGTGAGGTCGTCTAATCCCAACAGCTAATTGACAGAGTGCAAAACTTATTTCTTAATGGAGGATTTGGAGATCGAGAAGATAATTTAGTAAAGGTAACGAAGGTTCTAATTGCTCTGTACTTTATACTTGGTTTAGATGGCTAGAAAAAGTTAAAAGATGTCTAGCTCTAAAGAATGGTGGAAGATACAATCAAGTGGGAAACCTTTTCGTGAGGTTTATATTCTTGGCAGATACTCAGTCACTATCTACGTGAAGTACCTGTCCGCCCTCGCAAAGATCTGACTAATTGTTGTTCGAAATACCATTTTTATGGTAACATATATGCTTTCATGGTGTGTCTTTATACATGTAATGATGAAATTTAGAATACTTTCAAACATACTTTAAATTATAGAGGCATTGTTTCGATATGGGATTGGACATGCGAGGCCATTTGGGTCAGATATGCGTACGCAATAGAATTTCTGAGACTTAAGCTCAACGTCATTCATGACATTTTATCAGTTAAAAAACATTGGAAAGTATGATTTCAGAGAGTATTTTAACCAAGAGGCATTTGTGAAATGCGTGTCAAGTTTACCATTCGATTTATTAGATCATTTTTTATATTGATACTAAATATAAAACTTAAATGTAGCTGATTGCTTGAGAGTTTAGAGCCTACTCCCTAAGAGGAAAGTGAGTTGTATATGCAGTATGTTGATGATCCAACGACTCCTTATATGTTGATGACCCAACGGCTTCTTATATGCGATATGATTATGGAGAGGCTCTTTGCAAGAGAGGCAGAGTAAGAAATAATATTGAGGGCCTTCATGATGAGCATGTTGTCCGTAGAGTAAGAGGGCACAATATACGTCGACGGTTGAGGGCCTTCATGATGAGCATGTTGTCCGTAGAGTAAGAGGACGCAATATACGTCGACGGTAATCTCATACTTATATAGATAAAGTTTAATTTATATAAGATATATTATATATTTATTTATAAATATTCATATATTTTTAATGAATCTTTATCTTTGAACTTATTTATCTTTGTTTCTTGAATAGATTCTTTTATTTATCTTTAAATAATATATGAATTTATTAACTTTATCTTTGTTTCTTGAATAGATTCATTTATTCCTCTTTAAAAAATGACAAAGACTTGTGTGAGACCGTCCCACATAAGGACTTACGTGAGACGAATAAAAAGTAATACTCAATTAATGAAAAGTAATAATATTGCTATTTCATGAATAATTTATTGTATAAATAAAAAGTGATAACATCTTATAGTGATATTGACAACGTTTTATAGCGAAAGTGATAACTATTTCAAAAAGTATAAAATAGTCTCACGACGGTCTCATGCAAGACCTACCCTTAAAATTTTTTTAGTAAAATGCAATCAATTAAATCTTATTGAATGAATAAATCAATACTCCCTCCGTGGAATACTCTCTTCTCGTATTGATGTTTACTTTTTGCATAGAAATTAAGAGATATAATGTTTTAATGGGTTAATGGCATAAAAAATACCCACCATTCCTTCATATGCAAATTAATCCAAACTTTAAACATTTAGCAAAAAAAAATAAATAAAAAAATCACCACCTTTTCGCATTTTGGCAAATTACACCCAATGGGCAGCCCTTCCCTGCCCAAATGCTTTTTCCTACCCAACTGCTGACTTGGTAGCACACGTGGCAAGTATTTGGATTTAGTGTTGCAGCCCCCACTAATCTTCAATTTGCAAGCCTATCTGCAACATGATTAACACCGATGGACCTGCTATTCCAACAAAATCACTGCAAATTTTGAGGAAGGAATTTTCACATTCTGCTGAGATGTAATCCCTGTTTTGCTTCAACCAGTCCAGGAAGATGCGGAAAGTTCATGGTTTTTCTGTATAAAATTGAATCCATCATTTTCCTCCTCACGTGGCGATTTCTGCACCTCCACCAGGTGGTACCTACGTCTTGTTCTTCTTCCATATACTCTTAAGGGATTTTCATTCTGGAAAAAATGGAAGATGGGTCCCAAATCTCGTTGCAATTAATCAGATCCATGTATGTTGGAAAACTCACGAAAACATAAACTCAATCAAACATACATAGAGAGTAATTTCATTTACCTCTCTCCATAGAATTTATATTACAGCGGAATAAATGAGTTGATCGTCTGTGAACCGATTGGTACTCACGGATTGTGATACCCCGGGTTATGCTATGGGATAGGTTGGGACGCTACTAGATATGCAATTCCCAATATAATAATAAAGGAGTCGATAATGCACAATAGAAATAATATAAAATCCCCAAAGCAATAACATAATAAAGTATGAGTTGCATAGATATTCTTTTAAATATTAGCGTCTACTTACCCGAGTAGAGTGAAATATCCAAAATAAGTATGTTTAGATAATATATCTGAAATAAAGTTCTAACAGAATACCAAGATATAAGACATAATATAAAGTCCTCTAAGGGCTTGAGACATCTGCATGGGCCTCTCCAGCTTCTAAACCTTGTTTTGAAAATCAATAAGGGGTGAGTGTCTAAAATACACTCAGTAGGTTAGCTTAAATGATTGCACAAGTAAAAATAAATATGCATGCCAAACATACCATAAAGTGTAACATATGTCATTTAATAAAATATTTTGCACATTGTCGTTCGATAGCTCAATGAAAATATTTTAGACCGAACCGTCATCCGATAACTTGTGTTAGTTGACATATGAACATCGAATCGTCATTCAATACGAGTATTATTTTTTTTGAAATATTTTTAGTACCGAGCCGTCGCCTGATAACTTGTGTTAGTTGGTATATGTGCACTGAGTCGTCACCCTATACAAATGTTAGTAAGAAAATATTTGTCATCGAACTAAAAGCACACATGACACATAACATGATATATAAATAACACATATCATATCTTAACATAGCAATCATGACATAAGAGTTGCACTCGGTGAAGAGTAAAAGTTACATCACCTTAAACTTTCTAGGAAATAGTATGTTTGACTAGACTTACTCTTCGATATCAGGTATGCCTGCAAGGGTATACTAAACTGAGTTCTACTTAAAATAAAAATTTCTATTACTTAAGCTAAATTTCTAATATTATTATATAATTAAAATAAACTAATTATTTACTAAAGAAAATATAAATAATTAATCGTTAAATAAAATAACTTAAAATAAAATAAAAAATAGAAATACATATTTTAAAATTTTAACAATAACTATTTAACAATCATAGTTTACAACTTCAGTAATAAATCGTAACATAAAAAATTTGATACACATGACATTAATTTTAAACAAAAACTAATATTAAATAAAGATTTTATATCCAAAATAATAAAAATGGTAACAATTATAATTAATTCTTAAAAGAATTAATTCAAATTAAATAAAATATTAAATTAATAATAATAATAATAAGGTAAAGACTTGTGTGGGACCGTCTCACATAAGGGCTTACATGAGATACTCAGAAAGTGATAACTTTTATACTGAAAAGTGATACTAAATTAATGAAAAATGATAATATTATTTCATGAACAATTTATAGTACTCCGTCCCACGTATTTTTACCCACTTTCTATTTTGGGGTGTCCCACGTATTTTTACCCATTCTATTTTTGGCAAAAATACATAATATTTTATTATCTACTTTTTACAATCTCAACAACTTTAATTACTTTTTTACACTTTATTCATCATTCCCAATAACTTTATTCACCTTTTCTTTTTAAATTACTAATTTATCCCTACTTTCTCTTATATTATATATTAAAAAATAAAACGTCTTAATCTTCGTGCCCGTACAAATGGGTAAAAATACCCGGGACGGAGGGAGTATAAATAAAAAGTGATAATATTTTATAGCGAAAGTGATAACGTTTTATGGTGAAAGTGATAACTATTTAAAATAGTGTAAAATGGTCTCGCGTGAGATGGTCTTACGCAAGACCTACCCTAATAATAATAAAATAAAATAATAATAAAAATATAATAATAATAAATAATATTTGCTCATTCTTGTACAGTAATAGCGGTAATGGCAATATACTCACGCAGTCAAGTATTTCAAAATTTTCTATATATCTATTTATTATTAATAAATTTATATATTTATAAATTACAATCAAGTCTCTGTATTACATTAAATTCTCATTTAAATTTATCATAAACTTTAACTTTATTACAAAATGACCCAACTTGAGTTATACAACTCTATTTGAAAATCCGAAAGCACGTATGGAGTCCTCACAAGGTGAGGATCATATGCGTACCAAATTTTCATGAAAATAACGAAGTTTAAGGGGGACAAAATTTTAAGTCGAACTAGGTTTTCTTCCCATCTTCTTCATTTCACGTCCAAACACAAAACTAATTATATGTTTGTGATCCTCATAAGGAGGACTTCAAAATGACCTATAATATCAAAACTATGTCACACCGAATCAAAATATGTCATTAAAAGGTTAAAAGCTTTGATGGAGTTTTTCTTATTCATTCGAAAATCATTTCACAAGAGTTATATATATGGAATCTATGCATTGAGACGATCATTATGGTATATAATACGATAAAAAAATTACGAAAGAAAGATAATAAAGGAGTCAGTGTGTGTGTGATATATATATATACCTATGCATGCATGAACTCACCTCATCTCTCCCGTAAATCTCTACTAACAATGGCAAGAAGATACGTATGTATATATATAGGAAGTAATTGGGTTAATTAGATAAAATTTTTACTGTATATCAAATCAAATCTCCTCCACTTGTATATCCAAGCTTATCTGATTGTCTACATCAGCCTTCTTTTATCAAGTAAGAAAATTTTTATTATTATAATATACTATTCCTTATATATATATATATATATATATATATATATATATATATATATATATATATATATATATATATATATATATATATATATATGTGTGTGTGTGTGTGTGTGTGGTAATTATTGTGGGTGTTACACGGATATACTATGATCTCTGGTTCAAATCTTGCAATATTAGGTTGTAGATTAATTTTCACGATATAATATTACTATGGAAAATATGAAAACTTGTGTTTTGAACTTGGGAGAGAAAACACAGAGAGCAAAATACTTTCCTCATTCTGTATTCTGCGTTCTACAACATAGATCATCCTCTTCGATAACTACAACCTCTGCGCAATATATAATATCCCCAAAAGGAGGAGTTAAAAAACCAACTTTTAACTCCTTCTCTGAATTATCCACAGACTATCATATGTGGATTTTATTTAGTATATACTTATATATTAAATATAAATAATATTATGTATATTATTTACATCTCCGACTCACATATGAAGTCAAAAGTCACCTGACTCAATTTTTTCATGAATCATATTCTTGTACAGATTAATACATCGTGTGACCCACGATATATGAGTTTTAATCGCTATACACTTGTTAGAGATATATAGCAACTCAACCAGTTTATCAAAGAAGCTCAACAAGCTCACTATACCCTAGAAATCTTGAACATTTAACATAAGTTCACATATCTCTTTTCAATCCTTGAACTTATCAGAGCATATTCAACCTTTTTGCAAAAAAAACTATGTATTCATAATCATGAGCCTGCTTGATTGACTAGTCAATAAATTATAATGGTATATGTTAAATTAAGACGTTCTTCCCATCTCACTAAGTATCTATAGTCTCCCACTATAGCTACTTTCCTAGACATGCACCGCATTGTCGTTATTAATCATAACTCTTTTGATAACATGGTAAAGTAACAACACTAAAGTGAAGACTTAGGATCTATATACATATATATAAAAATACAATAGACAAGTTTCCTGCCCAAGAAGGTTAGATTTGGAAATAAAAAAATGCACATTAAACGTGGCTCTGTGGTCAAGATAAGTAAAGTTGTGTGTCAGAAGTAGGTATGCTGCGGGGAATGGGATCACCTGTTACATAATGGTGTTTCATCTCCTATTCCACTAATTAAATGATTGCCATGTGGCATGATCAATGCCCAAAATTCAATGCTTGCCCCAAGGGTTTATTAGTCATTTGTAGGGTATAGTTTTTTTATGTTGTGGAACACCAATGGAACACCGAAAATGTAACAGGGAAATCAACTTGCTGCGGAATGGGATCACCTGTTACATAATGGTGTTTCATCTCCTATTCCACTAATTAAATGATTGCCACGTGGCATGATCAATGCCCAAAATTCAATGCTTGCCCCAAGGATTTATTAGTCATTTGTAGGGTATAGTTTTTTTATGTTGTGGAACACCAATGGAACACCGAAAATGTAACAGGGAAATCAACTTGCTGCGGAATGGGATCACCTGTTACATAATGGTGTTTCATCTCCTATTCCACTAATTAAATGATTGCCACGTGGCATGATCAATGCCCAAAATTCAATGCTTGCCCCAAGGGTTTATTAGTCATTTGTAGGGTATAGTTTTTTAATGTTGTGGAACACCAATGGAATACCGAAAATGTAACAGG
Source organism: Pogostemon cablin (assembly GCA_023678885.1). NCBI lineage: Eukaryota > Viridiplantae > Streptophyta > Magnoliopsida > Lamiales > Lamiaceae > Pogostemon > Pogostemon cablin. The sequence continues at coordinate 8,784,754 of CM042999.1, read as the reverse complement.
GAAATCAACTTGCTGCTGCGGTGGTGGTTAGCTTATTTATTCAAAATAAATAAATAAAAGATTATATTGAAATATGTGCAAAGCTTACAATGGAAGGCTGTTAGTTTTCTATAAACATAACCATTCCCAAGTTCTTTATTGCAAAATTCACATTCCCATTTCCAAGTTCATCACTGCAAACCCCAGAGGACAGGATCGTGGGTGATGTCCCAAATATTAACCATAGCACGCGGTGGTACCAATGGGATATCAGCATGTCGTGCCAAGGCTAACGTCGGCGGTGAAGAGGCGGGACCAGAAGAGTAGTGGCGTCGGTGGGTATAGCCTGAGAGTCTCCTTAGCGATGGCCTGCAGGTAAAACAGCCTTGCCATGTCGACATTGGCGACGATGCAGTTGCCAACGGCTTGGTCAAGCTCCTAGCGCATCTTGGACTGTACTGAGGTGGAGGACTAAGTCGGCCATGACCCATTCGGTGAGCATTACGGTGGTGTCGGTTCATCTGATGATCAACGGAGCTTTTCCTCATCTTCCAGAGATAGCAAAACATCAACAAAATCAGCATTATGGATACATTAATCTGATTCTTGGTCTTGTGGTCTTCAATGTGGAGAGTACGAGCTTCTAATTCCTGATGAAGAACTAATGAGAAAGAAAGAAAAAGTTTCTGGAGTGGTTATTTTATTTGTTGAATTAGTAATATTGAAAAAGTTTAAAAACAGAACAAGGTAAGGTGAGAGGAAAGAATTGGTTTTATTATAAGTAAAAAGTTAACACTCTAATTTGCTATTGAAAAAAAAGATTAGATGAGATCAAAGATAGGAAATTTGTAACTTGATGATTCCTTACCATTAATATATTATTGAATGATATATAATGTAGAATTGTATTGAATTGTAAATATAATAATATTTCTTACCATAAATAATAAAAAAGTTACGAAGTATTTCACAAAATTAAATTTTGATTCCATTATTAATAAGGTGGATTTCTAATGTGGATGCGTTTGGAGGACGAATCTGAGAGATTATTCTTCAGTATTTCAGAGTTTAGTTGCAGGATGAAAAAAAATCTTGGAATAATGCTATATGGTGTTTAGAAAGGGGTGGATGTTTGATTTGGTTTGATGAATTGATTGATAATGATGAATTGGTTATTTACATCATAATATCTTCTTTAATATTAAAACCAATGCAGAATGAAAGAAATTATTTATCTTTACAAATATTTTTAACGTAATTAGAATGAAATCCGAAAAGAAAAGATGGATAAGCAGTGGCATTGTTGTCAAAAGAGGAATAGAGCATTAAGGAAATAAGAGATGAAGATGAGAGAATAGAATTAGAGTTTTATGATAAAAAATGAAACAACAAACATTAAACCATTTTTGTGATTGCAAAATCATGGAGCAAATATGAGCCATATATTTTGGGACATTATACTCATAGATTTGCCATTTTAATTAAGGTAGAATTAATGGAGTTTGCCATTTTGTATTTTGGGATATGCTAATAGATTTTCCATTTTAATTGAAGGTGGGAACTAATTCCATTTTGTATTTTGGGATATTATTCTCATAGATAGATTTATCATTAAATTGAAGGTGAATTATATGTTTAATGCTTGAATATCTAGATAATCCAGATTATTATATTGAGATAATATATAGATTTTATTTTTATAAAAAAAGAAAAAAATCGAATATATATCTAAATAGTATTATTTCTAAATAGTATAGTTTATTCCATTTAGAAATATATAAATGTTGTATATAAAAAAAGAAAAAATAAAAAGAAAAAAGAAGTCATATATCACTTATTTAAAATTTATTGAAAAAAAGAGAATATTAGTTTATTGTAGAAAATATATGGGTATGAATTTTGTATGTAGGAAGGAGAAAAAAAAGGGGCATATATCACTTATTTGAAACTCATTAGAAAGAAGTTTCGATTTTCGAAGAAAATTAAAAAAAATTCCGGGGCAAATTAAAAAAAACATATCACTTATTTCAAATTCATTAGAAAGAAGTTCTGACTTTCGTATCATTTATTTGAAACTCATTAAAAAAAAATTGGACTTCCGAGGCAAATTACAAAATAAATAAAATTATTGATTTTGAAGAATGTTGAAAAAAAAATATGTATTCAGTTTTTTTATACATGTTTATTTTAATTTTTTTTACATATTTCTTAATAATTGTATTTTTTTTCACACTCAGTTTTTGATTAAAAACTAGCATCCATATGTTTATACTTTTTATTCAATAATGTATACATATTATTTAATAATTATATATTTTTTTACACTCAATTTTTCTTTAAAAAATTAACAAAAAATTCATTAACAAAGTGTATATATTTTTATTTATAATTATATATTTTTGTTCATAATTGTATATGTTTCTGAAAGTAGGTGTATTGTATCCTATGTGCACCCAAGTGCTCAGTAATATTAGCCATAATTTATAGTATAAATGAAAAGTGCCTTTATTACCTATTACAACCCTCAACGTATTCACCTGCTATAATATCTCCTTATTTAATATTTATTGTATATTTATCTCTCCTCTCTTTTTTTATACTATAAAATAATATATATTTTAATATATTGATTTGACTTAAATTTAAGATCTACCATATAAAAATCCTAAATAAATATATATCATTAATTAATATTTTCAAATTAAAAAATCTCAATTCTATTCCTCATTTGAATATCAATTATTAAAATGAAGAAATTTATATTTTCTTCAATAACCGTGCATCGCACGGGGCATTACTAGTATAGTAGAAAGTCGTAAGGGTAACTAATAGATAAGGAAGACTCATACTTTTGAGAAAATAGGGATAATTTCCTCAATTATGTTGGGGTCAACTTATCACATGTCGTTTTTCTAAAACACATGTCACAACATCTTTAACTTCCTTCCAGGAAAGCGTATATCGTATTTCATTTATTTAGATATCGTGTAAATCAAAGTTCAAGTGTGTCCCATACACTTAACCCTGATATCCTCCCTCCAATGTATAGGATCTCCGTCGGTTTAGCTTTATAACAAGTTGAATTATATTCATGACACAATCTATCCTGATTACATTAATTATCGCAATCTCATCTCTGTGCTCCCACTAGGCGGGATACTTAACGCGTTAGCTACAACACTACATGGGTCGATACACACATTGCCTAGTATCCATATAGGCGATTGCTCGTATGAGAAAGTCAATCATAACTTGCCAACATACTATTATATATGAACCATCACATATAATTAATAATATATATATATATAGTTAAGCCATTAACTATTCGATTAATATACACGAATATATTCAACACATCATTTTAAATCCTTCGCAAATCCAATCCCTTTACATGTCCTATGTATACATCTCTGGGAATTGGTTTGGTAAAAGGATCTGCTAAAATCAAACGAGAAGAAATGTAACTAAGAATCACTTTCTTCTTGTCTTCAATATCTATGACAAAGTTGAACTTCGTGTCAACGTGTTTGGTTTTTTCATGATATTTGGGGTCTTTTGTGTAAGAATTAGCTGCTTGATTATCACAAAAAATTAAAACAGCTCCCACTGGAGTGTTTGAGACCTCCAAATATTTCATGAATCTTCTCAACTAAATGGCCTCTTGAATTGCAGATGCACATGCCACAAACTTGCCTTCTATAGCGGACAGTGCTATGTAAGTCTGTTTCTTGTTGCACCATGAGATTGCTCCATTATTGAGCAAGAAGACATAATCAAAAGTTGATTTATGTTTATCTAAATCACCACTCCAGTCAGCGTCTATTTACCTATTCAGTGTACTATTATTCCCTTGATAACAGAGAGAATAATCTGCATATGGTACTCTGACTATTTCATTCTTTTCATCTTGAGTCTTGGGACACATTCACTGACTCAATGATTTGCCTATCACAATGGGAGTATCAATAGGTTTGCAAGTGTCCATCTTGAACCGTTCTAAAAGTTTTTTGATGTAAGTCTCTTGAGACAAACCCAATAAATTCTTTAAATGATCCCAATGGATCTTCACCCCAAGTATATACTCTGCTTCACCCATATCTTTCATTTCGAAATTAGAAGATAACTATCCTTTTATGGCTTCAAGATACTCTTTGGTATTTCCAGCCAGTAGTATGTCATCCACATACAAGGATAGAATCACAAAAAAACCATTGAACCATTAATGTAAACACAGTAGTCTTTGTTTATCATAACAAAGTTATATAAGATGATCATAGTGTGAAAACTCAAATACCACTGTCTAGAGGATTGTTTAAGCCTATAGATCGACTTCTTCAATCTATAAACTTTATCCTCTTGACCTCGAAGAATAAATCCTACAAGCTGTTACATATAGATTTCTTCTTCTAATTCTCCATTGTGAAATGCGGTCTTAACATTCATTTGGTGTAACTCTAAATCCATACTAACCATTATAGCCAAAATTAGACGAATTGAGGCAAACCTCACTACAGGTGAAAAAGTTTCTTCATAGTCAATACCCTCTTGTTGAGTATAACCTGTTGGATTATATACTAAAAGTCTAGCTTTTGTATGAACAATGTTTTAACAATTTATTTGAAATGAGAATCATATGATCAAACTTTTTGTATATTATAATTTATTTATATGTTATTTCAAAAGTCCACTAATTTATACTGTAGATAATATGGTGTGCAGCGTCGCATGGAAGATCATATTGTCGGGTCCTTATAAAGTATGAACAGATGCTCACAACCGAGATAGACGGGGACAATCTATCGGGATGGTTGTAGTGTAATTTGGTATTAGTTTGTCTTGACTATAAAATCACATTAGTGCACTTTGTGTATATTGAGTAGGACCGCTTGAGATCTTTCAACTTATACTGAATATATAGGAGAACTTAATCTGAGTTATTATGGATGTTCATACTCTTAATCCCTATACAATAATCTCGACACGTAAGCCAGTATATATCTCTTTGATTCATCAATGGGTGAGATTTATATATTAAATCAATAAACTCGGTGAGTTGGGAAACAATGATGTCTCTATGGTATACTGTTGATTATAGATGGAATCTGTGTCCTATTAAATAGGCTGATGATGTTCCCTTGAGAAGCTCATAAGGATTATCATATAAACATTACATGTGGATTTATTCCAGCATGATAACAAGGTTGAGTGGTACTACTCTCGGATGAGATATTAATTAATGAAGTTGTCAGTAACTTAATTAATTAATGTGCATTGTATATCTTAAACATTGAGAGACTAATGGACTCATAATAAAAAGGAGCCCATAACATAATATGGGATTGAAGCGGCAGTGTAGTAATAATAGTTTAATGGAATATATTATTATTATTGCATTTAAGTATAAGTTTTGGGCTAAACTTCGATACTTAAGCCCAATGGAGGCCCGATTCTAATTTCTCATCCTGGTCCCTATTGTAGCCCCTATATAAGCCACCTCAGCATTCTAGTAAACCCTAAATACATGCTAAAACGTGAGAGAGGGAAGAGAACTGCAGATTGAGTGAATCTTGAAGATCGTTGCCCACACGATATCAAGATTAGGCTTGGGAATACAGCAGAAGATCAAGAGGTCATTTGATGCTGCTGTTCGATCTCTATGCATGCTCAATTTCTGTAATATTTTTGTATTCGTGTGGAACTCAAAACTGGTGGTGTGATATATGGTTGAAAATCCACAGAAGAGTGGATCGTTTTGATGCAAAAATCACTCAAATCGGAGATTAAATGGGAAGTTATGCTCAAAGTCGTGAGGTCGCGCAAGCATCCGGCGAGAATTTTCTCTTCTTCAACATACCATGGTGAAAAGTAATGCTAATATATATTCTTACTTATGCTGATATTGAATTACATGGAACCCTAACGGTTCACGTTAACCAAACGATTGAATGCCAACAATTGGTATAAGAGCTTCGATTTTATGGTTAAGCGTGACACATTAGGCTATGGTTTATGTGCAATATGTGATTAGGGTTTAGAATATATTTCTTGTTGAATACTCTAATTGTACATGGCGGCACACGTGCACCACATGACGGGTCAATGATGGAGGTGACGGGGTGTGGAAGTGATGAGGCGACTGTCGGAGGCACGACTTGTGCCTACCGGTAGCACAACACATGAAAGTCATGTGTGAGAGTGATGCTTACTGCGGTTGCTCGTGGAAGCGACGGAGTGGTGGACAATGGCCGGCGGATTTTGGCGGTGATCCATGGTGGCAAAGCATGTTACTGTCGACGTGGGATGACACGAGTGATTCTAGCAAGAGGCACGACGACAAGCATGTTCATGCACGGCGTGAGAGGAACGAATGGTGGTTGACACCATCATGTGACACGACACTATCGAGCACCGGCTGAGAGCAACGTAGACATGTAGGTACGGCTGGGGAGCGGACTGCCTTCAGTCTGACCAGCTGATGCTTCTGGCCGTCAGGAATTGTGTGGCACGATCGAAAGACCTGGCGGCGCGAGAGGTGGAGGATCAGGGAATGACTCGTGCCAGGATGATGGTGCTTTGACTTGATGCATATTGCTAGCGGCGCGAGCAGCACGATGAAGTAAGAGCTATCGGCACGATCACCAATGGTGAGCGATGCAAATCGTGCCGGTGACCGGCATGACCGGTGGTGGTCTTGGATCGACGGCGACGTTCCGGCAAGTTCTGGGTTAAGGCAACCGTGATGATGAACGACTTATGTCGCAAGTAATCTTATTTTTCGTATAAGGTATCAGTTCAACAGCTGGAGTATCGGACAAGACTTCTTAATTTAGTGGCGATTTAATTTGTGATATATAATTGCCATAATTGATTTAATTGTCTATTATTATTATATATGATTGCACGTCAATATCGATGTATTCGATGTTCTGGACAATATCGACGATTTTGATAATTTGGTCGATATCGATGATTTCGATCATCTGGATGATATCGATGATTTCGATAATCTGGTCGATATCGATAATTTCGATGATCTGAACGATATCAATAATTTTGATGATCTGAACGATATCGACGGTCGATATCGACGAAAATTTGATAATCTGGCCATAATAGTTGGAAATTTTAATTAATTTCCATGGTTATTATTGTTATATACTTTTTCATTGTTCTCTGTGATTTACTGTCTTATTTGGTTTAATAGGAGCATGCTAAGTTGCGATTTTATTGTTGAATATTATATGCATGTAAAAACCCTCGGTGTTAAATAACTAAGTGGAAGAGGGAATTGGTTAATAATTCCCACGACCTTCATTATTGGTCTGTATGTGATGTGAGTAAACTTGCGCGTTGGCTATAGTGCCTTTCTCTCCATTGGATGAGTTTATTCACGGATAACTAGTACAAACTTCTTTATAATGATTATAGAAAGTTATCCAAGCGTGTGTGAACTTCTCCATCTGAAGGGACATAAGCTTGCACCAACTTGGGATCAAATAATGGTGTACACTTAGGTACAAATAATAATTATCCTCCCTATTGTTGTCACTGCTGTTATATGCATGGCTAAATAGGAATCGACTATTAATTATTTTGTCATAAAATTTAGGTTGTGAAATGAAATTAATGAGTAAAACCTTCTCTTGTAAATGTTCGAGTTTGTTTACATCCACACTATCGTGGCATGCAAATTCACAGTGCTTGAGATGTCGGTGATTTTTATTTTATATTATTTTGAGGGAATCAATATAAATTGGTAAATTTGAAGTGTTTGATCCGTATTTATTTGTGATTCTCAATATTTTCGAATGGTTTATTTCACTTATTGTTAACTAAAAGAAAACATATTTACTGTCCAATAATTAGATGATTGATAAGAATCTTGGTTTTAATTCTTACTGCTTAAAAAAATACATGTGTGTTCTCACTAAGGACGCCCTCTGATTCCTATTAAAGTCTCAAGTGAAGAGGTGAGAGGTTCATAGAAATATGATGGTCAATCTCATGAGACACTTCAGATACTTGAGTAAGTTAAAAAGGTATGCGGTTATAGTTGACTTGATGAATGAATTAAAAATAGAACATGGATAGAAATTGAAAGGGAAACCTATGTCAATTTTATTCTCCATAATTTGCCTAGATATTTTGAGCAAGTCCCACCTAAATACAAAAGGTTGTATTCAGTGGGGAACTTATGAAAAAACATGTGGCGAAGGAAAGTCAATTTTATCAAGGAGTTAACAAGGATAGCATCTTATTCATTAGTTGTTGAAGCATGACTAGTAATGGCGTTTACTAACACGATGTGTGTAGATACCGGAATCACTAAATCTCTGCAATTAAGTGATGATAAGATTATTATGTACATGAGTAATGCTACGAAAGTAGTGGCTGCTGCAGTGGGAGTTATTTATTTATCTTATGATAGGAATAAACGTTTGATTTTGAGAAATTGTCTTTACGTATGTTTTCATAGAAAGAATTTCATTTCAGTTTCTATGCATATACAGATGGATACTCTTTTTCATTTAAATGACATAGTCATGATAATGAAGGATGGAGTTATAATCTGTTGTGGTACGTTATGAAAATTTTTTACACTCTTAAATCATGTTTATCCCATGGATGCAACTAATTTAAATTAAAAACGTGTCTTCTAATCCTAATAAGAGAAAATAACCTTTGAGAATGAACCAAACATACTTTTGGCATCCAAGACTAGATCATTTTACTTGAGTAGGATTCGAAAGTTGATGGCCGATGGACCGTTAAGTTTATTGGACGTGGAAACTAGTCTTGCTTGGAAGTGAATATGATTAATTGCCTTTTCAAGGCAAAGGGGTATAGAGCCATGCAAAGACATGTTGGAAATGGTTCATTCTGATTTATGCAGTACTAAAATCATCCCGGGGAGAGGTGGTTATGAATATTCATCACTTAATTTGACGACTATTCTAGAAACAGATATATTTATTTGATGCACTGCAAGTCTGAGTACAATGATTAAATTTAAGAAGTGCATGACTGATGCGGTGAAGCATCATGAAAAATATATCAAGACACTGTGATTAGATCGCAGTGGCGAGCACCTCTAAGAATAGTTTAGGAGCCATTTATAAGAGGATGAGATCAAATCTCAAGTTATCTACACCGGGCATACCCCAGCTGAATTGTGTGGCGGTAAGAAGGAGTAAGACTCTTATGGAAATGGTTAGATAGATGATGAGTTATTTGGAATTATTTTATTCATTTTGTGGATATACCCTAAAAATAGTATTTCATATGAATGTTTGTCTGTTTGTGGGATATCCTAAAAAAATGAAGGGTGATTTATTTAATAGTCTAAAAGAACAAAAGGTTATTGTTAATACGAACACTAAATTTTTGAAAAATGACTATGTATTAAATCACAAACCCATGTATAAATTGTTTTAAAGGATGTGAGAGAAAAACACAAAGTATAGTACCAATTGTACAAGATGATATACCACAAGTAAACTGCATCGCGTGGCACGTCTGATACATTGCGTGTAGCGCTTTGTCGTAGTGGGAAGGTTGTTCTACAATCTGATATATTTATGTTTTGGGAAAGTCATGAGACTTGGTCCCTAGTAAACATGCAATCAGCCCATGGATACGACGAAGCACTACAAGATCGAAATGTGGAACTTAGTAAGTCGCAATGAATTTTGAAATAAAATCTATGGATTCTAAATCAAATTTGGGAGCTTGTAGGACAACTAAATGATGTAAAATCCATTGGAAGTGGTCATACAAAATAAAAGAGGATCATACGCTAAGGTGAAAACCTTGGAAGCAAAGCTTATTGCATAAAGGTACACTCAGAAAGAAGGGTTTGATTATGAGGAAACCTTTTTTGCCGGTAGCTATGCCTATCTCGATCCAGATTCTTTTATTTATTGCTACTCATATTGAATTATGAGGTATAGCAAATGGACGTCAAGACAGCTTTCGTGATTGGAAGTCTTGAGGAAAACATCTATGTGAAGCAACTAGAGTGATTCATTGCAAAGGGCTAAGAGTATTTTGAGTGCAAGCTTTAAATGGTCCATTGATGGACCAAAGCAAGCTTTATACTCAAAGTAAATATATTTTGATGAGGAAATCCAGTGACATGGATTAAATCAAAGCTCGGATGAGTCTTGTGTATTGAAAAAAGTGACAAAAACATGGTGGTATTTCTTGTACTGTACGTAGATGATATATTACTCATTGTAAATAATGAAAGAGTATTGTCGGGCGTATGGGTATGATTGATAAAGCAGTGTGTAATTAAGGATTTAAGAGAAGCAAAATATATTCTTGCGATTATCTCAATATAGTGATATGGATCACAAGAAAAGATATTATGATTATCTCAAGCTTCGTAAAATGATACAATCCTTACTCATTTTAGCATGTGATTTTATCTAAGGAATTGTGTCTTAAGACATAAAAGAAGATAAAGGAGTTGCAAGCGGTTCTTTATGCTTCAGCAAATAAGGAAGCCTAATCTAAGAAATGCTATGCACGAGAATAGATATCTATTTTATCGTGGGCATAGTCAGTGGGTATCAAGGTAACCAGAAAAACAAGAATGTTGAACTATGGTAACACATATTTTGAAGTACCTGAAAAAGACTAGAAATAATATGTGTGCTTATCAGACAGATTTATTGCTTCTTGTAGGTTATATAGATTCGGTCTTTCAAATCATATAGAGACGGCAGTAAATCCACCTCAAGGTTATGTTTTTAATTTTAGGAAGTAGAGTCATAATATGGAGGAGTGTCATATAGAAATATATTTCGGACTCCACAATGGAAAGATGATAATATTGGAGCCTTGTGGCAGCCAAAGTATCTGTATGTCTCTAGAAGCTTCGTAATGGACTTAGATGTGATTCTAAATTTGCCTGAGGTTATCACAATTTATTGTGATAATAATGGTACCGTTGCAAACTTGAAAGAATCACGAGTTCATAAGGCAATTAAACACATTAAGAGCAAGTACTACTTGTCACGAGAAATCATATGATGAGGGAAAGGTTGTTGTCGCCAAGATTGCAATGGATGATAACCTAATAAATCCTTTTACAAGGACATTAAGGCTAAAGTTTTGATTGTCATTTAGTGGGAGTGGGAATCAGATGTATGGCAGGAGACATGGCAGCATAATCTTTTAGTATAAGTGAGAGATTGTTGGATGACTCTTTCACCTCCGAAGTGAATAGCCACATAGTTCCTCGAACCACATTTTCCAAACGAAGTCCACTTATTCAAGAGTCCTCTCTCCGGGGAGGAGTGAATTCAGGTAAATAATTAAGCGCATCTATATACCAGTAAGGACAGGGGATGAATAGCTAAATGATGATGAGCAATATCAGTCAGCCATAAACTTTGTGTTTGTGGATGGAATCCCCCAAGAAGGGTTATCATAGCCATTGGCTTTGTCTTCATTGATGCGATCAAACAATGTCATCAGTAAAAAAAAATAAGGCTGAACCTATCATTCGGTAAGAGTTGGCTTTCACTTTACCCACTTATTATATCTAATCTTATCTGACAGATAGAATAGATATAATGTCGAGACTAAAGCTACTATAGAGCTATTGTAAGTACAGTTCGACCACGACATTGTGGTTCGACTAAGCCATGTGGTCGAACCGTGGTCGAACCAGAAGCCTAAAGGGAAGCAGCTGCAGTTCGACTAGGGAACATCTGATTCGACCAAGATTCTGGTGGAATCCGAAACTCGCAACCGATTTACAAGTCGATTCGACCTAGAATTCGACCAGCTGTAGGTGATTTAACATGGTCTGTTGGTCGAACTGAGGCATTTGAACTTACCGTATTTATATTTTTACACCTTCAATGCGTGTGTTCACTCGAGAAGCCCATCCAAGTCCCGTAAGGAGAGTTTGCAAGTAAAAATGAAGAGCTTTCGCAAGAAATTAAAGAGACTAATCATCCATCCACCACCGAAACCCTACCATCATCTCAAGGAGTCGTGAAGAGAGGTTCGTCTGGCGAGTCAAGTAAGATCATACCAATTAACCATGATTGTTCCTAGATCAATCATGGGCTAGAGCCACTCCGGTAATTCTAGGATTATAAAAGTTTTATGAGTTAATTGAATTTCCATGTGTAAACTCCGTACAACACTACTTGTAGTTTATTTTATATAAGATTGCACTTTTTAAATTCATACTCACTGTCATTTTATGCATCATTAACTGTTATGTAGAGTCTGAATGCATATCTTGGTTATTGATTGAGTGCGTTCACTGCTGAGTAGGATTACATGTTATAATTCTAAGTGAAGGGATTCCGAAGTCTTATTAGAACTACCTTATATAAATACTTGTTATTTGAATATTATTCGGGTTAATAAGTAGGATAAAGAGTATAAGTTCATAGTACCTAAAAAGGGATATCATATCGGGTTAGAGTACCAATCTTCGGGGAAAATAATTAATACTGATAGTACTTAGAAAGGGGGGTGAATTATATTTCTTGCTCCGAGGATATTCACACGTGTCATACGCATGTTTACTTGTGTCTATAGAGTGAAGTTGCATGGTTTAGTGATGCGTCCATAGACCACAAGGCAGAGTCGGACATTAACGCATGGAAAGGAAATTAATAAGTAAAACCTGATAACCCGAAGAACTACCTAATTTCTCACTTGATCACAGTCGTATTATTTCTATTACTTGTCTATTTAATTTGCTATTTAAGTTAATTGCTATTTAGTTTCGTAACTATTCCAAACCAATTTGCCAACATAGTCTTAGTTAATTAGAATATAATTAAATTGATAATAATCCATCCCTTGGGTTCGACTTGCAAAATTCAAGAGGGATGTTGAGACTTTTATATGGTACGATCCGTTCATCTACAAGATTTGTATGGATTTTATCATCCGTAGGTGTGTGCCCGAGATAGAGATGGAGAGTGTTCTTGATTTTTACCATATACAACCTAATGGGGGGCAATTTAGAGCTCAAAAGACGGCAGCTAAGGTACTTCAATCTGCTCTTTATTGGCCTACTTTGTTTAAAGATTGTGAAACCTATATGGCGACATGTGATAGATGTCAAAGGATGGGGAACATAAGTAAGAGGGATGAGATGTCACTTCAGCCAAGCATTGTTGTGGAAATCTTCGATGTATGAGGAATCGATTTTATGGGGCCTTTTCCCCCATCTAATGGATTTCTCTACATCCTTTTAGCAGTGGATTATGTTTCTAAATGGGTGGAAGCCATTCCCACTCGCGTGAATGATTCAAGGACTGTGTTGTCTTTCTTAAAGAAACATATCTTTGCCTGCTATGAAGTACCTAGAGCACTAGTAAGTGATGGAGGTTCACACTTTGTCAATAAGCTTCTTGAGAAAGTGCTTAAGGATTATGGTGTCAAGCATAGGGTTACTGCACCCTATCACCCTCAAGCGAATGGACAAGCTGAAGTCTCCAACCAACAAGTAAAGCAAATATTGGAGAAAGTAGTCGGAAACAATAGGAAGGATTAGGCTATGAAACTCGATGATGTTATGTTGGGGTTCTGGACTGCTTATAAGATGGTGTTGGATATGTCACCGTATCAAATTGTTTATGGGAAGCCATGCCACTTACCTAGGGCGGGGAAAAATTACCAAAATTTCGGTATACTGCCCTTATCATATCGAAAAATATCAATTTTATCAAAATTTTAGGTATGCCAAAATTTTTGGTAAGGTATGATACCGTATTGAAAATTTTGGTATGATAAAGGTATATAAATTATCAATACCGCAGTATTTTGGTATATACCGAAATACCGTAAAATATTCAATTTTTGGGTAATATGATAAAGTATATCATACTACATGACATATGCAATTATAATTATTATTTATATTTTATAATTTTTAATTAACTTATGTATATACACTATATAATTAAAAGATTAAATTTAAAATCCTACTGTAAATTTCATAATTATAAATGGGTGATAAAGTTGATTGGCTTTCATTATATCTTGTAGTACTTCTTTTTTAATTATATAGTTCTATTCTATATGAAAATTTAAAGTGTTGATTTTAATATAAGTTCCACATGATTCTTATGTAGATCTCTTGGGTACTATTTATTTAATGACAAACACTTGTGTAAACTGAGTTTACGTTTAATTATATAAACTCTGTCACTCTTTAGTACATAAAAAAAACTCTTTAGCACATAAATTATTACTCTTCTAAATTAAAAAAATTACTCTTTAAATTCTTATAAATCCTTGTTTATCGATTACTTTTTAGTACATGAAAAATTACTTTTTAGAGACATTAATTAGTACTCTTCTGTATAAAAATTATTACTCTTCAAAAAGTAATTTTTTATATACTAAAGAGTAATTTTAAGAAATAGGGTTTACATGTAAACCCGATTTACATGAGACTCACTCTTATTTAATTTGGTCGTTTGTGAATTGTCGTATATTTTTCTTATTATGAATTTATTATCTATTAAATTTTGTTTTATAGCTATCTTTCACTTTTTAGTTCAGTTTTTAATTAGATTTATTGAATTTTGGGTGCATAATGACATAAAAAACTATCTAATAGGACGATATATATCGATATTTTAGGTATGATACGGTATACCGAAATATTGGTAAGTAGAAGGTATACTATTTTTTTATACCAAAATATCGGTATACCGAACTATTATATACCGAAAGTTTAGATAAGATAACGGTATGATTTTTTATATACCAAAAATTTCGTTACGATATTTGGTATGACCAAAAATCTTCAGTATACCATATCGCCCATCCTTGACTTATCCGTAGAGGTTCGCACAAAGCTTTTTAGGCGGTGAGAAGTTTGAACTTGTCTTTAAAGGATCAAAAGGAGTTGAGGATAACTCATATAAATCAATTGGATGAGTTCAGGAATTGAGCTTACAAGAAATCGGAGATCTACAAGGAGAGCATGAAGAAATGACATGATTCAAAGATCTCATACAAGGAGTTCAAGTAAGGTGATGAGGTATCACTTTTTAACTCTCGTTTGAAGCTCTTTGCAGGAAAATTGAAATTGAAATGGATGAGACCATTTATTATCCATAGATCATGTGGAGGGGGGAATTTTGAGTTGATGGATAAAGACGGAGACATCATAGCGGCGAATGGGCGTCGATTGAAGCATTACAAGTCACCGGATGAGGCTTGCGTCATTTTTGAGGATACCTTGCACTAGATTGGTACCATCGTGACTCTCCGACATTAAACAAGAGCGCCTGTTGGGGGCTTTCCCTCCCGTTTTAAATGCTTTATTTATTTCGTGTGAGTAAGAAATTTTTATATTTGAAGTGCTTACTTATCGGCAATTATATCTCTTTGCAAACTTAGTTTCCACTATAGTTTCTACTAAGTTTGGAGGGGTGTGATGTACTTACCTCATTGAAGTACTGAGAGTATAATATTTTCTTTATAACGTTTGTTAGGGGAGTTGATTTTTTGCGGTATATTAAAACTTTAACCGATTTTGGTGCATCAATTTTTTGCAATTTGCCTAATATTTAGTGGTGTTTTATGTTGTTTTTGAGTGTCGTATGCGGAGTTACACATAAATATTGAGTTTGAGATTGATTCTCGAGCTAATTTTGCTCTGTTTTGGTACCTAATGTTCGTTTTTGAGCGTGAAGTCTGCAGAGGATAAAGAAAATTCAATTTTGGAGCATCAGGTGTTCGATTCGACCAAGTATGCAGGTCAAATTATGGAGTTCAGGTTGAACTGGTGAGCAGAGAATCCGTTACAGGTCGATTCGACCAAACAGGGGTTGGTTCGACCAGGACTTCGACAAGATGGAAGTCAAACTAGAGATTAGAGAATTTTGTACGGGCCGATTTGACCAAGATGGGTTTGTTTCGACCAAATGGTAAGTCGAACCATGGTCGAATTGCAGACTAGAAAAGTTTGAACAGAGGAGTTCGACCACGACATTTGAGTTCGACCAAGGCATTTGGTCGAACTGTGGTCGAATTGAGACGCTGACAGCCTCTAGAAACATGGTTTGACCACAAAAATTCCATTCGACCACTCCAGTAGGTCGAATCAATGCCAGGTAAGTCAGTTTTTAACGTGTTTTTCATCCCCATTCGATCACTTTGCACACCACCTTCACTCGAATTCTTCCCGATTCGAAAACCCTTTCTTCTAATCTTCAATTTCACTTGATTTTGCTCCGATTAAACCATATTCCACACTCTATATACTCGATTTGTCGCGATTTTGGAATGATTTAGTGGCAAAAACTAGGGTTTCGTGGCGATTTTGGGAGTTTTTCACACTTGTCCATCTTAAGCCATGGCCGGTTCAAAAGGTATGTTTTCTTGATTCAATTGCCCTAGGATTGAAGTTTTGTTCTTGATTTTGAGATGGGTAAGTCTAATGAATTGATTTATTGAGGGTTTATGGTTTTTTGAATGGGTGTTGACAATTTCATATGAATAATTGATGGGTTCAATTTTGATTGATAAATTGTTATCAAACCTTGATGTTTACGTGAAGTTAGGAGTGATTTGAGTAGTTTGAGATGAAGCATGTTGGATTTTGAGTAAATTGCTTGAATTGATAATGCATGCTAGTGGTTGATAGCATCGTTGGTTGTTCTTATTGCATAATTGATGTTGGAATGGAGTTGAGTAAGCATGAAAGTTGAATTATTGAATTATGAGGATAGAACATGCTTGATTGGAGTGACTATGCATATAAAAACTTGAAGTCTTTAGTAGAGTTGAATGCCAGTTATTATGAATTAGTTTGGTTTGCTTTTCTTGTTTGTTAGTATTAAAGTATTGATTTCAGGTAAAGAAAATGAAGCCGAGGTTCGTTCCAAAAAGAGGCAAGATAGGCCATCTCTTGAAGATGCAGTGACCAAGAAGTTAAGGCTTCAAGAGAGGTTTCCTATGAATTTTAAGATTCGGATGAATGATTAGGAAGAGATAAAGGACAAATGGGGTGATATGTCAGATAAGATTACTCGAACAAGGTATCAGGATGATGAGGCGATGGTTATAATGCGCATCCGAGATGATATCCAGTGGATGTTTGATCAAGTGTGGATTCATCGCTTCATGGAGTTGAAGAAGCCAATATACTTTAATTTGACTGCTGAGGTGTTGTGTTCGATTACTATCAAGAAGGGTGCAAGCCATCTCCCGTATGAGTGTACATTCCAGCTTGAAGGTGAGATGAGGACGTGGTCGGCTGAAGATTTAAAAATACTGTTTCAGACTCCGAGAGGGATTTCTAGGAATGAGAATGGATTTTTCAATGCAAATAACTTCTGGGGAGAGATTTCTGGAGAGGATGCATGCAAATGAGCGTGAGCTGGATTTGAAGATCAATGCTCTTCATAGAGATTTGGATCTATTGAGTGATAGTGATGATGGTGATGACGATGCTCCGGAGGAGTAGTTGAGTCAGGTTTTTTATCTTTGTCTATTTCATCTCATCCCCCTTCTCTTTTTATCTTTACATGATGGGTATTAGTGGTATGAGTGGTATGTACATATTTTGGAAGTATGACTTGATGTTAGATTGAGATGTGATGATTGATATTTGAGGGTGGAATTGGTTGGAGATAATTGTATGGATTGTCATGGTATTTGGGCTCTTGGCATTGGTATGTTGCATACATATTTTGCATGTATTAATTTTTATTGATGAGAAGCATGTACACTTGATAAGTATGTGGAGTTCATTGTGAAATTGATCTTGATTATATGCTATGAGGAGTACTTAGGATTCTATTTACCCGTGTGAGAATTTGAGCCGTATGAATCATGCTTGATCATGATAGTTTATTCTTGTGAGAATCATTCATATGACCATATTCTAGAACTTGGCTTGGAGTTTTGTGTGAAACTTATGATTGATGAGTTGCTAGGACATGATCTTAGGCCATTGTTGTTAATTGAGTCACTTAGCCAAAATTTTACCTTACCTTATAATATATGTATCATTGGAAACCCTTTTGAGCCTTAAAAAGCCTTTTCTTTGGCAAGCCGTGATAAAATAAAGCCTTATTTTACCTTACTTGAGCCTTGTTGAATACCCTGTTCATTAGTAGAGAGTTGAGGTGAATAAGTACTAGCAAGAATGAATAAGGTAGAATATTGGTTGGGATGCATGAAAAATAAAAGTATGGTTAAATCTTGTTTAGGGGTAGTGGCTGAAACAGGTACCCCGATTGCTTAGGATGGTAGTGTCCAAAATTGGTACCCTTGCTCATTTAAGAAAGATGATGTTGATGCTAAGGAAAAGAATGAGAATTCAAATTATGAAGATTATGAGAAGAAATTGAAGTACAAGATGAAGTTGTATGACGAAAAGCAAAATTCTAAGGTAATTCTCTACTAGTGAATTAGTCACTTTACCTAAATTTTCCTACCTTTACCAAAGAGCCAACATTATAACCCAAAAGCAAGTCATTTGTGATCCTAGTAACGAGTTGATTGTAAGTTGATTTTTGAGACCCTTTCCAAGCTTATGGTTACGTGGAAGTATGAATTGATTATTAGCGTATATTGACCTATTGAAGTGTAATCTTTTACACTAGAGAGTGAGAGTAAATACTTATCTTGTGAGCTAGATGACTTTGTACTCCGAAGGGTATTATAATTGAGTGATGTTTTGCATGAATGATATATATGATGCTAGTGGTACTTGTTTTCGATTGATGAAATCGCATGTGTGAATATGAATTGTATTGATTGTGGTAGTTGAGTGAATTTTACACTACTCTATGGTTTTTTATTTCGTTGCCTCGGGACGAGCAACATGTAAGTTTGGAGATTTGATGAGTGTGTAAATTCACGTGTTTCGAGCCCAAATTTGTGTAATAATGGTGTGTTAGATGGTTGTAATTTGATAAGAATCGATATATATTGTGGGAAGTCACGAATCAGGTGCCTTGAAGGCTATTTGAGTTGATTTTCGAAGGAAAACGAGTTAGAAGTGATCAGATCTGGAAAAGGGAGATTTAGAGGTGTGATTCGACCAAGCAGGTGCTTGGTTCAACCAAGAAGGAGTTGGTTCGACCAGCACTTGTGGTCGAACCGATCGAGAAAAAGTGCCGGGAGTGCAGTTCGACCGCGACATTGTGGTTTGACCAAGCCATATGGTCGAACCAGAAGCCTGAAGGGAAGCAGCTGCAGTTCAACCAGAGAATATCTGATTCGACCAGGATTCTGGTCGAATCCGAAACCAGCAATCAATTTACAGGACGATTCGACCTAGAATTCAACCAGCTGTAGGTGAGTTGACCTGGTCTATTGGTCGAACAGAGGCATTGGAACTTACTATATTCGTATTTTTATACCTTCAATGCGTGTGTTCACTCAAGAAGCCCATCCAAGGACTTTAAGGAGAGTTTGCAAGTATAAAATAAGAGCTTTCGCAGGAGATTAAAGAGACTAATCATCCATCCACCACCGAAATCCTACCATCATCTCAAGGAGTCATGAAGAGAGGTTCGTCTGGCGAGTCAAGTAAGATCATACCAATTAACCATGATTGTTCCCAGATCAATCAGGGGCTAGAGCCGCTCCGGTAGTTCTAGGGTTATGAAAGTTTTATGAGTTAATTGAAATTCCATGTGTAAACTCCGTACAACACTACTTGTGGTTTATTTTATATAAGATTTTTCCTTTTAAATTCATATTCACAATCGTTTTATGCATCATTAACTGTTATGTAGAGTCTGAATACATATCTTGGTTATTGATTGAGTGCGTTTACTACTGAGTAGGATTACATGTTATAATTCTAAGTGAATGAATTCTGAAGTCTTATTAGAACTATCTTATATAAATATTTGTTATTTGAATATTATTCGGGTTAATAAGTAGGATAAAGAGTATAAGTTCATAGTACCTAAAAAGGGAGATCATATCGGGTTAGAGTACCAATTCTAGGGGAAATAATTGATACTGATAGTACCTAGAAAGGGGGTGAATTATATCTCCCATTCTGAGGATATTGACATGTGTCATACGCATGTTTACTTGTGTCTATAGAGTGAACTTGAATGGTTTAGTGAAGTGTCCATAGACCACAAGGCAGAGTCAGACATCAACGCATGGAAAGAAAATTAATAAGTAAAACTGGATGACCTGAAGAACTACCTAATTTCTCACTTGATCACAGTCGTATTATTTCTATTGCTTGTCTATTTAATTTGCTATTTAAGTTAATTGCTATTTAGTTTCGTAACTATTCCAAACCAATTTGCCAACATAGTCTTAGTTAATTAGGATATAATTAAATTAATAATAAACCGTCCCTTGTGTTCGATAATCAATTGGTCGCCTATCGAAACTATTCTTCATACTTGGGGATTATTTTGTATGTTGAGAAAGCGCTCATCACACGTAAGCCAGTATATATCTCTTTGATTAATCAATGGGTGAGATTTATATATTAAATCAACAAACTCGGTGAGTTGGGAAATAGTAATATCTCTATGGTGTGTTGTTGATTGTAGATGGAATTCGTGTCCTATTAAATAGGCTGATGATGTACCTTTGAGGAGCTCATAAGGATTATCACGTAAACCCTACAGGTGGATTTATTCTGGCATCATAACAAGGTTGAGTGGTACTACTCTCGGATAAGATATTAATTAATGGAGTTGTCAGTAACTTAATTAATTAATAGGTATTGTATATCTTAAACATTAGGAGACTAACGGGCTCATAATAAGAAAGAGCACATAACGTAATATGGGATTGGAGCGGCAGTGCAGTAATAATATTTTAGTAGACTATAGTATTATTATTGGACTTAAGTATAAGTTTTGGGCTAAACTTGGATACTTAAGCCTAATGGAGGTCCGACTCTAATTTCTCCTCCTGATCCCTGTTGTAGCTCATATTTAAAAGCCATCTCAGCGGTCTAGTAAACCCTAAATACATGCCTAAAACGTGAGAGAGGGAAGAGAACTGCAGATTGAGTGGATCTTGAAGATCGTCGCCCACATGATGTCAAGATTAGGCTTGGGAATACAACAGAAGATCAAGAGGTTGTTTGTTGCTGCTGTTCAATCTCTACGCATGCTCAACTTCCATAATTTTTTCTATATATGTATGGAACTCAAAACTGGTGGTGTGATACATGGTTGGAAAGCCACAGAAGAGAGGATCGTTTTGATGCAAAAATCACTCAAATCAAAGATTGGATGAGGAGGTTATGCTCAAAGTCATGAGTTCGTGCAAGTTGCCGGCGAGAATTTTTTCTTCTTCAACATACCATGGCGAAAGGTAATGCAAATTTATATTCTTACTTCCACTGATATAGAATTGCATGAAATCCTAATGGTTCACATTAACCAAATGATGGACGCCAACATAACCTTTTACCACCAAGTGAGCTTTATACCTCTCTATTGAGCCATCAGCCTTTCTTTTGATTTTGAGAATCAATTTATTCCCAATTGCTTTTCATCCCTTCGGAAGATCCATAAGTTCCCAAACTTGACTTGACTTCATAGATTCCATCTCCTCTTTCATCACTTTCATCTATTTCTCCTTTGCCGGAAAAGTCAGAGATTCTTTGACATTTCTAGGCTCTTCCTCATCAACAGAAGAAACATCTCTATTTTCTGGTGAAACAAAGAAGGCATGTCCTTGATGTGAGTGAAAATAAAATAAGTGTGTTTTAATGACCAATTTAATACCTTTTTAATGAAAAATATTGTCATATTTAGTACAAGTGTCTTGTATTCATTATATTTGAGAAAAAGGTGCACTTGAGGTGTTTTATTGTGTTTTAAGTGGAAAAAGGATCAAAAGAGCTAAGTTTGAGAAAAGGTGAAACTTATGTAAGAATGCTGAAAAACGCACGTCCAACTTGTGTAATTTTTATGTATCTTTTTGGAGCTTTTCACTGGAAGTGTGATACATGGTTGGAAATCCACAGAATATAGGACCATTTTGGAGTAAGGAACACTTTAATCGGAGCCCAAACGAGAAAGTTATGATCAAAATAATGACGTCACGCAAGTTATGCCAAACAGAACGGCTGTGGCACTTTCCATGGCTTGTTACATCTTCAAATATAAGATTTATTATACGTTCTTATATGGATACAAAGACAAGGAAGAGAGGATCACGTGAGCATAAGAATCACTCAAATCAGAGCTTCAAATATAAGATTTATTGTACGTTCTTATATGGATACAAAGACAAGGAAGAGAGGATCACGTGAGCGTAAGAATCACTCAAATCGGAGCTAGGATATGGAAGTTATTTATGCAACGGTGAGACTACACATGCAGCTTGACCTCCCGTTCAACCAAGTGAAGCCAAGTCGAATGGCAAAAGTCAGTTCTAACTGGAAATTTCAGCTTACAAACATCCCGTTTGACCAAGGCCTCCCATTTGACCAGAACCACTTTTGGTCGA
Organism: Pogostemon cablin; assembly: GCA_023678885.1. Lineage (NCBI taxonomy): Eukaryota > Viridiplantae > Streptophyta > Magnoliopsida > Lamiales > Lamiaceae > Pogostemon > Pogostemon cablin. Next base: position 8,762,320 of record CM042999.1, on the reverse strand, counting down.
ACGGGGACACAGAATTCTGATTTCGACAGGTTTTACACCCCCTGTGCGTGTATTTTTGTGTTTTCCAAGAAAAAACTCATCAAAGGTCCATAAGGAGAGCTTACAAGTATAAAAGGGGATGTAGATCACATCATTATTCATTAGAGATAATCGAAACACAATCATCCTACACACCACAAGGGGGATCACCCCCAACAATCATCCACATCCTTTCCTCCATCCATCTATCACTTTGAAGATTCGTCTGTAGAATCAAGAGGAGAACTAAGAGGAGGATTCAAGATAGAGAAGTACGCGACGACTGCCGCATCTAGGGCTTTATTCGTTTCCTAATTTATCTTTTATTTTCCAGACATATGGACAAGATCTATCCAACCCCCCATGATTATTCTTCGCAATATCATGGGCTGGAACTATTTTGGTAGATCTAGGGTTTTGAAAGTTCTTATGAATTAATTGAACTTTTGTGTGTATACTCCGTATAACACTACTTGTGGTTTAGTTTATATACGACTATGTGTTTTTAATCCATATTTAGAGTCGTTTTGTGCATCATTAACTGTTGAATAGAGTCTGAATGTTCATCTTGGTTATTGACTGAGCGCGTTCACTGTTGAACATGATTCCATGTTATGATTCTAAGTGAGGGGACTCCGAAGCTTCATTAGAACTGTTATATATAAATGTTTATTAATTAAATTGAATCTGGTAAATAAGTAGGATAAATAGGTTAATTTTATAGTAACTATAAAGGAAAATCATATCGGGTTAGAGTACCAATCCTATGGGAAAATAATTGATACTGATAGTATTTAGAAAGAGGAGTGGAATTATATCTCTTGCTCCAAGGTTATTCACATGTGTTACACGCTTATTTACTTGTGTCTATAGAGTAGATTTGCATGGTTTAGTGATGCGTCCATATTCCACAAGGTAGAGTCGAACATTGATACACGAAATGGAGATTAATGAGTGAAGCTGGATTACCCTAGAGCTACATATTCTCCTACTTGAGTCACATTCGTATTCTTCTAGTATTTATTTTATTTTAGTTGTTATTTTAATTAATTGTTTAGTAGATTAATAATTCTATATCTCAAATATTATCGCCAACTTATTTTAATTAATTTAATAAATAATTAAATTGATAATACGTCATCCTTTGGGTTCGATATTTCACTTGGTTGCTTGCTTAAGCTGCAACTGATATTTTTTATACTTGGGGATTAATTTTGCGTGCAAAGAAAATGCGCATCATTCCTTCAATATCATAATGCCTTTTAGGCACATGTTTCCTAGAACTTTTTCGAAATAGCTGTCGATGGTCTTCTGTAGATAAAATGCTCTCATTGAGAATCGCTTGATCCTCAATTGGCAGATATCTATCAAGATCCATACCATCAGCTAAACTACTCCCACTTGGATCTTGTAGCTATTGGTTTTCTACTACCTCGAAAATAGGTTCAGCATCCCTGATGCCCTCTCTAATATTAGGAAAGTCAGTTTCCAGAAAATGAGCATTACTTGATTTTGTCAGTTAAAGCTCCCATCCTGATCTCTTATGAGAACGTAACCCTTAGAATGTTCGCAATATATTATAAAGATACACTTTTTGCCTCTAGGACCCAACTTTCCATACTGACTCGATGAATCATGTATGTAATCTACTGATCCCCAAGCTCTAAGGTTACTCAAGACTGGTTTTCTACCCATCCAAAGTTCATATGGAGTCGAAGAAACTGATTTGGAAGGCATGTGATTAAGCACATAAGCTGCCATAAGTAACACATCTTCCCAAAAAGAGATCGGTATATTAGCTTATTGATTAGAGCTATTTTCACCTAGATTTTAGTGTCTTTTAATATGTATTTTTGTATTATTTTATACGTATTTTATATGTTATTTGGTTGTGTTTTGTGTTTTTGTTGAAATGTGTGTGAATGAGCTTAAATTTATGTTGCAGCGAAATAAATGAGTTGATCGTCTATGGACCGATTGGTACTCAGGGATATACTATGATCTCTAGATCAAATCTTACAACACTAGGTTGTAAATTAATTTTCACGATATAGTATTAATATGGAAAGTATGAAAACTTGTGTTGTGAACTTGGGAGAGAAAACACAGAGAGCGAAAATGTATTTCTCGTTCTGTATTCTGTGTTTTGCAACACACATCATCCTCTCCGATAACTGCCTCCACGTAGTATATAATATCCCCCAAAAGGAGGAGTTAAAAAATCAACTTTTAACTCCCTCTCTGAATTATCCACAAATTATCATATATAGATTTTATTTAATATATAATTATATATTAAATATAAATAATATTATATATTATTTACAATGTACCAGAAATTCTCCAAGACATAAACGCAATCCACATCGCCCAAGCCATTAGATGGCGGCAAGAGTTCCATCGAGGCAGTGGAGGACAACACTGTGGGCACCACTTTCATCCTACTGGTGCCTTCCATCGCCCAAGAGGTGGAGGATGTGGCGGAGGAGGAAGATGATGAGGCAGCGTCAGGCTTTGAAGCCGCCGGCGTGGAGGATGAGGAGGACGACATACAAGGGAAATTCGAGAAGAGGTGGAAAGTCATCGAAGAAAATTGAAGCACCATTTACATCTAGAAAGTTCTGATCCCGATCAAGCCACATATCCTCCTTCTCATGACTCTTCTTCTATGGCCTCGTCTCTTACAACCACCACTTCAGTAGAAGCACCCATATCTGAGGTTTTTGCACCACCGGTGTTAATCATGTTGCAGATGATCTTTCACGATGATGATTAGTAGTGGTTGCAACACTAAGTCAAATACTTGCCACGTGTGCTGCCAAGCCAGCAGTTGGGTAGGGAAAAGCATTTGGCCGAGAGGGCTGCCAATTGGGTGTAACTTGCAAAAATGGTCAAATGTGGTTTTTTTTGCCAAATGTTAAAAGTTTGGATTAAATTGCAACTGAAGCAAAAGTGGGTATTTTTTACGCAATTAACCCGATTTAAATAGATAGTGGGTTGAGAAATATAATACTCCCTCCATCCCACGTTAACGTGGACATTTATTTTTTGCACAGAGATTAAGAGATATAATATTTTAATGTATGGTGAGGTGAGAGAAATAATATTTAATGTAAAGTTGGTAGTTGTATTAGTGTTTGTGTGTAAGCTCTACACAGAATAATTAATTGTTTTGTGTGGGCCTAACATGACAAAAAAGGAAATATAAACCTTAACTTGTGACAACCCAAAATAGAAAACGTGAACCTTAACGCAGGACGAAGGGAGTATTTAATATATGGTGGGTAGTTATATTAGTGTTGTGTGTGAGCCCTATATGAAATAAATAAGTAATTATTTTGTGTGGTCCCACTCGAAAAAAAAATGTAAACACTAATTTAAGATATTAAAATAGATAATTCGGAATTGAAACGAGGGAGAACGAGCCAAAACAGTGAAGAAATACAGGAGCCAGCACCAACACGGGCCATGTAGCCAACACGGCCCTGTAGGAGGTGGCCGTGCGGCGACACCTAGTCATTCAACACGGGCAACTTAAGGCCGTGTCATCAACACGGCCCTGTAAGAAGTGGCCGTGTGCCGACATCAGAAGAGCCAACACGACCACCCTGTGCCCGTGTTACAACACACGACTCGTGTTGCAGCACACGAGTCGTGTTGCGTAACACGGTCCTGTAAGGAGAGGCTGTGCGGCAGCATCAGAAGACACAACACGGCCACCTCGTGGCCATGTTGCAGAGCACGACTCGTGCCGTGTATGTTCCTGCTGAAATTTCCAGATCCTTCTAGAAGCCTCCATAGGGGTATAAATACCCCTTTATTCAACAATTGGCAGGAGATCCGAAATTCCCATCTTCTACACACACCTCACACACCATTTCTTCCATTTTCCACCTTCATCTTCATCCATCTTCATCCATCTTCATCCACCCATCATATCTTCCATTTTTGGTTCTAAAGACTTCAAAATCAAGAGCTAGAGTTGGAGATCCATGAGTATTGAAGATTCTCTACAAGAAATTGTTGGGGAAGATTTACATCTCTCTTGATTTTCTTTTGGATTTAGACTATGGATATTTGTAATGAATCATTTATTTATTTTGTTACTTTTATCATGATAGGCTAATCCCTCTAGTGGGATTAGGAACATGAAGAGCATATTAGATTTATATTATCATGTGGATTAAATTGGTTTTTGGTTTAATTGATGTTGATTTCTATTCATGGAGTTTAATTGTCTTGATGTTGTGATGGCATGGTTTGTTATTCATGAATGTTTATTGGTTTAATGGATTGTTGATCAATGGATTATTTGTGGTAATTAAATGCTATCATGATGTTCATGTATGTATTGCTTGGAGTGAGACGGAAATGACCCTCTATAGTATTAGGAAAGCATGAATAGACATTGAGTTTGGGTTTGACCGAAAGGATATTTAAATTCAATGAGGGGAACCAATCCATTCGTTGGTCTTAGTACACAAAAAGAGAGAGTTTAATCTAACTAGTACCTAGATGGAAGGGGTTAATGTTGGGCTTTGATCTTAAGTGCTTTTGGGAGTCAAATATGGATCAACAACCTTGGTAACCCGAAAGGGAGCTTAGGATACAATCGTGATCACCCTTAGTCTATATCAATTGAGTTGAATGCCTTTTGCATGATAATATGAATCGAGTGTGTTTGGATGTTTCTAATCCCATGTTTTCCATACTTGAACTTTAGCACCCATTTTCTTTACTTGTCATTTCTCTTATTTGCTATTCTTATTTACTTGCTCCTTGCTTTAGTTGTTAATCATCTCAAAACCCCCCGATCATCTTTACAAAAACAACATGAACATGAGCTCACGTATTTTGCTAGTCCGAACATAACTCCTTTGTGGGTTGATAATTTTTCTTGGGATATACTACTACAACGATCGAGTATTCTTGCTCGTGAGTGCTACAAAATAGGCAAACACTTAAGCCATCATGTATATAACCATCTCCAACAAAATTCTATTCCTTCTTTCAGCAACACCATTTTGTTGCGGTGTATAAGGAACGGTTAATTCTCGGATTATACCCTTTTTTTTACAAAATTCCTTGAATTATTCTGAAAGATATTCACATCATCTACAGTACTTAAAACCTTGATAGATTTGTCTAAAACAATCCAATGCTTCAAACTTATGAGATATCAAATAGACATATCCAAAACGTGAATAATCATCAATGAACGTAATAAAATAGTAAGCTTCATGTCGTGCTCTCACATTTACAGGACTACATATATCGGTATGGACTACTTCTAGTGGAGATTTAGACCTAATAGCTTTACCAAAAGGTTTTCTAGTCATTTTGCCAGCAAGACAGTGTTCGCGTTTGGATAATTCGAGTTTAGAAAAAAGATTCAATAATCCTTCTTTCACAAGTCTATTCATCCTATCTTGCCCAATATGACCTAATCTAGCATGCCAAACATCATTATTCACATTTGCATTACTAGAAGAACAAGAATTTAGCGAATAAGAATAATCATCATAATAACTAAACGTCATTCTATTATAATTTAAAACCATAAAGCCATCAGTCATATATCCAGAAGCATAACAAATATCATCAACGCTAATTACCACAGTGCCTTTAGAAAATAATACATCATAACCCAAATTAAGTAGAACTGAACAGAAATTAGATTTCACGTGATCTCCGTAGCATAAAGAACATCATGTAGAATAAAGGCCCGACCATTTTCAAGGTCCAATTTGCAAGTCCTAAGTCATTTGAATATTGACAAGGTCCAGTTTGCATGACCTAAGTCCTTTGACTTCGACTCGAGCATTGTCTCCAACATATATCCACCTAGTCCCCTATGGAATACGACGAAAATCTACAAAGCTCCTCTGTTTCTCATCACATGGTTCGTTGCTCCTGAGTCTATAATCCACAAAGGATAAGAATCTGACAACAAGAAAGTACTCGAGATGTTAATTTCACACAAAATAGAATAAGATGAGTCTACCTTGACCCCCCTGGGCTCAGGGCATTCACGAGCATAATGACCAAGCTTACTACAATTATAACATAGCATCTTGCTTTTATCCTTCTTATTCTTTTTGTCACACTTCTTTTCCTTTTTCTGTTTATCAGTTTTACTTGTTGGATTATTGTCAGGCTTACCACTACCATCATAAGATCGTCTTCCCTTCTTTTCCTTCTTTCAATTTCTTTTCCTTTTGAAGCCCGAATTTCCTTTGGAAGTAGAACTGACATAGAAGGCCCCAGAAGAAGGCCTTAAGGCTCTGAGCCTCTCATCTTCTAGCTCAACATGATGAGCTACATCATTGAAAGTTTTAATGCTTTTATTATGTGTCAAGTTGACCTTGAGATGTTCCCAATGATTAGGTAAAGAACATATCAGTGATTGGATTTACTGTTCATCAGAGAGTATATGACCAATAGTTTTAAGTTTGATTATCATATTAGACATCTCCCTAAGATGTTGTATAATATTATGATCTGGTTTCATTTTGTAAGTATCGAACTAAATAGTCAACTACCTAAGCCTTGTAACCGATGTACCACCATACTTCTTATGCAGATACACTCAAATATCATGTGCGGTGGGATTTTGTTGACATTCATGAATAATCGCATCGATTATTGAGCTTACAAGAATACCTCGTGCAATGGAATTTTTCTTTATCCATGCCTTGTATGCTTCTTGGTCACGTCTCCCTTGAATTCCAATTCCGCGCCTGGATCAGCCATTACTTGGTTTATAGCATCCAATGCATCTTGTTCATCCAATACGTAACATATTTTATGACGTCACGTGTCATAATTATCATCGTTCAGTTTCTCACATTTGTTTAATTCAGCGACTATGGATTTTGATTTCATAGTCTTTGATAGAGATAAAAGTGATTCAGTATGTTATTAATATTTTACTAAGTTTTACGTTAAGCCAAACAAAGAAATCTTAATAAATAATGCAAGACTTAATCTCAAAAAATAGTTCGGAGACTACTAATCATCAATCTCATCATGTGTTATAATACTAGATTCTTCAAAACGTAAAAACACAATGTTCAAGTGATTAACAAAAATAACATTGAACAATCACTTATAAACAGAACTTAAACAACCATCCACAATAGCAAAACCACCAAGTCTGACAAGTCATGAACATAAAATTCTAATAAACTCACTGAGTTACCAATTAGAAATTACAATGGAAATGAATTAAGGAGATCCACTAATTGATCTTCCTAATTTATCACTAGATTTCCAATAATGTTCCCAATCAAATTATCTAGTGCCCACACTAAAGATAGATTGCCCTAAAGGATCCATATGAGGATTTTTTATCTGACGCTTCTTTCGACTACTCAGTCTAAAAAAATTAGAACGTCGAATCCTTCCCATCCTTAAGCAGGCTGATCTTAGTGCCTGTGTCCTATCTTCTACTTTAGAAGCCTCGACCAAATCATACATAACAAAATAACCAATAAGTTCCACTTCATAAGTCTCCCACTGAAACAATAAATCCTTTTGTAGGTGGGGAGACAAAGAATTTGCCTAGGTCTTAGGACTAGGAATTTGATGATACAGACTATGTGAAATCTGTCAGCAATAAATTAATTGCAACAATTCGTTGTAGAATTCAACCAAATCTATTGCGTGGTCCCTTACGTTGTGTGTTGGCTTCATTTTAGAATTCAGAAATTTAAAGAGGACTTCATCCTTAGTCCTAATGTCTTCCTCTGTAATTGTTCCCTGTTTTGACATGCCTCTGAGAAGACGAGCAACCAAAAAAAGAAACAATGAGAAGACAAGTAACCAAAAAAAATAAACAAACACACTAGTGTTAGTCAAACTATAATATATGAATTTCCTTTCCATATAATGCATATGGAAACAACTTTCCAAGATGCAATATACATATTCACAAGTGAATAAGTCCAACTCACTTTGTCTCTCCACTTTTATAGGCTACAGGAGTTTGAACAATTCTAACATCACTTAACACCATGAATTTGGAATTAAATGACATATTAAGGTGCATTATTATCAAAATTTCCAACCAAATAGCCACCCAAGGTTCGTATTCAACAAATATGTCAGAAAATGAAGTAAAACTACACACACACTAAAGATGACTTCAAACACTCTCGAAAATATCACCATCGGACTCCACGTGCTGAAACACTTTGGATTACGACAGTAACTCACTGAAAAATATCGAGTCGCGCTGCCACGTGACGCAAAGCGTCATCACGTGCCACCCATCTGCCGCCACGTGCTGGCTACCGGTTGGCTGCTGGCAGGCACGTGCACATCACGTGCCACCGTACGGAGAGGGTTTCTGCCAGCATGTGAACCTCACGTGCCACTGCCGGAGTCAATGGCCACCTGAGCGTGGGCGTCACGCGCCACCACCAGAGCTGAACTCTGCCAACGCGTGTCTTTCACGTGCCACTACTGGAGATTCGACCTCTGGTGGCTCCTGACCCGGTCCGATTTGACTTCAGTTCGGTCTGGTCCACGTCAGTTCGGTCCGGTCTGGGTTGATCTGACTCAGTTTGACCCTGGTCTGACTCGGTCAACCTCAACTAAATATTAATTGCGAAAGAGTCCCTGAACTTTATTAAATTTTCAAAAACAGACCCCCAAACTCTCTGAAACTTTGATGGATTTGGCCTAATTTTGAAAAAAAATCAAAAAATCATAACTTGAGTTTTAGAAGGCCAAAAAATGCACATAAAATACTGAAGGACTCCTCTCGACAGGACCTATCCAGTGGTATAATATGCTTTTTTTGCACAAAAAATAATGGAAAATAACACCCTTTAACAATTAACAGTGAAAAAGAACGGCATATACACATAGCCATTGGAAATAATGTAATCTGCCTCAAACTTACATTAATGACTCATCAATGTCATACAATACAACAATCATATAACATTAAAAACTAGAATCATGTATGAGCATTTAAATCATAAAGGCAGAAAACTTAAACCATGAAATTTAAAAAAAAAACACGGAGTACCAAGCATTGACTTTGATACCAATGTTGGAAAACTCACAAAAATATAAACTCAATCAAATATACATAGAGAGTAATATCATTTACCTTTTTCTGTAGAATTTATGTTGCAGCGAAATAAATGAGTTGATCGTCTATGGACCGATTGGTACTCAGGGATATACTATGATCTCTAGATCAAATCTTACAACACTAGGTTGTAGATTAATTTTCACGATATAGTATTAATATGAAAAGTATGAAAACTTGTGTTGTGAACTTGGGAGAGAAAACACAGAGAGCGAAAATGTATTTCTCGTTCTGTATTCTGTGTTTTGCAACACACATCATCCTCTCCGATAACTGCCTCCGCGTAGTATATAATATCCCCCAAAAGGAGGAGTTAAAAAATCAACTTTTAACTCCCTCTCTGAATTATCCACAAATTATCATATATATATTTTATTTAATATATAATTATATATTAAATATAAATAATATTATATATTATTTACAATGTACCAGAAATTCTCCAAGACATAAACGCAATCCACATCGCCCAAGCCGTCAGATGGCGGCAAGAGTTCCATCGAGGCAGTGGAGGACAACACTGTGGGCTCCACTTTCATCCTGCTGGTGCCTTCCATCGCCCAAGAGGTGGAGGATGTGGCGGAGGAGGAAGATGATGAGGCAGCGTCAGGCTTTGAAGCCGCCGGCGTGGAGGATGAGGAGGACGACATACAAGGGAAATTCGAGAAGAAGTGGAAAGTCATCGAAGAAAATTGAAGCACCATTTACATCTAGAAAGTTCTGATCCCGATCAAGCCACATATCCTCCTTCTCATGACTCTTCTTCTATGGCGTCGTCTCTTACAACCACCACTTCAGTAGAAGCACCCATATCTGGGGTTTTTGCTCCACCGGTGTTAATCATGTTGCAGATGATCTTTTACGATGATGATTAGTAGTGGTTGCAACACTAAGTCAAATACTTGCCACGTGTGCTGCCAAGCCAGCAGTTGGGTAGGGAAAAGCATTTGGCCGAGAGGGCTGCCAATAGGGTGTAACTTGCAAAAATGGTCAAATGTGGTTTTTTTTGCCAAATATTAAAAGTTTGGATTAAATTGCAACTTAAGCAAAAGTGGGTATTTTTTACGTAATTATCCCGATTTAAATAGATAGTGGGTTGAGAAATATAATACTCCCTCCATCCCACGTTAACGTTGACATTTATTTTTTGCACAGAGATTAAGAGATATAATATTTTAATGTATGGTGAGGTGAGAGAAATAATATTTAATGTAAAGTTGGTAGTTGTATTAGTGTTTGTGTGTAAGCTCTACACAGAATAATTAATTGTTTTGTGTGGGCCTAACATGACAAAAAAGGAAATATAAACCTTAACTTGTGACAACCCAAAATAGAAAACGTGAACCTTAACGCAGGACGAAGGGAGTATTTAATATATGGTGGGTAGTTATATTAGTGTTGTGTGCGAGCCCTATATGGAATAAATAAGTAATTATTTTGTGTGGTCCCACTCGAAAAAAAAATGTAAACATTAATTTAAGACATTAAAATAGACAATTCGGAGTTGAAACGAGGGAGAACGAGCCAAAACAGTGAAGAAATACAGGAGCCAGCACCAACACGGGCCGTGTAGCCAACACGGCCCTGTAAGAGGTGGCCGTGCGGCGACACCTAGTCATTCAACACGGGCAACTTAAGGCCGTGTCCAGTTGCACGAGTCGAGTTGGCAGCACGAGTCGTGTCATCAACACGGCCCTGTAAGAAGTGGCCGTGTGCCGACATCAGAAGAGCCAACACGACCACCCTGTGCCCGTATTACAACACACGACTCGTGTTGCAGCACACGAGCCGTGTTGCGTAACACGGCCCTGTAAGGAGAGGCCGTGCGGCAGCATCAGAAGACACAACACGGCCACCTCGTGGCCGTGTTGCAGAGCACGACTCGTGCCGTGTATGTTCCTGCTGAAATTTCCAGATCCTTCTAGAAGCCTCCATAGGGGTATAAATACCCCTTTATTCAACAATTGGCAGGAGATCTGAAATTCACATCTTCTACACACACCTCACGCACCATTTCTTCAATTTTCCACCTCCATCTTCATCCATTTTCATCCATCTTCATCCACCCATCATATCTTCTATTTTTGGTGCTAAAGACTTCAAAATCAAGAGCTAGAGTTGGAGATCCATGAGTATTGAAAATTCTCTACAAGAAATTGTTGGGAAAGATTTACATCTCTCTTGATTTTCTTTTGGATTTAGACTATGGATATTTGTAATGAATCATTTATTTGTTTTGTTACTTTTATCATGATAGGCTAATCCCTCTAGTGGGATTAGGAACATGAAGAGCATATTAGATTTATATTATCATGTGGATTAAATTGGTTTTTGGTTTAATTGATGTTGATTTCTATTCATGGAGTTTAATTGTCTTGATGTTGTGATGGCATGGTTTGTTATTCATGAATGTTTATTGGTTTAATGGATTGTTGATCAATGGATTATTTGTGGTAATTAAATGCTATCATGATGTTCATGTATGTATTGCTTGGAGTGAGACGGAAATGACCCTCTATAGTATTAGGAAGGCATGAATAGACATTGAGTTTGGGTTTGACCGAAAGGATATTTAAATTCAATGAGGGGAACCAATCCATTCGTTGGCCTTAGTACACAAAAAGGGAGAGTTTAATCTAACTAGTACCTAGATGGAAGAGGTTAATGTTGGGCTTTGATCTTAAGTGCTTTTGGGAGTCTAATATGAATCAACAACCTTGGTAACCCGAAAGGGGGCTTAGGATACAATCGTGATCACCCTTAGTCTACATCAATTGAGTTGAATGCCTTTTGCATGATAATATGAATCGAGTGTGCTTGGATGTTTCTAATCCCATGTTTTCCATACTTGAACTTTAGCACCCATTTTCTTTACTTGTCATTTCTCTTATTTGCTATTCTTATTTACTTGCTCCTTGATTTAGTTATTAATCATCTCAAAACCCCCCGATCATCTTTACAAAAACGACATGAACATGAGCTCACGTATTTTGCTAGTCCGAACATAACTCCTTTGTGGATTGATAATTTTTCTTGGGATATACTACTACAACGATCGAGTATTCTTGCTCGTGAGTGCTACAAAATAGGCAAACACTTATGCCATCATGTATATAACCATCTCCAACAAAATTCTATTCCTTCTTTCAGCAACACCATTTTGTTGTGGTGTATAAGGAACGGTTAATTCTCGGATTATACCCTTTTCATTACAAAATTCCTTGAATTATTCTGAAAGATATTCACATCATCTACAGTACTTAAAACCTTGATAGATTTGTCTAAAACAATCCAATGCTTCAGACTTATGAGATATCAAATAGACATATCCAAAACGTGAATAATCATCAATAAACGTAATAAAATAGTAAGCTTCATGTCATGCTCTCACATTTACAGGACAACATATATCGGTATGGACTACTTCTAGTGGAGATTTAGACCTAATAGCTTTACCAAAAGGTTTTCTAGTCATTTTGCCAGCAAGACAGTGTTCGCATTTGGATAATTCGACTTTATTAAAAAGATTCAATAATCATTCTTTCACAAGTCTATTCATCCTATCTTGCCCAATATGACCTAATCTAGCATGCCAAACATCATTATTCACATTTGCATTACTAGAAGAACAAGAATTTAGCGAATAAGAATAATCATCATAATAACTAAACGTCATTCTATTACAATTTAAAACCATAAAGCCATCAGTCATATATCCAGAAGCATAACAAATATCATTAATGCTAATTACTACGGTGCCTTTAGAAAATAATACATCATAACCCAAATTAAGTAGAACTGAACAGAAATTAGATTTCACGTGATCTCCGTAGCATAAAGAACATCATGTAGAATAAAGGCCCGACCATTTTCAAGGTCCAATTTGCAAGTCCTAAGTCATTTGAATATTGTCAAGGTCCAATTTGCATGACCTAAGTCCTTTGACTTCGACTCGAGCATTGTCTCCAACATATATCCACCTAGTTCCCTTTGGAATACGATGAAAATCTACAAAGCTCCTCTGTTTCTCATCACATGGTTCGTTGCTCCTGAGTCTATAATCCACAAAGGATAAGAATCTGACAACAAGAAAGTACTCGAGACGTTAATTTCACACAAAACAGAATAAGATGAATCTACATTGACCCCCCTGGGCTCAGGGCATTCACGAGCATAATGACCAAGCTTACTACAATTATAACATAACATCTTGCTTTTATCCTTCTTATTCTTTTTGTCACACTTCTTTTCCTTTTTCTGTTTATCAGTTTTACTTGTTGGATTATTGTCAGGCTTACCACTACCATCATAAGATCGTCTTCCCTTCTTTTCCTTCTTTCAATTCCTTTTCCTTTTGAAGCCCGAATTTCCTTTGGAAGTAGAACTGACATAGAAGGCCCCAGAAGAAGGCCTTAAGGCTCTGAGCCTCTCATCTTCTAGCTCAACATGATGAGCTACATCATTGAAAGTTTTAATGCTTTTATTATGTGTCAAGTTGACCTTGAGATGTTCCCAACGATTAGGTAAAGAGCATATCAGTGATTGGATTTACTGTTCATCAGAGAGTATATGACCAATAGTTTTAAGTTTGATTATCATATTAGACATCTCCCTAAGATGTTGTATAATGTTATGATCTGGTTTCATTTTGTAAGTATCGAACTAAATAGTCAACTACCTAAGCCTTGTAACCGATGTACCACCATACTTCTTATGCAGATACACTCAAATATCATGTGCGGTGGGATTTTGTTGACATTCATGAATAATCGCATCGATTATTGAGCTTACAAGAATACCTCGTGCAATGGAATTTTTCTTTATCCATGCCTTGTATGCTTCTTGGTCACGTCTCCCTTGAATTCCAATTCTGCGCCTGGATCAGCCATTACTTGGTTTATAGCATCCAATGCATCTTGTTCATCCAATACGTACCATATTTTATGACGTCACGTGTCATAATTATCACCGTTCAGTTTCTCACATTTGTTCAATTCAGCGACTATGGATTTTGAGGTCATAGTCTTTGATAGAGATAAAAGTGATTCAGTATGTTATTAATATTTTACTAAGTTTTACGTTAAGCCAAACAAAGAAATCTTAATAAATAATGCAAGACTTAATCTCAAAAAATAGTTCGGAGACTACTAATCATCAATCTCATCATGTGTTATAATACTAGATTCTTTAAAACGTAAAAACACAATGTTCAAGTGATTAACAAAAATAATATTGAACAATCACTTATAAACAGAACTTAAACAACCATCCACAATAGCAAAACCACCAAGTCTGACAAGTCATGAACATAAAATTCTAATAAACTCACTGAGTTACCAATTAGAAATTACAATGGAAATGAATTAAGGAGATCCACTAATTGATCTTCCTAATTTATCACTAGATTTCCAATAATGTTCCCAATCAAATTATCTAGTGCCCACACTAAAGATAGCTTGCCCTAAAGGATCCATATGAGGATTTTTTATCTGACGCTTCTTTCGACTACTCAGTCTAAAAAAATTAGAACGTCGAATCCTTCCCATCCTTAAGCAGGCTGATCATAGTGCTTGTGTCCTATCTTCTACTTTAGAAGCCTCGACCAAATCATACATAACAAAATAACCAATAAGTTCCACTTCATAAGTCTCCCACTGAAACAATAAATCCTTTTGTAGGTGGGGAGGCAAAGTGTTTGCCTAGGTCTTAGGACTAGGAATTTGATGATACAGACTATGTGAAATCTATCAGCAATAAATTAATTGCAACAATTCGTTGTAGAATTCAACCAAATCTATTGCGTGGTCCCTTACGTTGTGTGTTGGCTTCATTTTAGAATTCAGAAATTTAAAGAGGACTTCATCCTTAGTCCTAATGTCTTCCTCTGTAATTGTTCCCTGTTTTGACATGCCTCTGAGAAGACGAGCAACCAAAAAAAGAAACAATGAGAAGACAAGTAACCAAAAAAAATAAACAAACACACTAGTTTTAGTCAAACTATATTATATGAATTTCCTTTCCATATAATGCATATGGAAACAACTTTCCAAGATGCAATATGCATATTCACAAGTGAATAAGTCCAACTCACTTTGTCTCTCCACTTTCATAGGCTACAGGAGTTTGAACAATTCTAACATCACTTAACACCATGAATTTGGAATTAAATAACATATTAAGGTGCATTATTATCAAAATTTCCAACCAAATAGCCACCCAAGGTTCGTATTCAACAAATATATCAGAAAATGAAGTAAAACTACACACACACTAAAGATGACTTCAAACACTCTCGAAAATATCACCATCGGACTCCACGTGCTAAAACACTTTGGATTACGACAGTAACTCACTGAAAAATATCGAGTCGTGCTGCCACGTGATGCAAAGCGTCATCACGTGCCACCCATCTGCCGCCACGTGCTGGCTACCGGTTGGCTGCTGGCAGGCACGTGCACATCACGTGCCACCGTACGGAGAGAGTTTCTGCCAGCGTGTGAACCTCACGTGCCACTGCCGGAGTCAACGGCCACCTGAGCGTGGGCGTCACGCGCCACCACCAGAGCTAAACTCTGCCAACGCGTGTCTTTCACGTGCCACTGCTGGAGATCCGACCTCTGGTGGCTCCTGACCCGGTCCGGTTTGACTCCAGTTCGGTCTGGTCCATGTCAGTTCGGTCCGGTCTGGGTTGATCTGACTCAGTTTGACCCTGGTCTGACTCGGTCAACCTCAACTAAATATTAATTGCGAAAGAGTCCCTGAACTTCATTAAATTTTCAAAAACAGACCCCCAAACTCTCTGAAACTTTGCAGGATTTGGCCTAATTTTGAAAAAATTTCAAAAAATCATAACTTGAGTTTTAGAAGGCCAAAAAATGCACATAAAATACTGAAGGACTCCTCTCGACAGGACCTATCCAGTGGTATAACTAAAATATGCTTTTTTGCACAAAAAATAATGGAAAATAACACCCTTTAACAATTAACAATGAAAAAGAACGGCATATACACATAGCCATTGGAAATAATGTAATCTGCCTCAAACTTACATTAATGACTCATCAATGTCATACAATACAACAATCATATAACATTAAAAACTAGAATCATGTATGAGCATTTAAATCATAAAGGCAGAAAACTTAAACCATGAAATTTAAAAAAAAAAACACGGAGTACCAAGCATTGACTTTGATACCAATGTTGGAAAACTCACAAAAATATAAACTCAATCAAATATACATAGAGAGTAATTTCATTTACCTTTTTCCGTAGAATTTATGTTGCAGCGAAATAAATGAGTTGATCGTCTATGGACCGATTGGTACTCAGGGATATACTATGATCTCTAGATCAAATCTTACAACACTAGGTTGTAGATTAATTTTCACGATATAGTATTAATATGGAAAGTATGAAAACTTGTGTTATGAACTTGGGAGAGAAAACACAGAGAGCGAAAATGTATTTCTCGTTCTGTATTCTGTGTTTTGCAACACACATCATCCTCTCCGATAACTGCCTCCGCGTAGTATATAATATCCCCCAAAAGGAGGAGTTAAAAAATCAATTTTTAACTCCCTCTCTGAATTATCCACAAATTATCATATATAGATTTAATTTAATATATAATTATATATTAAATATAAATAATATTATATATTATTTACAATGTACCAGAAATTCTCCAAGACATAAACGCAATCCACATCGCCCAAGCCATCAGATGGCGGCAAGAGTTCCATCGAGGCAGTGGAGGACAACACTGTGGGCTCCACTTTCATCCTGCTGGTGCCTTCCATCGCCCAAGAGGTGGAGGATGTGGCGGAGGAGGAAGATGATGAGGCAGCGTCAGGCTTTGAAGCCGCTGGCGTGGAGGATGAGGAGGACGACATACATGGGAAATTCGAGAAGAGGTGGAAAGTCGTCGAAGAAAATTGAAGCACCATTTACATCTAGAAAGTTCTAATCCCGATCAAGCCACATATCCTCCTTCTCATGACTCTTCTTCTAAGGCGTCGTCTCTTACAACCACCACTTCAGTAGAACCACCCATATCTGGGGTTTTTGCTCCACCGGTGTTAATCATGTTGCAGATGATCTTTCACGATGATGATTAGTAGTGGTTGCAACACTAAGTCAAATACTTGCCACGTGTGCTGCCAAGCCAGCAGTTGGGTAGGGAAAAGCCTTTGGCCGAGAGGGCTGCCAATTGGGTGTAACTTGCAAAAATGGTCAAATGTGATTTTTTTTGCCAAATGTTAAAAGTTTGGATTAAATTGCAACTGAAGCAAAAGTGGGTATTTTTTACGCAATTAACCCGATTTAAATAGATAGCGGGTTGAGAAATATAATACTCCCTCCATCCCACGTTAACGTTGACATTTATTTTTTGCACAGAGATTAAGAGATATAATATTTTAATGTATGGTGAGGTGATAGAAATAATATTTAATGTAAAGTTGGTAGTTGTATTAGTGTTTGTGTGTAAGCTCTACACAGAATAATTAATTGTTTTGTGTGGGCCTAACATGACAAAAAAGGAAATATAAACCTTAACTTGTGACAACCCAAAATAGAAAACGTGAACCTTAACGCAGGACGAAGGGAGTATTTAATATATGGTGGGTAGTTATATTAGTGTTGTGTGCGAGCCCTATATGAAATAAATAAGTAATTATTTTGTGTGGTCCCACTCGAAAAAAAATGTAAACATTAATTTAAGACATTAAAATAGACAACGTAAACCTTAATTTGGAATGTAGGGAGTGTATCAATTTAAAAAATAAAAAATATTATTTTATGGTAATAAACGAGGCGTCGCCATGTAGGTCGTAGATCGATAAAGTGACGCCACATGGCAGAAAAAACTCTGCTATAGTATATATAATCTTAAGATAAGATATATTCCTTCTATCCTATTTCAATCTTTACATTTTTCCAATCTTTACGTTTCTTTTTTAGTATAGGGACCACTTAAAACCATTAATATATTACTATGGATCACGTTCAACACTAATACACATACCCACTATACATTAAATATACTTTTCTATCAACTATCTATTAAAATAATATATTTCTTAATTAACGTGCAAAAAAACAAAATAAGTATTGAAACGAGATGTAGGGAGTATAATAACCTTAAAAAGTACTAATGTTTTAAAATTATTGACCTAATCATTAAATTTAGGTTAATTTTAAAACGTATTCGGTGCATTAATACACAACAGAATTAATAGTTATAAATTTAGTGTATAATTATAATTATATGTATTTTCTAATTTTAATGTCACCGTGTGTATTAATAACTTATTATCCTAGAACTAGAACTCAATGACTCTGACCTTATAGGTAGTGAGGTACAATCAGTGCACCATGATTAGATTTTAATATTTATTATTTAGGTAGTGAGGTACACTGAGTGCACTACGATTAGATTTTAATATTTATTATTCTTTCCGTCTGCTATTTTATTTTAAATTTTAATTATATTGATTTCCCATATTGTTTGTAATTTGTGCATTATGTATATATCACAATTTAATTATTAAAATGATCAATTTTCTATGGAAGTATGTATGATTAAAATGATAATTTTCTAAGAAATTAGTAAGGATAATGTTATCGACTCGAAATGTTCCAAATTAGCATTTACTCGAAATAATCCACTTCAAATTATTAACTCATTCCAAATTCGTTTCCATTGTCACAATACTGGAGTTATATACCCATATTATCCACTTCTCGAAAGCGCCTTTTACTCATATTGTTACCTGAAATTATTAATTCTTGAATGACTAAATTGGGTGCAATGCCCAATCTGATTTTGCAAATTACTTTTTTACCCCAATTTTAAGGGTATATTTTTTATGCACGAATTGACGAAAATATCCTTTACTCGAATATATTCGAATAATGTAATTTTCGAGTAATGTGAATAATGTGAGTGAGTAATGCAATTTCGAGTAACATGAGCGAGCGGGTAATACAATTTCGAGTAACACGAGCGAGCGGGTAATGCAATTTCGAGTAACACGAGCGAGCGAGTAATGCAATTTCGAGTAACATGAGTAAGCGGGTAATGCAATTTCGAGTAATATGAGGGAACAGGTAATGTATTCGAGTAAAAATGTTATATTCGAGTAATATATTTCAAGTAATTTTTTTTTCACTTTTATTGTTTTACTCGAATGCTTTTACTGAATACATTACTCGAATATTCAAGTAAAGTGCATTTTGATCAATTCGAGTACAAAAAGAGTTTGTGTTATATTTAATATAGAATAGAAAATTGATATTTAAATTAGGGTATAGTGATTTTTTACCCTTCTTGAATTCCGATTTTGATTACAACATGACATTACTCGTAATATGTACTCCGTAAACCCCAATTATTCATTTACTAAAAAATAAATACACGCCCACATGTATATCATGCTTTCATTTATTATTCTTTTTTACATGATAAATTACTCTTTAAATCCTTGAAAACACTGATTTATTGATTTTTCTTTAATACATGAAAATTTAATTTTTATAAATATAAATTACGACTCGTTTATATAAAAATTATTATTTCTCAAAAAATATTTTTCTATTTATAAAGAGTAATTTTAAAAAAAAGCTATTATATGTAAACTCAATTTACATTATACTCGCCCTACTAAAAAAATTCTTCTACTCAAAGAGGAGTATTTTACTCCGAAAAAATCAACTCATGAACTTCGAGTTTTATTAGAATAAGAGATTACTCAAAATGTAAAACACAATTACATTTATTCGAATTTTATTAACTCTTAAAATTAATTTTATTTACTCTAAATTTACTCGAAGACAAAGTTTCTTGTTAGACGTTGTTTATTGGAGACGTGTTAAATATGTTTATTATATAAATAACATATGTTTAATGGTTGTTAAAATATACTTCCTCCGTCCCCTTGAAAGGTATTCATTTATTTTTTTCACGTGAATTAAGGGGTATAATAATTTAATATATAGTAAGGTGAGAGAAATAATATTTTAATATGTAGTGAGTAGTTGTATTAGTGTTGAGTGTGGAGCCATGTGTAGTGGTTGTGGGTCACATCAATCCAAAAAAGAAATGAATACTTTGTAATTGGACGGATCAAAATAGAAAAATTGATACGTATCAAGGGGACGGAGGGAGTATTTTCTAAAGTATGCTAGATTATACATTATATTATGATTTTAGCATGTCACTTCATTATTGAAATATTTTATTTATAAATAAATATACTATATATATATATATATATATATATATATATATATATCACGAAAATAGTGTCCTTACTCGAAATATTTTACTAGAACCTTATTAAATTTACTAAGAAATTATTAACTCGAAATTTGTGTTTTACTCGAAGTTATTATCTCTAAATTGTTACTCGAAATAATAATGCTCGAATTATAAATACAATTTTTTTTACTCACCTCTACATTTACTCAATAATGTGAACCTTAAAACTTTAACTAATAAAATAAATTTTAAAATTTAACTGCGGTGCACCAAGATAATCTCAACCGTTAGATTAGATTTGTATTTAATTTTCACCATTCAATAATATAAAATAATTAGAAATAAATTTATTAACTACCCACTACCCCTCAATATTACCATATAATTCTGCGGGTGCACCAGGAGCACCCCAGAATAACCGTAAAATTTAACTCAAAATCGTATAATTCAAATTTACTAACAAAATTTTAAATTAAAATAACTTGAAAATGTTTTATACGTTGCAACAATTACTAATTAGAATTTGACTAGCAATTTCCATTTACCCGAAATAGCAACTCAAACAATTTTTAACTCAAAAGTTCGTCTTACTCGAAATTCCTTTTACCCGAAATTAAATGCTTATTCAAAAATTTTTAAATTGAAGATTCTTGCCTTGAAAACCTAATTCATTAACTCACTTACTCATACATATTCACGTTCTTATCTAAGTCTATAATCCACAAAGGATAAGAATCAGACAGCAAGACAGTACTCGAGGCGTTAATTTTACACAAAACAGAATAAGATGAATCTACTTTGTCCCTACTGGGCTCAGGGCATTCACGAGCATAATGACCAAGCTTACTAAAATTGTAACATGGGGCATCTTGCTTTTATCCTTCTTATTCTTTTTATCACACTTCTTTTCTTTTTTCCGTTCATCAGTTTTTGTTATTGGATTATTATCAGGCTTACCACTACCACCATCAGATTGTCTTCCTTTCTTTCCCTTCTTCCAATTCCTTTTCCTTTTGAAGCCCGAAGCTCCTTTGGAAGTACAACTGTCATAGAAGGCCCCAGAAAAAGGCTTTAAGACTCCGAGCCTTTCATCTTCTAGCTCAACATGACGAGCTGCATCATTGAAAGTTTTAATGCTTTTATTATGCGTCATGTTGACTTTGAGATGTTCCCAATGATCAGGTAATGAGCGGATCAGGGATTAGATTTGTTGTTCATCAGAGAATATATGACCAGCAGTCTTAAGTTCGATTATCATATTAGACATCTCCCTTAGATGTTGTCTAATGTTATGATCTAGTTTCTTTTTGTAAGTATCGAACTTAATAGTCAATTGTCTAAGCATTTTAACCGATGTACTACCATACTTCTCACGCTGATACACCCAGATATCATGTGTGATGGGATTTTTCTCACATTCATGAATCATTGCATCAATTACTGAGCTTATAAGAATGCCTCGTGCAATGAAAATTTTCTTTTTCCATGCCTGGTATGCTTCTTGGTCACACCTCCCTTGATTTTCAATTCCCGCGCCTGGATCTAGGGGTGGGCGGTATGACATACCGAAGATTTTTGGTCATACTAAATACCGTACCAAAATTTTTGGTATATAAAACTTCATACTGTTACCTTACCTAAACTTTCGATATACCATAGTTCGGAATACCAATATTTCGGTATAAGAAAATAGTATACCTTCTGCTTACCGGTATTTTTGGATACCATATCATAACTAAAATATCGGTATATATCATCCTATTAGATAGTTTGCTATGTCGTTATACACATAAAATTCAATAAATCTAATAAAAAAAACTATACTAGAAAAGTGAAAGATAGCTATAAAATAAATTTTAATAGATAACAAATTCATAATAAGAAAAATATACGACAATCCACAAACGATAAAATTAAATAAGAATAAGTCTCATGAAAATCGGGTTTACATGTAAGCCTTATTTTTTAATACTCTTTAATATATAAAAAATTACTCTTTGAAGAGTAATAATTTTTATACAGAATAGTAATAATTCATATCTCTAAAAAGTAATTTTTCATATACTAAAGAGTAATCGATAAATCAAGATTTACAGAATTTGAAGAGTAATTTTTTAATTTAGAAAAGTAACAATTTATGTACTAAAGAGTAATTTTTTATGTACTAAACAGTAACAAAGTTTAAATAATTAACATATCCAAATCCGATTTATATAAGTATTTGTCATTCATTAAATAGTACTGCCTAAGAGATCTACACAAATTAAAATCATATGGAACTTATATTAAAATCAACACATTTAAATTTTCATATAGGATAAAACTACATAATTAAAAAAGAAGTACAAGATATCATAAATGTCAATCAACTTTATCGCCCATTTATAATTATGAAGAAATATACTGTAGGATTTTAGATTTAATCTTTTAATTAAATAATGTATATATATATATATATATATATATATATATATATATATATATATATATATATATATATATATATATATATATATATATATATATATATATATATATATATATATATATATATATATATATATATATAGTTTAATTAAAAATTATAATATATAAATAATAATTATAATTGGATATATCATGTAGTATGGTAATATCATATCATATTACTCAAAATTAAATATTTTATGGTATTTCGATATATACCGAAATACTGCGGTACTGATCATTTATATACCTTTATCGTACCAAAATTTTCAATACGGTATCATACCATACCAAAAACTTCGGTATACCTAAAATTTCGGTAAAATTGGTATTTTTCGATATGGTAAGGGCGATATACCAAAATTTTGGTATTTTTTCCCAGCCCTACCTGGATCAGCCATCACTTGGTTTATAGCATCCAATACGTACCATATTTTATGACGCCACGTGTCATAATTGTCATTGTTCAGTTTCTCATCTTTGTTCATTTCAGCGACTATAGATTTTGATGCCATGGTCTTTAATAGAGATAAAAGTGATTTAATATGTTTATAATATTTTATTAAATTTTACGTTAAGCCAAACAAAGACATCTAAATGAATAACACAAGACTTAATCTCCAAAAATAGTTCGGAGACTACTAATCATTAATCTCATCATGTGTTATAATACTAGGTTCTTGCTTCAAAACGTTAAAAACACAATGTTCAAGTGATTAACAAAAATAACATTTAACAACCACTTATAAAATTCTAATGAACTCACTGAGTTATCAATTAGAAATTACAATGGAAATGAATTAAGGAGATCCACTAATTGATCTTCCTAATTTATCACTAGATTTTCAATAATGTTCCCAGTCAAATTCTCTAGTCCCCACTAAAGATAGCTTGCCCTAAAGGATCAATATGAGAATTCTTTATCTGACACTTCTTTCGACCACTCAGTCTCAAAAAATCAGAACGTCGAATCCTTTCCATCCTTAGAAAGGCTGATTTTAGTGCCTGTGTCCTATCTTCTGCTTCAGAAGCCTCGACCAAATCATACATAATAAAATAACTAATAGGTTCCACTTCGTAAGTCTCCCACTGATCCTAAAACTCCTTTTGTAGGTGTGGAGGCAAAGTGTTAGACCAGGTCTTAGGACTAGCAATTTGATGATACAGACTATGTGGAATATGTCTGCAATAAATTAATCGCAATAATTGGTAGTACAGTTCAAACAAATCCATTGCGTGCTCCCTTATGTTGTGTGTTGGCTTCATTTTATAATTCAAAAATTTATGGAGGACTTCTTCCTTAGTCCTAATGTCTTCCTCAATAATTGTTCCCTATCCTGACATGCCTCTAAGAAGACGAGCAACCAAAAAAAAAAAATACACCAGTGTTAGTCAAACTATATTACATGAATTTCCTTTCCATGTAATGCATATGGAAATAACTTTCAAAGATGCAATAGGCATATTCACAAGTTAATAAGTCCAACTTACTTTGGCTCTCACTTTCATAGGCTACAGGAGTTTGAACAATTCTAACATCACTTAACACCATGAATTTAGAATTAAAAGACATATTAAGTTGCATTATTATCAAAAATTACAACCAAATAGCCACCCCATGGTTCGTATTCAACAAATATGTCACAAAATGAAATAAAACTACACATACATAATAAAGACGACGTCAAACACTCTCGAAATCGTCACCATCGGACTCCACACGTCGAAATATGTCAGCAACTTGCCAGAAATATCGAGACGCACTGCCACGCGCTGCCAGGCATCCTCACGTGCCCACATGCACAGGCTGCCGGCTGGTTGCTGGCCGGCGCGTGCACCTCACTCGCCACCGAGCGGAGAGGATTTCTACCGCTGAGTGAACCTTACGCGCCGCAGCTGAAGTCGCCGACCACTGGCGCATGGGCATCACGCGCCACTGCTGGAGTAACCGTCTGTCGGCACGTGTCTTTCACGCACCACTATCGGAGATCTGACCTCCGGTGGCTCTTGACCCAGTCCAGTTCAACTCCAGTCCGGTCTGGTCCATGTCTGGGTTGGTTTGACTCGGTTTGACCCTGGTCTGACCCGGTTAATCTCAACTAAATATTAATTGCTAAAATTCCTTGAACTTTATCGAATTTTCAAAAATAGTCCCCCAAACTCTTTGAAACTTTGCAGATTTGGCCCAACTTCGAAAAAAATTTTAAAAAATCATAACTTGAGTTTTAGAAGGCCAAAAAATGCACAAAAATACTGATGGGTTCCTTTCGACAAGGCCTATCCAGTGCTATAACTAAAACATGCTTTTCTTGCATGAAAAAATGATAGAAAATAACACCCTTTAACAATTAACGGTGAAAAAGAACGTCATATACACTGAAAATAATGTAATCTGCCTCAAAGTCACATTAATGACTCATCAATGTCATACAATACAAGAAGCATATAACATCAAAAACTAGAATCATGTATGAGCATTTAAATCATAAAGGCAGAAAACATAAACCATGAAATTCTTAAAAAAAAATACAGAATATCAACCATTGGCTCTGATACCAATGTTGGAAAACTAACAAAAACATAAACTCAATCAAATATACATAGAGAGTACTTTCATATACCTCTCTCTATAGAATTTATGTTGCAGCGGAATAAATGAGTTGATCGTCTGTGAACCGATTGGTACTCACAGATATACTGTGATATCTGGATCAAATCTTACAACGCTAGGTTGTAGATTAATTTCCACGATATAGTATTAATCTGGAAAATATGAAAAATTATGTTGTGAACTTGGGAGAGAAAACACAAAGAGCGAAAATACTTTCCTCGTTATGTATTCTGCGTTCTGCAACACGCATCATCCTCTCCGATAACTGTCTCCGCGCAGTATATTATATCCCCCAAAAGGAGGAGTTAAAAAACCAACTTGTAACTCCCTCTCTAAATTATCCACAAACTATCATATGTGGATTTTATTTAATATATACTTATATATTAAATATAAATAATATTATATACTCCCTCCATCCCATAGTTAAGTTCACCGACACTATAGATACAGAGTTTAAAAAACTTACTTTTTGACCAAATTTATTGACTTTTTAGGGTATTGTGGTACTTTTAAGTAATAAATAAATTAAAAAGTATGTTATGTATGTTAGGTGGGAGTGATATTTTTAAAATTAAGATAACTTTTTGAGATTGTTGGTTAATGTGAAGTTTTCTCTTTTGGGTGGTGAAGATAAGTGTTGGACGGACGAAAGTGTGAACATAAGTGTGGGACAGAGGGAGTATTTTTTACAATGTACCTGAAATTCTCCATGACATAAATGCAATCCACATCACCCAAGCCACAGACGGCGGCAGGAGTTCCATCTAGGCATTGGAGGACAACACTATGGGCTCCACTTTCATCCCACTGGTGCCTTCCATCGCCCTAGAGGTGGAGGATGTAGCGGAGGATGAAGATGATGAGGCAGCGACAGACTTTAATGCCGCCGGCATGGAGGATGAGGAGGAGGACGACATGCAAGGGAAATCCAGGAAGAGGTGGAAAGTCGTCAAAGAAAATGGAAGCACCATTTACACTTAGAAAGTTCTCCTGATCCCAATCAAGCCACATATCCTCTCTTCTCATGACTCTTCTTCCATGGCGTCATCTTTTACAACCACCACTTCAGTAGCAGCACCCATATATGGGGTTTCTGCTCCACCAGTGTTAATCATGTTGCATGTGAGCTTTCACGATGAAGATTAGTAGTGGCTGCAACACTAAGTTAAATACTTGCCACGTGTGCTGCCAAGTCAGCAGTTGGGTAGGGAAAGGCATTCGGGAATGAGAGGACTGCCCATTGGGTGTAATTTGCAAAAATGGTCAAATGTGGTTTTTTTTTGCCAAATATTAAAAGTTTGGATTAAATTGCAACTGAAGCAAAGGTGGGTATTTTTTACGCAATTAACTCTATTTTAATAGATAGTGGGTTGAGAAATATAATACCCCCTATATTCCACATTAACGTTAACGTTTGTTTTTGCATGGAGAGTAAGAGATATAATATTTTAATTTATAATATTTTAATGTATGGTAAGGTGATAGAAATAATATTTAATGTAAAGTGGGTAGTTGTAATAGTGTTATGTGTATGCTCTACATAGAATAATTAATTATTTTGTGTGGGCTCAACATAACAAAAAAGGAAATGTAAACCTAAACTTGTGACAATCCAAAATGAAAAACATAAACCTTAACGCGGGACGCAGGGAGTATTTAATATATGGTGGGTAGTTTTACAATTAAAATATGAGGCCCTCGTACTCACTAATACAATTATATATTATACATTAATTAATAATACTTCTTAAACTATGTGAAAAAACAAAAAAAAACCCTTTAAAGTAGAGGAGTATATTTTATTAATATTTTAAATTTTAATTATATTGATTTTCCATGTTTGTAATTTGTGAATTATGTATATATCACAATTTAATTATGAAAATGATCAATTTTCTATGGAAATATGTATGATTAAAATGATAATTTTCTAAGAAATTAGTAAGGATAATGTTATCGACTCGAAATGTTCCAAATTAGCCATTACTCGAAGTAATCTCCATCAAATTATTAAATCACTCCAAATTCGATTCCATTGTCACAATACTAGAATTATATACCCAAATTATCCAGTACTAGAAAGTGCCTTTTACTCATATTGTTGCTTGAAATTATAAATTCTTGAATTCCGATTTTGATTACAACATGACATTACTCGTAATATGTATACCCCAATTATTCATTTACCAAAAAAAATAAATACATGTTTACATGTAAATTCTGTTTTTACGTATTACTCTTTATTACATAAAAAAATACTCTTTAAAAAAAAATACATTTTTACTTTTCTAAATTAAAAAAATTACCCTTCAAATTCTTGAAAACACTGATTTATCAATTACTCTTTAATACATAAAAAATTATTATTCAAAGACATGAATTATGACTCTTTTATATAAAAATTATTACTCCTCAAAAAATATTTTTTATGTAGTAAAAATAATTTTAAAAAATAGCTATTACATTTAAACCCAATTTACACCATACTCATGCCCTACTAAAAAAATTCTTTTACTCAAATAGTTTACTCCGAAAAAATCAACTCATGAACTTTGATTTTTATTAGAATCAGAAATTACTCCAAATGTAAAACACAATTACATTTATTCGAATTTTATTAACTATTAAAATTAGTTTTATTTACTCTAAATTTACTCGAAGACAAAGTTTCTTGTGAGACGTTATTTACATGAAATGTGTTAAAATATGTTTATTATATAGATTACATATGTTTAATGGTTGCTAAAATATATTTTCTAAAGTATACTATATTGTGCTTAAAGTATGATTTTAGTGTATCAATTCATTATTAAAATACTTTAACTATAAATAAATATACTTTATTAGACACAATCTCCAAGAAAGTGTCCCTTACTCGAAATATTTTACTAGAACTGTATTAAATTTACTCAAAATTATTAACTCAAAATTTGTATTTTACTCGAAGTTATTAACTCTAAATTGTTACTCGAAATAATAATGCTCGAATTACAAATACAATTTTTTTACTCACCTCTACATTACTCGAAAATGTGACCCTTAAAACTTTAACTAATAAAATAAAATTTTACTCAAAATCGTATAACTCAAATTCACTAACAAAAATTTGAAATTAAAATAACTTGAAAATGTTCTATACGTTGCAACAATTACTCCCTCCGTCCCAAAATTGATTGCACTGTTACTGTAGATACGGAGTTTAAGAAATATTGACTTTTTAGGGGTATTGTGGTATTTTTAGATAATAAATAAATAATAAAGTATGTTATGTGTGTTAGGTGAGTGTGGTAAAGTTGTAATTAAGATGAACTTTTAGGGGTGGTGATTGATGTGATATTTCCTTTTTTAGAAGGTGCAATCTATTTTGGGATGGATAAATGTGGAGAGTGTGCAATCAATTTTGGGACGGAGGGAGTACTCATTAGAATTTGATTCACAATTTCTATTTACCCGAAATAGCAACTCAAACAATTTTTGACTCAAAAGTTCACCTTACTCGAAATTCCATTTTCCCGAATTTAAATGCTTATTCAAAAAATTTTAAATTGAAGATTCTTTCCTTGAAAACCTAATTCATTAACTCACTCACTCATACATATTCACGTTCTTATCTAAATTTTATGAACTCTCATATCTATTCATTATGTTTCCAAATTTTACAAGAGTTCCTTCTTCTACACTTCCTCAAAATGATGAAGAAATGGATTTCAGCCATTGGAGCTTTGGTGGAACACTTTTAACTAATCAAGGTACGCAAAATTTTAACAATATTAGAGCAGATGTTGGTTCTTGTATTTTTCAGCAAAATTACACCAATGTTGTTGACTATGTGGCAAGTTCTTGCCCAATTGGTACTACCAAATTTTCAAATAATTTGTTTAGAGCTGGTTTGAATAATGTTCAAAATGTGTACGAATTTGGTGGTGGTTCACATAATCCAACTCAAAATATTGACAATCTGGTTGAAAATGTTAATGGTTGTAGTGGAAGGGATGATGGTAATGATGATGAGGAGAATGTTGTTGAGAATAGAGATGGAGATAAATCTTGCTTGGGATGCTGATTTTTATTTGGATGAAGATGATATATAAGCACACATAATGAAATTGAAAAATGGTTTGATAAATTTGTTGAGTTTTGCAATAGTAGAGATTTTCCCTCAAGAAAATTGGGTGGTGCTCAAATAGAGGAAGAACCAGAGTGGAGGAAATTTGATGTCATTGACTCTCCAGTACGAGAAAGGTCTGTTATTCTAGCTAAAGAATCTCTATTTCCTAGCAAAAGAGAATTGAAACATGTTGTGGAGGAATACCATCAGCTTCATAAAATGGGGTACTTAACTGATAAGTTTGATGAGGCATATTATTGGATTGTTTGTTGTGGGAGACAGTGTAAGTTCAAATTGCGTGCAGCAGGTACATATAATTTTTGGAAAGTTTACAAATAGGTTGAACACACTTGTAAGTTTAACCCACATATATATTTCGTGGTGCACCTCACACATTGCCTTCTAAATTTTTGGTAGAGTATATGGGTGACAAAATCTTGGTGGAAGGTCAAATTATGTTTTCCGAAGCAGTGCGATCTCACTTGAAGTTAGATAAGACATTGGAGATTAGTTATGTCTTGGCTAGAAGAATTCAGATCACGTCATTTCAACATTATATGGTAACGAAGAAGATTCTTTTCGAATGATTCCTTCGTATCTTTACATGTTAAGGGCTACAAATCCGGGTACAGTAACTGATTACAAGGTCGATCCACATACTGGGCAGTTCAAATATGCTTTCTATGCTTTGGGTGCATCCATAGTTGGATCTTTATTTTTCAATACGTTATCAGCACGATACTCTTACCAACTGAGATTTTTTCGGGATTCAACATTGTTTACGTAGAAGTTGAATATTTGTTCTAGACTTGAAGATTTTGACGTTGCTTTATCTTGTGGATGGAAACGTTTGATCCTCACTAAAAATACACACGTTTTCACTCTATTAATTGAAACTTATGATCACACTCTCACTCTTATGAACGAATTGAAGAACAACAAAGAAAGTATAGTGGTTCGGCTTTAATAGCCTACGTCCACTCTCAAAGGTTTGAATCTTATTGATGATTGTATACAACTAAAGGAGATGATCTTCACTCTTAGAAAACCCTAATCTACATCATCACGTTTTATACACTGAAGATGAACTGCCTTGTGTGTGATCAGCATGCATGCTATTGGTTGATTGATGGAATCTGATAACCACCTTCCTAACAAACAAACTAACAGTTGCTTCCCTCCTTCTTTAATTGATCATCATCTTACCTTCCATGCACAAAAAATGATCAACGGCTCATGCTCATGCCAACACCTCAATCTTCACTTATGATCTTGTGTTTGGCTCAACCAACTATCTATCTCCACGTGTAATGCTTGATTACATGCATCCAATCTTCATGCAAGGATCTATACTTATTAACACTTTAAGAAATAATCGTGTATCTCCTGAAAGGTAACTCCTTAATTTTTAATTTTTACTTTCACATGAATGTATTTAATTTAAGATATGTTTGTAAATAATCATGTATTTCCCAAAACAT
The DNA here is from genome assembly GCA_023678885.1 of Pogostemon cablin. Taxonomy (NCBI): domain Eukaryota; kingdom Viridiplantae; phylum Streptophyta; class Magnoliopsida; order Lamiales; family Lamiaceae; genus Pogostemon; species Pogostemon cablin. Next base: position 8,731,267 of record CM042999.1, on the reverse strand, counting down.
AAGATTTGTCATAATATTTTGGATTTTTTCCGTAAATCAGTCGATGATATTTTGGAAAATATAGTGATATAAGATTTTGGATTTTTTTTCGGAAAATAAGTCGATATTTTGGAAGTTTTTTTTGGAAAATACAGTGAGGATTTTTTTTTTTTGAAAAATCACTCGATGATATTTTTTGAAAATATTGGTGATATAAGAATTGTGGTTTTTTTTTTTACTGTCGTGAATTTCATTGGAATATATGCTATAAATTCACTATCGGAATATATGCTATTGATTTATAAACTATAATCTTCGATGCTTCATGAATTTTACTCTTGAAAATAGTTTGTTCTTATTAAAATAGTTTGTTCTTATTGGAACTGATTGCTGCCCTTGCAAATGTTTTATCGATCAGCATTTTTTTATTAAAAATGTATTGCATATTTTGAATTATCAGATTATGATAATATGCTTATATGGATTGTGATTGAGTTAAAGAAAAATTTAATAGTCAAGTCGCTTGCTTGTCAATTCTTTCCTGTTTAAGCTGCAAACCTTCAATGCGCATCAGATTATGGTGCCATTCTAAGTGGTTATAATTTTCGGTCCCATTAAAAAAAAACTCCTACGTTTATCTTAAATGTTATAATCATTAAAAAATTTGAAATTAATTTTTTTCTATCTCGATTGTGATACATATGTCCGTATTTAAGTAAAAAATATTTAGAGTAAACTTGTGACATATGATTCCTTTATTTTCTATTAAATTGAAAACAAAAATTTACATACTGAAAAGGCCCATTCTCTGCCTTTCTTCTTTCATGAAATCAACTGTATATGTATCCCATAAATTTAACATGTACTTCCTCCGTCCCCCAAAGTATTTCACATTTTCCTTTTTCATTCGTCCCTCAAAGTATTTCACACTTTACTTTTACTAAATTTGGTAAAAAATATATTATAATAATACTCACTTTTTACACATATCCCAATATAATACTTACTTTTACTTACTTTTTCACATCTCCCAATAATTTTATACACCTTTTTCATTAAATCAAGTAAAATATATATTCTCTTTCTTACTTTATACATAAAAATACAAAATTTTCTTAAACTCCGCGCACACCAATACGTGAAATACTTGCCGGGACGGAGGGAGTAATATTTTTTTGAAATCAACCGTATATGTTTGCGTAATTTTTGGTTAAGAATGAGTTTTACACACGGTGTTCACAATCTCAAACTGGAATAGTTTACAATCTCAAGTGTATTAAATGAAAAAAATTATTACTTAAAGATTTCAGAAGATGCGTTTGTATTTTTTTTTCCAGAAATAGTTTCATCTAAAAATGACATGGAATAACCGCTTTATATAAATTTTTTTTTATATAATCTTTCAGTTTCCAAAAGCCTCGAGGATAACCGTTTTATATAATATTTTATATAAATTTTTTTGACGTGGATTACATACTGTAAAGGTCCAGAAGACCAAATTACTCACATTATGTAATAATATAAGAATGTGTTTAGTCATTTTTTATGGATAATCAATTATTTATAGATTAAATGCATGTGAGATTTGTCAAAATATTTTTAATACATAATTAGTATTTCAATGTAGATAATGATATGTTAAATTGGATTCAACCAATAATATATCAACACATGTTTTTAATAAGTCAACATTTTATTAGAGAATGCCACAAACATGTATTTTCAAAACATTATATAAGGAAACTAATCGTTAAGATTATTTTGATTGATCAACAGTCAAGATCAAGATAAAAAATATGCTCCTCTTTCGTTTTACGTTAAATTTCATCACTCAAAAAAGTTAACATATTAATTTTATAAACTTAAAAGTATATTTTAAATGCAAATTTACAATTCTCATTTAACATAAATAACAAACTTTATAATTTATTTATTATCTATATGATAAGTTATTCTAATTAAAGATCATTAGATATGTAAATTATGTGATTAAATGAAAAATGAAAACGATGTTAAACTTCAGTTCTAGTGAAAACTTTTATATTAATAACTAATAAGCATATATACAATTAGGCGCAAATCAGCGTAATTTACATTGCTTTTGCTTGTACAAAATTTAAACCTTTTCTACATAACGTCACACTTCCTGCTGTAATAACATTTTTTATTTTTACTTAGCAATCATAAGTGTGTACTTGAACAAGTGGAACCACAAAATTGAACAAGTTGGTTCTCATATAATACACTACAATTTACAACAGCAATCCAAGGGAGATGAGGCCTAATACCATGATAGAATTTTCCCCTCTTCCACATCCTCAAGACGATACCCATGGTCGAGTGGATAATACAAGTAATCACAGCCTATCATCTTCAAGTTGTTCAACATAGACATGTTATCATCTTGCTCCACTGATTTTTCAACCTAAATAACGATACGCTGAATCAGAAAAATCGGAGACTAGATGGATCACATAGTCATCTAAGGTGAACCAAAAAAATACCTTATTAAAGAAAATTTTTGCAGCTTTTCGTTCGTTCTCACGCTGAATCATCAAATTATGCTGCTGCCCTCTGCGAAAGGCTTCTTCAGCAGCATTGAGTAGTGCTTCAAGCTTGGCATTCTCTACAAAACAAAATTTAAAAAAATAAAAAAAACAATGTGAAGTAGCCTGCAATAAATTTGATAACTTTGAAGGGGAAGATTTGGATAACTTTGACTATTGAAGTCATTCACCCCAATCTCTTCCCCTGCACTAGTGTCAAATCCGACTCACAGCATTATCAACTCAGGCATTCATCTTATATCTCATGCAAATATGAACATCTAATTTATAAAATAATTATCACATGCAGACTAGATTTGGAAACTCAATTCCATAGAGTTGCTAGAAATAATGAATAACTACATAAAACTACACTTAAAAATTGATCATTTAATTAATAAGAAGTTATTAAAATAACTGGCATTTACATGCAAAGCATTTAGATAACTAAAGACACCGTAGCTACCTTTCGTCGTTCTTGTTGCAGTCTCTCTCTTTCTTGTTGCAACCCAAACGATCAAACTTCACACTCTAGACAATGGAATCCAGAATTCGATATAAGTAAAAAAAATTAATTGATGGAAATTCGAGGAAATCATTAAAAATAATGTGAGTTGTGCATCCGCAGCATGCATGGAATTACATAAGTATGGCATTGAGGAATTAGGCAGAAATATTACCTCCCGATGTGTAGCATTGAAGATCGTATCAACAAAACGCTTCTTCAACATTGCAGCCCGCAGAGCTTTCTTAGGAGACGTTGGAGCTATCAAAGACAAAATATAAACCATAGTTAGACACCGACGTTCAAACGCGGCCCAAAAATATTTCCAAGGAGGAGTATATATAGCACTCTGTCCCAGATATAATCCTATTAATTAATCAAAAATGTTAAGCATCAAAGTGTAATAAACATTTTATCACTATTAAATATAGATATATTAGGAAATTAACTTGTTTCTTGGTGTTTCCAAAATATTTCTTAATACATGTCAAAGCTAATAAGACTAAAATAAGTAGTATCAGCAACATGTTTGAGGCAAACATGGATAAAAAAACATTTAGATCCCATTGTAATGGATAAAAAGGCTCAGTTGTCATAATCATAATAGGAAGAAAAAACAGTTGGCGCACCTCAACAACTCTGTATCTAATAAATGCACAATTAATGAGAATACCCCAACAATTTGGGAAAATAACATTGTTATATATTTTGTAAGCTTTCAACTATAGCTCATGACTGTAGTGAAAATATATCTTAATGAGCTGAGAATATCTGAATGATATTAGGTTATCAAATTTTCATAACCCAATATTCTTCAATTCATTCATTTATAATTTCCTTATTTTAAATTGTCCCAAAAAGAGACAAATAATAACACTGTAGAAGGTACTCATAGTGGTGTTGCTAAACATACACAGTAAGCTACCTTCAATAGAAGCAGGGGTAGACGGGCGAAAGTTGTCTGCTTCACTGATCACACCTCCTGAATCATTTAAAAAACATGTCAATGCTCAAATCATCACTTATTAGAAGCATATGATGCAGATACTTATTAAAATTGTCTCACCATCAGAACCTAGACCAGAGGGGCTTGTAAGAGATTGTGAGGGATGTTTGACTTACCTGTTACATGAAATAAGAACTCAAATGTCAACCAATATTTGTGCACTATATAAACGATGAATTATTCTCAAAGAAAAATTATAACATCAACTATGGCTTCTAGCTAATACTCACAAGTCTAGAATCACCACAATGGTTCTGTTCTGCTGATCTTTCACAGGGATCATCTGGTTTCATGTGCTGAAGTTTCAAATTGCTTTCTAACTTGTGCTTTTTTTCCCCTGGACCAGATATTTTCAGCCTCCACTTCTTAGACATTGCTGGCATAGATTCCTTCAGTGGTAAATTTCTCTCAAAGGAACCAAAATCTAAAATGTTTATAGTGCTTTCACATGAGTTGTCTTCTGAAGCATCAAGCAGCCTTTTGAAGGTTCTTTTGAGCTTCTTCCCTGGCACCGTCTTAGGCCGAAACTGCGGGGGGAAGCAGTTAAGCTTCACTTGGTTCTCAGCCACTATAGTCATTGGTTACAACAAAATACTGTAACAAAAGAAAAATGAAAAACTTTATTACTTCAACTTTAATGCTTGAGGCTTCGATAATTACTATAATTGAAATTCCGAACAGTTATGGGATTTCCCAATACAAATATGATGCCAGAGTTGCTCATTAATACTATTGCTATCATATTTTGTAACACCCCGTAAGTTCAAGCCATGGCCCAATCATCAAAGCCCACTATTTCCAACTCCTTGAAGCCCATTAATTCGAACTCTTCAAAGCCCAACCCATTCCCTACTTCTATCAACCGTGAGTTCAAACCGAAGCAGAATAAGATTTCTTGCTCTTTAAGAAATAAATCGTGATCTTCATAAAGAAGATATCTTTTCCCCTTATCAACCCATATCTTACGAAATTAGTTAAATCCTATGAAATGATATCTTGTACCAGCCGTAGAAGTATAAGTCTATACCGCTACTGCAATCTTACTCCAGACACACACGATACACTTTCATACGGCTGCAAACAGTGAGAGGTAACGCACAATCTACTTCTTCTTTTCTCTTCTTTTTCTTTTCTTTTCATTTTCCTTTCAGCTTCTTTTCCCCCTTCCCGTTCATCGTGGGAACCAATACTGAATTCTTTTCTTTTGTTTTCTGCTTCTAACATTAAACCCTAACCCTAGTATTCTCAATTTGCAACCCTTACGTGTATATATATATATATATATATATATATATATATATATATATATATATATATATATATATATATATATATATATATATATATATATATATATATATATATATATATATATATATATATATATATGTAGATTAGTTTTACAATAGTTTATCGAAGCTATAGTAGTAACGGTCGATCATGATATTGTATGTGACGAAGGAGACCCTGATATTATCGTTAGTACTTGAACGTTAGACATCACTCGGTTAAAAGGTGGGGACTTTTTCATTCCTATATGTGCTAAATAACTTCATATGTGATGTTTGATGTAAATTTGAAGTTTCTAGTCACACTATGAGTTTGTGATTGTGTTTGAAAACGTGTATTACATGGGTATGGGCTTTCAAAGTGCCATACTATAGCACGGGTATGGGCTATAATAGTGCCATACCATAGCATGGGTAAGGGCCGTGAAGGGGTGTCTTACTAACGAATCAATATCGTAATATTACATGGATAAGGGCCGAAAGGTGCCTTATTGACACGACAGGATTGTAAGTGGAAAGTTTAAGTTCTCGCACATGAATTACTTGACGCATGTATGTATGATAGAGTCTTCACTGAGCTTGTGGTTGCCCACCCCGATAATTAATTTTATCTCAGGTTAAGCGAGGCGAAAGCGTACGAGCGGGGGCGCGTAGACGAGACGACTCAATAAAATGATTTAATAAGCTGCAGTCCATAGGCTGCATACTTGCGTGTTTTAAATTTGAAAATTTTATTGAACTTGAAGTATGATGACTTACGTGTTTGTGCCTCTGTTTGGGGCAGAGTATTCTGAAAATCAATTCACTGATATTATTGGGATAAATTTTGAATTGATATCATGTTTTAATGATTTGCCAGGGGTTATTGGTGTAATTCTTAATATTGTGGGTTAGTGTGATTATAGTTTTTTGCACAATATTGGTTTTTGTGGACAGAAGTGGTGAGTTAATAAGTTAGTGTGACAATTTGGTGAATGTGCATGGAATCACCCAAATACGACTCTGCCACTAAGTTTTCCTCCTGTATGTTTGATCACATGCATGCTATGGTATGAGTCTGACGTATTTGATTGGAATAAGTAAACTGTTTTGGTGCCAATTGTGTAACTTTTGTTATTGTCAGTAATGGTGAGATTCCATTAAGCTGCCAATTTTTCTTGTACATTTAACGAGATGCAAGGCTAAATTGGTGGGTTGATTGATGATAGGTTTGTACCTTAAAGTACACCACTATTATGCATACCATATTAACTCATTTCATTTCATGTTGGGTATTGGTAAGTGGGTAGTGCAGGTGTGTAGTACAGTGCATTTGGAGGTAGTAGGTTCGTGTCATGCACAGGGGTGTTCTAGTTGGATTTGTCTTCTTGAATTGCCACCTGCACAAATCTTTGGAAATTTTGCAAAAAAAACTTACGGGACCGACCCTTATTAAATATACATCTTTTCTTTACAAAATCACTTGTTTGTTTACTTTATTAGGGTAGCAATGTGTTCTAGCCTGTCTGGTTATTTATTAAAATTTTGACAGGTTTGCATGGTTATGTGGTTATGAAATAAAAAAAATTAAATTTATTGTCCTACCTTTAAAGTTCTGCAGAAATTCTGCAAATGCTAAATCTTTAATAAAGTTTGCAGAAACTTAAAGGACCTACCCCTTAACTTCTTTTGCTTATTTAACTTCTTTTAATTGTTGTTTTAGATGTTAAAAGTTTGTGTTAAACTTATAGGACTAGCTACTTATTTACTTCCTTCTCATTTACATTATGACCTATTTATTTATTAAAGAAAATTTTGGTCATGCCCTATTTAATATTCTATTTAATAAATAATGTGGAAACTTCTTTAAAAAAAATTTGGGGTGTGACAGACTGGTATCAGAGCAGGTATGCGATTCTGTATACTTGCTTAAAATTTTAAGTTTTTATTTCTGCACATAATTGAATTTCGTGGCTTGAATGATATGATTTTGCAATTGTATAAAAGTTTAAATAAAGTCTTTTGCTACGCATCCACCGAGTACGACGCCCGTTTCAACCAAGGTATGAAAGTATAAATTGCATAAATTGATGACATGCGAGATATAAAATAAAAGTTTATGTTATATGAGTAATGTGGGTTTTTTTATGATAACTGATGAATATTTAGAATTTTATTGCGAACCTATATGATTAGTAAAGATATTACCGCATTAGATGGATGACTTGGCAAGACAACAAGCCTACATGAATTATCACCGGGACGTCAGACATGACTTGCCCACCCACATTGCTCACATGCTGCAATTATGGAGACAAGTTAAGGATGTGGGTGAAGGTATTACTGACTATTGGGCTGGATTAAAGCTCATCAGTACGTTATCGTGGGCTTGGAAAGATGTGGTAGATTCCATACATGCTGAACTTATGCATCACTCGATTCAACACCAAGTTCCGCAAGTGGACCATGTGCAGTTCACAGCCGTTTTGTTCGTGAGAGTCGCAAGATGGTATCCGCCAACCCCCCTCCTGAACATCATATCTGGGATATTCATAATGAGCAAGAAGAGTGGTTGGTAGGTTACCTTGCAGAGCCAGCACCGGCACTAGAACCGGAACCCAATAACGAGCCAAATGGAGCCATGAATGAAGGAGAAATGGATGAGAGTTCCGAGTCTGACCCGTCTGAGGACTCGGGAGTATATGGAGACTAAATTACTCAAGTTTTAAATTCAATTTTTTTTTTTGGAAACTAAAAATAATATCCCTTATGTTAGGGACTTGAATTTTATTTCATTATTTAGCATTCGTTATTTCATTATTTAACATTTGATTCTAATTTAATTTGCAAGTTTAAGATAATTTTTCATTCAATGATCAAAATTTTATTACTATGATGTCTGTGCCTCTATCATACATTTGCTACTTTGTACAATGATATGATTGCATTATGATTTCATTCATTAACTTGAATAAACACTAAAATTATTTTCATGGTGGAATTGAAGGATGCCTCCAAGAAGAGATGCTCAAAATCCTCAAAATGTTCTGAATGCTCAAAATGTCCCTAACGCTCCAAACACACCGAATGCTCCAAACGCTGATGCGGATACTCATACAAAGATAGTACATGAGTTTCGCCAAAACCATCCACCCTTCTTCAAGGGGAGTGAAGGGCCCGAGTACGTGGAAGAGTGGCTATGAGCACTTGAGAGAATTTTTCGTCTCTTAAGGTGCAATGATGAGCACCGTGTGATCTGCGCGTCCTACCAATTTACTGAAGATGCCGACCATTGGTGGGACGGATACTTGGAGATGAGACCTAATGAGAACCGGGAAGCTATTACCTGGGCAGAGTTCAAGGATATAGTAATGGCCAATTACTATCCTCAAGTTTACCGCAATAATATGAAGCATGAGTTTTACAATCTCCAGCAAGGGAACATGACCGTAATTGAGTATGAACGGCGGTTCAATAAGCTGCGCCGATCAGCTCCACAGCTGGTGAATACTGAAGAGAAACGAGCCAAGAAGTTCCTGGATGGATTGCACCAGGATATACAAGTGAGAATATCTTCACTGCCCGATATGAGCTACGCCAACACATTTATGAGGGCCCAGAAAGTTGAAGCTTACTTGCTGAAAGGGTGAGTGAACAGAAAGCCGATGGAGAACCCAAACAAATGAAAATAGGAAAATTCTAGCCAAGGCAGAAACAATAATCAAAGGTAAGCTAGAACGAACAACAACCCGCCGGCCAACGCACAAAGACCAAAGCCTCTCTGCACACAGTGCGGGAAGAATCATCATGGAGAGTGTCTCATGGGACAAAACAAATGCTTTAGGTGCTATGAAGTTGGCCACCAAGTACAGAACTGCCCAAAGCCATCCAACTTTAGACCTGATCGTAGGGGACCACCTCCGGGGGGAAACACAAGACAAGGTACAGGAGGAAGAGGGAGAGTTTTCGCCATGAACCAAGCTGAAGGGGACAATGAACCCAATATTATGACAGGTACGTTGGCAGTGGGTAAATCCCGAGCTTTCACTTTGTTTGACACTGGTGCATCACATTCATTTATTTCCGCAAAGTATTGTAATAAGATTAACTGTAAACGAGTCAAGAGTGATGAACCTCTTGAGATTAGTCTACCTTCGGGGGAGAGAGTTGTTGTGAATACCTTAGTAGAAAGTGTGAGCGCACACATTGAAGGAGTAAACTTCAGCGTCAAGCCGTATGTTATGGATATGCATGGATTTGATTTTATTCTAGGAATGGATTGGCTTACCTATCATCAAGCCAATATAAAGTGCAAGGAACGAGTAATGATCTTAAGGGAACCAAAATCCGAGAAAGAAGTGGTACACAAGCTCAAGAGTGGTGTAGTACCTGTTGGATTGTATACTAAAAGTCTAGCTTTTTGTATGAACAATGTTGTAACAATTAATTTGAAATGAGAATCATATGATCAAATGATTGCATCTTATAATGTTCGATGCAATAGTCCACTTACTTTATACTGTAGATAATATGTTGTGCGACAACACGCGGAAGATCATATTATCGGTTTCCTTATAAAGTATAAACAGATGCTCACAATCGAGATAGACGGTGACTCTCTATCGGGATGGTTGTAGTGTGGTTTGGTATTAGCTTGTCTTGGCTATAGAATCACATTAGTGCACTTGTGTGTATTGAGCAGGACCGCTTGAGATCGTTCGATTTATACTGACTTATAGGAGAACTTGATCTCAGTTATTATGGATGTTCATGCTCTTAATCCCTATACAATAACCTCGACACATAGGGCAGTATGTATTTCTTTGATTCATCAATGGGTGAGATTTACATGCAATTAAATCAATAAACTCGGTGAGTTGGGAAGTAGTGCTGTCTCTATGGTGTGCTGTTGATTGTAGAAGGAATCCGTGTCCGTCATAGGTTGATGATGTCCCCTTGAGGAGCTCATAAGGATTATCATGTAAACCCTGCAGGTGGAATTTATTCCGGCATGATAATGAGGTTGAGTGGTACTACTCTTGGATGAGATATTAATTAATTGAGTTGTCAGTAACTTAAATTAATTAATGGACATTGTATATCTTAAACATGGGGAGACTAACGGGCTCATAATAAGAAGGAGCCCAAAACGTAATTTTGGGATTGGTATGGTAGTGCAGTAATAATATTTTAGTGGAATATATTATTATTATTGGACTTAAGTATAAGCTTTGGGCTAAGCTTGGATACTTAAGCCCAATGGAGGCCCAACCCAATTTCTCCTCCTGGTCCCTGCTGTAGCCCATGTATATAAGTCACCTTAACTTATCTGGAACCCTAATCTAATTCATTATTCACGTGTGATGAGGGTTGAGAGCAGATTGAGTAGGTCTCGTAGATCGTCGCCCACACGACGTCGAGATCGGACTTGGGACATACAGCAGAAGACCGGAAGGTCGTTTGCTGCTGCAGTTTGTCATGTTCCAAAATTCATATAAAATCGTACAGTTCTTCGATTTTGATGTATTATATACTGATGGAAAGCCGTCGAAGAGAGGATCATCTGAGCACAAAGATTACTCAATTCCAACATCAGAAGAGGAACTTATGGCTATTCTCGTGGGACTGCGCAGACTGCCAGCGAGAATTCAACCTCTACATCAACCCTTGGTGAAAGGTAATGCGTTTCATGTTTGCTTGCTTCCGCTGCTTGTTAGAAATACATGGAACCCTAACGGGTCACGTTAACCAAACGATCGAGCGCCAACAATTGGTATCAGAGCTTCGGTTTCGTGGTGAAGCGTGACACGTTAGGCTAGGGTTTATGTGATTAATTTTTCGGAATTAGGATCACATGTTTAGGGTTTTGGTTTTATTGCGCAAACCATGAATATCCCTATGTGATATATACCCTGTATCATATCTATTCGTCCATGGTTGTGTGTGAGAGGATTCGACGAAAACTGTTCGTCAATTTCACATGCAAGGAAGAAAAAGAGGGCAAAAATTGAATCACGTTTTTGAGAGAAAATCCAGCGCAGTGATATTGCAGTGGCAATAACCGGAGTTTCAACGGTCGGATTGAGTTGTAATTTGGTCAGCACGTTCAGATCTTGTGGGTGTACATTCTGAACGGTGGAGATCGAATTTGGAGCTTTTTCGTGCTAGGATTACGCTGAAAACAGAAGCAGATTTTTGGGCGATTCTGTTTTGCGCAGTCGAGGGAAAAGAGCCGTTTCTCACAAACTAACCGTGAGATCGAGCTGTAATTTGATCAGCACGTTCAGACCTTATGATGTACATTCTGAACGGTGGAGATCGAATTTGGAGCTTTTTCTTGCTGGGATTACGCTGAAAACAGAAGTAGATATTTGGGCGATTCTGTTTTGCGCAGTCGGGGGAAAAGAGCCGTTTCTATCAAACTATCCGTTGGATCGGGCTGTAATTTGGTCAGAACGTTCATACCTTGTGTATGTAAATTCTGAACGGTGAAGATTGAATTTGGAGCTTGTTCTTGCTGGGATTACGCTGAAAACAGAAGCAGATCTTTGGGCGATTCTGTTTTGCGCAGTCGAGGGAAAAGAGCCGTTTCTCACAAAATAACCGTTGGATCGACCTGTAATTTGGACAGCATGTTCAAGACTTACAGTAATAGATTCTGGACGGTGGAGATTGGATTCTGAAAGTTTTAAAATTTCGAACTACGAACGACAGTTGGTGTAGTTTGGTGTTGCGCGTTGGGCTGAACTTGGTTTCATGCAAGTAGGCCCTTGGACGAGCGACAGTCCGGGCGAGGGGCGCTCGTCAAGGCACTTGGAGCGCTCCCTGACACGATTGGCGGTGGGATATGGCGATGGACGTCTTGGGGCACAAGCAATCCTGCTTGTTGCGTAAGGCATCGATTCCACAGTAGGAGTGTCGGACAAGACATTAAAATTTAGAGGCGTTTTTATTCCTAATATATATAACTGTCATAATTGATTTAATTGTCTATTATTGTTATATATATATGGATGCCTGATCTCTATGATTTATTGTCTTATATAGAAGCATGCTAGATTGCGTATTATATTTGGTATATTATATGCATGTATTGCTAGAGTGTTGGATAAGACATCCAATTTTAGGAGAATTAATTCCTAATGTATAACTGCTATAATTAATTGTCTATTATTGTTATATATGGATGTTGAATTAATTTCTAATATATAACTGACATAATTGATTTAATTATCTATTATTGTTGTATATGGTTGCTCGTCGATATCGATGATTTCGATAATCTAGACGATATCGACGATCGATATCGATAGTTTTGGAATGTTGATAATCTTGATATTTTTCGAATATTTGATAATCTAATCGATATCGATGATTTTGATAATCTGGACGACATCGACGGTCGATATCGATGGTTTCGAAAATTGGACAATCTGGAAATTTTGAAAATTTGATAGTCTGGAAGTCTTTGCTGATATTCGTGCCTGGTGGCGAACAATCGAATTCGCTGATATATAACTGTTAATGATTGATTTAATTATTGATTATTGTTATATATGTATGCATGACTCTCTGTGATTTACTGCCTTATGTGCCGTAATAGAAGCATGCTAGCGTTGCGTATTTTATTCTGAATATCATATGCATGTAAAAACCCTCGGTGTTAAATTACTAAGTGGGAGAGGGGATTGGTAAATATTCCCGCGGCCTCCATTATTGGTTTGTAAGTGATGTGAGTAAACTTGCGTGTTGGCAATAGGTCTTCCTCCCTAACGGATGAGTTTATTCACGGATCACTGGTACAGACTTCATTACATAATTATTGTTTGTAATGTGGTACATGAACTTGCGTGTTGGCAATAGGCCTTCCTCCCTAACGGATGAGTTTATGTGGGGCTCACTGGTACAAACTTATAATTGATGATTGTAGGAAGCTATCCGAGCGCGTGTGTACTTCTCCAACTGTAAGGCACACAAGCTCGCGCAGTGGACTTGGGATCAAATAATGGTGTACACTTAGGTGTAAATAATTAGTATCCTCCCCAACGGAGTCACTGCTATTATTTGCATGGTTAAAGAGGAACCGACTATTAATTATTTTGTCATAAAGTTAGGTTGACAAATGAAATTAATGGGTAAAACCTTCTCTTGTAAATGTTTGGGTTTGTAAACGTCCACACTAACGTGGCTTACAGACTCACGGTGCTTGAGATGTCGGTGAATTTTATTTTTATATAGTTTTGAGGGAATCAATATAAAAGGATAAAATTCGAAGAATTGATCGGTATATTTATTTATGATTCTCTGTAATTTCAAATGGTTTTATCTCACTTATTGTTAACTAAAAGAAATTATATTTACTGGTCCAAAATTAGATGATTAGAAAAGAATCTTGGTTTTGAATTTTACTGCTTAAGAAAATACATGTGTGTTCTCACAATGGACGTCTCATGATGCCTATTAAAGTCTCTAGTGAAGAGATGAGAGGTTCATAGAAATATGATGGTCTCATGTAACTCTTCGGATACTTGAATAAGTTAAAAGGCAGAAGATCATGATTTAATTTGATGAATGAATTGGGAAAGCATGGAGTATAAATTGAAGGGAAACCTAGATCAATTTAATTCTTTGTGAATTGCCTAGATGTTTTTGAGTAAGTTCCACCTGAATTACAATGGGATGTATATGGTGGAAAACTTCTGGCAAAACATGTGGCAAAGGAAAGCCATTTTCATCATAATGTGAACAAGTTTTATATCTTATTCACTAGTTGTTTAAAACATGATTAGTGATGGCATTTACTGACACGAAGTGTGTAGATACTGGAATCACTAAATGTTTATTAATAAGTGAGGATAAGATTGTTATGACATGGGTAAAATTACAAGAGTAGTGGCTATTGCAGTGGGAGTTGTTTATTTATCTTACGATATGAATAAACGTTTGATTTTATGAAATTGTCTTTACGTACATTTTCATAGAAAGAATTTGATTTCGGTTTCTATGCATTAATAGATGGATACTCCATTTCATTTAAATGACATGGTCATTATAATGAATGATAGAGTTGTAATCTGTTATGGTACGTTGGTGAACAATTTGTACACTCTTAAATCATGTTTATCCCCTGGATGCGACAAATAGTAATTAATAATGAGTCTTCTAATCTAGTAAGAGAAAGGTACCTTCGAAAATGAATTTCCCACCTTAATGGTGTGACGAATAGAAGGAATAGCACTCTTATGGTAGTGATTAGATAGATGATGAATTATTTGGAATTACTAAATTCATTTTATGGATATGCCCTAGGAACAGTAATTCGTAAGAATGTTTTTCTATTTGTGGGATATCCTAGAAAAATGAAGGATGATTTATTTAGTCCACAAGATCGAAGAGTGATTGTTAACATAAACACTAGATTTTTGGAAAAAGGACTATGTAATAAATCAAATACCCATGTATAAGTTGTTCTAAAGGAAGTGAGAGGAAAACACAAAGTATAAGTACCAAGTGTACAAGAGGATATACCACAAGGTAAACTGCAACGCGTGTCACGTCTGATATACAATTGCATGTAGTGCCTTGTCGTAGTGGGAGGGTTCTTCGACAACTTGTAAGATACATATTTTGGGAGAGTCGTGAGGCTTGGTCCCTAGTAAACATGGAGTTAACCCACGAATACGACGAAGAACTACAAGATAGAAATGCGAAATCTTAACAAATTGCAATAAATGTTGAAATAGAATCAATAGATTCTAAATAAGATCTGGATGATTGTAGAACCACGGATGGTGTGAAAACTATTGGAAGTGGTCATACAAAATAAAAGAGGATCATACAGTAAGGTGAAAACCTTAGAAGTAAAGCTTGTTGGGAAAAGGTATACTCAGAAAGAAAGGGTTCGATTATGAGAAAACCTGTTCGCCAGTAGCTATGCTTATGTTGATCCGGACTCTTTTATTTGTTGCTACTCATATGAAATATGAGGGATAGCAAATAGATGTCGAGACAACTTTCCTGATTGGAAGTCTTAAGGGAAACATCTATGTGAAGCAACCAGAATGATTCATTGCAAAGAGCTAAGAGCATTGTGATAGTGAGCTTAAAAGTGTCCATTAATGGACTAAAACAAGCTTCAAGATCATGAAACATCCGTTTTGATGAGGTAATCCAGTGACATGGATCTAATCAATGATCGGATGGGTCTTGTGTATTGAAAAGAGTGATGGAAACGTGGTGGTATTTCTTGTACTATACGTAGATGATATATTGCTCATTGGAGACAATGAAAGAGTATTGTTGGGCGTATGTGTATGGATAATAAAGCGGTATGAAATGAAGGACTTAAGAAGAGCAAAAATATCCTTTTGATCACGGTAATACGGATCATAAGAAAGGATATTATGCTTGTCTCAAGCTTCATGAATTGATACGATCCTTACTTGTTTTAGCAAGTGACTTTATCTAAGAAAATATGTCTTGAGACATAAAAGGAAGATAAAGGTGATGAAAGCGGTTCCTTATGCTTCGGCGAATAAGGAAGCTTAATCTTAGGAATGCTATGCGCGAGAATGGATATCTATTTTGCTGAACGCATGAACAGTGGGTATCAACGTAACCCGGAACAAGAATGATGAACTGTGGTAAGACATATATGAAGTGCCTGAGAAGGACTGAAAATTATATGTAAGCTTACTGGGCAAATTCACTGCTTCTTGTGGATTACGTAGATTCGGATTTTTTAGTCAGATTGGACGGCAGTAAATCCACCTCAAGGTTATGTGTTTAATTTTAGGAAGTTGAGTCATAATATGGAGGAGTGTTATATAGAAATATATTTCAGACTCCGGACTCCATCATGGAAAGATGATAAATTGGAGCCTATAAGGCAGCCAAAGTATCTGTATGACTCTAGAAACTTCAAGATGGACTTCGAAGTGTTTCTAAGTTTGTCCAAGGATATCACAATTTATATTGATGATATTGGTGCAGTTGCAAACTTGAAGGAATCACGAGCCCATAAGGCAATTAAACACATGGAGTGCAAGTACCACCTGTTACGAGAAATCGTATGATGAGGGGAAGGTTGTTGTCGCCTAGATTGCATCGGATGATGACCTAGTAAATCCATTTACAAGGATATTAAGGCGAGAGCTTTTAATGGTCGTGTAGTGGGAGTGGGAATCAGATGTATGGCGGAAGACATGACAGCATAGTTTTTTAGTATAAGTGGGAGATTGTTGGATTGTATACTAAAAGTCTAGCTTTTTGTATGAACAATGTTGTAACAATTAATTTGAAATGAGAATCATATGATCAAATGATTGCATCTTATAATGTTCGATGCAATAGTCCACTTACTTTATACTGTAGATAATATGTTGTGCGACAACACGCGGAAGATCATATTATCGGTTTCCTTATAAAGTATAAACAGATGCTCACAATCGAGATAGACGGGGACTCTCTATCGGGATGGTTGTAGTGTGGTTTGGTATTAGCTTGTCTTGGCTATAGAATCACATTAATGCACTTGTGTGTATTGAGCAGGACCGCTTGAGATCGTTCGATTTATACTGACTTATAGGAGAACTTGATCTCAGTTATTATGGATGTTCGTGCTCTTAATCCCTATACAATAACCTCGACACATAGGGCAGTATGTATTTCTTTGATTCATCAATGGGTGAGATTTACATGCAATTAAATCAATAAACTCGGTGAGTTGGGAAGTAGTGCTGTCTCTATGGTGTGCTGTTGATTGTAGAAGGAATCCGTGTCCGTCATAGGTTGATGATGTCCCCTTGAGGAGCTCATAAGGATTATCATGTAAACCCTGCAGGTGGAATTTATTCTGGCATGATAATGAGGTTGAGTGGTACTACTCTTGGATGAGATATTAATTAATTGAGTTGTCAGTAACTTAAATTAATTAATGGACATGGTATATCTTAAACATGGGGAGACTAACGGGCTCATAATAAGAAGGAGCCCAAAACGTAATTTTGGGATTGGTATGGTAGTGCAGTAATAATATTTTAGTGGAATATATTATTATTATTGGACTTAAGTATAAGCTTTGGGCTAAGCTTGGATACTTAAGCCCAATGGAGGCCCAACCCAATTTCTCCTCCTGGTCCCTGCTGTAGCCCATGTATATAAGTCACCTCAACTTATCTGGAACCCTAATCTAATTCATTATTCACGTGTGATGAGGATTGAGAGCAGATTGAGTAGGTCTCGTAGATCGTCGCCCACACGACGTCGAGATCGGACTTGGGACATACAGCAGAAGACCGGAAGGTCGTTTGCTGCTGCAGTTCGTCATGTTCCAAAATTCATATAAAATCGTACAGTTCTTCGATTTTGATGTATTATATACTGATGGAAAGCCGTCGAAGAGAGGATCATCTGAGCACAAAGATTACTCAATTCCGACATCAGAAGAGGAACTTATGGCTATTCTCGTGGGACTGCGCAGACTGCCAGCGAGAATTCAACCTCTACATCAACCCTTGGTGAAAGGTAATGCGTTTCATGTTTACTTGCTTCCGCTGCTTGTTAGAAATACATGGAACCCTAACGGGTCACGTTAACCAAACGATCGAGCGCCAACAGTACCGAGAATATTATCTGCTGCAAAAGCTGCCAAGATGCTTAGAAAGAAGTCCTGCTAGGGATTCCTAGTCAACATTGTAGACACCAGGACCACAGAAGTACCACCTAGTGACATACCTATTGTCCGAGAGTATCTTGATGTCTTTCCGGAGGATTTACCAGGCGTGCCTCCAAATCGTCAAGTAGAGTTTTCAATAGACTTGATACCAGGATCAGCACCAGTATCCAAAGCTCCGTATCAAATGGCGCCCGTAGAACTACAAGATTTGAAAGTACAGCTACAAGAGCTCTTGCACTTGGAGTTCATCCGCCCAAGCGTATCTCCATGGGGAGCGCCAATCCTATTTGTTAAGAAGAAAGATGGATCCATGAGGATGTGTATTGACTACCGAGAGCTTAACAAGTTGACGATAAAGAAAAAGTATCCCCTACCTCGAATTGAAGACTTGTTTGACTAATTAGAAGGAGCAAGTGTATTTTCCAAAATTGATTTAAGATCCGGGTACCATCAATTGAGGGTGAAGGAGTCAGACATTTCTAAGACTGCTTTTAGAACGCGTTATGGGCACTATGAATTCGTCGTCATGCCATTTGGGTTGAGTAATGCGCCTGCAGTGTTCATGGATCTGATGAATCGAGTTTTTCACCCGTATCTCGATCAGTTCGTTATAGTCTTCATCGACGATATTTTGGTATACTCCAAAGATGAAGCACAACATGAGGAGCACTTGAGATTGGTATTCGAGACACTTCGCAAGGAGAGGTTATACACGAAGTTTAAGAAGTGTGAGTTTTGGTCGAAGCAAGTCACATTCCTTGGACATGTGGTAACGTCACAAGGGATTGAAGTAGATCCATCTAAAATAGAAGCAGTAAATCAGTGGAAGACACCTACAAATGTTCAAGAAGTTCGTAGTTTCTTAGGATTAGCTGGCTATTATCGAAGGTTCATAGAAGGATTCTCCAAAATAGCCGGTCCGATGACACGATTGATTCGTAAAGGAGAGAAGTTCATTTGGTCTGACAAGTGTGAAGAGAGCGTTCAAAGGTTAAAGCACGATTTGACTTCAGCACCCGTGTTGACAATCCCAAATCCGAATGAAGAGTTCATGATCTACAGTGATGCATCAAAGCAAGGACTCGGATGTGTATTGATGCAACATGGAAAGGTTATTGCATATGCTTCTAGACAGTTGAGACCGCACGAAGTAAACTACCCTACTCATGACTTGGAGTTAGCGGCCGTAGTTCATGCTTTGAAGATTTGGCGACACTACCTTTATGGTGGAAGGTGTACGATCTTCACGGACCACAAGAGTTTGAAGTATCTGTTCACGTAGAAGGAGCTCAACATGAGACAATGGAGATGGTTAGAGTTGGTGAAAGATTATGACTGCACCATTGAGTACCATCCAGGCAAGGCTAACGTAGTGGCCGACGCTTTGAGTCGAAAAACCAAAGTGGAGCTAAATAGTCTATATACCAAGCAAGAAGAGCTGGTCGAAGAGTTCGCCAAGATGCAAATTGAATTAGTGGCATCACCCTCCGGCACGAAGGCGATCATTGCGGCATTAGAAATTCAGCCGAGTCTGAAAATGGAGATAAAAGAAGCTCAAGAACAAGATCATTTCTTGCAAGGGATGATGAAGAAGGCACTAGCTGGAGGCGAATACAATGGCTTCAAAGTGGACGAAGAGGGAGTTTTGACTTTAAATGGAAGATTGTGTGTTCCAATGATTGAGAAGTTGAGAGAAAAGATTTTAAGTGAAGCGCATGGAGCGCCATACACCGCTCATCCGGGAGGAACAAAGATGTACCATGACTTGAAGGAAAGATTTTGGTGGAGAAGTATAAAACGAGATATTGGATACTTTGTTGAAAGATGTTTAACTTGCCAACAAGTTAAAATTGAACACCAGCGACCAGCCGGAAAGCTTAAACCACTCGAGATCCCCGAGTGGAAATGGGAGCAAATTGCCATGGATTTTTTCGTAGGTTTACCGAGGTCTTCGAAGGGAAATCATGTCATATGAGTCATCGTCGATCGATTGACCAAGTCAGCTCATTTCTTGCCCGTAAAGATGACATTTAAGATTAGCAGAATGCGCAGTTGTATATTCAAGAGATAGTGAGGCTACACGACGTACCAATGTCAATAGTGTCTGATAGAACATTTCACTTTAAGGTTTTGGGTAAGTCTGCACAAGGCGATGGGAACCAAACTGAACTTCAGCATAGCTTATCACCCACAAACGGATGGGCAATCCGAAAGAACAATCCAGATTTTGGAAGACATGTTAAGAGTCTGCACTGTTGACATGGGTGAAGCATGGGAGAAGTTCCTACCTCTTGTCGAATTTGCCTACAATAACAGCTATCAAACAACTATCAAGATGTCTCCTTACGAGGCGCTCTATGGAAGGAAGTGTAGATCACCATTTTATTGGGATGATGTTGGTGAGAAAGCTGTTCTAGGCCCCAAGCTAATAGAAGAAGCAGTGGACAAGGTCAGAATAATTCAAGAAAGAATCAAGACTGCTCAAGATAGACAAAAGTCCTATGCTGATCAACGAAGAAAAGATTTACATTTCGAAGTCGGAGATCATGTCTTTCTGAAGGTGGCTCCCACGAAGGGTGTCATACGATTTGGAAGAAGAGAAAAGCTTAGACCTCATTTCGTAGGTCCATTTCAAATTCTTGATCGAGTTGGAGATCTAGCCTATCGTTTGGCTTTGCCACCCGAGTTATCCTCCGTGCATAATATTTTTCACATTTCGATGTTGAGAAAATATGTTCATGATCCTAATCATATTGTGAATTTCTCGACATTGGAGATTGGCAAGGACCTGACATATGAAGAAGAACCTGTGTCCATTTTGGATCAAAGGGTCCAAAGGATTCGAAATCATGATGTGCCACTGGTCAAAGTTCAATGGAGTCGACATACAGAAAATGAGGCTACATGGAAAAAGAAAGACGAAATTCAAGCAAGATACCCCTCTTTCATTATGGGTAAAATATTTATATCATTATGGAATTTCGAGGACGAAATTTTTTATTAGGAGGGTAGGATGTAACACCCCGTAAGTTCAAGCCATGGCCCAATCATCAAATCCCACTATTTTCAACTCCTTGAAGCCCATTAATTCTAACTCTTCAATGCCCAGCCCATTCCCTACTTCTATCAACCGTGAGTTCAAACCGAAGCAGAATAAGATTTCTTGCTCTTTAAGAAATAAATCGTGATCTTCATAAAGAAGATATCTTTTCCCCTTATCAACCCATATCTTAGGAAATTAGATAAATCCTATGAAAGGATATCTTGTACCAACCGTAGAAGTATAAGTCTATACCGCTACTGCAATCTTACTCCACACACACACGATACACTTTCATACGGCTGCAAACAGTGAGAGGTAATGCACAATCTACTTCTTCTTTTCTCTTCTTTTTCTTTTCCTTTTATTTTTATTTCAGCGTTCTTTTCCCCCTTCCTGTTCATCGTGGGAACCAATACTGAATTCTTTTCTTTTGTTTTCTGCTCCTAACATTAAACCCTAACCCTAATATTCTCAATTTGCAACTCTTACGTGTATATATATATATATATATATATATATATATATATGTAGATTAGTTGTACAATAGTTTATCGAAGCTATAGTAGTAACGGTCGATCATGATATTGTAGATGACGAAGGAGACCCTGATATTGTCGTTAGTACTTGAATGTTAGACATCACTCGGTTAAAAGGTGGGGACTTTTTCATTCCTATATGTGCTAAATAACTTCATATGTGATGTTTGATGTAAATTTGAAGTTTCTAGTCACACTATGAGTTTGTGATTGTGTTTGAAAACGTGTGTTACATAGGTATGGGCTTTCAAAGTGCCATACTATAGCACGGGTATGGGCTATAATAGTGTCATACCATAGCATGGATAAGGACCGTGAAGGGGTGCCTTACTAACGAATCGATATCGTAATATTACATGGATAAGGGCCGAAAGGTGCCTTATTGACACGAAAGGATTGTAAGTGGAAAGTTTAAGTTCTCGCACATGAATTACTTGACGCATGTATGTATGATAGAGTCTTCACTGAGCTTGTGGTTGCTCACCCCGATAATTAATTTTATCTCAGGTTAAGCAAGGCGAAAGCGTACGAGTGGGGGCGCGTAGACGAGAGGACTCAATAAAATGATTTAATAAGTTGTATGTATGGAAGCACCCAAATATGACTCTGCCACTAAGTTTTCCTCCTGTATGTTTGATCACATGCATGCTAAGGTATGAGTCTGACGTATTTGATTGGAATAAGTAAACTGTTTTGGTGCCAATTGTGTAACTTTTGTTATTGTCAGTAATGGTGAGATTCCATTAAGCTGCCAATTTTTCTTGTACCTTTAACGAGATGCAAGGCTAAATTGGTGGGTTGATTGATGATAGGTTTGTACCTTAAAGTACACCACTATTATGCATACTATATTAACTCATTTCATTGCATGTTGGGTATTGGTAAGTGGGTAGTGCAGGTGTGTAGTACAGTGCAGTTGGAGGTAGTAGGTTCGTGTCATGCACAGGGGTGTTCTAGTTGGATTTGTCTTCTTGAATTGCCACCTGCACAAATCTTTGGAAATTTTGCAAAAAAAACTTACGGGACCGACCCTTATTAAATATACATCTTTTCTTTGCAAAATCACTTGTTTGTTTACTTTATTAGGGTAGCAATGTGTTCTAGCCTGTCTGGTTATTTATTACTCCCTCCGTCCCAAATTCAAGTTCACGTTTACTGTAGATTCGGAGTTTAAGAAAAATCACTTTTTGACTTACTTTTGAGGGTAGTATGGTATTTTTGGGTAATAAATAAATGATAAAGTATGTTATTTGTGTTAAAAAGGTGATGACAAATTTGAAATTAAAGTATGTTAGAGGGATATTAGTTTGTTGTTTTTTCCTTTTATGGAAGTGTGAAGTTGAATTTGGGACGGACCAAAACGGAAAGTGTGAAGTTGAAGTTGGGACGGAGGGAGTAAAATTTTGACAGGTTTGCATGGTTATGTGGTTATGAAATAAAATAAAAAATTAAACTTATTGTCCTACCTTTAAAGTTCTGCAGAAATTCTGCAAATGCTAAATCTTTAATAAAGTTTGCAGAAATTTAAAGGACCTACCCCTTAACTTCTTTTGCTTATTTAACTTCTTTTAATTGTTGCTTTAGATGTTAAAAGTTTGTGTTAAACTTATAGGACTAGCTACTTATTTACTTCCTTATCATTTACATTATGACCTATTTATTTATTAAAGAAAATTTTGGTCATGCCCTATTTAATATTCTATTGAATAAATAATGTGGAAACTTCTTTAAAAAAAAAAAATTTGGGGTGTGACATATTTCAAATTCCAAGTAAATTCAATTATAATTTCGGCAAGAAAACAAAGAGAAAAAACACCAATATTAAGAAGAAAAAAACTGATAAGATTAGTCACTCCCTCTTACTGAATTGTAGCCTTAAACCTGAATCCCCATATTATAACACATTACGCTATCGCAGCCCCTTCTCCTCGAGCATAAAGATCAAAATCCATTCCCCTAATTCGAATTTTGAAAAATCACATCACATGCAATCAAAACCCAACTACACGACGTTCCCCTAAGGCCCTAATCTCTCTAAAATCACATCCCGATACCAATGAAGAATCAGTTTCAAAGTATAACTTACATTCGAGTTCAAAAATTCGCTGTTGATTCTTCCTTGACCCAATTAATTCGTATGCACCAAGAGAAGAGTCGCAGAGAGAGAAGAAACGCAATAGATGAGCTTGCAGTGAGTGTCAAATTGAATATTTGCTTGCCCTAATTTTTATGTACGTCTGTTGATTCTTCCTTGCCCTAATTAATTTGTATAAATTGGGTGCCAAGATAAAAGAGTCGCAGAGAGAGAAGAAACGATAATAAATGAGCAGTGAGTTTAATTGGGCGCTAAGATATGAGTCGCAGAGAGAGAAGAAACGATAATAAATGAGCTGGCAATGAGTTTAAAATTTGTTCTTTGCTTCCCCTAATTTTTGTGTACGTATAATATAATTGAATGGTTGGGCCATGGGAGATGGGCTATATAAAATTAGCTTATGGGCTGTGCTCATTATTATAGGGAAATGGCCCAGCTAAAATAAAATAAAATCTTTAATATACTATAATGGAGAGTTTAAATTAACTAGTAATAAGGGATTATTATCTAAAAATGTATTATTAATTTTAATTTAAAAATAATATTAAATAATAACTAATATAGAGTATAATTATTTATTATTTGATTTAAAATTTAAATTTTGTATGACTAAAAGTATTAAATAATAAATATAAATCATAATATTGATAATAATTAGAATATAATCCAAAATGTATTTGAAAGATCGAACATTTTGTTGAATTAATTAAATTAAATATAATAAAACGAAAAATGTAAATTTAAATTCATGATAAAAAGTATATACATATATGACTTTACCATTGTAAGATTAATAAATACAAATTCCTTAAATAAAATATGTGGTAAAATAATCCTAAGGTTATTAATTTTTACTTCATATTAAGAGAATTTTAATTTCGACAATCATTAATTATAGAACTTTAAAATAGATTTAACATTAATATCTAAATATACAAAAAAAATGTTACATGCATTATAACAAAATACATGCAAAAAAACCAAAGTTTTATTTATATAAAACGATTTTTAATACTCTCAACATCATAGTCAATCTATTCATTTGTTTTTTGCACGTGAAGTAAGGAGTATTATTATTTTATGTGTAATTAGTAATTTTTTTTTACAAAGTAAAATTTATTTATTGATAGAGTACAAGGGGTACTCAAACCCAATTCAAATGATGCATATTTTCTATTACATAAAAGAGTCAGTCATAGCAAAATAGAAGCAGGAGAAGAACACCAATCTAAATAAGTACTATCGTTACGAATTTTCCTGTTCACCATTAGCCACGACCACACCTTTGCTTTTATACCTTGTATCATCTTCATTGAGTTGGGTGCCTCTCCATTAAATATAGAATTGTTTCTTGATATCCAGATCGACCAAACAATGCATGCCCATAGAGTAACTGCAGCATTACATTTTGGCCTAATTCCAAACATATCCATGTGTTGTAACATATGGGGGATTGGCTCAGAATGGGGTGCCATAGATTGCCCCAACCAATTATAACAACAGTTCCAAATCAAGCGAGCAATCTTACAACCAAAAAACAGATGCGATAAATTTTCTTCCATCTCACCACACATCGCGCATTTGATATTATTGTTGGGTTGAATGATACCTTTCTTTTGCAAGCTGGATTTTGTAGCCATCCTTCCTTTCAACACCTTCCAAACAATAGACTTAACACTCCTTGGAGCATGACATGCCCACAGTTTCTTGAACGCCTTCTTCTTATCCTTGTTTGTTTCCATATCAGTAGAGCTCATAAGTTTTTCATAGGCTATGCTTGTAGAGAAAATTCCATCTTTTGCATGTCTCCATCTCCACATATCTACTTTGGATTGATCAATTTGCACCCTGTTAAGACAAGACATGAGCTCGTTAAGATAACACATATCACACTCTCTTAATGCACGACACCATTTCAAATCCCAATTTCAACCATTCACTCCCCAGTATCCCATTTGACTCACCACCGCATCTTTCTTATCACTAATTCTAAACAACCTCCCAAACTTAAACTTTAAAGACATCCCATCAATCCATTTATCAAACCAAAAAGAAATACTATTCCCATTACCCACCACAATATCACAATCATCTCTCATTCCCACCCCCTCTTCACCCCCAAACATTTCACAAACATCTTTCCACCACGTAGACTTTACCCCTTTCCCTAATCCCCAAGACTCAACACCTCCATATTTGGATTTTATTACCCTTACCCACAGACTCTTTGGCTCATTAAGGAATCTCCATGACCATTTACTGACTAATGCATAATTGAATTTCTCTAAATTTCTAATCCCTAAACCCCCATTC
Organism: Pogostemon cablin; assembly: GCA_023678885.1. Taxonomy (NCBI): domain Eukaryota; kingdom Viridiplantae; phylum Streptophyta; class Magnoliopsida; order Lamiales; family Lamiaceae; genus Pogostemon; species Pogostemon cablin. Next base: position 8,705,300 of record CM042999.1, on the reverse strand, counting down.
TCTCTTTTTTTGCAAATGTCCTCCCAACTGATCCATGGAATTTTTTTTGTATTCTCTCTCCCCCCCATAGGAAATTTCTTTGAATCTGGACAATATCTCTAATTATTTTTTTTGGTAAGCAATAGAAAGATAGACAATAGATTGGCATTGCAGAAAGGACCGCTTGAATCAACATGCAACGACCTCCCAACGAGATGTGTTTGTCATTCCACAACGCTAATCTTTTTTTAACTTTATTAACTAGATTTTCCCAAGAAGCTGCTCGCTTATGATTGATGCCAACATTCATTCCCAAATAAGAGAAAGGAGTCAAACCCACTTCACAACCAAGAGCATCTGCCATAGATTCTAGCGTAACACTGCCCACATTCAAACCAATCAAACTGCTTTTGTTGAAATTAACAGCTAAGCCTGATAGAAGTTCAAAATTTCTCAAGATGTCTTTAATCACATAGACATTCTCCAACTTGTCTGTACACATGATAATCGTATCATCTGCATACTGTAAATGTGATACCTTAATTTTTTCACGGCCAATACTCATAGCTTTTAACATTCCCAACTCAACTGCTCTAGAAATAAGGAGACTTAAACCTTCAGCCACAATTAAGAATAGGAAGGGTGATAATGGATCACCTTGCCTCAACCCTCTCTCGAGTTTAAATTCTTCAGTAGGGCTCCCGTTAACAAGAATTGATGCTGATGCAGTTGAGACACACTCCAGGATCCATTGCCTCCATTTCTGTCCGAAATTGAGCCCTATCATCATCTCTTCAAGGAATTTCCACTCCACAGTATCGTATGCTTTTGCAAAATCAGCCTTGAATATCAGCGTACTCACTTTCTTTCTTTTTGATTCTTCAATAATCTCATTAAGAACCACAACACCATCAAGAATTTGCCTACCTCCAATGAAAGCTGACTGGTTCTCTGATATAACCATTTCCAATACCTTACTCAACCTGGTGGCTAGCACTTTAGAGATGATCTTGTATAAGCATCCAACCAAAGATATAGGCCGATATTCATCTAGCGAATTACAAGAATCCTTCTTGGGAATTAGAACAATGAACGATGGGTTAATACCTTTAACCAATTTCTTATTGGAGTGGAATTCCCCCATCATCTTCAGTATTTCATCTTTCATATTATCCCAATTTTCTTTAATGAAGCCAAAAGAAAAGCCGTCAGGCCCGGGACTCTTGTTAGAATCACAAGACCAAATTGCTAATTTAATTTCCTCTTCTGTGAAAGGGGCTTCTAAGAAAATGTTGTCACAATGTTGAATCTGCCTTGGAAACAAAGATATCTCCATCTTTAGAAGCTGACTCCAATATTTTGATTTAAAGTGATCACTGAAATGATGGTGTACTGCTTTCTTCACCCCTTCAACTGAATCCACCCATGTGTTATTAACTAACAAACCTTCAATGCCATTTTTCTTGTATCTCTTATTTATCCAACAGTGAAAAAATTTTGAATTCGCATCCCCATTTAAAATCCAATTTGCTTTAGCTTTTTGAAAAAGCATGCCATCTTTCCAGTGTAAATCTCTCACCAATTCAGCTGTATACTTGTTTCTTTTGATGATCTCTTCTTCATCTAGCCCAAGTGTGTCATCAATAAGATCCAATTTCAAAATTTCCATCCTCTTATCTTCAATCTGCTTATCAATTAAACCAAAAGTGTTCTTGCTCCACACTTTCAAGTCTGATTTCATGTGCTTAAGTTTTTCCTTTAAAACAAAAGCACCCCACCCATGGATAATATAATTGCTCCATTTATCTCTAATGAATGTACTGAACTCAGGATGTGTAATCCAGCTGTTGAAAAATTTGAATGGCTTTGGTCCCCAGTTTTTTCTTGATTGTTCCAGGAATATTGGACAATGATCCGAAATAGACCTGTTCATACCTTTGAGCACAAGGTCTGGCCATTTTTCCAACCAAGAATCGTTAACCAACACACGATCCAACTTACTTTTGCAAGAGCCATCTCCCCTGTACCAAGTAAAGAATCTGCCAACTAGAGGTAACTCTGTTAGTTTGGATTGTATGATAAATTCATCAAAAGCCTTCATATCTCTTCTATCACTTGTTCCTCCTTTCCCAACCCTTTCTCCTTGTTTTCGAATAGAGTTAAAATCCCCTACAATACACACTATGATATCCCCACACTGTTCTACCACACTTTTTATCTCATCCCACAAGATAATTTTTTCTGAGAAATTACTTGGAGCATATACATTAATGATGCAGCAGACTGTACCATCAGATTTGTAAAAGCCATTAACCACTAGCATACCTCTAGAATACCAAGAACTGGTTTTGCAGAATACTTCATCCTTCCAAATAGTTAGGATACCTCCTGCTCGTCCATCTGAGTCTTTGCTTGTCCAATCAAAATTCCCATCCCCCCATATCGATTTGCATACACTCACTGTCATCTTTTCCACTTTCGTCTCTTGCAAACAACAGAAGTCAATTCTCATTTTTAATAGCATTTCCTTAATCTCCCTTCTCTTACCTTTCTTCCCCAACCCTCTAACATTGAAGCTGGTAATCTTCATTGATTATGAGTCTGAGCACCTCTGCTATTATTCTTACCTTTTTTACCCTTTTCTCTCTCTCTCCTTTCCAAGCACTCAATATGCCTTTTGATTTCTTCATCGGAGACCTTGCTTATGAGTCCAAGCTTTTTCCCTACTTCCCAAGCTCTTTGAACTTCTGCTGCAGTTTCAATTTCATTTTTCACATGATTCCATCGCTCTTCCTCTGGGCTCATTTGTTGGCTTGAATCGCTGATTACCTTCAGTCTATTCTGTTTTTCTTTCTTCTTCTTGGGCCCCTTCTGATTATTATCAATTTGGTTTGATAATGCATCACCACTTGTTATATCAACAGCATCCGGTGAATGCTCTTGAAATTTTGAATCAATACTCATATGGTCAGAAGTATCGACTGTATTATTGCTGGAGGGGGATTGAGATTTGTTTTCACTGCAGTTTTCAGAGAGAGAATTTATTCCAGAAATATCTACTCCCTCCACATTCCTATTCACGATATGTGTCTCCATCTGGGCTTTGACTCATGAGCCGTGTAGAAATTGTTTACAGCAACTGGGTTCTTAGAGATTGGGCCCATCACCTTTGATTCCATTTGGGCCTCAACACCAAAACCACTATTTAGGTTATAATTATTGTTTGGCCCATTATTCTGCCCATCAACATCTTTAGAAACAGCATTAGCTGATTTACTGGTGATTTCAAAATCGCCCACCTTTTTTTAGGGCATTGCAACTCCACTTCATGCTTCTCGGATGTAGTGTATGCTGTAGACGCCTTTTCATTATTTCCATTATCATCATTACTAACGGTTGGAAAATTTGAATCTTTGTCTCCAAAATCAGAGCCATCATTTAATTTTTCTGACTTCTGACAATCTCTGAACTGATCTTCGCCGTTGCCGGATTCACAGTCTGTCTCTGGTACCCAAGAGCTATCATCATCATCGTCATCAAAAATATTATCAGATAACTGGTATTTTTTATTCTCACTGTCTCCTTCAGTCTCTTCTTTAATCCTGATGTAGAACTTCTGACCATCAATAGAAACACCAAAAGGAAGTTTTGGGATTTCTGGCTGTGATGTTTTGATTAATATTCTTGCCTTATGAAGATTCCGTCGACAACTCGTGTCCTCATCAATTCTGATCAAGCTACCAAATTTTGAAGAGACCAATTTGAAGAACTTTAGATTCCAAGCATGCATCGGAATACCAAACCAATTTGTCCAGATGACACGGACATAATGCACATCGTCTTTCCTCCATGGCCAAATAGCAACAAACCAGTTTGAAAGTAGTTCCAAGTCTATTGAATCAATGTCATTCTGCTCTAGAGGTTGGATAAGAACCAAGTCACCTCCTGTGTATTTGACTTCTAATCTCCCATCGCATGCTTCCAGTACTTCATTCTCAATGTCCATCCATACATATTTGTCCTTAATCTGGCCTGTATAGCATCTGTTAAGTCTTTTCAAGTCTTCTTCATCTACTGTATAATTGAATCCGACGAATCTTCTTTCGATTACTTTCTTCTCGGGGCTTGTACTTCTAATCTGTCTTCTAGAATTCCCGCTCACAACTTCTGCATATGAAGTATTTACATCTCTCATGGCCCTTTTCAGTATTACATGTCGTGAAAGATTGCTAGTAGGCTTATCATGTTCAACTCTTGCTATTCGTTTATCAAAATTCCTGACGAACTTAGATATGTTTGCTCTAATCTTGTAGGATCCAATCCAGATGCTGTTCAACTTCTTTTCTGCGTTAATTATGTCCACATTACCACCAAACCTGACGAAACCAAATCTAGATCCTGTTTTATCTTTTCTGTCCGGAATGAACACATCTCGAACTGAACCGATCTCTTTGAACTTTTTGAATAAAGTTTCCATGCTGCAATTCTCGGGGAAGTTCTTGAAAAAAAAAAAGTTACACATCCATTACTATTATTCCACACATTTGACCAATTGATCCTACCTGGTGCCAATCCATTGTCATATCTGAGGTTAGGGTTCCTAGGGTTTCTTATATGCCTCGCCGGAGTACGCTCGGAAGTAAGGAAGTCTACCCTTCTCTCTCTACCTCTCGGCACTCTCTGATCTCTCATCTCTCTTTGAAAAAAAATCTTGTAATTAGTAATTGTATTAGTGAAATGTATGAGTCTCATATTTTAATTGTATTAATGAGAGTGTTGTGTGTTTTATATATCTTAAAGGAGAAATAGATAGATTAAGAGTGTACATCCCAAAATTGTAAAGTGAATAGATTAGGAATAGACGGAGAGAGTATTTATTATTTTATTAACCGAAATTATTTTTGTTCCAAATTACTCCCTCCGTCCCCCAAAGTATTTCACACTTTCCTTTTCCATCCGTCCCACAAAGTATTTCACACTTCACTTTTACTAAAAATGGTAATGAATACACTATAATAATACATACTTTTTACACATATCCCAACAAAATACTCACTTTTTCACACATTCCAATAACTTTACACACCTTTTTCATTAAATTAACTAAAATATATTTTCTCTTTCTTACTTTATACTTAAAAAAACAAATTTTTCTTAAACTCCGCGCACACAAATACGTGAAATACATCGGGGGACGGAGGGAGTATATATTTCGGATACAAATAATTGCCATATTCGGATGTTATGAGTTGACTAGTAATAACGGATTATTATCTAAAATGTATTATTAATTTTAATTTAAAAATAATATTAAATAATAACTAATATAGAGTATAATTATCTATTATTTGATTTAAAAATATTAAATTAATAAACTGAATTTAATTAATAGATCATGAACAGTACAGATTATTAGTACTCTTATATAATACTAATACTCTATTAATAGAAAAAAAATTTAGAGAGAAAATCTTAATTTCTATTTTTATTTTTATTTTTCAATTTCAAGTCTATATTTACTTTATCATTATATAAATAGAGTTTTAGAACTATTCATTTCATTTTATGCATCAATAGTAAACTGTAAAAGGTGGAATGGAGATTCAAAATGTTTGGAGTTGATTGAATGATTATTTTAGAATTTTCAGACCCATTATAATGTAAGGGTTGAAGTATCATTTGTACTTTAAATTTTTATTATAAATTTTCTTTACCGATAAAAAAAAATAGTAAACGGTAAACAATAGAGTTTTTCTACCTAAATAAATTAATAATACAATACATGAATTGATAATTATATCTTTAAAATTTTACTTAGATTGTCAGTTCTTTACTCTGCTTAAAATTCTCACACCCATAAACAAAATTAACCAATAACTAACAGGAAGAAAGTCCACATAGACCATGCAATAATATATGATATGCACCTTGGAATATTAGAAGACCAGCTTCATTAATTTGCTAATTCATTATTAAGCTAATTCATGATATTCTTTCATTTTCTGTGTGGATGTCAGCTAATAACATAGTAACTTTTATTTTCAATATAGTCAGTGAATTTATAGCCCATTACATATACTATTAACAGTACTATTTCCAAGTAAATTTGTAGCACATTACCTGTACAATAGGGCAGCATAACTCCCATTTTGATCTTCCATTTTCCCCCATTACCTGTACTATTCAGTAAATTAGTCGTAAATTTGTCGATGTCCTCCGCAGACCTATCTGCAAGTTCACCCCGCATACAGCCGCCATATTACTCTCCGCCTGTAGGATCAAAGCCGCTACGACAACTGATGTTCACAGAAATCCGCTGCTAGTAAATTTTGGCCCGGACCTGCATGTTTTGTGGCGGCCCAGACTCGGCCCGTAAGAGAAACGAGGCGGATCGAACCGGATCCGTGAATATATGGGGCGGGTTTGGATATTAGTTCGGACTCGCCCCGACCCGCATATAATATAACAAGAATTATTTTATATTTTATACATCTTAAGTATACTATAACAGAAACTTTTTTGCCCGCGTGTCGTCTCCAGATCGCTCTATTATAACGTGCAATTTTCTCATTTTTTTGAATTTTTAAATTATTTTTTTATGTTTTCTTTATTTACTAATCATTAACTACCTTATTTAATATTTTCTTTTTAAAATAATGTATTTTCTTACCGTCTCACATAAAGGTTTACATGAGACAAACAAAAAGTGATAATTTTTATTATGAAAAGTAATACTTAATTAATGAAAAGTTATAATGTTATTTCATGAACCATTTATAGTATAAATAAAAGTGATAACATTTTATAGCGAAATTGATTACTATTTTAAAAAGTGTAAAATGATCTCACGTGAGATGCTCTCACGCAGGACTACCAAAAAAATTTAGTTAAAAAATTAAATATAATAAATCTATTACAAATTTATAAATACACTACAACATAAATGACCTTATGTTACACCTCATAGTAACATTTTTATTATATATAACACATAATTGTAATATTATTCAAATTTTAATAATATATAATACTTGTTTAATATATACTCCCTCCGTCCCAAAGATATTGACACACATTTCTTTTTGGGTTGTCCCACAGAAATTGACATATTTCCTTTTTAAGGATATGAGACCCACACAAAAACTATTTATTTATTTACATGGGTCCACACAAACATCACACTCACCACTAATACAACTACACACTACACATTAAATATTATTTCTTTCACTTCACTTTACATTAATTTATTATACTTCTTAATCTCCGTGCCCAAAAAAAATGTGTCAATTTCTCCGGGACGGAGGGAGTAACATCTATATGTAACATTTTTATGAAAGTAACTCTTTTTAAATAACACTTTTGTAAATGTAACATTTTTTAGATTACACTTTTTTATATATAACATTTTAATAGTAACATTTTTCATATGTTACACTTTTTATGTAACATTATGGTATGTTTAATACTATCATAATATATTTTAAATACATAACATTTATATAAATAATAATGTAATATTTTAAATAGTTTAAATAATTAAATAAACTAAACATTATTAAGCACTATTAATAAATAATTTTTATATTATAGGAGTTGAAAAAAATATGTAGTCATATAAATAAAATATTTATTATGTAAAATATTTATTATATTATATAAAATATTAATAATGTATAAAAAATATTTATATTTATCTTTAAATAATTTTAATTCATATAAATTTATTATATAATAATAGATTTTTATTACATATAATTTGATTACTTTTAATTATTTAAATAAATATAATTTTGAATAAAATTATATCGTATAATATAAAATATTAATTAATTTTTTAAAATTAGTTAGTATAGTAACACTCTAGTTTAAATGTATTAATTGTTTTAAAATATATTTTAAAAAATTAAATAAAATTTTTTGAAATGTATAATAAAATAAAAACTCAAAATAAAAGTAAGATTGTAGTTTAGTCAAGGGGGGGTTCAAACCTTCGTAGTGTAGTTTTATTTTTCCTTATAAGTAGTGTTATATGAAAAGAATATCAAATGTAACATTCATAAAGTGTTAAATAAAGTTTTTTATCTATTATAATATTTTTTAAAAGTGTTATTAATGCTCTAAATAGTGTAGCTTTAGACAATAGACAGCACAAGCAAACATTGCACCATAAAAAATGTTATATATTATCTACAGTTACACATTTTTACTATTAAATAACACTTTTGACGTATTATATAAAGCAAATTATGTTGTAGTGATATTTAAAAATATATTATATATAAATTTAATTTAATTTATATTTCTTATTAATTATTTTTAGAAAACCAATTAATTGGAATAGAATTACTTAAAAAATACTTAACTTTTATCATAAATAAAAATATATTAAATAGTATACTATAAATTTAATCACATTAACCTGTATTTGAAAATAATAAAAATAAATTAAAATTACGTAACTCACATGAATTAATAAAATTAGTATATATTAACTTTTACATATTATTTAGCTATACATCATATTATCAAAAGTCAAAAAGGTGTACATTGTTATAAATTCTTTATATTGATAAAAGAAGTTGTATAGCTATAAAGAAAATCTCAATAATTAATGTTGAATTGTTATATGACACTGATTATTCAATTATAAAAAATAAGAATAATAATTAAATTATCCCCCGTATTACGCGAGTTTCATACTAGTATAATTATATTTTATATTAATATATATATATTTATAATTATTATAGTCTTATAGTTTATTTATTTAAAAATATGGATATTTTTTTTATGCGAGTAAATGTAAAATTAAAATTTACTATGTGGTAGATGATTATTTAAAAAAATACAATTGGGCGGGGCGGGGCGGACCCATCCCGTACGAATCTGAGTACGGGACACATAATATGGAACCCGTACGGGTCCGGAGCTAGTTTGGGGTTGGCCTCTTGAGAACGGATCGGGTCTGGATAGTTAACCCCCCGCCCCAGACCCAGCCCGTTGACAACCCTAATTTTTAGTAATATATATATATATGTATATATATATATATTCCCACATAATATGCGGATACATTATATTTTATAAGAATATTAATTAGATAATCCAATATTATGTATATTGTAATTTAATAATGAGGAAATACTTAAAATTTTTGAAGATATATTTTATTAATTGATTTATTTATTATTTTAAGGATTACTTTTTAATTCTAAATATAAAGATATACATTTGTAATATAATAATAATAATAATAATAATAATAATAATAGAAATATTATATTTGATATTAAAATAAAAATATTTATTCCTAACTAATCAAAAAGTATTATTAAAGCCGGTGTTTAATTTGAAGATATACATGAATAATAATAATAATAATAATAATAATAATAATAATAATAATAATAAGTTTGAAATATTTTTATTTGATTGGTTTAATTATCTATGCTAACCAATAAAAAAAATATATAATTAAAGTTGGTATTTAATTTATAGATATATATGAACAATATAATAAATAAATAAATAAATAAATAAAAATATGATAATTAACCACGTCGTGACATCTCATACTTTTAAAAAGTTAAGATTAAATGCATGTGATATTTGCAAGATGTACGATATAGATTAAAGTAATAGAAACATGCACAACATATGATCAATACTTTTTGGAAAGTTCTAAAAATATTTTTATTTCTTTATAATTCACGTCATTATTCTTTTTGGATAGACTCATGATAAATTGTATGATTGTGTATATGTTTATATATATTCACACACTCGCGACTTTATGTAAAAAGAATATATGATAAATACTTTTTCCGTCCCAGGCTAAGAGGACCATTTTTCCATTTTGGTCGTCCCACCCAAAAAGTCTCCTTTTCATTTTTACACACATGCGACCCACACACCCCCTCTAATATAATTAAAATATGGGACTCATACTCCCACTAATACAATAACCTAATATACATTAAATAATAATACTCCTTAATCTACGTGCAAAAAAGAAAATGGCCCTCTTAAGCCGGGACGGAGGGAGTATATTTTAGTGAAAATATTTGACATTAATAAAGAGAAAATTTGACGAGCTCACCAATGATGGCAAAAATACTTAATGTGGGTCTAATATTAACCACCTTACCTCTTGAATTATTATTCAAAATTTTAAATGAATCAATGTCCAGAAGACATAATCAATAATATAATTCTTTATAATCTCTAACAATGAGTATTTGTTGAAAGATAATTCATTTAATATATGACAATCCCTGAAGGATCGTTAACAAACTGTGATAATTCTCCATCAGACTCAATATGATTGACTGGATTTTGAAATTTAAAATTTCAAATCAGTTACAAATATTACTCTATTTTACAATACATAAAGTATTCAAAGTTTCTTTCTGCATTATTGATAGCAGAAAAATATAACTTACTATTAATAAAATACTATAGTCCAAAACTAGTGCCTGAAGCACGTGTTATGATTTTGATGATAAATAAAAGGTTATGGTCGAATCAATTAAAATTGATCTTATCGAGATGGTTGAGACATCCAAAATTACTCTAGCAGAGCATTGAGGTTAAAGATATGAATTAAATAAAATTCAAGCTCAAAACACAAATTTTATTCAACAATTAACAACTCTCCAGAAGTAGAATTGCTATAAATATGGATATAATTATCATTGGTCTCATATATGTTGTATACCAAAATATTTGGTTGATATCATTAGATACAAAATAATGAAAAAAGAAAATATATCAATGGTGAATCATATGATCATATGATTTGCCTGAAGCAAAGATTTTTTTTTAACTATAACTAATATGAGTAATAAGGTTTGAACCACTGGACTATGGTGCAAGATCTTTTGAAGTTTGAGCTCGTAGATTATGAAGATGATCAAGTATGATCTTAATTTATAAGATATCTAATTTTATTAAAATTAGAAGAGGTGTCTGAAGCACGTGATACATTAAAGTAATAATTTTTCTCCTTTCATGAAATTGTGTCACATGTAATAAAATGGTTGTATTTGTTAAATTATTTACATGTTACAATGTCTTTTAAGCTATTAGACCCAAAAATATATAAATTGTGGCATGAAAAATTGGGTTATTTGGGCAATATAGATGCGCCAGATTTTTATTTTTAATCATGGACTACGAAATGATATTATTCCCTCTTTATTTCACATGGATAAATATGTGAAACTTGCTTGAACGAAATTTTTTTATGACATTCATATACTAAAGTTGGAATTAAATCTTCTAATATGTTCAAGAGATTAAAAGAGAAATATTGGTCGAATTTTCTAATTGTTATGACCAAAGTTAAATTTTATTGATGTATCCACAAATTGGACTTAGAATAAGTCCTTATACAATCATTTCACTGAAATTATGAGAGCTCAAAATTTGACTACTGAATTGAAGTCGATTGAAATAATCTTGAAATGCATACATTATATAAGTGGAACATCATATTTTTTATGTTCACACTCAGTGAATAATTTATTATAAAATTCCAACAATTACTTTGTTTATTGGGGAATATAAAATTATTTAATTCAAATCTGGTTTCTGCATATCATTATCAAATAATACCCCCTTATAACTAGTGCTTAATTAAGGCAGAAGCCTTCACATTTTCCATCTGCAACTATATATTAAAGTGTGCAGTTTACATTTTGTAAAATATCACCACAACAGCGTACCTTAATGGGCATTTAATGATAAATCCGTCTATTCTTAAATACATAATAAAGCCCAAATAGGGGATCAATAGATATTTAAGTACGCTAACTTTAAATGAAGACTATTTCACGGCATTAGGGGGAGATAAAAGTCCAATATTAAAAAATGCTGAGAATCATAATATAAAAGCATCTTCATTATCTTGCACTAGACAAATTGAACCAAAAGTTCAGTAGATAATTAATTTACTTAGAAAATAAACTGTCACATTATCATAAAAAGTGACTAAGTCCCAAATACTTATTATTGATTCACCAGTAGAAGTGGAGTTCCCCAGCAACATCATTTTACTAATAATTTCAATGCCAGAAGCGTGAAAGGTTTAATAAATGTGAAAAATCAAATGTTCACGAAAAATAAAATTCATAAATAGTCACTTCCAAAATAAGTTAGAGAGTTTGTTTGAAAGAAAGATCACTCTCAAATAAATTTGTCCAGAAGATAAATGCCCAATGTATTGTACGTGCACCAAATAATCAAAATACTGGGCATGCAAAATAGTTAGATCCAAATGTTTGGAAATGACGAGGATCTAGTTAAATAAATATAGAGTTATTATAATCATTGGAAGAAATACATTTATTGTACCATCGAAGTTGTCGACAACACATTTATCTATTTAATTGTTCTTATTGTCTTAAAAATCTGGATTCAGTGTCTATGAGAAATGACAAAGTGCCAGAAGCACACAGAATGTGTAAGACAAAAAGGGACAATTGAAATAGAACTTCACTCGCTAAGAATATATCCTTAAATACTAGAAATGTTATATCAATGAATATAAATATTTGTCCCAGAAGGACGTGCAAAGAGTGAAGTGGTGAAAACAAAGTGAGATTAAAGTAATAGAGTTTTTGCAGAGACTCGAAATTAATTGATGATGAACATCCTCCCATTATAAAGTTACTATATAATATTTCGCTACTTAATTATATGACAGTTACAATAAAATTAGATATGCAGTTAATACAAGTCACTAGACGGTAAACAATATTGGAATTCCTGATAAATATAAACTCGTGGTAGATATATGAAAATCTCCGATGGATATACGAACCTAAAACAAACTGTGTAAATGTACTACATTTTAATTGGATGGTTCCTCTTGAAGAAGGAACATTACTTATATTTATATATGTGGTTTAAGATTGGAACACATAAGAAATTTGTAAAAGTTTACTCATGCCAAATGACGGATTTTTCAAATTGAAAGATTTTGACTAGCCAAAAAATCATCTCAACCTGTAGATTGAGAATTATTCAAAAGAAATATTGAATTATAAACATCAGTTAATTTACCTGATGATGGTTTTATATATAATTTTTATCAATCTCATTCAATTTTGTAAGTCAATTATTGTTTATTCCCCTGAAGAGGAAAATAAACGTTTGTATACTTGAAGCATATAATGAGGATATTTTGGACCAGAAGTCTCACTTTTAGAACTTTTTAAAGTCTTCATAGTTGTATTAAGCCTGATATGCATTTATATTGAACATGCTAGCAAGATTTTTATGATTCTCTGACAATGAGACATTTAATTAAAATTAAATATATCCTCATATATCACTTTGATACAAAATATGTATTGGTTTAATTATAAGAAACCAATGAGATATTGACATGCATATTAGTCGAATATTAATTATGATTCGATCCCCATGTTATATTAAAATTCAAACTGGTGCATTGTTATGATGGATGATATAAAATATTTGTAGCCTAGGTGGCATCATGATTTGTATATACTCCATTGTAATCTTTTATGAGATAATAAATTATGTGTTGTATAAAATATGAGTAATTTATACATGGAGAAAGACAATAAATTTATTTCACTCATATGAACTCCTGAAGAGCGATGAAATATTACACAAAGAGTTTACTCATGTAACAATCCTGATGATTTATTTATATTACTTACCCCCAACTTGTATTTTTGAAAGTTTTAGTCGAAGTATTATATTATGTAAACCTATAAAGACTGTTGTCTTTAGGGAGAATGATGAGTTCAAATAAATTCACAAATTTTAGATCCTGAAGATCAGTAGTTATGTTTCAAAATAACATTGTTTTCAGGGGAAGTAGTAATTTCAAACAATCTAGAAGATTAGGTCCTGAAGACCAATGGTTGTACTCTTTTTTCCTTAACTAAAATTTTTCCACTGGGTTTTTTTAGATTTAAGGTTTTTAATGAGGCAACTGATGCTAACACGTCAAAATCATAAGGTCTGTACTTTTTTTTCCTTAACTAAGTTTTTTTCCCACGAGATTTTCTTAGTTGAAGGTTTTTAATGCGATGACTTCTAAACAATCCTGAAGAATGAGTCTTGAAGACCAATGTTGCACTCTTTTTTTTCCTTAACTAAATTTTCCCACGAGGTTTTCTAAGTTACAAGATTTTTAATGAGGCAGATTAAATTATTGTTTCAGGAGGAGCGACAATTTCTAAACAATCTTGAAGATTAAATCCTGAAAATAAATGCTGCACTTTTTTTCCTAAACTAAGTTTTTCCCCTAAGGTTTTCTTAGTTAAAAGGTTTTTAATGAGCAGACTAAATTATCATGTTGAAGAAGAACGATAACTTTTAACAATCCTGAAGATTGAGTCCTAAAGATCAAGCTATACTCTTTTTTCCTTAACTAAGTTTTTTCTATTGGATTTTCTTAGTTAAAGGGTTTTAACAAGATAGTTATTATAACATATGGAAATCATAAAATATGTACTCTTTTCCTCGACTAGTTTTTCCCACAGGGTTTTCTAGCGAGATTTTTAATGAGGCATGAATACGATGGCGTAATGTCCAAGGGGTAGTTTATAATATTATCCATTTAATATATTGGCCATTACTTAGTTAACTGCCCACTCTCCTAATATATAGGGAGTGGGGTCTTAGATGATGTATAGAAGAACGATTTACGCATTAATGAAACTGGCTCTCTCCCCGGCTATTGGGTTCTTCGATTTTCTTTCGTTTACTGCTTTATGCTTTCTTTATTTTTCAATAGAATTAACATCTTTTCATTCGCATTACACAATCAATTTCTAAGGAGTGTTTGGTTGGAAGGTGTGGAAGGGATGAAATTAATAAAGTTGTTTGGTAACGAGGAATGAATATGGAAATAGTGATTTACATTCGTTGGAATCAATCAAAGTAGCCAAAAATAGGATGAATCAAAGTCATTCCTAAAGTAATGCCCATTCTCACACCCACATTTTAACCCAATACCCTCTTAATTCTTATTGATTCCCATTTGGCATTGCAATGCACACCAGTCACCAAATGTAGCATGTGTTAAACCTGCGATAAAAGCGCGTTTCTGTCCTCTTGAAACGCTACTCATCTGCTGAAAGTAAACTCGTGCTTATCTACCACCACTCCTTTAAAAATCCCTCTCCATCTTGATAAGCGGAAACAATCCACAATGGACGCCATCGTCGTCAAATTTCAGCCACCGCCACACACGGCGGCGTATTCTCCCAAGCTGAACCGGCATCAATCGCACACAATAATGCCCTATGATTTAGTGGCGGAAAAATCCACCGTTGTACCTCCCATTTCATGCGAATTTCACCACCAGGTGAGTCATCCGTTGATCGATTTCCCTAAATTTAAGGCCGTTCCTTCTGTAGCCTTTTTATGCATTGCCGGTGGCGGTGCATAGATACAATTGTTGAGTTTTTGCATACATTCCTAAACATCAGCTATCTTATGTTGGGAATACTACCTTGAGGGCTATGGCTAAAATCTATATTCTACCAAATTTATTAGTTTAACTTGAAAGTTGAAACTATGACTATGGTAGTTCACCTCATTCTTGTTGGAATTCAATTGGTATACATGTACACAGAACCAAATAAGATCACAGAATGATTCATTTGATAGAAGAAAGAAATAATTCTGGTATGACCCTGTTGTGCATGTCTGTTGATATTTTACTTAGAAGATCACCTTTGATAGAAATAGAATGGCATTCATGGTCAGATATTGTTGGTAAGTAATGGCACTGAGAGATGTAAAAAGAAGAAGATACAACTATTTTTGTGAGCTTTCAAAATCCACTGTAGTTGGAGTTCTCAATATCATGACGAACTCATGAATGTTGAGCTCTTTCTTTACCTTTTCCAGTTCCCCATGTTAATGAAAAGTGTTGAGTTGATTTCGTTTTACCAGTCATATCATTAGGCATTCCATGGTTTCTCACTATACACGTAATATATAACCAGAGTAAAGATTTTGCAGTTCCAAGGAGGAAAGTAATGGCATTGATCCTATCAGGTTTCGTCTTTTCGAATGGTGGCGTGCACGACAGCGCATTTGCACAATCTGTTGGGTTCAGGGAATATATAGATAGCTTTGATGGTTACTCTTTTAAGTACCCTCCGAATTGGATTCAAGTTCGTGGTGCTGGTGCTGATGTATTCTTCAGGGATCCTTTTGTTCTTGATGAGAATATCTCAGTGGACATATCTTCCCCGTCGTCTTCAAGGTACAAGAGCGTGGAAGATTTAGGTTCACCAGAGGAAGCCGGGAAAAAAGTACTGAGACAGTACTTAACGGAGTTTATGTCAACAAGACTTGGTGTTATGCGTGAATCAAGCATTCTTTCAACCTCATCAAAAGTAGCTGATGATGGAAAACTATACTATGAAGTTGAGGTGAGAATGAGATCTCGTGCTGCTTAATCTTTCTTTTCATCAGATTTAAATTTATAAGGATTTTGAGTATGGTATTATCTTCTCACTGTTTTGGTTTACTAATCTTCTTCAGGTGAACATAAAGTCGTATGCCAGCAACAACGAATTGGCCGTGATGCCTCAAGACCGGGTGGTGAGCTTGGAATGGGATCGACGCTACCTTTCAGTTCTTGGAGTCGAGAACAATCAGCTATACAAATTGAGATTGCAGACGCCAGAAAAATCATTCGTAGATGAAGAAAAAGATCTACGTGAGGTCATGGATTCTTTTAGGGTAAAAAAGGTGGCCGTTTGAGAGTGAGCTTTTAAGAGCTATCTATTTACTTCCAATTCTATTTTCATGTTCTTGATTGAGAGCCTGTATTCAATGCTCCCATTCTTAATACTTCTGATGGTCTCACGTAAGACATGAATCAAAATCCATCAATTAATTCCAATGAAAATTTTGTGCAGATCAATTTAACCTTCTTGCAATTCATTTGACATTTTACATGAGAATTTGTCAGTTTATTTGTTGCGAATTGCTAAAACACAACATATATGTAAAGGAAAAGAAGGGGGGGCTTTACTTAGAATTTTGAGGGTTCTTGAACTCTGGATTATAAATCCAATTATGTTTGAAAATTCAATGAAAAGAGTGTGAGCTTGTTTTGAAATTTTTAGAGAGTTGGATTTAATTTTATAAGTAGCAGTAAAAATGTCATTTTTTTTTGAAGAAAATGTCACCTACTATAATTTTTTTTTTGGAAAATGCCATTTTTTTTAAAAAAAACTAGTAATTCCCGTCCGTCCGTTGCACGGAAAGCATTTTATTATAAGATTATTATTAATTGCTCCTTCAGTCCCATTTCAATGTTTACATATTTCTATCTTGGGCGTCCCATTTCAATGTTTACGTTTCCTTTTTTGGAATATGGGATCCACCTAAAATAATTAATATATCAACATGGTCCCCACATCCAACACTAATACACATATCCACTTTACATTAAATATTATGTCTTTACATCCACTATTTATTAAAATACTATACTCCTTAATCAACGTACAAAAAACAAACGTAAACATTGAAATGGGACGGAGGGAGTGTATATTTTTGTTTTTATATTTTTATCTTGAGAGATATATTTGTACTTATTTTGTCCGTATTTTGTGTGGTTTGAATTTTGTTGTTGCATTTTCTTTTTTTATGTTTATAAGTATCCCGTTTGTGTTTTGCACAAATATTATTATATTATATGATTAATTGTGTGCTATTATTGATATTCTTTCTTTTACTCCTCATATCCTTCTGTCAAAAAATTATTTTCTTTATCCAGATTAATTAAGGAGTCTCCTCTTCGTCTGTCGTATGGATTTCATTTTTTTTATTTTGGACGTCGTATCCTAATGGTTTCATTTCCATTTTTTATATATATAGTATCCACATAAAATAATTAAAATATCTCCATAGGACCCACCTATTATACTAATCCAACTACCCAATATACATTTAAGTATTATGTTCCTTAATCCTCGTGCAAGAAGCAAACATAATCATTAGGATGGGACAGAGGCAACATCCACCTTGATCTATAATATTCATCCTTAAAGAACATTGAAAGGCAAAAACTTATCAATGTTTAGTTCAAAGATACAACAATGCATGAATACGATCTTCGAAAAATAAAAAATGTCACCATAATTATATTCTCCAAACACAAATCATTGAGTAAAACAATGGCCTAATAAGATTTAGTAATAAATTATTAGAGAGGAGGAATTGAACCATTAAATTTATTTGTCCAAAATAAAAAAATTTATAAATTCTGAATGCATAGGAAAATATTAGCTCCATACGAACTTAAGTAAAAGACATACCTAATCCTGCATCAAGAAAATGGGTATCATACAAATGAATGATAAATTCATTAATGTGTTTCACCTTCCGGAGCTCGGCAGATGTTATTTTAAATTGGTTGCAATTAATATAAAAAACACATATAATAGGTAAGTATTATCTATAAATAATTTCATTGATTGATTTGATTTGAAATTTAAGATACTATTAACTTTGTATAATTAATTATATTAAAATTATTTTATTTTAATAGAGATTTATCTAATAAAAAAATAGATATAATTTCTCTATAAAATTCAATTATTATTTTGTTTAAAATAAAGATATATTTTATTATAATATATTTTTCTAATTAAATAACATATGAATAAAATAAAATATTATTTAATATAATAAATTATAAATATTAAAATAATATTCATAGAGACGATATTGAATGAAAAATATTTTCAAAATAAGTAAAATTAAAAAGGAGAGGAAAAATGATGGTAGAAATTAGTTAAATAAATTGATTGGCAAGATATGTTCTTAAATTTAAAAAAATGATGGTGAAGATGTGTTTTTTAAAGTATAGATGGTCTAGATTAAAATTGAAAAGTTTCCAAAGTAAAATTGAAAAAAATATTTTCCATATTTATCAAATTTATTTATAGTATGAAATAAAAAATTTAAAATTCAAATAATAATCTATATTAATTGAACGGTTAAGATAAAAATTAAATTGGACAGTTAAGATTAAAATTGAATTATCTCTAAATAAAATAAAATAAAAAAAATTAAAAACAAAATGAAAATTCAGGTTTGCTTTTTAATATACTCCCTCCGTTCCGCCCATATTGCACCATTTACTGTAGCTTTTGTGAGA
Organism: Pogostemon cablin; assembly: GCA_023678885.1. NCBI lineage: Eukaryota > Viridiplantae > Streptophyta > Magnoliopsida > Lamiales > Lamiaceae > Pogostemon > Pogostemon cablin. The sequence continues at coordinate 8,686,147 of CM042999.1, read as the reverse complement.
GCTTTATGCAGTCAAACGGTGCAGTTTGACCGGGACGGAAGGAGTATGTATAGAAGATTTGGACATAATTAACACTAGTCTGCTATCATTTCTACCACTACGCTTGCAATCCTACACGCAACTACATGTACATGTGCGATCATTCACATGTTTTATTTACTAACATAGGACCATTGTATGTGAATATATGTGCGATTATGTATTAATTATATAATGAAGAGGTGCAAATAATTAAAAAAGTGGCATTTTAAAAAAAAAATTGTTAGGTGGCATTTTTCCAAGATAGTTATTAAAATGACATTTTTCACCATTTCTATAAGGGTGTGTTTGGATGTAAAATCTTCCCTCAAATTTTTTCTTCATGTTTGGTGCAACTTAAAATCAATATATTCATAAATACAAAATTTTAAATTAATGGATTTCAAATTATGAATTTGATTTTGAATATTTTTTAGTTGTTTTGGATAGATTTTCAAATTCTTACTAAAACCGTGATATTTGAAATCCTTTCGCTGTATAATTGATATATTAATATATTCTAATGTATCCATTTGCTTTTTGTAAGTGGATTAAAGAATATTATTATTATTATGTGTAAAGAGGGTAATTGTATTAGAGGGAAATAGTAGGCCATATTGTGTACTTTTTTATTAAATAGGAGAAATAGATACTTTTATAATGGACGCCAAAAATAGTAAAATGAATACTTTAGAAGCGGACGATTAGAGTATTAATTAAAATTAACAAATTAATTAAAAAATATATTAATATATATTTTTTTAAATTTAAATCCCGTACCATCCAGCACACCTATACCAATCCACCCCACCTATCACCCCGAAAAAAAAAATGTATTTCTTATAAAATTTTAGATTTTAGCATTTAAATAATAAAAAATTACTATTAAGCCCTACACCCTTAACCCTACCCATCCACCCACTCCCACTAAAAAAAAATTATAAAATTTTAAATTTTAATATTTAAATAATAAAATTTTTACCACCCAACTTACTCGCTCATTCTCCGTCCACCCCACCCCACCCCACCCCAATCCAAAACTAAATTTAATTAAAATTTAGAATTTAATATTTAATATAATAAAATTTTATTACTTTTAATTTTTTATTTATCATATACTATAAATTTCTATTTTAAAAATTAAAAAATAATTATTAAATTATGTATTTGAAAATTCTTTTATAAATCTATAATTCATCGTACAAAATTCAAATGAATTGATTTAAATTTTAAGAAATTTAAAATTTACTCAATTTCAAATCCAGACTCAATTTAAACCCAACCTAATTTTATATCAAATGATAGATTAGATAAGTATTTGATGTATAGTCAAATGTATTAAGATTTTAAAATTCAGATTTCAAAGAATTAAATCAGAATTTTTAATAGGATTTTTATATCCAAAAGTTGAATTTTAAGAACTCACAACGAACTTGGCCTATGAATTTATGTTCATTTTATGAATTTTAATGTCTTAAAAGTTTATTTTTCAAATTGATTACACATTGATCCAAATATATTCGTATATTAGTAGTAGATTTCTACGCTTTAAGAAATATTGAAGTGGTAAAAATCAAGACGTAAGATGATTGGAAGACAAACTATGAAATCAATGAATGAGAGCTGCAAATAATCACAATTTTTCAACATTTATGACTAATTTCTAGATTAACTTCTTCTCATGGGGAAGAACCAGAACCAAGATCAAACAATTATGTGATCTATAGAACACCAAAAACCATGCATCTTTAGCCAGAAAATTAGGATACTTGTAATTAATTCACTCTTGGACAATATTATGATCTCACTTGAAATTCACCACCTCTGGTAAGAGCTCGGAAACCTTTATATGGCCGCGACGGTAGATTGCTTAGATCCAATTTATCTATTTTTATGCCAGAGAGAGCAACACCCATGATCCGGAAACTCACTTGAAAAGTTGGGAACACACGAAGCCGTTCTACACCTGCCTCCAGTAACAAGCTACCAGACATTGAAGGAGATTTATCTTTTGGAATTCGTCCTATCGACCACATGCAGGTCTGCATAGACAGTTAATGCATCACTGTGAGTCAAGAAAGTAAGTGCATCTAGCAATCATGGATTTTCAGTGTTCAGAAAGACCCAGACAAGGTGTTCCTTTCTTTTACAAAATCAACACTACCAAGCCCGGGCCTCGTCTACCACCCAACTCATGCCTAGCACCTTTCAGAACATTGTCTATTATTAGGCACTTCACACACCACACATGCATATTTCAAATTCATCAATGCAACAAATATTCACTCCCTTCAATCTTTTGAGAAAGATCCCTATATAATACTTGTGCAAAACTTTATAGAGCACACATGTTTATCAATCTTATACTAACAGGATTCAGTACCTAGTTAGCAAGAACATTTACTGCTCCACAATTTGATGATAGATCAGAGGATGAAACACATGGAGGCAACTGGAATTGAACTGCTATGGAGTCTATTGGCTTCCCAGGATTGTTTTTTATTCCAACTAACACACTAATACGACATGTCCCCGAATCTGAGGTTAATTGTGGCTTCACATATATTGGAGTATTCTTCAACTTCTTTACCCTGAAAGATAAGGATAGATTATTGAAGCTGTGTAGAGATTGTATCTGACATGAAAATAAAGTTTGAAAATTGATGACCAGAATGCATCTAGTGAAACATTGCAAACCTGTAACTCATGAGCTTGAATTCTCCATCAGGAGGAACAAAGGACAGAATTTGGTTTGATTCCCATGGTCGTAGTCTAACACATGGGTGAAATCTCACGTCATTTATGACCGAAGGGTTAGCAAAAGACAGAGAAAGATCCGGGAGACCAGATAAATGACAATTAACTTGAACTTCACCATATATCTCACATTTGACCAGATTCCCATCTCTGAAAAGTAGAAAAATCAAAAGGGATTCAGAACATGAACCATAAACAGATAAAGATGCATGAATTCTTCATCAAGTTTGCATGTCAAAACACCTTCTGCAAAGAATTATTATTTCGAAAGATAACTCCTAAATATGTACCCATAACGGCTACCAATGCCAAGTCCATGCAGCATAGAAGCTTTTATTTATTTAAATAATAATAAGTCCATCAGGGCTTTCATAATCACCTATTTACACCATTTCCTTTTGATAACCTTAAAAAGTGAAACGACTTAAAATGAAATGCAGAATTACAATTAGATTTATGTGCAAGTCATTGAAGTTAGTAGACTATACTTGAAATAGGTTTCGAAGCACAAATCAGATAGTGATTGGATTGGTGCTCTTTATTAGAGATGATAAAATTACAGATATGCCATGCTGATTTTTAGTTTTGAACAATACACAAGGTCGCTTTCTAACAAGAAATTCTATCCATTAAGGGGTCAGATGAAAACAAAAAAGAACTAATTAACACTAACACAGATTTAGAGATTGCATAGTTTTAAGATATTGAATTCCAGTAACTAATGAAAGAATGAGAAATATGTAGAGAGTTTCTGAAAGGGAAATCCACTAACCTGTTTACAATGGCATCCATTTCTTCCACAAGATCAACATAAACTTCATTGCTGGCATGCTTAAGGTCTGTTTTTCTCCAAGGAACACAAGATGATGCTGCCCCTGGAAGCGTAGTGCTCATGTTGGATGTGTTGCCAGTAACAACACTCAAAACTTTACTAACAATGTTGGGAGGAGATATCATTTCTCTCAATATATTAGGTTCTGTCGTAAGAGGGAAGCCATTGTCTATCATCTCATCTAGCAGCTGCATGGTCAAATTTTTAGGAGTTGAGAATTTAGAAGAATGTCAAATGATTATATACAAAAAAATAGTCAAGGCAAGACTAAACGCCAGTGCATAATTCAAAACAATTAAATAACCAACATCTTCAGATAAATGCCATCTTTATGTAGTCCCTTCAATCAATTAACTTGCCAGAGTGAAATGATGAAACTGTTTATGAAAATTATTATGATCGACCATGCTATGACTTTATGCAAGAAAAGCTTCTACAGAATAGACCACAACAGTGATTAACTACAGATTTGTTGAACCCAAAATATTATAGAATAATGCATTTGAAATATGTCATTAGTTCTTTATCCCATTTGTGATCTAGTATGAAAAAGACTAGCCTTTAACGCATATCATATGAACATAAAAAACAATGCCTTGGCTGCTAAATAAACTTTAAAGCTGCATTGTTATGTGTTCCATAATCTATAAGTAAACAAAATCATATACCTTCTCGGCAATGGAGATTAGACATGGCTTAGCTTTCCAAACAAAAATATATGATAATGCTTAAACACAGTTAATTAAGTGCGAGAATTTCTCTCCGTGTATACAGTGTCAAAAGCAGTGACATGAAATGATCCATCATCACTACCATAAAAAGATTAACAGAATAGATTATCAAAGTAGTCAAAATTCATAATTTTATTAATTAGAACCAGAAAATATTATTAAAAATTAAGAATGAGCCATTCCTTCAATAAAATGAATCTACAGGCACACTGCCAATCTCTAACCAATTCAGATAAAATAAAAATTAAATTCCTCATGACTCGACACCCTACACAAAAACCAAAACTCAAACATAAAACTGGTCCATATTACAATCATGAACAACATTAAGGTCCATGGTAAAGTACCCTTTCATATAAAAGTGAATATTGCAAATAATCAAATATAACAAGCATAAATGCGTATTCTGAAAGTAAGGAATAAAATAAAAATGTCAAGTTTAACATAAACACCTAACTCCATTTATCAAATATAACAGATGAGTAGGGATACCTCGTATACAATAACAAAATTATCCTTAATCAGATCTTCATTTAACCCATCCAAATAATTTGAAAGTACATCAGCTACCCTGCAAAGAAACTAAAGATCAAAACTGTCAAGTGTTTAACAAGTCTTTCTGCTCAATTGAATGTTAAATCAGCCTAATGATATGTCTATCTAGAATGATGCAGCCACATTGAAGCACAGAGAAATGCACAAGAATTATAAGCATTGTACTAAAGCAGCCTCGTATTTTATTGTCATGTCATGCACATACTTAATTTATGCGGCCATATAAGCAACAACAATCCACTTACATATAAGATAATATCACAATTTCACACCATAGATCTTTGAAAACAAGCCAGCACCCTTTGCATACCATCTTTCTATTTCATCCAAGATGACCAAACCAATTCTACAGCATCTACATATATAATGTTTATTCAGTCTGATGTAAAATTTCAGATTGCATATTATCTATAGAGTTCAATGATTAGCATCTAGCTGTGCCCCAAATCTACCACATTGTAACTTACTGTCTGCACCAAATGATTCTACCAGTGCTGACAGAGGATGACTACACCAAGTACCCCTCAAGTAAAAAGAAAAAAAAACTCCAACTTATGTTTTCTTTTTTCAAGCTTAGCTCGATTCGTTTAGAATGATGAATTCGGAGAGGAACTCTTTATACAACAATTGTATGAACAGTGAATACTTTGTGCAAAAACACAATCATCAATAAATTAACATGGAAGTTGAAGAAAGACACTTTTTTTTTAATGTTAAAATTATATCAACTGAAGTACCTAAGGACTTGTAGAAATATTCCTTTAGCTTGAGGCAATCATGTATTTTAGCACAGAAGCGTGATAGCAACTTTTTTCAGGGGTAGCATCTTTGTCTCACTGAATAATAATAAAGTAAACATTACCTCAGTAGGTTGCCAAATTCACCAATATTATTATTTCATGTCCAATTACAATGTTTTCACAGCAGAACAACTTAGTAAAGGAATGAACAGTATCTTTTGTAATTGCTCGCCTTGAAGGGCGGATAATCCCAATATTCCAGAACAGACAATTCTTTTTATATTTCAAATTAATGAAATTAACATTTGCAGGGGAAGAAAAGCACAGATAACTTATGACCAATTTCAAATCTGCAACTCAGTATATTGAAACTAATCAGATATTGACAGTTATTAATACATTTACATTCATCTTCTGATTTTAAAAATGTTTGTCCCAATATAAGTAGCGATCTATGTATCATGGCCATAAAGAGGCGTTCATTAATTTAAAACTCTTTATCTGAAAAAGATGAATTGTATGAAAAACTACAACTCAAGGTACCCACCTCAATTGCCATCAAAGGTGGCATCTCAACCTGGCTGCATGCCAAAAATGTGATTCCCTCGCGAACTACTTGAAATAAGTAGTGGGTTGGTGAAGCAATTACAGGTACTGGCTATAACATCATAAGAAAACTAAAATTTAAACAAAAGGGCATATACTAGGTTGGTCCATGAGAATGGATATCATCAGAACCCCAATGCATTAAGATTATTATAGCTAGATTACCTTTAAAGAATCGCCTTGAGTTAGCATTTGATCCCAGAACCATTCACATATTAAACGATCAACCCCGTGACCAGTGAGCTGTTTTTCCAGCATCACCTCCCTGAAATGTTCAAGTCACATTCAAATCATTGGCTAACTTCTTCTCACAGTAATTTAATTCCCATTAATTAGTAATCTTTTTGTCACATAAAACCCTTCACATTTTCTTCATTTGTTTAAGAAATCCCTTCACTGCCCAAAAAAAAGAAAATAACGCCTCAAGCTAATAACCTCAAATTACATTTTAATTTCGAAATTATCACTCTCATCTAACACACATACATAATACACTCTGTATTTTATTTATACTAAAAAAACTAAATTACCCCAAAAGTCAAATAAGTTGGTCAACAAAGTAGCATTTCCTAAACAACATGAAAGGTGTTGTGGGACGGATAGAGTCTCATATTTTTTCCCAAATCCTTCTATTAGTAAGCATCCATTTTAGAAAGAAGATTATGTAGAAGAAGATTATGCAAGTATCCTTTCCGTCAACATAACATCTGGAACCATAAGCTTTCTACATTCTGTTCTAAACTCCATTACTGAAGATATGCAAACTCAGCTGCAACTTAAGGAGCTACCCAAAATTTCTCGTTTTTCAATCTCATCAATAATATATTGAGACAAAAAACATTGAACAAACTTGAGAGGTTAATCTCATGTCACTAACTCGAATTCTGGCAAAACAAATTGTTCCACAAGTTTGATAACTGAAATAAATAAATAAAAAAAAAGCCGCTAAATCAGAAGATAGCTAGTTTATATTTCTACACTGGTAGTGACAATTTCCAGAAGCATTAAACACAGAGGGAAAAAAAAAAGATTATACTGAAAACATACCCAGAATCTGATAGAAGAAATATGCACTGCAACATGATTCCACTGGCTGGAATTTTCTCGGAACCTTTTGGATTGTGAACTGTTCTTAGTTGCTCAGATTTTGATATAATCCTCCGAAAATAATTAAGAACCGATTTGACACGATCGCATTCGTATCTTTCATTATAACTAGTGGAGCAAACCTCAATTCTTGAGGTGTTAACCCGGACCTAGTAGCAGATTCAAATTTTACATAATATTAGCAAGTGTGTTCTATATTCTTATATTTTACATTACATGAACATTTATATACATGAGTAGTGGCAGACTTAAATTTTAAGTAGATATTAAAAGGGGCAAAACCAAGTTACTCAATCCCTCACATACTATCATTTAATTTGATTTCAAGGTCTAGGGAAGGGTGACCTGCTTACATTATATATAGGAAAAAATAGTTTTAATTGCATAAGGTTCAGGTACCGGCTCAGATTCAGCTGCGAAGTTAAGATTATGGTCATTTAGATCCCGTTTACCGGTCCCAAAAAAAAAGTGATGGAGAACCAAAAGAAGGATATCATGAAGAACAATCCACCTCTGATCCGCTGTAGCCTGCAGGTATTGCACACTACTGCTTCCCATAGTCTTAATTCTGACAACTAAAATTAATAATGTCTTCTCTAGTCTCTAATATCCCAAAAGTGGCAAACACTGCATACCATTACGGTAAGTAGAAAGACATTTTGAATCTCTTCGACACCATACTCTACATAACAAAATACAATTAATCAATTGATATGTGACATAACGCTATATAAATTTTTTACAATTATAAAAAACATAACACAAACAATGCAAGAAACTCAAAAAATATTCCTTTCATACATCGTTTAGTTAAAGATCTTTTAGTTGATTTAGTTCATCAGATATAAATTATTCTAAAATCACCACAATGTATACAACACAACTACTCTAACAACAGGATAAAACATTTCCAGGGAGGGGCCAGGAGGAAACATTCAATATTCCTAATCCACTAAAGTTGATCACCTCAGTTGAAAATGGGAACTCCTACATCCTACATCACATCCCAAGAGGTCATGGAACTTAATCCTTCCAACATTAAAAATATTACTTGATGATGTCTAAATCAAGAGATGTAATATGCTGTTTGCATGTGTTATGGAGCAGCCGGTCCAGGAGTTGCCGAGCCACAAGGGAGAGGAGGAGGCTGGCGGGCCCAAACCGTTATTGGTTTATCGTCGTAGGCCTCGGGCTTGATTTATTATTATTAGCTATTTCATTCCTGTTGCTTTATATTAGTTATGGGCCTATTGTGGGCTTAGGGTCTCTTGTTATTTAAGTTGTGGATGTATCATTGTTTTGATTATCTATTCACAATTGAAGAAATAGACGGGAGCCTCTTTGGCTATTTGGCAGACGCGTTTGCGTTCGATTTTCTGAGTGCTAACAATTGATCTGACCTGCCGGATTGCTCATCCGAGATGACGATCACACACAGCGAACAACGGATCGAGAATTTGGAACAAGGAAAGGAGCTGATCAAAGAGACGGTAGGGAAGATGGCTGATGAACAGGCAAGCTTCGCCCAACAACTGGAGAGTATCGCCAAGTCGTTTCCGGGCTGACCGCGTCGGTGGCGGCGCTGTCGGCGGCAGCCTCCCGTTCGGCAGCGGCAAACGCGGCAGCGGGGTCGACATCGAGAACGCGGGCGGTTGAGGTGGTAGCCGCCGCCGCTGTGGAGCCAGGGGCGACGCTCGTGGTGGCGACGGACAAGCCACAGTTCCCTCCTTCGCTGCCACCCTTCAATGGCGTGGACCCTATCGACTGGTTAGCACGAGCCAACCAACAGTTTGTTCTGCATCAAACACCGGAGGAGATGAAGCTTCTGACTGCAGTGGTGGCTATGGAGGAGTCAGCCTTGTATTGGTTTACGTGGCTTCAAGCCCGGAAGCCTAACGTCGTGGGATGAGTTTGTTAAAGCCCTTACGAGCCATTTTGACGCACGCTTCATGGGAAGCCCATTCGAACAACTCTTCTCAATCAAACGAATTGATTCCGTGGGGGAGTACGTGACGGTGTTTGTTCAACTGGCAAGCCAAGTCCCAGGGCTCAGCGATGAGCATTACCTGGGATATTTCATGACAGGCTTGGCGGAGGATGTTAGGAGCTCTCTTCGTCTCCTTCGGTCGTCAGATTTAGAAAAGGCAATGGATCTTGCCAGAGACGTGGAGTATAATTTGGCCGTCACGAGGGGCAGATTCCCAAAATTGGGGGTGGCCGGCTGGTACGGACGCCCTTCACCCCAGGGCCGGTTCTCGGCTGGCGGCGGATTCAACTCGTCGGCAAGGGTCAGCGGGACCGCGGGACTATCTCCAGGGGCGTCATCAACCAGCTCTTTGGCACCTCGGGGGGTTACCCGTGTTTCTCCAGGAAGGTCTTTTTCAAACGGCCAATCCTTCTCGGCCGGCTGGTACGGGCGCCCTTCACCCCAGGGCCGTCAGTTTCGCGCGCTTGTCTCCAGAGGAGATGTCGGAGCTTTGTGCAAAGGGGTTGTATTTCCGTTCTAAGAAGACTTACAAACCCGGACACCGGTGTTCGATGAGGCAGCTGAATATTTTGGTGGCGGAGGAGGACGAGCCCATGGACCTACAGTGCTTTCAATTTCATGAAAACCTCGTGGCAACCGTGGAATTCGAGGGGCAGCCGTCTAGTCGAAAAAGGTGAAAGAGGAGGCAGTGCTTCCGATTTATTCCATGGCAGGATTTACGGGGCCTCGTACCATGCGCATGAAGGGGGTTCTGCAAGGGTCCAGCCATTTCGGTGTACAGTTGGGTGATGGGTGGCGCCAGGAGTCGGAAGGGTACTGCTGAGTATTAAAAATTTCGGTTGCTGACATCGTTGGGTCGGGTGGACGTGATTCTGGGGATCGCCTGGCTGGCAACTCTCGGAGATGTAGAAACTAACTGGGCCAACATGATGATGACATTCAAACATGGAGGGAGAATGGTGACATTGAAGGGCGATCCATCCCTTTGTCGCGCCCCAATGGATCTCCGTGAATTAATTCAGATCGAAGACGCAGAGCTGTGTAGCATGTTGGTGGAGGCAGGGACACGTTGGCGGATCCGGTGACTCGAGGTGTGGCGGAGCTATTGGCGCCGTTCGAGCAGTTTTTCTACGAACGGAAGGGCCTTCCGCCGGTTCGTGGGGCTGAGCACCATATCGTCTTGGCCCCTGGTGCCGGACCGGTGTCAGTAAGGCCATACCGCTACGGGCAAGCTCAGAAGGACGAGATCGAACGATTGGTATCAGATATGCTCTTAGCGGGAATAATACGGCTGAGTGCCAGTCCTTTCTCTAGCCCTGTACTATTGGTGAAAAAGAAGGACGGGAGTTGGTGCTTTTGTGTGGACTATCGGGAGCTCAACAAGGTGACAGTTTTGAATAAGTATCCGATACCGATAATACAGGAGATGAAGGACGAGTTGTCAGGGCCGAGGGTTTTCTAAAAAATCGATCTCAGCTCCTTCTACCATCAGATCCGAGTGGCGAGAAGAGATGTCCACAAGACCGCCTTCCGGACACACAGCGGACACTATGAATTCTTGGTGATGCCGTTCGGATTAACTAATGCACCAGTAACTTTTCAATCGGCTACTTAAGAAAATTTGTTCTTGTTTTCTTTGATGATATTCTGGTTTATAGTAGGTCCTGGCATGAGCATAAGGAGCATCTGAGGGAAGTTTTGCAAATCTTGCAAGACAATCAGTTCAAGGCGAATAGAAAGAAATGCTCGTTCGGGTGTCGGAAGGTGGAGTACTTTGGCCACGTGATATCAGCCACGGGGGTAGAGATGGATCCGGAAAAGGTGGCGGCAGTGGTGAAATGGCTGGCCACTAGGAACGTCCGCGAGGTGCGCGGGTTTCTGGGCCTCATTGGCTATTACCGACGATTTGTGAGAGAGTATGGGCAATTGGCGCGACCACTAACGGAGCTACTTAAAAAATCAGCACCGGTGTCATTTGTTTGGACAGAGGTGGCTGAGAGAGCCTTCCAATGGCTGAAATCGGCCCTTACTTCGGTGCCCCTGCTTGCCATGCCGGATTTTGAGAAGCGTTTCATGATCGAGTGCGATGCCTCCAGAACTGGTATCGGGGCGGTTCTTATGCAAGAAGGACGGCCCATAGCGTACTACAGTAAATCATTGGCGGACAGGACGCTGACAAGATCAGCATACGAATGTGAGATGATGGGATTGGTTCTCGTTGTCCAGCACTGGAGACCCTATTTGGTGGGGAGCTGATTTATTGTCCGAACGGACCACAGTAGTCTGAGACACCTTCTTTCTCAGAAAATTGTGACGTTGTCGCAACAGATTTGGGTAGCAAAGTTGATGGGCTATGATTTTGAGATAGAGTATAAGCTGGGAGTCTCAAACTCAGCGGATGATTCTCTCTCGTCGTGGTGAAGGCAGCGACTTGCAAGCACTCAGCATGCCAAATTAGGGTGAGCTGGCCGACGTTCTAGTCGAGCAATCACATGATGAATTTATTCGGGTGTGATGAAGGATCTGCGCGAGAACCTGGGCAGCCGGGTAGGGTTTGAGTTGCATGGAGGGAAACTGTTTTATAGAGGGAGGATTGTGTTGGCTTCACGACACTCCTATGGGCGGCCACGCCGGCGCGCTGCAAACGTATAAACGACTGGCGGCAAGTGTGTATTGGAGGGGGATGTTCAAAGCAGTGAGAGAAAATGTAGCCAGATGCTTGGTTTGTCAGAAGGTGAAGTATGAGGCTCTCTCTCCGGCGGGGCTGCTGCAACCATTGCCGATTCTGGAAAGAGTTTGGGAGGACTTGTCCATGGATTTCATCACCTCGTTGCCGAGGTCGCAAGGGTGTTCGGTGATATTGGTTGTGGTCGACCGATTGTCTTAATATGCTCACTTTTCGGCCATGAAGGGGGCAACTCCGCACGTGTGTTGGCCGAGGTATTCACGCGCAATGTCGTGCGCCTGCATGGCATCCCGAGGACGATCATGAGCAACTGAGATCTGCTCTTTATGAGCTCCTTTTGGAAGGAGCTTTTCAAAATGTCGGGAACACAACTCAAGTTTAGCTCGGCGTATCACCCAGAAACCGATGGGCAAACTGAAGTTTTAAACAGGGTGTTAGAAACCTATTTGCGCTGTTTTGCAGGTGAGCAGCCAAAGAAGTGGGCCAATTGGTTGCCTTAGGCGGAGTACTGGTACAACACCGCATTTCAAACCGCGGCTCAAACAACTCCGTTTGAGATTGTGTATGGACGGCCACCCCCTTCTTTGCGGAGGTACCTCCCAGGAGAATGCCAAGTGGCGGCTGTTGCGGGGATGCTTGAAGGGAGAGATGCGATGATAGCACATTTGCATGAGCATCTAGTGCGAGCAAGGGAGAGAATGGTAAAGTTCGCGAATTGGCATCGTCGAAATGTGAACTTTGAGGTTGGTGGTCAGGTTTCCTTAAGGTCCGAGCCCACCGGCAACGTTTTGTCGCTGGGAGTCCGCACAACAAGCTATCGGCTAAGCTCTATGGCCCATTTGTTGTGTTGGCACGCATTGGGCCGGCGGCGTACCGGCTGGAGTTGCCAGCTACTAGCCGGATACATCCCGTGTTCCATGTGTCGCAGTTGAAGAAAGTAGTGGGGGATCACGAGGTGGAGTTGGCCTTGCCCGATTCTTTGGAGCTGCATGAAATTCCCATGTATGAGCCGGACTGCGTGCTGGCCAAGTGCACTGTGGATTTATATTGATTTTATAAATTTTATCTGTGTATTAATATAACTGATAAAAGTTGATGCTTATTCCACAAACTTCTAGAAATCTCTAGCAAAGAGTAGAAAAGGAAAGGTAACTAGCATGTGATTAAAAAGAATAATCTAGATAATACTAGACATACTCAAAATTAAGAAATAGAATAGGCATGAATATGATAGAAGCCTTGAGAAACTTTATCTCCCTACTATATATATAAGACATCTCAATGTAATTTAGTAGAAAGAATAATACATTAGTTCTTTCTCTCCACCCACTAAGTCTATCAACCATCCTCCCTTCTCCATATTTCCTACCCTACTAATTCACTCTTCACTCACGCCACTCATCCAATTCAATCTTCTACCAACATGGTATCAGAGCCCGATTGGATCAATAATTGGGCGTTAAACTAAGCTTCCGCATTTTACTATCTAAAATCCTTACTATACTACCCAAACCATTTTCAAGCCTCCAAAATTGTCCTCTCTAACTTATATCCACTAAATCACAATCCAAAACCTTCTCAAACGAAGGCTACAACTATTAGGCCATTTAAATGAAGACATACTTCATGTCTCAAGGCCTTTGGGAGATCGTGGGGTACACTGTCCCCACGGATACAACATTTTTGTCTAACACAGACAATGAAAACTAAACAAAAGTATGTGCCAATGGACACAACATCTTTGTCTAATACAGACAAAGAAAACTAGACAAAAGGAGGGGAAGGACAACTTGGCGCTCTACAGCAGGTTGTTTTGGCGGAGTTACTAATTTCTAAAGTTTAGAGCTAAGACATCCAAAGAAGCTTGGATATACTAAAGGGGAGTATCGAGAGAGAGTGCAAGTGGGTGCAGCAACTACATGATGGAAGAACAACCAGAGATCCTACAGAGATCTACTACGACAACAAGTCGTCACATCACAGGACAAAACACATCTCTATCAAATACCACTCCCTACGAAAAACAACTAATAATGAGAAGTCGAGCTCAAGACAAAAGGAGCACGGAATCATCTGAACAAGCATCAAGGGGGAGTGATAAAAGTTGATGCTTATTCCACAAACTTCTAGAAATCTCTAGCAAAGAGTAGAAAAGGAAAGGTAACTAGCATGTGATTAAAAAGAATAATCTAAATAATATTAGACATACTCAAAATTAAGAAATAGAATAGGCATGAATATGATAGAAGCCTTGAGAAGCTTCATCTCCCTACTATATATATAAGACATCTCAATGTAATTTAGTAGAAAGAATAATATATTAGTTTTTTCTCTCCACCCACTAAGTCTATCAACCATCCTCCCTTCTCCATATTTCCTACCCTACTAATTCACTCTTCACTCACGCCACTCATCCAATTCAATCTTCTACCAACAATAACAGAGTTAGTATGTGTATTTCTCTGTTTGTTGTGGTCTATTGATTGTGGTTTTGTTGCGAAGAGGGTTTTCTGGCGAGGAGTTGTTGAAGAGCTTTTGTGGTTCATCAGTGGTTCAACGAATGCAAAGGTAATTTTTAACCATCTTATGTTTCTTCAATCTGGAAGAATGTTTTGAACTCTAGAATAGGCGTGACATTTTTAAGGTTAATATAATTAGGATACAGTTGTACTACTATTACTTTGACTAAATATGCTCAAGCAAAATGCTTACAGTTCTCTCTATCTTTCTTGCATGAAATTTGTAAGAACACTTGTGCGTTTTTATTTTGTTTTACAATGTACAATCCATAAACAATGTAGCACAAACTCCTCTAGATTTGAACTATATTTCCATATTACATTCTTATTTGGCCACTTATCTCTGCATTTTATTTAATTCTCAAAAGAAACAAGTATTAAAATAACACTGTTTCATACAGATGCTAAAAGAAAAAGGCATACGTATATGGGATGGCAATGCATCCCGAGAGTTTCTTGATAGGCAAGCATACATTTCAATATTTTCTTATTTCCAATATTTCAATGTTCTTTTTGTATTTGCTCACTCTGAAAGATTGATGCAATTCTTGTATCAGTATTGGATTGACAGATAGGGAAGAGGGAGATTTAGGACCTGTATATGGATTTCAGTGGAGACATTTTGGTGCCAAGTTAGTGCTTGTGTTGGAGATTTGAAGTTGGCAAAAATATGTTGCCTTAAAGAATGTCTTACTCTTGATTCTACAGACACACCAATATGCATGCTGACTATACAGGGCAGGGGTTTGATCAGTTGCTCGATGTTATAGATAAGATAAAGAATAAGCCAGATGATAGGAGGATTATCCTTTCTGCTTGGAATCCTTCTGATCTTAAGTTGATGGCTTTACCACCTTGCCACATGTTTGCACAGGTCCTGCTTCATCCTTTACATAAATAGAAGTTATTAAAGCAACAATGTAAAGTCCTAAATAAATAAATTATTCCACAAAAAATTTAAGGAATTATGGAAAAGAAAGATGGAGTTAGTTTTATCCACTAGGTTCTTTACTCTCCTCTTGCAGATGATTTTAAATTTTCTAACATGTCGGGGGTGCAGTTTTATGTAGCCAATGGTGAGCTATCTTGCCAGATGCATCAACGCTCTGCTGATATGGGTCTTGGGGTCCCATTTAACATTGCATCATATGCACTGCTGACATGCATGATTGCTCATGTTTGTGGTACGTGTTAATTTAGCCGATGAGAATGGAAAGCTTGTATATCTAACACCCCCTTGGGATATGCAAGCATTCTTGGGCTAGTTTGGTTTGATTTAGATTCTACTATGGGCCAGTGAACCAAATGTTTCCTCACTATCTTTGTTTTATCCTCAGATCTTGTTCCTGGTGATTTTATCCATGTAATTGGGGATGGCCATGTTTATCGGAATCACATTAACCCTCTACAAGAGCAACTCAAAAAACTTTCCAGACCTTTCCCAGTAAGTACTAACTATAATTAATTTCTTATTGCAATCACATGATCACACATTTAAAGCAGCAGACATTGAGCAACGATTGATTAGTGAATACTAGAAAATAGTGTGGGTGACCCCGAGTAGATGAGAAAATTAGAAATGCACTGAAAATGATCTGGGCAAGGACCATAGAGTCCTATGTATGACATAAAGAAAGTAGAGAAACTTTAAGTCCGAATCAGAAAGATCATAAAAAGAACTAAAAGAATCAAAAGAAATACATTAGAAATGACCCTATCACTTAAGTATAAGGCTACAGATATTCACACCTGACATTTTACTAAATAGACGCACCCACATGCTTTAGATTGATTGTGCTCATGTATGACATGCTTTTAATGTGGGTGTAAATTGTGAAAATTTGGCTGTGAGACTGTGAGTATGAATAACCTAAAGATAATTTAGTATGGCATGCGCAGCATGGTGGGATGACAACTTGTGCAAGAGATGAGTGTAACAATTCTAAGTTGGAGGAAAACGATGTCAATAGTATCAAGCTTACATAAACTGCTCAATACTCATGCAGTGATCCCTTTGATGTAGTGTTTCTTTTTATCGAAACAGATATTGAGGATCAACCCACAGAAAAAAGAAATCGACTCATTCATTGCAGCTGATTTTGAGCTTAGAAATTACGAGCCACATCAGAAAATCGAAATGAAAATGGCGGTTTGAAAGAGTCCCACTCATAGTTGTTAAAAGCGAGAGGCGCACCGAGGCGCATGGACCCCTAAGCGCGCGCCTGAGCAACATTTTGCTCAAAACTCATTTTATAATATATATACACAAATATATCCTACTTACAATCATATTGCCTAACTAAACTAACATAAAAATTACATATCACATAATGATACATAATAACTCATAAAAGCATTATAACACATAAAACATAAACACAAATAAATTCAAAATTAAAATCTTCCACACAAATAAGTAGTAAGTTAATGAAAATTTCAATAGATAAGCTACTAGCAAGTAACAAACTAATTAGTCCTCATTCTTCATCGTCCTTCTCCTCCTGCTCGTCATCCTCCTCCTCCTACTCCTCCTCCTCCTCCTCAAATTGAGCATCTTTCTCATTAAATTATTCCTCTTCATTCACATCACACTCAAGATCAACTTCAATATCTTCTTCTTCATCTACAAGCCTTAAAGATGAGGCTTTAACCCTTTTTCCTTTATCCAATTGATCCTTTCTCTTTCCTTTATCCATTTGTTCCTTTCTTTTAATACTTGTAGGTGTAGCACTTGAAGTTGATGCAGTAGCAGTTTTGGACTTTTTCTTTCCAGTGTTATATGCAGGTTCTTCTTGCTCATAAAGTTTCGAATTTCTTCTCTTACGTGAGGAGGAACTTTTTTGCACTCCTTTGCATTCCGATACCCCCCAGCAAGGTGTTGTTTTGCTCGGTACACTCCTCCTTTAAAAATACTTGAGCAAAAGTTGCATTGCATATCATTCTTATTATTATTCACTACTTCACAGTACTTCCACACCGGGTCTTTTGATAAATTAATTGTTGATCCACTACCACTTTCATTCATCTTTAATTGTTATTACTTATCTGTTACCTATATAATGGAGTATAGTAGTATAAATTATCAAATAGATTTAAAAAAAAACAATCTGAAAATAACTGAAAAAGGAAAAAAAACAGTAAATTAAATTTTATTGTTGAAAAAAGAAGAAAAAAAGTAAGTTAGTCAAAAAGTCAAAACATAACAGAAAAAAAAGTAAACTAATTTAGAAAAAAATAACATAAAGAAAAAAGAAAAAAAATCATTAAAAAAAATAACTACTCAAATAATATATAAGTATAGGTGTTTATAGGTGATAATAAGTTAATAACTATAAGAAAACAACATATATATTTCATATACAATGATATAATTCTTAAAAAAACAGAAAAATAAGAAAAAAAATAAAAAATAAAAAAACCGTAACTTACCAGTAGGCAGCAGCTGGGCGGCGGTGGCGGCGCGTCCCGGCTGCGGCGGCGATCCCGGCAAAGGCGGCGGCGGATGGTGTGGTGGAGTTGAAGGCAAGGCAGCCCACCTCTCTTTGTTTTGAAAAACAACTTCTAAAAACCCTAACCCTAATTCTCAATTTATATATAAAAGTGGGCTGCCCTTTTACTTATAAAAACGTGTAGCAACTTAACAAATAAGTAACAACTTCAAAAAAAAAAAACAGAAAAAAAAGTAGAATGTTGCAGAGGCGCGCTTTTTAACTCCGGATTAGGCGCACCTAGGTGCGCGCCTACGACACAAACACCTTGGACTGCAAAAAATCGGTCAATCTAGGCGCAAGGCCGTGAGCCTGAGCGCCTTAGGCGCATCTTGGGTGCGCCTTTCACAACTATGGTCCCACCCCATAGAAAGCTTGAACATTGATAATTTCAACTAGAGGTATTATTCCCTCTGATCTTCAAGAAAGAACAAAGTTATCTTCCAAGTTAAGTAGCTTCAAGGTTGGCTTTTGAATTATCAGAATGGTTGATGTGTAAATCATGAATTGAAGTGGGTTGCAAAGTCGCATGAATATTATGTTGTCCTCTTCGGTTTATTATGCTTGATTTTACAAATTGGGATAAAGATAGATTGAAAGAGTGAAAAAAAAACATAAAATGTTTATTTTGACCGTATTAAATCTCAAGCAAGGATACTAGTATTAGACTAAAGATTTTGTATTGGGATACCGTGTGCCTAGATATCTTTTATTTATTGAATAATATATATTCTTTAGTATAAGGACCCTTTATTTTCTAAAAAAATAAATAAATAATAATAATAATAATAATAAAAGTGTATACCTATAGATCAAAATATTGTATCATTATTAATTAAAGTGTACTCTCTCCGTCTCATTTCAATGTTTATATTTCTATTTTGGGCGTCTCATTTCAATGTTTACGTTTTTTATTTTTGGAATATGGGATTCGCTTAAAACAATTAATATATCATCCAACAATAATACACCTACCCATTTTGCATTAAATATTATATTTTTCCACCCACTATCTATTAAAATATTATACTCTTTAATCAACGTGCAAAAAGCAAATTTAAATATTGAAACGGGATGGAGGGAGTATACCCTTTTAAGGAGTAGTCCTTCCGTCCCACGTAGTTTTATTTTGGGAGCTCCACTTCAATAGTTACGTTTCATTTTTGGTAAATATGATCCACACGAAATAATTATCACAATACTAATACAACTATCAATTTTATTAAAATATTATTTTTCTCACTTCATTACATATTAAAATATTATTATATTATTTAATTCGCGTGCAAAAAGCAACATAACCATTAGTATAAAACGGATGAAATATTTCACTATATTCGTGCCACACTAATATTATTTTGCAAGTAGTTTCTTAAAATAGATTTTTTAAAAAACATATGTATCATCATTTTATACATTATTGACTTTTTTATGTGTTAATTAATTATTGGTTCATGTTTTTTTATTGCAAATAAATATTCTTTTGTTAATAAGTTATACTTAGAAAAAAAATTATAATTTGATTTCTATATGAAATGTATTTTATTTATAAAGAAAATGTATTTAATTTAATTTTCAAAATATGAAAATTAATTTTAAAAAGTTAGTATCATTAAAAAATTTAAAAATTAAATAAAAAATTTATAATTTATTTAAATTTAGAATATAATATATATCAGTGTATATAATTTAAGATTAGTACATAAATTATATTTAATTTTATTATAATTTTAGTATATTTAGAAAAATATAAATGTTCTTACCTTAATGTCCACACGTTTAATTATACAGTGCACCCGGGTGCACCCTAAGATAGGATACATTCACTTTTAAAACTGTACACAAATATAAACAAAAATATATACAATTATAAATAAATATATATAGAATTTAATTGCTAGTTTTTTTAATGGAAAATTCAGTGTAAAAAAAATATACAATTATTAAAAACATGTATACTCTATTAAATAAAAAGTTATACATATATGGATGCTAGTTTTTTTAATGAAAAACTTAGTGTGAAAAAAGTATACAAATATTAAGAAACACGTATACAAAATAGAATAAAAAGATATATACATATGGGTGCACCCTTGCACCCGGGTGCATCTAATATCAACTCTTATAAAATTAAATGAAATCATTAATTCAAATAATAATATCATAAAAATTTATAATAATATTGATTGTTTCTAAATAAAATACTCGAATATTGATTATAAATTTCAATTTGTATTTTCATTTAATTTAATATATATTAACGTAAATGTGTATATTTAATTACAAATATATAAATATATTTTATTTTATTTTATAAAATATAATTTTTAAATAGGTTTTATGTTCTGCGTAACACACTGGTTTAGGGGTGGGAAAATACGGCATACCGAAAATACCGATATTGTACCGAAATTTTCGGTATGATGTTTTGCATACCGATACCGAAATATCAAAATTTTGGTATCTTAAAATGCATACAATTGCCAAACTATAACTATTACCTTACCAATTTTCGGTATATACTGTATCATACCGAAAATTTTATATCATACCGAAAATTTTATTTCATACCATATCAACATACACAAATCATACCGAAAATTAAAAATTAAATTCTAAACCATAAAATTTATTGATTAATTATTTAAGATATTACTCACTCCATCCCACACTAAAAAGGTCTTTTACTATTTGCACGTGAATTAAAAAGTATTATTATTTAATGTGTTGTTGGTAGTTGTATTAGTGGGAATGTGGGCCGCATATTTTAATTGTATTAGTAGGTGTGTATGGATCCCACGTGTGTATAAAAGGAAATAAAACTTTTTGGGCGAGACACCCAAAATGAAAAAAATATCCTCAAGGGGATGCAGGGAGTATATACAAGAGAGTAACTAGCAATATACCCATATGCCATATTCGTGGAAATCATCAAAAGAGACTCAAATTAACACTGTAAAATTAATTGATACATTTCATGTGAATGAAATAATAGAAGATAATTAGTGTCGAAAATCAGGGGAAAATTAAAAAAAATGAATACTTTCAAATAATACACACCTATATTGTAAGAGATTCAAGATTATTTATGTGTATAAACAGAAGCTAGCTGTTTTTTACACCTATATTGATAAAAGTTTTGAGTTCAAAATTCTTATAACAAATAATCATCGTCCACCGAACAAAATTCAATCAGAGAAGAATATAAAAGAAAGCCCAACAAATATATACTTCCTCCGTCCCTTGGTAAGAGTTTCATTTGCTTTTGAGCACGTATATTAAAAAATATTATTATTTAATGTGTAGTGGGTAGTTATATTAGTGGGTGTGTGGACCCCGTGATTTAATTATATTAGTGGGTATGGGTGGGTTCCATGTGTCCAAAAAAGGAAATGGGATCCTTTAGGTGGGACAACCAAAATGATAAAATGAGACTCTTACCTAGGGACGGAGGGAGTATTGTATAAATAAAATAACTCATTTAAATTATAAAGACCATACATATACATTGAACTTAAAGCCATTTTCGGGGTTAAATTAATCAAGGTAAGCGTACCTTATCGTGTGTAGTTATTGACCCAGTTTAAATATCGATCAAAGGGAGAGTTCAATCCGAGGTGTATCCTGATTCGTTTTTAATCATGCTTTATAAGAGTGAACGGGTTTGTGAGTTTTTATAATTAAAAGACAATTATCTAATCAAGTAACACATAAAATAAATAACAACTAAAGTAGATTGATGCAAGAGACAAATAACCAAGATGAAAATGGAGTGAAAGGTGGGTAATCTAAGGAGGAGCAAGGCTAACCACATTCAAGATTAAGGGTATTACATGGACTTGTTAAAGTTAAATGGCAAGTATCAATGGTAATCGGAATAGAAGCAATCACAAATGTTCCCCTAATTCCTATGGCCAAGGTAATTAGGTTCTCAACCATTACAAGTTTGAAGCACAAAAGATTGTTTCTTACTCTCAATTCTCTCAAGGGTACTATGATTATAAGATCTATTCTTCTCACTCAATTAACAACCAATCAAGATTAATTAATCAAATGTTCCAACATGAATATTCTAAGTGTATAAAAATGCTACCACATACTTCACACACTAACATACATTATCCATATTATAACATGATTCAATCAACACCTTAATCACAATATCGGAATGGCTTTCCTAACATCATAACTAGAGATATCGATCACACAAATCATAACACGAATAAATGAATCATAAATCATGTAGGAAATTCCAAATATCATATCAAATAACCATTTAAATCCAACAAATCCAAAAAGCCCTAACCCATCTTGTGGCTAGCCTCACTAGAGGTCTAGCCAACAATAAACATTATGAAAATATCCTCAAAATGCTTACATACATTCATTGTTTCAAAACAAACCAAAAAGGATTATAAATGAAAAGCAAGATATCTTTCCTTCTTGAGGTAAGTTGGATGTCTTCCTTCACTTTACAAGCTTCCAATCTCAATCCTCAATCCTCACTAGATTGGTGGTGAAAATATGAACAAAATGGAAAGGATGGATGATAGGATGATGGTGTTGGATTGCATACTAAAAGTCTAGCTTTAGTATGAACAATGTTATAACAATTTATTTGAAATGAGAATCATATGATCAAATGATTGCGTCTTATAATTTATTTATATGGAGATGCAATAGTCCTCTTACTTTATACTGTAGATAATATGATGTGCGACAATACGTGGAATATCATATTATTGATTTTCTTATAAAGTATAAACATATGCTCACAATCGAGATATAAATTGGGATGGTTGTATTGTGATTTGGTATTAGTTTGTCTTAACTATAGAATCACACTAGTGCACTTGTGTGTATTGAGCAGGATCGCCTGAGATCGTTCGACTTATACTGACTTATAGAAGAACTTGATCTCTGTTATTATGGATGTTTGTGCTCTTAATTCCTATACAATAACCTCGATACGTAGGGCAATATGTATTTTTTTGATTCATCAATGGGTGATATTTACATGTAATTAAATCAACAAACTCGGTGAGTTGGGAAGTAGTGTTGTCTCTATGGTGTGCTGTTGATTATAGAAGGAATCCGTGTCCATCATAGGTTGATGATGTCCCCTTGAGGAGCTCATAAGGATTATCATGTAAACCCTGCAGGTGAATTTATTCCGGCATAATAATGAGGTTGAGTGGTACTACTCTCAGATGAGATATTAATTAATGGAGTTGTCAGTAACTTAATTAATTAATGGACATTGTATATCTTAAACATGGGAAGACTGACGGGCTCATAATAAGAAGGAGCCCATAACGTAATTATGGAATTAGAACGGTAGTGCAGTAATAATATTTTAGAGGTACATATTATTATTATTGGACTTAAGTATAAGCTTTGGGCTAAGCTAGGATACTTAAGCCCAATGGAGGCCCAACTCTAATTTCTCCTCCTGGTCCTTGCTGTAGCCCATATATAAGTCATCTCAGCTGTCCAAAAATCTTAATCTATGAGATTAATCACGCCTAACACTGTGAGGAGGGTGAGGGAACAACAGATTGAGAAGATCTCGAGAATCGTCGCCAACACGACGTCGAGATTGGACTTGGGAATACAACAGAAGACTGGAAGGTTGTTTGCTGCTGCTGTTCGCCACCTTCTATGATTTTTATAAAATCATACAGACTTTAGAACAGGACGTGTGTATACTGATGGAAAACCACGGAAGAGAGGATCATTTTAGCGTATATATCACTCAAATTCGACATCGGATGAGAGAGTTATACCCAAAATGGTGAGGCTGCACAGGTTGGTGGCGAGAATTCATTGTCTTCAACATACCCTAGTGAAAGATAATACGTTTCTTGTTTTCCTACTTCCGCTGACTGTTAGAAACATATAGAACCCTAACGGGTCACGTTAACCAAATGATCGAACGCTAACAGATGGATGGATGATGATGAAGGTGAAGAATGTAGAGAATAGTGTGTGTGGTGTGTGTCTTGGAAACTCCCCCTTGTAAATCTCCCTTGAGAGAATGGGAATTTAGGGTATTTATATCCCTTTTGAATGCAGAAATCTCACAGTTACGACTGGCATTTTTGCATGAAAATTCGACCGAGATTCTTTTTCTTCGGTTAAGTTTTCATGCAATTGGCGCTTCTTCAAACGGAGCACGTTTTCTGCCTTCAAAGTGTCTAAAAATTCGATCGAGTTTTTAACTCTTCGGTCGAATTTTCAAGTTTTGCCCAAACTCTCACTTCTTATTGTACCAGAAATTCGATCGAATTTTAGAAAATTCGATCGAGTTTTTTAGCATTTCCATGGCTTCCATTCTGTATTTAATCTTCGGGTCGAATTTTAGAAATTCGACCGAGTTTTTATAAAATTCTTTGTATTCTCTATTTTGTCTCATGTTTGCTCAATTCTTCTTCCAAAACACCTAATCAACATTAATGCAACTCAAATAAGTAACCTTCAGCAAATCCATCCATATCACTCAAAATATGATACAAAAGCATACAAAACACACATAAAACGAACATAAAAATACGATAAAATCTAGGTGAATTAAACGACAATCATACATACAGATCTAAATAATTTTTTTACAGATCTAAATTCCACAAAACTCAAATACTTCACACAAAAATTCAATAGCTAATAGACACGGGTTATAGGTTGGAGACTTGAACGACGACGACAATCACTAATTTTTAGGGAGAAGTCGAGAAATACATCATAAGAAAAAACTAGAAAATGTAAATTTTAGTCGCATGATTTGAAGACGATGTGAGGTAGATAGCGGCAGCGTGAAGTAGTTTAATAAGAGGATTATATCTAGGGTTTGAAGTTTAAATGTAAGAAGAAGTGAAGAGAAGAGATTGCAGTAGCGTGAATCGGTATTCTGTACTCTTAGTGTGTGCAGCGTGGTTGTCTCCTGAACCTAATGGATAAAATTTGGAATTTACCAAGGTTAAATGGGCTGGTAATGGTTAAATGGGTTGGGGCTCTTAGAAATTTTATTTTTGGGCTTGGTTATTTGGGCCCTAAAATAAAATTACAAATACAAAAAAATAATAAAATATGCTCCCTCCATCCCGGGTACTTTTACCCATTTATACAGGCACGGAAATTAAGACGTGTTATTTTTTAATATATAAGTAAGAAAAAGTAGGGATAAATTAATAATTTAAAAAGAAAAAGTAAATAAAGTTATTGGAAATGGTGAATAAAGTATAAAAAAGTAATTAAAGTGGTTGGGATGGTAAAAAGTAGGTAATAAAATATTATGTATTCTTACCAAAAATGGAATGTGTAAAAATACGTGGGATATCCCAAAATGAAAAGTGGATAAAAATACGTGGGACGGAGGAAGTATTTAATATTTTTCGGTATATCGAAATATCGAAATATTAACTCAACAGATATTGATATCGAACCATTTTTTCGGTACGGTGACTATACTGTACCGAAAATTTTGACATACCTAAATTTTGATATTTTCGGTTCGATGAGCTCGACATATCGAGTTTTTATTTTTTTTCCCACCCCTACACTGGTTATATACTAGTTGAAACAAAGAAGAAGTAAGGAATAATTGTTAGCACAAACACATTATTGAACATTATTGTCCTCAAGTACATCCAATTTAAAACATTACTATGAGATACAAAATAATCTAACTATATACCTAGTATACCCCTAATTATAATTTATAATTTAAAATAAGAAAATGTGAGCTTACCTAAAATATCTAACCGCTTTT
Source organism: Pogostemon cablin (assembly GCA_023678885.1). NCBI lineage: Eukaryota > Viridiplantae > Streptophyta > Magnoliopsida > Lamiales > Lamiaceae > Pogostemon > Pogostemon cablin. The sequence continues at coordinate 8,660,353 of CM042999.1, read as the reverse complement.
TATGAAATTAACTCATCATCTTTTTTTTCATTACATAATATTAATTTACATTCACAAAGTAATTTTTAAAAATACTTTCATATAATATTTTTGCAGTACATAATATTAATTTTTGTTGCACCAAATTTTTTATTTTGTACGTAATATTTTTTTGTTGCACATAACGCTTAATATTTACACGTTAACAATTTTTTTATTCACATGAGATTTAAGCTGCACAGAACATTAATGATTCACATAACATTTAGACAATACAAAATATTTTTTTATTCACATACAGACCACATATCAACATTTATATTGCATAGAAGATTAATGATAACATAATATTTACGCTGCACATAACTTTTTTACATAATAATTACGTTGCACGCAAACTTTTATGCTGCACATATTGCTGAAATAATTATTGTGTTCAGCGTTATGTGCAACATAAAAAATTGTGTGCAATGTAATTATTATGTAAATAAAAAAATACTCAAAATATTTTTTAAATATTTGAAATAAGAATGATAGAACTTTAAAAAAATCATAATACATAAAATAATTTTAATAGATATTAAAATTAAATATGAATTTTCATACTAAAATAATTTTTATTTTTGGAATGCATATATATATATAATTGTGTGCAATTTAAATATTTCAAATAGCATTCCATTCAAGTATAAGGGTAAATGTGGCAATCATGTGCAGTAAATTATAGTTATTAGTATTATTAAGACAACTATGTATCTCATGGTAAATATATATTTTCTTTTGTACCTATTAGTTACTAACCCAAGAAGTAATAGTTTGTCACTACACAACTACGTGATTGATCCCTAATCAATCACATTTAATTTAATATATACTAACGTACGTATGTATATTTAATCACTATATTTTAAAATACTATATTCTTTAATTATTGCGTAAAAAATGTGAATATTAAAATGAGTCGAATAAAGTATAAAAATAGAGATATTAAAAATGTAATGTCAAAATATATGAGTATTAAAGATTAAATGTAATGTAGTACCAATAAAATTCTATAGTAGGGATATTGAAAATTTTTTAAATAATCAATACTAAAATATTTAAGGAACAAAATTCTATAGTAGGCTTCCTTGCCTATAAATAAGGGCACGGGATGTCATGTGACACTTTGGTGTGATATCTTTTATAATATCTTCTTAGAGAATGACACGTGGCTGGGTGAAAAAATCTAATCCCTTGCCCCAAGGGTTTAAGCATTGACTTAGGGTATAGTTGTTCTCCTCTTTCCTATATGTCAATCATCCACCGACACGACATGTCACACCAAAGTGGTACAGAAGATCCAAACCCATAAATAACCCCAAACACATGAGAAAAATGAAAATTTTGCAAAATAGAAGAAGCTATGCTAATTCTCTGACTAAATCTATGTATCATTAGTTACGCTGCTCTCCACCCGAATTGATTAATAGCTCAATTAACCATTTTAAAAATCTATTATGTTTAATTAGTCTCAATTCTTACAAAGTTAAAAACCTATTATCAATATTGTTTATCAATTTGTTATTTATGATTTTATGTGTTGTGTGCTTGGTGGCACAATAAACGAAAAAAGGATTAATTGCGTAAAAAATCTTCATCTTTACTTTAATTGCAATTAAATCCCAACTTTTTAAATTTAGCGAAAAAAACTACTATCTTTAAAAAGCTTTGCAAATTTGTCTCAAGCAAGAAGCTACCCAAATATTTGGTGACGTGTCTAGAATTAGGTAAGGATAGAGAGACAAACTTTGTGTTATTCAGTCAACAAATCCAAAAGATGTTTGCACTGTGAAATAGACATACCAGTAGAGCTCCTAGCTATCTCCAAACTCAAAAAATACTTTGCAAATTCAAGGTCTTTGATTGTAAAAATAGCATACAAATGCTTCTTGAGCTCATTAATGAGATCAAGTCGTGCACCAGTGATAAGAACATCATCAACATAAACAAGGAGTGCCATGAAATATGACCCAGTACATTTAGTGAACAAGAAATGATCATGGGTTGATTGAACAAACCCGTACGCCAATAATTTTTTGCAAAATTCATAATTTCACTCCCGTGAAGCTTGCTTCAACCCATATAAGTTTTTACGTAATCGATAAACCTCTCCCTTCTTCGCAAGCTTGTAACCCGGAGGTGGAAGCATATAAACCTCTTCAGAAAGAAATCCATGTAGAAAAGAATAATTAATGTCAAGCTGGCAAATAGGCCAACCTATTCCTGCAGCCAAGGCCAAAACCATTCGAACAGTTACAGGTTTCACCACAGGTGAAAAACTATCTTTATAATCAATACCCTAAATTTGATGGTAGCCCTTGGCTATTAAGCGAGCTTTGTAAAATTCTATGCTGCCATCAGCATGTCTTTTGATCTTGAAGGCCCATTTACAACCAATAGATTGCTTATGTGATGGTAGAGTAACCAAATCCCATGTGCCATTAGCCTCCAAAGCTTCCAATTCCTTAAGCATCGCTTGTTCCCAATTTCGATCTCCCATAGCTTGAGTATAGTTACTTAGTTCCTTAGAGATATTTACGTTAGCCATAAAAGATATATAAGCATGATCATAAGAAGGTAAAATATATGGAAGAGGATATATAGTACCTTGTGCAGCCGTGGGAGGTGAATGTGTAGCCAAGGGAATTGATTGGTCAGCTATATAATGCGATACAAAATCATTAAGATAAGAAGGCTTATGAATGACTCTAGAAGATTTTCTCTTTGGTGGATTTTAAGGTTGTGGTAAAGAAGCAGAAGATGATGTTGAAGTATCAGGAGAAAGACATATGGTAGAGGAATAGAAGAGGATGATAAAGTATCAGGTTCAGTGGCTTTATCTAGAGGAGAGTGCATGTCTAGACTTGTGGGATATGGAGGATCTTGATCCAAATCTGGTTCTATAAAATGGAACAAGGGAATGTGGGGTGGTGATGAGTCATCACGATTATTGTGGAAAGGGAAAACATCCTCATAAAAGTGAACATCTCTTGAACTGAAGATTATATGAGTGTCTAGATCATACTGCTTGAAACCTTTCTGACTAGTAACATACCCAAGCATCACACAATGATGAGCTTTGGGAGTAAACTTTGTTTTATGTGGATGGGTATTTGTAGCAAAAGCAAGTTAGCAAAAAAACTTTGAGGTTGTAAGATGGGGGGTTTGTGGTACAAAAGCTCAAATGGTGTTTTCCATTTCAGAATAGGTGTAGGCAATCTGTTAATGATGTGAGCTGCAGTAAGAATAGAATATGGCCAAAATTTAGAGGGTAAATGGGACTCAAACATAAGGGCTTTGGCTATATTGAGGATGTGTCCGTGCTTTCTTTCCACTACTCCATTTTGCTGAAGAGTATATGCACAACTTTTCTGATGTAATATGCTATGGGTCTTCAAGAACTGTTGACATGCGTGGCTCAAAAATTCAGAACCATTGTCCTATATAACTATCTTTATTTTCTTATCAAATTGAGTGAGAACCATTTGATAGAATTCTTGTAAAATGGGGGCAGTGTTGCTCTTTATTTTCATTAGAAACACCCTTGTGGCTCTACTATAATCATCAACCACGGTCAGAAAGAAAGGTGTAGCAGTAAGTGATTCATACTTGTAAGGACCCCAAATATCAATATGAATCATATCAAAAGAGGCAAGAGATTTAATAGTACTAATGGGGAAACAAAGTTTGCTCTATTTAGACAAATGACAAACTGTACAAGGATGAAAATCCAGAGATTTAGAATTGGAGGGCTGAACAAAATCAAGATGGTGCATAACACCAGAAGAAACATGACCCAAAAGTTTATGCCATATATCATACGTGGAAGTACAAAGTAAAGTAGTAGGTGTAAAACAAGGGACTGAAGAGTGTTGCAAGATATACAACTTTCCAATCAATTTCCCAGTAGCCAACACCTTACCACTCTGCAAGGCCTGCAAAACACAATAAGTAGAGAAAAACATATACTTCAAATTAACACGTTGGATGAGATATGAGACAGAGAGAAGATTGTATTTGAAATGTGGTACATATAGAATATCGAAGAGTATTAAATCATTTGGTAAAGTCAGTGTTTTTAGAATCGGACCGGACCAGCCGGTTCGACCGGTTTAACCAGGAACCAGTGTTGAACTGGTCAAAAACACCCTAAAACCATTTTTTGCAATTGAACTGGAGAAAATCGATTTGGACTAGTCTGAATCGGCAAAACCAAAAAACCCGTCCAAATCGGAAATCGTCGGTTCAATTTTTTTAATAAATAATCGTTGAAGACAAGATCTTCCTCATTTCCTTTCTAATTTGATAAACTTAAAACAGAGATCAGAAAATACAACCCATAAAAACCAAAAATCCAAATCAAAATTTCAAAGGAGATATAGCCGATTGATTCTTAGCAGTAGATGGCGGTGCGATATGAGCAAAGATCGATGGGTGTCGGCGCAGCGAGCTTGGTTATGGGGCGGGCCTATGATGAGAGACTGGATGGGGGTCACGAGCGAGAAGCAGTGGACTCTGGTAACGGGCGGTGCTTTGACAGAATGAACTTTCTAGATCTGCTATTGAAAAGATATGTTCCTTGGAGAGAGAAAGGGTCATTGAGAAAAGAAAGAGAAAAACTAACACTATCCTTCCAGATCTATCTTTTATGTTCTCACAAAATACTGTAATTTGGGCTAATAAATCATACAACGTTCTCAATATACTCTTAAAATGTGAAAATTATAATTTACTGGGCTTTATAATTAGTGTTCACCTGTCAGATTGTGGCCTATCAATTCTAATATAAATTGGGCTAAGGAGAATTATTTAATATTTACACATGTGAATTTAAATTATATAAAAATAATAAAATATTATTTAAAATGGGTGATTTTTTATTTTCTGGTTCAATCGGTCCAATCGGTTGAATCTCAAACCGTTGAGGTCACCGGTTTGATCTCTGATCCAATTATGAAAATACTGGGTAAAGTGATATGGCCAGAATAAGATACCATTTGTTTACTACCATCAGGGAAAAAAATAGAAATGTGTTTATCAAGGCTGGTAAGAGGTGAAGAAAAGAGAGAAAGATCATGACACATATGTCTACTTGCTCCCATATCTGGGATCCAAGAACCCAAATAACTATTATCAAGTACGGATTACGTATAATTGAAATCACACATACCAGCATATTCTAACATTCTAGTACAATGTGGAATAAAATTACCAGAAAGCAATTCACCGCTTCGATATCCAAAATATTTTGCAATTTCCTGTTGTATAATCTTAGTAAACCCAACCTTCGCCGCTGGCTTTGTGGTCGCCATTGCAGGAATCGTGATCGCCACCGCTGGAATCATGGTCATCGCCGCCGACATCGTGTTAGTTGCTGTCAAAATCAAACCCAGCGAACCGCCATGGCCTTCAAGCAAAACTGTAATCTGATACCATCTAAAATTAGGTAAGGATAGAGAGATAAAATTTGTGTTATTCATTATAATGGAAACTGCTATGCGTTTTCAATGTAGAAAGAGTATATATGGATATTTCTAAATACAACAGTTAGGGGTGAGCATATATTTTTTATAACCTCCCAGACCGCCCGTACCGCACTGAGAATAGTAATTATGTTGAAAAAACCGTGGTTAATTATATTATGTGAAACCGCACCGTTGTAACAGTGGAGTTTGAAATTTCTGGGAAAACCACCCTGCACCGAACCGACGAGTTAGTATACATTAGTTATTGTATATATTATAGTACTAATTAATATACTATTATGTAGACATCTAATAAATTTAATGATTTTGAGTAGTGGCTTGGTGGGCTTATTGATTACAGTTTACAGGCCCATAATATTGGGTTACCTAGATAATAGGCATTTAACACCTAATTAAAATCCTAAGAATCACACATTTACCAGTTTAAAACACTTTATTTTATTGGCATGAGTTTTTACCGTGCATGAGTTTTTCTTTGCTTATGTATTTTATTGGCATGAGTTTTTAATTTTCTTATCTCAATTAGTTTTGAATGTGAAAAGTAAACGACTAAAATATTTTGTAATATTATATTATTTTATAATTAAAACCGCCAACTGCCAAAACTGACCGTAAAACCGCTAAAATCGCATAATGATTTTTTATTGGAAAACTATGGTTTAAAATTTTGAAGATAACCAAACCGCATTATGCAAGGCAATTTCGATTTAGCCTAAAAAACCGTGAAACCGCACCGTGATCACCTCTAACAACAGTTATAATCACTTAACAAATATAAAACAATGAATGTGTTAAAGCATCAATCTGTCTAGAAGCTTCTGATATTTATACATGGCAATTTATCGCCTTCCAATACACAAAAGCTATGTCATTTTCTTGCTTTGCCTAATACTGAACCACTACGCCCCTCTCTTTCATCTTCGATTCTTGTACCGTCAACCAAAGATTGACGAGAAAGGGAATGCTTTGTGATTATCGTAGGGATGGATGGCTATAAACACCAAGGAAAAAATTGAAAGTATGGCAAGTAACATCAATCTTTGATATACATGATGATTACGTATAGTGTGGAACAAATTGGGACGTGAAGAGCTCCGTGACAATAACGGGACTTCCAACTCATCTGTAGAATCATTATTCGACATGTTTTCCTGAAATCTCTTTTCATGGTCTAAAAGAAATTTATGTAGGGTAAGATGATTATCCTTCTAGATAGTTTTCAGAGATTCAATCGTGATTAATCTTTATCCATTCCCTAAAAAAATTTAAAGATTTTGTTTTATCCACTTAGGGCAATCAATTGCTAGGAAAATTAGCAGGATCGAATAATTAGATTTCAAAATAGCAAAAATATCAACTTTGTTGTCGCCGTCCGATTCCCCACCTTCTCTATATTTTTCATCTTCTCCCCCACCATCAAATTTATAATCAATATCACCTTCTAACTCATCACCACCTCCATCGTCATCCTCACCTCCACCACCGTGGATGAATCGCCACCTCCTCAACCTTCGAACAAAATATCCCCCACCTCAAAAGGGGACAACAAATCTCCACCACCTCTCCCCTCCTGCACTGCTGTCCTTACCTCCTCCCCTACATCCACCCCTTTCGCTATGAAGTCTGCCGCCACCATCGAGGTCTTCACACGCACCAAATTCTTCCTCATTATGAACAAATGTTTCTATCTTGCAAAATGAAGAAACATTGCTGGAGTGATATTGAGGGAAGAGAGATGATAAGAGAGTCAACAAGGGGAGAGATAAATTGCCACGTCACTTATTTGGGCAGCTTCTTGCGACGTTGAGACAAATTTGCAAAGCTTTTAAAAGGTTGTTTTTTTTTGCCAAATTTAAAAATTTGAGATTCAATTGCAACTGAAGTAAAGATGAGAATTTTTATGCAATTAACCCAAGAAAATAACATTAACACGTAACATTTTAAAAGAGGGTGTGTCTAATTTCTTATAACTACTCCCTCCGTCCCACCGGAAGGTCATCATTTTACTATATTGAGCATTTTATCCAAATGTCCTCATTTCCCACATTTAGTAAAAAGGTACTACATGTGAGGCCTACCACTTACTACTAAGGGCACCTCCAATGGGAGGTACAATTCATACTTGGCAATTTATTTGTACCTTTGATGAGGTACAATTGCCATTGTAACAGCTAGGTACAATTTGAAGAGAGAAGGTTGGGTACAATTAAATGTATCCAAGAAAGAGGATACAGTGAATTTTGGTATCCAACTTCCAAACAGTTGCGTGTACTCCAAATCCAAAAAAAATGCGAGAGTATAACATGCGCGTGTGCGACCTGTAGGTGGCTTAAATTGTAGGCCCCACATTAATTTAATATTTTTTAATCTTAATTTACTGTATAAAGTTCTAATGCATGCATTTATATTTTTGGTTTGTGCATTCAAAATGTTGCAGCTTTTGTAAAAAAAAATATTGCAGCTTTATCTTTTTTTTATTACAATAAAATTTCAGAATTTTTATAACGGTAAAATTTTAACAGACATGAACTAAAATTAATTTTTTATATTTTTTTTAACTTGCTTCTATAAATAGATGTGTGATTGATAGTTTTTTCACACCACTCTCAAAATAACACTCACAAATTTGCAATTTCCGAAAATATTTATTATGGATGGAAATTATTGGAAGAATTGGTTTAATTCCAAATTGAATGAGAATTCATCATCTCAAAACCCAAACATCCGTCCAATAAATCCAAATATTACTCCCCAAATTTTCCAATTTATTCAAATCCCCATATGAATCCCATGGGTTCCCCCGAAGCTCCATATTTCATGTATCCGCCTGAGTATTGTCAATATCCATTCATGTCACCCTCATCCTTTGGTTTTACACATCAAAATTTAGTAGAAAATTTCTCAAATTCGTCAAGAAAAGCTAGTGCAGAAGGAAAAAGTAGTGATAAAGAGTGTGAAACTCCCTCTTCTGGGTAAGCTTTTCCTTTTCCTCCATATTCATCTTCACCGGGAATTGAGAAAATTAATCTTGACGTGGATACAAATTCTGATGTTGAAGCAAATATTTCACCGCCTACGAAATCCACATATGCTTCAAGATACATAAAGCGGAAAATGAGCTTCTTGCACAATGTTGGGTGAATGTGAGTGAAGATCCTATTATTGGAAATTCACAAAAGCTTTATCAAATTTGGATACGGATCATGGAAGAATACAAAAAAAATTGACTTGCCAACACTCCATGTAAACTGTGTGAAGCTTTAAAGACGCATTATTACATAGTTTAAAGAGAAATCAATGTGTTTAATGGTATTTATACTAATCAAGCAAAGATTTGAAAAAGTGGTCATAGTGACGCTGATATACTAGTGGAGGTGCTGAAATCGTGGTCAAGCACTCACAATAATAGATCTTTTAATCATATGGGGATGTGGAATATACTACGTATGAGTCCCAAATGGCGTAATCAATAAGAAGACCATAATTTCCTCCGTATGGGCATATACATTATCATCAAATAATGAAGATGATACTGAAGATCGCGTTCATCAAATCGGGCAAAACGCGGCAAAAAGAAAGGACAAAGGAAAATCAAAGAATGAGTATGAAGAGATGAAAGATATCATCAATCAAAGTATGGAGGATTGGAAAATATTACAAATAAAAACCTATAAGAAATGAGACATCTCAACAAAACAAAGGAGTATGACATACTCACGAGAGATACTACAAGAATGACACCTGAACAACTTCACACACATAACCACATGTGTTAGATAATTAAGAAAAGATGGGGAATGTATGTGTTTATCTAAAAATTTCCTTTATAAGTTGTATTTCATATCTTGTATGTGATCAATTGTAGTTTTATTTTTTGTTGTTTAAGTAAGATGTCTTATTTTCGAATGTAATCTTGTTTTCTAATGAAATGTAATGCAATTTTTATGAAGTTATGTTAAATCAGTTATTTTAAATAGTTGTTAAGTACTAGCCATTACAAACTAGCCATTGCAAGTTGTCATTACAAACTAGCCGTTGCAAAGTAGCCATTAAAAACTAGCCGTTAAAAACTAGCCGTTACAAACTCGCCGTTAAAAACTAGTTGTTGCAAACATTGATGCATTTATATAATGGAGTTGAGGCTTCATAATTTGACAACATTCCATATCTTGCTTCAGCTACTCTAAATTTCAAGTTTTTAAAATGTCTGCTGATCCCAACTGCAACAATTCTACTGATAATGAAGACGATGATTTTTCTGGGTATGACTCAGACGATCAAATGTTCTTCCAAATACTCTAACAACAACAAATGTTGCTTCAACTTGCAGAAAGCTCTTCAAGTAGATCTGAAAGAAGAAGATATGTAGTCCGCGATCGTGAAGGTGCACACACTTAACTTGACAAAGATTACTTCTCTGATGATCCAACATGGAGTAGTGATATATTTCGACGATGTTTTAGGATCCGAAAAGATTTGTTCATTCGCATAGTTGATGCTCAGGAATCTCATGATGAATATTTCAAGTGGAAGGTCGATGCAACAGGGAGAAAAGGTTTCTCACCAATTCAGAAATGCACTGTTGCTATCCGCCAATTAGCATATGGAGGTCCTTCCGATCATTACAATGAGTACTTAGCGTTGCTGAAACAAAAACCATAAACTGCTTGTTCAACTTTTGTAGATGTGTGATAGAATTATTCGGTGAAAGATATTTGAGAAGGCCCGATGGAGATGATTATCAGCGATTGCTCCATATGCATAATCAAAGTAATGGGTTTCCTGGAATGTTAATGAGCCTTGATTGTATGCATTGGGAATGGAAAAATTGTTCGGTTGCTTGGAAAGGTCAATTTACTCGAGGTGATCATGGAGTTCCAACAATAATGCTTGAAACAGGTTTATCTGCGGACTTGTGGATATGTCATGTTTTTTTTTGGAGTTGCAGGTTCAAACAATGATATCAATGTGCTTAACCAATCTCCTTTATTCAATGATGCTCTACAAGAAAAAGCATCACAAATTAATTATACAATGAATCACAAACAATATACGGAAGGATATTACCTCACAGATGGGATCTACCCAAAGTGGGCAACTTTTGTCAAAAATTTTATGTGTCCTCTTAATCGCAAAAGAAAGAAATTTAAAAAAATGCAAGAGGCAGTGAGAAAGGATGTCGAGTGCACATTTGGAGTTCTCCAATCTCGTTGGGCGATTATCAAAGGTCCAGGTAGGTTTTGGGACCAAAGTAACTTGAAAGATATTATGTATGCTTGTATCATTTTACATAACATGATAGTAGAGAATGAAGGGGATATGATAATTGATTGGTCTGAGGAGCTCAACCACGATGATGATAATAATCTCCACTAATTCTTCAAGGTCCAGTCGGTGGATTCAGCGAGTACCTCAAGAGAGATTCAACATTACGGGATAAAGAAAAACATCATCAACTTCGCGCGGATTTGGTTGATCACATATGGAAACTATTCGGAAATATTTAGAAAACTTTTAATTCCTGTATGAAATATTTTAATTTCAATATATTAATTGATTACTTTGTGTTGTTGTACTATGAAATATTTTTAATGAAATTTGTGGTTTAATTTTAAAAATTTAAGAATTTATGTATTTTTAGCTTAAATTATTTCGTCTAGTAAATAAAAAAATTATTAAAGAAAATTAATTGCTATTCAATTAAAAGTATTTAAACATTATTTTAATTTATTATAAAAAAAATAATTAAAGTTTGATTTTAATTTAAATTAAATAAATATAAAAAAAATTAATTGACTCTTTAATAAAATGAAATTTACATAAAAAATTAATGAATAAATAATGTGTATAAATTATATGTGATGGTGGGACCCTCAAATAGTATTAATTGTACCTGGAATGATTGGGGAGGTATATGTATAAATTTAGAAAATTTTTTACTTTTGATGTGGCAGTGACGTGGCAAAATTTTATATCTGGGATTGGATACACCACTGGTGATGCCCTAATACAACTACTCACTACATATAAAATAATACTCCCTCCGTTCCAATGGTATTGCTACTTTTACTTTTTGCACGTTCTTTAAGGAGTATTAATATTTAATGTCTATTTGGTAGTTGAAAGAGGAAGTTTACCATTTTACCCCTAGATTAAAATACATTATTTTAAAAAAGAAAGCAGTTAATCCAGTTATGGGATTTCTGCAGCAAACATGAAAAAAATGCGCCAACATATAATAACACAAACCTGTCCCACTATTTTCAAATTTACATCATCCAAAAATTACATCAGAATGGAAATTATCTCCAATTCATAATTTAAAAATCTGAAACATTATTACATGTCATGCGCCCCAATTCATAATTCAAAAATTGCAACATCATTACATTAGTACTTGGAGGTAATAAGTTTTGTTTTCCCTCCATTATCAAAAATAATTTATCGATACACATTTACAAGTTTCCACCTAAACTACACTATATAAACACTTACTACTCCAAATACGATAACTTCTTGAACCAAATACACCACTTTCCCAGCTCATAAATACACTTTACAAAATGAGAATACCAAGACCCAAAAACCTAACAACCAAAGAGCGTAATTCCATTGCCCAATTTTTGTTGGAGCGGTCGAGCAATGGCCAACCAGCTCGTGGGAGGCTCATTTTAGCCAGTTTACATTTGGAGTGCACATTGCTACTATTAGAAGGACATGGGAAAGAGCTAAAGAGCAGCAGCTATCAAGTAATCCAATCTCTTTAGTCAACAACAAAACACTTAGACCACATGGAGATTATGGCAAAAAATTAGATAAGGAAAAAATGAAGAGTATTCAGTTTAAGAAAAGGGGGACAATTTGGGATTTAGCATAAGAGATGGCCACATCTAAGAGCACAGTTCATAGGTGGATCATGCAGGGGCTTATTAGACATCATACTAGTGCTATAAATCCATATCTCACACACCAACACAAGATTAACAGGGTCAGACACAGTCTTAAAGCAATAGAAGTGGACATAGTGAAGAAACTGATCAAATTCAAGAGTATGTTACAAATATTTCACATAGATGAGAAATGGTTCAACATAACAAGAACAAAAGAGAGATACAACCTCCTACAAGACGAAGCAGAACCACATAGGACTTGTGAAAGTAAAAATTTTATTGGAAAGATCATGTTCCTAGCTGTAGTTGCAAGACCAGCCTATGACTCTAACGGGGACTGCATTTTTTATGGGAAGACAAGGATTTTTCCCTTTATGGAACAAGTTGCAGCACACAGGATAAGCAAGAACAGAGAGGAAGGAAGTATTGTAACTAAACCAATGTTTTCAGTGACAAGGAATTAGACAAAAAAGGTTCTAATTGACCAGGTATACAATCTTAACACAGATTACAGTTTATACACATGATATACATACAAATACATTTATTTTGCACTATATTTCATTTACACTCATAACAGGTCCTACCATCTATCAAGTCTAAATAGCCAAGTGGAGCATGCAAAGATATATACATACAACAGGATAATGCTAAGCCACATATAAAAGATGATGATAAAGAGTAGAGGCAGGCTTCAAAACAAGATGGATTCAATTTCCATCTTATTTTTCAGCCTGCTAAGAGTCCGGATACTAACATTTAGGACTTGGGTTGGGTTAGAGCTTTACAATCTCTACAATTCAAAGAAGCTTCTAACAAAGTGGAGGATTTGTTAGAAGTGGTGAGGAAATCTTTTGAAGATTTAAGCCAAACAAAATTAAATTCAGTTTTTCTAACACTGCAAAGCTGCCTAAAGGAAATTCTAGTTCGTAGAGGTGGAAATATGGGTAAATCTACATTACAGAGACCGGGTGAGCTTCCAACTGATTTGGAAGTGGACCCTGAGGTGGTTCAATCAAGTCTTGAATTTCTAATTGAAGAAAATGTAATAGATGGGTTGAAGGATCTAATTCAGCCATGGAGGAAGTTTTTTTTATTGAAAATGGAAGCATTTTGCAGTACAGAACGGTTAAAATGATTTTGCAGTACATTTTGAATGCATTTTGGATGCAATGGAAGTATTAGATGCAATTTGGAAGTTTTGGATGCCTACACAGAACACAACTAATGGAGGTGGAAGCATTGGATGCATTTTGCATGTGAATAGGGCTTAAGATTGTTTGTTTACAACTAAAACACAACTTAAAGAAAGAGTTTGTTTTAGCAGTAAACAATCTTTTGTAAAGCTGTGAATCTAAACCTATAAATGGATGTATATGACTTATGCAAGTCAATTCACACAAGAGAACTTCACCCTAAACACATCATATATCACACACTATAACACTTCAAACAAAATCACTAAATAGTAACACATCAAATACCACATTCTTCCAATAGAAATTCATCACTTAACAGGGGATATACCACAGTCTTCTAATAGGCATAAAATATCAATTCATCACATCACTGTTTGTAATATCACACTCCTCCAAAAGAAATTCATCACTTAATAGGGGATACATCACACTCTTCCAGCATACATATAATTGCAATTCATCACATCACAGTTTGTAATATCACACTCTTCCAAAAGCAATTTATCACAACAGTTTATAATATCACACTCTTCCAACATTAATTCCCCACAATTTAACGGGTCAGAGAGACATATTCATATAACACAGTTTAGACATCAACACAAACAACACTCTCAGAGTTTAATCTCATTATCGAGTGTTCGTGTATCCAAAATGCACAGTTGATGACATTAAAATATGAAATTGCAAGTCTCCAACGAACCGCGCATGGTGACACTAAACCCAACCCCATAACCCCACGGATATCACAAGTTTTTCATCATGCAATACACAGAAACCCCCATTCATGGAATACAGAGAGAGTAAAGCCATTATACCTCGGCCCATTTGGGTAATTTAAGGGCTGCAGGACACAGGTCCCTCAAAATCAGAATGAGGCTACAGTTTTGCCTCAACCATTTGGGGGTCACTTCTCGAAATACCGACGGACAAGTCATACCACGGGAGTTTATGATCTCCTCGTCGCTGTCAGAAACGACGTCAGATAGTTATCCAATCGAACACCCAGTGTCATCGGAGGCCGAGAACACCTTGTTCTCACACGACGGTGTCGATCTACAAAGATCTGACACCTCCTCGAATAAGTCACCCCACGACTCAGCTGTCTCCACGGCCTACTCAGAGAAGCACTCACTCTTCACCGTCGCCATTTTTCTCAGTCGCAGAAGCTAGAAGGGAGAGAACGAAGATGTAGTGGGTGACGGCTAGAAGAGCTCGAGACAGAATGAGGGGTGGCGGCCAGAGATCCAATGGAAAAGATGGTGGGGTGACAGAGATGAGCGATAGAGAAAATTGAGGAGTGACGGCGAGCAAAATGGAAGGGTGACGGCGAGGAAATAGAGGGGTGACGACGAGACGACCAGAGAGAAAATAGAGGGATGGGTAAGAACAAACCCTAAAAAGGGGAATGGGTTTGCAAACCCTAATGGCAGTAAACGCCAAAAAAATATTATTTTATTGTTATTTGCAAACCCCAAAGTGATGGCATTTTTTAAGATTAGTGTTGGATCAAGGGGTAGTTTTGTAAAAAAGTGTGGGCTCCACTTTTCTTTTTTGGAAAGTTAGCAATAGAGGTGGGATGCCATTTTGGGTAAAAAGTTACAATATAAATGGAACGCATGGAGTAATACTCCTTAATCTATTCACAAAAAACAACCATTGATATTTGGGCGGGACGGAGGGGGTATAATATTTTTAGGGAGGCCATTGCTCCTTGTCTCCTGCTCCTATGACTTTTATTTATATACTCCCTCCGTCCTTGGTAATGAGTGCCGAAGACCTTATATTTTTTAACATAAGGTCTCCGCAAGGTTTAAAATTTCTGGAAATATTCACGATATTTCTACGATATATCCGTATTTGGAGAGTACCGATATCGATATTGGAGAAAAAGATATATCTTTTCTGATGTCGAGGATATATCGATAAATATCGATAACAATATCAAAAAAAATTTGCCACAGTTCAAAATTTTTCAGATATTGAGATATATCGAGGAAATATTGCTAAAATATCGATAAAATATCGAGGATATATCGAAAATATAAAAAAATTATCCATATTTTTATGAAATTTTTAATAATTTTTTATATTACTTTTACTAACTAAATACAAATTTCTTCATTAATTTGATCAATTAAAAAAAAATAGCAACATTTGCATGAAATTATTAAGACTGTTTTATTTTATTTAATTAATTATAATTTATTATCACTCCTCATTAAAATTATTACTACTAAGTAAATGATGAGTTTTCTTTCATGTACACAATGTGATAGTATACTCTGATTAAAAATAAAATTATTTTGATACATTCAATCGAATCGGGACGGAGGGAGTATTTTATTGGTACATAACAATACTACTGGCGCATTCAGAACTATGTTCAGAATTTCTTTATTTCGATGAGCTGATACCAATATTTTTTAGATCAAGATGACATCACATGTTCTACATTTGAGTATCATAGATTATTATTTTGGTATTAGTTATTAAGTATTGTATGACTTTAGTCTATTTAAATATGTTGTAATTGATTTGCTTATCATATGTTATGAGTTTTATTGAGATTTTAAATTGTATTTATATATTAAAATTAGTTAAAATATATTGCAAAGTTAAATAATTAATTTTTTTTCAAGTTTTCGTATTTTTTTAATTTTTATTGATATCGATATCGATATACGATATATCCATCGATATATTCATAAATTTGAGGTACCGATAGTTTTATCGATATCGATATTTTAAACAGGGTCTCCGGTCCTCTTAGCCTGGGATGGAGGAAGTGTGTGTGTGTGTGTGTGTGTGTGTGTGTGTGTGTATATATATATAATATTTTTTTTAAACTATTGAATCATTATTATAAAAGATAAAGTCTCTTGTGAGACATTATATATGTGAGACATGTTAACGTATTTTTGTTATATAGATAAAGTATTCTTAATGATTATTAAAGTATATTTTCTTAAGTGTGATAAATGATGAATTATGATAAATGATGAATTAAAATATAATTTTAGAGTGTTATAATATGATATTAATTAGCTACTCGTCGCTGTTTAAAGTCTCCCTCACTGTACCAATTAATGGACTTTATTATATCTATGCTGTTGAATATCAGATATTATAAATAGTAAAGTTAAAACCCCAATCGGGACTACTAGATCATTAATGTATTAGTTTAGACTTCACTAAATTGTCATTATACATTAGTTAAGACTAATTATTTGATGTTTTGATTTCACATAGGATTAGAAATCGGGTGAACAAGGAATCTCATTTTAATTGTAGGCTTGTAGCCAATCAACCTGAAAGTAAACATATGAATCCTTTTTCAAATTTAGTACATATACAACAAAATAGAACTTCCTATGTTGTTTCACATCAATTACTTTAATTTTTTTTTAAAAAAATCACTTTTAATATATTTTATTATTATTATTATTAATTATTCAATAATAATATTATTATTATTAGTAATTATTGTTTTAAATAACTTAACTACTCTATTATCACTTTATTTTAAACGAATATTATTTTATATTAAAAATGTTATCACTCTTTATTCATCCTACAAATAGTTATAAAATAATTTAATTAAACTGCTATCACTTTTTGTATATCATATATCACTTAATAATTACACATTTTAATTTAAATTATATAAAAAAATAATAAAATATTATTTAAAATGGGTGATTTTTGTTTTCTTGTTCAACCGGTCAGACTAGTTGAACCTCAAACCGTTGAGGTCACCGGTTTGATCTCTGATCCAATTATGAAAATACTGGGTAAAGTGATATGGCCAGAATAAGATACCATTTGTTTACTACCATCAGGGAAAAAAATAGAAATGTGTTTATCAAGGCTGGTAAGAGGTGAAGAAAAGAGAGAAAGATCATGACACATATGTCTACTTGCTCCCATATCTGGGATCCAAGAACCCAAATAACTATTATCAAGTACGGATTACGTATAATTGAAATCACACATACCAGCATATTCTAACATTCTAGTACAATGTGGAATAAAATTACCAGAAAGCAATTCACCGTTTCGATATCCAAAATATTTTGCAATTTCCTGTTGTATAATCTTAGTAAACCCAACCTTCGCCGCTGGCTTTGTGGTCGCCATTGCAGGAATCGTGATCGCCACCGCTGGAATCATGGTCATCGCTACCGGCATCGTGTTCGTTGCTGTCAAAATCAAACCCAGCGAACCGCCATGGCCTTCAAGCAAAACTGTAATCTGATACCATCTAAACTTAGGTAAGGATAGAGAGATAAAATTTATGTTATTCATTATAATGGAAACTGCTGTGTATTTTCAATGTAGAAAGAGTATATATGGATATTTCTAAATACAACAATTAGGGGTGAGCATATATTTTTATAACTGCCCGTACCGCACCTCACCGAACCGAGAATAGTAATTACGGTGAAAAAACCGTGGTTAATATATATTACGTGAAACTGCACCGTTGGAACGGTGCAATTTGAAATTCATGGGGAAACTGCCCTGCACCGAACCGACGAGTTGGTATACATTAGTTATTGTATATATTATAGTACTAATTAATATACTATTATGTAGACATCTAATTAATTAAATGATTTTGAGTAGTGGCTTAGTGGGCTTATTGATTACAGGCCCATGATATTAGGCTACCTAGATAATAGGCATTTGACACCTAATTAAAATCCTAAGAATCGCACATTACCAGTTTAAAACACTTTATTTTATTGGCATGAGTTTTTACGGTGCATGAGTTTTTCTTTGCTTATGTATTTTATTGGCATGAGTTTTTACTTTGCTTATCTCAATTAGTTTTGAATGTGGAAAGTTAACGACTAAAATGTATTGTAATATTATATTATTTTATAATTAAAACCGCCAACCGCCAAAACCGATCGTAAAACTGCTAAAACCGCATAATGATTTTTTATTGAAAAACTGTGGTTTAAAATTTTGAAGATAACCGAACCGCATCTGGCAATGCAATTTCGATTTCGCCTAAAAAACTGTAAAACCGCACCGTGATCACCCCTAACAACAGTTACAATCACTTAACAAATATAAAACAATAAATGTGTCAAAGCATCAATCTATCTAGAAGCTTCTGATATTTCTACAACATGGCAATTTATCGCCTTCCAATACATAAAAGCTATGTCATTTTCTTGCTTTGTCTAATGCTGAACCACTACGCCCCACTCTTTCCTCTTCGATTCCTATACCGTCAATCAAAGATTGACGAGAAAGGGAACGCTTTGTGATTATTGTAGGGATGGATGGCTATAAGCACCAAGGAAAAAATTGAAAGTATGGCAAGTAAGATCAATCTTTGATATACAGAATAATTACGTATAGTGTGGAACAAATTGGAATGTTAAGAGCTCCGTGACAATAATGGGACTTCCAACTCATCCGTAGAATTATCATTCGACATATTTTCCTAAAATCTCTTTTCATGGTCTAAAAGAAATTTATGTAGGGTAAGATGATTATCCTTCTAGATAGGTTTCAGAGATTCCATCATGATTAATCCTTATCCATTCCCTAGAAAAATTTAAAGATTTTATTTTATCCACTTAGGGCAATCAATTGCTAGGGAAATTAGTAGGATCGAATAATTAGATTTCAAAATAGCAAAAAATATCATCTTTATTGTCGCCGTCCGATTCCCCACCTTCTCCATAATCTTCATCTTCTCCCCCAACATCAAATTTATAATCAATGTCACCTTCTAACTCATCACCACCTTCATCGTAATCCTCACCTCCACCACCGTGGATGAATCGCCACCTCCTCAACCTTCGAACAAAATGTCCCCCACCTCCAAAAGGGTTATAACAAATCTCCACCATCTCCCCCCCTCCTGCACCGCCGTCCTTTCCTCCTCCTCCCCTTTTGCCATGAAGTCTGCCGCCACCATCGAGGTCGTCACACGTACCAAATTCTTCCACATTATGAACAAATATTTCTATGTTGCAAAATGAAGAAATACTGCTGGAGTGATATTGAGGGAAGAGAGATGATAAGAGATTCAACGAGGGGAGATAAATTGCCACGTCACTTATTTGGGCAGCTTCTTGCGACGTTGAGACAAATTTGCAAAGCTTTTAAAAGTTTTTTTTTTCCTTTTTTTTGCCAAATTTAAAATTTTGAGATTCAATTGCAACTAAAGTAAAGATGAGAATTTTTATGCAATTAACTCAAGAAAATAACATTAACACATAACATTTTAAAGGAGGGTGTGTCTAATTTCTTATAACTACTCCCTCCATCCCACCGAAAGGTCACTATTTTACTATATTGAGCGTCTCATCCAAATATCCTCATTTCTCACTTTTAGTAAAAAAGGTACTATATGTGTGGCCCACCACTCACTACTAAGGGCACCTCCAATGGGAGGTACAATTTATACTTGGCAATTTATTTGTACCTTTGATGAGGTACAATTACCATTGTAACAACTAGGTACAATTTGAAGAGAGAAGGTTGGGTACAATTAAATGTACCCAAGAAAGAGGATAAAGTAAATTTCGGTATCCAACTTCCAAAAAGTTGCGTGTACTCCAAAATCCAATAAAAAAATATGAGAGTCTAACGTGCGCGTATGGGACCTGTAGGTGGCTTAAATTGTAGGTCCCACATTAATTTAATATTTTTAATCTTAATTTATTGTATAAATTTTTCATGCATGCATTTATATTTTTGGTTTGTGCATTCAAAATGTTGCAGCTTCTGTAAAAAAAATGTTGCAGCTTTATCTTTTTTTTTATTACAATAAAATTTTAGAAATTTTTATAACGGTAAAATTTTAACGGACATGAACTAAAATTAATTTTTTGTATTTTTTTAACTTGCTTTTATAAATAGATGTGTAATTGATAGTTTTTTTCACACCACTCTCAAAATAACACTCACAAGCTATATATTTCATGTATCCTCCTGAGTATTGTCAATATCCATTCATGTCACCCTCATCCTTTGGTTTTACACGTCAAAATTTAGTAGGAAATTTCTCAAACTCGTCAAGAAAAGCTAGTGCAGAAGGAAAAATTTGTGATAAAGAGTGTGAAACTCCCTCTTCTGGGCAAGCTTCTCCTTTTCCTCCACATTCATCTCCACCGGGAATTGAGAAAATTAATCTCGATGTGGATACAAATTCTAATGTTGAAGCAAATATTTCACCGTCTACGAAATCCACATATGTTTCAAGATACATAGAAGTGGAAAATGAGCTTCTTGCACAATGTTGGGTGAATGGGAGTGAAGATCCTATTATTGTAAATTCACAAAAGCTTGATCAAATGTGGATACGGATCACAGAAGAATACAACAAAAATCAACTTGCCAACACTCCACGTAAACTGTGTGAAGCTTTGAAGACGCATTATTACATAGTTTAAAGAGAAATCAATGTGTTTAATAGGCTCTATACCAATCAAACAGAGATTTGAAAAAGTGGTCATAGTGACGCTGATATACTAGTGGAGGTGCTGAAATAGTGGTCAAGCACTCACAATAATAGATCTTTTAATCATATGGGATATGGAATATACTACGTATGAGTCCCAAATGGCGTAATCAACAAGACCGTGATCACCGTGGAAAAAAGAAGACCATAATTTCCTCCGCAGGGGCATATACATCATCATCAAATAATGAAGATGATACTGAAGATCGCGTTCATCAAATCGGGCAAAAGACAGCAAAAAAAGGCCAAAGGAAAATCAAAGAATGAGTATGAAGAGATGAAAGATATCATCAATCAAAGTATGGAGGATTGGAAAATATTGCAAATAAAAACTATAAGAAATGAGACATCTCAACAAAACAAAGAAGTATAACATACTCACGAGAGATACTACAGGAATGACACCTGAACAACTTCACACACATAACCACATGTGTGAGATAATTAAGAAATGATGGAAAATGTAGGTGTTTATCTAAAATTTTCCTTTATAAGTTGTATTTCATATCTTGTATGTGATCAATTGTAGTTTTTATTTATTGTTGTTTAAGTAAGATGTCTTATTTTCGAATGTAATCCTGTTTTTTAATGAAATGCAATGCAATTTTTATGAAGTTATGTTAAATAAGTTGTTTTAAATAGTTGTTAAGCACTAACCATTACAAACTAGCCATTGCAAGTAGCCATTACAAACTCGCCGTTAAAAACTAGCCGTTGCAAACTTTGATACATATATATAATGGAGTTGAGGCTCCATAATTTGACAACATTCCATATCTTGCTTCAGCTACTCTAAATTTCAAGTTTTTAAAATGTCTGCTGATCCCAACTACAATAATTCTATTGATAATGAAGACGATGATTTTTCTGGGTATGACTCAGGCGATCAAATGTTCTTTCAAATACTCCAACAACAACAAATGTTGCTTCAAAACTTGCAGAAAGCTCTTTAAGTAGATCTAAAAGAAGAAGATATGTGGTCCGCGATCATGAAGGGGCACACGCTCAACTTGTCAAAGATTACTTCTCTAATGATCCAACATGGATTAGTGATATATTTCCACGACATTTTAGGATCCGAAAAGATTTGTTCATTCGCATAGTTGATGCTCTGGAATCTCATGACGAATATTTCAAGTGGAGGAACGCTGCAACAGAGAGAAAAGGTTTCTCACCAATTCAGAAATGCACTGTTGCTATCCGCTATTTAGCATATGGAGGTCTTTCTGGTCATAAACTGCTTGTTCAACTTCTGTCGATGTGTGATTAAATTATTTGGTAAAATATATTTGAGAAGGCCCGATGGAGATGATTATCTGCGATTGCTCCATATGCATGGCAAAGGCATGGGTTTTCTGAAATGTTAGTGAGCCTTGATTGTATGCATTGGGAATGGAAAATTGTCCGGTTACTTGAAAAGGTCAATTTACTCGAGGTGATCATGGAGTTCCAACAATAATGCTTGAAACAGTTGCATCTGCAGACTTGTGGATATGTCATATTTTTTTGGAGTTGCAGGTTCAAACAATGATATCAATGTACTTAACCAATCTCCTTTATTCGTTGATTCTCTACAACGAAAAGCTCCACAGATTAATTTTACAATAAATCACAAATAATATACGGAAGGATATTACTTCACAGATGGGATCTACCCAAAGTGGGCAACTTTTGTCAAAAGTTTTCAGTGTCCTCTTAATCATAAAAGAAAGAAATTTAAAGAAATGCAAGAGGCTGTGAGAAAGGATGTCGAGCGCGCATTTGGTGTTCTCCAATCTCGTTGGGCGATTATCAAAGGTCCAGGTAGGTTTTGGGACCAAAGTAACTTGAAAGATATTATGTATGCTTGTATCATTTTACATAATATTATAGTAGAGAATGAAGGGGATATGATAACTGATTGGTCTGAGGAGCTCAACCACGATGATGATGTTATTCAAATAAAAGTATTTAAACATTATTTTAATTTATTACAAAAAAATTAATTAAAGATTGATTTTAATTTAAATTAATTAAATATAAATAAAAATTAATTGACTTTTTCATAAAATGAAATTTACATAAAAAAAATAATTAATTAATAATGTGTATAAATTATATTTGATGGTGGGACCCTCAAATAGTATTAATTGTACCTGAAATGATTGGGAAGGTATATGTATAAATTTAGAGAATTTTTTACTTTTGATGTGGCAGTGACGTGGCAATGATATGGCAAAAATTTGTATCTGGGATTGGATACACCACTGGTGATGCCTGATTAGCCATTTGTAGTCGGGATGACTAATTAAAAAATTTATCGAATCACAGGGAGGAAGGTACTAGGGTCTAAGTGATCTCGTGTTCATCATAGTATTATAGAGATGATCATAAAGGGGAGATAATCAAGAAATAACAATAAAATAAATGGATAGATGAATGGAAGATGGATGAATGAGTCAAATAGATAGAGAATGAGAATAGCAATACTTAAAGTATGGAAAATCTAGATATCATGCAACGAATTCATATGTGTCATGGATTAATAACTAAGGGCCAACACGAATTCCACCTAAACTCCCTCTCGAGATAGATAGGTTGTACATTCTCACAAAGGTCTCAAAATAGCTCAAAGGTTGGTTCTCAATCAAACAATTCCAACTAGGTACTAAGTTCAATTGGAGAGTCCCCTCACACGATCAATTGACCTCTCGATCTAACCAATCGATGTTCTATCAAAGGGTTCTAAATCCTAAAGGATTTCTCAATCTCTTTACAATTTATAATGCACATGAAGTGTTTGATGAAATAATTCAATGAACTATCCTAAATATATAATTGATTTCTCAATCTAATCACATGCCCATGACAATTAATCACACAAATCAACAATATAAATCAAGCAATTAACAATCAAAGATAAAAAATTAATAAATCCAATCAACATATGAATTCAATTGCAAAATACCCAAAATTATCCAACATAATTCATATTGCTAATCTCACAAGGGAGATTAGCCTTTCATATTCATAAGAAAATTAACATAGACATTAAAATCCTTGCAAAACATGATAAACAATAAGGTTTCAATACAAAGTTTGGATGAAAAATCTCTTGGATGTCTCTAATGGTGATCTTCTTCTTCCCCTTGCAATTCACATATCTTCCTTGCTTCTCTAACTACTTGGATGAAGGATTTGATGGTGGGATGAAGGTAGATGATATGGATAAAGAATGGAGGAAATGGATGGTAAAAAATGAAGGAAAATGTGTGTAATGTGTGTGCAGGGGTGAAACCCTCGAAAATCTACTCAAATATTGAAGTATTGGGTATTTATACCCTTTGGGAACCTTCTAGAAGAATTCTGATTTTTTTTTGCAGAAAAAGCACCTACACGGCCCGTGTACGGCACACGGCCAAAGGGGTGGCCGTGTAGGAGTTTCTGGTGTCAGAACTCGCCCAAAACACACAGGGCCATGTTCGGTACATGCCCCGTGTAGTTGCTGGCGCGCAGTCTCACCGTTTTGAGCATAACTTCCACATCCGTTCTCCAATTTGAGTAATTCTTGCACTCACGCGATCCTCTTTTCCTTGGCTTTCTAAAGTTCTGACAAAACTTCCAACTTTTGATGGTGTAACAAGTCATGCAAAGTAGCACAACCGTACTGAGTAGGAATAGCTTGCGCGACGTCACCATTTTAATCATAACTTTCTCGTTTGGGCTTCAATTGAGGTGTTTCTTATGCCAAAACTATCCTCGTTTCTGTGGCTTTCCAATCATGTATGACAATTCTAGTTTTGATCTCCAAAAGAGTACAAAAAAATTGCACAAGTTGGACTGCATTTTTCAGCATTTTGCTTTGACTCATTCTCCCTCGTTTCAACTCCGAATTGAGATCCGCTTTTTCCTACGTCTTCCTTGTCGCGCCTAGAATCTCTTTTCACCTTGAAATCATACATTTAAACTCATTCTTACACATTTTCATAAAAATACAAAATACAACCAAATAGAATACAAGTATGGATAAAATAACATGAAAAGACATATAAAAAGACACTAAAATCTAGGTGAAAATATCACTCATCAATGCCCTAATATGACTACCCACTACATATAAAATAATACTCCCTCCATCACAATGATAATGCTACTTTTACTTTTTGCACGTTCTTTAAGGAGTATTAATATTTAATGTCTATTGGGTAGTTGGAAGACGAAGTTTATCATTTTACCCCTAGATTAAAATACATTATTTTAAAAAAGAAAGACGTCAATCTAGTTATGGGATTTCTGTCGCAAACATGAAAAAAATACGCCAACATATAAAAACACAAACCTGTCCCACTTTTTTCAAATTTACATCATCCAAAAATTACATTAGAATGGAAATTATCTCCAATTCATAATTTAAAAATCTGAAACATTATTACATGTCATGTGCCCCCAATTCATAATTCAAAAACTGCAACATCATTACATTAGTACTTGGAGGTAATAAGTTTTGTTTTCCCTCCATTATCAAAAATAATTTACAGATACAAATTTACAAATTCCCACCTAAACTACACTATATAAACACTTACTACTCCAAATATGAGAACTTCTCGAACCAAATACACCACTTTCCCAGCTCATAAATACACTTTACAAAATGAGAATACCTAGACCCAAAAACCTAACAACCAAAGAGTGTAATTCCATTGTCCAATTTATGTTGGAGGGGTCGAGCAATGGCCAACCAGCTCGTGGGAGGCTTATTTTAGCCAGTTCTACATTTGGAGTGCACATTGCTATTGTTAGAATGATATGGGAAAGAGCTAAAGAGCAGCTGCTATCAAGTAATCCAATCTATTTAGTCAACAACAAAACACTTAGACCACATGGAGTTTATGGCAAAAAATTGGATAAGGAAAAAATGAAGAGTATTCAGTTTAAGAAAAGGGGGACAATTAGGGATTTAGCAGAAGAGATGGCCATATCTAAGAGCACAGTTTATAGGTGGATCAAGCAAGGGCTTATTAGACCTCATACTAGTGCTATAAAGCCATATCTCACACACCAACACAAGGTCAACAGGGTCAGACACAGTCTTAAAGCACAAGAAGTGGACATAATGAAGAAACTGATCAAATTCAAGAGTATGTTACAAATAGTTCACATAGATGAGAAATGGTTCAACATAACAAGAATAACAGAGAGATACTACCTCCTACAAGAAGAAACAGAACCACATAGGACTTGTGCAAGCAAAAATTTTATTTGAAAGTTCATGTTTCTAGCTGCAGTTGTAAGACAATATGACTCTAACGGGGACTGCATTTTTTATGGGAAGACAGGGATTTTCATCTTTACTGAACAAGTTGCAGCACAAAGGAAAAGCAAGAACAGAGAGGCAGGAAGTATTGTAACTAAACCAAGTTTTCAGTGACAAGGAATGAGACAAAAAAGGTTCTAATTGACCAGGTATACAATCTGAACACATATTACAGTTTACACACATGATATACATAAAAATACATTCATTTTGCACTATATTTTATTTACAATCATAACAGGTCCTACCAGCTATCAAGTCTAAATGGCCAAGTGGAACATGTAAAGATATATACATACAACAGGATAATGCTAAGCCACATATAAAAGATTATGATGAAGAGTGGAGGCAGGCTTCTACACAAGATGGATTCAATTTTCATCTTGTGTTTCAGCCTGCTAAGAGTCCGGATACTAACATTTAGGATGTGAGTTGGTTTAGAGCTTTACAATCTCTACAATTCAAAGAAACTTCTAACAAAGTGGAGGATTTGTTAGAAGTGGTGAGAAAATCTTTTGAAGATTTAAACCACACAAAATTGAATTCAGTTTTTCTAACACTGCAAAGCTGCCTAAAGGAAATTCTAGTTCGTAGAGGTGGAAATGAATACAAGATAACCCATATGGGTAAATCTGCATTACAGAGACCGAGTGAGCTTCCAACTGATTTGAAAGTGGACCCTGAGGTGGTTCAATCAAGTCTTGAATTTCTAATTGAAGAAAATGCAATAGATGGGTTGGAGGATCTAATTCAGCTATGGAGGAAGTTTTTTGATTGAAAGTGGAAGCATTTTGCAGTACAGAACGGTTAGAATAATTTTGCAGTAAATTTTGAATGCATTTTGGATGCAATGGAAGTATTGGATGCAATTTGGAAGTTTTGGATGCTTACATAGAACACAACTAATGGAGGTGGAAGCATTGGATGCATTTTGCATGTGAATAGGGCTTAAGATTGTTTGTTTACAACTAAAACACAACTTAAAGAAAGAGTTTGTTTTAGCAGTAAACAATCTTTTGTAAAGCTGTGAATCTAAACCTATAAATGGATGTATATGACGTATGCAAGACACTTCACACAAGAACACTTCACCCTAAACACATCATATATCATACACTATCACACTTCAAACAAGATCACTAAACAGTAACACATCAAATACCACATTCTTCTAACAGAAATTCAGCACTTAACATGGGATACACCACAGTCTTCTAACAGACATAAAATAGCAATTCATCACATCACAGTTTGTAATATCACACTCTTCCAAAAGCAATTCATCACTTAACAGGGGATACATCACAATCTTCTAGCAGACATACAATAGCAATTCATCACATCACAGTTTGTAATATCACACTCTTCCAAAAGCAATTTATCACTTAACAGTTTGTAGTATCACACTCTTCCAATATTAATTCCCCACAATTTAACAGATCAGAGAGACATATTCATATAACACAGTTTAGACATCAACACAAACAATACTCTCAGAGTTTAATCTCATCATCGAGTGTTCGTGTCTCCAAAATGCACTGTTGATGACATTACAATATGAAATTACAAGTCTCCAGCAAACCGCGCATGGTGACACTAAACCCAACCCCATAACCCCACAGATATCACAAGTTTTTCATCATGCAATACACAGAAACCCCCATTCACGGAATACAGAGAGAGTAAAGCCATTATACCTCGGCCCATTTGGGCAATTTAAGGGCTGCAGGACACAAGTCCCTCAAAATCCGAATGAGGCTCCAGTTTTGCCTCAACCATTTGGGGGTCACTCCTCGGAATACCGGTGGGCAAGTCATACCACGGGAGTTCACGATCTCCTCGTAGGTGTCAGAAGCGACGTCAGATAGTTCTCCGACCGAACACCCAGTGACATCGGAGGCCGAGAATACCTTGTTCTCACACGACGGTGTCGATCTGCGAAGATCTGACACCTCCTCGGAGAAGTCACCCCACAACTCAGTCGTCTCCACGGCCTCCTCGGAGAGGAACTCACTCTTCATCGGCGTCATTTTTCTCGGTCGTAGAAGCTAGAAGTGAGAGAATAGAGATGTAGTGGGTGACGACGAGAAGAGCCCGAGACAGAATGAAGGGTGACGACCAGAGATCTGATGAAGAAGATGGAGGGATGACAGAGACGAATGATAGAGAAAATGGAGGAGTGACGGTGAGGAAATGGAGGGGTGACGTCGAGGCGACCAGAGAAAAAATGGAGGGATGGGTAAGAACAAACCCTAAAGAGGGGAATGGGTTTGCAAACCCTAATGGCAGTAAACGCCAAAATAACATTATTTTATTGTTATTTGCAAACCCCAAAGTGATGGCATTTTTTAAGATTAGTGTTGGATCAAGGGGTAGTTTTGTAAAAAAGTGTGGGCTCCACTTTCCTTTTTTGAAAAGATAGCAATAGAGGTGGGAGGCCGTTTTGGGTAAAAAGTTGCAATATAAATGGAATGGAGGGAGTAATACTCCTTAATCTATGCACAAAAAACAACCATTGATATTTGGGCGGGACGGAGGGGGTATAATATATTCAGGGAGGCTAGTGCTCCTTGGCTCCTGCTCCTATGTCTTTTATTTATATACTATATATATATATATATATATATATATATATATATATATATATATATATATATATATATATATATATATATATATATATATATATATATATATATATATATATATATATATATATATATATATATATATAATATTTTATTTTAAACTATTGAATCATTATTATTATAAAAAACAAAGTCTCTTGTGAGACATTATATACGTGAGACGGTTTGTGAGACATATTAAAGTATTTCTGTTATATAGATAAAGTATTCTCAATGATTATTAAAGTATATTTTCTTAAGTGTGATAAATGATGAATTATGATAAATGATGAATTAAAATATGATTTTAGAGTGTTATAATAGGATCCATTATTGACATACTTTAATAACAAATAAGTACTCCCTCCGTCCCAACTTCAACTTCACACTTTCCATTTTGGTCCGTCCCAAATTCAACTTTACACTTTCATAAAAGGAAAAGCATATCCCTCTAGTATACTTTAATTTCAAATTTGCCATCATCTTTTTAACACACATAACATACTTTATCATTTATTTATTACCCAAAAATACCATACTACCCTCAAAAGTAAGTCAAAAAGTGACTTTTCTTAAACTCCATATCTACAGTAAACGTGAACTTGAATTTGGGACGGAGAGAGTATATTTTACCTATATAATAAGCGTACTTTAGTAATGTGTTGACCCGTCTCATAACCGTTTCTCAAAAAAACTCGTCTCACAATAGAGTCACTCATTATAAAATACCTTAAAAATAAGAGTTATTATTTAAAATAATTTCATTAAAACTAATAAAGATGAGTGTATATTAGGTACACCCGGGTGCACCCTTGCACCCAAATTTGTATAACTTTTTATTCTATTTTATATATATGTTATTCTCTTTTGTATACGTGTTTTGTAATAATTGTATACTTTTTTCACACTAAGTTTTTCATTAAAAAAACAAGCATTCATATGTGTATAACTTTTTATTCAATAGTGTATACATGTATTTTAATAATTGTACATTTTTTACACTCAATTTTTTATTAAAAAAAGGGAGGATTACTACTAGGTACACAAAAAAACCCTAAATTACTATGAGATACAAACATACAAAAGTATTACTACTAGGTACAAAAATATATAGTGATATTCCAATATTACCCCTATTAATGTGATGCACATAAATATTGTGTGCAGCAAAAGTTCATGTGCAGCAAAGTGTGTGCAGCAAAAAAAGTGTGTGCAGGAAAAAAAAAGTGTGTGCAGCAAAAAAATGTGGTGGTCCGGCGGCGGCGGTCCGGCAGCTTTTCCGGCGGCGACAGTTTTTCCGGCGACCAGTTTTTTTTTTTTTTTTTTTTTTTTTTGGACGAACAGTTTTTCCGGCGACCGGCTGCCGGAGCTCCGGCGGCGGCGGCACGGCAGCTTTCCGGCGACCAGTTTTTTTTTTTTTTTTTTTTCCCTGACGAACAGATTTTTCCGGCGACCGGCCGCCGGAGCTCCGCCGGCGGCGGCGGTCCGGTGGTGGGTGGAGGTTGGGGTTAGTGTTTTAAAGGTATATGGGTTTAGGGGTATATTTGGTATTTTACTTTAATATTTTGTATTAAATAATAATTATTTAAAATCAATGTATCTAATAGTAATTAGGGTACAAAGTGTGTACCTATCAGTAATTATTTCTTAAAAAAATTAACAATTAAATTGTATACATTTTTACTCATAATTTTATATGTTTTTGCTTATATTTGTACGTGGGTGCACTCGAAACTTCTCGTGCACCCGAGTGCACACTATATTTAGCCAATAAAGATATTAGGAAAGTATAATAATCACAAAACTCAATAAATTAGGCAAACAGATACTAACCTGTTAAAAATTGGGTAATAGGTTCCCCTTAATTTATTATTACCAGAACAAGGAAAACAATAAATAAAAAATAATAAATCTGTAAGCAGGAAAAAAGTGCAACCTCTGAAATTGCGTAAGCGTCACTCCGGTGGTAGCAGCACCGCCCTATACAAAAGGAAACCACATCGATCATTCGTCGCCACATTTTCAAGAATATCTCCGTTATCTTCTGATTTTCTTCTCCGAAATTTCCTCCCCTCTTTCCACTTTCGAATCCCTATTTTTAATTACGGCGCTACTAAATCTTCGGCACCTAAAATCCGATTCTTTGTTTTTCATTACAAATATCGCGCAATCCGCAATTCTTTTCTTTTTCTGATGTTCATTTTTCTAACTTGATCAATTCCCTTTCAGATGAAATGAATGCTTTCAAATTCATTAACATGAAGCCCTGTTGTAGAGTCCTGTTTCCTTACAAGAACACCCCCTTTTTGGGTGTACCTTTACCTAAATTCTCTAATTTCTCACTTTCCCCCAATCGTTCGTCTAATTTTTGCACCTCTGCACCCGGTGGATTCGGGTTTAGATCCATTTTAAGCCGAGCCCAGAAGCCGAGTTCTGCGTGTTCTTCGAATTGGGGTCAATCGAGGATTTTCTCAACCACCTGCTGCTGTAATTTCAGCAAAAGGGGGAATTATTTTGTTGCTCGAGTCGTACCGAATGTTAAGGATTTCTCAACATCTGTTGAGACCCGAGTGAATGACAAGAATTTCGAGCGAATTTATGTGCAAGGTGGGATTAATGTGAAGCCACTGGTGGTGGAAAAAATTGATCTGAATGAGAATGTAGTGAAGAAAGAGGGTGATAATGCTGAGGGTGGTGGTGTTGGGTGTGAAGTGAAGAAAAGTGAGAGCTTGAATGAGGAGCCTGAGGTGGAAAAGGAGGCTTGGAGGTTGCTGAGGAATGCGGTTGTGAACTATTGTGGGAGTCCTGTCGGAACTGTGGCAGCTAATGATCCGAATGACAAGTTGCCATTGAATTATGATCAGGTGTTTATACGGGATTTTGTCCCTTCAGCCTTTGCATTTTTGCTGAAGGGTGAAGGGGAGATTGTGAGGAACTTCTTGCTTCATACCCTGCAACTACAGGTAATATCGATTTCTTGAATTCGAAAATCATTTCACTAGTTTCAATGTGGTAGTCTTTATACATGATTGTCTGAAAATCACACACACACACAGAGTGAAGAGTAGTTTTATTGTTTGAACGTCAGAACTGTATGGATTTTGTCTGTTAATAACCCTGCGCGTGGAGAATGAAAGAGAAAAGGGGTTCTCTATCCTCTCTGCCAAATTTGCTGTTTCAGAAAAGAAATTAAAGGAAAAATTAGACAGAGGAGAGAGAGAGAGAGAGATTATACTACAGTACACACATAGGAGTAGTATGCATGATTATCATGGCAGCTTCTCATTTTATCATCACCCCATCTCCTTCACTGTTGCTCTGTTTTTCTCCCTTTAAACTCCATCATCTTTTCTCCTACACACCTTTCTCCTCCCCCCCACACACACACACAAACAGACACACACTCTCTTTCAATATGGAATATGATAATTTTTTTCAGGCTGTGTGTGTGTGCGAGAGAGAGAGAGAGAGAGGCTGTACACTCTTTATCCATTACAAAGATAGTGTCTGACAACCTTTGTAATCCTCTTACATGAAAACACACGCCTAACTTCTATGTTACTCTCTTTCCAGGCAGCTTTGATTTCAATCGGGTGAAACCTCTGTTATGTTGAGTTTTATACAATGATAACGAATTCTTGGGTTATTGCTGGATATTCTAGGCTAGCTCCGTGTATAAAATGGGCTAATTAATAATGCTGGTGTTATTTTGTACAAAAGTCTTGTATGTCCTGCAAGATAAAAGTATGAACGCTTCAAATTATTCTCTTCGTTATTTTGTACTGGAGAAGAATGCTTACTGTGAGTACCAGGATTACTTTTAATGATTATATTAAAATTGTTTGAGAGTTAAAGAGAGCTAGTTATTTCACTAAAAAGTAACTAGGACCTTTTTGTGAAATAATATTACTCCTACTCTTTAAAATGCAGACCTGTTGCACAGTCCAACTAGTGTGCACAAATTTTGTGTTCGTTGAATGATCTTTCCTTCTCTTTCACTATTTTGCTTGAATATCTGATTAAATACCCTTGTGGAGAGCAGGCTGTTAGAAGCATGTGTTTACTAATTCATGTTGTATTGAGTTTTCTTATATCCCTTTTATTGTTTCCAGAGTTGGGAGAAAACAGTGGATTGCTATAGTCCAGGACAAGGATTGATGCCAGCAAGTTTTAAAGTTAGATCTGTGGCTCTAGATGATGATAAGATTGAAGAAGTCCTAGATCCAGATTTTGGGGAGTCAGCTATTGGTCGTGTAGCTCCGGTGGATTCTGGTATGCTTTTTTTTTCACTAGTTATTGCCCAGAAGGTCTTTTATTTTCCCTCTGTTCTTAATATGTATATTTGATACTTGTTAGCTATTTCAACATCAAGGCTTCAATATCACTTACCGGTGATGATGCAACTGTTTTGAATTTGTGTAGGACTCTGGTGGATTATCTTACTTCGAGCTTATGGGAAGGTGACTGGGGACTATGCACTGCAGGAAAGAGTTGATGTTCAAACTGGAATAAAACTTATTCTAAACCTCTGCTTGTCTGATGGTTTTGATATGTTTCCGTCCTTACTTGTGACTGATGGATCCTGTATGATTGATCGGAGGATGGGTATTCATGGCCATCCATTGGAGATTCAGGTGAGTTCATGCTGTATTTCATGTTATAAATTTATAATGTCTTTTTCAAGCATATTTTTAGGATGGAAGTTTTTAAATTTGGAAGGTGGTCGGTGGGTAAGCGGGTGTAAAATATTAACCGGCTCTTTAGTTTTCTGTATTGTTAATGTATATAAGTTAAAAAGTCTCAAAGTGTATCTCTCCTCCAATGCAGAAATACTACTTTAGAAACTGTTGGTCTTATGGTATTTAGGTCAGATACAACTGATCTGTAGAGTGAATTGAAGGTTATTAAAATCTTAATGGTATGAACTGATGCATTTTGTTTTTTTATATTAAAGAATTACATGTAGCCAGTGAGTTGGGAATCTTTTAAAGAAGGGTGAAGGGTCTTTTAAGTGATTTAATGGAGAACAAAAAATAGTATGGAAACTGCTTCCTCTCTTTCGTTTTATGGGTGAACAAGATAGTTTACTGAGTTGGATGAACTACGCTTTTAAGATATAAGCGCAGTTCTTGATATGTATATAGGCTGTCTAAACTATTCAGATTCTAACTTCTATATAACTGCAAGAGAACCAAATAATAAACATACTGCTGGCATCTAAGTCTTGCAATTAAATAGTTTTGTCTAAGGTGGCAAAATGTCTTGGAAAAATTTGTGGGTAATATGCATTTTAATTGCAAGCTAGAAGTTGCATCAGATCTCTTCTATTGCATCACTTGCGTTTTTATCCACTTGCAGTCCTTATTTTACTCGGCTCTTCTGTGCGCTCGGGAGATGCTTGCATTAGATGAAGGATCCAAGAATTTGGTGACTGCTGTTAATAATAGACTCAGTGCGTTATCATTTCACATCAGAGAATATTACTGGGTCGATCTGAAGAAAATCAACGAGATCTATCGTTATAAGACAGAGGAGTACTCAACAGAAGCTACTAACAAGTTCAATATATACCCGGAACAAATTCCTCATTGGTTAATGCATTGGGTTCCTGAGGAAGGCGGTTACCTTATTGGCAATCTGCAGCCAGCTCATATGGATTTTAGATTCTTTACCCTTGGGAATCTCTGGTCCATAGTGTCATCTCTGGGTACTCCAAAACAGAACGAGGCTATACTGAATTTCATTGAAGCCAAATGGGATGATCTCATAGCTCAGATGCCTCTTAAAATATGTTATCCTGCCTTGGAGTCTGAGGAGTGGCGAATAATCACTGGAAGTGATCCGAAGAATACGTAAGGCCTACAGAAATATTTGCACCATATTGCCTTCATATGCTGCTGTACTTTTGTTGAGTGTATAAATGAATACATACATACCCTTCACATAAGTAGAGATGCATGTGTAAAATTCTGCTGCTATGTGTTGAAATTAATTTATTAATTGTTGGACTTTTGCAGACCTTGGTCATATCATAATGGTGGATCCTGGCCAACACTTCTGTGGCAGGTAAGAACATTGATTTAATTCTCTTCCCAAAATGGTGCAGCGACATATTAGTGGAATATTATAATCATTGTGTGCATGAACCGTCAGTCTTATCCATGTGTCGTGCGGTCACTCTGTATGAGGAAATTTAGAAGACTGGTGTTTAAGATATTCATTACATGGTCTTATTCTCTGCATGATGTAAATATGCTTCTGTAATGACAAAATGACAAAAAATGATGGCATGATTAGCGCGGTCGAGATTTGATTAGATCTGGTTAATGTTTTCTAAATCACCTTGGCTCTTAAATAAGGCGCACTGAACTGAAGTAATATTTAGTGTAGAACATGCCAATAACATCTTCGTAGAGTTTATAAATGTGTAGTTGGTGTTAGAGAAATAAACATCAGCGTAACATATAGTACGGGGACACACACACACACATATACTGTTTACATATATAGGCAGTGCATTCAATCTTTGAAGTTTGTTCTTGGCTTATGAAAGATTACTTCAATTTTTTCATGAAACTAGAGATACTCATCATCCCTTAACGCCCCCTCCCTCTTGTCACAGTTCACGTTGGCATGCATTAAAATGAATAGGACGGATCTGGCAAAGAAGGCCATTGATATAGCTGAAAAACGGCTCCCTGAGGATCGCTGGCCCGAATACTATGACACCAAGAACGGGAAGTTCATCGGGAAGCAGGCCCGACTCTACCAGACATGGTCTATCGCAGGTTACCTGTCATCAAAGATGCTATTGGAAAACCCAGAGATGGCTGCCAAGTTATACTGGGAAGAAGACTTTGCCATTCTTGAGAACTGTATTTGCGCGTTGAGCAAATCGTCTCGCAAGAAGTGCTCTCGCATGCTTGCCAAATCTCAGATTCTGGTTTAGTGGAAAACAAGCCATGTTGTTGGAAACAAGATTATACTGCCATTTTATTTAATGTGTACAGATTATTACAGGTTTAATAGTTTCTTCAGGTTCTTTGTTTTTATGAATAGAAGCCTGAAAAGATGATTACAGAAATACTAGTGAGAAGTAGGTCAAATTTGTTATGATGGGGCCCTCATATTTTGCAAGGGTGGCCTCTTATCAGTTTGTTATAGTAATATATTATGATGTGAAAATCACAAGATATTTTAATTTGCATAGAATAGGGAGAATGGATATTGACTATTGTTATTTACACGCAAGTTATTTAAATTTTTGTGTACACTATAGTAGGTCTATTTTAACTTACAGCTAAAATTAGTTTTGATTTATACATCCAGATAATTTGGTCTAGACTCTAGAGCATTTTTTTATAACTTAATCGGTCTAAGATTAAGTGGTACATAGTCGCATCTTGGGTCATTTTATTGACATATGTTGGTGAATAAAGGCTATATATCTTGGTCATTTTATTAACATAAGTTGGTTAGTAAAGTCTATACATGGATATGGTCGTATGTAAAATCGAGCATGGGGTCCTTTTGTAGTTTAATGGGTAGTCTTATGAGGCATCGTAAAGTAGAGATAATGATGTTCAAAATTTTAAAAGGTGTGTTTCATAAAATATTACAGTGGGTACATAATGTTGTGAGGAACATGAGAGTTGTTGTGAATCTATTCATACCCTTACTCTAAGAGTTAGTTTTTTATAAATCATGTTTACATTATAAATTCTTGTAAATCATATGGTCTCTCTTAATTTAAACATCCTAGTAATATACTCCCTCCGTCCCAGGCTAAGAGGGTCATTTTACCATTTTAGTCGTCCGACCCAAAGAGTCTCATTTCCTTTTTTGGACACATGGGACCCACCCACACCCACTAATACAACTACCCACTACACATTAAATAATAATACTCCTTAATCCACGTGCACAAAAGCAAATAGGACTCTTAGTTTGGGACGGAGGGAGTATAGAGTATATATCATAGGAATGAGGGACCACATGATTTACACCATGATCCTTTTATGTTACTCGAAAAGGTTAATATCACTTTTTTATAGGAAGATTATTACTTTTCTTGTGACTTGACATCAAATATAATAACATTTGCATATTTTATGAGTAGTTTTTTTTGGAGGAATGACAACTTAACCCCTATTAGAGCTCGGCTCGATGGCCTAGCACATACATTCTTATAATTAAAATATGTTGGGCTTTAAATTTTAGACCTGAACAGAGCTAAGGTTATTTTGGCTTAACCTAACAAGCCTGATAGTTCCGTTAGACTTGAACCTATTTTAACTCAGATTTTTTTTGCTCGCTTTTATTTTACTATTTATAAAGGCCGCGGAACTTTTGTACACATCTTAAAATATTAAGATTAAATAGTTGTTGTAAAAATGACAATTTTACCCTTTTTTACTAAAAAAATCATGATTTTATGTTTGCACTGAACAAAAATCATTTGTTCGATACTTTAAAAAATTTGAATGATCTTTGAATAAAAATCGAACAAATGCATTTTATTCGGCTCCAAACACCTTTGTTATGAATATTATATCCCCCATACTTTATAGGCCGTGAGCCCAACGAAGGGGTCTTCTATGGAGACATACGGCCCAGCGGGAAGAATAAGGACGGCCGAATTAGATAGCCTGAACCCAAAATATGATGCTACAGGAAGAAAGCCGAAGGAGAGTCCAAGATACCGGCCCATCACCGAAGTGGCCGAGGTACCCAGAAAGGCGAGAGTAAAAGAGGACCGAAGGGGACAAAGGCCGAGGAACAGATGGATGGCCGAGGTATCTCGGAAGAGCACCTTAGTTTCGAAGATAAGAAAGTTCGGCCATACCGCGTAACGTGAAGTATCTATACCTCCGATGTACATAAGGATGATACAGATTGAAAGAGAAAGTACAGACACGACTGCCAGGACGGCTAGTGCTAGCAGGCTATAGGACAAGAATAACGGGAAGAAGAGACGTCTTGGGCAGCACTCCTAAGAAAAAGACAACCAACAGCAGGAGAGTCTGACTTGAACTACCAATAGGAAATAAGAGAAGGACGGAAATGATCTGCAAAACTCCGGTAGCCCTCTGTACTGGCTAGAAAAGTCGTAGAGGCACTGCAGCCCATATTGATGGTTGTTTGTCTCAATCCAGGTGGCATCAAGAGATTGGACCAACGTTAGGGTTTATCTGGTAATATAAATAGCTTCTCTCATAAGAGAGAGGCAGGTTACTAATTGATGGTTGAGACATTACACTTGTGAAAAGGGAGGTTTTATGAGTGTTATCTCAAGAGCAGTAATAAGAAATCGATTAAGTTCTTTGGTTGGAATTCCTCTTCTTTTTGTTTATTTATCATTGTTTGGTGTCTTTCCTTGTTTGATTGTAATCGTTCTTAGTTCAGTTAAACTTCAAATCCATCTCCCATAATCGTAAAATTAACTAGCTAAGAGCACACATCAACGGTTGGCGCTGTTAGTGGGAAACGCTACATTTTCATTATTCTTATACAAATTTAGCGAGAGTCTCTTATATCTTACTCTGTTCTTTTACTAAAAATGGGTGGTGAAGATTTCACAATCCACAGAAACAAAGAGATGGGAGAATGTTCTAGGGCTCAACGGAATGTAACACGGAGTAGAAATCATGTTCAAATCAGTACACCCGCAGTAGGAGTGGCAACCCCTGGGAGATCTATCCCTGTTCCCAATTTGGCGGATCAGAGAAAATAAAAGAGATGAACAAAAAAATCAGAAGGGTTATCAACGAGTACACTACAGAAGCTCCCCCGGTCCGACCGGCAAGGTTGAGTTTCAGTGGCCCTCACGGAGGTAGTCTTGGAGATTTAAGAGAAGATCTCAAAAGGAAAAAAATGGCAAGAAGAGGGCATAGCGGAGGCGACGCCAGAGAAACCATAAATTTTATAAGGAGGAAACACGCAAGGGAGAAAGAGAGCATGAACGAAACTTCGACAGAAGAAAGACATAGCGAATATCTCCGACGACCGGAGATAGGGACCCAAAAACAGCAAGCACCTGAAAAGCCCGAAAGTAAGAAGTTGTTCATTGAAACTTGAGGAAGAGTCTCGCCAACCTCCCCCTTACAATCGAAGGAGGGATCGCATAGCAACTTGGGAAGCACCGGAGGAGGACGAGATCTCTCGGAGAACACCATCTATTTCTCATCAAAGGAATGGCTAAAGGAGACACTATCGAGGCCGAAGATCTAGAAATCAAGAATCTTATTCCCATTCGCCCCCAACTCCGTATTCACAAGAAGGCCGAGATACTTCATGGGAGGACTTCCCCACAATGGAAATATCCA
This sequence comes from Pogostemon cablin, assembly GCA_023678885.1. Classification (NCBI taxonomy): domain Eukaryota; kingdom Viridiplantae; phylum Streptophyta; class Magnoliopsida; order Lamiales; family Lamiaceae; genus Pogostemon; species Pogostemon cablin. The sequence continues at coordinate 8,621,020 of CM042999.1, read as the reverse complement.
TGCCGAAGGAAGGCGCTAGCAGGAAACCCCCATCCCGAAGAGGGGTGAGAAGATCAGTAGCTCACCCGGAGATCTGGCAGGATAATATAGAATTTTTTCCCAAAACCCCATCAAGGGATATACAAGCCATGGTAAATGATGAAGTAAACAAGCGTATGGCCGATCTGGAGAGGAAAATTTCAGGAACTGCTGGAGACCTTCAGCAAGCAGTAGCTCCTTCCCCCTTCCCAGTAGAGATCAGTAATTCCCCTCGGCAGCACGGGATCAAAATTCCCTCTAGTTTGATCTTTGATTACGATATGACCCTTACTCCCATATTGAGAAATATCTGATGTGGATGAGAGCTCAGGGGGCTAATGAGGTCACGTTATGGCGGATGTTTCCCTTAACCCTAAAAAATAAGGCACATGCATGGTTCTGGGCGATTCCAACTGCATCTATTAAAGGATGGCTGAACCGGTGGAGGCGTTTCTGATGTAATATTCCTACTTGGGAGCATCCAAGGAGCCCAAGCACAAGCTCGCCAATATCCGACAGGGGCAACAGAAAGTCTGAGAGATTTCCTCAAAAAGGTTCAATGAACAGAGATCCATGAGAGAGGTGATGGGAGATGAGGCTTGCCTCATCACGGTGATGGGAGCTTTTCATCCAGAGGCTAATTTGTAGAAAGCAGTACAACTAAAGCCGCTTGCGTCGTACGCGGCCTTCATGGTCATGGCAAATAAATACATCCAGGCAGAGAATATCTCAAAAATGGCCAAGAAGGCAGGCAGCCAAAACACTTCTGGAGATCACAGCAAGAAGAAAGCGAATACGAGAGGAGCAAAGGAGTATAAGGCCCCTTCAACCTTTAAACCTTTCACGGAGGACACCGAAGTACAACAAATGTACGAAGAGTTGAAGTTGGGCACCAACCTGAACATAGCCGAGGTGTACTACTACGTGAAAGATTAGCAGGTACTTCAGCCACCGAGGCCAGTCTTGAAGACATCGGAACTTACTAATCCTCGAAAGTACTGCATGTACCATCAGACTTATGGTCACAACACCGTTCAGTGCCGAGATTTGATCAAGGAGTTATGAAAATTATTCAAAGAAGGAAAGTTGAGAGGGATGCTGCAGGCGCCGAGGCCGAGGGTGTATCGAAGGGACGCCAATCTCCCTCCTCCTCCGAGTAGACCGAGGTCCCAGATAGAGGAAGGAATGGAAGAGCGTTTCCTCTACCCCCTCCCCCTGGCAGACCTCCAGTGTTCGATCGGATTGGAGAACAAGGTCTGAGAGATAACAGACCTGGGGATATACATATGATTGAACTTGCTGAGGAGTCACCCTACATTGGAACCTTGCAAGCTTTCACTATAATCTCTAGAAGGAAAAAGGAAGACGGAATTGAGAGACTTAAGCCAACAAATCCATCAGGTCCGGTCGTTAACCTCGGGAGCCAAAGAGCCAACCGAAGCTGACATCGTCTTTACAGAAACGGACTTCTATGGTGTAAGTACCCCACATCATGATCCTCTAGTTATTTCACATACACTGTCAGGGGTCAAGGTACATAGATGTTTGGTAGACATGGGAGCGTATGCGAATATCATTTTCAAAAATGTATTCGAGAACTTGGGGGGGTGAAGGTCACATAAGGTAAGGCCTTGTGGTGATGAGATTAGAGGGTTCGGCAATGCCCTAACCAACCCACTATGGGAGTAAACCTGCCTATCCAGCTAGAGGGGTCGGATGAGAAAACCCGAAGGCAGATGCAGGTAACTTTCAAGGTAGTAGACCAAGCCTCTTCTTACAACTGCATATTAGGATGCCCAATGATACACGCATTTGGGGTTATTCCATCCACACTACACCAGTGTTTCAAGTTCGTCACAGCTGACGGAAGGGTAGCCACTATGATAGGAAACCAAATGAGGGCAAGAGAATGCTCCTTTATGGAGAAGGTAAAAGTCCTAAGCTACCATGACATGGATTACGAAATGCTAGCCTTTGAGGATATGTTGGGAATACGAGAAGAAACTGGGATAATAGATGAAACATAAGAGAAAGAAGAAGCCGGGAATGCTATAGTGCCACAAAGGGATGCGGACATGGAAGTGGAGTTCCTGGGGGGAGTTGTGGATAAAGAGGTCAGAAGGAAAATAGAGGAACCTTGGATAGAAAGAAAAGAGTAGGAGAAAATGGAAATCTGGGAAACAACAACAGATGAGGACCCAAGGCCAGTGAAGAAGAAGTGAGCCTCGGCAAAGCCGAGACTGAGGTAGTCCAATTAGACCCAGAGAACGCTGGAATCAAGGTCAAGATCGGAACTGAATGGGAGGAGGAATTCAAACTAAGATTGATCCAATTGCTGAAGGAAAATCTGGATGTTTTTGCATGGAATCTGAATGAAACGCTGGGGGTACATCCCAAATATGTCTGCCATAAGTTAAATATTGACCCGGCTATTCCACCATTCCATCAGAAGAAGAGAGAGTTCAGCCCAATAAAGAATGCTGCCATGGAGACTGAGATCCACAAATTACTGGCGAGTGGAAAAATTAGCGAGTGAAAATATCCCATAAGGATACAGAATCCGGTGATGGTCAAGAAGAAGGAGGGATCATGGAGACTGTGCATAGATTTCACTGATCTAAACAAGGCATGCCCCAAGGACAGTTACCCTCTCCGATCAATCGATCAGATGGTAGACGCCACAACGGAACATGAAGTCATGAGTTTCATGGATGAATTCTCGGGATATCATCAAATCCCATTGCATCCTGATGACAAGGCAAACACGGCGTTCTTCGCAGGAAATGGGGTGTATGAGTGGAACAACATGCCGTTCGGCCTACAAAATGCCGGGGCAACTTACCAAAGGTTGGTGAACAAGATGTTCGAAGGAGAGATCGGAAGAATAGTCGAAGTATACATGGATGATACCGTAGTAAAGAGCCTGCACAAAGCTGATCACTTCGAACATCTGAACCGAGTGTTTGCTATATTCTGGTACTATGGCATGAAACTAAATCCGAAGAAATATACCTTCGATGTAAGTAAAGGAAATTTCCTGGGATATCTCGTAAGCTCGAGAGGCATCGAGATGAACCTAGATAAGGTTGAGGTGATCTTGAAGATAAAACTGCCAAACACTTGAAAGAAATACAGAACTTGACGGGAAGGTTGGCAGCCTTGAATAGATTCATGTTGAAAGCTTCGGACAAATGCAAACCCTTCTTCGATGTCATTAGAAAGGCAAAATTCGAATGGACCGAAGCATGAGAGAGAGCGTTTGAAGAAATTAAAAGGGAGCTCTCTAAACCCTCTCCTGGCGAAACCCTGCAGTTATACTTGGCGGTCTCAAAAATGATAATTAGCTCGGTATTGGTCAAAACGGAGGAGAAGAACCAGAGATCAGTACACTTCGTAAGCCAGTCCCTGAGTGATGCGGAGCTTAGATACCTAACTATGGAAAAAGTAGCATACGCACAGAAAGCTGAGACCTTACTTCATGGAACATACAATAGAGGTACTAACGACTCTTCTGCTGAGGCAAGTACTGCAAAGACTGAATGCAGCAGAGAGATTACTCGAATGGTTGGTCGAGTTGGGGTAATTTGATATCAAATATCTTCCGAGGAATGCGGTCAAAGGCCAAGTAGTGGCGGATTTCATAGTAGAGCTTACTCTTCCCCTACCAACCGAAGCTGAAAAACAAAAATCATGGACCATGCATGTGGATGGATCTGCTACAACATCGGCATCAGGGGCTGGGATCATAATCCAAACCCTATCAGGGGAAACATTCTCAACGGCAGTAAGATTCGACTTCTAAGCCACCAACAATGAGGTTGAGTATGAAGCTCTTCTCAATGGGTTGAGAATGGCCTTAGCCATGGGAGCTAATGAATTGTTGGTACATAGTGATTCTCAGTTGGTGGTAAACCAGATATGTGGGGAGTACGAGACCAAGGAGGATCAAATGAGCCACTACAGAGGATTGGCAGCATGCATGTTACAAAGATTTAAGCATATATTTATGAAATGCATCGACAGAAAGGAGAACATGGAGTCGACGCGTTAGTCAAGTTAGCCACTGCCTCCAACGCTGAAGATCTCAATAACATCAACATCGTGAGGCAAGAAAAACCATTGGATGCAGTGTTTGTGTCTTGGGTGAGCAATCGACCAAGGAATCTTGGATGACTCTGATCAATAGGTACTTGGGAAATGGAGAAACCCCACGGGACAAAGACAAGGCTCACCAGGTGAAGTTCTGATTGGCAGGTTTGTCCTAATTGGAGAAAAATTGTACAAGACAGAAGAGGCAAGCTATGTCCTCGCAGAGATACATGAGGGTGTGTGTGGAAACCACTCTGGGGGGATCGCTTTAGCGCAAAAGACAATCAGGCAGGGTTATTTCTGGCCAACTCTAAAGAAAGATGACACTCAATACGCGAGAGCTTGCGCAACTTGCCAAAGGCTAGCACCTATCGCAAGGATGCCCTCGGAGCATCTAACATCTATTTTAGCCCTTGGCCTTTTGCCAAATAGGGAATCGATCTGATAGGACCATTACCCATCGAAAAAAGAGGAGTCAAGTTTGCGATAGTGGCGGTGGATTACTTCACAAAAATGGACAGAGGCCGAAGCTTTAACAACAATCACCGAGGCCCAAGTAGTAAAATTCATCTGGATGAACATGGTGTGCCGCTTCGGTATACCATATGCTATCGTTACCGATAATGGCAAGCAGTTCGATAACGAGAAGCTCAGAAAATTCTATGAGGATTACAAAATCAAGAAATAGTACTCCATACCATATCACCCTCAATCCAACAGTCAGGTTGAAGCAGTAAACAAGATAATCAAACATACTTTGAAAGCCAAACTAGAAAAGCTAGACGGAAGCTGGCCCGAAGAACTGTCGGGAGTCTTATGGTTGTACCGAACAACAGCAAGAACTTCCACTAACGAAATCCCATTCTCGATGGCATTTGGAACCGAGGCTGTTATTCTTGTAGAAATTAGATGCCAAGCCCAAAAGTGGCTCTTCATAAAGAGATGGGAAACGGTAAATTGATGCAGGAGAAGCTGGACCTATTAGAAGAAAAGAGATTGGATGTGGAGATGCATAACGCAATCTACAAACAGAAGGCCGAACGGTTCTACAACTCGAAAGTCAGATTGAGACAATTCAAAGATGACGGCCTAGTACTCTGAAAAGTGCTAGGATCAACAACTCAATGCATGGGGCAGAATTAGGAAGGCCCCTATGGAGTATCGAGTCAAAAGGATTCTGGAGAAAGGAGCATATGAACTGGAAGAGATAGATGGAGAGAAGGTGCAACATTTATGGAATGCTCAACATTTGAAGAAATACTATCAATAGAGCAGCGCACCAGGTCAATGAGGTCGGTAACATCACCTTTTAAGGCTTTAAATTAAGGCACTAGGCCATAAGTTATTAATGCTGTAAATCAAGGCGTTAGGCAAGACATGTAAATTGTTTATGCATAATCGAAATCTGAAGGGCATGGTTTACTTTAGCAGGAAGCTTAAGTATAATTCGATATCGGATTCTCTTAAAAAAAGGGTTCGGATTTTTTGACCTCTGCACAATGGGTTCGGCGTAGTAGTCACGTTGAAAAATAAATAAAAAATCTCATCGAAATTCGGTTGCGGTATTAGAGGTTCGGAAGAATTCACTTTTGGTACTATGGGTTATCATCGGATTTGACCTCGCCACAATGAGTTCGGCGCAGTAATCACGTTGGAAAATAAATAAAAAATCTCATCCGGATTCGGTCACGATATTAGGGGCTTGGAAGAATTCAACACGGTATTACGGGTCCTCATCGGATTTAACCTCGGCACAATGGGTTCGAAGCAAGGATCGTAAAAAAATCTCTCATCGAAATTCGATTATGATATTAGGGGCTCGGCCCAACAGCCTATTGGGGAATAAATGGAATTAACCTTCAGCAGGTATCATCAGAGCAATAAAAGTCAAAGTACAGAAGCAACATACGAAAGCAGTAAAGGCAATCATGAAGCATAATACAAGAATAGAGGGGAAGTCTAGAATCCAAAGTTACAAACCATCAAGGTAAATAAAGTTAGTACCCGCACGGGTTGATATGATAAAAACATGAATCAATTGGTAAAGCTGGCGAAAGAGTATCAATCTTTCTTCTGACTGCTGAAAGATTGGAAGAAACTGGCCATCTTGTCCTCCATCTCTTTCAGCCGTGCTTCGACATGAACTGCCCTCTCTTCGGCAAATCCAGGATGGGGAATGCGTTATTTCAAAGCTCGACACGGGCTTCCATCTCAGCAGCTGCCTCTTCGGACTCTTGAATCTTTTGATTAAGCAGGGCCTCGGAAGCCTCCTTCTCCTAGCGCACCTTTTTGATTTCCTTCTCGGAAGACTCCTGAAGGGAGTGGAGAGTATTATGAATACGGGCAATGTCAACTTTGAACCAATCATCCATTTCCTTGATCTCGATTTGGTGCTCAGCTTCCATTATAGAAATCTTATCGGAAAGCATCTTATTATCCAACAACAAAGCAGCCTTTTCTTTCTCAGAACTAGTGAGAAGACTATCATACCGGGCATGCAGAACTGGGAAGCTGTTGTCAAGCTCGGCTCTCTTATCCTGCTCTACCATCAACTCCCCTCTGGCTCAAGCTTCAGCTGCATGCGCGTCTAGAGCCTCCTGTTTGAAACTCTTTACTTTATCTTGTAGAAGAGTAACCTCATCCTGAACGAGAGATTCACGTCTCTCCAACTTGAGGATTCGATGCATAGCATTGGCGACATGGATAGCTTGCCGGCCCAGATAATTAGCAACACTTGGAGGGATGCCCCAGCAGACATCTCCTCAACATGTTAAGAAGTTCCTTCGTACAACTCTTAAAAGGGAAGACGGTAGCATGAGCAAGGCAAGCAGGGACATCAAAATCGAACCAAGGTTCCTGGGTTTGGAGAAACATTCTACCAGCTTCGTCAACATTACCAAATTTCTCAGAAAGCTCCTTATCTACAATCGAATTCACGGGAAATATGGAGTACCCCCTCCAAAATAGGTTGGGAGGGAGAAATCGTACCAGGTGGCAAACAATGATAATCCCAAGAATGCTGATTGGTCGTATTTAGTCGGGATGGCCAATTAAAAAATTTATTGAACCTAAGGGAGGAAGGTACTAGAGTTTAAGCGATCTCAAGTTTATCGTGATTTTATAAGGACGATCAAAAATGAGGATAGATAAGCATGCAAATAAATGCAATGCAAGAAATAAAAGATAAAAGGAATACAAAGATAAATGATAGGTTCCAAATGATGCAAGGATGAGATTAGCAACAATCATGGCATAGATAATGATTGATCGTATGTAGTCGGGATGACCAATTAAAGAATTTATCGAACCTAAGGGAGGAAGGTACTAGAGTTTAAGCGATCTCAAGTTTATTATGATTTTATAAGGATGACGGAATGGGAGGATAAGATGCAAACAAATACAATTATACTAATGCAAGAAATAAAGATAAAATGAATGCAAGATAAAAGTGGTTCCAAATTATGCAAGGATGAGATTAGCAACAATCATGGTATAGATAATAAAGAAATCATGCAATTAATTCTAATCTCTTATGGACATGACATAGAAGCGATCACTAATTCCACCTAAACTCTCTCTCGAGATGGATAGGATGTAGGCCTTCAATAAGACTTCCAAAAGCACATAGGATCGTGACCAAAGCTAACACCTCCCACTAGGTACTAATTACTCTACGTGTTCCCTAATGAGGTACTAAATCATAGGCAATATTCCCTTTTAAGGTACTATGAATTCACTAATGGTTTTGGTCTCCTCACCTAATCAACCAATCTCTTGATTAAGCTAATCAAATGTTCCATCAAATGGTTCTAAATCTAGAAGGATATCTCTATCTCATTCTAAATTAATGCACATAAAGTATATGATGAAATGATTCAATGAACTATCCTAAACATATAATTGATTTCTCAATTTAATCATATGCCCATGTCAATTAATCACACATGTCATCATATAAATCAAGCAATAAACAATCAATGATAGAAATAACACAAATCCCATTCAAGATTAAAATCAAATTGCATAAAAACTAAATTATCAAACACCAATCATGGAGCTAATATTACAAAGGAGATTAGCCTCTCATAGTCACAAGAAATTCAACATAGACAATAAAATCCTTACAAACCATGATCAATCTATAAAGAAATGCTCAAAAATTAGAATTAGATTCCCCCTTTGAAGTGCTTCAATGGAGATCTCCTTCTTCTTCTTGTGATCTCACTCTCCCTTGCTTCCTTGATAACTTGGATGGTGAATTTGATGGAGGAGATCAAGTGTGGATGGGTGGATGAAGAATGAATGAAGATGAAGGTGAAAATGAAAGGAATTGTGTGTGATCTATGTGAACAGTGAAAACCCTACAAAAAATCCAATGAAAACCCCTTGGAAAACTTCTAGAAGGTTTCTGAATTTTTACTAGAATTTTACCTAACTCGACTCGAGCTCATACACTCGGCTCGAGTCGTGTCACATTTTGGCAGCATTATTCGACAACAGATGGAGCTCGAGTCGAGTAGCAGAGATCGACTCGAGTGGTGACTCGGACACAGCTCGTGTTCTGAACTCGGGCACAGGGGAGGGCGTGTAGCGTTTTCTGACGTCGTCACACGACCATCTCTTACAGGCCTGTGTCTGGCGCACGGCTCAAGCTGCACCAACTCGACTCAAGTAGCAGCACTCGGGTCGAGTTTGGTCGTGCTCTGTTTCTCTTCTTCGTTTCATCTCCGTTCTCCGTTTTTGCTCCATTTTCACATGTATTATATACGTTTAAGCTCATTCCCACACATTTACATAAAAATACTAAACACAACCAAATAACACATAAATACGGATAAAATAATACAAAAATAGACATAAAAAGATATTAAAATCTAGGTAAAAATATCACTCATCACACCCCCAAACTTAAAGTGTTGTGCGTTCCCGCACAATGAAAATGATAAACCAAGAGGAGTGATTTTCACCTAGAAAAAAAACTAAATGAACACAAGTAATAACACATTAATAACAATAAGAATCGCAATTTATGCTAAGTCATCCTACATCATTAAAATCATAACATGCAAAAAATATTAACAAGTTCAATCACAAGAGAATAATAGTGTAATATAGTCCCTTTTAGTCCAAGCCTCACATAGGTTATAAATGTCACTCAACACTCTTTAAAGGGGTAAAACAACACTCATCAATCGATTGGCTCGACTTGCTATAAGCTTGCTCGTGGACTACATTCACAAACCATCAAAATTTCCATTAGTGATCAAAAAAGGTCTTTAATTAGGATGTAATGATATGCTCTTTGGTAGGGTAGGAAGAATATAGGTAATAGTGACTAAACAAGTGTAAGTAATCAAAGAGATGATCAACTTCCTCAAATTCTTCACTTTTCCTTCTTCCTTTCTTATCTTTGCAAATCGCAAGCACTATTCATTTTTTCTTGGATTGAGCTTCTTTTGATTCATGCTTCCTTTCTTTGAATTTTTGATTTCTTGAGTATGTTGTTGCTTTGCTCATTTTCTTGTTTTAAGGTTGCATGCCCATTCTTTCTTGTGCTCTTTTTTTCATCCTTTCTTACTTGTTTACTATTTCCTTTCTTGTCTTTCTTCCTTATCAAACCTTTCTAGTTACTATCTCCTCAATCACTCACATAAAAGGGTAAATATATAAGGCTCACGTGGGTAATCAAGGCTTGTAATATGCTAAATTCACAAGAAATAGGCTTATAGGCTCAAGGTGGTTGACTAGGGATGATGTTCGTGGTATGGAAATATTTGGCAATGACTATAAATAACAAGGATGACCTTAGATCATATCACTAATCTCCACTAATCGGGCTCATTCCTATAGTCCTTGAGCAAGTTTTAGCTTATCAAAAATAATCGATTCACTCATAGAGAAAAATACCATGTATGAACGGTTGAGGCTCAACTTCTCACAGGCTTATGCATTGGACCTTAAGAAACTTATTACACCACACTCATCTCAAAATTGAACAAGTTAAATAGAACATGTCACAATTCGAAAGTATAGAGATTCTTAATCATAACTTGTCATCACTTATCACAATAACATGTCATCACTCACATACAAAAAATGACTCACGACATCCCTAAATAAACAACCAAACATCCCTCAACAAGAATAGAAAACACACAAAACCAAAAATAAGGACTTAACAAACAAGAAACAAACAAAAACACATAATATGCAAAACCAAAATCATCCATCATTAGACAATAAAACACATATTCTATATCATCCATAATCAATTAAGCTCACAAACATCCCAATCTTGATTGAAAATAAAACCCTAAATTACGAAAATAAACCTCCCAAAAACATAACAAATTAAGTAGCATGCTAATCACATCAATCCAAATCAAAATCAATTAGAAGTGATAGGGTGTAGAGTCAACTCCCTCAATAGGCATTTGGTAGTGGAAGTTGTTAGCTCCAAGCTCCATTCATGCTTCCAATACCCTTCATTCATGCTCAAAGACTCATCAAACACAATTAGTTTAATAATTTCCTTAAAATATGGACTATCATGCATTTCAACACAACCAAACGAACCAAAATCAATCCCAAACTCATGAGAAAAATTTTAAAATTGCCCCAAAAATACGGAAAGTATATGCCTTCAAGACAAAGTATGTCACACCACGCCATATCCCCCCAAACTTAAATTGAAACAAGAGTTTCGAGTTAAGTTTGCAAAAAGTGGTGTGACATACTTATACACTTCAAATCAAGCACTTCCCGTATCTTCAATACGTATTCTCCTCATGAGCACAATCAACCTATAAACCAAAAATACAAAACAATATCAAATCCACAATCCTTATTGAAAGCATTAATTAAAGCAATAAAGATAATGATGGGTTGCCTCCCATCTAGCGATAAGTTTAATATCTTCAAGCCGGACAAGATTATCGAGCTCGTGGTGGTCTAGAATAGTCATTAGGCACTATCATAGGTTTCTTCTTGAAGTAGTGTCTTGTGCTCTCACGCTCAACCACAAGAACATTTCCCTTCTTGTTAAATAGCTCAAGCAATTGTTCTCCGAAGGTGTTCTTCACAAGGAATAACCCTTTCCACTTGTTCCACTTTTTCCATGGGGCTCTACATGAATTTTGAACTTCAACCACATCCCCCGGTAAGAATTCGGGCATTGACAAGTGTTGGTGCCCTCTTGCAATATTTTTCCTACAATCACCAAACAAATTTTTATCAATGAATTCATGAAAATTCTTAAGAGAATTTGAAATTTCAATAGAATGAGAAGGTTTTATCTTGTGTGGGGTATCGTTAATGACATTAGTTTCCGGAGGCTTCTTTTCTTCCATAAGGGCATGAATCTCTTCTTGGTTTCGAATCTTGACTTTCTCTACCATCTCTTCAAGTGACTCGACAAATCTATCGAATTTTCCCTTCAACTCTTCCTTCAACTCTTTAGCTTTCACCCACTTAGGCACCCTTTCTCTCTTTTCCTTCATAACCTCATCAACTCCCAAACTATTCTTTTTCCGATCTTTAATGGCCATGCATAGATTCGTTGTTCTGGGGGTAGAAGGCTTGTTGTTCTCTTCTTGAAGTCTCTCCATAGTGGGCACAACTTGACTAACTTGGTGCTCAATAGAATCCAATCTAGCACCGAATGCTACGATTGCATTAGTCACCATTTCACACCAATTTCCCATTCGATCCATCCACGCTTCATTAAACTTCCTCTCCTTCTCCATGTGCTCTATCCCATTTTGCAAACATTCCATCATCTTTTCAAACAACTCTTCTCTAAGCTTCTCTTTGTAGTCACATTGGGTGGAATAAGAGGTGTTGGAGTCTTGAAAATCTCCCCATAGTTGTGGTTGATTTCCTTCTTGATTTCAAGAAAAATTTCCTTGAAAAACATCTTCCACACCTTGGGGGTATACTTGTTGATGCATTTGATGAGGGACTCCAAAATTCTCATAACTTTGTTGTTGGAATTGCATATCTTGTACTCTAAAATCCGGTTCCAAATTAGGCTCACAATTTGGCATTTGAAATCCTTGAAAATTTCCTTGTGTGTTCATAGCGGAATGAGCTCTTCTATTCACCAAATCACGAAGAATATCCATGGAGCTCATATTTTGGGCTTGTTCTCCTTCTTCTTCCTTCTCAAGGTATGCAACTATTAAAGAAAGAAAAATTAGAACAAAATTTTCTAGAACAAAAATAAGATGCAAAAATAAAAATAAATGTCCTTATTAAGATCACTCTTAACAATCTTTCGACAAACCACTAGAGACCATTACCTCCCCGACAACGGTGCCATTTGATTGGTCGTATATAGTTGGGATGACCAATTAAAGAATTTATCGAACCCAAGGGAGGAAGGTACTAGATTTTAAGTGATCTCAAGTTTATCGTGATTTTATAAGGACGACGGAATGGGAGGATAAGATGCAAACAAATATAATTATACTAATGCAAGAAATAAAGATAAAATGAATGCAAGATAAAAGGGGTTCCAAATGATGCAAGAATGAGATTAGCAACAATCGTGGTATAGATAATAAAGAAATCATGTCATTAATTCTAATCTCTCATGGACATGGCATAGAAGCAATCACTAATTCCACCTAAACTCTCTCTCGAGATGGATATGATGTAAGCCTTCAATAAGACTCCCAAAAGCACATAGGATCGTGACCAAAGAAAACACCTCCCACTAGGTACTAATTACTCTACGAGTTCCCTAATGAGGTACTAAATCATAGGCAATATTCCCTTTTAAGTGACTATGAATTCACTAATGATTTTGTTCTCCTCACCTAATCAACCAATCTCTCGATTAAGCTAATCAAATATTCCATCAAATGGTTCTAAATTTAGAAGGATATCTCTATCTCATTCTAAGTTAATGCACATGAAGTGTATGATGAAATGATTCAATGAACTATCCTAAATAAATAATTGATTTCTCAATCTAATCATATGCCCATGACAATTAATCACACATGTCATCATATAAATCAAACAATAAACAATCAATGATAGAAATAACAAAAAGCTCATTCAAGATTAAAATCAAATTGCATAAAAACTAAATTATCAAACACCAATCATGAAGCTAATCTCACAAAGGACATTAGCCTCTCATAGTCACAAGAAATTCAACATAGACATTAAAATCCTTACAAACCATGATCAATCTATAAAGAAATGCACAAAAATTAGAATTAGATTCCCCTTTGAAGTGCTTCAATGGAGATCTCCTTCTTCTTCTTGTGATCTCACTCTCCCTTGCTTCCTTGATCACTTGGATGGTGGATTTGATGGAGGAGATCAGGTGTGGATGGGTGGATGAAGAATGGATGAAGATGAAGTTGAAAAATAGAAGGAATTGTGTGTGATCTATGTGAACAGTGAAAACCCTACGAAAAATCTGATGAAATATTGAAGTATTGGGTATTTATACCCCTTGGGAAGCTTCTAGAAGGTTTCTGAAATTTTACCAGAATTTTACCGGACTCGACTCGAGCTCATGCACTCAGCTCGAGTCGTGTCACATTTTGGCGGCATTATTCGGCAGCAGACGGAGCTCGAGTCGAGTAGTAGAGCTTGACTCGAGTGCTGACTCAGACACGGCTCGTGTTCTGAACTCGGGCATAGGGGAGGGCGTGTAGCATTTTCTGACGTTGTCGCATGGCCATCTCTTACAGGCCCATCTCTAGCGCACGGCTCGAGCTGCACCAACTCGACTCGAGTAGCAGCAATCGGGTCGAGTTCGATCGTGCTCTGTTTCTCTTCTTCGTTTCATCTCCCTTCTCTATTTTTGCTCCGTTTTCACTTATTTTATATACGTTTAAACTCATTCCCACACATTTTCATAAAAATAATAAACACAACCAAATAACACATAAATATGGATAAAATAATACGAAAATGGACATAAAAAGACACTAAAATTTAGGTGAAAATATCACTCATCAGATAACAAAGTAATTATGCAATTAATTCTAATTTCTCATGGACATGGCATAGGAGTGATCACTAATTCCACCTAAACTCTCTCTCGAAATGGATAGGATGTAGGCCTTCAATATGACTCCCAAAAGCACATAAGATCGTGACCAAAGCAAACGCCTCCCACTAGGTACTAATTACTCTACGAGTTCCCTAATGAGGTACTAAATCATAGGCAATATTCCCTTTTAAGAAACTATGAATTCACTAACGGTTTTGGTCTCCTCACCTAATCAACCAATCTCTCAATTAAGCTAATCAAATATTCCATCAAAGGATTCTAAATTTAGAAGGATATCTCTATCTCATTCTAAATTAATAGACATGAAGTGTATAATGAAATGATTCAATGAACTATCCTAAACACATAATTGATTTCTCAATCTAATCACATGTCCATGACAATTAATCACATATATCATCATATAAATCAAGCAATGAATAATCAATTATAGTAATAACACAAAGCCAATTCAAGATTAAAATCAAATTACATAAAAACTAAATTATCCAACACCAATCATGGAGCTAATCTCAGAAAGGAGATTAGCCCATCATAGTCTTAGAGAAATCAACATAGACAATTGAATCTGCAAATCCCATGATCAAACTATAAAGAAGTTCACAAAAATTAGAAATAGATTCCCCCTTTAAAGGTCTTCAATGGAGATCTTCTTCTTCTTCTTACAATCTTCACTCCCCCTTGCTTTCTTGATCACTTGGAGGGTGAATTTGATGGAGGGGATAAAGTATAGATGGATGGATGAAGAATGGATGAAGAATGGATGAAGATGATGGTGTGAAATGGAGGAAATAGTGTGTGATCTATGTGTCCAAGTGAAACCCTTGTGTGGAATATCCAATCTCTTTTGAAATGTTGAACTTGAGGCTATTTATACCCTCTCCAAGTTGGGCAACAAATTTAACATCAAATGGGCTTTTTACTCACACTTACACATATTGGCAGGTGAAAATCTGGATTTTGGCCCAAAAATATACAACTCGAGTTGGTCTTACCAAACTCGAGTTGCAACTCGAGTCGAGTTACGTTGTGTGTAACTCGAGTTAAAGTAGCTCGACTCGTGTTGGCTAATCGTGCACCAGCCTGTTCGGTCGTGTTGCGAGGCTCTGAAACTGAAAATCCTTCAGAAGGCAGCTTGACTCGAGCTATCAACTCAAGTTGTAGCTTGCAAGTCGAGTTAGCTCACTGTATAATTTCTGGTCGCTACCCTGCTCCTAGCTCGACTCGAGTTGCAAGTCGAGTTGGACCTTGTAACTCGAGTAAGCTCTCTGGATGATTTTTGGACCCTAACTTGACCTTCTCTCAACTCGAGTTGCAAGTCGAGTTGTACCTTGCAACTCGAGTTGGGTCCCATCGGGCCCGTTTCTTGCTCGTTTCAGCTCTCATTCCATTTTTGCTCTATTTTCACTTGTTTTACATACGTTTAAGCTCATTCACACACATTTCCATGAAAACACATAACACAATCAAATAACACATAAAATACGGATAAAATACTATGAAAATAGACATAAAAAGACACTAAAATCTAGGTGAAAATATCACTCATCACACCCCCAAACTTAAAGTGTTGTGCGTCCCCGCACAACGAAAATGATAAACCAAGGGGTGAGATTTTCACCTAGGAAAAGACTGAATGAACACAAGTAATAACATACCGATAACAATAAGAACCACAACTTATGCTAAGTCATCCTACAACATTAAACTTATAACATGAAGAATTAACACATTCAATTACAAGAGAATAAAGTGTAATATAGTCCCTTTTGGTCCAAGCCTCACAATGGGATATCAATTTCACTCAACACTCTTTAAGGTAAGGTAAATCAACACTCATTAATTAATTGGCTCGACTCGCTATAAGCTTGCTCGCGGGCTATATTCACAAACCATCAAAGTTTCCATTAGTAATCAAAAAGGTATTTAATTAACGATGTAATGATAGGTTTTTTGGTAGGGTAGAAAGAATTTAGGTAAGAGTGACTAATAATGTGTAAGTAATTGAAGAGGTAGCTACTTTCTTCCATTCCTTAATAATTTCTTTCTTCCTTTCTTTTCTTTATTGCTCACAAGCACTAATCATCATCATTATCCTTTGGATTGAGCTTCTTTTAATGCATGCTTCCTTCTTCGAATTTTTAAGTACTTGAGCATATTGTTGTTGCTTTACTTATTTTCTTATTTTATGGTTGCATGTCCATTCATTGCTTGTGCTCTTTTCATCATTTTCCTTGCTTGTTTACCATTTCTTTTTCTTCTCTTGTTATTCAATCTATCCTTTCTAGCTACCACCTCCTCAATCACCCATACAAAGGGTATATATATAAGGCTTTAAGTGGGTAATCATGGCTTGTAATGTGCTAAATTCACAAGAAAAGGGCTTAAAGGCTCAAAGTGGTTGACTAGGGATGATGTTCATGGTAGGGAAATATATGGCAATGACTATTAAATAACAAGGATGGCCTTAGAACATGCCACTAATCTCCATAAATTGGGCTCGTTCCTATAGTCCTTGAGCAAGTTCTAGCTTATTAAACATGACCAATCCACTCATGAAGAGAAAAAAATACCATGTATGCACGGTTGAGGTCGCTTACAAGCTTGTGCTTGGACTTAAAGAAACTTATTACACCACATTCATCTCAAATTGAACAAGTTAAATAGAACATGTCACAATTCGAAATTGTAGAGATTCTTAATTATAACTTGTCATCACTTATCATAACATGTCATCACTCACATTCAAAAATGACTCACAACATTCCAAAAACAAAGCACCAAAACGACCTTAGAAAAAAATAAGAAAAAATACAAAACATATAAGAAAAGACTCACCAAACAAGAAAAAATACAAAAACACATATCATGCAAAACAAAAATCACCACCATAAGACAATGAAGCACACATTCTATATCATCCATGATCAAGTAAGCTCTCAAACATCCCCATCTTTGATTGAAAAGTAAACCTCCCAAAAACATAGCATATGAAGTAACATGCTACTCACATCAATCCAAATTAACATCAAAACATGTCAAGCAAATATAAGTAGCAAAGTATAGAGTGAACTCCCTCAATAGGATTTGGTAGTGGAAATGGTTGGCACAAGCTTCTGGATTGAATACGCAACAAACTTGACTTGATCTCCGGGCTCAATTCGTGCTTCCATTACACTTCATTCATGCTCAACAACTCATCAAAAATATTAGCTCAACAATTTCAATAAGAATATAGACTATCATGCACTTCAACACAACCAATCGGACCAAAATCAATCTCAAACTCATGAGAAAAATTTTAAAATTGCCCCAAAAATACTAGAAGTATATACCTTCAAGACAAAGTATGTCACACCACACCATATCCCCCTAAACTTAAATTGAAACAAGAGTTTCGAGTTAAGTTTGCAAAAAGTAGTGTGGCGTACTTACACACTTCAAATAAAGCACCCTTCGTATCTTCAACACACATCTTCCTCACGAGCACAATCAACCTACATGCTAAAAATGAAAATCAATATCAAATCCATCAACCTTATTGAAAACAATAAATAAAGCAATAAAGATAATGATGGGTTGTTTCCCATCTAGCGCTAAGTTTAACGTCTTCAAGCCAGACCATATTATTTAGCTCATGGTGGTCTTGAATAGTCCTTATGCACCGTCATAGGTTTCTTCTTGAAGTAGTGCCTTGTGCCCTCATGTTCAACCACAAGAACGTTTCCCTTCTTGTTAAATAACTCAAGCAATTATTCTCCGAAGGCGTTCTTCACAAGGAATGGCCCTTTCCACTTGTTCCACTTCTTTCATGGGGCTTTATATGCATTTTTCACTTTAACCACATCCCCCGGAAAGAATTCGGGCATTGACAAATGTTGATGCCCTCTTGCAACCTTTTTCCTACAATCACCAAACAAATTTTTATCAATAAAATCATGAAAATTCTTAAGAGAATTTGAAATTTCAATAGAATGAGAAGGTTTTGGCTTGTGGGGAGTAGAATCCATGATCTTAGTTTTCGGAGGCTTCTTTTCTTCCATAAAGGCATGAATCTCTTCTTGGTTTCGAAGCTTGACTTTCTCTACCATCTCTTCAAGAGACTCGACAAATCTATCGAATTCCCCCTTCAACTCTTCCTTCAACTATATGGCTTTCACCCACTTTGGAACTCTTTCTCTCTTCTCCTTCATAACCTCATCAACCCCCAAAATATCCTCTTTTCTAACCTTAACGATCACGCATTCACTTTTTGTTCCGAAGGTAGAAGACTTGTTGTTCTCTTCTTAAAGTCTCTCCACAGTGGACACGATTTGACTTATTGGTGCTCCAATGAATTCAACTTAGCATTGAATGCTACCATTCTATTCATCATCGTTTCACACAAGTTTCCGATTCTATCAATCCACACTTGATTAGACTTCCTCCCCTCTTCTAAGCGATCCATAACCATTTCAAACAACTTTTCTCCAAGCATCGCTATGTGGTCATTTTGGGTGGAATAAGAGGTGTTGGAGTCTTGAAAATTTTCCCATAGTTGTGGTTGATTCCCTTCTTGATTTCTAGAAAAATTTCCTTGAATAACATCTTTCACACCTTGAGGGTATACTTGTTGATGCATTTGATGAGGGACTCCAAAATGCTCATAACTTTATTGTTGGAATTGCATATCTTGTACTCCATAATCCGGTTGAAAATTAGGCTCAAAATTTGGCATTTGAAATCCTTGAAAATTTTCTTGTGTGTTCATTGCGGAATAAGCACTTCTATTCACCATATCTCGAAGAATATCCACGTAGCTCATATTTTTGGGCTTATTCTCCTTCTTCTTCCATCTCAAGGTATGCAAGTACAAGAAAAAGAAAAATTAGAACAAAATTTTCCAAAGCAAATATAAGATGTAAAACTAAAAATAAATATCCTTATTAAGACCACTCTAAACAATCCATCGTCAAACTACTAGCAATCGTTGCCTCTCCAGCAACGGCGCCATTTGATTGGTCATATATAGTCGGGATGACCAATTAAAGAATTTATCGAACCCAAGGGAGGAAGGTACTAGAGTTTAAGCGATCTCAAGTTTATCGTGATTTTATAAGGACGATCGAAAATGAGGATAGATAAGCATGCAAATAAATGCAATGCAAGAAATAAAAGATAAAAGGAATGCAAAGATAAATGATGGCTTCCAAATGATGCAAGGATGAGATTAGCAACAATCATGGCATAGATAACAAAGTAATTATGCAATTAATTCTAATTTCTCAAGGACATGGCATAGGAGCGATCACTAATTCCACCTAAACTCTCTCTCAAAATGGATAGGATGTAGGCCTTTAATAAGACTCCCAAAAGTACATAGGATCGTGACTAATGAGTGTGTTAATTCACGAATCTTGCATCTGGATTTGTTCTATTATGGAGTGTTTGAAGGTTGAAATCAGTTGTAAACCGATATATATTGTGAAAAGGCATGAATCAGGTGTTGTTGGAGCTATTTGAGTGGTTTTTTGAATGAAATCAGAGTGGAAGTGTTGAAAACTGAAGAAAGGAAGTCGAAGCCATCCGATTGGGCATAGCAGGAGTGCGATTCGACCTGAAGGAGATTAATTCGACTAGCCCTTCAGGTCGAATTAGCAGTGCACATGAGCAGACATGGGTGATTCGACCTGGGCATCCGGTTAAAATGAGGTCGAATCGATTGGCAAAAATGCCAATTCAACCTCATCACTTCGATTCAACCAAGGTAGTTGGTCGAATCGAGCACCTGGGACTTACAGTGTGCCGATTCGACCTGGGATTCAACTTGGAGGAGTCAATTTGACCTGTAGCTGAAGTCGAATCGAGGCTCGGAAACTTACCATATCTGTATTTTTACACCCTCAATGCGTGTGATCACCTAAAAAGTCCATTCTAGGCCTGGGAGGCATGATTACAAGTATAAAAGAAGGCTTGTACAGCATCATAGAGAGACAACTTGAAAAATAAGACAAGAAGATGTAGAGTTGAGAGGAGATCGATCTCCATCATCCGGAGGGGCTGTGACAGAGTTCCGCTGGAGATTAAAGTAAGATCAGTCCAACTAACCATGATTCTTCTTAGATCAATCATGGGCTAGAGCCGCTTTGGTAGTTCTAGGGTTATGAAGGTTTCATGAGTTAATTTATCTTTCGTGTGTAAACTCCATACAACACCACTTGTGGTTTATTTTATATAAGATAGCGCATTTTTAATCCATACTCACGGTCGTTTTGTGCATCAATAATTATTGTGTAGAGTCTGAATACATAACTCGGTTATTAGTTGAGTGCGTTCACTGCTGAGCAGGGTTTTATGTTATAATTCTAAGTGAGGAGATTCCAAAGTCTTATTAGAACTATCTTATATGAATACTTGTTAATTAAATCATATTCGGGTTAATAAGTAGGATAAAGAGTATAACTTTATAGTACCTATAAAGGGAGATCAAATCTAGTTAGAGTACTAAGTGCACGGGAAATAATTGATTATGATAGTACCTAGAAAGGGGGGTAAAGTATACATCTTGCTCCGAGGATATTCACACGTGCCATATGCATATTTACTTGTGT
The DNA here is from genome assembly GCA_023678885.1 of Pogostemon cablin. NCBI lineage: Eukaryota > Viridiplantae > Streptophyta > Magnoliopsida > Lamiales > Lamiaceae > Pogostemon > Pogostemon cablin. The sequence continues at coordinate 8,600,287 of CM042999.1, read as the reverse complement.
CTATAGAGTAGATTTGCATGATTTAGTGATGCATCCATAAACCACAAGGCAGAGTCGGACACCGTCACATGAAAGTATGAATTAATAAGTGGAACTGGATTACCTGATGAACTACCTACTATCTTACTTGATCACAACCTAATCTTCTTCTTGTTATCTTTAATTGTTATTTCAATTAATAGTTGTTACTCAATTTCAATATTAAAACAATTATAATTACCAACATAGTCATAATTTACTAGAATATAATTAAATTGATTTTTATCCGTCCCTTGGATTCGATATATAACTTGGTCACCTTCGAAACTGCGATTGATATCCTTCATACTTGAGGATTAAATTGTGTGTTCAGAAAATGCCTATCAAGTTTCTGGCGCCGTTGCCGGGGATGGTTTAAAATATCTTTTTGTTATTTCTAGTTTTATTAGGACTATTTTAATTCTTGCTTTACTATCTAACTCTTATTCTTTTCAGGTGTATGCTCACAAGATCAAAATAAGGTGAATTAGTACCATATAATCCGGAGATCGGAGCATCATCGAGGAAGAAAAGAAGAAGAAGGGTAAGAATAAGAACGTAGATCCAACTGAAGCTCTTAACCTTGGAGTTGAATTTGACGTGCTAAATTTGCAAATGATTGAAGCTACAACCGAAGGTAATTTGGAAGTAGTGACAGTTAACATGGCAGCAAATCCAGACAATCTGGCCATCCGTGAAGTCTTCAAGAATACCGGGGCTGGACACTCTGGGCTTCTAAGAGCAATGGGGGCTAATGCGGACTTTGATCTTCACCCCGCTCTTATCAGCATGATAGAAAGGAATTCCTTTTCAGGAGGGACTTTCGAGGATCCACAGCAGCATCTAAACAAGTTCTTGGGCTATGCAAGTACTCAAAAAGACGCAGGGAAACATGAAGATGCTCAGAAGATCCTCTTGTTTAAATTCTCGCTTACTGAAAAGGTGAGAGATTGGTACGATACTATTAACGCAGCTGAATACACTACTTTGGAGCAATTGAAGTTGAAGTTCTTGGAAAGATACATGCCACCTTCGAAGGTGTTCAAGATGAAGCAAGACATTAACCAATTTGCTATCGGTGGTGGAGAGAAGTTTCATGAAGCTTGGGACAGATTCAAGGACATGCTTCGTAAGTGTCCACAACATGGGCTATCTAAAGCTCAGTATATCAGTATATTCTACAGTGGATTGGACTGTGATTCTCGTGTGTTATTGGATGCTTCTTCTAATGGAGCATTGCTTACTAAGTCATTCGTAGAGGCCGAGAAACTTTTTAAAGATATTTCGATGAACTCAAGAGATTGACTAACTAATAGAGTGAGAGGCACCTACGTCCTTGGAAAGGTGGATAAGGTTGAACATGCTATGGTGAAAACAAGTAGAGAAGATGAGATCGTCTCTAGCTTGTCGAGTATCAACAAGCTACTTGAGTCCCAACAAAAGTAAATCAGTGATATATCTCAGCGCGTACCAATCATGCAGCAGGAAGTTATGAATGATGGAGCAATCCAAGAGGAGATGAAAGAAGCAAACTATGCTATGGGCCAAAGTATTCAAGGAACGAGGTATCAAGAACAGGGCAACCAGAATTATCATGGGAACTACAACAATCGTGGTCCCCCGGGTAATTATCAACAGCCTAGGAGGTCGGAGTTTTTATGGAGTAATCCTAACAATGCAATTCAAGCTCTATTGGGTGTTGATCCAGGTGCGAAAGTGGAAGAAGGAAAGCCTGATTTCGAGGATACTGTGAACAGGTACATGGCTAGGAATGATGCTAGAGTGGATCGTCTTCAGGCCAAGTTAGAGAAGAAGATTGATGCAAACCATAAGAAATTGACTACATAAGTGAAGGACCTTATATTATTGATGGGGGAGATGGCAGAAAGTGTTAACAAGCTCATTCACACTATTGAGAAAGGAAAGCTCCCGTCGCAAAGTATTGAGAATCCAAAGTCCTGCAACGCCATCACATTGAGGCCTGGAACACAGTACGAGGGACCTATGAGGCCGGAATTGAAATTGGACACATCAAGGCTCAATTCGACCCCAATTTGACCAACATCACAGGTCGAATTCAACATGGGAGGTCAAATTGGACGACTGGACGTGATTTGGAAGTATCAGAGCCTCGATTCGACCAAAACCAATTCAATTCGACCTGGGGGCCAGGTCGAATTGAGGTTGAATCCACCCTTCCGGAGCACTCTGTTTTATCAAAAGCCCAATTTGACCAGCAGCAGTTCAATTCAATCAGACCTTCAGGTTAAATTGAGGTCGAATCGGAGGACAGAAATCTTACAATGAGCCGATTCGACCAGGGAGACTTCAATTCGACCAGACCTTCTGGTCAAATCTAGGTCGAATCGGAGATACAGGGTGAGAATCGTGTTCTAGGTGCGCAATTCGACCACTATGTGCCCAATTCGACCAGAACACTTGGTCGAATTAAGGTCGAATCATCCCATACTGCACCTGTTTCTTCACCGAACACTCCTCGTGATGTGAACATTACTCCATTGGTTCCGAATGAGCAAAATACTGAGATCATAGCAGAGAAGAAGTGTGAAAGAGCCAAGAGATTGAGAGCCGAAAAGGATAAAATGGAGAAGGTCGAGCGTGATGAATGGAGTATCCCTAAAATAAAGATACCTCTGCCATTTTCTTATAAGCTGGTTAAGAAGGGATTGGAAGAGAAGTTCAAGAAGTTTTCAGATATCATAAATAAGATAAGTTTGAGTATTCCTTTCTCTGAGGCGATATTGGAGATGTCGTACTATGCCCGATTCCTTAAGGATATATTATTGAAAAAGAGAAGCTTGAATGGAGTTGAGATGGTAAACTTGTCTGAAAATTGCAGCTCAATTATCCAAAAGAAGCTGCCACAGAAGATGAAGGATCCGGGAAGCTTCACTATCTTGTGTGAGATTGGAAAAGGGCCGGCACGACGAGCCTTGTGCGATCTTGGGGCAAGCATCAATTTGATGCCATTGTCTATCTTTCAAAGGCTTGGTTTGGAGGAGTTATCTCCTACAACAGTTGCTCTACAATTGGCAGATAGGTCGATGACATTTTCGAAAGGTATTATTGAAGACGTTCTTGTCAAAGTGGAGAAACTAGTCTTTTATGTAGATTTTCTTGTGCTTGATATGGAAGATGACAAGGATAATATCACTCTTATCTTGGGGAGACCTTTTCTTGCTACTGCTGGAGCCATGATTGATGTTAAGAAGGGGGAGCTTAGGTTGCTGATGGATAAAGAAGAGGTCACATTCAACCTTGATAAAGTAATAAAGATGCCTATGGAGTCGTAATATCATCGTATTGATGTAGTGGAGGAGATTGTGAATGAAGAAATGTCTTTGATTCTATCAAAAGATCCTCTTGAGACATGTTTAGCGGAGTCTCTTACTTTTCCCACTACGGAGCTTGATGGTTTCTCCAATGATGCATGTATTGACTATCTTGAGAAGTTACTTGCATTAGGTGATGTCAGGGATGAACAGATAAGAAAGACCACTGCTGACATGGTGAATCAGAAGTCCACTGTTAAAGAGGAAATGAAGCCTGTTGCTAAGGAAGAGAAGCATGAGAGTAAGATAATTGACGTGGTAGAGGAGATCACAGGACCAAGCGTATCTCTTACTTTTCCTACTACTAACTCTAATGTGATATTTGATAATCTTCTGGTTGCAGGAAAGATGGATGATCCATATCTGAAGCCTCCGAACATACCTCCGGATTGTTATTCTTATATTGGTGTTGAAAATTCTAACATGTTTGATCCTTGTTTTGCTACGCAAGTTGAGCCTACAATTGAGTGGAGGATTGACAAGAAGGAATCAAGCCAGTCATGGGAGGAAAGAAATTCAAAAAGTTCTGTTTTAGTTACAAAGAAGGGGGAGATGATTGGTGCAGAAAATAAAAGAGGAAAGAAGTACTTGAAGGTAAGAATGCGAGAGGAGTGTCCTCAGATCAAGTAGTCTACTAAGTGGTAATCCATCGTGACTCTCCGACGTTAAACAAGAGCGCCTGTTGGGGCTTTCCCTCCCATTTTGTTGCTTTATTTCATTCGTGTGAGTAAGAAATTTTTATATTTGAAGTGCTTACTTATCGGCAATTATATCTATTTACAAACTTAGTTTCGACTATGGTTTCTACTAAGTTTGGGGGGTGTGATGTACTTACCTCAATAAGCACCGATAGTATAATCTTTTCTTTGTAACGTTTGTTAGGGGAGTTTATTTTTTAAGGCATATTTAAACTTTAATCGGGGTTTATGCGTCAATTTTTTACAACTTGCCTAATGTTTAATGGTGTTTTATTCCGTGTTTTGAGTTATTTGCGGAGTTACTCATGAATGTGAAGTTTTAGGATTGATTCTTGATGAAGATGTGGATTGTGAGGATAGATTGAGATGCATGAGCTGGGATTTGTTGGAGATGCTTGTATGATTGATTTGATATATGGGTTTTATGGATTTTGTGCATTCATATGTTCATGTGTTAATTCTCGTTGATGAGAGCATGTATAATTTGATAAGTATGTGGAGTTCTTGTAAAATTGATCTTGATTATGTGCTATGAGGAGTACTTAGAATTCTATTTACCCATGTGAGGATTTGAGCCTTTTAATCATGCTTGATCATGATAGTTTATTCTTGAGAGAATCATTTATATGAACATATTCTAGAACTTGGCTTGGAGTCTTGTGTGAGACTTACAATTGGTGAAATACTAGGACATGATCTTAGGCCATTCTTGATTAATTGAGTTACTAAGCCAAATTTTACCTCCTCATTGATTATGTATACCTTTGGTAGCCCCGTTTGAGCCTTAAAAAGCTTTTCCTTTGGCAAGCCGAATAAAAGAGCCTTATTTAACCTTCACTTGAGCTTTGTTGAATACTCTATTCATTAGTTGAGAGTTGAGGTGAATAAGTGTTGTGAAAGAAGGAAGGTAGAATGATGGTCAAGTGTAATAAGAAGAAGAAGTGTATGGTTGAATCTTGTTTAGGGGTAGTGCCTGAAACTGGTACCCCGATTGCTGTTTAAAAAGGGTAGTGCCTACAATCGGTACCCGAGTTATCAAAAGAAGAATGATGTTGATGCAAGAAAGCGAAGGAAAATTAAAAAATTGCAAGTGCAAGAGAAGAAATTGGAGGAGAATATGAAGCTGAATGAAGAAAGCAAAAACCTCCAAGGTAACTCTCTACTAGTGTTTGAGTCACTTTATCTAAATTTTCCTACCCTTTCCAAAGAGCCAACATTACAACCCCAAAATAAGTCATTTGTGATCCTAGTAATGAGTTTATTGTGAGTTGCTTTTTGAGACCCTTGCCAAGCTTATGGTTACGCGTGAGTATGTATTGAGCATGAGCATATATATTAACCTGTTAAGTGCAACTAGCACTTGAATGAGAGAGTAAACACTTATCTTGTGAGCTTGATGACTTAGTACTCTGAATGGTAATATGATTGAGTGATGTTTTGCATGAATGATATGTATGATGCAGGAAATACTTGTCTTTAATTGATAAAATTGCATGTGCAATATGTATTGTACTTGGTGATCCTCGTGAATTATACAAGACACCTTGGTTTGATTGCATTGCCTCGGGATGAGCAACATGTAAGTTTGGGGGTTTGATGAGTGTGTTAATTCACAAATCTTGCACCTGGATTTGTACTATTATGGAGTGTTTGAAGGTTGAAATCGGTTGTAAACTAATATATATTGTGAAAAGGCATGAATCAGGTGTTGTTGGAGCTATTTGAGTGGTTTTTCGAAGGAAATCGGAGTGGAAGTGTTGAAAACTGAAGAAAGGAAGATGAAGCCATCCAATTGGGCGTAGCAAGAGTACGATTCAACCTGAAGGAGATCAATTCGACCAGCCCTTCAGGTCGAATTGGCAACGCACATGAGCAGAAGGTGGATTCGACCATGACAGGGGTGATTCGACCTGGGATCAGGTCGAATCGAGGTCAAATCGATTGACAAAAATGCCAATTTGACCTTGTCACTTCAATTTGACCAAGGCAGTTGGTCGAATCGAGCACCTGGGACTTACAGTGTGCCGATTTGACCTGGGATTCGACTTGGAGGAGTCAATTCAACCTGTAGCTGAAGTCGAATCGAGGCTCTGAAACTTACCATATCCATGTTTTTACACCTCAATACGTGTGATCACTTAAAAAGCCCATTCCAGGCCCGAGAGGCACGATTACAAGTATAAAAGAAGGTTTGTTCAGCATCATAGAGAGACGACTTGAAAAAAAGACAAAGAGACATAGAGTTGAGAGGAGATCGATCGTCCATCATCCGGAAGGGCTGTGATAGAGTTCCGCTGGAGATTCAAGTAAGATCGATCCAACTAACCATGATTGTTCTTAGATCAATCATGGGCTAGAGTCGCTTCGGTAGTTCTAGGGTTATGAAGGTTTCATGAGTTAATTTGTCTTTTGTGTGTAAACTCCGTACAACACTACTTGTGGTTTATTTTATATAAGATTACATGTTTTTAATCCATACTCATGGTCGTTTTGTGCATCAATAATTGTTGTGTAGAGTCTGAATACATAACTCGATTATTAGTTGAGTGCGTTCACTGCTGAGCTGGGTTTTATGTTATAATTCTAAGTGAAGGGATTCCGAAGTCTTATTAGAACTATTTTATATGAATACTTGTTAATTGAATCATATTCGGGTTAATAAGTAGGATAAAGAGTATAACTTTATAGTACCTATAAAGGGAGATCAAATCGGGTTAGAGTACTAAGTGCACGTTAAATAATTGATTATGATAGTACCTAGAAAGGGGGGTAAAGTATACATCTTGCTCCGAGGATATTCACACGTGTCATACATATATTTACTTGTGTCTATAGAGTAGATTTTCATGGTTTAGTGATGCGTCCATAAACCACAAGGCAGAGTTGGACACCGTCACATGAGAGTATAAATTAATAAGTGGAACTGGATTACTTGACGAACTACATACTATCTTACTTGATCACAACCTACTATCTCTTCTTCTTGTTATCTTTAATTGCTATTTCAATTAATAGTTACTACTCAATTTCAATATAAAAACCATTATAATTACCAACATAGTCATAATTTACTAGAATATAATTAAACTGATATTTATCCGTCCCTTGGGTTAGATATATAACTTGGTCACCTTCGAAACTACGATTGATATCCTTCATATATGAGGATTAAATTGTGTATTGAGAAAACGCCTATCAGTGACCAAAGCAAACACCCCCACTAGGTACTAATTACTCTACGAGTTCCCTAATGAGGTACTAAATCATAGAAAATATTCCCTTTTAAGGTACTATGAATTCACTAACGGTTTTAGTATCCTCACCTAATCAACCAATCTATTGATTAAGCTAATCAAATGTTCCATCAAAAGGTTCTAAATCTAGAAAGATATCTCTATCTCATTCTAAATTAATAGACATGAAGTGTATGATGAAATGATTCAATGAACTATCCTAAACACATAATTGATTTCTCAATCTAATCATATGCCCATGACAATTAATCACACATATTATCATATAAATCAAGCAATGAATAATCAATGATAGAAATAACACAAAGCCCATTCAAAATTAAAATCAAATTGCATAAAAACTAAATTATCCAACACCAATCATGGAGCTAATATCACAAAGGAGATTAGCCTATCATATCTTAGAAAAATCAACATAGACAATTGAATCTACAAATCCCATGATCAAACTATAAAGAAGTTCACAAAAATTAGAAATAGAATCCCCCTTTGAAGGTCTTTAATGGAGATCTCCTTCTTCTTCTTACAATCTTCACTCCCCATTGCTTCCTTGATCACTTGGATGGTGGATTTTATGGAGGTGATCAAGTATAGATGGATGGATGAAGAATGGATGAAGATGATGGTGTGAAATGGAGGAAATAGTGTGTGATCTATGTATCCAAGTGAAACCCTTGTGTGGAATATCCAATCTCTTTTGAAATATTGAACTTAAGTCTATTTATACCCTCTTCAAGTTGGGCGACGAATTTAACATCAAATGGGCTTTTTACACACACTTACATACATTGGCAGGTGAAAATCCAGATTTTGGCCCAAAAAACATGCAACACGAGTTGGTCTTACCCAACTCGAGTTGTAACTCGAGTCGAGTTACGTTATGTGTAACTCGAGTTAAAGTAGCTCGACTCGTGTTGGCTACTCGTGCACCCACCTGTTCGGTCATGTTGTGAGTCTTTGAAATTGAAAATCATTTGGAAGGTAGCTCGACTCGAGCTAGCAACTCGAGTTGCAGCTTGCAAGTTGAGTTAGCTCACTGTACAATTTTTGGTCGCTGCCCTGCTCCTAGCTCGACTCGAGTTGCAAGTCGAGTTGGACCTTGCAACTCGAGTAAGCTCTCTGGATGGTTTTTGGACCCTAACTCGACCTTCTCTCAACTCGAGTTGCAAGTCGAGTTGCACCTTGCAACTCGAGTTGCAAGTCAAGTTGCACCTTACAACTCGAGTTGGTCCCGTCGGCCCTGTTTCTTGCTTGTTTCTGCTCCCATTCCATTTTTGCTCCATTTTTACCTGTTTTACATACGTTTAAGCTCATTCACACACATTTCCATAAAAACACATAACACCACCAAATAACACATAAATTACGGATAAAATACTATGAAAATGGACATAAAAAGACACTAAAATCTAGGTGAAAATATCACTCATCAAGTGCAGAGGGTGTTTCCCTTGGTAATAATGCCAGACTTCCGAGGACAAAGTAGCTCCATGATGGGATGGAGAGTTATAGGGAACCGGATTACTGGAAAGACACTCAAAGGGGGTACCACGAAAGCTCGAGTTAGGAATAACTGGCTGCTCTAGAGCCAAATAAAAGGAGAACAAGGAGTGTCAGAAACACTGGCAGGAGGCTGAATAGGGGTTTCTTGAGAGGGAGAAGAACTAACATCGCAAACTTCCACAACCTTCCGAGGATTGGCATCAGGTGCAACGGAGTGACTGACACCCATGCGACCCTCACTGTCTCGAATTCTTTTTTGAGAATGAGAAGCAAGAGCTACGTCACCCAGAGTGTCATCACTGGAACTTTCATCCTACAACTGGAGCTTCCTCTTAGGGATAGCAGACTTTACAACAATAGCCGTGGGGATAACCTTTTTAGGCTTGGGGGCTCTAAGAGTTTCCTGTAAGACTTTCTCAGAAAAATCTGCACAGGGGGATCAGGATCGGAAGGCTCGCGAATCATGATCGCTGTAAGGGGTCACGCAGCCAATGGGGCTCCAGAACCCTTCTTGGAAGGAGCACGAACAACCTTCCTCTTTCCTTTCTCGAGAGTTGCTCGCCGGCGAGTAGAAGGAAGAGTAGCAATGCTCTCAACATCCGGTAGGAGGCGCTTCTCTTCTGCTATCAAGAGAGGGAATAAGAAATAAGAATAAAAGCATGAGGAACATCACTATAAGAGCAATAAAAGGTTCAAACAAGAAAATGGTAATAGAAAAACTATCTGGCATGGCTATGGCCGAAGAGGTAAAACCAGTAGTACAAAGATCGACACAATTGAGAATGTTCTGATAATGACGTGCCTCCTCAGGAAGAGCAGTAATGTGATGAAAGGTGTCTTGAAATCCTTGTGATAACTCCTCAAGAGTGCACGATTCGCCAACTGCATAAAGCGAGGGAAAGAGTTAGAAACAAAGAAAGGGGGATAAGGAATAATTGAAGTACATACATGCACTAAGATCAGGTTTGAAGAAAGAATTCCTTGGGAACACTTTAGGTTTCTAAGGATCTTCAGAATCGTAAACATCAGGACCTCTCCAAGGCCCACGAACCCATACCCAAGGATCTTTCCATTTTTTAACAGAACTGGACAAGGAAGCAATCAGATTATTATGGCGGGGTACCAAATAATAATATCCCTTCATCCTGGTGTTCAGAGTGAGATGATATAGAAAATTGATCTCGGAAGTACTCAATGATCGATATCCCATCTCCCGAAAGAGAACCAAAATTCCCATCAAAGCAGCCCAACCGTTGGGAGTGAGTTGAGCAGGGGCTATCCCCCAAAATTCGAGAATAGCCCGAATGTTAGGGTGTAGAGGGAAACGGAGACCAAGTTCGAACTACAGCTCGTATGCGACAATGGCATTGGGCGGAGCAAAACACATCCGCGCGTCGGGAGAAGGAAGCCAAAACTCAATACCATCCCCACATTGGAATTTGCCAATGGCGATAATGTGACTCCTCCCCAACCAGGAATATTAACAATAGAGGGAAAATCCACGGCAGAAAAGGGAACCCCATCCTCCCACGCTGGATACTCCCCAAGATGAGCCAGTAACCCAGGGCCCGAATAAATCATATCGTCATGACGCTCTAAATGAAAGTTCAATATGAAATCCCACACCCTTTGGTCAAAAATAGATTGAGAGGAGGGGCGATAACCAGAGCCCTCTTCTCCATGAAGAGAAGGAGATACATCCGTCCTTAGGGAAGAATCGGTAGCTCGCGAAGGGGATGCAGGACCCTCAGTACTCATAGTTGCAAAAGTACAAAGGACGAGAATTGGTGTGAAGGGTAAGGAAAAAGATAAAGGAAACCCTAGACATGAATTGCGTGAAAACCCCAAAATTTACTAGGAGGAATAGTGAGGGAAACAGATAGAGAAGAAAGTATACCTGAAGAAGAGGGGATAGCATACAAGGAAAACTGCAACCGTCGAAAGAAAGGATGAGAGAGAAGAAGTTGAAAGGAGAAGCAGGGGGAGAAATGAGTAAACTATTAGAATTTTCAAAATTTAAGAGGAGAAGTTGAAAGGAGAAGCAGGGAGATAAAGGAGTAAACTGTCAGAATTTTCAAAATTTGAAATTCAAACCAAAAGAAAACTGCCAAATATCAAGGGCCCCTCCTAAATTTACGAAAATATTTCGAGCGCCCCGGATTTTGAGGGATCAAAACAAATCAGAGGCAGAATCCAGAATCGAAGTAAGAGGAGAGCAAATCTTACGAATTGAAGCATGGAGGATATAACTCACGAAAAATACAGGTCGACCCTAAATAATTTTAGAAGTCCTAAGATTATTCAGGCTGGAGGGGCTAATGTTATGGGTATTATATCTCTCATGCTTTCTGGGCCGCGAGCCCAGCAAAGGGGTCTTCTATGGAGACATACGGCCCAGTGGGAAGAAGAAGGATAGCCCAATTAGACAGCCTAAACGCAAAAGATGATGCTACAGGAAGAGAGCCGAAGGAGAGTCCAAGATACCGGCCATCACCGAAGTGGCCGAAGTACCCAAAAAGGCGAGAGTAAAAGAGGACCGAAGGGGACAAAGGTCGAGAAACAAATGGATGGCCGAGGTATCTCGAAAGAGCACCTTAGTTCCGAAGATAAGAAAGTATCTAAGGGAGTTCGGCCATACCGCGTAACGTGAAGTATCTATACCTACGATGAACATAAGGATGATAGAGACCGGAAGAGAAAGTACAGACACGACTGCCAGGATGGCTAGTGCTAGTAGGCTACAGGACAAGGATAACGGGAAGAAGAGACGTCTTGGGCAGCACTCCCAAGAAAAAGACAACCAACAGCAGGGGAGTCTGACTTGAACCGCCAATAGGAAACAAGAGAAGGACGAAAATCATCTGCAAAACTCCAGTAGCCCTCTGTACCGGCTAGAAAAGTCGTAGAGGCACCTGCAGCCCATATTGATGGTTGTTTGTCTTAATCCAGGTGGCAACAAGAGATTGGACCAACGTTAGGGTTTATCTGGTAATATAAATAGCTTTTCTCACAAGAGAGAGGCAGGTTACCAATTGATGGTTGAGACATTGTACTTGTAAAAAGGGAGGCTTTATGAGTGTTGTTCTCAAGAGCAGTAATAAGAAATCGGTTAAGTTCTTTAGTTGGAATTTCTATTCTTGTTGTTTATTTATCATTGTTTGGTGTCTTTCCTTGTTTGATTGTGATCGTTCTTAGTTCAGTTAAACTTCAAACCCATCTCCCATAATCGTAAAATTAACTAGCTAAGAACACACATCAACAACCTTTATAATAAAATAAATTAAGAAAGAAGGTTATACTTATCTATTTTGGGATGTATTTAGTAGAAAAAAAGAAAAAAATTAAATTTATATGAGATGGTGTACTTAATATTTAGAGTGTATATAGGGATGTGAGTAGCTGAAAACATTTATAAATTATCTTTATTTATCATTTGAATCAATTTATAGTTACAAGTATTTATTTTAGAGTATTGTTAAATACACATCCATTTTTATTGAATACACACCTCTTATCAAATACACACCGCTATTTAATTGTCTAAATCTTAATTTATTGTATACACCCCCCTAAAAACCTAAATTTACCCTTTTTAATTTTAAGAGGATACACACCCCTTTACACGTCGTACAGTTTTGTTGAAATGTAGCTGCCGCCGTCCGGGTTCACAACACTCCATTACTGGGATATTACTTCCCTTCGATTCCTTCTTGGGTAGCCCGACTCGACTGGGATATAACATTGCGAAACGCTTCCACCATCGCGTGTGGGTGCGACTGGGTAAAAACTGTCGGTAGAAAGACATCTCTGGCTCGTTCTAGCTGAGATGGACCCGGGAAGAGACCTGGGGGAGGCTCATGAAAAGTTGAAGGAAAGGTCGGAGAGCAGGAGATATCTGGTTGTGTTGGATGATGTATGGGATCCTTACATGACGAGTAACTTGGATCCTCATGGCAGGTGGAATACTTATCATAGAGATCATCACTTTGTTCAAAAAATATTGGAAGTCGAATCTTGGTAATAACTAGGCTGCATCAGCTTGTAGTAGATCGTAGTCAACTTTCCCCTAGTGTTGTGATTCTAATAAGATTAATGGACAAAGATGAAAGTTGGGAGCTCCTTCGAGAGAAGGCTTTCTCTCAAGGGATCCTATTGTCCCTCAACTTGAGAAAGCTGGAAAAAAGATTGTAGAGAACTGTGAAGGTCTTCCTCTAACAATTTTAGCAGTTGCACACCTACTGTCCGATCGAGACAAGACCTCGGAGTTATGGGACGGGGTTGCTGCAAGCAAAAAGCATCAACTTTTTCTAGATGCATACGATGAGATTTCAGAGGTACTTTGCCAAGCTATACTTTCTTACCTCGAGTTTTACAATTATATTTTCTATTTTTGGGGCTCTTTCGTCAAAATTATGAGATACCACGAATGAAGCTCATCAATCTTTGGCATGTTGATGGATTTGAGGAGATAAATTTCACAAGGAGACCCGACTCGATTTGTCCTTTGCTGTTGGGTAGCCGATTGTTCCAGCGTCTAGGGTTCCTTCTTTCTCCTTCTAATCGATGGAGGATGTTGATGTCTGTGGTGTCGACTTCCCTTTAGGCGGCCACGTTCTTCTCTCGCTGCTAGATGTTTTCCGGCAGATTTAGTGCCGCCTGAAAATTTAACCCAGAAACTAAGATTAGAAAAAATAGGAAAGTTGAAGTTGTAAGAGGATTTTTCTTTATAGGTTTCTTTGAAGTTTGTTTTCTTGAGTTATTTTTATTTTATCTACACTCCCATTGTGAAAATTATGTTTTGTGTATCGTTTCTCTATTAGAATTGAATTATTCAATGTTTTGACTTGGCTTGCAATGTTTTGCTTTTCAGCTGCTGGTTAAATTATTCTGATGTGTTATATTAACTTGTTTTTCTGTATATGACGTGTTATAATTTAAGATTTATTAAATTTATTTAGTATAAAATATATAGGGGTGTGTATTTAATAAATTAAGAATAATTTAGATTTTTTTAAAAATATATTTTTTAATTATATTAATGAGGGTGTGTATATTTAATAAAAGGGTTGTGTATTTAGTCTATGCCGTTATTTTATTCAATTTACGTACTATTGAAATTATAGCTTTAAGAATAAATACATATTTTCTATTCTAGATATTTGACTAATGTGATTATTATTATAAATAGTTGAACTTTAAATTATTTTTTTGATATATTTTCTTTTTTAAATCAAACTAATACTCCATAAATGACACTTCTAAAGTAAATTTATTTTACACTCTCGTTAGCTGCCTTTGGTGACAGCAACTTGAATTGCATCCACTTAATTATACTACTTCCATTTTATTTTCATAACCAAATTCATGAATAATAAGCATGGATTAAGAAAGTTAAATCAGTTGTATTTTCTCACTTAAATAAATAAATATAATAACGTATGTATCTTTCCGTTGTAGTAGCTAATTAAACGTGGACATGAGAGCAAGAAAAGTAGCAAATTTTCCAAGAATTCACACCTTTTTTCCTCATCATTTCAGCTCACCATTTTTGCCTAAATCTCCTTCTGTGCTGGCCACCAATGTCATCAAATCGTATTTCGAAGTGGGTCTGGTGGAGGAAGCCTGCACACTGTTCGACGAAATGCCTGAAAGAGATGTCGTGCTTGGTCCGCCATGATCACTGGGTACACCTCTCGCAACTTGCACATGAAGGCGTGGAGAACATTCCAAGAGCTTCTCAGAGACGGTGGAGACGCCCACCCTAATGAGTTCACCTTCTCCGGTGTGCTCAAGGCATGTAAAAGCATGAACTCACTTTCTTGCGGAGCTTTGGTTCATGGGTTGGCTCTTAAGCATGGTGTTCTTGGGAGCATTTACGTTGAAAACGCCCTTATGGATATGTATGCCACCTGCTGCCATGATATGAGAGGAGCCTGTGCTGTTTTTGAGGAGATGGGAGTTAAGAACAGTGTGTCTTGGACTACTTTGATTGCTGGTTATACTCACATGGGAGATGGCTATGGTGGCCTCCAAGCTTTCAGAAAAATGTTGTTGGTATGTTATTAGCATTCATAAGATAATTAGATGTTTAAGCTGAATATTGTTGATTGGGCTTATGTTGCATAATCTTTATGCTTATAGGAGGAAGCTGAGTTGAATCCTTTCAGCATTTCGATTGCTATTAGAGCTTGTGCTTCAATTGGCTCACAAGTGTTTGGGAAGCAGATACATGCTACAGTATTCAAGCTTGGGTTTGAATCAAATGTTCCTGTAATGAATTCTATCTTAGACATGTACTGCAGGTGTACTGGTTTGAATGAGGCAGATCGATGCTTCCGTGGGATGCTAGAAAGAGACATAATCACGTGGAACACGATGATTGCGGGTTATGAGAAGTCAGATCCTTATGAGGCCCTGAATCTCTACTCCAGGTTGGAGTTTTTAGGTCTCACACCTAATAGTTTTACATTCACTTCCCTGATAGCTGCATTAGCTAACATGGCGATATTGGGAGGCGGAGAACAGGTCCATGGAAAGATTGTAAGAAGAGGTCTTCAAAACAACTTAGGTGTGGCCAACTCTTTGATTGACATGTATGCTAAGTGTGGAAGTATTATGAGTTCTTGCAAGGTTTTCAATGAGATGAATTCTAAAAACGTTGTTTCATGGACCTCTATGATGATTGGTTATGGTAGCCATGGGCACGGAAAGGAAGCCCTTGAGTTATTTGATAAGATGGTTCAATCTGGAATCGTACCTGATCGAATTGTGTTTGTAGCAGTTCTGAATGCTTGTAGTCATGCAGGGCTTGTTGATGAGGGTCTGCAGTACTTCAAATCAATGCTCACTGAATATAATATAACCCCAGATCAAGAAATTTACGGGTGTATCGTGGATTTGCTTGGCCGAGCTGGGCGAGTTAGGGAAGTGAATCCATATTGGGAGCATTTCTTGGAGCATGCAAAGCACATAAGGTTAGAGAATTGGGAAAATTAGCAACACAGGTTATTAGAGCTGAGGCCAAGTGTTGCAGGTACTTTTCTAGCATTGTCAAGTTTATATGCAGCTGATGGTAAATGGGAAGATTTTGCAAGGATTAGAAAGTTATTGAGAAAAACTGGAAGTAAAAAAGAGGCGGGGCTAAGTTGGATCGAGGTGAAGAACCGGATCTATAGTTACGTTGCAGGAGATAAGCTAGGGCCTCGTATTGGATGGGTTTATGAAGCAGTAGATATGCTGGGATTGCACATGAAACAAGCAGGGTACAATCCTGATCTACAATGCTTAGAACATGATTTTGAAGATGAATTTCACAGTAGCAGTTGACTTAAAATATCTGAGGAAATCCATTCTTTCATTTCTTTTTACTCAATTGATGATCAGAAACATAAAACCCATTCATTTGAGAAATACAGTGTATGTAGAGCTTAGACAGAATTTTAACAATGATAGGCTTTATTTTGGCTTGTCCTGCACAATTTTCTACAATGGAAGCAACAATGAAATACACCTAGTTCATTCATGATTCTCAATATTACATGTATATTTCATGGAATTGGGAAAAAAAAAGTGTCTCTCTTATAAATAAATAAATATATACTAGTTCAGGCAATAAAAGTAAACAAACATCAATCATTGAGGTGTTTCTTAAATATCATTCTATATCACCCAAATTGAAACAGAAATAAAAATTAATCAGAAGCTGATTAGTTACATAGGACCAGTATGTAGTTCATTTAATTAATAATTAATAATGTAACTTAGAAGCTAATCAGCTATCCTTTTTTTTTTTTTTTTTTGAAAGTTAATCTGCTTTGAAAATTAATCTGCAATCTTCAGATAATCTTCAACAGTCACATTTCTTGGCGCATCCAACTTGTTCACTAGATATATATCTTTAATCACCAACTTGAAATTTCATAGTTTTTGGATAACCTGCAACATTAACACTACAATTAGTGATATATACATGCATGCATGCAAATTAATTAATGATTAGAAAATCACCACCAAACTTCTGCAGCTTCAGCAATCTCCCTTTCCCTGAAACTATTCTTCAGCAACTTCAGCAATACATGGAAAATTTGTTTTTAGCTCTGTTGTATGTGTGAAGATATATATGATGATGGTCTTCTCTTCACCCACTCTTAGAACACAAACACGACATTCAAATATTACTATTTTAGTAGTGTGGTGTAGGACTGCATTTTCATTTGATGGGTTATCTTTAAAATTTATTCAAAATTAAATTATTCACTATTGATATATAAAGATATGAAATTACACTTTTACCCCTTAAATATTTGGATTTATCATTTAGTTTTGAGAATTTACTGCATTATCTTCTTGAAATTTTTTCAATTCATTCTGTTGGTTTTCTTTAGAATGCATTATTTGACAGTTGATCAAAACTAAGCTCCACATGTTCAGAAATTGTTGTATTACAATTATGACCACTAATCCTGACTCGAACAAATAATAATATCCCATACTTTACTCAACTACATATATATAGTTAATTTTCTGTACAATGTCATTTCCTTAATTTAGCTGCAGGATATATATATATATATTACGCATATATGGGATCTCTTATAATTCCAAAGTTTGCATGTGAGAAGCTCTAAACAGTGTCTTCTCTTCAACAAACCATTCCCAATTTCTTTTTTCTTTGATTCTCCATCACCACCAACTCCAAACAATACTTCATACATAGCCGCGGGTAAGTTTTCAGCATATAAGAGCTCTATCTTGCTACATCTTTGAAGTTGATAAGACTAAAGCCGAATGTGCTGCAACTGTAGTGAGCTCCCTCATAATGCTGGCTGTGATAGAAAAATTAAAGTAATAAATGTATATTAGTTAAACAACAATACATAAACATGGCATTCAAGATTCATGCTGCAGAAAAATTTTTAATGTATCTTATTGACTATATAATTGATTATACGTGTAAATTCATTAGCATAGTGAAACAAAAAACTAGATTACTAGTTTCTATCACCCACAAGTAGACCAAAATGCTGATCATGCAACCACAATTCAGTAGCCAAGCTCATTGGTTTACAATCTTGATGTAGTAGAATCTTTTGATCAACCCCAGCAATCTTGTGGAAGCATTTGGAGAGAACATCTACCACTCTGTTCTAGTTAACTCCAAATTTTAACCCTGCTTCAACTCTCCCTATGATGCTTGCAGTGCTGTATGTAATCAGAATGTGCATATCAAGAAAAAATGGTTGTAATTTAATCAGCAATCAATAACTGAAACCTACATTTAAGAAAAGTTGAGTCAATGATCACCACAAAAATTTTTGATTGTTTCCTCTTTCACAGAAGAGACACTAGCTGGTCACCTGATGCACATCACATGGATAAGTTCGTGCGGTTTTTTCGCTTCGTTTTGGCATCATCATTGGGTACTTTGCTACCAATAATCCTTGCAAGAACAAGAACCATGCTTAAAATGGTGAAACCTGTGACGATCCCTAATCACAATCTCGCGATCAAAAGCTTTGGACACCAGTTTCCCTGCCTCATGACAATCACTACAAATCCTTAGATTTTTAATTATTCTTATTGGTGAGGGTGCAGTAGTTGCAAACAGGCCAAAGGCAATGGCAAGCTTCTCACTATGTCTGAAGAGATTTGTTTCTTTCTCCTCTTCATCGATGTCTAGTAAAACCTCGCTCGTGCTTGGTGCATAACCTAGCTTCTTCAATCTCCCAACCATTTCTTCCAACATACCATCTATTTCCGTCATCTGAGGATGTGATGTGTCTCCAGCTAGGAATTGATGCACGACACCATTGGCTTCGATTATACTGCATCCAGGAGTTTTAACCACACCCTGCTTCATCATGATACCCCTAATCTCCATAACATTTTCCCAACTACCTTTGGATGCATATATGTTCGACAATAATACATGAAACCCATCGTGCTCGGGCTCGAATTCAATGAGCTTCCTCCCTATTCTCTCCCCAATTTCCTTGTTACCATGCTTCTTGCATGCTCCAAGAAGAGCACCCCAAGTGGCAACGTCAGGTGCCATAGGCATTGTGTTGATTAGATCCTCTGCTTCCTTTAGCAGACCTGAACGCCCAAGAAGATCAACCATGCATCCATAATGTTGAATGTTGGGCTCAATGTTGTACTCCTTGACCATGGAATCGAAATACTGACGCCCCTTTTCTACAAGGCCCTTATGCCGGCAAGCACTAAGAATTGCAATGAAAGTTATTTCATTCGCCACTTCTCCACATTTCTTCATCTCCTCAAACATCTCAAGAGACTTTTCAACTTGCCCATTCATGGCCAAACCAAGAATTAAAGCATTCCACGACGACACCCCCTTTTCGTCCAATCCATAGAATACCTCCATTGCATTATCCACACTTCCACATTTCATGTACATGTTAATAAGAGTTGTACCAAGAATTGTATTCACTCTAAAACCGTTCTTCCGTATGTAAGCATCCAGCCACTTGCCTTGGTCGAGGGCACTAAGTTGAGCACAAGCTGAAAGAACACTCACTAAAATGGTCTCATCAGGCTTTAGACCTTGATGCTGCATTTCTTGAAACAATGCTAATGTCTCGGAGAACTTATCGAGCTGAGCATAACCTGAAATCATTGAACTCCAAGACACCAAATCCTTCTCTGGCATTTTATTAAACAATTCTTTTGCCTTCTCAACGAATCCACATTTCATGTATGCAGATATCATAGAATTCCATGATATTAAGTCTAAGAAACAACCTGTATTAAACAACTTCTGCGCCGATGATAGATCCCCCAATCTGGAGTACATGTGAATCAAAGCATTCTGCAAATTAACATAAGATTCTAAACCAATTTTGACAACCAAACCATGAACTAAATTCCCAATTCTGAAACTCAATAAATTGGAACAAGCAGAGAGCACAGACACACTGACCACCTCATCTATTCTAATTCCATTCCTACACATACTCAGAAACAGATCTAAAGCCGCTTCATACATCAAATTCTGCTCATAACAAGATATCAATGCAGTCCAAGATACCACATCCTTCTCCTCCATCTCGTTAAATAACTGATGTGCCTCCCTCAACCTACCACTCCTACCCAACAATACAATCATAGAATTCGAAGCTATGATGTTTCGTTTAGGCATCCGAGCATAGAACAACTCTGCCTCCTCAACACTTCCCTCTAAAACATATCCAGCCAACATGGAATTCCAAGAAACCAAATCTAGAACAGGACTTTCGTCGAACACCTTCCTAGCATCACCAACGAGCCCACACACTTTATACATATTGATCAAATTGTTCACCACGTAAACATCGCCATCAAAACCCATTTTCAACACATGATCATGAATCTCTTTTCCCTCGAAATTAGAAAGACCGAGAGAGCAGGCTCGGATCAAGATGGGGTGGGTATAGTTATCTATGCATAAGAAGCTATTCTTAAACATTGTTTTGTAGAGCAAGATTGAATCTTTGGGTCTGTTACCTTGCACAAAAGCTTTCAACATTGTATTCCAAATGAACCCGTTAGCGTTGTCAATGTTTGTGAAAATTTTATGAGAATAATCTACATGGATGAAGGGGGAGTCAGTAGAGAACTTGAGGAGTTTGCCAGCAGCATAAGTTTCGTTGATTAGCCCAGTGCAGATCATTTGGCATAAAATCTGATTAAAGGGCTTGAGATTCTTACATTGAAAGAAAAGAGTGTCCAACTCCGAATAAGTGATCGAAGTTGCTTTCTGGTTAAAGGATGATTTAATAGCTGAAGATGCATACATCTTTCCCGAATTCATGGCGTGTGTGGAGGGATGGGGAGAGAGAAGAGAGAGAGGGAGAAATAGTTTCACTCTGGCGCCATAAATCTTGTTTAATTCTGTAGAGTTTGAAGTTACTCTGCAAAATTCCCGTTTTGTTTTTTTGAAGTAGGATAGGATAGATCTTATCAGATGGAGGGATAAGAATCCTTACGTCATGCTGTTTACTTCAAGGGTTTACTTTGGGCGCAGGTTAAAGGGTAAAATTCCTTGTTTGCCCCTTCAATTCACGATGGTAAGGGTTCTGAAAATCTGTAATTTCCAGAAGTTAAGAACGACGCTGGCCCCATACCACCCCGAGAAATTCATCGGCTGCCTCCGGAGTAGTCGCTAGACAATCCACTCTGGGTCATCTCCAAACCGTCATTATTTCAAGCAATCTATCTAGGCTTCCCTTTTCGAGATTCTTCAGGTTTTCTTCTCCCCCTTACTAGTTTCGTCGCTTGCTTTACACATTCTGTAAGGGTGCGAATTGTGATACTATTACTTACTACGTGGTACGACCAACAAATTTTTCTTCGAAAAATTCTGGCTCATATCTCAGAAAGGTGCGTTGTATTTGTAATTGTTACTGGATTTGTCATATTTGAATGCTTAACTTTTTGTTTAATTTCAGGTTTTGGAGTTTCTCTCTTTCTCATATTTATTTAATTCATGTTTTGCGTATTTAGTTTTGAATTTGAGCTGAACTTCTCTCAAGAAAAATGGTGGCCAGATTCTTCAAGTTTCCATGTATAATTTGCCTTTTATTTTTCCAATCTGATGAATTATGCATTTTCACGGTTTTCCTACTCTTTTCAGACCTCACTGTTTTTCCAATTTTTTCGTTTTCCTATGCATAACTGGTTTTCTTCACTTCCTTCAACCTTGGGAAAAAGACTTGAATTATTACCAGATTTTATGAATTTCTGATTTGTGGCCTTTTCTTTTTGTGCTTGTGTCCTAGAAAATCTGACGATAGTCAACTCCCTCCTCTGGTTGAATTCATCTTCTTGGATCACTATCAATCTTTATAAGTTGGAGATGCATAAATTTCCGAGTAATTTGAAAAAAACGCTTAACATTATGCAGTAAGTTTGGCTTATAAAAATCTTTACAATGCCAATCGAAAGTAATTTTCAACCCACATCAAATAAAGTGGTGGTGGTGAGGCACGTCAACACTAAAAACTAATAATCCTCTTCGAGTGGAACAATTGAAACTATCTAGAGCCTGATTAGCAAGTTTTTAATCCATTCATGGTGTTTGTGTTTATTTCTTAGTGCTGTCTTATATCCCTTCCAGTGTTTTTTCTTCTGATATCATTTATAGAGTATGCATTCTTAAAAATCATACACAATTCGCACCCTTACACAATGTGTTAAGAAGGCATTGGTCAAATGCAGATTAGTTTGAGATTACAAGCATTGGTCAAATGCAGATTTTCAAAGTCGAAAGGTTCATAGATTCCCATGTTTCGTTCGGTACCATATTTTGTTCTTCATATGGAATAGAATTAAAAATGTTACTCCTTTTACCTTGTAGCAAACAACTGTATTAATCGTTCGATAGTTATAGTTGTTCACAGTTTAAGACTTTATTGGTTCTTCCCTCACTGGCCACTGCTCCATAGTTTAAGCCTTAACTGTAGCATAGTTTTAGGACTTGAAAACTGTTGTAAAGGGGCCTGCAACTTGAACTATTGGGAATAACCGAGCACAATTCACTGATGAAGAGATAAAAAGGAAAAATTCAACTGTAAAGTTCATAGTAGAAAATTGGAGTACTGTTTACAATGAGCGGAAAAATACTGTCTTGAAAATTTCATAGATGAAAGATGATTGGCGCCTATTTAATGTCTATTGTTTACTTGGAATGTATGTGGTTTTCTGTTTAATCCTAGATCAAACCATCAGTTGGTGAAGTCCCTTGTTGCAACCTATTTACAGAATGTATGTTTGTAAGTCAGTCATTTAAAACAGATGTGTATATGTCAATATTTAATTCAAGTGATACATAAAAGTTTCTTTTGGTCAAATTATTTTTTAAGAGTATTGCATGCTGTCTCTCACCTCTGAATTGTTTGGTTATAATTTTCTACCATCTCATTTTTTTGTATGGCTCTAATTCTTTTTTTTCAGTATATATTTACTAATAGGCTGTTAATAAAGGAAATGAGAATTCTGTCTTTTGATAATTTTGTTGAGAAAGTTGCTAACCTCTGCGGAGAGGGGCTGATGATGTTTACATTGGAGTTTTATGCATTTGAAGGATGATTTATGGTGCCCTAGAAAGGGCGGGGGCTTAATAATTGTTTAATTTTAATATGCTATACATCTTCTTGAATTACCTCATTACCTGAAATTTTATTTTGGTCAGGATTGCTATTAATTTGTTCGTTTAAATGCATATTCCCTTTGCCGTGTGACAGAATCTCAAAAGCTTGCGGTAATGCATTTGCAATCAATAATGAACTTTTGTTACTCATGATGTTTTAGTACCAAATCTGTTTGTTTATGATCTAATTCTAATCTAATTAAGATGTGTTTGAAATTCATTTTATTCCAAATCTTTGCCAATCACAACCTTTGGTTTACTTAAATTGGATTCTCAGAATTGTGGTCAGATAATTGCCTTGAAATCTTCTATCTTTGCCACTTTTTTTTCAATCTCCAGTATTGATTATCTGGAATGTAACCTGAGTTTCTTTTGGTCCTTAGGGTTATGTAAGGGTTGAAAAGGTATGAGCATCTGTTTAAAAAATTATTCAAAGGCTTTTTCTGAGTGAGCAGTTCAATTATGAAAGGTTTCATAAGACGTCAGATGTCTCATGAACTTTAATATATGGCCATAACAATGTGTTAAAGTTATTTTCGTATGAAGAATTAAGTTTATATTTAAGGAGCCCCGTCTTAGAGAGTAGTATCCATGACACTAACTGTCATAGTGTCATAAGTGTTTGTGTTGTTCTAAAATTGATATAAATTATAGGTTGTTTGAATCAATTTGAGATAAATCCACACTACAATTTTTAGTGAAGTCAAAAGCAGGGAAACTATGAGTCTATGATGAAGTTCCAATTCCTGGGGGGTGGGGGGGTTTGAGTTACCTTTTCCATATTAGTGATATAATACAGTCTCTAATGCATTTTGCACAGGTGATAGCATTCCAAAAATTGAAGCTGAGGGCTGCAGACTTGCAGTATAAGGTTCTTTTATCTACTTATTAACCATCAAGGTGAAATAAAACAGGCTAGGTAGAAGTGGAAGCATGAAGTCTCACTCTCCGTGGGGCACAGCCAAAAACCCCATCAAGTTCCAGATGTAATTCTAGTGGCCTCTCACTCTCATTCTTTCTTGCTTAACACAGATATTAGATTAATTGAATTTTGTTTTTATTTTTGAACACAATACTTTTAATGTACAGACCAACTGCGGACAACCTAGTCCCTATACACCTGGACATCGAAATTGATGGGCAAAGACTTAGAGATGCTCTCATTTGGAACCCTTCTGGTAGTTTATTTTATTTTATTTTTTTCCTGACATGCACTAATTTATCTTCTTCCCATTATGTTAAATTTCTCGTGCATTCTTGATTCCATCCCTTGGTAGATTTCAAATTTTTGATAAGTCACCATTATGCTTTAGTCACACTGAATTTCCTATACCAGAAAGTATTGGTTAATTAACTGCATTAACTTTTGAGTTTTGACCTCCTTCAAGACATGTAAATAAAAGAACTGAAGATATTAATTAATTCAATCAGTGAGGAGGATGTACAAAGTTGTTCCTGTATTTCTACAAGTGTGCAATCCAGCTCCTGAGTTGCCTCCGTCTTTATTATATTCTTTGTACAACTTATTGTATTTGGTTCTGCGGTCATTAGGTTAATCTTTTGGTATTGGTAACAGAGTAATTTACCTCTCCAATGATAGGCAGGCCATTCAGCATTCCTAATCTCTGTTGTTGAATGCTTATATTACCAAATCTGGTAGCTTAAATTGCGTGCTGTACTTGTAGATCCTGATTCCGAAGTGGTGGTTTTTGCCAAAAGAACAGTGAAGGACTTGAAGCTTCCACCTGCTTTTGTCACACAGATCGCTCAATCTATCCAAGTACTGTGTTTTTACAGATTCCTTTAATACATTATAGTCACTGTATGACTTTTATGCTTTTATCTGGATTGAGTGAGTGAATGACATTCTTTGTGATGCACTGTGACATTTGTGCTGGCTGCTTGATCAGTTGCTATTGGCTTCTTAATTTACATTTGAGATATTTTTCTTGTTATTTCAATCTTATCTTTGCTTTGGCATCATTTGTGTGTCTACGCTTATTGCGTACTTTACTATCTGATTTCTCTTATGACTTTGTTTTAAAGATCATGATGATTCCTGCTTCTTACATTTTTAAAGTTCCAACGTAGATGTGCAACATTTTGCAGAAATTAGTGGATATTTTCTTAGCACACCTATTTCTTCTGAGTTAGATTATTAGGGACAAAAGAACGTACTCCAATATAATTTACAGTCAGTAAAAGGCATCAATATCTTGGGTTTTCTTTTACAATGCTTGCCTGTTCTGAGGTTTATTTCTACACTGATGTTACTTTATTGCATGTTTTTTTGACTGTTTGATTCGAATGCCTATTATTGTAGACACAGCTAACTGAATTTAGGTCCTATGAAGGGCAAGATATGTATACTGGAGAGAAGGTTGTTCCCATCAAGGTACGGCACATTTGATCTGGATTTCCAGTCATTTCCTTACTTAGAAATTTTCCTTTCTTTTTTACTAACTAGAAAAAACCAAGATATACTGGTGTTTACTTTTGTTCTCTTTCTGTGTTGACCCAGCTTGATCTCCGTGTCAACCATACTCTTATTAAAGATCATTTTTTATGGGTAAGAATTCTAAGATCTGTATTCTTTTGTTAAACTTTTGCTAGGAAAAATAGAAATATCATATCACAATGTAGTGTTTTCTGCATAGTCATTGATCAGAATGTGATGCAAATTTTCAGGATTTAAACAACTTTGAGAGCGATCCAGAGGAATTTGCCAAAAACTTTTGCAAAGACATGGGCATTGAAGATCCTGAAGTTGGAGTAAGCACTTTCTACTTGCTTTTATTCGTAAATATAGTATGCTTTATCAACCAGCATCTGATAATTTAAAGAAAATCTTGATGCACTTGGCTGTCCTGTTTGACGTTAATACATATTGAAATTAAAGTTTGCTATAATGCTAAAACAAATGAGTTGCAGTAAATAACATTAGGATTTGGTAACAATATTTTATGTAAATTACCTGTTCCAACAAGTAATGTCTCTGCTTTATAATAATTATGTTTCATCTGCTGATTAAAAGAGAATTTTAGTTGTGGATAACTTGACATTATATATCCCAACTTTGCTTTTCATGTGAAATGATTCTTGGGAAAACCAACCTATGAATGGGTGTAATCAGGGGCGGACGCACTGAGGGGTTAGGGGGGGCACTGGGCCCCTCTGAGCTTCTAAAAATTACTAGTATAGATATAGAAATTTTCTTGAAATACTTTTGTGTCCAAGTGGTGAAGTGAGGATGTTTTAGTTTTAAAGGTCCCGTGTTCGATTCATGCAGCACTGTTATTTTTTTCCTCTCTTTTATTTATTTATTTTCCCTCTAAATAACATATTTATTTAATAATTTTAATGACTTTAGTTTCAAAATTGTTACTCTTAGATAATACAATTAAAAATACTAAAACATCTTTAGAAAAATGTTAATAAAAGTTGGTAAATAAAATAATTCTTCTTAAAATTTGTAGAACAAAAAACGCGAACTATTGTATGAGAAAAGTTGGGCCCCCCTCGACGGAAATCCTGCGTCCGCCACTGGGTGTAATGTATGAATGATTGAATGATAGCTGCATATGGAGAAAGGTGCAAGTTGTAGCCAAAATAATAATATGCTCTGTCAATACTATTATACTTTTCGTTAGGTTTGGGAACTTTGGGAGTTCCCTGCAAGCACAATCACTTTTATTTTTTATAATATATCTTAGTTCTACATTGTAGACATAAACATTGCACAATTAAATAACATAAATCTCACTCTTATACCTCGTTTAAATAGTAATTTGTCGCTTCTGATGTTTTGCTGAGTTGATATGCTATATTCCGTTGTTAGTTCTTGTCAATGTCTCAACATTTGGTCGAGTTTTTGTAATTTTTTTCTTATAAATGTTTTTGTTCATTTGTATCACTTATGTTTTTTATTTTTTTTTATTTTTAATTTTTAAAATTAAGATGAAACTTTAGTTTTCGTAGAGCTTAAACCCACCAATACCTTATTGAATTATACCACCATTACTAAGGAAACTTTTTGGACATATATGATATGCTTGTATTCAGTTCTGGCCATGACCTAAAGGAGCACTATATGTAGGCTACTTCATGTTTTTTGCTAGGCTTGTAAGTTAGGGAGCCGAGCTTAAAGCAAAACCAGGGTTGACCTCTTTATATATGCCCTTCCACACTTTCATGTAGAATTGATGTGGGATGTTGTAACAGTTTCTCCTGTAATATATATGTCTGATCTGCAATGCATTTTGTCCTTGCACTTGAATTATAATCACTTTGATTCCATGCATTATAATCCAGCATTGGCTTTGCAGCCTGCCATCGCCATTGCCATTCGGGAACAACTTTACGAGGTGAGTTGATTTTAATGAGAAAGTTTTGATTGTCTCTTGTACCTTGTGTTACTACCAGTTCTGATTCTGTTATGAGCTTAAATTGGTTTACAATCTTTAGCTGTTCATACTTCAGATTGCTGTACAGAATGTTACTTCAATCCGAGAAAGCAGAATAAGTAAGAAAGGGCGCAGAGGCTTTGAACATAGCCAGGCCAGGTAGATTTGAGATTTTTCTGAACAATACTTTTGAAATGAAAGCTCAAACCTCATGCAAAAGGATGAGCTACTAATTCTATTTACTTGTAATTAAAGAGTTCTTTTGCATCTGTTTCTTCTCTCTTTTCTCTCAGTAAGACCAGCGGCAATGCTGTGGACTTATTCAAGTTATTTGGTAGCAAGTCCAGTGTTGTTCGGTAAGTACGGACATTATGGTCTCTTGATAAAACACGTAGGCATTTGTTTCTCTGGGCATGACTTTACTCGACTCTGTGAATTTTCCATGTAAGATGACTCTTTTAAACCCCTCAGTGGTTGTAGATTCTGGAGCCAAAATCCTTGTTTGAGTTGGATTGTTTATTTTTCCTGTAAGAGATTTAGATTTTTAAGATTAATTATTAGCTGACAGTCATGTAGGGGAAAAAAAGGTGTCATCAAAGTTATTTCATTATTGAATTTATGTTATTACAGGAAGAGGAAAGAGTGGGATGTATATGAACCCGTAGTTGATCTCTTATCAAATGAGGAGGTGGACGCCCTAGAAGCAAGAGAAGAAAGAAGCAATCGATGATATAAATGTATGAGGGTATGCAAAATCTTCCTTCTGTAGAAAAGATAATGTAGGAATAAATATACATACATATATCTATGCTTTGTTATATGTTATGTATATGTTAAATTCCTCTGAACAAGTGTATTTCCTTCACCATGTTGGATCCAAGTGAGTTTCACAGTTTTGTTACTGTTGCAGATTGTGATCTTTTTTCTGCCTACATTTTATGATTTTTTTTTAATCTCTGAACATTACTTTAGCAAATAAAATAGGGTGATGTACTTAAATTCAAAATTATCAACAGCCTGCCATACGTCTTGCGGGAGATATCATAATAATCCATGTCATGCTATCCTCGTTCACAACATCCCAACTCAACCTCAATTATTTTATCCTTCCACAATCCAATTCAAATTACCTTTTTAATAAAATATTTATTTCTTTCTCAATTAAATATTATTATTTAAAATTTTTTAATTATATTTAAATTAAAACAATCTCATATTTAAAAAAATACTGTATTTTGATTCCTCAATTATAATAAGAAAATTATTTAAATTGAAAAAAAATAGTAACACAATAACTAAATTAAAATGCAATAATTATAGTATAAAAAAAATACGTTAATGGGATATCAAAATAAAAAGGATGTATTCTAACTATTGGGATCCAAAAAATATACTCCCTCCGTATCCGTACCTTTAAAAAGGGTTTTTTTTACACGTAGATTAAGGAGTATTATTATTTAATGTGTGGTGGGTAGTTGTATTAGTGTGGTGTGAGCCTCATATTTTAATTGTATTAGAGGGGGTGTATTAGTCCCATGTGTAAAAAAGAAAATGAGAGCTTTTGAGTGGGACGCTCAAAATGAAAAAAAATCCTCTTTAAATGAGATGGAGGGAGTATATTTTATTGTGATTCAACATGTAATAATATTGTACTCTATTTATTATAGATTAAAAAAATATGAATTTTGATTATTTATAAGAAATAAAATTATATTAAGGGTTAATTGCGTAAAAAACCACGAACTTTCAACGAATTGCAAATTAATCCAGACTTTTATAAAATTGCAAAAAAAACCACGACCTTTCATATTTGTGCAATTCGCAACCATCGGGCAGCAGAAGCTGCCCGACCGCTGACGTGGCGTTGACCTTGCCACGTCAGCTTTTAGTTGATTGCAAAAAAAAACCCCAACCTTTACTTAAATTGCAATTTAATCCCAACATTTGAAATTTTGGCAAAAAAGACCATAAATTTTTTATTTTATTTTTAAATTGCATCTTCTAATAAAAAATTATACATTATTTTATTTTTAAATTTAAATTCATAACTAAAGATTATGTATTAAATATTATTTTTATTTTGTATTTTCATATTAAATGTTGTATTAAATATTATTTTTATTTTGTATTTTCATATTAAATGTTATATTAAATATTTATTTTTTTACAAAACATTTAAATTTTTTATTTATTAATTTTTTACTACTCCATAAATTTCAAATGTATAAGTCTTTTATTTAATACAAAGTATTTTTATTATTTAAGTATGAGATTGGTTTGTATAAATTAAATCTTAACGAATATTTTTTCTCACTATAAAATTTGAGTTTATAAATTAATTTTAAATCATTTCTTTTAATAAATTATAAAATTCCTTAAACATTTCATAGGTATATTTGTCATTCTTTTATATATAATGTGAAATTACGAAAAGATATTGAGTATGGCGAATACTTTGATTTTATAAATTATAATAATTTTATAATGTATAAAAATATTTTAAAAATTAAAAGAATTTAAATATTTAGAGATTGTATAATTTTTTTACTACTTAATAGATATAATTAATTTTATTCACATAATTTAAGTAATAAACATTTATTCATATAATAATTTTATTATTTTATTTAATAATATTTTAGAGTTTAAATTTAAAAATAAAATAATGTATAATTTTTTATTAGAAGATGCAATTTAAAAATAAAATAAAAAATTTATGGTCTTTTTTGCCAAAATTTCAAAGGTTGGGATTAAATTGCAATTTAAGTAAAGGTTGGGGTTTTTTTTGCAATCAACTAAAAGCTGACGTGGCAAGGTCAACGCCACGTCAGCGGTCGGGCAGCTTCAGCTGCCCGATGGGTGCGAATTGCACAAATATGAAAGGTCGTGGTTTTTTTTGCAATTTTATAAAAGTCAGGATTAATTTGCAATTCGTTGAAAGTTCGCGGTTTTTTACGCAATTAACCCGGATTTAAATTAAAAGAGAAAATATGATTTATAAGGATTTATGATGTAAACTTAATTTATAAGAGACTAACTCATAATTTAATTCATTTTGTACTTTAGCGCAATAAATAAATAAATTTAGATTTAGATCATTTGGGTTTAGGGTGATTTTCATTAATATACCTAATCGTTTGCGTGGAGTTTGTGGAAAGGGTGGGGCTCTTGTGCCCGAGGTAAACCGTGCGCCTTTAAAATTTAATATTATGGTAAGGGTATATTATTATGTTCTAAAGGGTATATACTTTAATTAATAAAGATACACCATTTTGTTGTAAAAGTTATACACTTTTTATTAATATTTTTTATTTTTCTTTAGAAAATAAAGAATACATATTTTTATACTAAAGGGTATACAATTTAAGTCAGTATATTTTTATACTAAAGGATACACCATTTTGAATTTCGAAAACTAAATGTATAGTGTAGCATATTTTTGTTTTAGGTTTTTAAGTCAGTATGTTTTAACTTTTTTTTTCAAATCAACATGTAAAAAATATGTGGTGACATATATAAAAATATAATAATTAATGTGATAGAAGAGATAGAGTTATTATTAATTAAGGAGAAAGTATATAAAGAGTAGGTAGATTAAGGGTTAACATGTAGGTGTAGTTTATAAAATCTAGTTTTTTAATATGCTTAAATTAAAACACAATCAGATTTTTTTAAAATCAAAATCTAGATTTGAAAACCGCACATTGTGCAGTTGTGCCCTAAAATTTA
Source organism: Pogostemon cablin (assembly GCA_023678885.1). Taxonomy (NCBI): domain Eukaryota; kingdom Viridiplantae; phylum Streptophyta; class Magnoliopsida; order Lamiales; family Lamiaceae; genus Pogostemon; species Pogostemon cablin. Next base: position 8,569,183 of record CM042999.1, on the reverse strand, counting down.
TAGGATAAAAAACTTATGTGTTTTAAATAAGGGTGATATATCGTATCGTACCGAAAATACAAACTCATACTGTATATCATATTGAAATTATTGGTATTAAAAATTCATATTGATATCGTACCAAAAGTTTTGGTATACCAAAGTTTCGGTATATTATAGATTAATAACGTTTTATACCAAAATATCGAAACACTCTCTTTTATCGAGAATTACGGATTCATATTGAAATTTTAACATACCAATTTAATATTGAAAATTTAAAATATCGTTTCATACTGAAATTATTATACTCTCTCCGGCCAATCCAAAAGTATACATTTTACCATTATGGACATCCAATTCAAAGGTATTCACGTTACATTTTTAATTAAAAAAAAGTACATCACATGGCCCACCACTTTTCTCTAATACAATTACCCATTACATATATAATAATAATACTCCTTAATTTACGTATAAAAAGCAAACTATTACTTTTGGATTGACCGGAGAGAGTATAATATTTGAAATTAATTTAATCAAATGATCTATATTAAATATAAAAATAATTATTCTTTTGATATTTGAGTATGGTATATATCAAAATACCGAAATTTTTTCGCTATTCCGATATATATCGAAATACCAATTTTTTAAAATTATATATGAATATCGTACTGAAAATTTCGATACGGCACCATATCATATCGAAATTTTTGTATACTGATTTTTTCAATATTTTCAATATTTATTGATGCGATAATTTTGATATTTCGAAATTTCAATAATTTTGTTCACCCCTAATTTTAAATAACACGTTATAATGTGTGTTTAATTAAACATCGATTATAAAGTAATTGAAATTAATTGCTGTTTGATTCATAAGAGAAATCCTGAAAATAAAAGTAAGTACTTTCAAGTGTTATATGATATTCATTACAAAAGTATGGTATTTATGCATCGTCACCGCTTACGCTCCATCGAGTCACCGCCAACTCTTTGCCATCTAATGTGGACGTGGAACAATAAAAGCCACCTTCTCACATATTTTCTCGTTCTTCCACGGAATCCTCCCTACTTTATTTATTTATTTTTTTTATAAAATCTTTTTCAATTAAAAAAGTTCTTTAATTATTTGATTTATAAAATATTTTGCGTTCCAAAAAACGTAAAATTTATTCAATAATTTTATATTTATCTATCATTCTCTTTTTTCTCTCACATACTATTGCGTACGGTGTACTTTTCATTTTTATTTAAAAATATTATATTCATTCCATCCCACACAATAGTAATATTTTTTTTACATAAATTAAATAATATAATATTTAATATGTAGATGATGAGAGAGAAATAATAATTTAATATATAATGAGTAATTATATTTGTGTGGCGTGTTGTCACATGAAATATATATTAATTGTTTTGTATAAATCTCATTTACTAAAGAGAGAAATACAATCTCTTATATTACTACGGACGAAAATTGCAAAATGCACTTTTTACGGTGGGTTAGAGGGGTAATACATTGTAAAATCAACAAAGTTGATCGGTCAAAAAATAATTATTTCATAAATAATTGGAAATGTAGAATTAACAGGATACTATTCTTACGGCTTATGATGAAATCTTAAAAAATAAAATTATCTTAAATCGTGAATGTTAATTAGTAAAATGATAGATCCATGAATATATCTATGATATCTATGTTTTTGAGATAATTGTCAAAAATATCCAAATGTAAAGTAAAAAATCATTGACACTCATCAAATAACTTATATAACATTCATACTTAAATGTTTATTTTTGGACAAAATACCACTACCATGTTGTAATGTTATGTCGGGATTCTGATATCGATTCCGACAACATCGATTTGTCGGATTTGGTGTCGGAACTCCGACATAACATTCCGATAAGGTGAAGGTATTTCATCAGATGTCGGAATCGGTATTGGAATCCCAACATAGCATTCCGACATGTGAAAATATTTTGGTCCAAAAATTAACAATTGGATATGAATGTTATGTAAGTTATTTAATGAGTGACAATAATTTCTAACTTTTAAAAATTGGTTATTTTGGCTATTTTTTTTTTCATACCATTAATAATATACTAACCCATAGGCCATTAATTATATAACTAGCACATAAGATTTGTATCATCTTCCATACCATTACATATATAATTAACTCATAGAAGATAGGAAGAAAATCCAATATTACTTTAGAGTTTATATTTTTCATTTTAAGGTATAATTTCGCATTCTCATATATATATATATATATATATATATATATATATATATATATATATATATATATATATATATATCATTCATGCAAATTGGGCTAGTTAACCTGTTTACTGGACTCCTCACTTAAATGAGTGATCCAAATTCAATTATATTGAAAATGAACGATTTAGGAGTGGAATTATAAGGAGGATAAAAAAAAAAGGATTATATGATGCTTGGTAATCTAATTCTAACTATATAAACAACTAACATTTACTTATAAAAAAATTATTATTATTATTATTATTATTATTATTATTATTATATATTATTTAAATGGCACGAGAAGAAGTTACAATAAAATTATACAGGGTTATTATTTAAGCACGCAGAACAATAAATTTTGTTTTTATAATTATACTCACTGTGATTAGTTTAATTAATATTATTGTCATAACTAATTCTTAATAAGTATAAACCAATACTTTAATAATTGTAAGATAAAAGAGTATCTTTGTATTATTTCAATCTAAAAATGCTAAATATATGCTCTCCTATCCCGTCCAAATAGCACTATTGTACTATATTGAGCGTTCCGTTCAGATTGCACAATTTTCCTCTTTTAGTAAAAAGGGTTCATCAATGGCCCACCACTACCCATTACATCTCTCTAATACACCTACCCAATTTACATAAAATAATAATACTCCTTAATCTTCGCAAAAAACAAATGCACCTATTTGTACGGGACGGAAAGAGTATGTTATAACTACTATCTACTCCCTCATTCTTGTTTACTAGTTCGTTTACTTTTTGTACAGAGATTGAGTACTATAATATTTTAATACGTATTAAAATAAAATAAATATTCTCTTCGTCCAACAATACTTTTCACGTTTACTATATTTTAATATATAGTGAGTAGTTGTATTAGCGTTGTAGGTGGGTCTATTGAGATATTTTAATTATTATGTGATTCACATATACCAAAAAGGAAATAATCATTAGAATGAGATGCCCAAATTTAAAATATGTACTCCCTTCGTCCCATAGAAGCGTTTACACATTTCTATTTTGGGCATCCCAATGAAAGGTTCACATTTCTCTTTATAGTTAATGCTACCCATACAAAACATTTAAATATCTTCATAGGCCCACAACACATTAAAATATTATTTCTCTCACTTCAACATGCAATAAAATACTATACTCATTAATCCTCGTACAAAAAACAAACGTAAACCTTTCTATGGGACAGAGGGAGTAATTATTAGGATGGAACGGAGGGAGTATATTATATTAAAAATTATTGTTTTAAATTTTAATAAGGGACGGCTATTCGCACCCCCAAAATTATTAAATATACCCTAAAAATATTTAAATTAAATCACATTAATTAATAAAATATAATTATCCTTATAAAACTTATATATATTTACTTGCAACAACCAAACACTCATTTATCTTATCTGTTCGGTTGCAACAACCGAACAGAATAAATAATTCACCTATTTTATCTGTTTAGTTGTAACAATCGAACACAATAAAGAATTCATCTATGTTACAATTGAACAGAACAAAGAATTCATCTACCTTATCTGTTCGGTTTGCTTGCAACAATCGAACAGTCATCATCTTATCTATTGCAACCGAACAGAATAAAGAATTCACTTATTTTATATATTTGGTTGTAACAATCGAACACAACAAAAAATTCATCTATCTTATCTATTCGGTTGCAACAACTAAACAGAACAAGATTGATTTTTGATTTTTTTAAATTTAAATCTACATTTCCGAATAGATAACATAATAGATAAGTTTCATGGACATCATCGATCAATAAATAAAGATGGTGATTCCTCTTCAGGTGAAAGTTAGCAAGTTTTTGTTGATTCTATCAATAGAAGTGACAGTGGTAGTAATTATGATTTGGACGAATTTATACGAAAGAAACTATTTTGGATCCGTTCGAACCTTGAAGTTAAGATGGGACCATCTATTTCTAGCATAACTAATGCAAATAATGTGTGGAGATCACAAATCAACTAAAAGATGTAATTCCTCTTTCGATCAAAGTAAGCAAGTTTTGTTGATTCTATCAACGGAAGTGGCAGTGATAGTGATTATGACTTAAACGAATTTATATGATAGAAACTATTTTGGATCCATCTAAACTCGAAGTTAAGATAGGATAATATGTTTCTAGCAGTACTAATGCAAATAATGTGTGGAGATCACAAATCAACTACAAGAATGTACTCTCTCCGTCCCATAGAAATATTTACGCATTTTCATTTTTGGCGTTTCATTGAATGGTTTACATTTCCCTTTATGGTAAATGGTACCTACCTAAAATATTTAAATATCTCAATGGGACCCACATCATTACACTAATACACCTACCCACTATACATTAAAATATTATTTCTCTCACCTCAATACATATTACTCCCTCCGTCCCATAGTTAAGTTCACCGATACTGTAGATACGAAGTTTAAGAAAATTTACTTTTTGACCAACTTTATTGACTTTTTAGGGGTATTGTGGTATTTTTAGGTAATAAATAAATTATAAAATATGTTATGTGTGTTAGGTGGGAGTGATATTTTTGAAATTAAGATAAGGTTGTTGATTAATGTGAAGTTTCCTTTTTTGGGTGGTGAACATAAGTGTGGGACGGACAAAAACGGAAAGTGTGAACATAAGTGTGGGACGGAGGGAGTAAAATACTATATTCCTTAATCCCTGTGCAAAAAGCAAACATATGAAATCTTTCTATGGGACGGAGGAAGTACCACCCAAAATATAATTAAATTTGTGCTTATCCAATGTGTATTTTCCAATTCTAATAAAGATTGTGGATTCCATTGTACTCCCCCCGTCCCTTATTGAGAGGGCCATTTGCTTTTTGGTACGTAAATTAAAGAGTATTATTATTTAATGTGTAGTGAGTAGTTGTATTAGTAGGAGTGTGGGTCCCAACATTTAATTGTATTAGAAGGGGTGTGTGAGTCCCATATGTGTAAAAAAGGAAATGAGACTCTTTGTGTGGGACGATCAAAATGAAAAAATGACTCTCTTAGCCTGGGACGGAGGGAGTATGTATATTTATTTCTAAAAATATTTTATGGCGTTGTAAATCTTGTATCATACTTGTTAAGTCTTTTAGAATTGTGACACAATTATATTTATGTTGGGTTGTTGCAATCAAATAGATTAGATAAATGAATTCTTCTTTTGTGATCGGCTGTTGCAACCGAACATACACACACACATATATATACTCCCTCCATCCCGCATTAACATTGATGTTTGCTTTTTGCATGGAGATTAAGAGATATAATATTTTAAAGTGTAGTAAGGTGAGAAAAATAATATTTAATGTAAAGTTCCCTCCATCCCACATTAGCGTTTTTCGTTTGTTTTTTGCACGGAGATTAAGAGATATAATATTTTAATGTCTAGTGAGGTGAGAGAAATAATATTTAATGTAAAATTGATAGTTGTATTAGTGTTGTTTGTGGGTCTATGTGGAGTAAATAATTGTTTTGTGTTGGCTTGACAAAAAATAAATGTAAACCTTGATTTCAAACAAACTAAAATGGAAAATATAAACTTTAATGTGGGAAGGATGTAGTATAAAAGTTTTATAAGAATACTTATATTTTATTAATTAATGATGATTAAATTTTAATATTATTGAGAGTAAGTTTAATAATTTCGGGATGACATAAAGAATGGGTTATTATTATAATTTAAATAAGAGGAAAATAAGTAAATTATGAAACGAAATAACAGATCTAATAAACTTGTTGCATACGTATATAAATTTTCCTAAAATAAAATATTCCTTATTTATTTTAGGAAAATAAATCCACTTAGGATTCCAACCCAATCATCTTATAAATACACAACCCACATAAACACTAATTTTCATGCAAACATCTACTTCCTTCAAACTAAAGAAACCTCAGCAATGTCTGGTTGGGATTCCGATTACCGCTACGAGCCCTCTCCTCTCTTCGAACAAAGTTTCCGGTGTCTTACGATGAGCCGGTATTCGAATTCCTCCCTCGAATCCGGCGAAAAAATCATTATGCCGCAGTCTGCCCTCGTTGCGATCCTCAACTCAGGGATCAGACACCCTTTCATCTTCAAAATCGAAGGCTTCAACTCCGACAAGACCTCCCACTGTGGGGTTCTCCAGTTCGACGCCGAAGAAGGATTCGTATACGTGCCGGAGTGGATGATGAAGAACTTGAAAGTTCTAGAAGGTTCCTTCGTTGTTCTGCGGAACGCCAGGCTGCCAAGCGGGGTGTTCATGAAGCTAAGGCCGCACACGACGTCGTTTATCGAGATCCCGGACCCTAGGGCGGTGCTGGAGACGAAGATGAGGGGTTTCACGTGCTTGACTCGTGGGGATACGTTTATGATCAAGTATGGCGGTGCTGATTACTGCCTTGATGTGGTGGAGGTGTCTCCGGGGGAGACGATCACCTTGATCGACACGGATTGTGAGGTGGAGTTTGCTCCGCCGTTGGATTACAAGGAGCCTCATCGGAGGGAGATCATTGCTCCACCGTCGGAGCGTGAAAGTGTGGAGAAGGGAGAGGAAGAGAAGGTATTTAGGCCGTTTGTTGGGAGAGTGAGGCGCTGGATGGGAAGGCGGTGACGGTGGTGGATGGTGGTGGTGGATGCTCCGCCGTGGGGTCGAAAATTGTGGAGGGAAAGAAGGAAGGAGTACATGAGTCGTTTAAACCTTTCACGGGTCGGAGTCGGGTCACTGGATTACGATAATTTTAATTTTTTTTTTAAAATACTGAAATTTATTTTTTATTATGAAGTTTAAACGCTTGATTAATTGAGTTGATTTTTTATCCGGTGAAGTTGAAGAGTATGTATTAGAGCGCAGTGTGTCCTTAATTTTAGTTTGAGTTGTCTTATCTGGAATTTAAGCAAGAAAACATGATGTTTTCACTGAAATACCATCAAAGAAACCATGTACTCCCCGTCCTGTTTGTGTTTCACCCTTCACATCTACTGTGTCATGCTGTTTAATTTTTTTATCAACTTTATTAACTTTGAAGAGTAGTTGTAGTATTTTTAAGTAATAAATAAAGTATAAAGTAATGTTATGAGTGTGAAAAAAAAGTGATAAATTTAAAATTAAAATAAATTTTGAAGTTGTTGGATAAAATTGAGTTTTCTTTTTTGATGTAAAAGCTATTGGAGGATAAACAAACTAATGAGGAAATTGTGAAAACTATTATGCAACAAAGAGTATTTTTTTTGGGTTGCAGAACTTATAATTCTGTTGAACATAATGAAAGTTCTAATCTGTTGAAATTTAAAGACAGTTCATTTTCTTAAATTTGGTTTTATTTATTTTTAATTGGGGTTGAGGTGAGTCTTATAAAAGGCCACGGCTATCCACACACACCGTTTTACCTAATACGCGCATTACTGAATACATCAACTCAAATTATATATACACCCACCATACTTTTACACTTATACCCTTTTATTTTAAATTTACTCAATATTCATTTACCCAGCACAACTTCCCAACCACCGCCATACACCCACTTTTAACTTTTTGTTGCCCATCTATTGACCAAGATAAGAAAGAAGCAGCCTATCCATCGATCAAGAGAAGAAGAAAGAAATGAAGAAGACCTCGTCTCGTTATATTGAAGCACTTCAAATGGAGGATCGATTCAATCACAATATGCTACTCTCCCTATTTTTACTTAAGAATTTGTAGGTATTGTTGATATTATGTAGCTCTTGTGTTTTAGTGTAATTTTAGGTAGGATTAGGTGAAATACTTCATGGGTGTTGGTTTAATAGTTGATTTGTGGTGTTAGGATGACAAATATTCATGTTAATTTCGTTTGGGAGTTATTTTTTCAAACTGCAAAATCAATGAAATCGGGCTGCAATTTTCGACCCTGGTCTGTCGAAAATTTAGCTTGTGGTCAACCACAAGTGGTCGATTGTTTGCTCTCATGGTCGACAGGTGCTGGTCGACAGAGTTTTAAATTTTGGACCAGTTGTGGTCGACGGACGTTGGGCAAACTTTCAATATTGCTTCTGGTATTTGATATTTTTTATTTAATATATTTAAAATTTGATATTTTATATTGTTTCAGGTATGATTACCTCCCATGCATATTTCTAATAGAGAGTATTTGAATATAAAGGAAGCTTGAGGAATGTATGCTGGCCATTCTTTAGAAAACCATGGTATAAAAAAATGCAATGGGTTTCAAAAACTCATTTGATGAATTTTAATATGTTATCGTGCCAAATGAGACTTACTACTTTTAAATAAGTTATATGAATAGTTGGTATGACTGTTGAAGTTGGTAAATTTAATCCAAAGTAGCAACATTTTGGATGGATTCTGGTAAAATTAAAAGGAGTTTTCTTGAAAGTGGAAGCCCTGAGGTAAATACCATCACATTGCAATTTTTGAAAAGCTTTTTTGTGGACCTTTTATTTTAACTTCTCCACATAGCAATGTGAACATGAATATGTGTCCAAAACAACTTAATCTTTCACCATATCTATCAATCAAATCCTCCTCTAAATCAATCTACTTTTCTTCATCTAACGACTAAATGCTTATTGTGTATGTATGTATATTCATGTACTGTTATGTAATGATGCTTTGACATGGTATTGCAGGAGTTCCAACTGCTTCCTAGAGTTGCAAGGAGCCAGCCTTCAATAGACAAAGAAAAGCTTCAAAAAACTTAATCGATTGGAAATTGCTCAAGTTTTACTAAACTAAAGTTTAGTATCTTGCATAGGCCAGTAGCTATTATGATGTTCCAGCATTGTGTCGTCTTTCGTTGTACCTTGACTTAGGATACAAGAAATTATGTAGATTGTAATTGAGATGACCGAACAAGCGAGAATATTTTTCTAATGAATAATTTTTTTTATATTTTTTAGCTCAAGATAATTTAATATTGCACATATGTGTGATTATATAATGTATTATCTTTAAAAATTAATAAAATTAATCAAATAGGATTTTTCTCAATCTCCGCAAAAGTTAAATATGCAAAGTTAAGAGAGACAGTGAATAATTTACTTCTTAAACATCATTATAATTTAAGTAAGATTCCAATGAAGAAAATGTAATAAAAATCCATATTGTATGAGTATGCAATAAAAAATCAAATTGAAAAATATTAAAATATACAGATTCTTGAGGCCAACAGATTATCATTTTTATGTCTTGAATTTTCTATGTTTTATTGGTCTTAATTATGTCGACGTGTTAATCTAGAGGGTGGCCATGAAACCGAATCCAAAACATTCTGAAAATTAATACATTTTTCTGTTGGATATTTTATAATTTAAAATAAAAATTTATTATTACATAATTATTATGATAATTATTATACGCTTTTAAAACCTCAACGGTTATGTAACCGTATCATTTTTATGACCTCCATTAACAATATTTATATCACATGAATGTGTAGTAACTTTTTTGTTGCATGAGATGACTATAAAATTCCTATAACCCTCATATGATTTAAGATACATTCACATATACACTACACAAATATATATACCTACATACTACACAATATACATTTCTACATACTATATGAATATATATTTTCTATATACAAATATATTTTCTATTGAGCATTGAGTATTTTGTGGTTCGGGTTCTCATCGCTGCACACAAGAGGACTATCAGGTTGTCAAATATTGGGAGAAGAACGTGTAAATCAAGAATATCATACCAGTGCAGTGGGGGCATTTCTTCTCTAAAGATAGCGCTACAGGCGTGCTTCGACCCAGGCTACTCCTAATCTTTATTTATCTTTAGTTGAATGTTTATTGTTGAACTTGTTTAATCCTAAATTAATATCCCTATTATGTGTTGATTTGTTTGTATTTATTTAATATTTTCCAACAATTCTTTTTTTTTCATTAAACACCTAAATTTAACCATTTATGAACCCAATATAAAACCTTTACAAACAAATTAATCATATCTAAAAATAATAATTTTATTTAACTAAAAATCAACTCAATAACTATTTTTTACTTTAGTCCAATTTTTTGAAAATCACACACAACATTTAAAAACAATATTTCATCATATGACAAAATCTTAGAAAATTCGTTTTTGGCACAAAAAATATAGGTACTTGTCGACCAAGAATGGTCGAAAATCCAGATGTTTGTCGACCATCGGTGGTCGAAAATCTTAGTATTTTCAACTAGTGGTGGCCGAAAAAATCTATCTCATTCAACCCTGGTTGGTCGATTTTTTTCGCGATTTCAACAATAAAAAACTACATTTTAATCAGTTAAAATACATAAAAACATATATCATTATGATCTTTGAGCTCTCTTTGTTCATCATTACCGAAGATTTGCGTGTGTGGGAGTGACTCAAATATGATTTAAGTCAACTTTTTTTTTAGTTTTCAAAAGAAGGAGATATTTTGGAAGTGGTGAGTGTATGTAGGTAGTATTTTTAATATGGGGTGAGTGGGTGTATTAATAAATTATTTAAAAAAATAATGGATGAGAGGTGTATGTATAATTTTAATTGTTTGGGGTATTTTTGACATTTTCAATTAAAAATAAATGATAAGGGGTGTATGTGTTAAAATTGTGTGTGTGGATAGCAAGACCCTTATAAAAATGTCAGAAAATGCGTCTTCCTATTTGATAGGCCCAATAATCAAGTTAGGCCTAAGTATCACGCGATATTTATCGCCAATCTATATCCCACCACCATTTATGTATAAGAGATATAATAGTTTAATGCGTTGTTTTATTAGTGTTGTGTGTGGATCGTACATCAAATAAGTAATTATATTGTGTGGGCCAACTTTAACTTGGAACAATCCAAAATGGAAAACGTAAATCTTAACGCGAGGCGGATGGAGTATATATATATATATATATATATATATATATATATATATATATATATATATATATATATATATACTATTTTATTACTATTATTCAATTTATATTTTATTATTAAATGTAATAATAAAAAATTTTAATTATTCATTTTATTTATTTTTTAATTTAAATATTATAATTTTATAAAATGTAATAATATGTGATAACATTTCTAATGAAAAGCAATACCTAATTGATAAAAAATGATAATGATGATGTGAATTATTTCAAAATAATTTATAATATAGATGAAAAACGATAATATTCTAAAAGATAACTAATAACATCTTAAATAAAAAGTGATAATTAATATAATATTTTAATAAAAAGTGATCTAGTTAAAGAAAAGTGATAATGTCTAATTAAATTATTTCACAAATATTTCAATAGAATAATAAAAAGTGATAGTATTTTTAATAAAAAAGAGTAATATGAGATAAAGAAAAATTAAATGATAATAGTTTAATTAAAAATTTATGAACAATATATAAATAAAAAGTAATAAATTATTTAATATAAAATGATACTTGATTAAGATAAGTAATAAATTATACTCTGTTAAATTATCTTAAGAACGATTCATAATAATCTTATCTTAATCTTAATATATTAAAAATGTGAATGAATTGAGAATTTTTTTTCCAATTATGTCCCTACTTATATTTTTTAATTACACATCTTTATCCTTTTATCTATTAATGATATATAATATTTAATAACTTAATTATTTATATTCATTATATCTTAATAAATAATGACTCTTGGTGTGAATGAATTGAGAAACTTTTTTTTTCCAATTATGTCCCTACTTATATTTTTTAATTACACATCTTTACCCTTTCATCTATTAATGATATACTCCCCCCGTTCCACGTATTTTTACCCACTTTTCATTTTGGGGTGTCCCACGTATTTTTACCCATTTCATTTTTGGCAAAAATACATAATATTTTATTACATATTTTTTACAATCCTAACAACTTCAATTACTTTTTTACACTTTATTCATCATTCCCAATAACTTTATTCACTTTTTCTTTTTAAATTACTAATTTATCCCTACTTTCTCTTACATTATATATTAAAAAAATAAAACGTTTTAATCTCCGTGTCCGTACAAACGGGTAAAAATACCCGGGACAGAGGGAGTATAATATTTAATTAAGTGTTCATCATATATTTATTTCTTGAAAACTATAAGTTCAATCTATTTATTATTAATTAGTAATACTTAAATTTATTCTTTTATAAAATAATTAATAAGAAAATTACAAAGTTATATATTAAATGAAATAATGATATGTACGTAGATAATAAAAGAACACCACCGAAAGAAAATTATTTGATTGTTAGGTTTAGAATACTAACATAAATTATAATTTAAAATATAAATTTTCTTATGTACAGATTATAAACAAAATTATTATTATGAGTAAAACTTAAATTATTATTATGAATAAAACATAAATACATAAAGAAGAATTCTATGATTCATGAATATGAGTATGAAGAGTCATCAATAATATAAATTTATTATTATTATTATTATTATAAAACTAATTAATGTAAAGTAATAAATATCATAGAAGGTTACAATTGTAGATAAGAAAAATAAGTAGGGATGAATTTGAAAAAAAAATTTCTCAAATACTTGTTAGTTTTAATATATTAAGATAAGATTCGTGATTAATTTAAAAAAATTCTTAATTTAAATTTAATTCCTATATAATTGAAAATATGTAAATAAAAAAGACTGCGTAAGTTTTTTTTTTTAAAATTTAACAGTAAAACATTTTGTTAAACTAATCCTTGGAAAAGAAATTAAGGCTAATTCTTACGTAACTTGGTTATACATGACCAAACACATAAGAACTGTTGAATTAAAAATCTTCATTAAATATAAAAGATATTATTACAAAAATAAATTGTTTTAACAAGTAACAAGTCACTGCTATTTATTTTTTTAATCAAATACACGTGGATTGTAATACTCCATTAATATATGACCCAAATAAAATCATCTCAAATAAATAATTATTTATTTATTAATTTTTTTAATAAATTATAAATATTTTTCAAAATTTATAAGCATTTGAATTTTTATTTTAATTTTGACAGAATATAAAATTTTGAATTGATATACTGTGATACGATTTTTTTAATTTAAAAATAGGTTTAATACTTTAAAGAAATTAAACTAGCACTAGCCATAATTTAAAATTAGGTGCAATACTAATAGAATTAATTTAATATAAAAATGTTATTTTAATTTTTTATTTTTTTATTTTCGAATTAACGATTTAAAATGAGAATAAACTAACAGTTTTGGTCAAAGCAATAATTTAGGAGTCGTGGATATGAAGCGATAATTAGAAAAAAAGTAAAAAAAAAACCTGTAACAACTGATAGAAAGTTGGGTAATAAATGACATGGGTTACCCAATTAATTCCCGTACTTATTTAATTCGAAAAATGTGCTCAATGGTTCATTTGAGTCCAAGTTAATGTTAAATACAGTAGAAATTTGTCATTTCTCATCATTGCTTGGTTAGTAATAGTGATAATGGCTTCTCAGCAAAGGTTAAAATCAAATGTTCTGCATTCTCTTCTCTTTAATTATCTTTCGCAAATTATCTCAGATTAAAATCGGTTCAATTTCTCTCCTCCGCCAACAACTACCGCCGTTCCTCTCCACTGCGTTCAACCGCCCGCAACGCTTCATCTCCGCCGCCGCTCGCCACCACTTAATCCCTGTCAATGTCAGGAGGCAGCATCAGATCAGCATCCCCTCTTGCTCCGCTCCTTTCCCCCGACGAGAAGCCTCCGCTCACAGAGAACCAGGCAATAGGTACGGTCGTCTCCGCGCAAGCCAATTTTATCCGCGTAGTAAGGTTCTGGTAGGGTCGATTGACTGGGTGGATAGGGGAGGAAGGATTGGGAATGTGTTTGAGAGGAGGAGTGAGCATATGGATCCTACGATTGCGAATGTGGATCATTTGCTTGTGCTTTTCTCTGTGGAGCAGCCGAAAATCGATTCCTTGTGGAGGCTGAGTCAACTGGAATACCCCTTACTCTAGCATTGAACAAAGTAGAGCTCGTTGAGGAATCGGTATGAAATCGAAAATTGAATATAAAACTTGCTTCTTATTTACCTGCTCAAGTCAATTGAATTGAACCGAAACTGTAATTTAATAATTGCTTATTATGTGTTTGCTTGGTTGGCCTTTGAGAACTAAGACTTTAGTGAATTAGGTTTATCCTTGTTGAATTTACTAATTTGGATGGTGTATTTTTGTCATGCCCCAAATTTTATAAAGAGAAGATTTTATTTTATTTTGAAATAATAAGATATTAAATAGGGCATAAATCAATTTTTTTTTCTTCAATAATTAATTGCGTACCTAATGCAACTAAGGAGGTAGATAAATAAATAAGGAACTAGTCCTATAAGTTTTAGTGATCTTACTACAATAAATTTTAAATAAGAGATATTAAATAGAAGATAGCAGACCCTTTAAGTTTTCTGCAGCTTTAATAAAATTTAATACTTGCAAACTTCTGCAAAATTCCAAAGGAGTGGACAGCAAGTTTGTGAACCTACACATAATGAAATTTATCATTCAATCATGAAAAGCTGGGGTTGTACCATCCGGTACAAGACATGCACCACCTAAGCCCAATAACTTCTCAAATCATAATCACTTAACATTCCTACTTGCTGACCCCAACTGTCACTAACTATCCAACAATGAAATCAACTAATTTATGCATGTATACTCACACAGTCAGGAACAGCAGGTCACCAAGCTGCAACCACTTTATACATTTAACGGCATCATTATTTAGAAGCTAACATGCACCTCTTACTGTCCCAACGCATTGAACATACAAATATTTCATGCAATTTGTAAAATAGAAGGAGAACAAATTAGTTGCAAAGTTGAACTTTACCACCTCAAAAAAAAAACCCTAAATTCCAATTTAATTATTAAGTAGGGTGTGGTAATTTAAGAAGACAAATCATACCAGGACTCTTGCATGAAACCACCATTTTGAACCACTGTACTACTAATTCTGTTGACCATTACAGCCACAAGAATAAATCGATTTGGCATGAATACTTGCACCACTATAATAAATTCAACAATAGAAGAAAGAAGTTAACCAATTTTTAAAAGTTTCAAGTTTTATTCCTCTGAACCAATCAGAAAACACATGCTGCAAGATCGCAGAATCACTCCATCAGCAAGAACGGAATGAATTCCAGAACACTAGACAAAACCAGACTACTCAAATGCTAACGAGGTGCAACTGTTTCAATGTAAATATCCAAAAAAATAGGGAAGTTTGCAGCACAAACACGCTGCGTTAAAAATTGAAGTTTAATTATTAGGTCTCATCGCCCACAATCCCCACTCGTACGCTTTCGCCACGCTTAACCTGAGATAAAAATAATTTATCGGGGTGAGCAACCACACGCTCAGTGAAGCTTTAAACATGCTTATATATATAAAATAAAATCATGTACGAGAGTTCAAAATTCACTTACAATCCTGTCATGTCTTACGATATCGCGATTCGTTTCGTATTAAGAGTAAGGCACCATGAAGGTCCAAATTTGCAATTAGAGTAAGGCACTAATAAAGTCCAAACTTGCATAAGAGTAAGGCACTAAAAAAGTCCAAACTTGCATAAGAGTAAGGCACCCCTAGGGTCCAAACTTGCATGAACATAAAATTCACATATTCCATTTAAACTTAACTTTCACATACAAGATAGCTCAACATATGTAAGATGAGAAAAACCCCACCTTAAACACTTGCGTAGTCCTAAACTTGCGTACTAACGTCACGATCGGAGTCTCCTTCGGAACCTATAATTACGTGACCGATCGTTACTATATAATGCTGTAAATAATCATATAACTAATCTGTACAAAATTTCTCAAGTAAGGTTGCAGATTGAATTAGGGTTAGGTTTCAAAGTTTGAAGCAGAGAAGAAACGAAAGGAATGAGGTTTCTCGTGTTTTCTACCATGATCGAAAGAAGAAAAGAAAACGCAGGAGAACAAGAGAGAAAAGGAGAAAGAGAGCACGAGAACTTTACCTCTTTCTTTCTGTTTTGCAGCCGTGCAGTGAGTTCAGCGTGTGTGTGAGAAAAAGGAAAGGAATTGGACTATATTCCCACGGCTGATTGAAAATAATTGCGTGTATCTCTTCGTATGATAGAACAGACTTTCCGAAGATGATGGAGTTGATAAGTGGAAGCTATTATCTTCCTAAAGGGATAAGGAGATCACAAATTTTATTTCTTGGGGAGTAAGATAACTTATCTGTTTCAATTTAAAATTACGGCTGATAAAAGAATAATGATGAATGGGCTAAGTTTGGATGTGGGCTTCAAAGAGTTGAAATTAGTAGGCTTCGATGATTTGGGCCATGGTTAAAATAAAAAAAAAAAAACTTACGGGTGTTACAATTTTATCCCTTCTTTTTCATTATTTTCACACTTGTGCTGAGAATACTAATCAAACATGTTCAATATGTCTGTTTACACTGACTGCAGAGTTTTGTTTTCATTATTGTCATTCCTGCCACACAATTTATCTAAACAAATGATATTGGTCTAGCTATCGGCTAATATTTTCACTGAATTGTTACATATATTTGCTACAGTTACTTATCTGTAGTTATGTTGATTTTTTTAACACATTGGAGTGGAAATCGAGGCTTCGCTGTTGGGGCTGAACCAGTTCTTTGTAGTGTTGATACAAAACGAGGACTAGATACACTGCAATTCATTCTCAGGGACCAAACCTGTGACTGTTGGCCCCATCGGGGTTGGAAAATCAAGTCTGATTAATGCTCTAAGGGGGAATAAAATTATCCCTGGAGCTGTTGAAGAAGATAAATGGTTTGAACATGTACGATTTGCCTTTTATTGCATCAGTATTATGTCTTTGTTATATGTTTGATCCATGTTCCATAACTTCTCAATAACTTAAGCAGATCATACGCAGCAAATGGTTGGAAGAACAGGGTGTTGGGGAAGTATCTACAAGTTGTGGAAGAGGAAAGCACACTACTCGACATGTCTCATTGCTTCCATTGCTAGAAGGAGGATATCTTGCGGACACCCCAGGATTTAACCAACCTAGTTTGCTGAAAGTTACAGACCAGTCCCTATCACAATATTTTCCAGAGGTAAATTTTGTATGTGCATTATAATACTCAACTACAGTACTTGCGTCATTTTTATGCTACATCATCGAGCATATTTTTTCTTTGATTTTACTGGAGCAGGCAAGATTAAATTTGTTTGAGACGAACTTGAAATATAGAATCATGTTTTTTTTCGTAGGCGGATGTGAATGGGGATAATGCTGCTCCGATATACAAGTACATGAAATCAGTGAAAATTCAAGTGTGTATCTGATCCACTTGATGTATCTTGATCTCAATGTCGATACATTAAATGCAGATGATGATAAGAGATCAGAGGCTGATTTTAATAACTGTAATGATCAGTTGGAGGAGAATCATGGTTCTGATACCTTGGATCCTGGATCAGCTCTAGTGATTTGGAATGGTCTTGATACAACCATATGCTCTCCATCAGTGGCAATAAGGTGACTTAGAGTTCGATTCTAGCAGCCCATTTGAATATTCCATCAGATATTTCTAATAATTCATCCTTGCACATTGAATGACCTTCGATTTTTGTTCTTGTTAATATTGGATTCAATATAATTATTCTTATACCATTATATACTACTAGTTCATAATGAAATGTTAAACATTATCAAACTCCATTGTATTTAAACTGATCAATTGAGTTCATTGGGACAGCTCCTGCATCATACAACTGATCGAGCTGCCCGACAACCAGCAGTACATGTACTAGAAGAAGGGCAAGATAGGCGACGTCGAGGCACAAGTCGAGACCCTGGAAGAGTGGAAAGATGTGGATGATGCAACTAGAGAGTTTGCCAAACATTTTGAAGGGTTGACTGGAAAAAAGTTTGAACCATGGGAAGGAGAGAAGATTATCCACTAGAAAAAAGAGCTTTTCCCTGTTGACATGGTAATTGCTCTTCCCAGCTTACATGCAAGAAAAGAGCCTAATAATGAGTGTGGTTCGATAGGACGATGGAGTCGAGGTGAGGCACGGGGTTTGGGACTTAGACAACTTGGGGCTGCTGCAGCACATTGCAAGCTCCATCCAAAGGTGACCCTCTGTTTGAGACATACAAGAAGCTGGGATGCTCTATATCAGCCTTGGAGAAGGATAAAGATGACTACAAGATGATACCAAATTACCTGGAGAAAACATATGAACCTATATATAATCTCCTAATGTAATCGTTTTCCCCTTATTAACTCCAACTCTTAATTAATTTTGTGAAATCTGCAAGTCTATTTATTAGAGGACGTCTTAAAACCGTGAGATTAATTTGAATAAATGAAATATATTAAATAAAAATAAATACACAGATACAATCAGCTTTTAAAAACCACAAACAAAAATCAAGTAAAACTTTTGAAAGATATTAATTTTGAGATGGGAAGATTACGTACACAACCTTAGGTTTAGGACATAACTTTTAAGGATCTTTAATCAATCCTCTTGTCATCATTATACGATCTCTCTTGATACTATCTTGGCTAACAAACTTTTAATTAATTAACAAACTTTCTTGGGTAATAAATTGAATCAGATTTTACAGTATGAAGTATGCATACATACAAAATATAACTAAATCTTTTACCAATATATTTTTGGTATATATACCAATAAAACTTTAAACTAAAACGAATTCAAAAAATTATTCGTTGACTGGAAGTCAAATATTGAGTCGTAAGAGCCCTGCATACGCAGAAAATTAAAAACCAAAAATAAAATAAAAGAACTATTTAAATCAAGACATAAGTTAGATAATCGAATTCAAAGTGTTAGTTCAATTGGAAAAAAGAGGATTCATAAAAACTGCAGTTTGATATATAAAAATATGATTACATCATCGTGCAGATCATTTAACAAGAAACTAAATAAAAAATCCTACGATAAACAACTGAAAGTGAGTTCAAGAATTGTTCCAGAACTAATTACTAAAATTAAAGAACTTCTAAAACCCTAAAGTAAAGAAATCTGTACCACAATTCACATATGCTCATACATACTATGGTTGAGAAACGGCCTCGCGTGAGGTAACCCCGTCGACGGCTGCGGCGGCGCCTCCACATGATGGGCGGGCAAGGGCACCGTCGAGGTTGCCGCCATGAAGTCATCCGCCCTCGTCACCACATTCTTGATCAACTCATCCAACGCCACCGCAAACTGCTCCAAATCCTCCACACACTTCTCCTCCACATCCTCATCCCACCACCGCCAGTCTTCGCCAAACTCCTCCACCTCGATCGCCTCCCGCCTCTTCTTCTCCGCCTCCAACTCCTTACACACATCAGAATAGTGCCTATTGTAGTCCCTCGCGTTGGCCATCACCACCACAGACGGCTTCTCCTCCGCCTCGGCCGCACCGCCGAGATAGCGATCGATGACGGCGTCCGCCGAGGGATGTCCGAACGAGAAGACTCTTTTTCCCATTGAATTAACAATTATTCCAATTTCCGCACTACTCAGAATACATAACTCACTAGCCTTCTTGAATAAGCCAACCCGACGTTTGGAGAATGTGACTTGATGGTGGGTTACGTTTTCAATTTTCTTAATTTCGATTTTCTTTCGACCCTGCGTGTATTTCTTCTTCTTCGCGATGCCAGTATCTCTCATGATCACCATTTTTTTTTTGAACAGTGTGTTTTTTCGAGAGACGGAGAGAGTGTTGTTCTTAGAATAAACAACCGTGCAAGAAAATAAGGGTTGATTTAAGTAGTAAAGGATTAGGGCAGGTAATTAATACACAGTGTTTTCGAGAGAGAGGGAGAGAGTTTTGTACAGAGTGTATTTTCGAGAGAGGGAGAGAGTGTTGTTTTTTTCGAGGGAGAGTGTGTTGTTGTAACTTGTAAGAATATTCAACCCTGCAAGAAAATAAGGAGTGATTTAAATAAGGGAATTAGGGCAGAAATTTGCTAATTAATACAGCGAGTCAATTATGGTAAGATTTTCAATTCTTGATTATTTCCAAATTCCATCTCCGTTCCCAGTGGCGGATCCAGGATTGAATCATGGGGTGGGCTAAGTTTATTTTAAAATAAATAATAATAATAAATAAAAAAATATATATATAACAAAATATTTTTTATATTTACATAAGTTGAGCTCGACGAGACTTTAAAGCATAAAACTCATCAATAATTGAGTTTAGATCTATACTATTTACAAAATTTCTCTCAATATAAAGCATCATGCAATCTCCAAGAAAATCATCCCCCATCTTGTTATGAAGTGCTGTCTTCACATGTTTCATAGCTGAAAAAACTCGTTCAGTGGTAGCAGTAGAAATAGGCAATGTCAATATAAGATGAATCACTCTTGTTATCATAACGTAAACTTTTGCCCTTCCACTCTCACACAAAAGCTGGCACAACTCAACAAGTGTAGACACTTGAAACTTTTGCACAACATCAAGCTTATAATGTATCAACTTATATTCCAAAGAAACAATGTCTTGGTCTGTGAAATCTTCACGATAGAATTTTCTTGCAAGCATGCAAATATCATCACCATTGAATGACTCAAAAGAATTTTTAGGATCTAAAGCAACACTGAGAGAAAGCAACTCTACTGACAAATAATTAAATCTTGTACCCAACTCCATCAAGATAAAATCTATTGCTTCATTGAAAACATCAAAATGGTAATGATGTTCAATTGCAGTTTGCCCACGCGAACGACCAATCTTATATGGACAATCAAGGTTAGGAACATCAATATCATTTTTTGACTAGAAAAGTTTGACTTCTTCCAATAATTCTTCCCAACTTGGTATTAGAAGAAGGATGTACATGGTATATTAATTTTTTTAATGAAAAATCACAATTTCAATTGAGTATTCAACCTTTAGAATATTTAGAAATTTTAATAAAATTTATTCCCATAGAAGAAGGTGGATGTGCATGATATATTAAATTTTTTTAATGAAAAATCACAATTTCAATTGAGTATTCAACCTTTAGAATATTTATGATATTTTAATAAAATTTATTCCCATAGAAGAAGGATATTCATGGTATATTAATTTTTTTATTGAAAAATCACAATTTCAATTGAGGATTCAACCTTTAGATTTTAGAATATTTATGAAATTTCAATAAAATTTATTCCTATATGCCATATTGTATTAGATTTCTTTCCTTGAATTTTATCTCATAATAATTAGAACAACTTATAGAAATTAATTAATTATAGAAAAAGTGTGAAATTGATACCTTAATTTGAAGGAGATTGTCGAATTTGACTCTTTAATAATTTTGGAAATTTTAAATCTGAAATCTGATCAGAGCGTGAGTGAGGCGTGCGCTGTGTCAAGCTTGAAGGAAGGGTGCTGTCGGCTTGAGGGGAGTTTAGTGCTTTAATAAATTATTTTAAATTATTTTGAATTGGGCTACTTATATTAAATCTTTATGAATTGGGCTAATTATTTTAAATTAGTATTATGAATTGGGCTAGGTTTGGGGCTTGGGCTCAAATGAAGATATATTTATTAGAAATATTTTTTGGGGTGGGCTAACATTTTATTTGGACTGGGCTTTTATTAAAAAAAAAATTTACATACCTATAAATATAATGGACTCTAAGTTGGCAGCACTGCCCTTTAATACATCCGCTCCTGCCCGTTCCCTTTTAACCGTGTTACTCTCTTTCCACATGGTGAAATTAAATCAAATTTTACAACGTGCTATTCTCTCTCTCACACCGAGTGAAATTTAATTTATTGTTAAATGATAATTTTTGATGATATATATCTCCTTTTAATATTTTTATTTATAATAATAATAATATTATTATTATTATTATATACTCCATACACATTTTTATTGGATTATAATTTAAAGTTAATAATTCATTTGTGTGTTGATAAAATAAAAAAAAAAGAAAATAAGGTTATTCATGTGATTACTAAAATGTACTCCCTCCATTCAAAAGCAATACTTAATGGAGTAATTTCTATTTCGTATGTACCTTTTATTATAAAAAAAATTAAGAAATAACAAAATAAAAATACAATAACCCCAATAATATATTTTAATTTAAAACAATTATAAATAACAACACACATATTAAAAAAAAACACCGTTTGCAATGCACCATAACGGAGTGTGAATGAAGTTGTTGACTTTGATCAATTAAGAAAGTAATTAAGTGATATTTTTATTAGAGTGCTACTTGAGTGAACCACTCTCACCAAATCAATCGGTGAAAAATGTGGTACTCTTATCTCTTTTTAATTAACTAGTTTTTATGACGTGCGTGGCACGTTACATTCACGTCATATTTTGTGACGTGACTTTTTTGTTTTTTTATTTTATTTAATTAGATTTTTTACTATAAAAATCCTCTTTTACATAATAATAAATAACTTAAGTAAATCTTCTATTTTGTATTAATTACTACATTAAAATTTACTATATATAACGTTGTTTTGTCAAATAATAATATTCATTCAACCTAATCAATACTTTTGTATTTTATATGAATATGTCTCTAGAAAGGCAATGTACAACAGTTCATGTGAGATTACTAACATAAAGTTGACCCAATTAAAAATGTAGTAGTTATTTGGCCATAAAAATATTTTTATTTTAAAATTAGTATTTTAAACTGCTAGCTCCAAAATACAGGTATCTAAAAAGGCCACTACGTTTTAGCTGTACAGAAATAAAGGAGAATTTTTTTTATATGTATTCATTTAATAATAATTTTTTATTCAATATATCCAATTCCCATGACAAGATCCTAATTACTATTATATATAGGTGATAACATATAATTCAGACATTCAAGAGTTACATTAAGTTTAACATTAATAGTATTAAGTTAGAAATTGAAGTTACATGCATGTATAGTTAGAAATAGATATTGAAGTTACATGTATGTATAGTTAGAAATCCAAAAGTTAAATAATGAATAATTAACAAAAGTTAAAATAATAAATATAATCAATAAGAATAAGAGGGTAATAATTAAAACAAAGAAGGGATAAAATGAGAAGAAAATGTTTCTCAGCCTTTTCACATTATACTTTTTAGTATGATTTTTATATATTTTATTCTATTATTTTGAATATGAAAATTTTTATTTTCAACGTGATAATGAATAGTTTAATAGATCATTCATTTATTAAATACTACCCATATTAAAACTTTCTTTATATGGTATAATGTTTTGTTTTTATTGTTCATCTAATTTTAAAATAGTTTTATAAAAACTTCCATAATAACAAATAGCTGCAGGATGTAATATTACTACTCATCTCTAAACAATAAAACTTAAGGTCAATCAAAACTATTAGAATTAAATATTCAAGTATGGCAGAATCTACAAATCAGCTTAACCTTATCTTACAGGATTATATGTTTGATAGGCTAGTGATTTATGAAGTGCTGCTGAGATAATAATGTTAAAATAGAAAAAGAAAATTAGTCACATTTCCTCTCCTTAGAGGAACTCCTGTGCATCATTCAATTTTAAGACAAAATTTATTACGTTAATAATGGCCTTGACATGATGTCTATTTTCCGATGATCTAATCTACCTTCCCAAAACCTAAAGAAAAATGCAATAAGTAACACAAGTCAAGCATTTACTTCAGACCAAGATCACATATAATTTCTAATAAAAAATTCAGACTATAAAGAAAACACATGAAACTATGATTAAAAAAGGAAAGAAGAAAGATTAAAAAAATAAAAAAGAAAAAAAATTAAAACATACTAAATCCATAGACATAAGTTGGAAAAACATGATTTTTGTTTTCTATAATCTTATCTAGCTTCACAAAACCTAAAGAAAATGCAAACACCAGCCTCCATTTACCCTGAACATAATTCTAATAAAGAATTGACCGAAGGACATTAATGCAAATAAATTAACTTTTGTGTGCTGAATTTGAATCCGACGTTCGTAGCCCTCACTGAGTCACTAATAAAAAATAATATTATTCATGGCTTTTAAGTTTACCCTCACTCCATTTTAGAGAATTTGGATACGTGTGACATTTTATTTGTCACTTTTTGGTGAGTACATTGTAATGAAAAAATGGGAATGTATATTTTAAATGAATACATAAATTATGCAACTATTACAAACAAAAGAAAAGAAGAAAAGATTAAAAAAGCAGTGAAATAAAATCAATCGACATAAGTTCTGAAAACTGAAGCAAATATCCTGTGTGTTTTCAGAATTCAATATTTCATTCTTCGGTGTATTTAATTAAGAAGAAATGTAAAAATTCCAACACAAAAATAAAAACTCTCTGGCCTGCCGTATTACCTACTCTTCAGCCGAATCCTCTTCCTCTTACCGTGGTTCTTGCTGAGAATATAAACCTTAATTCATATCCTCCAACAGCCATTATTTATCCACATTAAAGTGTGTGAGCCCATAAAATACACGCCCCAAAAGATGAAATAAACAATGAAAATGACAGAAAGATTACTCATCAAATTCTTCTTGGTTGGTGCCTCTCTCATCCGTCTAAATTTCTGCAATCACAAACACGCAAAAGCGAATTATAATCAATCAGCACAAACAACTAAAACCCTTTAGACCCACAAAACAAAGTGACAAACAGACTGAGAGAATTAAACCACAGACAATATTGTACCGCCTGTCCATGCATGAGAGGTAAAACTCATTAGGATATCATATCATGACAATCAGATTTAAGAGATGAACCATGGACTATGTACATCTAATCTGGTATTACCTTCAAGACTATCAGTTGAAACCTTTTTGATAAACGTTTACTGCGAATCAAAATAGAGAAGAAAATCACAAAAATTGTAGTACTTGGACCCGCATGTAAATGCAGAGTACATATCATATCATTCACTGCATAATCAAGAGAATGAACGTAGGCATGTAATCCATGTCCTGCAATAAGGAAAAAGATCGTCAATTGTTCCTCATAGCATGTGGATCATGAAAAAGACAATATCCAAACTGGTGCAATAAACTCTTCTAAATGCTTGAATTATGTCTTAACCCATCTGCACACTTAGAAAGAAAATCAGTAGGACCCATCAAAGTTGGAGAGACCATGTGTGTTTATATATGATTAGAGAGTGAGAGTGTGTTTAGAGTATGGAGAGCCATCATACTTCATAAATTGCTTGAGGAACCGTGTATTAATATTATGATGATATTACTTAATAAAATACAGAAATTTAAAAGTTTTTTGAAGGTGAACAGATTTATCTATATTTACTACACACTAAATTTAAAGATTAAAAAGATAAAATAAAATATATGATAAATGAAAGCTGGTCGTCATATTTATATTTATTATTAATAATAAATTAAAATAAAATTGTAAATAATAAAATATGTTAGACACGAATATAATTAAATTTTTCTCTTCATAAAAGAATTATGAAAATAAAAATACTATATTTAAATATATATTAAAATGAATATAGAGAGTCATCATTTATATAAATTCAATAATAATAATATATAAAAGGCATTAATAACATATCATTATTATCATGAAGTAAAATTTAATGTAAAGTATTAAAATTATGCTACTCCATTATTTAATTAAATAAAAGGATAGAGATGTAAAAGAGAAATATGAGTAGGGATAAAAATAGAAAAAAAAATTTCTCAAACTCAAGCCACTTTTAATATATTAATATTAAGATTAAGATTAATATGTGATTCTCTTTAATTTTTTAAAAATTTTATTATATTTAAAAGATAATTATACCTTAAACCTACCCTAAACTAGAAGGATAAAATTACAATTATATACCTTAAACCATAAGGGTAAAATTACAATTATACCCTTAACCTAAACCCTAGGGATGAATATACACTAAACTACAATGTTTAATTTACAATTATACCCGTATAATTAATGCTAAACCCTAAAAATAAATAATAAACCTTATGAATAAAATATGTTCTAAACCACTAAGTATGAAATATACTCTAAACTATATATAGGTGTGTAATTACAATTAGGGAAGTTGACTCGAAAAATTCAAATCGTGTCGCAATCGAATCAATGTTATTTGTGTCATTTCGGCCACTTTTACACTTCCCATTAAAATTTGGGCAACAAAGAAAATTAACAAAAACTGAAGGGCACTGTCGTGCAATCCTTCTTACTAATTATACTATTAAGATTAAATTTAAAAAAATGGAAAAAAAAACAAAAACAAAAAGAACGAAAAAGAAAGGGGAAAATAATAGTTCTTAAACATTTGATTATGTGGAGTACCTCCACCTAAATTATTGCCTTTATATAATGATACTTCAAAAACATAAAGGGAGCGGTACTATTGTCCAAGGGCATTCGAACATGTTAAATAACCACCTAAATTATTGCCTTTATGTAATGATACTTTAAAAACATAAAGGGAGCGGTACTATTGTCCAAGGCATTCGAACATGTTAAATAACCACCTCATCTAAAAGCTTAAGTTGGTAGACATGAGAACCATTTAATACTTTATCAGGTTGCACTCTAACATGCCCCCTCACATGCAGGCGGGGAATTTTTGCCTCAAGCCTAGCACGTGGAATTTTCTTATAAATGGGTGGCGGTGAGGTTTGAACCCTGGACCTTTGTTAACCATGGGCTCTGATACCAAGTTAAATGACCACCTCATCTAAAAGCTTAAGCTGGTAGAGAGGAGAACCATTTAATACTTAATCAGGTTGCACTCTAACAGAACATTATCTAATTTACCATTCCCGCATCATCCAATCTAACTAAAGAACATCAAACACATACTTTCCATACACAAAAATTAAGAAAAATAGAAAATTCATAAATACATTGTGAAAAATGGAAATAGAAAGGTATAACCTAGTTTTTAAATTTTGGATTTTTATTGATATCATGAGATTGTTATAAAGAGTATGTAAATCCGACGTAAAAGATTAGTGTATCTAGTAACTAGATATGTTCTTCTAGCATTTTCGTGTACTGTGACTAGTTAATTTAGTTCAATATAGTGATGAAGTATATTTACAAAATTTGGTGTTAAGAATAGTCATGTCCTATAATTATGTTTCTCCATGAACTGAAAACGAGAATATTTGTATTTAGTGATCTAAGTAAAATATCGGATGACACCATATCAGTATTTAAAAATATTTTATAATTATTTTTAGTATGTAAAAAATTAATATTTAAAGAGATAAATTATTACTCTTTTGAATTTATTGATTATTCTTTAGCATATAGAAAAAAAACTCTTTAAAGAGATGACATAAACTATTACTTCTATTAATAAAAAAATATTACTTTGAAAAATAAGTTTTTAAATACTAAAAAATAATTTTGTAAAAATAGAGTTCATGTGTGAACCCGATTTACACCATACTCTATATTTACATCACACATGTTTTGGATACGGTGAAATTAAAAATGTTCTTGATCATAACAAGATGTTGATGAAATTATTATGTTTTTATCGACAAAAACATATATTTTTCTTTTAGCAACAAGACTATCGATGAATTTATTATGTTTTTACCTACGGAATAAAATTCATTGCTATTTATTAATGAATTATCAACGAAATCATTATATAAATTATCAATGGAATTATCAGCAACAGATTGCAAATGAAATTATTAACAAATGGAATTGAATTTCTCTTGCTAAAATTTTACCAATCACCACTTTATCAACGAAAAATTACTAACGGATTGAATTAACAATGAAATTATTAATAAATGGAATTGAATTTTCGTTGCTATAATTTTACCAACCATCAGAATTTCGTTATTAATACGTTGATAAACTACTTTAACAATGAAATTAAGTCTGTTATCAACGAAATATTCTAATTGATAAATAATAGTAGTTAAAATTAAAAAAAAAATCAATTTACTCCGAAATTTTTTGAAATTATTTAAGACTAAATAAATTTCTAGTAAAATTTAACTAAATTGACGTAATTTCAAAGGGTGTAAGATTAAATTGATTTTTGTAAATTTTCTAACAAAATAAAGGTAATCTTATTTACACACATCCTCCTATTGAATACACACCTGAGTTAAAATTATTTTTGGTCCTATAACTATAAGAATTTTTTATTCTATCCAAAAAAAGATAAAAATTTTAATTTCGTCCTGTAATTCTTGAAATGGGCCAATTTTAGTCCCAAAGTTGCCGGGATCCCCTATTTGGCCGGGAATTCACGCCGTATGTGATCACCAAAATTGGAGCTTTCCGTTAAGCCCGCTTGATGATATTGACCAATGTCCAGAACGTCGCTGAAATCCCTATTCCCGCCGGAATGGGACTCTCTGATCGATGACTACTACATATGCGGTCCCGTTCACCTCCTCTGCTGGACGGCGGGGATTTGGCAAATTCATGTAGATGGAACAGGCCGACAATCAGATAAACACAATGTTTATTTTCAGTTCCCAATAAAACTCACCACTAGGAGCGGGAGAACAGATAGGTAAATTGATGAAAACAAGATCTAATGAAAGGAATATACATAAATGAAAATAGAGGGTATGCTTATCCTCTGTCTCTCTACCACTACCCGAACTCTGTGGTGCACGTGCTAATTCCCGGCAAAAAAAAAAAGAATTCTGGCGATTTTAGGATCAAAATTGGCCAATTTCAAAAGTTAGAGGACGAAATTAAAACTTTTATCTTTTTTTGGACATAATCAAAAATCTATTATAGTTATGGAACAAGAAATGAGCAATTTGCTCACTCACTCAAATCTCTCTCTCTCTCCTAACCATATTTAATTTCACTTTAAACCCCTCCCTCTATTTTTCTCTATCTACACTCTTCAACACCAAAAAAAATACCGTTCGATTGCAGAGGTCGAACTGCCTGAGTTGTTCGACTCCGGCGGTCAAACACAATACATTGCAGGGGATTTTAGAATTCACATACCTACCGCTCAAAAACTTGTCTAATTGCTTCTAATTCATGAAAAATTTAATCTAAAATTGTAAGACAAATACAAAAATTCAAAATCCCATGCTTAATTTCCATATTTGAAATGAACCCAAGCCCTAGATTTCATGTCAACGGCAGAATGAACGAAATTGCAAAGATTACATGGTACTTGGCATTGACGAAGCTGGATAAAAGGTATTGACGTTCTTCCGTCTCCTTTCTCTTCTGGATAGTCGCGCGGCAATGAAGATAGCGTTGTTTTCTTCTTTCTCAACGTTTTCTTCATTTGTTTTGAATTTTGAGATTTGTTAGTTTTTTTTATTTGGGTATAATTAATTAAAAGGGTAAAGTTGTCTTATATAGGGTGTATTAAGTAATTTAAATATATATTTTTTAACTTTAGTGGGGTACGTTATGTAATTAGGGTGTGTCTAGCAATTTTGAGGGTGCAAATAACCGCTCTCAAATTTTAATATTTTAAAATTTCTATTTTATTATTAGTTGGTTCAGCTATGTATCCACATGAAAATGTTGAAATGATGAATGGCAAATAAATATTGTCAAGAATATATATCTCACTTTGTGCATCTTTTTTTTAAAAATTTATTACTGTGTTGTTCTCTAGTACTTTAGTTGGTGATGCTCCCATTTCATTACAGAAATTGAGAAGTATCAAAATTAGAGTAAACATTTGGGAAGGTGTATGAAAGTGGAATGGAACACACGCGCGGTCGCATAATGAACTTCAAAATCGGATCGGGGGAGCGAGAAGTTTTTCCGAAAAAAGTAGTGTGTATAGTATTAAATCTAAAACTGTAAATTGGAAATTTTAGTGGGTATGTATATAATAAAATTAAGAAATAAAAAATTAAAGGGATGTGTATTTAATAAAAATGTGGTATTTAATAAAATGGTGGTGGACGTTTTTCTATTTTAAATTCCTTTGACGGTGGCAAAACATTTTCTGCCCATCTTAAAAAATCTTTTTCAGTAAACAAACACCTTTCTAATTTTGAAATAGAATTGTCTCTTATTTTAAATTCCTTTGACGGTGGCAAAACATTTTCTGCCCACTTAAAAAATCTTTTTCAGTAAACAAACACCTTTCTAATTTTGAAATAGGATTGTCTCTCCCTCATAAAATGCTCTTCTCGTGAATAATGTGCATTTTTTTATGCGACAAATTATGATTTGTAAAAAAGTGGGAATACAAGATGTACTCAACTCTTACGGGATTAGAATTGATATATAGTATATTTTTTTATCGGTAAAGAAATTCATTAAATCAAAAGAAATAAAATACAGACACCAGAGGTGCCAACTTACAACATGGTTTTGCCTCAAGGATAGGCATTCACGAATGCCTCTAAAGGTGTTACAGACCAAGAACTATAACTACTTATAAAATTAGTAGGAAATTTAGCATGACACCAACTCCAAAACCTATTTTTAATTTCGCTAATAACTTTATCAACATTCCAACTCAATGCCTCAAACATAATCTTGTTCCTCAATTTTCATATCACCTAAGTAATACAAATCCACAGACCCAATGCAATATTTTTTTTACATTTTTTTCCTCCCAATATTGACGATAAATGGTAGAAGTTACCTTTACTATCCTTGTACATGACCCAACTAACACCCAACCAATTTAAAATGGAGTTCCACACCGTCTAAGTCGCTGCGCATGAGAAGAACAAGTGGTCGGCACTCTTTCCCATCCCATTATCACAAGCTGCTGCAGTTGATTTCAGTCCACTGGGTTGCAATCTTTTTCTTCAACTTGGTTTTTGTTGGAAGTCTGTCGTGTAGTAGGCGCCAAGCATATGTTGCTGCTTTGAGGAGCGCAGTTCTTCCACACATCCCTGAAAACTTTAGTATTGAAAGTTGCTTGATGAGATGGTTGAGGTATTTCCTTAATGCTCTTGTAAGCCTCACGTAAGTCCCTGATCTTGAGTTCCTCCATCTCCAAATGTCTTCGGATGCTCTTTTTTGTGTAAACATATTTAAAATAGAATTAAACTCATTAAAAGAACCTAACTCTCTATCAAACAACGGTGTTCTCCATTTTACATCCCACTTCCAAGCATCATCCACCCAAGATCCCACCTCTCTAATCCTAACTTCTTTATTAACACTAATTTGATAAAGTCTCGAGAATTGAGACTACAAAGACATGGCTCCAGCCCATCTCTCCTTCCAAAAACTTAGGTTCGACTCGTCTCCAATCTTCGGATAGATGTTATCCCACAATCACATCCCTTCTATTTCCTTTCCTAACTCTACAACCTTTTTCCACCACCATGAAGACACCCGATTCCCATTCACCAAACTAAAGCCCTCGTCTCCTAACACAACCCCCCCATGAAGAAATTTAATAATTTAAACCCATAATTCCTCACTATTCACCACAAACCTCCATAACCATTTACCCACTAAAACCTTACTAAACCAATCCACCCTCCTCACCCCTAGACCCCCTCCCCTAAATCTTTGCAAATATTGTCCAATTTTAGCCATGCAATTTTGTAAATCCTCTCCCCGCTCCCCCAAAGAAAATTGCATTGTAGCGAAACAATCTCTTTAATAATTTATTTTGGGATAGTAGTATATGAAAGATGGTAGATGGGGATAGAAGACAGAATCGATTTCACCAAAATAATTCTCCCACCTAAAGATAATTTACTAACCTCCCATGATTTAAGCCTCTTCTTAACTTTGTCAATTAAGAAATTCCAAGATGAGATTCTGTGAGCAATCATACCAACCTTCACTCCAAGATATAAGAAAGGAAATTCACCCACTGTTCACCCAAGGAATTCAGCCATATTCACGAACCTATTACTTTCCATGTTGCAGCCCAAAATACAGCATTTATTAACGTTGACTCGAAGTCCAGAGAGAAGCTCAAAATTCTTAAGAATGCATTTCATAGCCCATGCATTTTTATAATTCCCACTTCTGATGAAAATAGTGTTGTCAGGGTATTGAAGGTAAGAAACTTCAATATTATCATTTCCAATATGTGTTGGTTCAAACAACCCCTCTTGAACAGCCCTTTTCACTAACGTGCTCAAACCTTCAGCGACAATAAGAACTAGAAAATGTGACAATGGGCCACCTTGTCTAAGCCACTTCTCTAGCCTGAATTCACCGGATCCCATTAACTAAGACAGAAGCATAAGCCGTCGACATACATTTCATTATCCAATTCCTCCATGTATGATGAAAGTTCATCTGTTCCATCATTTCATTCAGAAAATCCCACTCCACTGAATCGTATGCTTTGGCAAAATCAATTTTGAAGAAGATTCTTTCCCATTTCTTTTTATATTTGTGTCTTTGTGTGCATAAGGTATATGATACAATATTTTGTTTTAAAAGGGTATACAATTTAATTAATAATGGTAAGTTTTTTTAATTAAAAAGATATGCTAAAATATGAAATATAAATATTTGATTAAAAATTAAATTTTTTTCTCATAAAATCAAAGATATACGTTTTTATGTTAAAAAATAGTACATCATTTAATACTAAATGATATATAATTTTTAAAAATCATGAAATTTTGGTACACAATGTCCTAGGAGCATGTAAGTTTTAGTCACGGGATCCATAAATACAATTTTAAATAAAATTAACTCCTATATGTTATATATTAATTTCTTAATGTAGTTGTCATGATTTATGAACTTAGCTATAATCGTAGCCTAGGCTTCTGAAAAATTATAGAATATTATAAAATACTTTTTTTACCAACGGAATAATTACGAACGAAAATTAAATTCCATTGGAGATTATCAAGGAATTGCCAATGAAAATTAAATTCATGTGATAACAACGAAATAACAACGGAATATTTACCAACGAAATGAATTCAATTAGTAATTATCAACAGAAATTGAATTCATGTGATAGCAATGGAATAGCAACGAAATGAATTCCATTGGTAATTACCAACAGAAATTGAATTTGTGTGATAGCTTCCGTTGGTAATTAGCAAGGATTGTCAACGGAAATTGAATTTGTGTGATAGCTCCCATTGGTAATTAGGAATGATTGCCAACGAAAATTGAATTCTTGTGATAGCAATGGAATATTTACCAATGGAAATAATTATGTTGGTAATTAGTAAGGGTCGCCAACGAAAATTGAATTTCAACGGAATAGCAATGGAATATATACCAATGGAAATAATTTTATTGGTAATTAACAAGGAATTGTCAACGAAAATTGAATTCTTGTAATGGCAATGGAATATTTACCAACGGAATTTTTTCCGATGGTAATTAGTAAGGGATTGCGAAAGGAAATTGAATTTCTTAAAAAAAAATTATTGGTAATTTTTTATTACTAGATATTCATTTGCACGGTTTACTATATATTTTTATTTTTTTATGTTCTCATACAATATTTACCTTTAAATTTTTTATGTATTTAATTTGTATTTTAAATATTCAATTAATACAATAAAAAATATTGAGATACTCTTTTGTGAGATGGGTAATTTGTGAGACGGGTCGATCCATCACTAAAGTATGCTTGTTGTATAGATAAAGTATAATTATTTGCAGTTAAAGTATGTCAATAATAAATTAAATTATAACACACTAAAATCATACTTTAATGTATAATCTAACATACTTCAAAAAACATACTTTAACAACCATTAAATATATTTTATCTAAATAATAGACATACTTTAACACGTCTCACCTAATTAGGTGTCTCACAAGAGAATTTGTCAAAAATATTATGTTTTCTAAATGTTTTATTAAATTATTATTTTTATTTAATTGGATTGAAGTTATATAAAAGGAATAATTACTTCCTAGTGCATAGCATTAAGTGTAATTACTGTGACATGCACACATTTAAATGTACTCGTTAATTTAACGTTTTTTGCACGTGCTAAGCACGCCACAGTTTGTAATAGGACTTTTATGTAGTATTTTTCTAATATTTTTTAATTCAAAAGTTTTAATTTTAATGTGATAATAAACAGTTTAAGTAGATCATTTATTTATTAAATACTCATTAAAACTTTTTATATATAATATTTGTTTTTATTGTTCATCTAATTAATCTTAAAATGGTTTCATAAAAACTCCCATGCTAAAAAATAGTTGCAGGATGTAATATTACTGCTCATCTCTAAGCAATAACATTTAGGCCAATCTAAACTATTAGAATTAAATATTCAAGCATGGCAGAATCTACAAATCTGCTTTACCTTATCTTATAAATAACAGAAGTCATATTTTCTCTCCTTGAAGAAACTTCTGTGCCTCATTCAATTGTAAGACAAAAATCTATTATGTTAACAATAGCCTCGACATGATGCCTATTTTCCGATGATTTTATGTGCCTTCACAAAATCTATAGGAAATGCAATAAGTAACACATGTCATGCTTTTACTTCAAAACCAAGATCACAAATAATTTCTAATAAACAATTCAAACTATAAAAAAACACATGAAACTACAATTAACAAAAGAAAGAAGAAAAGATTAAAAAAATTGAAAAATTAAAACATATTAAATCCAAAGACATAAGTTAGAAAAACATGATTCTTGTTTTCTATGATCTTATCTACCTTCACAAACCTAAAAAAAAAATGCAAACACCAACATGCATTTACCTAGAACACAATTCTAATAAATAATTATGACTATAAAAAATAGGGGCTGACATTCTTATGTGATTGTAGTTTGAACTTGACCTTCAAAGGACTTTAATGCAAATAAATTAACTTTGTGAGCTGAATTTGAATCCGAAGTTCATAGCCCCTACTAATAAATAATAATATTATTAATTCATTGCTTTTAAGTTTACCATTACTCCAACATAGAAAAAATTGGATTTGTGTAACATTTTATTTGTCTTTTTTTTTTTTTTGTGAGTACACTGTAATGAAACAAATGGATTTGTGTGACATTTTATTTGTCCTTCTTTT
The DNA here is from genome assembly GCA_023678885.1 of Pogostemon cablin. Lineage (NCBI taxonomy): Eukaryota > Viridiplantae > Streptophyta > Magnoliopsida > Lamiales > Lamiaceae > Pogostemon > Pogostemon cablin. The sequence continues at coordinate 8,533,982 of CM042999.1, read as the reverse complement.
GATGAGTACACTAATGAAAAAAAATGGGAATGTATATTTTAAATCAATACATAAATTATGCAACTAAAATTACAAACAATAGGAAAGAAGAAAAGATTAAAAAAGTAGTGAAATAAAATATATTAAATCCATTTACATAAATTCTAAAAACTAAGTCAAATATACTGTATTTTTAGAATCCAATATCTTTCATTCTTCAGTGTATTTCATTAAGAAGAAATGTAAAATTACTCGGATGCACTCTAAAAATTCCAACACATAATTAAAACGCTCTTTGGTTTGCTGTATTGCCTACTCTTCAACCGACTCCTCTTCTTCTTACTGTGATTAATCTTGCTGAATATATGCTTCTTCAAATCCTCCAACAACGCAGATTGCATTCCTAAACATTCTTATTTTGATAGAGAATGAATATGACAACAATGATCATGTTGGCATTTCTTAATAACGATGTGCAGCTATGATGGTGTGCTAGACGGAGAGAGCGTGTGTGTTTATATATGATAAGATAGTGAGTGTGTGTGTTTGGAATATGGGGAGCCATCATAATTCGTTTTTGGCTTGATGAACCGTATGGTATTATTATTATTATGATTACCGAGTATTTGGAATATGGAGAACCATCATACTTCACATTTACTTGAGTAACCGTATGACATTATTATAATTATTATGATTACTTAATAAAATAAAATATATGAAAAAGAAATCATATTTATATTTTATTATTAATAATAAATTAGAATAAAATTGTAAATAATAAAATATAATAGAGACGAACTTAATTAAAATTTTCTCTTCATAAAAAAAATTATAAAATAAAACTATTTTATTCAGAGTCACCATTTAATGATAATAATATTATTATTATATAGAAAAACATTAATAAAAAATCATTATTATTATCATTAAATTATGGAGCAAAGTTTAATATAAAGTATTAAGTATTATGTTATTAATTAAATAGAAGGATAGAGATGTAAAAAAGAAATATGAGTAGGAAAAAATTGAAAAAAATTGTTTCTCAAACACAAGCCACTTTTAATATACACGTTATACGCACGTCGTACTCTGTGACGTGTATTTTTGCCTTTTCTAATTCAATTAAGTTCATAAAATAATTAAATACCTAATCTAATTTCATAATAATATAATGTTTATAGTTAGATTATATTGGAAGGCATTTATGTGAATGTGTTTGTATATGTATTTCTGATTTTGTGAATTGTCAGTGTTGTAGTGTTTAGGGTAAATGTCAAAGGGGTATTTTAGTAATTTAATGATAAATACTCATTTCTTTCACCAGTGATGTTATAACCGGACAATAAATCAAATGGTGGAGTAATTAGTTCAAGGTTCAACCGGTCAAACCAATTAAAGATTAAAAATCGAATATTTTTATTTATAATTTACCTACATAATATTATATGAATCAATTTTCATAAAAAATGTATAATCACCTAAATAATTTTTTAAAGTTTTAAAATTAAACAAAAATTTTCATAGTCCATAGGACCAAATTCATAATTCATAGTACATTTTCTTAATACTCCCTCCGTCCCATAGAAGTTGACACACTTTCTTTTTTGGCTTGTCCCACTAAAGTTGAAACATTTCCTTTTTAATACATGGGACCCACAAAAAAATAATTAATCTATTCTCATGGGCCCCACATATCACCTCTAATACAACTACCCACTACACATTAAATATTATTTCTCTCACTTTACTTTACTTCACTTTACATTAAATTATTATACTCCTTAATCTCCGTGCCCAAAAAAATTATACCAACTTCTCCGGGATGGAGGGAGTACTATAAATCATAATTTTATTTTATTTTAAAAGTATTATGTTTTAAAACAGACAAAGATATAAATGAAATATCGATCATAAAAATTTAAATTAAAAATAAACGGGTTCAATCAAATTTTTTTTCGGAATGATTAGTTCAATCCATTTTAACTCTTACTTTTCACACTTAACCTAACATTTTTATATATGTATTTTTCTAAATAAATGAAGTATATATACAAATATATAAAAAATATTTTATTTAAATTAAAAATTCCTCAATAATTTTTATTTATTCAATCTTCAATTTTATTGTGATTAACATTGTCAATTAGTAATCCACTAATTATCATTCTGATTTGAATCAGTTACTTTGTTTTTTTTTTTAAGGTGTAATGGAAAGTTCATTTTTTTAATATTTTTATAATTAACTAATAGCGTATTAATCTAAATAATTTAAATAATTTGAGCGCATCTAATCAAAGAGTTAGACTCCAATCATAAAACATTATTCACTTAATTAGAATCATTTATTTGAATCTACAAACAACTTTTGTATCTTATCATACATTAACAATGCATGTATTAGATGAAATATAAGATAGACAACGTTAAAAAAAAAATCCCCAATGGAATTACAAGTATAACATCATTTACCACCCTTAGATTGTAGATGGAATAAATATGCCATTTCTATTGGTCATCAAAACCCACAACATAGGAAAATATTATTTTATTTAATTTTTAAATTTAAAATACACCATTACGACAATATAATTTCTCTTAAATTATAACAAACTGCAATTTATCTAATAACAGTGCAATTTTTAACAACAAATGATATTATCATAATACATCCTTCAATTTGATGGTCTCTGGCAAGCGGCAAAAAGCTGCCTGCTAATGAAAGCCATCACCAAAGAAGTGAACAGCTCGAAGCCTACTATCTTTAGGAGACGCCATCCCAACCCTAGTTTTAGATAACTGCAAATTAATACACCGAATAATTCAAACAGAGCTACATGTGATTATAGTACTTAACGACGAGTATTTGCAATATGAAGTAATGAACACAAATCTTTAGTTGTGCCAATCAACTATATCTTGTGATCGATGGCACTCTTGCAAGGTTTTAGGTTGTATATATAGGTGATAATATATATTAATATAGAAATTCAAGAGTTGCATAAAATAAAAAATTTAAGAGTTGCATTAAGTGAAAAATCAAGAGTTGCATTAAGTAAAATAAATAGTATTAAATTGAAAATCCAAGAGTTGTATGAATTAGAAATTCAAAGAGGTGAATTTGAATGATTAGAAAAATTAAACAAATAAATTTAATGTTAAATGGTTAATTATTAAAATAACTTTTAAAATATTATGATTAAGATATATTTTAATTTTTTTTTGTTAATTATATGATTATAGGATAAAATATTATACATGCACGACTTCAAATACGTACAAATTAAATAGGTTAATTTGTATAATTAATTAAATTACCTATGACAAACTTTATAGCCAATTAGCCATATTAACTATCTAAGTAAATGTAACAAACATATAATTAATGGGAAAGTAAATGTAAACAAACATATAATTAATGGGAAAGGGTAAAAATATGTAATTAAAAAGAATAGATAGGGATATAATTGAAAAAAAAAGTTTTTCAATTCTTTCACACCTTTAATATATTAAGATTAAGATAAGATTAAGATAAGATTAAGATTATTATTAGATATAAAAATTGAAGTGATGCACCTAATATAACCTTAATATTAATTAAATGAGTGAGGCTTGCGTGCACCCGGGCGCACGGAACACATTCCGTGCGCCTTTAGAAATTTTGTATTATGGGTAAGGGTACATTAATTTGGTCTAAAGGGTATACACTTTAATTACTAAAAGGTACACAATTTTGTTCTAAAGGGTATACACTTTTCATTAATATTTTTTTTTCTTTAGAAAATAAAGGGTACACATTTTTATACTAAAGGGTATACAATTTAACACAAAATTCTAAAGGCGCACGGAGTGTTGTTCGTGCGCCCAGATTTTTCTTTAGAAAATAAATGGTACACATCTGTATACTAAAAGGTATACAATTTAGCACAAATTTCTAAAGGCGCACGGAAAGTGTTCCGTGCGCCCGGGTGCACAGGAGCTTTTGCCTAATTAAATATTCAAAAATTGAACTTTATTAATTGATCTCTTATTTATTCATCACAATTATCTCACCCTCTTTCTCCAACTTTTCCATCTAAGATTAATCATCGTTCTCTCCTCGTATAATCTTAGGCTCTCTCTACCACCTCACCACCTCTCTGCCACCTCGCCACCATCACTCAGCCACTCTCTTTTCTTCCTCACCATTGCAACTACGTTAAAAGAGTGGCTTTTCTTCCTTACCATTTCAACCACGTTAAAAGATGGTCGTACGATATATGCTCTCCTTATATATGTAGCGCGTTTTGGTTGGTTATCTAATTCGTTCAATTAATTTTCTTTGTTGATTCCAAATTAAACTCGCTTTGAATTCGGTTAAGAATCTATTTTGATTGGTTTATCTCAAATAATTTATTTTATATGTATTCATGTTTCTTTCATTTTTTAGCTAGATCTATTGATTTGCCCTCAATGAAAATTCAAGGGATTTCATCTTTCATCAAAGGTAAATGACGCTAACGACTTCATCAAGCTCGTTGTTGGAACTCGATAATCTGAACTAATTCACGATGGAAAGCTATTGCGTTTGGTAGCACAGACGACAGAGGAGGACAACCATTGTGAGAAGAAGAGTAGTCTGCCGACATGAATTCAAAGAGATAGATGTTGAGAGACTTTTTGCGTCGAAGCAACAATAACGGTAGTGAGAAGGAAAGCACAAAAAAGTCACAGAAATGCCGATGATGGATTGGAAGCAAAATTGGCTCTGTCGCAACCCTTGCCACTTCTTCTTTCTAATCAAAACGACGGTGAAAAGATGTACTTTCTGTACAAACAAAATTTTGTTGGTCCTATATAAATTAATTTTTTATATACATATTCTTATGTTGTGCAGATTTATATATTGGTTGTGAAAAAATGTAAGCAATTGTGCAGTATATATCACTATACTTTAATGTGTTGTGCAACAGCACAACTTGGGCGGCAATTTAATTAAACAGATTTATAAGAATTGGATTATTTATGTAAATATTTTATACTGTGAAAATTTATGTAATAGTTGTGCAGATTTAATTAATTATGGAGAACACATTACTACGCCTTAATGCACAAAACATAAAAGGCTAATTATACTGTGCACTTGGGTGCACCCTAAGATAAGGTGCACCCATATACAAATATAAACAAAAACATATACAATTATAATTAAAAATGTATACAATTTAATTGTTAGTTTTTTAATGAAAAATTGAGTGTAAAAGAATATGCAATTATTAAAAAACATGTATACACAATTGAATAAAAAGTTATACATATGAATGTTAATTTTTAACGAAAAACTTAATGTGAAAAAGTATACAATTATTATAAAATAGGTATACAAAATAGAATAACATGTATACAAAATAAAATAAAAAGACGTACATATGTGGGTGCACCCTCGCACCCGAGTACACCCAATATACACTCAACATAAAAATACCCTGTTCAAAAAAAAAAAAAAGATCCTTAACAAAAAAGTAAATAGATCCGCAAAACAATTTAACTAAAAAGACATGAATATTGTGCAAATCTTATTATTTAAGGATTGATGAAAGATAAATAAATTTCATATAATGTAGGTGCAAATCCCACTATTTAAGGGATTGATGAAAAAATAAATAAATTAGATTGGATATTGTGCAAATCCCACAATTTAAAGGATTTATAAAAAAGAAATAAATTCTATATTTTTTAAGCTTCTAGTAATTAAAAGGGGTAATATGAGCATTCTATTGTGCAATTTTGTATTTAATAGTAATTAAAATTTAGGATTGTATCTAATAATAAATATGGACTCCATTTAGCACTTAACAGTAAGTATCCCTTTTTTAATTTTCTTTATAATTATATATTGTAGTAGAATAATATATAATGAATAATTAGAATTCCATAAATTATGTTTAAATATACGACGTTGATATAGGATCTAAGAATTACATCATCGCGGTATGTTACAAAATTGTTATAATAAAAGAGCTCAACAGCCATATGAAATATAAATGTTAGAAGTATTATTGTTTATGTTATTTTTACTTTTTTTTTCAAAAAAATTATGAGTGTTGGAGGTTAAATTTGAGAATAATAATAGTAATGATTATTAAAAAGGGCAAATGAAAATAAAAGTGATTATAATTATAGGATAATAATGTATAAAGATTGAATCAAATTTTGGTTTAATTTTTAGAAGTAAGAGATATATACTCCCTCCATCCCCTTGAAAGATTTTCGTTTATTATTAGCACGTGGATTAAGGAGTATAATAGTTTAATGTATAATAAAGTGAGAGAAATAATATTTTATTTGCATTAGTATTGAGTGTGGGGCCATGTATAGTGGTTGTGGGTCACATCAATCTAAAAAGGGAAATGGATACCTTGTAATGGGACAGACCAAAATAAAAAAATGAATACATATCAAGGGGACGGAGGGAGTAGTTATTAAAGTTTTTCATTCTAATTAACTACAATAATTACCCTTTTGAAGCTTTTTAAAGTTGAATAGGCTCTTTGATTATATTATATTTTTACTAGTTTCTTCTTTAATTTTAGAATTTTATTAATAGAGTAAGTTATTTCAAAGCATGATCATAAATATTTATATTTTATTCATATAAATTATAGGAGCATCTCTTAAAAATTTAAATGAAGAATAGTTATAATTTAGAGATTGAAATATAAAAATTAATGTTCATAAAATGTTTTAAATAATGATTTTGACTTTCTTTTTAAAGAGCTTTCTAAAATTAATTGCATTTACTTTTCATTACTTCCAACACTTTATTTTTTTCAAAATTCCTATAAAAAATATTAATTACCTCACATGTATGATAAAATAAATTAAGAAATAAAGAAAAAATTTAAATATAATAAATGGACATTGAGAAGATAATAAATTAAATAAAATTTAGAAAGAGTTTTGAAGGAGAAAAAAATAGTTGTTAAAATTTTAAATACTCTTTATTTTACATAAAATACTCTTCAAATTATAAAGATACTATTGGTAATACTATAACACTTTATTTGGTATTTGTTAATTAATTCATTTTTAATCATAAACATAATAATATAGAATAAAAAAATCATTATTTTTTATTATTGTTATGATATTGTTAGTCATTTTTTCTTCGACCCTGCATGTTCATTCTTAATTTTAAATATAAGAATTTCCATCCTAACAAATATTTTATTAAATTAATATTATTACTTAATATGCTAATTTATTTGCTTATAATTCCAACTCAAATATAAATAAGTTTCGTAATATATAAATTTGCATAAATAAATAGAAATGCAACTTAAAACATGAATGAAAGAGAATAAATTCAATTTTTAATATAACTTCTAATAAATAGTCAATCAAATTCCATATCATCTATAATAATTAAATGTTAAACATGTGAATTTTTAAGTTCTTATAGTAATTAATTATAAGATTGTTTTATTTAATAAAATAAGATTTTGTAAAAAATTAATTATATTTTCATTTTTCTTAATTAATTTTAACCGATCACTAAACAACGATAATAATAATATATTAAAAATAAAAAGAGTTTAAAAACTAACTTTGAATCATTATGAAGATTTATATCAACTTGCATCGCTTAATTCTCACAAATTACTTAAATTTCTATGAAGATCTTCCAAACTTGAATTTTTAATTTGGGAATTTCAAAATTACAATTTGATCGTTGTAATATAGTTGATTTTGATAATTTATGCATTTCAAAATCTTATTCTCCTGTTCGCTTATTGGGGTTTTATTTGACAAAAGTATACAACAATCGACTATAGGCCTGAAGTCTTATTATACGTATAAGAATGACTCTCTGAGTGGGCCGTCTTTTCTTCCCTCTTTGTGTTATGTCGGGTTTGTCTAATATTGTTCAAGTTTATTATGCTGTAATTTTTTTTTAGTTGTTATGTGTTGTTTGAAGAGACATGATGAAAATGAAGGTTGTAGATAACACAAACTGTAATTAGAATTGGAGATTAGGGCTTATGGAGATTAAAATGAAGGGCTATGATTGAGACTTATATGAAAAAAATTTATGGAATGCGGTGATCTAAGATTATGGCATTCCACTGTGGTATTAAAGTCTGTTGGTATAGATGATGTATACTGCATTTTATTGGGGGGCTTGAACAACCTATGCAACCTGAACAAGCAATATGGGCTATCAAAGTGTGGAAATGAAGCCCTTTTTGTGATTGAAGCATAGTTGTTACGTCGAAGATCAGCCAAAGTTTTCCAATTTCTGCAACAGTAGAAGGCCGCGGCTCTGAAAGCCTCCTACGTCGGCAGCTTAAGACTTCATCGCTCGTCGGAATTCCATTGCAATTCCAGCCACCGGCCTGCCCCTCTCCGGCGACTCCACCAAGATAAAAATTATGCAAATTAACAAAAATGACTAATAAAAGAAATGTAAACTGATGGCACACTTGATGCATAAACACACGGCTGGTTCAACCGTTATGCACAATTAAACACTATTAGATTAAGAAAAAAAAGCATACGCATCCAAATAAACATATTCAGAAATCGAAATTTTCAATTTCACATAAAAATTGACACTAACATTCTCACATTGTTCATACAAATGCGAAAATCCCTAGACTCAGAGATGAGGAAATCAGAGACGTAATGATCCTCGCAGATTTCAGGAGAGGGAGAGAGAAAAGAACTTACTTTGTTCCTCCCACCACGCATCAAGCCATATTTTCTCCACTTTTAATCCACTGCCCAAATTCTTCCAATTCTTCTCTCCTGTTTTGACTCCGTATCTCCCTTTAATACTTTTATTAACGTTTCAGAGGCACATTGGCGTTTTAGATACACGAAGGAAACGACATTACAACTTAATAATATCACTGTAATAAATACACCATAAATATTGAGTATTGACAACTTATAGGAATATAAAGGTAAATGACAAAAATGAGTGAGGATAATATGGGTAAAAATGTTTCTGTGAATGAATTGAGAAACTTTTTTTTTTCAATTATGTCCCTACTTATATATTTTAATTACACATCTTTACCCTTTCATGATATATAATATTTAATAACTTAATTATTTATATTCATTATATCTTAATAAATAATGACTCTTCATATTTATCATAATCAATATTAAATCAATTTTATAATAATAATAATTATTTATTATTATTATTATTATTATTATTATTATTATTATTATTATTATTATTATTATTATTAACCTTTTCACATGATCACATTAATGAATTCATAAATTCAAATAATATGAAAAGACAAATTAAACATTATGAATTGTGGAGTAACCTTCAATGATGATAATGGGGTCGTCAGAGGTGCAGTCCAAGAACGAATCCTAAATAGTAATGAAGAGCTTCACAGCTACTCTGTTAGATGAGAGGGGAATCGAGATGTAGTCGGATACGGCATCAAAAAAGGAGATGACGATATCTACAAGTATATCCAATGGAAAGGAGAATTTCACAAATTTAATGGAAATAAGCCGACAAATTTAATGGAAATAAGCCGACAAGTAGCTGATTGAACCGCCGCTCATACTCAATTACGGTCATGCTCCCTTGCTGGAGATTGTAAAACTCATGCTCCATATTATTGCGGTAAACCTGAGGGTAGTAGTTTGCCATTACTATATCCTTAAACTCCGCCCAGGTAATAGCTTCCCTATTCTCATTAGGTCTCATCTCCCAGTATCCGTCCCACCAGTGGTCGGCATCTTCAGTAAATTGATAGGACGCACAGATTACACGCTGCTCATCATTGCACCTTAAGAGACGAAAAATTCTCTCAAGTGCTCATAGCCACTCCTCCACGTACTCGGGCCCTTCACTCCCCTTGAAGAAGGGTGGATGGTTTTGGCGAAACTCATGTACTATCTTTGTATGAGCATCAGCATCAGCGTTTGGAGCATTCGGTGCGTTCTGAGGATGTTGGACATTCGGAGCATTTGGAACATTTGGAGTGTTAGGGACATTCTGAGCATTCGGAACGTTTTGAGGGTTATGAACATTCCTTCTTGGAGGCATCCTTCAATTCCACCATAAAAATAATTTTAGCATTTATTCGAGTTAACGAATGGAAAAGTAATAACTCATATCATAGCATTGCTGAATAACAAATACATGATAGAGGCACATTTTCAAAATAATATAATTCATTGATTAGCTAAATGAACAACTGTTTCAAACTTGCAATTTAAATAGAAGGAAAATCATATGTCAAATAATGAAAGAAAAATCCATGTCCCTAACATATGGGATAATTTATGTTAAAAAGAATCCTTGAAACAGTAGCTTGCATAATCTAATCTCCATATACTCCCGAGTCCTCGGACGGGTCTTCCTCCGAATTCTCATCTTGTACCCCTTCATCCATGGCTCCATTTGGCTCGTTATTGGGTTCTGGTGCCGGTGCCGGCTCTGCAAGGTAACCTACCAATCGCTCTTCATGCTCATTATGAATATCCCAGATATGATGTCCAGGAGGGGGGTTTGGCGGATACCATCTTGCGACTCTCATGAACAAAACGGCTGTGAACTGCACATAGTCCACTTGCGGAACTTGGTGTTGAACCGAGTGATGCATAAGTTCAGCATGTATGGAATCGGCCATATCTTTCCAAGCCCACGGTAACGTACTGATGAGCTTTAATCCAGCCCAATAGTCAGTAATACCGTCACTCACATCCTTAACTTGTCTCCATAATTGCAGCATGTGAGCAATATGGGTGGGTAGGTCGTGCCGAACGTCTCGATGATAATTCATGTATGCTTGTTGTCTTGCCAAGTCACCCATCTAATGCGGTAATATTTTTACTAATCATATAAGTTCGCAATAACATTCTAAATATTCATCATTTATCATAAAAAAAAACCCACATTACTCATATAACATAAACTTTCATTTTATATCTCGCACGTAGTCAATTTATGAAATTCATACTTTCGTACCTTGGTTGAAGCGGGCGTCGTACTCGGTGGATGCGTAGCGAGAGACTCTTATAAATTTTTCAATTGCAACATCATATCATTCAAGCCACGTAATTCACTTATATATGCGGAATTAAAACTTAAAATTTTAAGCAAGTATACAGAATCGCATACCTGCTCTGATACCAATCTGTCATGCCCCAAATTTTATAAAGAGAAGATTTCATTTTATTTTGAAATAATAAGATATTAAATAGGGCATAAATCAATTTTTTTTTCTTCAATAATTAATTGCGTACCTAATGCAACTAAGGAGGTAGATAAATAAATAAGGAACTAGTCCTATAAGTTTTAGTGATCTTACTACAATAAATTTTAAATAAGAGATATTAAATAGAAGATAGCAGACCCTTTAAGTTTTCTGCAGCTTTAATAAAATTTAATACTTGCAAACTTCTGCAAAATTCCAAAGGAGTGGACAGCAAGTTTGTGAACCTACACATAATGAAATTTATCATTCAATCATGAAAAGCTGGGGTTGTACCATCCGGTACAAGACATGCACCACCTAAGCCCACTAACTTCTCAAATCATAATCACTTAACATTCCTACTTGCTGACCCCAACTGTCACTAACTATCCAACAATGAAATCAACTAATTTATGCATGTATACTCACACAGTCAAGAACAGCAGGTCACCAAGCTGCAACCACTTTATACATTTAACGGCATCATTATTTAGAAGCTAACATGCACCTCTTACTGTCCCAACGCATTGAACATACAAATATTTCATGCAATTTGTAAAATAGAAGGAGAACAAATTAGTTGCAAAGTTGAACTTTACCACCTCAAAAAAAAAACCCTAAATTCCAATTTAATTATTAAGTAGGGTGTGGTAATTTAAGAAGACAAATCATACCAGGACTCTTGCATGAAACCACCATTTTGAACCACTGTACTACTAATTCTGTTGACCATTACAGCCACAAGAATAAATCGATTTGGCATGAATACTTGCACCACTATAATAAATTCAACAATAGAAGAAAGAAGTTAACCAATTTTTAAAAGTCTCAAGTTTTATTCCTCTGAACCAATCAGAAAACACATGCTGCAAGATCGCAGAATCACTCCATCAGCAAGAACGGAATGAATTCCAGAACACTAGACAAAACCAGACTACTCAAATGCTAACGAGGTGCAACTGTTTCAATGTAAATATCCAAAAAAATAGGGAAGTTTGCAGCACAAACACGCTGCGTTAAAAATCGAAGTTTAATTATTAGGTCTCATCGCCCACAATCCCCACTCGTATGTTTTCGCCATGCTTGACCTGAGATAAAAATAATTTATCGGGGTGAGCAACCACACGCTCAGTGAAGCTTTAAACATGCTTATATATATCAAATAAAATCATGTACGAGAGTTCAAAATTCACTTACAATCCTGTCATGTCTTACGATATCGCGATTCGTTTCGTATTAAGAGTAAGGCACCATGAAGGTCCAAACTTGCAATTAGAGTAAGGCACTAATAAAGTCCAAACTTGCATAAGAGTAAGGCACTAAAAAAGTCCAAACTTGCATAAGAGTAAGGCACCCCTAGGGTCCAAACTTGCATGAACATAAAATTCACATATTCCATTTAAACTTAACTTTCACATACAAGATAGCTCAACATATGTAAGATGAGAAAAACCCCACCTTAAACACTTGCGTAGTCCTAAACTTGCGTACTAAGTCACGATCGGAGTCTCCTTCGGAACCTATAATTACGTGACCGATCGTTACTATATAATGCTGTAAATAATCATATAACTAATCTGTACAAAATTTCTCAAGTAAGGTTGCAGATTGAATTAGGGTTAGGTTTCAAAGTTTGAAGCAGAGAAGAAACGAAAGGAATGAGGTTTCTCTTGTTTTCTACCATGATCGAAAGAAGAAAAGAAAACGCAGGAGAACAAGAGAGAAAAGGAGAAAGAGAGCACGAGAACTTTACCTCTTTCTTTCTGTTTTGCAGCCGTGCAGTGAGTTCAGCGTGTGTGTGAGAAAAAGGAAAGGAATTGGACTATATTCCCACGGCTGATTGAAAATAATTGCGTGTATCTCTTCGTATGATAGAACAGACTTTCCGAAGATGATGGAGTTGATAAGTGGAAGCTATTATCTTCCTAAAGGGATAAGGAGATCACAAATTTTATTTCTTGGGAAGTAAGATAACTTATCTGTTTCAATTTAAAATTACGGCTGATAAAAGAATAATGATGAATGGGCTAAGTTTGGATGTGGGCTTCAAAGAGTTGAAATTAGTAGGCTTCGATGATTTGGGCCATGGTTAAAATAAAAAAAAAAAAACTTACGGGTGTTACAATTTTATCCCTTCTTTTTCATTATTTTCACACTTGTGCTGAGAATACTAATCAAACATGTTCAATATGTCTGTTTACACTGACTGCAGAGTTTTGTTTTCATTATTGTCATTCCTGCCACACAATTTATCTAAACAAATGATATTGGTCTAGCTATCGGCTAATATTTTCACTGAATTGTTACATATATTTGCTACAGTTACTTATCTGTAGTTATGTTGATTTTTTTAACACATTGGAGTGGAAATCGAGGCTTCGCTGTTGGGGCTGAACCAGTTCTTTGTAGTGTTGATACAAAACGAGGACTAGATACACTGCAATTCATTCTCAGGGACCAAACCTGTGACTGTTGGCCCCATCGGGGTTGGAAAATCAAGTCTGATTAATGCTCTAAGGGGGAATAAAATTATCCCTGGAGCTGTTGAAGAAGATAAATGGTTTGAACATGTACGATTTGCCTTTTATTGCATCAGTATTATGTCTTTGTTATATGTTTGATCCATGTTCCATAACTTCTCAATAACTTAAGCAGATCATACGCAGCAAATGGTTGGAAGAACAGGGTGTTGGGGAAGTATCTACAAGTTGTGGAAGAGGAAAGCACACTACTCGACATGTCTCATTGCTTCCATTGCTAGAAGGAGGATATCTTGCGGACACCCCAGGATTTAACCAACCTAGTTTGCTGAAAGTTACAGAGCAGTCCCTATCACAATATTTTCCAGAGGTAAATTTTGTATGTGCATTATAATACTCAACTACAGTACTTGCGTCATTTTTATGCTACATCATCGAGCATATTTTTTCTTTGATTTTACTGGAGCAGGCAAGATTAAATTTGTTTGAGACGAACTTGAAATATAGAATCATGTTTTTTTTCGTAGGCGGATGTGAATGGGGATAATGCTGCTCCGATATACAAGTACATGAAATCAGTGAAAATTCAAGTGTGTATCTGATCCACTTGATGTATCTTGATCTCAATGTCGATACATTAAATGCAGATGATGATAAGAGATCAGAGGCTGATTTTAATAACTGTAATGATCAGTTGGAGGAGAATCATGGTTCTGATACCTTGGATCCTGGATCAGCTCTAGTGATTTGGAATGGTCTTGATACAACCATATGCTCTCCATCAGTGGCAATAAGGTGACTTAGAGTTCGATTCTAGCAGCCCATTTGAATATTCCATCAGATATTTCTAATAATTCATCCTTGCACATTGAATGACCTTCGATTTTTGTTCTTGTTAATATTGGATTCAATATAATTATTCTTATACCATTATATACTACTAGTTCATAATGAAATGTTAAACATTATCAAACTCCATTGTATTTAAACTGATCAATTGAGTTCATTGGGACAGCTCCTGCATCATACAACTGATCGAGCTGCCCGACAACCAGCAGTACATGTACTAGAAGAAGGGCAAGATAGGCGACGTCGAGGCACAAGTCGAGACCCTGGAAGAGTGGAAAGATGTGGATGATGCAACTAGAGAGTTTGCCAAACATTTTGAAGGGTTGACTGGAAAAAAGTTTGAACCATGGGAAGGAGAGAAGATTATCCACTAGAAAAAAAAGAGCTTTTCCCTGTTGACATGGTAATTGCTCTTCCCAGCTTACATGCAAGAAAAGAGCCTAATAATGAGTGTGGTTCGATAGGACGATGGAGTCGAGGTGAGGCACGGGGTTTGGGACTTAGACAACTTGGGGCTGCTGCAGCACATTGCAAGCTCCATCCAAAGGTGACCCTCTGTTTGAGACATACAAGAAGCTGGATGCTCTATATCAGCCTTGGAGAAGGATAAAGATGACTACAAGATGATACCAAATTACCTGGAGAAAACATATGAACCTATATATAATCTCCTAATGTAATCGTTTTCCCCTTATTAACTCCAACTCTTAATTAATTTTGTGAAATCTGCAAGTCTATTTATTAGAGGACGTCTTAAAACCGTGAGATTAATTTGAATAAATGAAATATATTAAATAAAAATAAATACACAGATACAATCAGCTTTTAAAAACCACAAACAAAAATCAAGTAAAACTTTTGAAAGATATTAATTTTGAGATGGGAAGATTACGTACACAACCTTAGGTTTAGGACATAATTTTTAAGGATCTTTAATCAATCCTCTTGTCATCATTATACGATCTCTCTTGATACTATCTTGGCTAACAAACTTTTAATTAATTAACAAACTTTCTTGGGTAATAAATTGAATCAGATTTTACAGTATGAAGTATGCATACATACAAAATATAACTAAATCTTTTACCAATATATTTTTGGTATATATACCAATAAAACTTTAAACTAAAACGAATTCAAAAAATTATTCGTTGACTGGAAGTCAAATATTGAGTCGTAAGAGCCCTGCATACGCAGAAAATTAAAAACCAAAAATAAAATAAAAGAACTATTTAAATCAAGACATAAGTTAGATAATCGAATTCAAAGTGTTAGTTCAATTGGAAAAAAGAGGATTCATAAAAACTGCAGTTTGATATATAAAAATATGATTACATCATCGTGCAGATCATTTAACAAGAAACTAAATAAAAAATCCTACGATAAACAACTGAAAGTGAGTTCAAGAATTGTTCCAGAACTAATTACTAAAATTAAAGAACTTCTAAAACCCTAAAGTAAAGAAATCTGTACCACAATTCACATATGCTCATACATACTATGGTTGAGAAACGGCCTCGCGTGAGGTAACCCCGTCGACGGCTGCGGCGGCGCCTCCACATGATGGGCGGGCAAGGGCACCGTCGAGGTTGCCGCCATGAAGTCATCCGCCCTCGTCACCACATTCTTGATCAACTCATCCAACGCCACCGCAAACTGCTCCAAATCCTCCACACACTTCTCCTCCACATCCTCATCCCACCACCGCCAGTCTTCGCCAAACTCCTCCACCTCGATCGCCTCCCGCCTCTTCTTCTCCGCCTCCAACTCCTTACACACATCAGAATAGTGCCTATTGTAGTCCCTCGCGTTGGCCATCACCACCACAGACGGCTTCTCCTCCGCCTCGGCCGCACCGCCGAGATAGCGATCGATGACGGCGTCCGCCGAGGGATGTCCGAACGAGAAGACTCTTTTTCCCATTGAATTAACAATTATTCCAATTTCCGCACTACTCAGAATACATAACTCACTAGCCTTCTTGAATAAGCCAACCCGACGTTTGGAGAATGTGACTTGATGGTGGGTTACGTTTTCAATTTTCTTAATTTCGATTTTCTTTCGACCCTGCGTGTATTTCTTCTTCTTCGCGATGCCAGTATCTCTCATGATCACCATTTTTTTTTTGAACAGTGTGTTTTTTCGAGAGACGGAGAGAGTGTTGTTCTTAGAATAAACAACCGTGCAAGAAAATAAGGGTTGATTTAAGTAGTAAAGGATTAGGGCAGGTAATTAATACACAGTGTTTTCGAGAGAGAGGGAGAGAGTTTTGTACAGAGTGTATTTTCGAGAGAGGGAGAGAGTGTTGTTTTTTTCGAGGGAGAGTGTGTTGTTGTAACTTGTAAGAATATTCAACCCTGCAAGAAAATAAGGAGTGATTTAAATAAGGGAATTAGGGCAGAAATTTGCTAATTAATACAGCGAGTCAATTATGGTAAGATTTTCAATTCTTGATTATTTCCAAATTCCATCTCCGTTCCCAGTGGCGGATCCAGGATTGAATCATGGGGTGGGCTAAGTTTATTTTAAAATAAATAATAATAATAAATAAAAAAATATATATATAACAAAATATTTTTTATATTTACATAAGTTGAGCTCGACGAGACTTTAAAGCATAAAACTCATCAATAATTGAGTTTAGATCTATACTATTTACAAAATTTCTCTCAATATAAAGCATCATGCAATCTCCAAGAAAATCATCCCCCATCTTGTTATGAAGTGCTGTCTTCACATGTTTCATAGCTGAAAAAACTCGTTCAGTGGTAGCAGTAGAAATAGGCAATGTCAATATAAGATGAATCACTCTTGTTATTATAACGTAAACTTTTGCCCT
Organism: Pogostemon cablin; assembly: GCA_023678885.1. Classification (NCBI taxonomy): domain Eukaryota; kingdom Viridiplantae; phylum Streptophyta; class Magnoliopsida; order Lamiales; family Lamiaceae; genus Pogostemon; species Pogostemon cablin. Next base: position 8,516,619 of record CM042999.1, on the reverse strand, counting down.
TCCACTCTCACACAAAAGCTGGCACAACTCAACAAGTGTAGACACTTGAAACTTTTGCACAACATCAAGCTTATAATGTATCAACTTATATTCCAAAGAAACAATGTCTTGGTCTGTGAAATCTTCACGATAGAATTTTCTTGCAAGCATGCAAATATCATCACCATTGAATGACTCAAAAGAATTTTTAGGATCTAAAGCAACACTGAGAGAAAGCAACTCTACTGACAAATAATTAAATCTTGTACCCAACTCCATCAAGATAAAATCTATTGCTTCATTGAAAACATCAAAATGGTAATGATGTTCAATTGCAGTTTGCCCACGCGAACGACCAATCTTATATGGACAATCAAGGTTACGAACATCAATATCATTTTTTGACTAGAAAAGTTTGACTTCTTCCAATAATTCTTCCCAACTTGGTATTAGAAGAAGGATGTACATGGTATATTAATTTTTTTAATGAAAAATCACAATTTCAATTGAGTATTCAACCTTTAGAATATTTAGAAATTTTAATAAAATTTATTCCCATGGAAGAAGGTGGATGTGCATGATATATTAAATTTTTTTAATGAAAAATCACAATTTCAATTGAGTATTCAACCTTTAGAATATTTATGATATTTTAATAAAATTTATTCCCATAGAAGAAGGATATTCATGGTATATTAATTTTTTTATTGAAAAATCACAATTTCAATTGAGGATTCAACCTTTAGATTTTAGAATATTTATGAAATTTCAATAAAATTTATTCCTATATGCCATATTGTATTAGATTTCTTTCCTTGAATTTTATCTCATAATAATTAGAACAACTTATAGAAATTAATTAATTATAGAAAAAGTGTGAAATTGATACCTTAATTTGAAGGAGATTGTCGAATTTGACTCTTTAATAATTTTGGAAATTTTAAATCTGAAATCTGATCAGAGCGTGAGTGAGGCGTGCGCTGTGTCAAGCTTGAAGGAAGGGTGTTGTCGGCTTGAGGAGAGTTTAGTGCTTTAATAAATTATTTTAAATTATTTTGAATTGGGCTACTTATATTAAATCTTTATGAATTGGGCTAATTATTTTAAATTAGTATTATGAATTGGGCTAGGTTTGGGGCTTGGGCTCAAATGAAGATATATTTATTAGAAATATTTTTTGGGGTGGGCTAACATTTTATTTGGACTGTGCTTTTATTAAAAAAAAAATTTACATACCTATAAATATAATGGACTCTAAGTTGGCAGTACTGCCCTTTAATACATCCGCTCCTGCCCGTTCCCTTTTAACCGTGTTACTCTCTTTCCACATGGTGAAATTAAATCAAATTTTACAACGTGCTATTCTCTCTCTCACACCGAGTGAAATTTAATTTATTGTTAAATGATAATTTTGGATGATATATATCTCCTTTTAATATTTTTATTTATAATAATAATAATATTATTATTATTATTATATACTCCATACACATTTTTATTGGATTATAATTTAAAGTTAATAATTCATTTGTGTGTTGATAAAATAAAAAAAAAAGAAAATAAGGTTATTCATGTGATTACTAAAATGTACTCCCTCCATTCAAAAGCAATACTTAATGGAGTAATTTCTATTTCGTATGTACCTTTTATTATAAAAAAAATTAAGAAATAACAAATTAAAAATACAATAACCCCAATAATATATTTTAATTTAAAACAATTATAAATAACAACACACATATTAAAAAAAAAACACCGTTTGCAATGCACCATAACGGAGTGTGAATGAAGTTGTTGACTTTGATCAATTAAGAAAGTAATTAAGTGATATTTTTATTAGAGTGCTACTTGAGTGAACCACTCTCACCAAATCAATCGGTGAAAAATGTGGTACTCTTATCTCTTTTTAATTAACTAGTTTTTATGACGTGCGTGGCACGTTACATTCACGTCATATTTTGTGACGTGACTTTTTTGTTTTTTTATTTTATTTAATTAGATTTTTTACTATAAAAATCCTCTTTTACATAATAATAAATAACTTAAGTAAATCTTCTATTTTGTATTAATTACTACATTAAAATTTACTATATATAACGTTGTTTTGTCAAATAATAATATTCATTCAACCTAATCAATACTTTTGTATTTTATATGAATATGTCTCTAGAAAGGCAATGTACAACAGTTCATGTGAGATTACTAACATAAAGTTGACCCAATTAAAAATGTAGTAGTTATTTGGCCATAAAAATATTTTTATTTTAAAATTAGTATTTTAAACTGCTAGCTCCAAAATACAGGTATCTAAAAAGGCCACTACGTTTTAGCTGTACAGAAATAAAGGAGAATTTTTTTTATATGTATTCATTTAATAATAATTTTTTATTCAATATATCCAATTCCCATGACAAGATCCTAATTACTATTATATATAGGTGATAACATATAATTCAGACATTCAAGAGTTACATTAAGTTTAACATTAATAGTATTAAGTTAGAAATTGAAGTTACATGCATGTATAGTTAGAAATAGATATTGAAGTTACATGTATGTATAGTTAGAAATCCAAAAGTTAAATAATGAATAATTAACAAAAGTTAAAATAATAAATATAATCAATAAGAATAAGAGGGTAATAATTAAAACAAAGAAGGGATAAAATGAGAAGAAAATGTTTCTCAGCCTTTTCACATTATACTTTTTAGTATGATTTTTATATATTTTCTTCTAATATTTTGAATATGAAAATTTTTATTTTCAACGTGATAATGAATAGTTTAATAGATCATTCATTTATTAAATACTACCCATATTAAAACTTTCTTTATATGGTATAATGTTTTGTTTTTATTGTTCATCTAATTTTAAAATAGTTTTATAAAAACTTCCATAATAACAAATAGCTGCAGGATGTAATATTACTACTCATCTCTAAACAATAAAACTTAAGGTCAATCAAAACTATTAGAATTAAATATTCAAGTATGGCAGAATCTACAAATCAGCTTAACCTTATCTTACAGGATTATATGTTTGATAGGCTAGTGATTTATGAAGTGCTGCTGAGATAATAATGTTAAAATAGAAAAAGAAAATTAGTCACATTTCCTCTCCTTAGAGGAACTCCTGTGCATCATTCAATTTTAAGACAAAATTTATTACGTTAATAATGGCCTTGACATGATGTCTATTTTCCGATGATCTAATCTACCTTCCCAAAACCTAAAGAAAAATGCAATAAGTAACACAAGTCAAGCATTTACTTCAGACCAAGATCACATATAATTTCTAATAAAAAATTCAGACTATAAAGAAAACACATGAAACTATGATTAAAAAAGGAAAGAAGAAAGATTAAAAAAATAAAAAAGAAAAAAAATTAAAACATACTAAATCCATAGACATAAGTTGGAAAAACATGATTTTTGTTTTCTATAATCTTATCTAGCTTCACAAAACCTAAAGAAAATGCAAACACCAGCCTCCATTTACCCTGAACATAATTCTAATAAAGAATTGACCGAAGGACATTAATGCAAATAAATTAACTTTTGTGTGCTGAATTTGAATCCGACGTTCGTAGCCCTCACTGAGTCACTAATAAAAAATAATATTATTCATGGCTTTTAAGTTTACCCTCACTCCATTTTAGAGAATTTGGATACGTGTGACATTTTATTTGTCACTTTTTGGTGAGTACATTGTAATGAAAAAATGGGAATGTATATTTTAAATGAATACATAAATTATGCAACTATTACAAACAAAAGAAAAGAAGAAAAGATTAAAAAAGCAGTGAAATAAAATCAATCGACATAAGTTCTGAAAACTGAAGCAAATATCCTGTGTGTTTTCAGAATTCAATATTTCATTCTTCGGTGTATTTAATTAAGAAGAAATGTAAAAATTCCAACACAAAAATAAAAACTCTCTGGCCTGCCGTATTACCTACTCTTCAGCCGAATCCTCTTCCTCTTACCGTGGTTCTTGCTGAGAATATAAACCTTAATTCATATCCTCCAACAGCCATTATTTATCCACATTAAAGTGTGTGAGCCCATAAAATACACGCCCCAAAAGATGAAATAAACAATGAAAATGACAGAAAGATTACTCATCAAATTCTTCTTGGTTGGTGCCTCTCTCATCCGTCTAAATTTCTGCAATCACAAACACGCAAAAGCGAATTATAATCAATCAGCACAAACAACTAAAACCCTTTAGACCCACAAAACAAAGTGACAAACAGACTGAGAGAATTAAACCACAGACAATATTGTACCGCCTGTCCATGCATGAGAGGTAAAACTCATTAGGATATCATATCATGACAATCAGATTTAAGAGATGAACCATGGACTATGTACATCTAATCTGGTATTACCTTCAAGACTATCAGTTGAAACCTTTTTGATAAACGTTTACTGCGAATCAAAATAGAGAAGAAAATCACAAAAATTGTAGTACTTGGACCCGCATGTAAATGCAGAGTACATATCATATCATTCACTGCATAATCAAGAGAATGAACGTAGGCATGTAATCCATGTCCTGCAATAAGGAAAAAGATCGTCAATTGTTCCTCATAGCATGTGGATCATGAAAAAGACAATATCCAAACTGGTGCAATAAACTCTTCTAAATGCTTGAATTATGTCTTAACCCATCTGCACACTTAGAAAGAAAATCAGTAGGACCCATCAAAGTTGGAGAGACCATGTGTGTTTATATATGATTAGAGAGTGAGAGTGTGTTTAGAGTATGGAGAGCCATCATACTTCATAAATTGCTTGAGGAACCGTGTATTAATATTATGATGATATTACTTAATAAAATACAGAAATTTAAAAGTTTTTTGAAGGTGAACAGATTTATCTATATTTACTACACACTAAATTTAAAGATTAAAAAGATAAAATAAAATATATGATAAATGAAAGCTGGTCGTCATATTTATATTTATTATTAATAATAAATTAAAATAAAATTGTAAATAATAAAATATGTTAGACACGAATATAATTAAATTTTTCTCTTCATAAAAGAATTATGAAAATAAAAATACTATATTTAAATATATATTAAAATGAATATAGAGAGTCATCATTTATATAAATTCAATAATAATAATATATAAAAGGCATTAATAACATATCATTATTATCATGAAGTAAAATTTAATGTAAAGTATTAAAATTATGCTACTCCATTATTTAATTAAATAAAAGGATAGAGATGTAAAAGAGAAATATGAGTAGGGATAAAAATAGAAAAAAAATTTTCTCAAACTCAAGCCACTTTTAATATATTAATATTAAGATTAAGATTAATATGTGATTCTCTTTAATTTTTTAAAAATTTTATTATATTTAAAAGATAATTATACCTTAAACCTACCCTAAACTAGAAGGATAAAATTACAATTATATACCTTAAACCATAAGGGTAAAATTACAATTATACCCTTAACCTAAACCCTAGGGATGAATATACACTAAACTACAATGTTTAATTTACAATTATACCCGTATAATTAATGCTAAACCCTAAAAATAAATAATAAACCTTATGAATAAAATATGTTCTAAACCACTAAGTATGAAATATACTCTAAACTATATATAGGTGTGTAATTACAATTAGGGAAGTTGACTCGAAAAATTCAAATCGTGTCGCAATCGAATCAATGTTATTTGTGTCATTTCGGGCACTTTTACACTTCCCATTAAAATTTGGGCAACAAAGAAAATTAACAAAAACTGAAGGGCACTGTCGTGCAATCCTTCTTACTAATTATACTATTAAGATTAAATTTAAAAAAATGGAAAAAAAAACAAAAACAAAAAGAACGAAAAAGAAAGGGGAAAATAATCGTTCTTAAACATTTGATTATGTGGAGTACCTCCACCTAAATTATTGCCTTTATATAATGATACTTTAAAAACATAAAGGGAGCGGTACTATTGTCCAAGGGCATTCGAACATGTTAAATAACCACCTAAATTATTGCCTTTATGTAATGATACTTTAAAAACATAAAGGGAGCGGTACTATTGTCCAAGGCATTCGAACATGTTAAATAACCACCTCATCTAAAAGCTTAAGTTGGTAGACATGAGAACCATTTAATACTTTATCAGGTTGCACTCTAACATGCCCCCTCACATGCAGGCGGGGAATTTTTGCCTCAAGCCTAGCACGTGGAATTTTCTTATAAATGGGTGGCGGTGAGGTTTGAACCCTGGACCTTTGTTAACCATGGGCTCTGATACCAAGTTAAATGACCACCTCATCTAAAAGCTTAAGCTGGTAGAGAGGAGAACCATTTAATACTTAATCAGGTTGCACTCTAACAGAACATTATCTAATTTACCATTCCCGCATCATCCAATCTAACTAAAGAACATCAAACACATACTTTCCATACACAAAAATTAAGAAAAATAGAAAATTCATAAATACATTGTGAAAAATGGAAATAGAAAGGTATAACCTAGTTTTTAAATTTTGGATTTTTATTGATATCATGAGATTGTTATAAAGAGTATGTAAATCCGACGTAAAAGATTAGTGTATCTAGTAACTAGATATGTTCTTCTAGCATTTTCGTGTACTGTGACTAGTTAATTTAGTTCAATATAGTGATGAAGTATATTTACAAAATTTGGTGTTAAGAATAGTCATGTCCTATAATTATGTTTCTCCATGAACTGAAAACGAGAATATTTGTATTTAGTGATCTAAGTAAAATATCGGATGACACCATATCAGTATTTAAAAATATTTTATAATTATTTTTTAGTATGTAAAAAATTAATATTTAAAGAGATAAATTATTACTCTTTTGAATTTATTGATTATTCTTTAGCATATAGAAAAAAAACTCTTTAAAGAGATGACATAAACTATTACTTCTATTAATAAAAAAATATTACTTTGAAAAATAAGTTTTTAAATACTAAAAAATAATTTTGTAAAAATAGAGTTCATGTGTGAACCCGATTTACACCATACTCTATATTTACATCACACATGTTTTGGATACGGTGAAATTAAAAATGTTCTTGATCATAACAAGATGTTGATGAAATTATTATGTTTTTATCGACAAAAACATATATTTTTCTTTTAGCAACAAGACTATCGATGAATTTATTATGTTTTTACCTACGGAATAAAATTCATTGCTATTTATTAATGAATTATCAACGAAATCATTATATAAATTATCAATGGAATTATCAGCAACAGATTGCAAATGAAATTATTAACAAATGGAATTGAATTTCTCTTGCTAAAATTTTACCAATCACCACTTTATCAACGAAAAATTACTAACGGATTGAATTAACAATGAAATTATTAATAAATGGAATTGAATTTTCGTTGCTATAATTTTACCAACCATCAGAATTTCATTATTAATACGTTGATAAACTACTTTAACAATGAAATTAAGTCTGTTATCAACGAAATATTCTAATTGATAAATAATAGTAGTTAAAATTAAAAAAAAAAATCAATTTACTCCGAAATATTTTGAAATTATTTAAGACTAAATAAATTTCTAGTAAAATTTAACTAAATTGACGTAATTTCAAAGGGTGTAAGATTAAATTGATTTTTGTAAATTTTCTAACAAAATAAAGGTAATCTTATTTACACACATCCTCCTATTGAATACACACCTGAGTTAAAATTATTTTTGGTTCTATAACTATAAGAATTTTTTATTCTATCCAAAAAAAGATAAAAATTTTAATTTCGTCCTGTAATTCTTGAAATGGGCCAATTTTAGTCCCAAAGTTGCCGGGATCCCCTATTTGGCCGGGAATTCACGCCGTATGTGATCACCAAAATTGGAGCTTTCCGTTAAGCCCGCTTGATGATATTGACCAATGTCCAGAACGTCGCTGAAATCCCTATTCCCGCCGGAATGGGACTCTCTGATCGATGACTACTACATATGCGGTCCCGTTCACCTCCTCTGCTGGACGGCGGGGATTTGGCAAATTCATGTAGATGGAACAGGCCGACAATCAGATAAACACAATGTTTATTTTCAGTTCCCAATAAAACTCACCACTAGGAGCGGGAGAACAGATAGGTAAATTGATGAAAACAAGATCTAATGAAAGGAATATACATAAATGAAAATAGAGGGTATGCTTATCCTCTGTCTCTCTACCACTACCCGAACTTTGTGGTGCACGTGCTAATTCCCGGCAAAAAAAAAAAGGAATTCTGGCGATTTTAGGATCAAAATTGGCCAATTTCAAAAGTTAGAGGACGAAATTAAAACTTTTATCTTTTTTTGGACATAATCAAAAATCTATTATAGTTATGGAACAAGAAATGAGCAATTTGCTCACTCACTCAAATCTCTCTCTCTCTCCTAACCATATTTAATTTCACTTTAAACCCCTCCCTCTATTTTTCTCTATCTACACTCTTCAACACCAAAAAAAATACCGTTCGATTGCAGAGGTCGAACTGCCTGAGTTGTTCGACTCCGGCGGTCAAACACAATACATTGCAGGGGATTTTGGAATTCACATACCTACCGCTCAAAAACTTGTCTAATTGCTTCTAATTCATGAAAAATTTAATCTAAAATTGTAAGACAAATACAAAAATTCAAAATCCCATGCTTAATTTCCATATTTGAAATGAACCCAAGCCCTAGATTTCATGTCAACTGCAGAATGAACGAAATTGCAAAGATTACATGGTACTTGGCATTGACGAAGCTGGATAAAAGGTATTGACGTTCTTCCGTCTCCTTTCTCTTCTGGATAGTCGCGCGGCAATGAAGATAGCGTTGTTTTCTTCTTTCTCAACGTTTTCTTCATTTGTTTTGAATTTTGAGATTTGTTAGTTTTTTTTATTTGGGTATAATTAATTAAAAGGGTAAAGTTGTCTTATATAGGGTGTATTAAGTAATTTAAATATATATTTTTTAACTTTAGTGGGGTACGTTATGTAATTAGGGTGTGTCTAGCAATTTTGAAGGTGCAAATAACCGCTCTCAAATTTTAATATTTTAAAATTTCTATTTTATTATTAGTTGGTTCAGCTATGTATCCACATGAAAATGTTGAAATGATGAATGGCAAATAAATATTGTCAAGAATATATATCTCACTTTGTGCATCTTTTTTTTGAAAAATTATTACTGTGTTGTTCTCTAGTACTTTAGTTGGTGATGCTCCCATTTCATTACAGAAATTGAGAAGTATCAAAATTAGAGTAAACATTTGGGAAGGTGTATGAAAGTGGAATGGAACACACGCGCGGTCGCATAATGAACTTCAAAATCGGATCGGGGGAGCGAGAAGTTTTTCCGAAAAAAGTAGTGTGTATAGTATTAAATCTAAAACTGTAAATTGGAAATTTTAGTGGGTATGTATATAATAAAATTAAGAAATAAAAAATTAAAGGGATGTGTATTTAATAAAAATGTGGTATTTAATAAAATGGTGGTGGACGTTTTTCTATTTTAAATTCCTTTGACGGTGGCAAAACATTTTCTGCCCATCTTAAAAAATCTTTTTCAGTAAACAAACACCTTTCTAATTTTGAAATAGAATTGTCTCTTATTTTAAATTCCTTTGACGGTGGCAAAACATTTTCTGCCCACTTAAAAAATCTTTTTCAGTAAACAAACACCTTTCTAATTTTGAAATAGGATTGTCTCTCCCTCATAAAATGCTCTTCTCGTGAATAATGTGCATTTTTTTATGCGACAAATTATGATTTGTAAAAAAGTGGGAATACAAGATGTACTCAACTCTTACGGGATTAGAATTGATATATAGTATATTTTTTTATCGGTAAAGAAATTCATTAAATCAAAAGAAATAAAATACAGACACCAGAGGTGCCAACTTACAACATGGTTTTGCCTCAAGGATAGGCATTCACGAATGCCTCTAAAGGTGTTACAGACCAAGAACTATAACTACTTATAAAATTAGTAGGAAATTTAGCATGACACCAACTCCAAAACCTATTTTTAATTTCGCTAATAACTTTATCAACATTCCAACTCAATGCCTCAAACATAATCTTGTTCCTCAATTTTCATATCACCTAAGTAATACAAATCCACAGACCCAATGCAATATTTTTTTTTACATTTTTTTCCTCCCAATATTGACGATAAATGGTAGAAGTTACCTTTACTATCCTTGTACATGACCCAACTAACACCCAACCAATTTAAAATGGAGTTCCACACCGTCTAAGTCGCTGCGCATGAGAAGAACAAGTGGTCGGCACTCTTTTCCATCCCATTATCACAAGCTGCTGCAGTTGATTTCAGTCCACTGGGTTGCAATCTTTTTCTTCAACTTGGTTTTTGTTGGAAGTCTGTCGTGTAGTAGGCGCCAAGCACATGTTGCTGCTTTGAGGAGCGCAGGTCTTCCACACATCCCTGAAAACTTTAGTATTGAAAGTTGCTTGATGAGATGGTTGAGATATTTCCTTAATGCTCTTGTAAGCCTCACGTAAGTCCCTGATCTTGAGTTCCTCCATCTCCAAATGTCTTCGGATGCTCTTTTTTGTGTAAACATATTTAAAATAGAATTAAACTCATTAAAAGAACCTAACTCTCTATCAAACAACGGTGTTCTCCATTTTACATCCCACTTCCAAGCATCATCCACCCAAGATCCCACCTCTCTAATCCTAACTTCTTTATTAACACTAATTTGATAAAGTCTCGAGAATTGAGACTACAAAGACATGGCTCCAGCCCATCTCTCCTTCCAAAAACTTAGGTTCGACTCGTCTCCAATCTTCGGATAGATGTTATCCCACAATCACATCCCTTCTATTTTCTTTCCTAACTCTACAACCTTTTTCCACCACCATGAAGACACCCGATTCCCATTCACCAAACTAAAGCCCTCGTCTCCTAACACAACCCCCCCATGAAGAAATTTAATAATTTAAACCCATAATTCCTCACTATTCACCACAAACCTCCATAACCATTTACCCACTAAAACCTTACTAAACCAATCCACCCTCCTCACCCCTAGACCCCCTCCCCTAAATCTTTGCAAATATTGTCCAATTTTAGCCATGCAATTTTGTAAATCCTCTCCCCGCTCCCCCAAAGAAAATTGCATTGTAGCGAAACAATCTCTTTAATAATTTATTTTGGGATAGTAGTATATGAAAGATGGTAGATGGGGATAGAAGACAGAATCGATTTCACCAAAATAATTCTCCCACCTAAAGATAATTTACTAACCTCCCATGATTTAAGCCTCTTCTTAACTTTGTCAATTAAGAAATTCCAAGATGAGATTCTGTGAGCAATCATACCAACCTTCACTCCAAGATATAAGAAAGGAAATTCACCCACTGTTCACCCAAGGAATTCAGCCATATTCACGAACCTATTACTTTCCATGTTGCAGCCCAAAATACAGCATTTATTAACGTTGACTCAAAGTCCCGAGAGAAGCTCAAAATTCTTAAGAATGCATTTCATAGCCCATGCATTTTTATAATTCCCACTTCTGATGAAAATAGTGTTGTCAGGGTATTGAAGGTAAGAAACTTCAATATTATCATTTCCAATATGTGTTGGTTCAAACAACCCCTCTTGAACAGCCCTTTTCACTAACGTGCTCAAACCTTCAGCGACAATAAGAACTAGAAAATGTGACAATGGGCCACCTTGTCTAAGCCACTTCTCTAGCCTGAATTCACCGGATCCCATTAACTAAGACAGAAGCATAAGCCGTCGACATACATTTCATTATCCAATTCCTCCATGTATGATGAAAGTTCATCTGTTCCATCATTTCATTCAGAAAATCCCACTCCACTGAATCGTATGCTTTGGCAAAATCAATTTTGAAGAAGATTCTTTCCCATTTCTTTTTATATTTGTGTCTTTGTGTGCATAAGGTATATGATACAATATTTTGTTTTAAAAGGGTATACAATTTAATTAATAATGGTAAGTTTTTTTAATTAAAAAGATATGCTAAAATATGAAATATAAATATTTGATTAAAAATTAAATTTTTTTCTCATAAAATCAAAGATATACGTTTTTATGTTAAAAAATAGTACATCATTTAATACTAAATGATATATAATTTTTAAAAATCATGAAATTTTGGTACACAATGTCCTAGGAGCATGTAAGTTTTAGTCACGGGATCCATAAATACAATTTTAAATAAAATTAACTCCTATATGTTATATATTAATTTCTTAATGTAGTTGTCATGATTTATGAACTTAGCTATAATCGTAGCCTAGGCTTCTGAAAAATTATAGAATATTATAAAATACTTTTTTTACCAACGGAATAATTACGAACGAAAATTAAATTCCATTGGAGATTATCAAGAAATTGCCAATGAAAATTAAATTCATGTGATAACAACGAAATAACAACGGAATATTTACCAACGAAATGAATTCAATTAGTAATTATCAACAGAAATTGAATTCATGTGAATCAATTTTCATAAAAAATGTATAATCACCTAAATAATTTTTTAAAGTTTTAAAATTAAACAAAAATTTTCATAGTCCATAGGACCAAATTCATAATTCATAGTACATTTTCTTAATACTCCCTCCGTCCCATAGAAGTTGACACACTTTCTTTTTTGGCTTGTCCCACTAAAGTTGAAACATTTCCTTTTTAATACATGGGACCCACAAAAAAATAATTAATCTATTCTCATGGGCCCCACATATCACCTCTAATACAACTACCCACTACACATTAAATATTATTTCTCTCACTTCACTTTACTTCACTTTACATTAAATTATTATACTCCTTAATCTCCGTGCCCAAAAAAATTATACCAACTTCTCCGGGATGGAGGGAGTACTATAAATCATAATTTTATTTTATTTTAAAAGTATTATGTTTTAAAACAGACAAATATATAAATGAAATATCGATCATAAAAATTTAAATTAAAAATAAACGGGTTCAATCAAATTTTTTTTCGGAATGATTAGTTCAATCCATTTTAACTCTTACTTTTCACACTTAACCTAACATTTTTATATATGTATTTTTCTAAATAAATAAGTATATATACAAATATATAAAAAATATTTTATTTAAATTAAAAATTCCTCAATAATTTTTATTTATTCAATCTTCAATTTTATTGTGATTAACATTGTCAATTAGTAATCCACTAATTATCATTCTGATTTGAATCAGTTACTTTGTTTTTTTTTTTTTAAGGTGTAATGGAAAGTTCATTTTTTTAATATTTTTATAATTAACTAATAGCGTATTAATCTAAATAATTTAAATAATTTGAGCGCATCTAATCAAAGAGTTAGACTCCAATCATAAAACATTATTCACTTAATTAGAATCATTTATTTGAATCTACAAACAACTTTTATATCTTATCATACATTAACAATGCATGTATTAGATGAAATATAAGATAGACAACGTTAAAAAAAAAATCCCCAATGGAATTACAAGTATAACATCATTTACCACCCTTAGATTGTAGATGGAATAAATATGCCATTTCTATTGGTCATCAAAACCCACAACATAGGAAAATATTATTTTATTTAATTTTTAAATTTAAAATACACCATTACGACAATATAATTTCTCTTAAATTATAACAAACTGCAATTTATCTAATAACAGTGCAATTTTTAACAACAAATGATATTATCATAATACATCCTTCAATTTGATGGTCTCTGGCAAGCGGCAAAAAGCTGCCTGCTAATGAAAGCCATCACCAAAGAAGTGAACAGCTCGAAGCCTACTATCTTTAGGAGACGCCATCCCAACCCTAGTTTTAGATAACTGCAAATTAATACACCGAATAATTCAAACAGAGCTACATGTGATTATAGTAATTAACGACGAGTATTTGCAATATGAAGTAATGAACACAAATCTTTAGTTGTGCCAATCAACTATATCTTGTGATCGATGGCACTCTTGCAAGGTTTTAGGTTGTATATATAGGTGATAATATATATTAATATAGAAATTCAAGAGTTGCATAAAATAAAAAATTTAAGAGTTGCATTAAGTGAAAAATCAAGAGTTGCATTAAGTAAAATAAATAGTATTAAATTGAAAATCCAAGAGTTGTATGAATTAGAAATTCAAAGAGGTGAATTTGAATGATTAGAAAAATTAAACAAATAAATTTAATGTTAAATGGTTAATTATTAAAATAACTTTTAAAATATTATGATTAAGATATATTTTAATTTTTTTTTTGTTAATTATATGATTATAGGATAAAATATTATACATGCACGACTTCAGATACGTACAAATTAAATAGGTTAATTTGTATAATTAATTAAATTACCTATGACAAACTTTATAGCCAATTAGCCATATTAACTATCTAAGTAAATGTAACAAACATATAATTAATGGGAAAGTAAATGTAAACAAACATATAATTAATGGGAAAGGGTAAAAATATGTAATTAAAAAGAATAGATAGGGATATAATTGAAAAAAAAAGTTTTTCAATTCTTTCACACCTTTAATATATTAAGATTAAGATAAGATTAAGATAAGATTAAGATTATTATTAGATATAAAAATTGAAGTGATGCACCTAATATAACCTTAATATTAATTAAATGAGTGAGGCTTGCGTGCACCCGGGCGCACGGAACACATTCCGTGCGCCTTTAGAAATTTTGTATTATGGGTAAGGGTACATTAATTTGGTCTAAAGGGTATACACTTTAATTACTAAAAGGTACACAATTTTGTTCTAAAGGGTATACACTTTTCATTAATATTTTTTTTTCTTTAGAAAATAAAGGGTACACATTTTTATACTAAAGGGTATACAATTTAACACAAAATTCTAAAGGCGCACGGAGTGTTGTTCGTGCGCCCAGATTTTTCTTTAGAAAATAAATGGTACACATCTGTATACTAAAAGGTATACAATTTAGCACAAATTTCTAAAGGCGCACGGAAAGTGTTCCGTGCGCCCGGGTGCACAGGAGCTTTTGCCTAATTAAATATTCAAAAATTGAACTTTATTAATTGATCTCTTATTTATTCATCACAATTATCTCACCCTCTTTCTCCAACTTTTCCATCTAAGATTAATCATCGTTCTCTCCTCGTATAATCTTAGGCTCTCTCTACCACCTCACCACCTCTCTGCCACCTCGCCACCATCACTCAGCCACTCTCTTTTCTTCCTCACCATTGCAACTACGTTAAAAGAGTGGCTTTTCTTCCTTACCATTTCAACCACGTTAAAAGATGGTCGTACGATATATGCTCTCCTTATATATGTAGCGCGTTTTGGTTGGTTATCTAATTCGTTCAATTAATTTTCTTTGTTGATTCCAAATTAAACTCGCTTTGAATTCGGTTAAGAATCTATTTTGATTGGTTTATCTCAAATAATTTATTTTATATGTATTCATGTTTCTTTCATTTTTTAGCTAGATCTATTGATTTGCCCTCAATGAAAATTCAAGGGATTTCATCTTTCATCAAAGGTAAATGACGCTAACGACTTCATCAAGCTCGTTGTTGGAACTCGATAATCTGAACTAATTCACGATGGAAAGCTATTGCGTTTGGTAGCACAGACGACAGAGGAGGACAACCATTGTGAGAAGAAGAGTAGTCTGCCGACATGAATTCAAAGAGATAGATGTTGAGAGACTTTTTGCGTCGAAGCAACAATAACGGTAGTGAGAAGGAAAGCACAAAAAAGTCACAGAAATGCCGATGATGGATTGGAAGCAAAATTGGCTCTGTCGCAACCCTTGCCACTTCTTCTTTCTAATCAAAACGACGGTGAAAAGATGTACTTTCTGTACAAACAAAATTTTGTTGGTCCTATATAAATTAATTTTTTATATACATATTCTTATGTTGTGCAGATTTATATATTGGTTGTGAAAAAATGTAAGCAATTGTGCAAAACATTTAATGGATTATACAGTATATATCACTATACTTTAATGTGTTGTGCAACAGCACAACTTGGGCGGCAATTTAATTAAACAGATTTATAAGAATTGGATTATTTATGTAAATATTTTATACTGTGAAAATTTATGTAATAGTTGTGCAGATTTAATTAATTATGGAGAACACATTACTACGCCTTAATGCACAAAACATAAAAGGCTAATTATACTGTGCACTTGGGTGCACCCTAAGATAAGGTGCACCCATATACAAATATAAACAAAAACATATACAATTATAATTAAAAATGTATACAATTTAATTGTTAGTTTTTTAATGAAAAATTGAGTGTAAAAGAATATGCAATTATTAAAAAACATGTATACACAATTGAATAAAAAGTTATACATATGAATGTTAATTTTTAACGAAAAACTTAATGTGAAAAAGTATACAATTATTATAAAATAGGTATACAAAATAGAATAACATGTATACAAAATAAAATAAAAAGACGTACATATGTGGGTGCACCCTCGCACCCGAGTACACCCAATATACACTCAACATAAAAATACCCTGTTCAAAAAAAAAAAAAAGATCCTTAACAAAAAAGTAAATAGATCCGCAAAACAATTTAACTAAAAAGACATGAATATTGTGCAAATCTTATTATTTAAGGATTGATGAAAGATAAATAAATTTCATATAATGTAGGTGCAAATCCCACTATTTAAGGGATTGATGAAAAAATAAATAAATTAGATTGGATATTGTGCAAATCCCACAATTTAAAGGATTTATAAAAAAGAAATAAATTCTATATTTTTTAAGCTTCTAGTAATTAAAAGGGGTAATATGAGCATTCTATTGTGCAATTTTGTATTTAATAGTAATTAAAATTTAGGTTTGTATCTAATAATAAATATGGACTCCATTTAGCACTTAACAGTAAGTATCCCTTTTTTAATTTTCTTTATAATTATATATTGTAGTAGAATAATATATAATGAATAATTAGAATTCCATAAATTATGTTTAAATATACGACGTTGATATAGGATCTAAGAATTACATCATCGCGGTATGTTACAAAATTGTTATAATAAAAGAGCTCAACAGCCATATGAAATATAAATGTTAGAAGTATTATTGTTTATGTTATTTTTACTTTTTTTTTCAAAAAAATTATGAGTGTTGGAGGTTAAATTTGAGAATAATAATAGTAATGATTATTAAAAAGGGCAAATGAAAATAAAAGTGATTATAATTATAGGATAATAATGTATAAAGATTGAATCAAATTTTGGTTTAATTTTTAGAAGTAAGAGATATATACTCCCTCCATCCCCTTGAAAGATTTTCGTTTATTATTAGCACGTGGATTAAGGAGTATAATAGTTTAATGTATAATAAAGTGAGAGAAATAATATTTTATTTGCATTAGTATTGAGTGTGGGGCCATGTATAGTGGTTGTGGGTCACATCAATCTAAAAAGGGAAATGGATACCTTGTAATGGGACAGACCAAAATAAAAAAATGAATACATATCAAGGGGACGGAGGGAGTAGTTATTAAAGTTTTTCATTCTAATTAACTACAATAATTACCCTTTTGAAGCTTTTTAAAGTTGAATAGGCTCTTTGATTATATTATATTTTTACTAGTTTCTTCTTTAATTTTAGAATTTTATTAATAGAGTAAGTTATTTCAAAGCATGATCATAAATATTTATATTTTATTCATATAAATTATAGGAGCATCTCTTAAAAATTTAAATGAAGAATAGTTATAATTTAGAGATTGAAATATAAAAATTAATGTTCATAAAATGTTTTAAATAATGATTTTGACTTTCTTTTTAAAGAGCTTTCTAAAATTAATTGCATTTACTTTTCATTACTTCCAACACTTTATTTTTTTCAAAATTCCTATAAAAAATATTAATTACCTCACATGTATGATAAAATAAATTAAGAAATAAAGAAAAAATTTAAATATAATAAATGGACATTGAGAAGATAATAAATTAAATAAAATTTAGAAAGAGTTTTGAAGGAGAAAAAAATAGTTGTTAAAATTTTAAATACTCTTTATTTTACATAAAATACTCTTCAAATTATAAAGATACTATTGGTAATACTATAACACTTTATTTGGTATTTGTTAATTAATTCATTTTTAATCATAAACATAATAATATAGAATAAAAAAATCATTATTTTTTATTATTGTTATGATATTGTTAGTCATTTTTTCTTCGACCCTGCATGTTCATTCTTAATTTTAAATATAAGAATTTCCATCCTAACAAATATTTTATTAAATTAATATTATTACTTAATATGCTAATTTATTTGCTTATAATTCCAACTCAAATATAAATAAGTTTCGTAATATATAAATTTGCATAAATAAATAGAAATGCAACTTAAAACATGAATGAAAGAGAATAAATTCAATTTTTAATATAACTTCTAATAAATAGTCAATCAAATTCCATATCATCTATAATAATTAAATGTTAAACATGTGAATTTTTAAGTTCTTATAGTAATTAATTATAAGATTGTTTTATTTAATAAAATAAGATTTTGTAAAAAATTAATTATATTTTCATTTTTCTTAATTAATTTTAACCGATCACTAAACAACGATAATAATAATATATTAAAAATAAAAAGAGTTTAAAAACTAACTTTGAATCATTATGAAGATTTATATCAACTTGCATCGCTTAATTCTCACAAATTACTTAAATTTCTATGAAGATCTTCCAAACTTGAATTTTTAATTTGGGAATTTCAAAATTACAATTTGATCGTTGTAATATAGTTGATTTTGATAATTTATGCATTTCAAAATCTTATTCTCCTGTTCGCTTATTGGGGTTTTATTTGACAAAAGTATACAACAATCGACTATAGGCCTGAAGTCTTATTATACGTATAAGAATGACTCTCTGAGTGGGCCGTCTTTTCTTCCCTCTTTGTGTTATGTCGGGTTTGTCTAATATTGTTCAAGTTTATTATGCTGTAATTTTTTTTTAGTTGTTATGTGTTGTTTGAAGAGACATGATGAAAATGAAGGTTGTAGATAACACAAACTGTAATTAGAATTGGAGATTAGGGCTTATGGAGATTAAAATGAAGGGCTATGATTGAGACTTATATGAAAAAAATTTATGGAATGCGGTGATCTAAGATTATGGCATTCCACTGTGGTATTAAAGTCTGTTGGTATAGATGATGTATACTGCATTTTATTGGGGGGCTTGAACAACCTATGCAACCTGAACAAGCAATATGGGCTATCAAAGTGTGGAAATGAAGCCCTTTTTGTGATTGAAGCATAGTTGTTACGTCGAAGATCAGCCAAAGTTTTCCAATTTCTGCAACAGTAGAAGGCCGCGGCTCTGAAAGCCTCCTACGTCGGCAGCTTAAGACTTCATCGCTCGTCGGAATTCCATTGCAATTCCAGCCACCGGCCTGCCCCTCTCCGGCGACTCCACCAAGATAAAAATTATGCAAATTAACAAAAATGACTAATAAAAGAAATGTAAACTGATGGCACACTTGATGCATAAACACACGGCTGGTTCAACCGTTATGCACAATTAAACACTATTAGATTAAGAAAAAAAAGCATACGCATCCAAATAAACATATTCAGAAATCGAAATTTTCAATTTCACATAAAAATTGACACTAACATTCTCACATTGTTCACACAAATGCGAAAATCCCTAGACTCAGAGATGAGGAAATCAGAGACGTAATGATCCTCGCAGATTTCAGGAGAGGGAGAGAGAAAAGAACTTACTTTGTTCCTCCCACCACGCATCAAGCCATATTTTCTCCACTTTTAATCCACTGCCCAAATTCTTCCAATTCTTCTCTCCTGTTTTGACTCCGTATCTCCCTTTAATACTTTTATTAACGTTTCAGAGGCACATTGGCGTTTTAGATACACGAAGGAAACGACATTACAACTTAATAATATCACTGTAATAAATACACCATAAATATTGAGTATTGACAACTTATAGGAATATAAAGGTAAATGACAAAAATGAGTGAGGATAATATGGGTAAAAATGTTTCTGTGAATGAATTGAGAAACTTTTTTTTTTCAATTATGTCCCTACTTATATATTTTAATTACACATCTTTACCCTTTCATGATATATAATATTTAATAACTTAATTATTTATATTCATTATATCTTAATAAATAATGACTCTTCATATTTATCATAATCAATATTAAATCAATTTTATAATAATAATAATTATTTATTATTATTATTATTATTATTATTATTATTATTATTATTAACCTTTTCACATGATCACATTAATGAATTCATAAATTCAAATAATATGAAAAGACAAATTAAACATTATAAATTGTGGAGTAACCTTCAATGATGATAATGGGGTCGTCAGAGGTGCAGTCCAAGAACGAATCCTAAATAGTAATGAAGAGCTTCACAGCTACTCTGTTAGATGAGAGGGGAATCGAGATGTAGTCGGATACGGCATCAAAAAAGGAGATGACGATATCTACAAGTATATCCAATGGAAAGGAGAATTTCACAAATTTAATGGAAATAAGCCGACAAATTTAATGGAAATAAGCCGACAAGTAGCTGATTGAACCGCCGCTCATACTCAATTACGGTCATGCTCCCTTGCTGGAGATTGTAAAACTCATGCTCCATATTATTGCGGTAAACCTGAGGGTAGTAGTTTGCCATTACTATATCCTTAAACTCCGCCCAGGTAATAGCTTCCCTATTCTCATTAGGTCTCATCTCCCAGTATCCGTCCCACCAGTGGTCGGCATCTTCAGTAAATTGATAGGACGCACAGATTACACGCTGCTCATCATTGCACCTTAAGAGACGAAAAATTCTCTCAAGTGCTCGTAGCCACTCCTCCACGTACTCGGGCCCTTCACTCCCCTTGAAGAAGGGTGGATGGTTTTGGCGAAACTCATGTACTATCTTTGTATGAGCATCAGCATCAGCGTTTGGAGCATTCGGTGCGTTCTGAGGATGTTGGACATTCGGAGCATTTGGAACATTTGGAGTGTTAGGGACATTCTGAGCATTCGGAACGTTTTGAGGGTTCTGAACATTCCTTCTTGGAGGCATCCTTCAATTCCACCATAAAAATAATTTTAGCATTTATTCGAGTTAACGAATGGAAAAGTAATAACTCATATCATAGCATTGCTGAATAACAAATACATGATAGAGGCACATTTTCAAAATAATATAATTCATTGATCAGCTAAATGAACAACTGTTTCAAACTTGCAATTTAAATAGAAGGAAAATCATATGTCAAATAATGAAAGAAAAATCCATGTCCCTAACATATGGGATAATTTATGTTAAAAAGAATCCTTGAAACAGTAGCTTGCATAATCTAATCTCCATATACTCCCGAGTCCTCGGACGGGTCTTCCTCCGAATTCTCATCTTGTACCCCTTCATCCATGGCTCCATTTGGCTCGTTATTGGGTTCTGGTGCCGGTGCCGGCTCTGCAAGGTAACCTACCAATCGCTCTTCATGCTCATTATGAATATCCCAGATATGATGTCCAGGAGGGGGGTTTGGCGGATACCATCTTGCGACTCTCATGAACAAAACGGCTGTGAACTGCACATAGTCCACTTGCGGAACTTGGTGTTGAACCGAGTGATGCATAAGTTCAGCATGTATGGAATCGGCCATATCTTTCCAAGCCCACGGTAACGTACTGATGAGCTTTAATCCAGCCCAATAGTCAGTAATACCGTCACTCACATCCTTAACTTGTCTCCATAATTGCAGCATGTGAGCAATATGGGTGGGTAGGTCGTGCCGAACGTCTCGATGATAATTCATGTATGCTTGTTGTCTTGCCAAGTCACCCATCTAATGCGGTAATATTTTTACTAATCATATAAGTTCGCAATAACATTCTAAATATTCATCATTTATCATAAAAAAAAACCCACATTACTCATATAACATAAACTTTCATTTTATATCTCGCACGTAGTCAATTTATGAAATTCATACTTTCGTACCTTGGTTGAAGCGGGCGTCGTACTCGGTGGATGCGTAGCGAGAGACTCTTATAAATTTTTCAATTGCAACATCATATCATTCAAGCCACGTAATTCACTTATATATGCGGAATTAAAACTTAAAATTTTAAGCAAGTATACAGAATCGCATACCTGCTCTGATACCAATCTGTCATGCCCCAAATTTTATAAAGAGAAGATTTCATTTTATTTTGAAATAATAAGATATTAAATAGGGCATAAATCAATTTTTTTTTCTTCAATAATTAATTGCGTACCTAATGCAACTAAGGAGGTAGATAAATAAATAAGGAACTAGTCCTATAAGTTTTAGTGATCTTACTACAATAAATTTTAAATAAGAGATATTAAATAGAAGATAGCAGACCCTTTAAGTTTTCTGCAGCTTTAATAAAATTTAATACTTGCAAACTTCTGCAAAATTCCAAAGGAGTGGACAGCAAGTTTGTGAACCTACACATAATGAAATTTATCATTCAATCATGAAAAGCTGGGGTTGTACCATCCGGTACAAGACATGCACCACCTAAGCCCACTAACTTCTCAAATCATAATCACTTAACATTCCTACTTGCTGACCCCAACTGTCACTAACTATCCAACAATGAAATCAACTATTTTATGCATGTATACTCACACAGTCAGGAACAGCAGGTCACCAAGCTGCAACCACTTTATACATTTAACGGCATCATTATTTAGAAGCTAACATGCACCTCTTACTGTCCCAACGCATTGAACATACAAATATTTCATGCAATTTGTAAAATAGAAGGAGAACAAATTAGTTGCAAAGTTGAACTTTACCACCTCAAAAAAAAACCCTAAATTCCAATTTAATTATTAAGTAGGGTGTGGTAATTTAAGAAGACAAATCATACCAGGACTCTTGCATGAAACCACCATTTTGAACCACTGTACTACTAATTCTGTTGACCATTACAGCCACAAGAATAAATCGATTTGGCATGAATACTTGCACCACTATAATAAATTCAACAATAGAAGAAAGAAGTTAACCAATTTTTAAAAGTCTCAAGTTTTATTCCTCTGAACCAATCAGAAAACACATGCTGCAAGATCGCAGAATCACTCCATCAGCAAGAACGGAATGAATTTCAGAACACTAGACAAAACCAGACTACTCAAATGCTAACGAGGTGCAACTGTTTCAATGTAAATATCCAAAAAAATAGGGAAGTTTGCAGCACAAACACGCTGCGTTAAAAATCGAAGTTTAATTATTAGGTCTCATCGCCCACAATCCCCACTCGTATGTTTTCGCCATGCTTGACCTGAGATAAAAATAATTTATCGGGGTGAGCAACCACACGCTCAGTGAAGCTTTAAACATGCTTATATATATCAAATAAAATCATGTACGAGAGTTCAAAATTCACTTACAATCCTGTCATGTCTTACGATATCGCGATTCGTTTCGTATTAAGAGTAAGGCACCATGAAGGTCCAAACTTGCAATTAGAGTAAGGCACTAATAAAGTCCAAACTTGCATAAGAGTAAGGCACTAAAAAAGTCCAAACTTGCATAAGAGTAAGGCACCCCTAGGGTCCAAACTTGCATGAACATAAAATTCACATATTCCATTTAAACTTAACTTTCACATACAAGATAGCTCAACATATGTAAGATGAGAAAAACCCCACCTTAAACACTTGCGTAGTCCTAAACTTGCGTACTAACGTCACGATCGGAGTCTCCTTCGGAACCTATAATTACGTGACCGATCGTTACTATATAATGCTGTAAATAATCATATAACTAATCTGTACAAAATTTCTCAAGTAAGGTTGCAGATTGAATTAGGGTTAGGTTTCAAAGTTTGAAGCAGAGAAGAAACGAAAGGAATGAGGTTTCTCTTGTTTTCTACCATGATCGAAAGAAGAAAAGAAAACGCAGGAGAACAAGAGAGAAAAGGAGAAAGAGAGCACGAGAACTTTACCTCTTTCTTTCTGTTTTGCAGCCGTGCAGTGAGTTCAGCGTGTGTGTGAGAAAAAGGAAAGGAATTGGACTATATTCCCACGGCTGATTGAAAATAATTGCGTGTATCTCTTCGTATGATAGAACAGACTTTCCGAAGATGATGGAGTTGATAAGTGGAAGCTATTATCTTCCTAAAGGGATAAGGAGATCACAAATTTTATTTCTTGGGAAGTAAGATAACTTATCTGTTTCAATTTAAAATTACGGCTGATAAAAGAATAATGATGAATGGGCTAAGTTTGGATGTGGGCTTCAAAGAGTTGAAATTAGTAGGCTTCGATGATTTGGGCCATGGTTAAAATAAAAAAAAAAAACTTACGGGTGTTACAATTTTATCCCTTCTTTTTCATTATTTTCACACTTGTGCTGAGAATACTAATCAAACATGTTCAATATGTCTGTTTACACTGACTGCAGAGTTTTGTTTTCATTATTGTCATTCCTGCCACACAATTTATCTAAACAAATGATATTGGTCTAGCTATCGGCTAATATTTTCACTGAATTGTTACATATATTTGCTACAGTTACTTATCTGTAGTTATGTTGATTTTTTTAACACATTGGAGTGGAAATCGAGGCTTCGCTGTTGGGGCTGAACCAGTTCTTTGTAGTGTTGATACAAAACGAGGACTAGATACACTGCAATTCATTCTCAGGGACCAAACCTGTGACTGTTGGCCCCATCGGGGTTGGAAAATCAAGTCTGATTAATGCTCTAAGGGGGAATAAAATTATCCCTGGAGCTGTTGAAGAAGATAAATGGTTTGAACATGTACGATTTGCCTTTTATTGCATCAGTATTATGTCTTTGTTATATGTTTGATCCATGTTCCATAACTTCTCAATAACTTAAGCAGATCATACGCAGCAAATGGTTGGAAGAACAGGGTGTTGGGGAAGTATCTACAAGTTGTGGAAGAGGAAAGCACACCACTCGACATGTCTCATTGCTTCCATTGCTAGAAGGAGGATATCTTGCGGACACCCCAGGATTTAACCAACCTAGTTTGCTGAAAGTTACAGAGCAGTCCCTATCACAATATTTTCCAGAGGTAAATTTTGTATGTGCATTATAATACTCAACTACAGTACTTGCGTCATTTTTATGCTACATCATCGAGCATATTTTTTCTTTGATTTTACTGGAGCAGGCAAGATTAAATTTGTTTGAGACGAACTTGAAATATAGAATCATGTTTTTTTTCGTAGGCGGATGTGAATGGGGATAATGCTGCTCCGATATACAAGTACATGAAATCAGTGAAAATTCAAGTGTGTATCTGATCCACTTGATGTATCTTGATCTCAATGTCGATACATTAAATGCAGATGATGATAAGAGATCAGAGGCTGATTTTAATAACTGTAATGATCAGTTGGAGGAGAATCATGGTTCTGATACCTTGGATCCTGGATCAGCTCTAGTGATTTGGAATGGTCTTGATACAACCATATGCTCTCCATCAGTGGCAATAAGGTGACTTAGAGTTCGATTCTAGCAGCCCATTTGAATATTCCATCAGATATTTCTAATAATTCATCCTTGCACATTGAATGACCTTCGATTTTTGTTCTTGTTAATATTGGATTCAATATAATTATTCTTATACCATTATATACTACTAGTTCATAATGAAATGTTAAACATTATCAAACTCCATTGTATTTAAACTGATCAATTGAGTTCATTGGGACAGCTCCTGCATCATACAACTGATCGAGCTGCCCGACAACCAGCAGTACATGTACTAGAAGAAGGGCAAGATAGGCGACGTCGAGGCACAAGTCGAGACCCTGGAAGAGTGGAAAGATGTGGATGATGCAACTAGAGAGTTTGCCAAACATTTTGAAGGGTTGACTGGAAAAAAGTTTGAACCATGGGAAGGAGAGAAGATTATCCACTAGAAAAAAAAGAGCTTTTCCCTGTTGACATGGTAATTGCTCTTCCCAGCTTACATGCAAGAAAAGAGCCTAATAATGAGTGTGGTTCGATAGGACGATGGAGTCGAGGTGAGGCACGGGGTTTGGGACTTAGACAACTTGGGGCTGCTGCAGCACATTGCAAGCTCCATCCAAAGGTGACCCTCTGTTTGAGACATACAAGAAGCTGGGATGCTCTATATCAGCCTTGGAGAAGGATAAAGATGACTACAAGATGATACCAAATTACCTGGAGAAAACATATGAACCTATATATAATCTCCTAATGTAATCGTTTTCCCCTTATTAACTCCAACTCTTAATTAATTTTGTGAAATCTGCAAGTCTATTTATTAGAGGACGTCTTAAAACCGTGAGATTAATTTGAATAAATGAAATATATTAAATAAAAATAAATACACAGATACAATCAGCTTTTAAAAACCACAAACAAAAATCAAGTAAAACTTTTGAAAGATATTAATTTTGAGATGGGAAGATTACGTACACAACCTTAGGTTTAGGACATAATTTTTAAGGATCTTTAATCAATCCTCTTGTCATCATTATACGATCTCTCTTGATACTATCTTGGCTAACAAACTTTTAATTAATTAACAAACTTTCTTGGGTAATAAATTGAATCAGATTTTACAGTATGAAGTATGCATACATACAAAATATAACTAAATCTTTTACCAATATATTTTTGGTATATATACCAATAAAACTTTAAACTAAAACGAATTCAAAAAATTATTCGTTGACTGGAAGTCAAATATTGAGTCGTAAGAGCCCTGCATACGCAGAAAATTAAAAACCAAAAATAAAATAAAAGAACTATTTAAATCAAGACATAAGTTAGATAATCGAATTCAAAGTGTTAGTTCAATTGGAAAAAAGAGGATTCATAAAAACTGCAGTTTGATATATAAAAATATGATTACATCATCGTGCAGATCATTTAACAAGAAACTAAATAAAAAATCCTACGATAAACAACTGAAAGTGAGTTCAAGAATTGTTCCAGAACTAATTACTAAAATTAAAGAACTTCTAAAACCCTAAAGTAAAGAAATCTGTACCACAATTCACATATGCTCATACATACTATGGTTGAGAAACGGCCTCGCGTGAGGTAACCCCGTCGACGGCTGCGGCGGCGCCTCCACATGATGGGCGGGCAAGGGCACCGTCGAGGTTGCCGCCATGAAGTCATCCGCCCTCGTCACCACATTCTTGATCAACTCATCCAACGCCACCGCAAACTGCTCCAAATCCTCCACACACTTCTCCTCCACATCCTCATCCCACCACCGCCAGTCTTCGCCAAACTCCTCCACCTCGATCGCCTCCCGCCTCTTCTTCTCCGCCTCCAACTCCTTACACACATCAGAATAGTGCCTATTGTAGTCCCTCGCGTTGGCCATCACCACCACAGACGGCTTCTCCTCCGCCTCGGCCGCACCGCCGAGATAGCGATCGATGACGGCGTCCGCCGAGGGATGTCCGAACGAGAAGACTCTTTTTCCCATTGAATTAACAATTATTCCAATTTCCGCACTACTCAGAATACATAACTCACTAGCCTTCTTGAATAAGCCAACCCGACGTTTGGAGAATGTGACTTGATGGTGGGTTACGTTTTCAATTTTCTTAATTTCGATTTTCTTTCGACCCTGCGTGTATTTCTTCTTCTTCGCGATGCCAGTATCTCTCATGATCACCATTTTTTTTTTGAACAGTGTGTTTTTTCGAGAGACGGAGAGAGTGTTGTTCTTAGAATAAACAACCGTGCAAGAAAATAAGGGTCAATATAAGATGAATCACTCTTGTTATCATAACGTAAACTTTTGCCCTTCCACTCTCACACAAAAGCTGGCACAACTCAACAAGTGTAGACACTTGAAACTTTTGCACAACATCAAGCTTATAATGTATCAACTTATATTCCAAAGAAACAATGTCTTGGTCTGTGAAATCTTCACGATAGAATTTTCTTGCAAGCATGCAAATATCATCACCATTGAATGACTCAAAAGAATTTTTAGGATCTAAAGCAACACTGAGAGAAAGCAACTCTACTGACAAATAATTAAATCTTGTACCCAACTCCATCAAGATAAAATCTATTGCTTCATTGAAAACATCAAAATGGTAATGATGTTCAATTGCAGTTTGCCCACGCGAACGACCAATCTTATATGGACAATCAAGGTTAGGAACATCAATATCATTTTTTGACTAGAAAAGTTTGACTTCTTCCAATAATTCTTCCCAACTTGGTATTAGAAGAAGGATGTACATGGTATATTAATTTTTTTAATGAAAAATCACAATTTCAATTGAGTATTCAACTTTAGAATATTTAGAAATTTTAATAAAATTTATTCCCATAGAAGAAGGTGGATGTGCATGATATATTAAATTTTTTTAATGAAAAATCACAATTTCAATTGAGTATTCAACCTTTAGAATATTTATGATATTTTAATAAAATTTATTCCCATAGAAGAAGGATATTCATGGTATATTAATTTTTTTATTGAAAAATCACAATTTCAATTGAGGATTCAACCTTTAGATTTTAGAATATTTATGAAATTTCAATAAAATTTATTCCTATATGCCATATTGTATTAGATTTCTCTCCTTGAATTTTATCTCATAATAATTAGAACAACTTATAGAAATTAATTAATTATAGAAAAAGTGTGAAATTGATACCTTAATTTGAAGGAGATTGTCGAATTTGACTCTTTAATAATTTTGGAAATTTTAAATCTGAAATCTGATCAGAGCGTGAGTGAGGCGTGCGCTGTGTCAAGCTTGAAGGAAGGGTGCTGTCGGCTTGAGGGGAGTTTAGTGCTTTAATAAATTATTTTAAATTATTTTGAATTGGGCTACTTATATTAAATCTTTATGAATTGGGCTAATTATTTTAAATTAGTATTATGAATTGGGCTAGGTTTGGGGCTTGGGCTCAAATGAAGATATATTTATTAGAAATATTTTTTGGGGTGGGCTAACATTTTATTTGGACTGGGCTTTTATTAAAAAAAAAATTTACATACCTATAAATATAATGGACTCTAAGTTGGCAGCACTGCCCTTTAATACATCCGCTCCTGCCCGTTCCCTTTTAACCGTGTTACTCTCTTTCCACATGGTGAAATTAAATCAAATTTTACAACGTGCTATTCTCTCTCTCACACCGAGTGAAATTTAATTTATTGTTAAATGATAATTTTGGATGATATATATCTCCTTTTAATATTTTTATTTATAATAATAATAATATTATTATTATTATTATATACTCCATACACATTTTTATTGGATTATAATTTAAAGTTAATAATTCATTTGTGTGTTGATAAAATAAAAAAAAAAGAAAATAAGGTTATTCATGTGATTACTAAAATGTACTCCCTCCATTCAAAAGCAATACTTAATGGAGTAATTTCTATTTCGTATGTACCTTTTATTATAAAAAAAATTAAGAAATAACAAAATAAAAATACAATAACCCCAATAATATATTTTAATTTAAAACAATTATAAATAACAACACACATATTAAAAAAAAAACACCGTTTGCAATGCACCATAACGGAGTGTGAATGAAGTTGTTGACTTTGATCAATTAAGAAAGTAATTAAGTGATATTTTTATTAGAGTGCTACTTGAGTGAACCACTCTCACCAAATCAATCGGTGAAAAATGTGGTACTCTTATCTCTTTTTAATTAACTAGTTTTTATGACGTGCGTGGCACGTTACATTCACGTCATATTTTGTGACGTGACTTTTTTGTTTTTTTATTTTATTTAATTAGATTTTTTACTATAAAAATCCTCTTTTACATAATAATAAATAACTTAAGTAAATCTTCTATTTTGTATTAATTACTACATTAAAATTTACTATATATAACGTTGTTTTGTCAAATAATAATATTCATTCAACCTAATCAATACTTTTGTATTTTATATGAATATGTCTCTAGAAAGGCAATGTACAACAGTTCATGTGAGATTACTAACATAAAGTTGACCCAATTAAAAATGTAGTAGTTATTTGGCCATAAAAATATTTTTATTTTAAAATTAGTATTTTAAACTGCTAGCTCCAAAATACAGGTATCTAAAAAGGCCACTACGTTTTAGCTGTACAGAAATAAAGGAGAATTTTTTTTATATGTATTCATTTAATAATAATTTTTTATTCAATATATCCAATTCCCATGACAAGATCCTAATTACTATTATATATAGGTGATAACATATAATTCAGACATTCAAGAGTTACATTAAGTTTAACATTAATAGTATTAAGTTAGAAATTGAAGTTACATGCATGTATAGTTAGAAATAGATATTGAAGTTACATGTATGTATAGTTAGAAATCCAAAAGTTAAATAATGAATAATTAACAAAAGTTAAAATAATAAATATAATCAATAAGAATAAGAGGGTAATAATTAAAACAAAGAAGGGATAAAATGAGAAGAAAATGTTTCTCAGCTTTTTCACATTATACTTTTTAGTATGATTTTTATATATTTTCTTCTAATATTTTGAATATGAAAATTTTTATTTTCAACGTGATAATGAATAGTTTAATAGATCATTCATTTATTAAATACTACCCATATTAAAACTTTCTTTATATGGTATAATGTTTTGTTTTTATTGTTCATCTAATTTTAAAATAGTTTTATAAAAACTTCCATAATAACAAATAGCTGCAGGATGTAATATTACTACTCATCTCTAAACAATAAAACTTAAGGTCAATCAAAACTATTAGAATTAAATATTCAAGTATGGCAGAATCTACAAATCAGCTTAACCTTATCTTACAGGATTATATGTTTGATAGGCTAGTGATTTATGAAGTGCTGCTGAGATAATAATGTTAAAATAGAAAAAGAAAATTAGTCACATTTCCTCTCCTTAGAGGAACTCCTGTGCATCATTCAATTTTAAGACAAAATTTATTACGTTAATAATGGCCTTGACATGATGTCTATTTTCCGATGATCTAATCTACCTTCCCAAAACCTAAAGAAAAATGCAATAAGTAACACAAGTCAAGCATTTACTTCAGACCAAGATCACATATAATTTCTAATAAAAAATTCAGACTATAAAGAAAACACATGAAACTATGATTAAAAAAGGAAAGAAGAAAGATTAAAAAAATAAAAAAGAAAAAAAATTAAAACATACTAAATCCATAGACATAAGTTGGAAAAACATGATTTTTGTTTTCTATAATCTTATCTAGCTTCACAAAACCTAAAGAAAATGCAAACACCAGCCTCCATTTACCCTGAACATAATTCTAATAAAGAATTGACCGAAGGACATTAATGCAAATAAATTAACTTTTGTGTGCTGAATTTGAATCCGACGTTCGTAGCCCTCACTGAGTCACTAATAAAAAATAATATTATTCATGGCTTTTAAGTTTACCCTCACTCCATTTTAGAGAATTTGGATACGTGTGACATTTTATTTGTCACTTTTTGGTGAGTACATTGTAATGAAAAAATGGGAATGTATATTTTAAATGAATACATAAATTATGCAACTATTACAAACAAAAGAAAAGAAGAAAAGATTAAAAAAGCAGTGAAATAAAATCAATCGACATAAGTTCTGAAAACTGAAGCAAATATCCTGTGTGTTTTCAGAATTCAATATTTCATTCTTCGGTGTATTTAATTAAGAAGAAATGTAAAAATTCCAACACAAAAATAAAAACTCTCTGGCCTGCCGTATTACCTACTCTTCAGCCGAATCCTCTTCCTCTTACCGTGGTTCTTGCTGAGAATATAAACCTTAATTCATATCCTCCAACAGCCATTATTTATCCACATTAAAGTGTGTGAGCCCATAAAATACACGCCCCAAAAGATGAAATAAACAATGAAAATGACAGAAAGATTACTCATCAAATTCTTCTTGGTTGGTGCCTCTCTCATCCGTCTAAATTTCTGCAATCACAAACACGCAAAAGCGAATTATAATCAATCAGCACAAACAACTAAAACCCTTTAGACCCACAAAACAAAGTGACAAACAGACTGAGAGAATTAAACCACAGACAATATTGTACCGCCTGTCCATGCATGAGAGGTAAAACTCATTAGGATATCATATCATGACAATCAGATTTAAGAGATGAACCATGGACTATGTACATCTAATCTGGTATTACCTTCAAGACTATCAGTTGAAACCTTTTTGATAAACGTTTACTGCGAATCAAAATAGAGAAGAAAATCACAAAAATTGTAGTACTTGGACCCGCATGTAAATGCAGAGTACATATCATATCATTCACTGCATAATCAAGAGAATGAACGTAGGCATGTAATCCATGTCCTGCAATAAGGAAAAAGATCGTCAATTGTTCCTCATAGCATGTGGATCATGAAAAAGACAATATCCAAACTGGTGCAATAAACTCTTCTAAATGCTTGAATTATGTCTTAACCCATCTGCACACTTAGAAAGAAAATCAGTAGGACCCATCAAAGTTGGAGAGACCATGTGTGTTTATATATGATTAGAGAGTGAGAGTGTGTTTAGAGTATGGAGAGCCATCATACTTCATAAATTGCTTGAGGAACCGTGTATTAATATTATGATGATATTACTTAATAAAATACAGAAATTTAAAAGTTTTTTGAAGGTGAACAGATTTATCTATATTTACTACACACTAAATTTAAAGATTAAAAAGATAAAATAAAATATATGATAAATGAAAGCTGGTCGTCATATTTATATTTATTATTAATAATAAATTAAAATAAAATTGTAAATAATAAAATATGTTAGACACGAATATAATTAAATTTTTCTCTTCATAAAAGAATTATGAAAATAAAAATACTATATTTAAATATATATTAAAATGAATATAGAGAGTCATCATTTATATAAATTCAATAATAATAATATATAAAAGGCATTAATAACATATCATTATTATCATGAAGTAAAATTTAATGTAAAGTATTAAAATTATGCTACTCCATTATTTAATTAAATAAAAGGATAGAGATGTAAAAGAGAAATATGAGTAGGGATAAAAATAGAAAAAAAAATTTCTCAAACTCAAGCCACTTTTAATATATTAATATTAAGATTAAGATTAATATGTGATTCTCTTTAATTTTTTAAAAATTTTATTATATTTAAAAGATAATTATACCTTAAACCTACCCTAAACTAGAAGGATAAAATTACAATTATGTACCTTAAACCATAAGGGTAAAATTACAATTATACCCTTAACCTAAACCCTAGGGATGAATATACACTAAACTACAATGTTTAATTTACAATTATACCCGTATAATTAATGCTAAACCCTAAAAATAAATAATAAACCTTATGAATAAAATATGTTCTAAACCACTAAGTATGAAATATACTCTAAACTATATATAGGTGTGTAATTACAATTAGGGAAGTTGACTCGAAAAATTCAAATCGTGTCGCAATCGAATCAATGTTATTTGTGTCATTTCGGGCACTTTTACACTTCCCATTAAAATTTGGGCAACAAAGAAAATTAACAAAAACTGAAGGGCACTGTCGTGCAATCCTTCTTACTAATTATACTATTAAGATTAAATTTAAAAAAATGGAAAAAAAAAACAAAAACAAAAAGAACGAAAAAGAAAGGGGAAAATAATCGTTCTTAAACATTTGATTATGTGGAGTACCTCCACCTAAATTATTGCCTTTATATAATGATACTTTAAAAACATAAAGGGAGCGGTACTATTGTCCAAGGGCATTCGAACATGTTAAATAACCACCTAAATTATTGCCTTTATATAATGATACTTTAAAAACATAAAGGGAGCGGTACTATTGTCCAAGGCATTCGAACATGTTAAATAACCACCTCATCTAAAAGCTTAAGTTGGTAGACAGGAGAACCATTTAATACTTAATCAGGTTGCACTCTAACATGCCCCCTCACATGCAGGGGGGAATTTTTGCCTCAAGCCTAGCACGTGGAATTTTCTTATAAATGGGTGGCGGTGAGGTTTGAACCCTGGACCTTTGTTAACCATGGACTCTGATACCAAGTTAAATGACCACCTCATCTAAAAGCTTAAGCTGGTAGAGAGGAGAACCATTTAATACTTAATCAGGTTGCACTCTAACAGAACATTATCTAATTTACCATTCCCGCATCATCCAATCTAACTAAAGAACATCAAACACATACTTTCCATACACAAAAATTAAGAAAAATAGAAAATTCATAAATACATTGTGAAAAATGGAAATAGAAAGGTATAACCTAGTTTTTAAATTTTGGATTTTTATTGATATCATGAGATTGTTATAAAGAGTATGTAAATCCGACGTAAAAGATTAGTGTATCTAGTAACTAGATATGTTCTTCTAGCATTTTCGTGTACTGTGACTAGTTAATTTAGTTCAATATAGTGATGAAGTATATTTACAAAATTTGGTGTTAAGAATAGTCATGTCCTATAATTATGTTTCTCCATGAACTGAAAACGAGAATATTTGTATTTAGTGATCTAAGTAAAATATCGGATGACACCATATCAGTATTTAAAAATATTTTATAATTATTTTTTAGTATGTAAAAAATTAATATTTAAAGAGATAAATTATTACTCTTTTGAATTTATTGATTATTCTTTAGCATATAGAAAAAAAACTCTTTAAAGAGATGACATAAACTATTACTTCTATTAATAAAAAAATATTACTTTGAAAAATAAGTTTTTAAATACTAAAAAATAATTTTGTAAAAATAGAGTTCATGTGTGAACCCGATTTACACCATACTCTATATTTACATCACACATGTTTTGGATACGGTGAAATTAAAAATGTTCTTGATCATAACAAGATGTTGATGAAATTATTATGTTTTTATCGACAAAAACATATATTTTTCTTTTAGCAACAAGACTATCGATGAATTTATTATGTTTTTACCTACGGAATAAAATTCATTGCTATTTATTAATGAATTATCAACGAAATCATTATATAAATTATCAATGGAATTATCAGCAACAGATTGCAAATGAAATTATTAACAAATGGAATTGAATTTCTCTTGCTAAAATTTTACCAATCACCACTTTATCAACGAAAAATTACTAACGGATTGAATTAACAATGAAATTATTAATAAATGGAATTGAATTTTCGTTGCTATAATTTTACCAACCATCAGAATTTCGTTATTAATACGTTGATAAACTACTTTAACAATGAAATTAAGTCTGTTATCAACGAAATATTCTAATTGATAAATAATAGTAGTTAAAATTAAAAAAAAAATCAATTTACTCCGAAATTTTTTGAAATTATTTAAGACTAAATAAATTTCTAGTAAAATTTAACTAAATTGACGTAATTTCAAAGGGTGTAAGATTAAATTGATTTTTGTAAATTTTCTAACAAAATAAAGGTAATCTTATTTACACACATCCTCCTATTGAATACACACCTGAGTTAAAATTATTTTTGGTCCTATAACTATAAGAATTTTTTATTCTATCCAAAAAAAGATAAAAATTTTAATTTCGTCCTGTAATTCTTGAAATGGGCCAATTTTAGTCCCAAAGTTGCCGGGATCCCCTATTTGGCCGGGAATTCACGCCGTATGTGATCACCAAAATTGGAGCTTTCCGTTAAGCCCGCTTGATGATATTGACCAATGTCCAGAACGTCGCTGAAATCCCTATTCCCGCCGGAATGGGACTCTCTGATCGATGACTACTACATATGCGGTCCCGTTCACCTCCTCTGCTGGACGGCGGGGATTTGGCAAATTCATGTAGATGGAACAGGCCGACAATCAGATAAACACAATGTTTATTTTCAGTTCCCAATAAAACTCACCACTAGGAGCGGGAGAACAGATAGGTAAATTGATGAAAACAAGATCTAATGAAAGGAATATACATAAATGAAAATAGAGGGTATGCTTATCCTCTGTCTCTCTACCACTACCCGAACTCTGTGGTGCACGTGCTAATTCCCGGCAAAAAAAAAAAAGGAATTCTGGCGATTTTAGGATCAAAATTGGCCAATTTCAAAAGTTAGAGGACAAAATTAAAACTTTTATCTTTTTTTGGACATAATCAAAAATCTATTATAGTTATGGAACAAGAAATGAGCAATTTGCTCACTCACTCAAATCTCTCTCTCTCTCCTAACCATATTTAATTTCACTTTAAACCCCTCCCTCTATTTTTCTCTATCTACACTCTTCAACACCAAAAAAAATACCGTTCGATTGCAGAGGTCGAACTGCCTGAGTTGTTCGACTCCGGCGGTCAAACACAATACATTGCAGGGGATTTTAGAATTCACATACCTACCGCTCAAAAACTTGTCTAATTGCTTCTAATTCATGAAAAATTTAATCTAAAATTGTAAGACAAATACAAAAATTCAAAATCCCATGCTTAATTTCCATATTTGAAATGAACCCAAGCCCTAGATTTCATGTCAACGGCAGAATGAACGAAATTGCAAAGATTACATGGTACTTGGCATTGACGAAGCTGGATAAAAGGTATTGACGTTCTTCCGTCTCCTTTCTCTTCTGGATAGTCGCGCGGCAATGAAGATAGCGTTGTTTTCTTCTTTCTCAACGTTTTCTTCATTTGTTTTGAATTTTGAGATTTGTTAGTTTTTTTTATTTGGGTATAATTAATTAAAAGGGTAAAGTTGTCTTATATATGGTGTATTAAGTAATTTAAATATATATTTTTTAACTTTAGTGGGGTACGTTATGTAATTAGGGTGTGTCTAGCAATTTTGAGGGTGCAAATAACCGCTCTCAAATTTTAATATTTTAAAATTTCTATTTTATTATTAGTTGGTTCAGCTATGTATCCACATGAAAATGTTGAAATGATGAATGGCAAATAAATATTGTCAAGAATATATATCTCACTTTGTGCATCTTTTTTTTAAAAATTTATTACTGTGTTGTTCTCTAGTACTTTAGTTGGTGATGCTCCCATTTCATTACAGAAATTGAGAAGTATCAAAATTAGAGTAAACATTTGGGAAGGTGTATGAAAGTGGAATGGAACACACGCGCGGTCGCATAATGAACTTCAAAATCGGATCGGGGGAGCGAGAAGTTTTTCCGAAAAAAGTAGTGTGTATAGTATTAAATCTAAAACTGTAAATTGGAAATTTTAGTGGGTATGTATATAATAAAATTAAGAATTAAAAAATTAAAGGGATGTGTATTTAATAAAAATGTGGTATTTAATAAAATGGTGGTGGACGTTTTTCTATTTTAAATTCCTTTGACGGTGGCAAAACATTTTCTGCCCATCTTAAAAAATCTTTTTCAGTAAACAAACACCTTTCTAATTTTGAAATAGAATTGTCTCTTATTTTAAATTCCTTTGACGGTGGCAAAACATTTTCTGCCCACTTAAAAAATCTTTTTCAGTAAACAAACACCTTTCTAATTTTGAAATAGGATTGTCTCTCCCTCATAAAATGCTCTTCTCGTGAATAATGTGCATTTTTTTATGCGACAAATTATGATTTGTAAAAAAGTGGGAATACAAGATGTACTCAACTCTTACGGGATTAGAATTGATATATAGTATATTTTTTTATCGGTAAAGAAATTCATTAAATCAAAAGAAATAAAATACAGACACCAGATGTGCCAACTTACAACATGGTTTTGCCTCAATGATAGGCATTCACGAATGCCTCTAAAGGTGTTACAGACCAAGAACTATAACTACTTATAAAATTAGTAGGAAATTTAGCATGACACCAACTCCAAAACCTATTTTTAATTTCGCTAATAACTTTATCAACATTCCAACTCAATGCCTCAAACATAATCTTGTTCCTCAATTTTCATATCACCTAAGTAATACAAATCCACAGACCCAATGCAATATTTTTTTTACATTTTTTTCCTCCCAATATTGACGATAAATGGTAGAAGTTACCTTTACTATCCTTGTACATGACCCAACTAACACCCAACCAATTTAAAATGGAGTTCCACACCGTCTAAGTCGCTGCGC
This sequence comes from Pogostemon cablin, assembly GCA_023678885.1. Classification (NCBI taxonomy): domain Eukaryota; kingdom Viridiplantae; phylum Streptophyta; class Magnoliopsida; order Lamiales; family Lamiaceae; genus Pogostemon; species Pogostemon cablin. The sequence goes on along the minus strand of CM042999.1, from coordinate 8,478,562 downwards.
ATGAGAAGAACAAGTGGTCGGCACTCTTTCCCATCCCATTATCACAAGCTGCTGCAGTTGATTTCAGTCCACTGGGTTGCAATCTTTTTCTTCAACTTGGTTTTTGTTGGAAGTCTGTCGTGTAGTAGGCGCCAAGCATATGTTGCTGCTTTGAGGAGCGCAGGTCTTCCACACATCCCTGAAAACTTTAGTATTGAAAGTTGCTTGATGAGATGGTTGAGGTATTTCCTTAATGCTCTTGTAAGCCTCACGTAAGTCCCTGATCTTGAGTTCCTCCATCTCCAAATGTCTTCGGATGCTCTTTTTTGTGTAAACATATTTAAAATAGAATTAAACTCATTAAAAGAACCTAACTCTCTATCAAACAACGGTGTTCTCCATTTTACATCCCACTTCCAAGCATCATCCACCCAAGATCCCACCTCTCTAATCCTAACTTCTTTATTAACACTAATTTGATAAAGTCTCGAGAATTGAGACTACAAAGACATGGCTCCAGCCCATCTCTCCTTCCAAAAACTTAGGTTCGACTCGTCTCCAATCTTCGGATAGATGTTATCCCACAATCACATCCCTTCTATTTTCTTTCCTAACTCTACAACCTTTTTCCACCACCATGAAGACACCCGATTCCCATTCACCAAACTAAAGCCCTCGTCTCCTAACACAACCCCCCCATGAAGAAATTTAATAATTTAAACCCATAATTCCTCACTATTCACCACAAACCTCCATAACCATTTACCCACTAAAACCTTACTAAACCAATCCACCCTCCTCACCCCTAGACCCCCTCCCCTAAATCTTTGCAAATATTGTCCAATTTTAGCCATGCAATTTTGTAAATCCTCTCCCCGCTCCCCCAAAGAAAATTGCATTGTAGCGAAACAATCTCTTTAATAATTTATTTTGGGATAGTAGTATATGAAAGATGGTAGATGGGGATAGAAGACAGAATCGATTTCACCAAAATAATTCTCCCACCTAAAGATAATTTACTAACCTCCCATGATTTAAGCCTCTTCTTAACTTTGTCAATTAAGAAATTCCAAGATGAGATTCTGTGAGCAATCATACCAACCTTCACTCCAAGATATAAGAAAGGAAATTCACCCACTGTTCACCCAAGGAATTCAGCCATATTCACGAACCTATTACTTTCCATGTTGCAGCCCAAAATACAGCATTTATTAACGTTGACTCAAAGTCCCGAGAGAAGCTCAAAATTCTTAAGAATGCATTTCATAGCCCATGCATTTTTATAATTCCCACTTCTGATGAAAATAGTGTTGTCAGGGTATTGAAGGTAAGAAACTTCAATATTATCATTTCCAATATGTGTTGGTTCAAACAACCCCTCTTGAACAGCCCTTTTCACTAACGTGCTCAAACCTTCAGCGACAATAAGAACTAGAAAATGTGACAATGGGCCACCTTGTCTAAGCCACTTCTCTAGCCTGAATTCACCGGATCCCATTAACTAAGACAGAAGCATAAGCCGTCGACATACATTTCATTATCCAATTCCTCCATGTATGATGAAAGTTCATCTGTTCCATCATTTCATTCAGAAAATCCCACTCCACTGAATCGTATGCTTTGGCAAAATCAATTTTGAAGAAGATTCTTTCCCATTTCTTTTTATATTTGTGTCTTTGTGTGCATAAGGTATATGATACAATATTTTGTTTTAAAAGGGTATATAATTTAATTAATAATGGTAAGTTTTTTTAATTAAAAAGATATGCTAAAATATGAAATATAAATATTTGATTAAAAATTAAATTTTTTTCTCATAAAATCAAAGATATACGTTTTTATGTTAAAAAATAGTACATCATTTAATACTAAATGATATATAATTTTTAAAAATCATGAAATTTTGGTACACAATGTCCTAGGAGCATGTAAGTTTTAGTCACGGGATCCATAAATACAATTTTAAATAAAATTAACTCATATATGTTATATATTAATTTCTTAATGTAGTTGTCATGATTTATGAACTTAGCTATAATCGTAGCCTAGGCTTCTGAAAAATTATAGAATATTATAAAATACTTTTTTTACCAACGGAATAATTACGAACGAAAATTAAATTCCATTGGAGATTATCAAGGAATTGCCAATGAAAATTAAATTCATGTGATAACAACGAAATAACAACGGAATATTTACCAACGAAATGAATTCAATTAGTAATTATCAACAGAAATTGAATTCATGTGATAGCAATGGAATAGCAACGAAATGAATTCCATTGGTAATTTACCAACAGAAATTGAATTTGTGTGATAGCTTCCGTTGGTAATTAGCAAGGATTGTCAACGGAAATTGAATTTGTGTGATAGCTCCCATTGGTAATTAGGAATGATTGCCAACGAAAATTGAATTCTTGTGATAGCAATGGAATATTTACCAATGGAAATAATTATGTTGGTAATTAGTAAGGGTCGCCAACGAAAATTGAATTTCAATGGAATAGCAATGGAATATATACCAATGGAAATAATTTTATTGGTAATTAACAAGGAATTGTCAACGAAAATTGAATTCTTGTAATGGCAATGGAATATTTACCAACGGAATTTTTTCCGATGGTAATTAGTAAGGGATTGCGAAAGGAAATTGAATTTCTTAAAAAAAAATTATTGGTAATTTTTTATTACTAGATATTCATTTGCACGGTTTACCATATATTTTTATTTTTTATGTTCTCATACAATATTTACCTTTAAATTTTTTATGTATTTAATTTGTATTTTAAATATTCAATTAATACAATAAAAAATATTGAGATACTCTTTTGTGAGATGGGTAATTTGTGAGACGGGTCGATCCATCACTAAAGTATGCTTGTTGTATAGATAAAGTATAATTATTTGCAGTTAAAGTATGTCAATAATAAATTAAATTATAACACACTAAAATCATACTTTAATGTATAATCTAACATACTTCAAAAAACATACTTTAACAACCATTAAATATACTTTATCTAAATAATAGACATACTTTAACACGTCTCACCTAATTAGGTGTCTCACAAGAGAATTTGTCAAAAATATTATTTTTCTAAATGTTTTATTAAATTATTATTTTTATTTAATTGGATTGAAGTTATATAAAAGGAATAATTACTTCCTAGTGCATAGCATTAAGTGTAATTACTGTGAGATGCACACATTTAAATGTACTAGTTAATTTAACGTTTTTTGCACGTGCTAAGCACGCCACAGTTTGTAATAGGACTTTTATGTAGTATTTTTCTAATATTTTTTAATTCAAAAGTTTTAATTTTAATGTGATAATAAACAGTTTAAGTAGATCATTTATTTATTAAATACTCATTAAAACTTTTTATATATAATATTTGTTTTTATTGTTCATCTAATTAATCTTAAAATGGTTTCATAAAAACTCCCATGCTAAAAAATAGTTGCAGGATGTAATATTACTGCTCATCTCTAAGCAATAACATTTAGGTCAATCTAAACTATTAGAATTAAATATTCAAGCATGGCAGAATCTACAAATCTGCTTTACCTTATCTTATAAATAACAGAAGTCATATTTTCTCTCCTTGAAGAAACTTCTGTGCCTCATTCAATTGTAAGACAAAAATCTATTATGTTAACAATAGCCTCGACATGATGCCTATTTTCCGATGATTTTATGTGCCTTCACAAAATCTATAGGAAATGCAATAAGTAACACATGTCATGCTTTTACTTCAAAACCAAGATCACAAATAATTTCTAATAAACAATTCAAACTATAAAAAAACACATGAAACTACAATTAACAAAAGAAAGAAGAAAAGATTAAAAAAATTGAAAAATTAAAACATATTAAATCCAAAGACATAAGTTAGAAAAACATGATTCTTGTTTTCTATGATCTTATCTACCTTCACAAACCTAAAAAAAAATGCAAACACCAACATGCATTTACCTAGAACACAATTCTAATAAATAATTATGACTATAAAAAATAGGGGCTGACATTCTTATGTGATTGTAGTTTGAACTTGACCTTCAAAGGACTTTAATGCAAATAAATTAACTTTGTGAGCTGAATTTGAATCCGAAGTTCATAGCCCCTACTAATAAATAATAATATTATTAATTCATTGCTTTTAAGTTTACCATTACTCCAACATAGAAAAAATTGGATTTGTGTAACATTTTATTTGTCCTTTTTTTTTTTTTGTGAGTACACTGTAATGAAACAAATGGATTTGTGTGACATTTTATTTGTCCTTCTTTTGATGAGTACACTAATGAAAAAAAATGGGAATGTATATTTTAAATCAATACATAAATTATGCAACTAATATTACAAACAATAGGAAAGAAGAAAAGATTAAAAAAGTAGTGAAATAAAATATATTAAATCCATTTACATAAATTCTAAAAACTAAGTCAAATATACTGTATTTTTAGAATCCAATATCTTTCATTCTTCAGTGTATTTCATTAAGAAGAAATGTAAAATTACTCGGATGCACTCTAAAAATTCCAACACATAATTAAAACGCTCTTTGGTTTGCTGTATTGCCTACTCTTCAACCGACTCCTCTTCTTCTTACTGTGATTAATCTTGCTGAATATATGCTTCTTCAAATCCTCCAACAACGCAGATTGCATTCCTAAACATTCTTATTTTGATAGAGAATGAATATGACAACAATGATCATGTTGGCATTTCTTAATAACGATGTGCAGCTATGATGGTGTGCTAGACGGAGAGAGCGTGTGTGTTTATATATGATAAGATAGTGAGTGTGTGTGTTTGGAATATGGGGAGCCATCATAATTCGTTTTTGGCTTGATGAACCGTATGGTATTATTATTATTATGATTACCGAGTATTTGGAATATGGAGAACCATCATACTTCACATTTACTTGAGTAACCGTATGACATTATTATAATTATTATGATTACTTAATAAAATAAAATATATGAAAAAGAAATCATATTTATATTTTATTATTAATAATAAATTAGAATAAAATTGTAAATAATAAAATATAATAGAGACGAACTTAATTAAAATTTTCTCTTCATAAAAAAAATTATAAAATAAAACTATTTTATTCAGAGTCACCATTTAATGATAATAATATTATTATTATATAGAAAAACATTAATAAAAAATCATTATTATTATCATTAAATTATGGAGCAAAGTTTAATATAAAGTATTAAGTATTATGTTATTAATTAAATAGAAGGATAGAGATGTAAAAAAGAAATATGAGTAGGAAAAAATTGAAAAAAATTGTTTCTCAAACACAAGCCACTTTTAATATACACGTTATACGCACGTCGTACTCTGTGACGTGTATTTTTGCCTTTTCTAATTCAATTAAGTTCATAAAATAATTAAATACCTAATCTAATTTCATAATAATATAATGTTTATAGTTAGATTATATTGGAAGGCATTTATGTGAATGTGTTTGTATATGTATTTCTGATTTTGTGAATTGTCAGTGTTGTAGTGTTTAGGGTAAATGTCAAAGGGGTATTTTAGTAATTTAATGATAAATACTCATTTCTTTCACCAGTGATGTTATAACCGGACCATAAATCAAATGGTGGAGTAATTAGTTCAAGGTTCAACCGGTCAAACCAATTAAAGATTAAAAATCGAATATTTTTATTTATAATTTACCTACATAATATTATATGAATCAATTTTCATAAAAAATGTATAATCACCTAAATAATTTTTTAAAGTTTTAAAATTAAACAAAAATTTTCATAGTCCATAGGACCAAATTCATAATTCATAGTACATTTTCTTAATACTCCCTCCGTCCCATAGAAGTTGACACACTTTCTTTTTTGGCTTGTCCCACTAAAGTTGAAACATTTCCTTTTTAATACATGGGACCCACAAAAAAATAATTAATCTATTCTCATGGGCCCCACATATCACCTCTAATACAACTACCCACTACACATTAAATATTATTTCTCTCACTTCACTTTACTTCACTTTACATTAAATTATTATACTCCTTAATCTCCATGCCCAAAAAAATTATACCAACTTCTCCGGGATGGAGGGAGTACTATAAATCATAATTTTATTTTATTTTAAAAGTATTATGTTTTAAAACAGACAAAGATATAAATGAAATATCGATCATAAAAATTTAAATTAAAAATAAACGGGTTCAATCAAATTTTTTTTCGGAATGATTAGTTCAATCCATTTTAACTCTTACTTTTCACACTTAACCTAACATTTTTATATATGTATTTTTCTAAATAAATGAAGTATATATACAAATATATAAAAAATATTTTATTTAAATTAAAAATTCCTCAATAATTTTTATTTATTCAATCTTCAATTTTATTGTGATTAACATTGTCAATTAGTAATCCACTAATTATCATTCTGATTTGAATCAGTTACTTTGTTTTTTTTTTTTTAAGGTGTAATGGAAAGTTCATTTTTTTAATATTTTTATAATTAACTAATAGCGTATTAATCTAAATAATTTAAATAATTTGAGCGCATCTAATCAAAGAGTTAGACTCCAATCAAAAAACATTATTCACTTAATTAGAATCATTTATTTGAATCTACAAACAACTTTTGTATCTTATCATACATTAACAATGCATGTATTAGATGAAATATAAGATAAACAACGTTAAAAAAAAAATCCCCAATGGAATTACAAGTATAACATCATTTACCACCCTTAGATTGTAGATGGAATAAATATGCCATTTCTATTGGTCATCAAAACCCACAACATAGGAAAATATTATTTTATTTAATTTTTAAATTTAAAATACACCATTACGACAATATAATTTCTCTTAAATTATAACAAACTGCAATTTATCTAATAACAGTGCAATTTTTAACAACAAATGATATTATCATAATACATCCTTCAATTTGATGGTCTCTGGCAAGCGGCAAAAAGCTGCCTGCTAATGAAAGCCATCACCAAAGAAGTGAACAGCTCGAAGCCTACTATCTTTAGGAGACGCCATCCCAACCCTAGTTTTAGATAACTGCAAATTAATACACCGAATAATTCAAACAGAGCTACATGTGATTATAGTACTTAACGACGAGTATTTGCAATATGAAGTAATGAACACAAATCTTTAGTTGTGCCAATCAACTATATCTTGTGATCGATGGCACTCTTGCAAGGTTTTAGGTTGTATATATAGGTGATAATATATATTAATATAGAAATTCAAGAGTTGCATAAAATAAAAAATTTAAGAGTTGCATTAAGTGAAAAATCAAGAGTTGCATTAAGTAAAATAAATAGTATTAAATTGAAAATCCAAGAGTTGTATGAATTAGAAATTCAAAGAGGTGAATTTGAATGATTAGAAAAATTAAACAAATAAATTTAATGTTAAATGGTTAATTATTAAAATAACTTTTAAAATATTATGATTAAGATATATTTTAATTTTTTTTTGTTAATTATATGATTATAGGATAAAATATTATACATGCACGACTTCAGATACGTACAAATTAAATAGGTTAATTTGTATAATTAATTAAATTACCTATGACAAACTTTATAGCCAATTAGCCATATTAACTATCTAAGTAAATGTAACAAACATATAATTAATGGGAAAGTAAATGTAAACAAACATATAATTAATGGGAAAGGGTAAAAATATGTAATTAAAAAGAATAGATAGGGATATAATTGAAAAAAAAAGTTTTTCAATTCTTTCACACCTTTAATATATTAAGATTAAGATAAGATTAAGATAAGATTAAGATTAAGATTATTATTAGATATAAAAATTGAAGTGATGCACCTAATATAACCTTAATATTAATTAAATGAGTGAGGCTTGCGTGCACCCGGGCGCACGGAACACATTCCGTGCGCCTTTAGAAATTTTGTATTATGGGTAAGGGTACATTAATTTGGTCTAAAGGGTATACACTTTAATTACTAAAAGGTACACAATTTTGTTCTAAAGGGTATACACTTTTCATTAATATTTTTTTTTCTTTAGAAAATAAAGGGTACACATTTTTATACTAAAGGGTATACAATTTAACACAAAATTCTAAAGGCGCACGGAGTGTTGTTCGTGCGCCCAGATTTTTCTTTAGAAAATAAATGGTACACATCTGTATACTAAAAGGTATACAATTTAGCACAAATTTCTAAAGGCGCACGGAAAGTGTTCCGTGCGCCCGGGTGCACAGGAGCTTTTGCCTAATTAAATATTCAAAAATTGAACTTTATTAATTGATCTCTTATTTATTCATCACAATTATCTCACCCTCTTTCTCCAACTTTTCCATCTAAGATTAATCATCGTTCTCTCCTCGTATAATCTTAGGCTCTCTCTACCACCTCACCACCTCTCTGCCACCTCGCCACCATCACTCAGCCACTCTCTTTTCTTCCTCACCATTGCAACTACGTTAAAAGAGTGGCTTTTCTTCCTTACCATTTCAACCACGTTAAAAGATGGTCGTACGATATATGCTCTCCTTATATATGTAGCGCGTTTTGGTTGGTTATCTAATTCGTTCAATTAATTTTCTTTGTTGATTCCAAATTAAACTCGCTTTGAATTCGGTTAAGAATCTATTTTGATTGGTTTATCTCAAATAATTTATTTTATATGTATTCATGTTTCTTTCATTTTTTAGCTAGATCTATTGATTTGCCCTCAATGAAAATTCAAGGGATTTCATCTTTCATCAAAGGTAAATGACGCTAACGACTTCATCAAGCTCGTTGTTGGAACTCGATAATCTGAACTAATTCACGATGGAAAGCTATTGCGTTTGGTAGCACAGACGACAGAGGAGGACAACCATTGTGAGAAGAAGAGTAGTCTGCCGACATGAATTCAAAGAGATAGATGTTGAGAGACTTTTTGCGTCGAAGCAACAATAACGGTAGTGAGAAGGAAAGCACAAAAAAGTCACAGAAATGCCGATGATGGATTGGAAGCAAAATTGGCTCTGTCGCAACCCTTGCCACTTCTTCTTTCTAATCAAAACGACGGTGAAAAGATGTACTTTCTGTACAAACAAAATTTTGTTGGTCCTATATAAATTAATTTTTTATATACATATTCTTATGTTGTGCAGATTTATATATTGGTTGTGAAAAAATGTAAGCAATTGTGCAAAACATTTAATGGATTATACAGTATATATCACTATACTTTAATGTGTTGTGCAACAGCACAACTTGGGCGGCAATTTAATTAAACAGATTTATAAGAATTGGATTATTTATGTAAATATTTTATACTGTGAAAATTTATGTAATAGTTGTGCAGATTTAATTAATTATGGAGAACACATTACTACGCCTTAATGCACAAAACATAAAAGGCTAATTATACTGTGCACTTGGGTGCACCCTAAGATAAGGTGCACCCATATACAAATATAAACAAAAACATATACAATTATAATTAAAAATGTATACAATTTAATTGTTAGTTTTTTAATGAAAAATTGAGTGTAAAAGAATATGCAATTATTAAAAAACATGTATACACAATTGAATAAAAAGTTATACATATGAATGTTAATTTTTAACGAAAAACTTAATGTGAAAAAGTATACAATTATTATAAAATAGGTATACAAAATAGAATAACATGTATACAAAATAAAATAAAAAGACGTACATATGTGGGTGCACCCTCGCACCCGAGTACACCCAATATACACTCAACATAAAAATACCCTGTTCAAAAAAAAAAAAAGATCCTTAACAAAAAAGTAAATAGATCCGCAAAACAATTTAACTAAAAAGACATGAATATTGTGCAAATCTTATTATTTAAGGATTGATGAAAGATAAATAAATTTCATATAATGTAGGTGCAAATCCCACTATTTAAGGGATTGATGAAAAAATAAATAAATTAGATTGGATATTGTGCAAATCCCACAATTTAAAGGATTTATAAAAAAGAAATAAATTCTATATTTTTTAAGCTTCTAGTAATTAAAAGGGGTAATATGAGCATTCTATTGTGCAATTTTGTATTTAATAGTAATTAAAATTTAGGATTGTATCTAATAATAAATATGGACTCCATTTAGCACTTAACAGTAAGTATCCCTTTTTTAATTTTCTTTATAATTATATATTGTAGTAGAATAATATATAATGAATAATTAGAATTCCATAAATTATGTTTAAATATACGACGTTGATATAGGATCTAAGAATTACATCATCGCGGTATGTTACAAAATTGTTATAATAAAAGAGCTCAACAGCCATATGAAATATAAATGTTAGAAGTATTATTGTTTATGTTATTTTTACTTTTTTTTTCAAAAAAATTATGAGTGTTGGAGGTTAAATTTGAGAATAATAATAGTAATGATTATTAAAAAGGGCAAATGAAAATAAAAGTGATTATAATTATAGGATAATAATGTATAAAGATTGAATCAAATTTTGGTTTAATTTTTAGAAGTAAGAGATATATACTCCCTCCATCCCCTGAAAGATTTTCGTTTATTATTTGCACGTGGATTAAGGAGTATAATAGTTTAATGTATAATAAAGTGAGAGAAATAATATTTTATTTGCATTAGTATTGAGTGTGGGGCCATGTATAGTGGTTGTGGGTCACATCAATCTAAAAAGGGAAATGGATACCTTGTAATGGGACAGACCAAAATAAAAAAATGAATACATATCAAGGGGACGGAGGGAGTAGTTATTAAAGTTTTTCATTCTAATTAACTACAATAATTACCCTTTTGAAGCTTTTTAAAGTTGAATAGGCTCTTTGATTATATTATATTTTTACTAGTTTCTTCTTTAATTTTAGAATTTTATTAATAGAGTAAGTTATTTCAAAGCATGATCATAAATATTTATATTTTATTCATATAAATTATAGGAGCATCTCTTAAAAATTTAAATGAAGAATAGTTATAATTTAGAGATTGAAATATAAAAATTAATGTTCATAAAATGTTTTAAATAATGATTTTGACTTTCTTTTTAAAGAGCTTTCTAAAATTAATTGCATTTACTTTTCATTACTTTCAACACTTTATTTTTTTCAAAATTCCTATAAAAAATATTAATTACCTCACATGTATGATAAAATAAATTAAGAAATAAAGGAAAAATTTTAATATAATAAATGGACATTGAGAAGATAATAAATTAAATAAAATTTAGAAAGAGTTTTGAAGGAGAAAAAAATAGTTGTTAAAATTTTAAATACTCTTTATTTTACATAAAATACTCTTCAAATTATAAAGATACTATTGGTAATACTATAACACTTTATTTGGTATTTGTTAATTAATTCATTTTTAATCATAAACATAATAATATAGAATAAAAAAATCATTATTTTTTATTATTGTTATGATATTGTTAGTCATTTTTTCTTCGACCCTGCATGTTCATTCTTAATTTTAAATATAAGAATTTCCATCCTAACAAATATTTTATTAAATTAATATTATTACTTAATATGCTAATTTATTTGCTTATAATTCCAACTCAAATATAAATAAGTTTCGTAATATATAAATTTGCATAAATAAATAGAAATGCAACTTAAAACATGAATGAAAGAGAATAAATTCAATTTTTAATATAACTTCTAATAAATAGTCAATCAAATTCCATATCATCTATAATAATTAAATGTTAAACATGTGAATTTTTAAGTTCTTATAGTAATTAATTATAAGATTGTTTTATTTAATAAAATAAGATTTTGTAAAAAATTAATTATATTTTCATTTTTCTTAATTAATTTTAACCGATCACTAAACAACGATAATAATAATATATTAAAAATAAAAAGAGTTTAAAAACTAACTTTGAATCATTATGAAGATTTATATCAACTTGCATCGCTTAATTCTCACAAATTACTTAAATTTCTATGAAGATCTTCCAAACTTGAAATTTTAATTTGGGAATTTCAAAATTACAATTTGATCGTTGTAATATAGTTGATTTTGATAATTTATGCATTTCAAAATCTTATTCTCCTGTTCGCTTATTGGGGTTTTATTTGACAAAAGTATACAACAATCGACTATAGGCCTGAAGTCTTATTATACGTATAAGAATGACTCTCTGAGTGGGCCGTCTTTTCTTCCCTCTTTGTGTTATGTCGGGTTTGTCTAATATTGTTCAAGTTTATTATGCTGTAATTTTTTTTTAGTTGTTATGTGTTGTTTGAAGAGACATGATGAAAATGAAGGTTGTAGATAACACAAACTGTAATTAGAATTGGAGATTAGGGCTTATGGAGATTAAAATGAAGGGCTATGATTGAGACTTATATGAAAAAAATTTATGGAATGCGGTGATCTAAGATTATGGCATTCCACTGTGGTATTAAAGTCTGTTGGTATAGATGATGTATACTGCATTTTATTGGGGGGCTTGAACAACCTATGCAACCTGAACAAGCAATATGGGCTATCAAAGTGTGGAAATGAAGCCCTTTTTGTGATTGAAGCATAGTTGTTACGTCGAAGATCAGCCAAAGTTTTCCAATTTCTGCAACAGTAGAAGGCCGCGGCTCTGAAAGCCTCCTACGTCGGCAGCTTAAGACTTCATCGCTCGTCGGAATTCCATTGCAATTCCAGCCACCGGCCTGCCCCTCTCCGGCGACTCCACCAAGATAAAAATTATGCAAATTAACAAAAATGACTAATAAAAGAAATGTAAACTGATGGCACACTTGATGCATAAACACACGGCTGGTTCAACCGTTATGCACAATTAAACACTATTAGATTAAGAAAAAAAAGCATACGCATCCAAATAAACATATTCAGAAATCGAAATTTTCAATTTCACATAAAAATTGACACTAACATTCTCACATTGTTCATACAAATGCGAAAATCCCTAGACTCAGAGATGAGGAAATCAGAGACGTAATGATCCTCGCAGATTTCAGGAGAGGGAGAGAGAAAAGAACTTACTTTGTTCCTCCCACCACGCATTAAGCCATATTTTCTCCACTTTTAATCCACTGCCCAAATTCTTCCAATTCTTCTCTCCTGTTTTGACTCCGTATCTCCCTTTAATACTTTTATTAACGTTTCAGAGGCACATTGGCGTTTTAGATACACGAAGGAAACGACATTACAACTTAATAATATCACTGTAATAAATACACCATAAATATTGAGTATTGACAACTTATAGGAATATAAAGGTAAATGACAAAAATGAGTGAGGATAATATGGGTAAAAATGTTTCTGTGAATGAATTGAGAAACTTTTTTTTTTCAATTATGTCCCTACTTATATATTTTAATTACACATCTTTACCCTTTCATGATATATAATATTTAATAACTTAATTATTTATATTCATTATATCTTAATAAATAATGACTCTTCATATTTATCATAATCAATATTAAATCAATTTTATAATAATAATAATTATTTATTATTATTATTATTATTATTATTATTATTATTATTAACCTTTTCACATGATCACATTAATGAATTCATAAATTCAAATAATATGAAAAGACAAATTAAACATTATAAATTGTGGAGTAACCTTCAATGATGATAATGGGGTCGTCAGAGGTGCAGTCCAAGAACGAATCCTAAATAGTAATGAAGAGCTTCACAGCTACTCTGTTAGATGAGAGGGGAATCGAGATGTAGTCGGATACGGCATCAAAAAAGGAGATGACGATATCTACAAGTATATCCAATGGAAAGGAGAATTTCACAAATTTAATGGAAATAAGCCGACAAATTTAATGGAAATAAGCCAACAAGTAGCTGATTGAACCGCCGCTCATACTCAATTACGGTCATGCTCCCTTGCTGGAGATTGTAAAACTCATGCTCCATATTATTGCGGTAAACCTGAGGGTAGTAGTTTGCCATTACTATATCCTTAAACTCCGCCCAGGTAATAGCTTCCCTATTCTCATTAGGTCTCATCTCCCAGTATCCGTCCCACCAGTGGTCGGCATCTTCAGTAAATTGATAGGACGCACAGATTACACGCTGCTCATCATTGCACCTTAAGAGACGAAAAATTCTCTCAAGTGCTCGTAGCCACTCCTCCACGTACTCGGGCCCTTCACTCCCCTTGAAGAAGGGTGGATGGTTTTGGCGAAACTCATGTACTATCTTTGTATGAGCATCAGCATCAGCGTTTGGAGCATTCGGTGCGTTCTGAGGATGTTGGACATTCGGAGCATTTGGAACATTTGGAGTGTTAGGGACATTCTGAGCATTCGGAACGTTTTGAGGGTTCTGAACATTCCTTCTTGGAGGCATCCTTCAATTCCACCATAAAAATAATTTTAGCATTTATTCGAGTTAACGAATGGAAAAGTAATAACTCATATCATAGCATTGCTGAATAACAAATACATGATAGAGGCACATTTTCAAAATAATATAATTCATTGATCAGCTAAATGAACAACTGTTTCAAACTTGCAATTTAAATAGAAGGAAAATCATATGTCAAATAATGAAAGAAAAATCCATGTCCCTAACATATGGGATAATTTATGTTAAAAAGAATCCTTGAAACAGTAGCTTGCATAATCTAATCTCCATATACTCCCGAGTCCTCGGACGGGTCTTCCTCCGAATTCTCATCTTGTACCCCTTCATCCATGGCTCCATTTGGCTCGTTATTGGGTTCTGGTGCCGGTGCCGGCTCTGCAAGGTAACCTACCAATCGCTCTTCATGCTCATTATGAATATCCCAGATATGATGTCCAGGAGGGGGGTTTGGCGGATACCATCTTGCGACTCTCATGAACAAAACGGCTGTGAACTGCACATAGTCCACTTGCGGAACTTGGTGTTGAACCGAGTGATGCATAAGTTCAACATGTATGGAATCGGCCATATCTTTCCAAGCCCACGGTAACGTACTGATGAGCTTTAATCCAGCCCAATAGTCAGTAATACCGTCACTCACATCCTTAACTTGTCTCCATAATTGCAGCATGTGAGCAATATGGGTGGGTAGGTCGTGCCGAACGTCTCGATGATAATTCATGTATGCTTGTTGTCTTGCCAAGTCACCCATCTAATGCGGTAATATTTTTACTAATCATATAAGTTCGCAATAACATTCTAAATATTCATCATTTATCATAAAAAAAACCCACATTACTCATATAACATAAACTTTCATTTTATATCTCGCACGTAGTCAATTTATGAAATTCATACTTTCGTACCTTGGTTGAAGCGGGCGTCGTACTCGGTGGATGCGTAGCGAGAGACTCTTATAAATTTTTCAATTGCAACATCATATCATTCAAGCCACGTAATTCACTTATATATGCGGAATTAAAACTTAAAATTTTAAGCAAGTATACAGAATCGCATACCTGCTCTGATACCAATCTGTCATGCCCCAAATTTTATAAAGAGAAGATTTCATTTTATTTTGAAATAATAAGATATTAAATAGGGCATAAATCAATTTTTTTTTTCTTCAATAATTAATTGCGTACCTAATGCAACTAAGGAGGTAGATAAATAAATAAGGAACTAGTCCTATAAGTTTTAGTGATCTTACTACAATAAATTTTAAATAAGAGATATTAAATAGAAGATAGCAGACCCTTTAAGTTTTCTGCAGCTTTAATAAAATTTAATACTTGCAAACTTCTGCAAAATTCCAAAGGAGTGGACAGCAAGTTTGTGAACCTACACGTAATGAAATTTATCATTCAATCATGAAAAGCTGGGGTTGTACCATCCGGTACAAGACATGCACCACCTAAGCCCACTAACTTCTCAAATCATAATCACTTAACATTCCTACTTGCTGACCCCAACTGTCACTAACTATCCAACAATGAAATCAACTAATTTATGCATGTATACTCACACAGTCAGGAACAGAAGGTCACCAAGCTGCAACCACTTTATACATTTAACGGCATCATTATTTAGAAGCTAACATGCACCTCTTACTGTCCCAACGCATTGAACATACAAATATTTCATGCAATTTGTAAAATAGAAGGAGAACAAATTAGTTGCAAAGTTGAACTTTACCACCTCAAAAAAAAAACCCTAAATTCCAATTTAATTATTAAGTAGGGTGTGGTAATTTAAGAAGACAAATCATACCAGGACTCTTGCATGAAACCACCATTTTGAACCACTGTACTACTAATTCTGTTGACCATTACAGCCACAAGAATAAATCGATTTGGCATGAATACTTGCACCACTATAATAAATTCAACAATAGAAGAAAGAAGTTAACCAATTTTTAAAAGTCTCAAGTTTTATTCCTCTGAACCAATCAGAAAACACATGCTGCAAGATCGCAGAATCACTCCATCAGCAAGAACGGAATGAATTCCAGAACACTAGACAAAACCAGGCTACTCAAATGCTAACGAGGTGCAACTGTTTCAATGTAAATATCCAAAAAAATAGGGAAGTTTGCAGCACAAACACGCTGCGTTAAAAATCGAAGTTTAATTATTAGGTCTCATCGCCCACAATCCCCACTCGTATGCTTTCGCCATGCTTGACCTGAGATAAAAATAATTTATCGGGGTGAGCAACCACACGCTCAGTGAAGCTTTAAACATGCTTATATATATCAAATAAAATCATGTACGAGAGTTCAAAATTCACTTACAATCCTGTCATGTCTTACGATATCGCGATTCGTTTCGTATTAAGAGTAAGGCACCATGAAGGTCCAAACTTGCAATTAGAGTAAGGCACTAATAAAGTCCAAACTTGCATAAGAGTAAGGCACTAAAAAAGTCCAAACTTGCATAAGAGTAAGGCACCCCTAGGGTCCAAACTTGCATGAACATAAAATTCACATATTCCATTTAAACTTAACTTTCACATACAAGATAGCTCAACATATGTAAGATGAGAAAAACCCCACCTTAAACACTTGCGTAGTCCTAAACTTGCGTACTAACGTCACGATCGGAGTCTCCTTCGGAACCTATAATTACGTGACCGATCGTTACTATATAATGCTGTAAATAATCATATAACTAATCTGTACAAAATTTCTCAAGTAAGGTTGCAGATTGAATTAGGGTTAGGTTTCAAAGTTTGAAGCAGAGAAGAAACGAAAGGAATGAGGTTTCTCGTGTTTTCTACCATGATCGAAAGAAGAAAAGAAAACGCAGGAGAACAAGAGAGAAAAGGAGAAAGAGAGCACGAGAACTTTACCTCTTTCTTTCTGTTTTGCAGCCGTGCAGTGAGTTCAGCGTGTGTGTGAGAAAAAGGAAAGGAATTGGACTATATTCCCACGGCTGATTGAAAATAATTGCGTGTATCTCTTCGTATGATAGAACAGACTTTCCGAAGATGATGGAGTTGATAAGTGGAAGCTATTATCTTCCTAAAGGGATAAGGAGATCACAAATTTTATTTCTTGGGGAGTAAGATAACTTATCTGTTTCAATTTAAAATTACGGCTGATAAAAGAATAATGATGAATGGGCTAAGTTTGGATGTGGGCTTCAAAGAGTTGAAATTAGTAGGCTTCGATGATTTGGGCCATGGTTAAAATAAAAAAAAAAAAACTTACGGGTGTTACAATTTTATCCCTTCTTTTTCATTATTTTCACACTTGTGCTGAGAATACTAATCAAACATGTTCAATATGTCTGTTTACACTGACTGCAGAGTTTTGTTTTCATTATTGTCATTCCTGCCACACAATTTATCTAAACAAATGATATTGGTCTAGCTATCGGCTAATATTTTCACTGAATTGTTACATATATTTGCTACAGTTACTTATCTGTAGTTATGTTGATTTTTTTAACACATTGGAGTGGAAATCGAGGCTTCGCTGTTGGGGCTGAACCAGTTCTTTGTAGTGTTGATACAAAACGAGGACTAGATACACTGCAATTCATTCTCAGGGACCAAACCTGTGACTGTTGGCCCCATCGGGGTTGGAAAATCAAGTCTGATTAATGCTCTAAGGGGGAATAAAATTATCCCTGGAGCTGTTGAAGAAGATAAATGGTTTGAACATGTACGATTTGCCTTTTATTGCATCAGTATTATGTCTTTGTTATATGTTTGATCCATGTTCCATAACTTCTCAATAACTTAAGCAGATCATACGCAGCAAATGGTTGGAAGAACAGGGTGTTGGGGAAGTATCTACAAGTTGTGGAAGAGGAAAGCACACTACTCGACATGTCTCATTGCTTCCATTGCTAGAAGGAGGATATCTTGCGGACACCCCAGGATTTAACCAACCTAGTTTGCTGAAAGTTACAGAGCAGTCCCTATCACAATATTTTCCAGAGGTAAATTTTGTATGTGCATTATAATACTCAACTACAGTACTTGCGTCATTTTTATGCTACATCATCGAGCATATTTTTTCTTTGATTTTACTGGAGCAGGCAAGATTAAATTTGTTTGAGACGAACTTGAAATATAGAATCATGTTTTTTTTCGTAGGCGGATGTGAATGGGGATAATGCTGCTCCGATATACAAGTACATGAAATCAGTGAAAATTCAAGTGTGTATCTGATCCACTTGATGTATCTTGATCTCAATGTCGATACATTAAATGCAGATGATGATAAGAGATCAGAGGCTGATTTTAATAACTGTAATGATCAGTTGGAGGAGAATCATGGTTCTGATACCTTGGATCCTGGATCAGCTCTAGTGATTTGGAATGGTCTTGATACAACCATATGCTCTCCATCAGTGGCAATAAGGTGACTTAGAGTTCGATTCTAGCAGCCCATTTGAATATTCCATCAGATATTTCTAATAATTCATCCTTGCACATTGAATGACCTTCGATTTTTGTTCTTGTTAATATTGGATTCAATATAATTATTCTTATACCATTATATACTACTAGTTCATAATGAAATGTTAAACATTATCAAACTCCATTGTATTTAAACTGATCAATTGAGTTCATTGGGACAGCTCCTGCATCATACAACTGATCGAGCTGCCCGACAACCAGCAGTACATGTACTAGAAGAAGGGCAAGATAGGCGACGTCGAGGCACAAGTCGAGACCCTGGAAGAGTGGAAAGATGTGGATGATGCAACTAGAGAGTTTGCCAAACATTTTGAAGGGTTGACTGGAAAAAAGTTTGAACCATGGGAAGGAGAGAAGATTATCCACTAGAAAAAAAAGAGCTTTTCCCTGTTGACATGGTAATTGCTCTTCCCAGCTTACATGCAAGAAAAGAGCCTAATAATGAGTGTGGTTCGATAGGACGATGGAGTCGAGGTGAGGCACGGGGTTTGGGACTTAGACAACTTGGGGCTGCTGCAGCACATTGCAAGCTCCATCCAAAGGTGACCCTCTGTTTGAGACATACAAGAAGCTGGGATGCTCTATATCAGCCTTGGAGAAGGATAAAGATGACTACAAGATGATACCAAATTACCTGGAGAAAACATATGAACCTATATATAATCTCCTAATGTAATCGTTTTCCCCTTATTAACTCCAACTCCTAATTAATTTTGTGAAATCTGCAAGTCTATTTATTAGAGGACGTCTTAAAACCGTGAGATTAATTTGAATAAATGAAATATATTAAATAAAAATAAATACACAGATACAATCAGCTTTTAAAAACCACAAACAAAAATCAAGTAAAACTTTTGAAAGATATTAATTTTGAGATGGGAAGATTACGTACACAACCTTAGGTTTAGGACATAATTTTTAAGGATCTTTAATCAATCCTCTTGTCATCATTATACGATCTCTCTTGATACTATCTTGGCTAACAAACTTTTAATTAATTAACAAACTTTCTTGGGTAATAAATTGAATCAGATTTTACAGTATGAAGTATGCATACATACAAAATATAACTAAATCTTTTACCAATATATTTTTGGTATATATACCAATAAAACTTTAAACTAAAACGAATTCAAAAAATTATTCGTTGACTGGAAGTCAAATATTGAGTCGTAAGAGCCCTGCATACGCAGAAAATTAAAAACCAAAAATAAAATAAAAGAACTATTTAAATCAAGACATAAGTTAGATAATCGAATTCAAAGTGTTAGTTCAATTGGAAAAAAGAGGATTCATAAAAACTGCAGTTTGATATATAAAAATATGATTACATCATCGTGCAGATCATTTAACAAGAAACTAAATAAAAAATCCTACGATAAACAACTGAAAGTGAGTTCAAGAATTGTTCCAGAACTAATTACTAAAATTAAAGAACTTCTAAAACCCTAAAGTAAAGAAATCTGTACCACAATTCACATATGCTCATACATACTATGGTTGAGAAACGGCCTCGCGTGAGGTAACCCCGTCGACGGCTGCGGCGGCGCCTCCACATGATGGGCGGGCAAGGGCACCGTCGAGGTTGCCGCCATGAAGTCATCCGCCCTCGTCACCACATTCTTGATCAACTCATCCAACGCCACCGCAAACTGCTCCAAATCCTCCACACACTTCTCCTCCACATCCTCATCCCACCACCGCCAGTCTTCGCCAAACTCCTCCACCTCGATCGCCTCCCGCCTCTTCTTCTCCGCCTCCAACTCCTTACACACATCAGAATAGTGCCTATTGTAGTCCCTCGCGTTGGCCATCACCACCACAGACGGCTTCTCCTCCGCCTCGGCCGCACCGCCGAGATAGCGATCGATGACGGCGTCCTCCGAGGGATGTCCGAACGAGAAGACTCTTTTTCCCATTGAATTAACAATTATTCCAATTTCCGCACTACTCAGAATACATAACTCACTAGCCTTCTTGAATAAGCCAACCCGACGTTTGGAGAATGTGACTTGATGGTGGGTTACGTTTTCAATTTTCTTAATTTCGATTTTCTTTCGACCCTGCGTGTATTTCTTCTTCTTCGCGATGCCAGTATCTCTCATGATCACCATTTTTTTTTTGAACAGTGTGTTTTTTCGAGAGACGGAGAGAGTGTTGTTCTTAGAATAAACAACCGTGCAAGAAAATAAGGGTTGATTTAAGTAGTAAAGGATTAGGGCAGGTAATTAATACACAGTGTTTTCGAGAGAGAGGGAGAGAGTTTTGTACAGAGTGTATTTTCGAGAGAGGGAGAGAGTGTTGTTTTTTTCGAGGGAGAGTGTGTTGTTGTAACTTGTAAGAATATTCAACCCAGCGAGTCAATTATGGTAAGATTTTCAATTCTTGATTATTTCCAAATTCCATCTCCGTTCCCAGTGGCGGATCCAGGATTGAATCATGGGGTGGGCTAAGTTTATTTTAAAATAAATAATAATAATAAATAAAAAAATATATATATAACAAAATATTTTTTATATTTACATAAGTTGAGGTCGACGAGACTTTAAAGCATAAAACTCATCAATAATTGAGTTTAGATCTATACTATTTACAAAATTTCTCTCAATATAAAGCATCATGCAATCTCCAAGAAAATCATCCCCCATCTTGTTATGAAGTGCTGTCTTCACATGTTTCATAGCTGAAAAAACTCGTTCAGTGGTAGCAGTAGAAATAGGCAATGTCAATATAAGATGAATCACTCTTGTTATTATAACGTAAACTTTTGCCCTTCCACTCTCACACAAAAGCTGGCACAACTCAACAAGTGTAGGCACTTGAAACTTTTGCACAACATCAAGCTTATAATGTATCAACTTATATTCCAAAGAAACAATGTCTTGGTCTGTGAAATCTTCACGATAGAATTTTCTTGCAAGCATGCAAATATCATCACCATTGAATGACTCAAAAGAATTTTTAGGATCTAAAGCAACACTGAGAGAAAGCAACTCTACTGACAAATAATTAAATCTTGTACCCAACTCCATCAAGATAAAATCTATTGCTTCATTGAAAACATCAAAATGGTAATGATGTTCAATTGCAGTTTGCCCACGCGAACGACCAATCTTATATGGACAATCAAGGTTAGGAACATCAATATCATTTTTTGACTAGAAAAGTTTGACTTCTTCCAATAATTCTTCCCAACTTGGTATTAGAAGAAGGATGTACATGGTATATTAATTTTTTTAATGAAAAATCACAATTTCAATTGAGTATTCAACCTTTAGAATATTTAGAAATTTTAATAAAATTTATTCCCATAGAAGAAGGTGGATGTGCATGATATATTAAATTTTTTTAATGAAAAATCACAATTTCAATTGAGTATTCAACCTTTAGAATATTTATGATATTTTAATAAAATTTATTCCCATAGAAGAAGGATATTCATGGTATATTAATTTTTTTATTGAAAAATCACAATTTCAATTGAGGATTCAACCTTTAGATTTTAGAATATTTATGAAATTTCAATAAAATTTATTCCTATATGCCATATTGTATTAGATTTCTTTCCTTGAATTTTATCTCATAATAATTAGAACAACTTATAGAAATTAATTAATTATAGAAAAAGTGTGAAATTGATACCTTAATTTGAAGGAGATTGTCGAATTTGACTCTTTAATAATTTTGGAAATTTTAAATCTGAAATCTGATCAGAGCGTGAGTGAGGCGTGCGCTGTGTCAAGCTTGAAGGAAGGGTGTTGTCGGCTTGAGGAGAGTTTAGTGCTTTAATAAATTATTTTAAATTATTTTGAATTGGGCTACTTATATTAAATCTTTATGAATTGGGCTAATTATTTTAAATTAGTATTATGAATTGGGCTAGGTTTGGGGCTTGGGCTCAAATGAAGATATATTTATTAGAAATATTTTTTGGGGTGGGCTAACATTTTATTTGGACTGGGCTTTTATTAAAAAAAAAATTTACATACCTATAAATATAATGGACTCTAAGTTGGCAGCACTGCCCTTTAATACATCCGCTCCTGCCCGTTCCCTTTTAACCGTGTTACTCTCTTTCCACATGGTGAAATTAAATCAAATTTTACAACGTGCTATTCTCTCTCTCACACCGAGTGAAATTTAATTTATTGTTAAATGATAATTTTGGATGATATATATCTCCTTTTAATATTTTTATTTATAATAATAATAATATTATTATTATTATTATATACTCCATACACATTTTTATTGGATTATAATTTAAAGTTAATAATTCATTTGTGTGTTGATAAAATAAAAAAAAAAGAAAATAAGGTTATTCATGTGATTACTAAAATGTACTCCCTCCATTCAAAAGCAATACTTAATGGAGTAATTTCTATTTCGTATGTACCTTTTATTATAAAAAAAATTAAGAAATAACAAAATAAAAATACAATAACCCCAAT
Source organism: Pogostemon cablin (assembly GCA_023678885.1). NCBI lineage: Eukaryota > Viridiplantae > Streptophyta > Magnoliopsida > Lamiales > Lamiaceae > Pogostemon > Pogostemon cablin. Next base: position 8,455,306 of record CM042999.1, on the reverse strand, counting down.
AATATATTTTAATTTAAAACAATTATAAATAACAACACACATATTAAAAAAAAAAACACCGTTTGCAATGCACCATAACGGAGTGTGAATGAAGTTGTTGACTTTGATCAATTAAGAAAGTAATTAAGTGATATTTTTATTAGAGTGCTACTTGAGTGAACCACTCTCACCAAATCAATCGGTGAAAAATGTGGTACTCTTATCTCTTTTTAATTAACTAGTTTTTATGACGTGCATGGCACGTTACATTCACGTCATATTTTGTGACGTGACTTTTTTGTTTTTTTATTTTATTTAATTAGATTTTTTACTATAAAAATCCTCTTTTACATAATAATAAATAACTTAAGTAAATCTTCTATTTTGTATTAATTACTACATTAAAATTTACTATATATAACGTTGTTTTGTCAAATAATAATATTCATTCAACCTAATCAATACTTTTGTATTTTATATGAATATGTCTCTAGAAAGGCAATGTACAACAGTTCATGTGAGATTACTAACATAAAGTTGACCCAATTAAAAATGTAGTAGTTATTTGGCCATAAAAATATTTTTATTTTAAAATTAGTATTTTAAACTGCTAGCTCCAAAATACAGGTATCTAAAAAGGCCACTACGTTTTAGCTGTACAGAAATAAAGGAGAATTTTTTTTATATGTATTCATTTAATAATAATTTTTTATTCAATATATCCAATTCCCATGACAAGATCCTAATTACTATTATATATAGGTGATAACATATAATTCAGACATTCAAGAGTTACATTAAGTTTAACATTAATAGTATTAAGTTAGAAATTGAAGTTACATGCATGTATAGTTAGAAATAGATATTGAAGTTACATGTATGTATAGTTAGAAATCCAAAAGTTAAATAATGAATAATTAACAAAAGTTAAAATAATAAATATAATCAATAAGAATAAGAGGGTAATAATTAAAACAAAGAAGGGATAAAATGAGAAGAAAATGTTTCTCAGCCTTTTCACATTATACTTTTTAGTATGATTTTTATATATTTTATTCTATTATTTTGAATATGAAAATTTTTATTTTCAACGTGATAATGAATAGTTTAATAGATCATTCATTTATTAAATACTACCCATATTAAAACTTTCTTTATATGGTATAATGTTTTGTTTTTATTGTTCATCTAATTTTAAAATAGTTTTATAAAAACTTCCATAATAACAAATAGCTGCAGGATGTAATATTACTACTCATCTCTAAACAATAAAACTTAAGGTCAATCAAAACTATTAGAATTAAATATTCAAGTATGGCAGAATCTACAAATCAGCTTAACCTTATCTTACAGGATTATATGTTTGATAGGCTAGTGATTTATGAAGTGCTGCTGAGATAATAATGTTAAAATAGAAAAAGAAAATTAGTCACATTTCCTCTCCTTAGAGGAACTCCTGTGCATCATTCAATTTTAAGACAAAATTTATTACGTTAATAATGGCCTTGACATGATGTCTATTTTCCGATGATCTAATCTACCTTCCCAAAACCTAAAGAAAAATGCAATAAGTAACACAAGTCAAGCATTTACTTCAGACCAAGATCACATATAATTTCTAATAAAAAATTCAGACTATAAAGAAAACACATGAAACTATGATTAAAAAAGGAAAGAAGAAAGATTAAAAAAATAAAAAAGAAAAAAAATTAAAACATACTAAATCCATAGACATAAGTTGGAAAAACATGATTTTTGTTTTCTATAATCTTATCTAGCTTCACAAAACCTAAAGAAAATGCAAACACCAGCCTCCATTTACCCTGAACATAATTCTAATAAAGAATTGACCGAAGGACATTAATGCAAATAAATTAACTTTTGTGTGCTGAATTTGAATCCGACGTTCGTAGCCCTCACTGAGTCACTAATAAATAATAATATTATTCATGGCTTTTAAGTTTACCCTCACTCCATTTTAGAGAATTTGGATACGTGTGACATTTTATTTGTCACTTTTTGGTGAGTACATTGTAATGAAAAAATGGGAATGTATATTTTAAATGAATACATAAATTATGCAACTATTACAAACAAAAGAAAAGAAGAAAAGATTAAAAAAGCAGTGAAATAAAATCAATCGACATAAGTTCTGAAAACTGAAGCAAATATCCTGTGTGTTTTCAGAATTCAATATTTCATTCTTCGGTGTATTTAATTAAGAAGAAATGTAAAAATTCCAACACAAAAATAAAAACTCTCTGGCCTGCCGTATTACCTACTCTTCAGCCGAATCCTCTTCCTCTTACCGTGGTTCTTGCTGAGAATATAAACCTTAATTCATATCCTCCAACAGCCATTATTTATCCACATTAAAGTGTGTGAGCCCATAAAATACACGCCCCAAAAGATGAAATAAACAATGAAAATGACAGAAAGATTACTCATCAAATTCTTCTTGGTTGGTGCCTCTCTCATCCGTCTAAATTTCTGCAATCACAAACACGCAAAAGCGAATTATAATCAATCAGCACAAACAACTAAAACCCTTTAGACCCACAAAACAAAGTGACAAACAGACTGAGAGAATTAAACCACAGACAATATTGTACCGCCTGTCCATGCATGAGAGGTAAAACTCATTAGGATATCATATCATGACAATCAGATTTAAGAGATGAACCATGGACTATGTACATCTAATCTGGTATTACCTTCAAGACTATCAGTTGAAACCTTTTTGATAAACGTTTACTGCGAATCAAAATAGAGAAGAAAATCACAAAAATTGTAGTACTTGGACCCGCATGTAAATGCAGAGTACATATCATATCATTCACTGCATAATCAAGAGAATGAACGTAGGCATGTAATCCATGTCCTGCAATAAGGAAAAAGATCGTCAATTGTTCCTCATAGCATGTGGATCATGAAAAAGACAATATCCAAACTGGTGCAATAAACTCTTCTAAATGCTTGAATTATGTCTTAACCCATCTGCACACTTAGAAAGAAAATCAGTAGGACCCATCAAAGTTGGAGAGACCATGTGTGTTTATATATGATTAGAGAGTGAGAGTGTGTTTAGAGTATGGAGAGCCATCATACTTCATAAATTGCTTGAGGAACCGTGTATTAATATTATGATGATATTACTTAATAAAATACAGAAATTTAAAAGTTTTTTGAAGGTGAACAGATTTATCTATATTTACTACACACTAAATTTAAAGATTAAAAAGATAAAATAAAATATATGATAAATGAAAGCTGGTCGTCATATTTATATTTATTATTAATAATAAATTAAAATAAAATTGTAAATAATAAAATATGTTAGACACGAATATAATTAAATTTTTCTCTTCATAAAAGAATTATGAAAATAAAAATACTATATTTAAATATATATTAAAATGAATATAGAGAGTCATCATTTATATAAATTCAATAATAATAATATATAAAAGGCATTAATAACATATCATTATTATCATGAAGTAAAATTTAATGTAAAGTATTAAAATTATGCTACTCCATTATTTAATTAAATAAAAGGATAGAGATGTAAAAGAGAAATATGAGTAGGGATAAAAATAGAAAAAAAAATTTCTCAAACTCAAGCCACTTTTAATATATTAATATTAAGATTAAGATTAATATGTGATTCTCTTTAATTTTTTAAAAATTTTATTATATTTAAAAGATAATTATACCTTAAACATACCCTAAACTAGAAGGATAAAATTACAATTATATACCTTAAACCATAAGGGTAAAATTACAATTATACCCTTAACCTAAACCCTAGGGATGAATATACACTAAACTACAATGTTTAATTTACAATTATACCCGTATAATTAATGCTAAACCCTAAAAATAAATAATAAACCTTATGAATAAAATATGTTCTAAACCACTAAGTATGAAATATACTCTAAACTATATATAGGTGTGTAATTACAATTAGGGAAGTTGACTCGAAAAATTCAAATCGTGTCGCAATCGAATCAATGTTATTTGTGTCATTTCGGCCACTTTTACACTTCCCATTAAAATTTGGGCAACAAAGAAAATTAACAAAAACTGAAGGGCACTGTCGTGCAATCCTTCTTACTAATTATACTATTAAGATTAAATTTAAAAAAATGGAAAAAAAAACAAAAACAAAAAGAACGAAAAAGAACATCAAACACATACTTTCCATACACAAAAATTAAGAAAAATAGAAAATTCATAAATACATTGTGAAAAATGGAAATAGAAAGGTATAACCTAGTTTTTAAATTTTGGATTTTTATTGATATCATGAGATTGTTATAAAGAGTATGTAAATCCGACGTAAAAGATTAGTGTATCTAGTAACTAGATATGTTCTTCTAGCATTTTCGTGTACTGTGACTAGTTAATTTAGTTCAATATAGTGATGAAGTATATTTACAAAATTTGGTGTTAAGAATAGTCATGTCCTATAATTATGTTTCTCCATGAACTGAAAACGAGAATATTTGTATTTAGTGATCTAAGTAAAATATCGGATGACACCATATCAGTATTTAAAAATATTTTATAATTATTTTTTAGTATGTAAAAAATTAATATTTAAAGAGATAAATTATTACTCTTTTGAATTTATTGATTATTCTTTAGCATATAGAAAAAAAACTCTTTAAAGAGATGACATAAACTATTACTTCTATTAATAAAAAAATATTACTTTGAAAAATAAGTTTTTAAATACTAAAAAATAATTTTGTAAAAATAGAGTTCATGTGTGAACCCGATTTACACCATACTCTATATTTACATCACACATGTTTTGGATACGGTGAAATTAAAAATGTTCTTGATCATAACAAGATGTTGATGAAATTATTATGTTTTTATCGACAAAAACATATATTTTTCTTTTAGCAACAAGACTATCGATGAATTTATTATGTTTTTACCTACGGAATAAAATTCATTGCTATTTATTAATGAATTATCAACGAAATCATTATATAAATTATCAATGGAATTATCAGCAACAGATTGCAAATGAAATTATTAACAAATGGAATTGAATTTCTCTTGCTAAAATTTTACCAATCACCACTTTATCAACGAAAAATTACTAACGGATTGAATTAACAATGAAATTATTAATAAATGGAATTGAATTTTCGTTGCTATAATTTTACCAACCATCAGAATTTCATTATTAATACGTTGATAAACTACTTTAACAATGAAATTAAGTCTGTTATCAACGAAATATTCTAATTGATAAATAATAGTAGTTAAAATTAAAAAAAAAAATCAATTTACTCCGAAATATTTTGAAATTATTTAAGACTAAATAAATTTCTAGTAAAATTTAACTAAATTGACGTAATTTCAAAGGGTGTAAGATTAAATTGATTTTTGTAAATTTTCTAACAAAATAAAGGTAATCTTATTTACACACATCCTCCTATTGAATACACACCTGAGTTAAAATTATTTTTGGTTCTATAACTATAAGAATTTTTTATTCTATCCAAAAAAAGATAAAAATTTTAATTTCGTCCTGTAATTCTTGAAATGGGCCAATTTTAGTCCCAAAGTTGCCGGGATCCCCTATTTGGCCGGGAATTCACGCCGTATGTGATCACCAAAATTGGAGCTTTCCGTTAAGCCCGCTTGATGATATTGACCAATGTCCAGAACGTCGCTGAAATCCCTATTCCCGCCGGAATGGGACTCTCTGATCGATGACTACTACATATGCGGTCCCGTTCACCTCCTCTGCTGGACGGCGGGGATTTGGCAAATTCATGTAGATGGAACAGGCCGACAATCAGATAAACACAATGTTTATTTTCAGTTCCCAATAAAACTCACCACTAGGAGCGGGAGAACAGATAGGTAAATTGATGAAAACAAGATCTAATGAAAGGAATATACATAAATGAAAATAGAGGGTATGCTTATCCTCTGTCTCTCTACCACTACCCGAACTTTGTGGTGCACGTGCTAATTCCCGGCAAAAAAAAAAAGGAATTCTGGCGATTTTAGGATCAAAATTGGCCAATTTCAAAAGTTAGAGGACGAAATTAAAACTTTTATCTTTTTTTGGACATAATCAAAAATCTATTATAGTTATGGAACAAGAAATGAGCAATTTGCTCACTCACTCAAATCTCTCTCTCTCTCCTAACCATATTTAATTTCACTTTAAACCCCTCCCTCTATTTTTCTCTATCTACACTCTTCAACACCAAAAAAAATACCGTTCGATTGCAGAGGTCGAACTGCCTGAGTTGTTCGACTCCGGCGGTCAAACACAATACATTGCAGGGGATTTTGGAATTCACATACCTACCGCTCAAAAACTTGTCTAATTGCTTCTAATTCATGAAAAATTTAATCTAAAATTGTAAGACAAATACAAAAATTCAAAATCCCATGCTTAATTTCCATATTTGAAATGAACCCAAGCCCTAGATTTCATGTCAACTGCAGAATGAACGAAATTGCAAAGATTACATGGTACTTGGCATTGACGAAGCTGGATAAAAGGTATTGACGTTCTTCCGTCTCCTTTCTCTTCTGGATAGTCGCGCGGCAATGAAGATAGCGTTGTTTTCTTCTTTCTCAACGTTTTCTTCATTTGTTTTGAATTTTGAGATTTGTTAGTTTTTTTTATTTGGGTATAATTAATTAAAAGGGTAAAGTTGTCTTATATAGGGTGTATTAAGTAATTTAAATATATATTTTTTAACTTTAGTGGGGTACGTTATGTAATTAGGGTGTGTCTAGCAATTTTGAGGGTGCAAATAACCGCTCTCAAATTTTAATATTTTAAAATTTCTATTTTATTATTAGTTGGTTCAGCTATGTATCCACATGAAAATGTTGAAATGATGAATGGCAAATAAATATTGTCAAGAATATATATCTCACTTTGTGCATCTTTTTTTTGAAAAATTATTACTGTGTTGTTCTCTAGTACTTTAGTTGGTGATGCTCCCATTTCATTACAGAAATTGAGAAGTATCAAAATTAGAGTAAACATTTGGGAAGGTGTATGAAAGTGGAATGGAACACACGCGCGGTCGCATAATGAACTTCAAAATCGGATCGGGGGAGCGAGAAGTTTTTCCGAAAAAAGTAGTGTGTATAGTATTAAATCTAAAACTGTAAATTGGAAATTTTAGTGGGTATGTATATAATAAAATTAAGAAATAAAAAATTAAAGGGATGTGTATTTAATAAAAATGTGGTATTTAATAAAATGGTGGTGGACGTTTTTCTATTTTAAATTCCTTTGACGGTGGCAAAACATTTTCTGCCCATCTTAAAAAATCTTTTTCAGTAAACAAACACCTTTCTAATTTTGAAATAGAATTGTCTCTTATTTTAAATTCCTTTGACGGTGGCAAAACATTTTCTGCCCACTTAAAAAATCTTTTTCAGTAAACAAACACCTTTCTAATTTTGAAATAGGATTGTCTCTCCCTCATAAAATGCTCTTCTCGTGAATAATGTGCAATTTTTTATGCGACAAATTATGATTTGTAAAAAAGTGGGAATACAAGATGTACTCAACTCTTACGGGATTAGAATTGATATATAGTATATTTTTTTATCGGTAAAGAAATTCATTAAATCAAAAGAAATAAAATACAGACACCAGAGGTGCCAACTTACAACATGGTTTTGCCTCAAGGATAGGCATTCACGAATGCCTCTAAAGGTGTTACAGACCAAGAACTATAACTACTTATAAAATTAGTAGGAAATTTAGCATGACACCAACTCCAAAACCTATTTTTAATTTCGCTAATAACTTTATCAACATTCCAACTCAATGCCTCAAACATAATCTTGTTCCTCAATTTTCATATCACCTAAGTAATACAAATCCACAGACCCAATGCAATATTTTTTTTTACATTTTTTTCCTCCCAATATTGACGATAAATGGTAGAAGTTACCTTTACTATCCTTGTACATGACCCAACTAACACCCAACCAATTTAAAATGGAGTTCCACACCGTCTAAGTCGCTGCGCATGAGAAGAACAAGTGGTCGGCACTCTTTTCCATCCCATTATCACAAGCTGCTGCAGTTGATTTCAGTCCACTGGGTTGCAATCTTTTTCTTCAACTTGGTTTTTGTTGGAAGTCTGTCGTTCCAAAAACTAAAGGTTCGACTCGTCTCCAATCTCTCCTTCCAAAAACTTAGGTTCGACTCGTCTCCAATCTTCGGATAGATGTTATCCCACAATCACATCCCTTTTATTTCCTTTCCTAACTCTACAACCTTTTTCCACCACCATGAAGACACCCGATTCTCATTCACCAAACTAAAGCCCTCGTCTCCTAACACAACCCCCCCATGAAGAAATTTAATAATTTAAACCCATAATTCCTCACTATTCACCACAAACCTCCATAACCATTTACCCACTAAAACCTTACTAAACCAATCCACCCTCCTCACCCCTAGACCCCCTCACCTAAATCTTTGCAAATATTGTCCAATTTTAGCCATGCAATTTTGTAAATCCTCTCCCCGCTCCCCCAAAGAAAATTGCATTGTAGCGAAACAATCTCTTTAATAATTTATTTTGGGATAGTAGTATATGAAAGATGGTAGATGGGGATAGAAGACAGAATCGATTTCACCAAAATAATTCTCCCACCTAAAGATAATTTACTAACCTCCCATGATTTAAGCCTCTTCTTAACTTTGTCAATTAAGAAATTCCAAGATGAGATTCTGTGAGCAATCATACCAACCTTCACTCCAAGATATAAGAAAGGAAATTCACCCACTGTTCACCCAAGGAATTCAGCCATATTCACGAACCTATTACTTTCCATGTTGCAGCCCAAAATGCAGCATTTATTAAAGTTGACTCGAAGTCCCGAGAGAAGCTCAAAATTCTTAAGAATGCATTTCATAGCCCATGCATTTTTATAATTCCCACTTCTGATGAAAATAGTGTTGTCAGGGTATTGAAGGTAAGAAACTTCAATATTATCATTTCCAATATGTGTTGGTTCAAACAACCCCTCTTGAACAGCCCTTTTCACTAACGTGCTCAAACCTTCAGCGACAATAAGAACTAGAAAATGTGACAATGGGCCACCTTGTCTAAGCCACTTCTCTAGCCTGAATTCACCGGATCCCATTAACTAAGACAGAAGCATAAGCCGTCGACATACATTTCATTATCCAATTCCTCCATGTATGATGAAAGTTCATCTGTTCCATCATTTCATTCAGAAAATCCCACTCCACTGAATCGTATGCTTTGGAAAAATCAATTTTGAAGAAGATTCTTTCCCATTTCTTTTTATATTTGTGTCTTTGTGTGCATAAGGTATATGATACAATATTTTGTTTTAAAAGGGTATACAATTTAATTAATAATGGTAAGTTTTTTTAATTAAAAAGATATGCTAAAATATGAAATATAAATATTTGATTAAAAATTAAATTTTTTTCTCATAAAATCAAAGATATACGTTTTTATGTTAAAAAATAGTACATCATTTAATACTAAATGATATATAATTTTTAAAAATCATGAAATTTTGGTACACAATGTCCTAGGAGCATGTAAGTTTTAGTCACGGGATCCATAAATACAATTTTAAATAAAATTAACTCCTATATGTTATATATTAATTTCTTAATGTAGTTGTCATGATTTATGAACTTAGCTATAATCGTAGCCTAGGCTTCTGAAAAATTATAGAATATTATAAAATACTTTTTTTACCAACGGAATAATTACGAACGAAAATTAAATTCCATTGGAGATTATCAAGTAATTGCCAATGAAAATTAAATTCATGTGATAACAACGAAATAACAACGGAATATTTACCAACGAAATGAATTCAATTAGTAATTATCAACAGAAATTGAATTCATGTGATAGCAATGGAATAGCAACGATATGAATTCCATTGGTAATTACCAACAGAAATTGAATTTGTGTGATAGCTTCCGTTGGTAATTAGCAAGGATTGTCAACGGAAATTGAATTTGTGTGATAGCTCCCATTGGTAATTAGGAATGATTGCCAACGAAAATTGAATTCTTGTGATAGCAATGGAATATTTACCAATGGAAATAATTATGTTGGTAATTAGTAAGGGTCGCCAACGAAAATTGAATTTCAACGGAATAGCAATGGAATATATACCAATGGAAATAATTTTATTGGTAATTAACAAGGAATTGTCAACGAAAATTGAATTCTTGTAATGGCAATGGAATATTTACCAACGGAATTTTTTCCGATGGTAATTTGTAAGGGATTGCGAAAGGAAATTGAATTTCTTAAAAAAAAATTATTGGTAATTTTTTATTACTAGATATTCATTTGCACGGTTTACTATATATTTTTATTTTTTTATGTTCTCATACAATATTTACCTTTAAATTTTTTATGTATTTAATTTGTATTTTAAATATTCAATTAATACAATAAAAAATATTGAGATACTCTTTTGTGAGATGGGTAATTTGTGAGACGGGTCGATCCATCACTAAAGTATGCTTGTTGTATAGATAAAGTATAATTATTTGCAATTAAAGTATGTCAATAATAAATTAAATTATAACACACTAAAATCATACTTTAATGTATAATCTAATATACTTCAAAAAACATACTTTAACAACCATTAAACATACTTTATCTAAATAATAGACATACTTTAACACGTCTCACCTAATTAGGTGTCTCACAAGAGAATTTGTCAAAAATATTATGTTTTCTAAATGTTTTATTAAATTATTATTTTTATTTAATTGGATTGAAGTTATATAAAAGGAATAATTACTTCCTAGTGCATAGCATTAAGTGTAATTACTGTGAGATGCACACATTTAAATGTACTAGTTAATTTAACGTTTTTTGCACGTGCTAAGCACGCCACAGTTTGTAATAGGACTTTTATGTAGTATTTTTCTAATATTTTTTAATTCAAAAGTTTTAATTTTAATGTGATAATAAACAGTTTAAGTAGATCATTTATTTATTAAATACTCATTAAAACTTTTTATATATAATATTTGTTTTTATTGTTCATCTAATTAATCTTAAAATGGTTTCATAAAAACTCCCATGCTAAAAAATAGTTGCAGGATGTAATATTACTGCTCATCTCTAAGCAATAACATTTAGGCCAATCTAAACTATTAGAATTAAATATTCAAGCATGGCAGAATCTACAAATCTGCTTTACCTTATCTTATAAATAACAGAAGTCATATTTTCTCTCCTTGAAGAAACTTCTGTGCCTCATTCAATTGTAAGACAAAAATCTATTATGTTAACAATAGCCTCGACATGATGCCTATTTTCCGATGATTTTATGTGCCTTCACAAAATCTATAGGAAATGCAATAAGTAACACATGTCATGCTTTTACTTCAAAACCAAGATCACAAATAATTTCTAATAAACAATTCAAACTATAAAAAAACACATGAAACTACAATTAACAAAAGAAAGAAGAAAAGATTAAAAAAATTGAAAAATTAAAACATATTAAATCCAAAGACATAAGTTAGAAAAACATGATTCTTGTTTTCTATGATCTTATCTACCTTCACAAACCTAAAAAAAAAATGCAAACACCAACATGCATTTACCTAGAACACAATTCTAATAAATAATTATGACTATAAAAAATAGGGGCTGACATTCTTATGTGATTGTAGTTTGAACTTGACCTTCAAAGGACTTTAATGCAAATAAATTAACTTTGTGAGCTGAATTTGAATCCGAAGTTCATAGCCCCTACTAATAAATAATAATATTATTAATTCATTGCTTTTAAGTTTACCATTACTCCAATATAGAAAAAATTGGATTTGTGTAACATTTTATTTGTCCTTTTTTTTTTTGTGAGTACACTGTAATGAAACAAATGGATTTGTGTGACATTTTATTTGTCCTTCTTTTGATGAGTACACTAATGAAAAAAAATGGGAATGTATATTTTAAATCAATACATAAATTATGCAACTAATATTACAAACAATAGGAAAGAAGAAAAGATTAAAAAAGTAGTGAAATAAAATATATTAAATCCATTTACATAAATTCTAAAAACTAAGTCAAATATACTGTATTTTTAGAATCCAATATCTTTCATTCTTCAGTGTATTTCATTAAGAAGAAATGTAAAATTACTCGGATGCACTCTAAAAATTCCAACACATAATTAAAACGCTCTTTGGTTTGCTGTATTGCCTACTCTTCAACCGACTCCTCTTCTTCTTACTGTGATTAATCTTGCTGAATATATGCTTCTTCAAATCCTCCAACAACGCAGATTGCATTCCTAAACATTCTTATTTTGATAGAGAATGAATATGACAACAATGATCATGTTGGCATTTCTTAATAACGATGTGCAGCTATGATGGTGTGCTAGACGGAGAGAGCGTGTGTGTTTATATATGATAAGATAGTGAGTGTGTGTGTTTGGAATATGGGGAGCCATCATAATTCGTTTTTGGCTTGATGAACCGTATGGTATTATTATTATTATGATTACCGAGTATTTGGAATATGGAGAACCATCATACTTCACATTTACTTGAGTAACCGTATGACATTATTATAATTATTATGATTACTTAATAAAATAAAATATATGAAAAAGAAATCATATTTATATTTTATTATTAATAATAAATTAGAATAAAATTGTAAATAATAAAATATAATAGAGACGAACTTAATTAAAATTTTCTCTTCATAAAAAAAATTATAAAATAAAACTATTTTATTCAGAGTCACCATTTAATGATAATAATATTATTATTATATAGAAAAACATTAATAAAAAATCATTATTATTATCATTAAATTATGGAGCAAAGTTTAATATAAAGTATTAAGTATTATGTTATTAATTAAATAGAAGGATAGAGATGTAAAAAAGAAATATGAGTAGGAAAAAATTGAAAAAAATTGTTTCTCAAACACAAGCCACTTTTAATATACACGTTATACGCACGTCGTACTCTGTGACGTGTATTTTTGCCTTTTCTAATTCAATTAAGTTCATAAAATAATTAAATACCTAATCTAATTTCATAATAATATAATGTTTATAGTTAGATTATATTGGAAGGCATTTATGTGAATGTGTTTGTATATGTATTTCTGATTTTGTGAATTGTCAGTGTTGTAGTGTTTAGGGTAAATGTCAAAGGGGTATTTTAGTAATTTAATGATAAATACTCATTTCTTTCACCAGTGATGTTATAACCGGACCATAAATCAAATGGTGGAGTAATTAGTTCAAGGTTCAACCGGTCAAACCAATTAAAGATTAAAAATCGAATATTTTTATTTATAATTTACCTACATAATATTATATGAATCAATTTTCATAAAAAAATGTATAATCACCTAAATAATTTTTTAAAGTTTTAAAATTAAACAAAATTTTTCATAGTCCACAGGACCAAATTCATAATTCATAGTACATTTTCTTAATACTCCCTCCGTCCCATAGAAGTTGACACACTTTCTTTTTTGGCTTGTCCCACTAAAGTTGAAACATTTCCTTTTTAATACATGGGACCCACAAAAAATAATTAATCTATTCTCATGGGCCCCACATATCACCTCTAATACAACTACCCACTACACATTAAATATTATTTCTCTCACTTCACTTTACTTCACTTTACATTAAATTATTATTCTCCTTAATCTCCGTGCCCAAAAAAATTATACCAACTTCTCCGGGATGGAGGGAGTACTAGAAATCATAATTTTATTTTATTTTAAAAGTATTATGTTTTAAAACAAACAAAGATATAAATGAAATATCGATCATAAAAATTTAAATTAAAAATAAACGGGTTCAATCAAATTTTTTTTCGGAATGATTAGTTCAATCCATTTTAACTCTTACTTTTCACACTTAACCTAACATTTTTATATATGTATTTTTCTAAATAAATGAAGTATATATACAAATATATAAAAAATATTTTATTTAAATTAAAAATTCCTCAATAATTTTTATTTATTCAATCTTCAATTTTATTGTGATTAACATTGTCAATTAGTAATCCACTAATTATCATTCTAATTTGAATCAGTTACTTTGTTTTTTTTTTTTTTAAGGTGTAATGGAAAGTTCATTTTTTTAATATTTTTATAATTAACTAATAGCGTATTAATCTAAATAATTTAAATAATTTGAGCGCATCTAATCAAAGAGTTAGACTCCAATCATAAAACATTATTCACTTAATTAGAATCATTTATTTGAATCTACAAACAACTTTTGTATCTTATCATACATTAACAATGCATGTATTAGATGAAATATAAGATAGACAACGTTAAAAAAAAAATCCCCAATGGAATTACAAGTATAACATCATTTACCACCCTTAGATTGTAGATGGAATAAATATGCCATTTCTATTGGTCATCAAAACCCACAACATAGGAAAATATTATTTTATTTAATTTTTAAATTTAAAATACACCATTACGACAATATAATTTCTCTTAAATTATAACAAACTGCAATTTATCTAATAACAGTGCAATTTTTAACAACAAATGATATTATCATAATACATCCTTCAATTTGATGGTCTCTGGCAAGCGGCAAAAAGCTGCCTGCTAATGAAAGCCATCACCAAAGAAGTGAACAGCTCGAAGCCTACTATCTTTAGGAGACGCCATCCCAACCCTAGTTTTAGATAACTGCAAATTAATACACCGAATAATTCAAACAGAGCTACAGGTGATTATAGTACTTAACGACGAGTATTTGCAATATGAAGTAATGAACACAAATCTTTAGTTGTGCCAAGCAACTATATCTTGTGATCGATGGCACTCTTGCAAGGTTTTAGGTTGTATATATAGGTGATAATATATATTAATATAGAAATTCAAGAGTTGCATAAAATAAAAAATTTAAGAGTTGCATTAAGTGAAAAATCAAGAGTTGCATTAAGTAAAATAAATAGTATTAAATTGAAAATCCAAGAGTTGTATGAATTAGAAATTCAAAGAGGTGAATTTGAATGATTAGAAAAATTAAACAAATAAATTTAATGTTAAATGGTTAATTATTAAAATAACTTTTAAAATATTATGATTAAGATATATTTTAATTTTTTTTGTTAATTATATGATTATAGGATAAAATATTATACATGCACGACTTCAGATACGTACAAATTAAATAGGTTAATTTGTATAATTAATTAAATTACCTATGACAAACTTTATAGCCAATTAGCCATATTAACTATCTAAGTAAATGTAACAAACATATAATTAATGGGAAAGTAAATGTAAACAAACATATAATTAATGGGAAAGGGTAAAAATATGTAATTAAAAAGAATAGATAGGGATATAATTGAAAAAAAAAGTTTTTCAATTCTTTCACACCTTTAATATATTAAGATTAAGATAAGATTAAGATAAGATTAAGATTATTATTAGATATAAAAATTGAAGTGATGCACCTAATATAACCTTAATATTAATTAAATGAGTGAGGCTTGCGTGCACCCGGGCGCACGGAACACATTCCGTGCGCCTTTAGAAATTTTGTATTATGGGTAAGGGTACATTAATTTGGTCTAAAGGGTATACACTTTAATTACTAAAAGGTACACAATTTTGTTCTAAAGGGTATACACTTTTCATTAATATTTTTTTTTCTTTAGAAAATAAAGGGTACACATTTTTATACTAAAGGGTATACAATTTAACACAAAATTCTAAAGGCGCACGGAGTGTTGTTCGTGCGCCCAGATTTTTCTTTAGAAAATAAAGGGTACACATCTGTATACTAAAAGGTATACAATTTAGCACAAATTTCTAAAGGCACACGGAAAGTGTTCCGTGCGCCCGGGTGCACAGGAGCTTTTGCCTAATTAAATATTCAAAAATTGAACTTTATTAATTGATCTCTTATTTATTCATCACAATTATCTCACCCTCTTTCTCCAACTTTTCCATCTAAGATTAATCATCGTTCTCTCCTCGTATAATCTTAGGCTCTCTCTACCACCTCACCACCTCTCTGCCACCTCGCCACCATCACTCAGCCACTCTCTTTTCTTCCTCACCATTGCAACTACGTTAAAAGAGTGGCTTTTCTTCCTTACCATTTCAACCACGTTAAAAGATGGTCGTACGATATATGCTCTCCTTATATATGTAGCGCGTTTTGGTTGGTTATCTAATTCGTTCAATTAATTTTCTTTGTTGATTCCAAATTAAACTCGCTTTGAATTCGGTTAAGAATCTATTTTGATTGGTTTATCTCAAATAATTTATTTTATATGTATTCATGTTTCTTTCATTTTTTAGCTAGATCTATTGATTTGCCCTCAATGAAAATTCAAGGGATTTCATCTTTCATCAAAGGTAAATGACGCTAACGACTTCATCAAGCTCGTTGTTGGAACTCGATAATCTGAACTAATTCACGATGGAAAGCTATTGCGTTTGGTAGCACAGACGACAGAGGAGGACAACCATTGTGAGAAGAAGAGTAGTCTGCCGACATGAATTCAAAGAGATAGATGTTGAGAGACTTTTTGCGTCGAAGCAACAATGACGGTAGTGAGAAGGAAAGCACAAAAAAGTCACAGAAATGCCGATGATGGATTGGAAGCAAAATTGGCTCTGTCGCAACCCTTGCCACTTCTTCTTTCTAATCAAAACGACGGTGAAAAGATGTACTTTCTGTACAAACAAAATTTTGTTGGTCCTATATAAATTAATTTTTTATATACATATTCTTATGTTGTGCAGATTTATATATTGGTTGTGAAAAAATGTAAGCAATTGTGCAAAACATTTAATGGATTATACAGTATATATCACTATACTTTAATGTGTTGTGCAACAGCACAACTTGGGCGGCAATTTAATTAAACAGATTTATAAGAATTGGATTATTTATGTAAATATTTTATACTGTGAAAATTTATGTAATAGTTGTGCAGATTTAATTAATTATGGAGAACACATTACTACGCCTTAATGCACAAAACATAAAAGGCTAATTATACTGTGCACTTGGGTGCACCCTAAGATAAGGTGCACCCATATACAAATATAAACAAAAACATATACAATTATAATTAAAAATGTATACAATTTAATTGTTAGTTTTTTAATGAAAAATTGAGTGTAAAAGAATATGCAATTATTAAAAAACATGTATACACAATTGAATAAAAAGTTATACATATGAATGTTAATTTTTAACGAAAAACTTAATGTGAAAAAGTATACAATTATTATAAAATAGGTATACAAAATAGAATAACATGTATACAAAATAAAATAAAAAGACGTACATATGTGGGTGCACCCTCGCACCCGAGTACACCCAATATACACTCAACATAAAAATACCCTGTTCAAAAAAAAAAAGATCCTTAACAAAAAAGTAAATAGATCCGCAAAACAATTTAACTAAAAAGACATGAATATTGTGCAAATCTTATTATTTAAGGATTGATGAAAGATAAATAAATTTCATATAATGTAGGTGCAAATCCCACTATTTAAGGGATTGATGAAAAAATAAATAAATTAGATTGGATATTGTGCAAATCCCACAATTTAAAGGATTTATAAAAAAGAAATAAATTCTATATTTTTTAAGCTTCTAGTAATTAAAAGGGGTAATATGAGCATTCTATTGTGCAATTTTGTATTTAATAGTAATTAAAATTTAGGATTGTATCTAATAATAAATATGGACTCCATTTAGCACTTAACAGTAAGTATCCCTTTTTTAATTTTCTTTATAATTATATATTGTAGTAGAATAATATATAATGAATAATTAGAATTCCATAAATTATGTTTAAATATACGACGTTGATATAGGATCTAAGAATTACATCATCGCGGTATGTTACAAAATTGTTATAATAAAAGAGCTCAACAGCCATATGAAATATAAATGTTAGAAGTATTATTGTTTATGTTATTTTTACTTTTTTTTTCAAAAAAATTATGAGTGTTGGAGGTTAAATTTGAGAATAATAATAGTAATGATTATTAAAAAGGGCAAATGAAAATAAAAGTGATTATAATTATAGGATAATAATGTATAAAGATTGAATCAAATTTTGGTTTAATTTTTAGAAGTAAGAGATATATACTCCCTCCATCCCCTTGAAAGATTTTCGTTTATTATTAGCACGTGGATTAAGGAGTATAATAGTTTAATGTATAATAAAGTGAGAGAAATAATATTTTATTTGCATTAGTATTGAGTGGGGCCATGTATAGTGGTTGTGGGTCACATCAATCTAAAAAGGGAAATGGATACCTTGTAATGGGACAGACCAAAATAAAAAAATGAATACATATCAAGGGGACGGAGGGAGTAGTTATTAAAGTTTTTCATTCTAATTAACTACAATAATTACCCTTTTGAAGCTTTTTAAAGTTGAATAGGCTCTTTGATTATATTATATTTTTACTAGTTTCTTCTTTAATTTTAGAATTTTATTAATAGAGTAAGTTATTTCAAAGCATGATCATAAATATTTATATTTTATTCATATAAATTATAGGAGCATCTCTTAAAAATTTAAATGAAGAATAGTTATAATTTAGAGATTGAAATATAAAAATTAATGTTCATAAAATGTTTTAAATAATGATTTTGACTTTCTTTTTAAAGAGCTTTCTAAAATTAATTGCATTTACTTTTCATTACTTCCAACACTTTATTTTTTTCAAAATTCCTATAAAAAATATTAATTACCTCACATGTATGATAAAATAAATTAAGAAATAAAGGAAAAATTTAAATATAATAAATGGACATTGAGAAGATAATAAATTAAATAAAATTTAGAAAGAGTTTTGAAGGAGAAAAAAATAGTTGTTAAAATTTTAAATACTCTTTATTTTACATAAAATACTCTTCAAATTATAAAGATACTATTGGTAATACTATAACACTTTATTTGGTATTTGTTAATTAATTCATTTTTAATCATAAACATAATAATATAGAATAAAAAAATCATTATTTTTTATTATTGTTATGATATTGTTAGTCATTTTTTCTTCGACCCTGCATGTTCATTCTTAATTTTAAATATAAGAATTTCCATCCTAACAAATATTTTATTAAATTAATATTATTACTTAATATGCTAATTTATTTGCTTATAATTCCAACTCAAATATAAATAAGTTTCGTAATATATAAATTTGCATAAATAAATAGAAATGCAACTTAAAACATGAATGAAAGAGAATAAATTCAATTTTTAATATAACTTCTAATAAATAGTCAATCAAATTCCATATCATCTATAATAATTAAATGTTAAACATGTGAATTTTTAAGTTCTTATAGTAATTAATTATAAGATTGTTTTATTTAATAAAATAAGATTTTGTAAAAAATTAATTATATTTTCATTTTTCTTAATTAATTTTAACCGATCACTAAACAACGATAATAATAATATATTAAAAATAAAAAGAGTTTAAAAACTAACTTTGAATCATTATGAAGATTTATATCAACTTGCATCGCTTAATTCTCACAAATTACTTAAATTTCTATGAAGATCTTCCAAACTTGAAATTTTAATTTGGGAATTTCAAAATTACAATTTGATCGTTGTAATATAGTTGATTTTGATAATTTATGCATTTCAAAATCTTATTCTCCTGTTCGCTTATTGGGGTTTTATTTGACAAAAGTATACAACAATCGACTATAGGCCTGAAGTCTTATTATACGTATAAGAATGACTCTCTGAGTGGGCCGTCTTTTCTTCCCTCTTTGTGTTATGTCGGGTTTGTCTAATATTGTTCAAGTTTATTATGCTGTAATTTTTTTTTAGTTGTTATGTGTTGTTTGAAGAGACATGATGAAAATGAAGGTTGTAGATAACACAAACTGTAATTAGAATTGGAGATTAGGGCTTATGGAGATTAAAATGAAGGGCTATGATTGAGACTTATATGAAAAAAATTTATGGAATGCGGTGATCTAAGATTATGGCATTCCACTGTGGTATTAAAGTCTGTTGGTATAGATGATGTATACTGCATTTTATTGGGGGGCTTGAACAACCTATGCAACCTGAACAAGCAATATGGGCTATCAAAGTGTGGAAATGAAGCCCTTTTTGTGATTGAAGCATAGTTGTTACGTCGAAGATCAGCCAAAGTTTTCCAATTTCTGCAACAGTAGAAGGCCGCGGCTCTGAAAGCCTCCTACGTCGGCAGCTTAAGACTTCATCGCTCGTCGGAATTCCATTGCAATTCCAGCCACCGGCCTGCCCCTCTCCGGCGACTCCACCAAGATAAAAATTATGCAAATTAACAAAAATGACTAATAAAAGAAATGTAAACTGATGGCACACTTGATGCATAAACACACGGCTGGTTCAACCGTTATGCACAATTAAACACTATTAGATTAAGAAAAAAAAGCATACGCATCCAAATAAACATATTCAGAAATCGAAATTTTCAATTTCACATAAAAATTGACACTAACATTCTCACATTGTTCATACAAATGCGAAAATCCCTAGACTCAGAGATGAGGAAATCAGAGACGTAATGATCCTCGCAGATTTCAGGAGAGGGAGAGAGAAAAGAACTTACTTTGTTCCTCCCACCACGCATCAAGCCATATTTTCTCCACTTTTAATCCACTGCCCAAATTCTTCCAATTCTTCTCTCCTGTTTTGACTCCGTATCTCCCTTTAATACTTTTATTAACGTTTCAGAGGCACATTGGCGTTTTAGATACACGAAGGAAACGACATTACAACTTAATAATATCACTGTAATAAATACACCATAAATATTGAGTATTGACAACTTATAGGAATATAAAGGTAAATGACAAAAATGAGTGAGGATAATATGGGTAAAAATGTTTATGTGAATGAATTGAGAAACTTTTTTTTTTCAATTATGTCCCTACTTATATATTTTAATTACACATCTTTACCCTTTCATGATATATAATATTTAATAACTTAATTATTTATATTCATTATATCTTAATAAATAATGACTCTTCATATTTATCATAATCAATATTAAATCAATTTTATAATAATAATAATTATTTATTATTATTATTATTATTATTATTATTATTATTATTATTATTATTATTATTATTAACCTTTTCACATGATCACATTAATGAATTCATAAATTCAAATAATATGAAAAGACAAATTAAACATTATAAATTGTGGAGTAACCTTCAATGATGATAATGGGGTCGTCAGAGGTGCAGTCCAATAACGAATCCTAAATAGTAATGAAGAGCTTCACAGCTACTCTGTTAGATGAGAGGGGAATCGAGATGTAGTCGGATACGACATCAAAAAAGGAGATGACGATATCTACAAGTATATCCAATGGAAAGGAGAATTTCACAAATTTAATGGAAATAAGCCGACAAATTTAATGGAAATAAGCCGACAAGTAGCTGATTGAACCGCCGCTCATACTCAATTACGGTCATGCTCCCTTGCTGGAGATTGTAAAACTCATGCTCCATATTATTGCGGTAAACCTGAGGTTAGTAGTTTGCCATTACTATATCCTTAAACTCCGCCCAGGTAATAGCTTCCCTATTCTCATTAGGTCTCATCTCCCAGTATCCGTCCCACCAGTGGTCGGCATCTTCAGTAAATTGATAGGACGCACAGATTACACGCTGCTCATCATTGCACCTTAAGAGACGAAAAATTCTCTCAAGTGCTCGTAGCCACTCCTCCACGTACTCAGGCCCTTCACTCCCCTTGAAGAAGGGTGGAAGGTTTTGGCGAAACTCATGTACTATCTTTGTATGAGCATCAACATCAGCGTTTGGAGCATTCGGTGCGTTCTGAGGATGTTGGACATTCGGAGCATTTGGAACATTTGGAGTGTTAGGGACATTCTGAGCATTCGGAACGTTTTGAGAGTTCTGAACATTCCTTCTTGGAGGCATCCTTCAATTCCACCATAAAAATAATTTTAGCATTTATTCGAGTTAACGAATGGAAAAGTAATAACTCATATCATAGCATTGCTGAATAACAAATACATGATAGAGGCACATTTTCAAAATAATATAATTCATTGATCAGCTAAATGAACAACTGTTTCAAACTTGCAATTTAAATAGAAGGAAAATCATATGTCAAATAATGAAAGAAAAATCCATGTCCCTAACATATGGGATAATTTATGTTAAAAAGAATCCTTGAAACAGTAGCTTGCATAATCTATTCTCCATATACTCCCGAGTCCTCGGACGGGTCTTCCTTCGAATTCTCATCTTGTACCCCTTCATCCATGGCTCCATTTGGCTCGTTATTGGGTTCTGGTGCCGGTGCCGGCTCTGCAAGGTAACCTACCAATCGCTCTTCTTGCTCATTATGAATATCCCAGATATGATGTCCAGGAGGGGGGTTTGGCGGATACCATCTTGCGACTCTCATGAACAAAACGGCTGTGAACTGCACATAGTCCACTTGCGGAACTTGGTGTTGAACCGAGTGATGCATAAGTTCAGCATGTATGGAATCGGCCATATCTTTCCAAGCCCACGGTAACGTACTGATGAGCTTTAATCCAGCCCAATAGTCAGTAATACCGTCACTCACATCCTTAACTTGTCTCCATAATTGCAGCATGTGAGCAATATGGGTGGGTAGGTCGTGCCGAACGTCTCGATGATAATTCATGTAAGCTTGTTGTCTTGCCAAGTCACCCATCTAATGCGGTAATATTTTTACTAATCATATAAGTTCGCAATAACATTCTAAGTATTCATCATTTATCATAAAAAAAAACCCACATTACTCATATAACATAAACTTTCATTTTATATCTCGCACGTAGTCAATTTATGAAATTCATACTTTCGTACCTTGGTTGAAGCGGGCGTCGTACTCGGTGGATGCGTAGCGAGAGACTCTTATAAATTTTTCAATTGCAACATCATATCATTCAAGCCACGTAATTCACTTATATATGCGGAATTAAAACTTAAAATTTTAAGCAAGTATACAGAATCGCATACCTGCTCTGATACCAATCTGTCATGCCCCAAATTTTATAAAGAGAAGATTTCATTTTATTTTGAAATAATAAGATATTAAATAGGGCATAAATCAATTTTTTTTTCTTCAATAATTAATTGCGTACCTAATGCAACTAAGGAGGTAGATAAATAAATAAGGAACTAGTCCTATAAGTTTTAGTGATCTTACTACAATAAATTTTAAATAAGAGATATTAAATAGAAGATAGCAGACCCTTTAAGTTTTCTGCAGCTTTAATAAAATTTAATACTTGCAAACTTCTGCAAAATTCCAAAGGAGTGGACAGCAAGTTTGTGAACCTACACATAATGAAATTTATCATTCAATCATGAAAAGCTGGGGTTGTACCATCCGGTACAAGACATGCACCACCTAAGCCCACTAACTTCTCAAATCATAATCACTTAACATTCCTACTTGCTGACCCCAACTGTCACTAACTATCCAACAATGAAATCAACTAATTTATGCATGTATACTCACACAGTCAGGAACAGCAGGTCACCAAGCTGCAACCACTTTATACATTTAACGGCATCATTATTTAGAAGCTAACATGCACCTCTTACTGTCCCAACGCATTGAACATACAAATATTTCATGCAATTTGTAAAATAGAAGGAGAACAAATTAGTTGCAAAGTTGAACTTTACCACCTCAAAAAAAAAAACCCTAAATTCCAATTTAATTATTAAGTAGGGTGTGGTAATTTAAGAAGACAAATCATACCAGGACTCTTGCATGAAACCACCATTTTGAACCACTGTACTACTAATTCTGTTGACCATTACAGCCACAAGAATAAATCGATTTGGCATGAATACTTGCACCACTATAATAAATTCAACAATAGAAGAAAGAAGTTAACCAATTTTTAAAAGTCTCAAGTTTTATTCCTCTGAACCAATCAGAAAACACATGCTGCAAGATCGCAGAATCACTCCATCAGCAAGAACGGAATGAATTCCAGAACACTAGACAAAACCAGGCTACTCAAATGCTAACGAGGTGCAACTGTTTCAATGTAAATATCCAAAAAAATAGGGAAGTTTGCAGCACAAACACGCTGCGTTAAAAATCGAAGTTTAATTATTAGGTCTCATCGCCCACAATCCCCACTCGTATGCTTTCGCCATGCTTGACCTGAGATAAAAATAATTTATCGGGGTGAGCAACCACACGCTCAGTGAAGCTTTAAACATGCTTATATATATCAAATAAAATCATGTACGAGAGTTCAAAATTCACTTACAATCCTGTCATGTCTTACGATATCGCGATTCGTTTCGTATTAAGAGTAAGGCACCATGAAGGTCCAAACTTGCAATTAGAGTAAGGCACTAATAAAGTCCAAACTTGCATAAGAGTAAGGCACTAAAAAAGTCCAAACTTGCATAAGAGTAAGGCACCCCTAGGGTCCAAACTTGCATGAACATAAAATTCACATATTCCATTTAAACTTAACTTTCACATACAAGATAGCTCAACATATGTAAGATGAGAAAAACCCCACCTTAAACACTTGTGTAGTCCTAAACTTGCGTACTAACGTCACGATCGGAGTCTCCTTCGGAACCTATAATTACGTGACCGATCGTTACTATATAATGCTGTAAATAATCATATAACTAATATGTACAAAATTTCTCAAGTAAGGTTGCAGATTGAATTAGGGTTAGGTTTCAAAGTTTGAAGCAGAGAAGAAATGAAAGGAATGAGGTTTCTCGTGTTTTCTACCATGATCGAAAGAAGAAAAGAAAACGCAGGAGAACAAGAGAGAAAATGAGAAAGAGAGCACGAGAACTTTACCTCTTTCTTTCTGTTTTGCAGCCGTGCAGTGAGTTCAGCGTGTGTGTGAGAAAAAGGAAAGGAATTGGACTATATTCCCACGGCTGATTGAAAATAATTGCGTGTATCTCTTCATATGATAGAACAGACTTTCCGAAGATGATGGAGTTGATAAGTGGAAGCTATTATCTTCCTAAAGGGATAAGGAGATCACAAATTTTATTTCTTGGGGAGTAAGATAACTTATCTGTTTCAATTTAAAATTACGGCTGATAAAAGAATAATGATGAATGGGCTAAGTTTGGATGTGGGCTTCAAAGAGTTGAAATTAGTAGGCTTCGATGATTTGGGCCATGGTTAAAATAAAAAAAAAAAAACTTACGGGTGTTACAATTTTATCCCTTCTTTTTCATTATTTTCACACTTGTGCTGAGAATACTAATCAAACATGTTCAATATGTCTGTTTACACTGACTGCAGAGTTTTGTTTTCATTATTGTCATTCCTGCCACACAATTTATCTAAACAAATGATATTGGTCTAGCTATCGGCTAATATTTTCACTGAATTGTTACATATATTTGCTACAGTTACTTATCTGTAGTTATGTTGATTTTTTTAACACATTGGAGTGGAAATCGAGGCTTCGCTGTTGGGGCTGAACCAGTTCTTTGTAGTGTTGATACAAAACGAGGACTAGATACACTGCAATTCATTCTCAGGGACCAAACCTGTGACTGTTGGCCCCATCGGGGTTGGAAAATCAAGTCTGATTAATGCTCTAAGGGGGAATAAAATTATCCCTGGAGCTGTTGAAGAAGATAAATGGTTTGAACATGTACGATTTGCCTTTTATTGCATCAGTATTATGTCTTTGTTATATGTTTGATCCATGTTCCATAACTTCTCAATAACTTAAGCAGATCATACGCAGCAAATGGTTGGAAGAACAGGGTGTTGGGGAAGTATCTACAAGTTGTGGAAGAGGAAAGCACACTACTCGACATGTCTCATTGCTTCCATTGCTAGAAGGAGGATATCTTGCGGACACCCCAGGATTTAACCAACCTAGTTTGCTGAAAGTTACAGAGCAGTCCCTATCACAATATTTTCCAGAGGTAAATTTTGTATGTGCATTATAATACTCAACTACAGTACTTGCGTCATTTTTATGCTACATCATCGAGCATATTTTTTCTTTGATTTTACTGGAGCAGGCAAGATTAAATTTGTTTGAGACGAACTTGAAATATAGAATCATGTTTTTTTTCGTAGGCGGATGTGAATGGGGATAATGCTGCTCCGATATACAAGTACATGAAATCAGTGAAAATTCAAGTGTGTATCTGATCCACTTGATGTATCTTGATCTCAATGTCGATACATTAAATGCAGATGATGATAAGAGATCAGAGGCTGATTTTAATAACTGTAATGATCAGTTGGAGGAGAATCATGGTTCTGATACCTTGGATCCTGGATCAGCTCTAGTGATTTGGAATGGTCTTGATACAACCATATGCTCTCCATCAGTGGCAATAAGGTGACTTAGAGTTCGATTCTAGCAGCCCATTTGAATATTCCATCAGATATTTCTAATAATTCATCCTTGCACATTGAATGACCTTCGATTTTTGTTCTTGTTAATATTGGATTCAATATAATTATTCTTATACCATTATATACTACTAGTTCATAATGAAATGTTAAACATTATCAAACTCCATTGTATTTAAACTGATCAATTGAGTTCATTGGGACAGCTCCTGCATCATACAACTGATCGAGCTGCCCGACAACCAGCAGTACATGTACTAGAAGAAGGGCAAGATAGGCGACGTCGAGGCACAAGTCGAGACCCTGGAAGAGTGGAAAGATGTGGATGATGCAACTAGAGAGTTTGCCAAACATTTTGAAGGGTTGACTGGAAAAAAGTTTGAACCATGGGAAGGAGAGAAGATTATCCACTAGAAAAAAAAGAGCTTTTCCCTGTTGACATGGTAATTGCTCTTCCCAGCTTACATGCAAGAAAAGAGCCTAATAATGAGTGTGGTTCGATAGGACGATGGAGTCGAGGTGAGGCACGGGGTTTGGGACTTAGACAACTTGGGGCTGCTGCAGCACATTGCAAGCTCCATCCAAAGGTGACCCTCTGTTTGAGACATACAAGAAGCTGGGATGCTCTATATCAGCCTTGGAGAAGGATAAAGATGACTACAAGATGATACCAAATTACCTGGAGAAAACATATGAACCTATATATAATCTCCTAATGTAATCGTTTTCCCCTTATTAACTCCAACTCCTAATTAATTTTGTGAAATCTGCAAGTCTATTTATTAGAGGACGTCTTAAAACCGTGAGATTAATTTGAATAAATGAAATATATTAAATAAAAATAAATACACAGATACAATCAGCTTTTAAAAACCACAAACAAAAATCAAGTAAAACTTTTGAAAGATATTAATTTTGAGATGGGAAGATTACGTACACAACCTTAGGTTTAGGACATAATTTTTAAGGATCTTTAATCAATCCTCTTGTCATCATTATACGATCTCTCTTGATACTATCTTGGCTAACAAACTTTTAATTAATTAACAAACTTTCTTGGGTAATAAATTGAATCAGATTTTACAGTATGAAGTATGCATACATACAAAATATAACTAAATCTTTTACCAATATATTTTTGGTATATATACCAATAAAACTTTAAACTAAAACGAATTCAAAAAATTATTCGTTGACTGGAAGTCAAATATTGAGTCGTAAGAGCCCTGCATACGCAGAAAATTAAAAACCAAAAATAAAATAAAAGAACTATTTAAATCAAGACATAAGTTAGATAATCGAATTCAAAGTGTTAGTTCAATTGGAAAAAAGAGGATTCATAAAAACTGCAGTTTGATATATAAAAATATGATTACATCATCGTGCAGATCATTTAACAAGAAACTAAATAAAAAATCCTACGATAAACAACTGAAAGTGAGTTCAAGAATTGTTCCAGAACTAATTACTAAAATTAAAGAACTTCTAAAACCCTAAAGTAAAGAAATCTGTACCACAATTCACATATGCTCATACATACTATGGTTGAGAAACGGCCTCGCGTGAGGTAACCCCGTCGACGGCTGCGGCGGCGCCTCCACATGATGGGCGGGCAAGGGCACCGTCGAGGTTGCCGCCATGAAGTCATCCGCCCTCGTCACCACATTCTTGATCAACTCATCCAACGCCACCGCAAACTGCTCCAAATCCTCCACACACTTCTCCTCCACATCCTCATCCCACCACCGCCAGTCTTCGCCAAACTCCTCCACCTCGATCGCCTCCCGCCTCTTCTTCTCCGCCTCCAACTCCTTACACACATCAGAATAGTGCCTATTGTAGTCCCTCGCGTTGGCCATCACCACCACAGACGGCTTCTCCTCCGCCTCGGCCGCACCGCCGAGATAGCGATCGATGACGGCGTCCGCCGAGGGATGTCCGAACGAGAAGACTCTTTTTCCCATTGAATTAACAATTATTCCAATTTCCGCACTACTCAGAATACATAACTCACTAGCCTTCTTGAATAAGCCAACCCGACGTTTGGAGAATGTGACTTGATGGTGGGTTACGTTTTCAATTTTCTTAATTTCGATTTTCTTTCGACCCTGCGTGTATTTCTTCTTCTTCGCGATGCCAGTATCTCTCATGATCACCATTTTTTTTTTGAACAGTGTGTTTTTTCGAGAGACGGAGAGAGTGTTGTTCTTAGAATAAACAACCGTGCAAGAAAATAAGGGTCAATATAAGATGAATCACTCTTGTTATCATAACGTAAACTTTTGCCCTTCCACTCTCACACAAAAGCTGGCACAACTCAACAAGTGTAGACACTTGAAACTTTTGCACAACATCAAGCTTATAATGTATCAACTTATATTCCAAAGAAACAATGTCTTGGTCTGTGAAATCTTCACGATAGAATTTTCTTGCAAGCATGCAAATATCATCACCATTGAATGACTCAAAAGAATTTTTAGGATCTAAAGCAACACTGAGAGAAAGCAACTCTACTGACAAATAATTAAATCTTGTACCCAACTCCATCAAGATAAAATCTATTGCTTCATTGAAAACATCAAAATGGTAATGATGTTCAATTGCAGTTTGCCCACGCGAACGACCAATCTTATATGGACAATCAAGGTTAGGAACATCAATATCATTTTTTGACTAGAAAAGTTTGACTTCTTCCAATAATTCTTCCCAACTTGGTATTAGAAGAAGGATGTACATGGTATATTAATTTTTTTTAATGAAAAATCACAATTTCAATTGAGTATTCAACCTTTAGAATATTTAGAAATTTTAATAAAATTTATTCCCATAGAAGAAGGTGGATGTGCATGATATATTAAATTTTTTTAATGAAAAATCACAATTTCAATTGAGTATTCAACCTTTAGAATATTTATGATATTTTAATAAAATTTATTCCCATAGAAGAAGGATATTCATGGTATATTAATTTTTTATTGAAAAATCACAATTTCAATTGAGGATTCAACCTTTAGATTTTAGAATATTTATGAAATTTCAATAAAATTTATTCCTATATGCCATATTGTATTAGATTTCTTTCCTTGAATTTTATCTCATAATAATTAGAACAACTTATAGAAATTAATTAATTATAGAAAAAGTGTGAAATTGATACCTTAATTTGAAGGAGATTGTCGAATTTGACTCTTTAATAATTTTGGAAATTTTAAATCTGAAATCTGATCAAAGCGTGAGTGAGGCGTGCGCTGTGTCAAGCTTGAAGGAAGGGTGTTGTCGGCTTGAGGAGAGTTTAGTGCTTTAATAAATTATTTTAAATTATTTTGAATTGGGCTACTTATATTAAATCTTTATGAATTGGGCTAATTATTTTAAATTAGTATTATGAATTGGGCTAGGTTTGGGGCTTGGGCTCAAATGAAGATATATTTATTAGAAATATTTTTTGGGGTGGGCTAACATTTTATTTGGACTGGGCTTTTATTAAAAAAAAAATTTACATACCTATAAATATAATGGACTCTAAGTTGGCAGCACTGCCCTTTAATACATCCGCTCCTGCCCGTTCCCTTTTAACCGTGTTACTCTCTTTCCACATGGTGAAATTAAATCGAATTTTACAACGTGCTATTCTCTCTCTCACACCGAGTGAAATTTAATTTATTGTTAAATGATAATTTTGGATGATATATATCTCCTTTTAATATTTTTATTTATAATAATAATAATAATATTATTATTATTATATACTCCATACACATTTTTATTGGATTATAATTTAAAGTTAATAATTCATTTGTGTGTTGATAAAATAAAAAAAAAGAAAATAAGGTTATTCATGTGATTACTAAAATGTACTCCCTCCATTCAAAAGCAATACTTAATGGAGTAATTTCTATTTCGTATGTACCTTTTATTATAAAAAAAATTAAGAAATAACAAAATAAAAATACAATAACCCCAATAATATATTTTAATTTAAAACAATTATAAATAACAACACACATATTA
Source organism: Pogostemon cablin (assembly GCA_023678885.1). Lineage (NCBI taxonomy): Eukaryota > Viridiplantae > Streptophyta > Magnoliopsida > Lamiales > Lamiaceae > Pogostemon > Pogostemon cablin. Next base: position 8,424,855 of record CM042999.1, on the reverse strand, counting down.
AAAAAAAAACACCGTTTGCAATGCACCATAACGGAGTGTGAATGAAGTTGTTGACTTTGATCAATTAAGAAAGTAATTAAGTGATATTTTTATTAGAGTGCTACTTGAGTGAACCACTCTCACCAAATCAATCGGTGAAAAATGTGGTACTCTTATCTCTTTTTAATTAACTAGTTTTTATGACGTGCGTGGCACGTTACATTCACGTCATATTTTGTGACGTGACTTTTTTGTTTTTTTATTTTATTTAATTAGATTTTTTACTATAAAAATCCTCTTTTACATAATAATAAATAACTTAAGTAAATCTTCTATTTTGTATTAATTACTACATTAAAATTTACTATATATAACGTTGTTTTGTCAAATAATAATATTCATTCAACCTAATCAATACTTTTGTATTTTATATGAATATGTCTCTAGAAAGGCAATGTACAACAGTTCATGTGAGATTACTAACATAAAGTTGACCCAATTAAAAATGTAGTAGTTATTTGGCCATAAAAATATTTTTATTTTAAAATTAGTATTTTAAACTGCTAGCTCCAAAATACAGGTATCTAAAAAGGCCACTACGTTTTAGCTGTACAGAAATAAAGGAGAATTTTTTTTATATGTATTCATTTAATAATAATTTTTTATTCAATATATCCAATTCCCATGACAAGATCCTAATTACTATTATATATAGGTGATAACATATAATTCAGACATTCAAGAGTTACATTAAGTTTAACATTAATAGTATTAAGTTAGAAATTGAAGTTACATGCATGTATAGTTAGAAATAGATATTGAAGTTACATGTATGTATAGTTAGAAATCCAAAAGTTAAATAATGAATAATTAACAAAAGTTAAAATAATAAATATAATCAATAAGAATAAGAGGGTAATAATTAAAACAAAGAAGGGATAAAATGAGAAGAAAATGTTTCTCAGCCTTTTCACATTATACTTTTTAGTATGATTTTTATATATTTTATTCTATTATTTTGAATATGAAAATTTTTATTTTCAACGTGATAATGAATAGTTTAATAGATCATTCATTTATTAAATACTACCCATATTAAAACTTTCTTTATATGGTATAATGTTTTGTTTTTATTGTTCATCTAATTTTAAAATAGTTTTATAAAAACTTCCATAATAACAAATAGCTGCAGGATGTAATATTACTACTAATCTCTAAACAATAAAACTTAAGGTCAATCAAAACTATTAGAATTAAATATTCAAGTATGGCAGAATCTACAAATCAGCTTAACCTTATCTTACAGGATTATATGTTTGATAGGCTAGTGATTTATGAAGTGCTGCTGAGATAATAATGTTAAAATAGAAAAAGAAAATTAGTCACATTTCCTCTCCTTAGAGGAACTCCTGTGCATCATTCAATTTTAAGACAAAATTTATTACGTTAATAATGGCCTTGACATGATGTCTATTTTCCGATGATCTAATCTACCTTCCCAAAACCTAAAGAAAAATGCAATAAGTAACACAAGTCAAGCATTTACTTCAGACCAAGATCACATATAATTTCTAATAAAAAATTCAGACTATAAAGAAAACACATGAAACTATGATTAAAAAAGGAAAGAAGAAAGATTAAAAAAATAAAAAAGAAAAAAAATTAAAACATACTAAATCCATAGACATAAGTTGGAAAAACATGATTTTTGTTTTCTATAATCTTATCTAGCTTCACAAAACCTAAAGAAAATGCAAACACCAGCCTCCATTTACCCTGAACATAATTCTAATAAAGAATTGACCGAAGGACATTAATGCAAATAAATTAACTTTTGTGTGCTGAATTTGAATCCGACGTTCGTAGCCCTCACTGAGTCACTAATAAAAAATAATATTATTCATGGCTTTTAAGTTTACCCTCACTCCATTTTAGAGAATTTGGATACGTGTGACATTTTATTTGTCACTTTTTGGTGAGTACATTGTAATGAAAAAATGGGAATGTATATTTTAAATGAATACATAAATTATGCAACTATTACAAACAAAAGAAAAGAAGAAAAGATTAAAAAAGCAGTGAAATAAAATCAATCGACATAAGTTCTGAAAACTGAAGCAAATATCCTGTGTGTTTTCAGAATTCAATATTTCATTCTTCGGTGTATTTAATTAAGAAGAAATGTAAAAATTCCAACACAAAAATAAAAACTCTCTGGCCTGCCGTATTACCTACTCTTCAGCCGAATCCTCTTCCTCTTACCGTGGTTCTTGCTGAGAATATAAACCTTAATTCATATCCTCCAACAGCCATTATTTATCCACATTAAAGTGTGTGAGCCCATAAAATACACGCCCCAAAAGATGAAATAAACAATGAAAATGACAGAAAGATTACTCATCAAATTCTTCTTGGTTGGTGCCTCTCTCATCCGTCTAAATTTCTGCAATCACAAACACGCAAAAGCGAATTATAATCAATCAGCACAAACAACTAAAACCCTTTAGACCCACAAAACAAAGTGACAAACAGACTGAGAGAATTAAACCACAGACAATATTGTACCGCCTGTCCATGCATGAGAGGTAAAACTCATTAGGATATCATATCATGACAATCAGATTTAAGAGATGAACCATGGACTATGTACATCTAATCTGGTATTACCTTCAAGACTATCAGTTGAAACCTTTTTGATAAACGTTTACTGCGAATCAAAATAGAGAAGAAAATCACAAAAATTGTAGTACTTGGACCCGCATGTAAATGCAGAGTACATATCATATCATTCACTGCATAATCAAGAGAATGAACGTAGGCATGTAATCCATGTCCTGCAATAAGGAAAAAGATCGTCAATTGTTCCTCATAGCATGTGGATCATGAAAAAGACAATATCCAAACTGGTGCAATAAACTCTTCTAAATGCTTGAATTATGTCTTAACCCATCTGCACACTTAGAAAGAAAATCAGTAGGACCCATCAAAGTTGGAGAGACCATGTGTGTTTATATATGATTAGAGAGTGAGAGTGTGTTTAGAGTATGGAGAGCCATCATACTTCATAAATTGCTTGAGGAACCGTGTATTAATATTATGATGATATTACTTAATAAAATACAGAAATTTAAAAGTTTTTTGAAGGTGAACAGATTTATCTATATTTACTACACACTAAATTTAAAGATTAAAAAGATAAAATAAAATATATGATAAATGAAAGCTGGTCGTCATATTTATATTTATTATTAATAATAAATTAAAATAAAATTGTAAATAATAAAATATGTTAGACACGAATATAATTAAATTTTTCTCTTCATAAAAGAATTATGAAAATAAAAATACTATATTTAAATATATATTAAAATGAATATAGAGAGTCATCATTTATATAAATTCAATAATAATAATATATAAAAGGCATTAATAACATATCATTATTATCATGAAGTAAAATTTAATGTAAAGTATTAAAATTATGCTACTCCATTATTTAATTAAATAAAAGGATAGAGATGTAAAAGAGAAATATGAGTAGGGATAAAAATAGAAAAAAAAATTTCTCAAACTCAAGCCACTTTTAATATATTAATATTAAGATTAAGATTAATATGTGATTCTCTTTAATTTTTTAAAAATTTTATTATATTTAAAAGATAATTATACCTTAAACCTACCCTAAACTAGAAGGATAAAATTACAATTATATACCTTAAACCATAAGGGTAAAATTACAATTATACCCTTAACCTAAACCCTAGGGATGAATATACACTAAACTACAATGTTTAATTTACAATTATACCCGTATAATTAATGCTAAACCCTAAAAATAAATAATAAACCTTATGAATAAAATATGTTCTAAACCACTAAGTATGAAATATACTCTAAACTATATATAGGTGTGTAATTACAATTAGGGAAGTTGACTCGAAAAATTCAAATCGTGTCGCAATCGAATCAATGTTATTTGTGTCATTTCGGGCACTTTTACACTTCCCATTAAAATTTGGGCAACAAAGAAAATTAACAAAAACTGAAGGGCACTGTCGTGCAATCCTTCTTACTAATTATACTATTAAGATTAAATTTAAAAAAATGGAAAAAAAAAACAAAAACAAAAAGAACGAAAAAGAAAGGGGAAAATAATCGTTCTTAAACATTTGATTATGTGGAGTACCTCCACCTAAATTATTGCCTTTATATAATGATACTTTAAAAACATAAAGGGAGCGGTACTATTGTCCAAGGGCATTCGAACATGTTAAATAACCACCTAAATTATTGCCTTTATATAATGATACTTTAAAAACATAAAGGGAGCGGTACTATTGTCCAAGGCATTCGAACATGTTAAATAACCACCTCATCTAAAAGCTTAAGTTGGTAGACAGGAGAACCATTTAATACTTAATCAGGTTGCACTCTAACATGCCCCCTCACATGCAGGGGGGGAATTTTTGCCTCAAGCCTAGCACGTGGAATTTTCTTATAAATGGGTGGCGGTGAGGTTTGAACCCTGGACCTTTGTTAACCATGGACTCTGATACCAAGTTAAATGACCACCTCATCTAAAAGCTTAAGCTGGTAGAGAGGAGAACCATTTAATACTTAATCAGGTTGCACTCTAACAGAACATTATCTAATTTACCATTCCCGCATCATCCAATCTAACTAAAGAACATCAAACACATACTTTCCATACACAAAAATTAAGAAAAATAGAAAATTCATAAATACATTGTGAAAAATGGAAATAGAAAGGTATAACCTAGTTTTTAAATTTTGGATTTTTATTGATATCATGAGATTGTTATAAAGAGTATGTAAATCCGACGTAAAAGATTAGTGTATCTAGTAACTAGATATGTTCTTCTAGCATTTTCGTGTACTGTGACTAGTTAATTTAGTTCAATATAGTGATGAAGTATATTTACAAAATTTGGTGTTAAGAATAGTCATGTCCTATAATTATGTTTCTCCATGAACTGAAAACGAGAATATTTGTATTTAGTGATCTAAGTAAAATATCGGATGACACCATATCAGTATTTAAAAATATTTTATAATTATTTTTTAGTATGTAAAAAATTAATATTTAAAGAGATAAATTATTACTCTTTTGAATTTATTGATTATTCTTTAGCATATAGAAAAAAAACTCTTTAAAGAGATGACATAAACTATTACTTCTATTAATAAAAAAATATTACTTTGAAAAATAAGTTTTTAAATACTAAAAAATAATTTTGTAAAAATAGAGTTCATGTGTGAACCCGATTTACACCATACTCTATATTTACATCACACATGTTTTGGATACGGTGAAATTAAAATTGTTCTTGATCATAACAAGATGTTGATGAAATTATTATGTTTTTATCGACAAAAACATATATTTTTCTTTTAGCAACAAGACTATCGATGAATTTATTATGTTTTTACCTACGGAATAAAATTCATTGCTTTTTATTAATGAATTATCAACGAAATCATTATATAAATTATCAATGGAATTATCAGCAACAGATTGCAAATGAAATTATTAACAAATGGAATTGAATTTCTCTTGCTAAAATTTTACCAATCACCACTTTATCAACGAAAAATTACTAACGGATTGAATTAACAATGAAATTATTAATAAATGGAATTGAATTTTCGTTGCTATAATTTTACCAACCATCAGAATTTCATTATTAATACGTTGATAAACTACTTTAACAATGAAATTAAGTCTGTTATCAACGAAATATTCTAATTGATAAATAATAGTAGTTAAAATTAAAAAAAAAAATCAATTTACTCCGAAATATTTTGAAATTATTTAAGACTAAATAAATTTCTAGTAAAATTTAACTAAATTGACGTAATTTCAAAGGGTGTAAGATTAAATTGATTTTTGTAAATTTTCTAACAAAATAAAGGTAATCTTATTTACACACATCCTCCTATTGAATACACACCTGAGTTAAAATTATTTTTGGTTCTATAACTATAAGAATTTTTTATTCTATCCAAAAAAAGATAAAAATTTTAATTTCGTCCTGTAATTCTTGAAATGGGCCAATTTTAGTCCCAAAGTTGCCGGGATCCCCTATTTGGCCGGGAATTCACGCCGTATGTGATCACCAAAATTGGAGCTTTCCGTTAAGCCCGCTTGATGATATTGACCAATGTCCAGAACGTCGCTGAAATCCCTATTCCCGCCGGAATGGGACTCTCTGATCGATGACTACTACATATGCGGTCCCGTTCACCTCCTCTGCTGGACGGCGGGGATTTGGCAAATTCATGTAGATGGAACAGGCCGACAATCAGATAAACACAATGTTTATTTTCAGTTCCCAATAAAACTCACCACTAGGAGCGGGAGAACAGATAGGTAAATTGATGAAAACAAGATCTAATGAAAGGAATATACATAAATGAAAATAGAGGGTATGCTTATCCTCTGTCTCTCTACCACTACCCGAACTTTGTGGTGCACGTGCTAATTCCCGGCAAAAAAAAAAAGGAATTCTGGCGATTTTAGGATCAAAATTGGCCAATTTCAAAAGTTAGAGGACGAAATTAAAACTTTTATCTTTTTTTGGACATAATCAAAAATCTATTATAGTTATGGAACAAGAAATGAGCAATTTGCTCACTCACTCAAATCTCTCTCTCTCTCCTAACCATATTTAATTTCACTTTAAACCCCTCCCTCTATTTTTCTCTATCTACACTCTTCAACACCAAAAAAAATACCGTTCGATTGCAGAGGTCGAACTGCCTGAGTTGTTCGACTCCGGCGGTCAAACACAATACATTGCAGGGGATTTTGGAATTCACATACCTACCGCTCAAAAACTTGTCTAATTGCTTCTAATTCATGAAAAATTTAATCTAAAATTGTAAGACAAATACAAAAATTCAAAATCCCATGCTTAATTTCCATATTTGAAATGAACCCAAGCCCTAGATTTCATGTCAACTGCAGAATGAACGAAATTGCAAAGATTACATGGTACTTGGCATTGACGAAGCTGGATAAAAGGTATTGACGTTCTTCCGTCTCCTTTCTCTTCTGGATAGTCGCGCGGCAATGAAGATAGCGTTGTTTTCTTCTTTCTCAACGTTTTCTTCATTTGTTTTGAATTTTGAGATTTGTTAGTTTTTTTTATTTGGGTATAATTAATTAAAAGGGTAAAGTTGTCTTATATAGGGTGTATTAAGTAATTTAAATATATATTTTTTAACTTTAGTGGGGTACGTTATGTAATTAGGGTGTGTCTAGCAATTTTGAGGGTGCAAATAACCGCTCTCAAATTTTAATATTTTAAAATTTCTATTTTATTATTAGTTGGTTCAGCTATGTATCCACATGAAAATGTTGAAATGATGAATGGCAAATAAATATTGTCAAGAATATATATCTCACTTTGTGCATCTTTTTTTTGAAAAATTATTACTGTGTTGTTCTCTAGTACTTTAGTTGGTGATGCTCCCATTTCATTACAGAAATTGAGAAGTATCAAAATTAGAGTAAACATTTGGGAAGGTGTATGAAAGTGGAATGGAACACACGCGCGGTCGCATAATGAACTTCAAAATCGGATCGGGGGAGCGAGAAGTTTTTCCGAAAAAAGTAGTGTGTATAGTATTAAATCTAAAACTGTAAATTGGAAATTTTAGTGGGTATGTATATAATAAAATTAAGAAATAAAAAATTAAAGGGATGTGTATTTAATAAAAATGTGGTATTTAATAAAATGGTGGTGGACGTTTTTCTATTTTAAATTCCTTTGACGGTGGCAAAACATTTTCTGCCCATCTTAAAAAATCTTTTTCAGTAAACAAACACCTTTCTAATTTTGAAATAGAATTGTCTCTTATTTTAAATTCCTTTGACGGTGGCAAAACATTTTCTGCCCACTTAAAAAATCTTTTTCAGTAAACAAACACCTTTCTAATTTTGAAATAGGATTGTCTCTCCCTCATAAAATGCTCTTCTCGTGAATAATGTGCATTTTTTTATGCGACAAATTATGATTTGTAAAAAAGTGGGAATACAAGATGTACTCAACTCTTACGGGATTAGAATTGATATATAGTATATTTTTTTATCGGTAAAGAAATTCATTAAATCAAAAGAAATAAAATACAGACACCAGAGGTGCCAACTTACAACATGGTTTTGCCTCAAGGATAGGCATTCACGAATGCCTCTAAAGGTGTTACAGACCAAGAACTATAACTACTTATAAAATTAGTAGGAAATTTAGCATGACACCAACTCCAAAACCTATTTTTAATTTCGCTAATAACTTTATCAACATTCCAACTCAATGCCTCAAACATAATCTTGTTCCTCAATTTTCATATCACCTAAGTAATACAAATCCACAGACCCAATGCAATATTTTTTTTTACATTTTTTTCCTCCCAATATTGACGATAAATGGTAGAAGTTACCTTTACTATCCTTGTACATGACCCAACTAACACCCAACCAATTTAAAATGGAGTTCCACACCGTCTAAGTCGATGCGCATGAGAAGAACAAGTGGTCGGCACTCTTTTCCATCCCATTATCACAAGCTGCTGCAGTTGATTTCAGTCCACTGGGTTGCAATCTTTTTCTTCAACTTGGTTTTTGTTGGAAGTCTGTCGTGTAGTAGGCGCCAAGCACATGTTGCTGCTTTGAGGAGCGCAGGTCTTCCACACATCCCTGAAAACTTTAGTATTGAAAGTTGCTTGATGAGATGGTTGAGATATTTCCTTAATGCTCTTGTAAGCCTCACGTAAGTCCCTGATCTTGAGTTCCTCCATCTCCAAATGTCTTCGGATGCTCTTTTTTGTGTAAACATATTTAAAATAGAATTAAACTCATTAAAAAAACCTAACTCTCTATCAAACAACGGTGTTCTCCATTTTACATCCCACTTCCAAGCATCATCCACCCAAGATCCCACCTCTCTAATCCTAACTTCTTTATTAACACTAATTTGATAAAGTCTCGAGAATTGAGACTACAAAGACATGGCTCCAGCCCATCTCTCCTTCCAAAAACTTAGGTTCGACTCGTCTCCAATCTTCGGATAGATGTTATCCCACAATCACATCCCTTCTATTTCCTTTCCTAACTCTACAACCTTTTTCCACCACCATGAAGACACCCGATTCCCATTCACCAAACTAAAGCCCTCGTCTCCTAACACAACCCCCCCATGAAGAAATTTAATAATTTAAACCCATAATTCCTCACTATTCACCACAAACCTCCATAACCATTTACCCACTAAAACCTTACTAAACCAATCCACCCTCCTCACCCCTAGACCCCCTCCCCTAAATCTTTGCAAATATTGTCCAATTTTAGCCATGCAATTTTGTAAATCCTCTCCCCGCTCCCCCAAAGAAAATTGCATTGTAGCGAAACAATCTCTTTAATAATTTATTTTGGGATAGTAGTATATGAAAGATGGTAGATGGGGATAGAAGACAGAATCGATTTCACCAAAATAATTCTCCCACCTAAAGATAATTTACTAACCTCCCATGATTTAAGCCTCTTCTTAACTTTGTCAATTAAGAAATTCCAAGATGAGATTCTGTGAGCAATCATACCAACCTTCACTCCAAGATATAAGAAAGGAAATTCACCCACTGTTCACCCAAGGAATTCAGCCATATTCACGAACCTATTACTTTCCATGTTGCAGCCCAAAATACAGCATTTATTAAAGTTGACTCGAAGTCCCGAGAGAAGCTCAAAATTCTTAAGAATGCATTTCATAGCCCATGCATTTTTATAATTCCCACTTCTGATGAAAATAGTGTTGTCAGGGTATTGAAGGTAAGAAACTTCAATATTATCATTTCCAATATGTGTTGGTTCAAACAACCCCTCTTGAACAGCCCTTTTCACTAACGTGCTCAAACCTTCAGCGACAATAAGAACTAGAAAATGTGACAATGGGCCACCTTGTCTAAGCCACTTCTCTAGCCTGAATTCACCGGATCCCATTAACTAAGACAGAAGCATAAGCCGTCGACATACATTTCATTATCCAATTCCTCCATGTATGATGAAAGTTCATCTGTTCCATCATTTCATTCAGAAAATCCCACTCCACTGAATCGTATGCTTTGGCAAAATCAATTTTGAAGAAGATTCTTTCCCATTTCTTTTTATATTTGTGTCTTTGTGTGCATAAGGTATATGATACAATATTTTGTTTTAAAAGGGTATACAATTTAATTAATAATGGTAAGTTTTTTTAATTAAAAAGATATGCTAAAATATGAAATATAAATATTTGATTAAAAATTAAATTTTTTTCTCATAAAATCAAAGATATACGTTTTTATGTTAAAAAATAGTACATCATTTAATACTAAATGATATATAATTTTTAAAAATCATGAAATTTTGGTATGTCCTAGGAGCATGTAAGTTTTAGTCACGGGATCCATAAATACAATTTTAAATAAAATTAACTCCTATATGTTATATATTAATTTCTTAATGTAGTTGTCATGATTTATGAACTTAGCTATAATCGTAGCCTAGGCTTCTGAAAAATTATAGTACATTATAAAATACTTTTTTTACCAACGGAATAATTACGAACGAAAATTAAATTCCATTGGTGATTATCAAGGAATTGCCAATGAAAATTAAATTCATGTGATAACAACGAAATAACAACGGAATATTTACCAACGAAATGAATTCAATTAGTAATTATCAACAGAAATTGAATTCACGTGATAGCAATGGAATAGCAACGAAATGAATTCCATTGGTAATTACCAACAGAAATTGAATTTGTGTGATAGCTTCCGTTGGTAATTAGCAAGGATTGTCAATGGAAATTGAATTTGTGTGATAGCTCCCATTGGTAATTAGGAATGATTGCCAACGAAAATTGAATTCTTGTGATAGCAATGGAATATTTACCAATGAAAATAATTATGTTGGTAATTAGTAAGGGTCGCCAACGAAAATTGAATTTCAACGGAATAGCAATGGAATATATACCAATGGAAATAATTTTATTGGTAATTAACAAGGAATTGTCAACGAAAATTGAATTCTTGTAATGGCAATGGAATATTTACCAACGGAATTTTTTCCGATGGTAATTAGTAAGAGATTGCGAAAGGAAATTGAATTTCTTAAAAAAAAATTATTGGTAATTTTTTATTACTAGATATTCATTTGCACGGTTTACTATATATTTTTATTTTTTTATGTTCTCATACAATATTTACCTTTAAATTTTTTATGTATTTAATTTGTATTTTAAATATTCAATTAATACAATAAAAAATATTGAGATACTCTTTTGTGAGATGGGTAATTTGTGAGACGGGTCGATCCATCACTAAAGTATGCTTGTTGTATAGATAAAGTATAATTATTTGCAGTTAAAGTATGTCAATAATAAATTAAATTATAACACACTAAAATCATACTTTAATGTATAATCTAACATACTTCAAAAAACATACTTTAACAACCATTAAACATATTTTATCTAAATAATAGACATACTTTAACACGTCTCACCTAATTAGGTGTCTCACAAGAGAATTTATCAAAAATATTATGTTTTCTAAATGTTTTATTAAATTATTATTTTTATTTAATTGGATTGAAGTTATATAAAAGGAATAATTACTTCCTAGTGCATAGCATTAAGTGTAATTACTGTGAGATGCACACATTTAAATGTACTAGTTAATTTAACGTTTTTTGCACGTGCTAAGCACGCCACAGTTTGTAATAGGACTTTTATGTAGTATTTTTCTAATATTTTTTAATTCAAAAGTTTTAATTTTAATGTGATAATAAACAGTTTAAGTAGATCATTTATTTATTAAATACTCATTAAAACTTTTTATATATAATATTTGTTTTTATTGTTCATCTAATTAATCTTAAAATGGTTTCATAAAAACTCCCATGCTAAAAAATAGTTGCAGGATGTAATATTACTGCTCATCTCTAAGCAATAACATTTAGGCCAATCTAAACTATTAGAATTAAATATTCAAGCATGGCAGAATCTACAAATCTGCTTTACCTTATCTTATAAATAACAGAAGTCATATTTTCTCTCCTTGAAGAAACTTCTGTGCCTCATTCAATTGTAAGACAAAAATCTATTATGTTAACAATAGCCTCGACATGATGCCTATTTTCCGATGATTTTATGTGCCTTCACAAAATCTATAGGAAATGCAATAAGTAACACATGTCATGCTTTTACTTCAAAACCAAGATCACAAATAATTTCTAATAAACAATTCAAACTATAAAAAAACACATGAAACTACAATTAACAAAAGAAAGAAGAAAAGATTAAAAAAATTGAAAAATTAAAACATATTAAATCCAAAGACATAAGCTAGAAAAACATGATTCTTGTTTTCTATGATCTTATCTACCTTCACAAACCTAAAAAAAAAATGCAAACACCAACATGCATTTACCTAGAACACAATTCTAATAAATAATTATGACTATAAAAAATAGGGGCTGACATTCTTATGTGATTGTAGTTTGAACTTGACCTTCAAAGGACTTTAATGCAAATAAATTAACTTTGTGAGCTGAATTTGAATCCGAAGTTCATAGCCCCTACTAATAAATAATAATATTATTAATTCATTGCTTTTAAGTTTACCATTACTCCAACATAGAAAAAATTGGATTTGTGTAACATTTTATTTGTCCTTTTTTTTTTTTTTGTGAGTACACTGTAATGAAACAAATGGATTTGTGTGACATTTTATTTGTCCTTCTTTTGATGAGTACACTAATGAAAAAAAATGGGAATGTATATTTTAAATCAATACATAAATTATGCAACTAATATTACAAACAATAGGAAAGAAGAAAAGATTAAAAAAGTAGTGAAATAAAATATATTAAATCCATTTACATAAATTCTAAAAACTAAGTCAAATATACTGTATTTTTAGAATCCAATATCTTTCATTCTTCAGTGTATTTCATTAAGAAGAAATGTAAAATTACTCGGATGCACTCTAAAAATTCCAACACATAATTAAAACGCTCTTTGGTTTGCTGTATTGCCTACTCTTCAACCGACTCCTCTTCTTCTTACTGTGATTAATCTTGCTGAATATATGCTTCTTCAAATCCTCCAACAACGCAGATTGCATTCCTAAACATTCTTATTTTGATAGAGAATGAATATGACAACAATGATCATGTTGGCATTTCTTAATAACGATGTGCAGCTATGATGGTGTGCTAGACGGAGAGAGCGTGTGTGTTTATATATGATAAGATAGTGAGTGTGTGTGTTTGGAATATGGGGAGCCATCATAATTCGTTTTTGGCTTGATGAACCGTATGGTATTATTATTATTATGATTACCGAGTATTTGGAATATGGAGAACCATCATACTTCACATTTACTTGAGTAACCGTATGACATTATTATAATTATTATGATTACTTAATAAAATAAAATATATGAAAAAGAAATCATATTTATATTTTATTATTAATAATAAATTAGAATAAAATTGTAAATAATAAAATATAATAGAGACGAACTTAATTAAAATTTTCTCTTCATAAAAAAAATTATAAAATAAAACTATTTTATTCAGAGTCACCATTTAATGATAATAATATTATTATTATATAGAAAAACATTAATAAAAAATCATTATTATTATCATTAAATTATGGAGCAAAGTTTAATATAAAGTATTAAGTATTATGTTATTAATTAAATAGAAGGATAGAGATGTAAAAAAGAAATATGAGTAGGAAAAAATTGAAAAAAATTGTTTCTCAAACACAAGCCACTTTTAATATACACGTTATACGCACGTCGTACTCTGTGACGTGTATTTTTGCCTTTTCTAATTCAATTAAGTTCATAAAATAATTAAATACCTAATCTAATTTCATAATAATATAATGTTTATAGTTAGATTATATTGGAAGGCATTTATGTGAATGTGTTTGTATATGTATTTCTGATTTTGTGAATTGTCAGTGCTGTAGTGTTTAGGGTAAATGTCAAAGGGGTATTTTAGTAATTTAATGATAAATACTCATTTCTTTCACCAGTGATGTTATAACCGGACCATAAATCAAATGGTGGAGTAATTAGTTCAAGGTTCAACCGGTCAAAACAATTAAAGATTAAAAATCGAATATTTTTATTTATAATTTACCTACATAATATTATATGAATCAATTTTCATAAAAAATGTATAATCACCTAAATAATTTTTTAAAGTTTTAAAATTAAACAAAAATTTTCATAGTCCACAGGACCAAATTCATAATTCATAGTACATTTTCTTAATACTCCCTCCGTCCCATAGAAGTTGACACACTTTCTTTTTTGGCTTGTCCCACTAAAGTTGAAACATTTCCTTTTTAATACATGGGACCCACAAAAAAATAATTAATCTATTCTCATGGGCCCCACATATCACCTCTAATACAACTACCCACTACACATTAACTATTATTTCTCTCACTTCACTTTACTTCACTTTACATTAAATTATTATACTCCTTAATCTCCGTGCCCAAAAAAATTATACCAACTTCTCCGGGATGGAGGGAGTACTATAAATCATAATTTTATTTTATTTTAAAAGTATTATGTTTTAAAACAGACAAAGATATAAATGAAATATCGATCATAAAAATTTAAATTAAAAATAAACGGGTTCAATCAAATTTTTTTCGGAATGATTAGTTCAATCCATTTTAACTCTTACTTTTCACACTTAACCTAACATTTTTATATATGTATTTTTCTAAATAAATGAAGTATATATACAAATATATAAAAAATATTTTATTTAAATTAAAAATTCCTCAATAATTTTTATTTATTCAATCTTCAATTTTATTGTGATTAACATTGTCAATTAGTAATCCACTAATTATCATTCTGATTTGAATCAGTTATTTTGTTTTTTTTTTTTTTTAAGGTGTAATGGAAAGTTCATTTTTTTTAATATTTTTATAATTAACTAATAGCGTATTAATCTAAATAATTTAAATAATTTGAGCGCATCTAATCAAAGAGTTAGACTCCAATCATAAAACATTATTCACTTAATTAGAATCATTTATTTGAATCTACAAACAACTTTTGTATCTTATCATACATTAACAATGCATGTATTAGATGAAATATAAGATAGACAACGTTAAAAAAAAAATCCCCAATGGAATTACAAGTATAACATCATTTACCACCCTTAGATTGTAGATGGAATAAATATGCCATTTCTATTGGTCATCAAAACCCACAACATAGGAAAATATTATTTTATTTAATTTTTAAATTTAAAATACACCATTACGACAATATAATTTCTCTTAAATTATAACAAACTGCAATTTATCTAATAACAGTGCAATTTTTAACAACAAATGATATTATCATAATACATCCTTCAATTTGATGGTCTCTGGCAAGCGGCAAAAAGCTGCCTGCTAATGAAAGCCATCACCAAAGAAGTGAACAGCTCGAAGCCTACTATCTTTAGGAGACGCCATCCCCTAGTTTTAGATAACTGCAAATTAATACACCGAATAATTCAAACAGAGCTACAGGTGATTATAGTACTTAACGACGAGTATTTTCAATATGAAGTAATGAACACAAATCTTTAGTTGTGCCAAGCAACTATATCTTGTGATCGATGGCACTCTTGCAAGGTTTTAAGTTGTATATATAGGTGATAATATATATTAATATAGAAATTCAAGAGTTGCATAAAATAAAAAATTTAAGAGTTGCATTAAGTGAAAAATCAAGAGTTGCATTAAGTAAAATAAATAGTATTAAATTGAAAATCCAAGAGTTGTATGAATTAGAAATTCAAAGAGGTGAATTTGAATGATTAGAAAAATTAAACAAATAAATTTAATGTTAAATGGTTAATTATTAAAATAACTTTTAAAATATTATGATTAAGATATATTTTAATTTTTTTTGTTAATTATATGATTATAGGATAAAATATTATACATGCACGACTTCAGATACGTACAAATTAAATAGGTTAATTTGTATAATTAATTAAATTACCTATGACAAACTTTATAGCCAATTAGCCATATTAACTATCTAAGTAAATGTAACAAACATATAATTAATGGGAAAGTAAATGTAAACAAACATATAATTAATGGGAAAGGGTAAAAATATGTAATTAAAAAGAATAGATAGGGATATAATTGAAAAAAAAAGTTTTTCAATTCTTTCACACCTTTAATATATTAAGATTAAGATAAGATTAAGATTATTATTAGATATAAAAATTGAAGTGATGCACCTAATATAACCTTAATATTAATTAAATATTCAAAAATTGAACTTTATTAATTGATCTCTTATTTATTCATCACAATTATCTCACCATCTTTCTCCAACTTTTCCATCTAAGATTAATCATCGTTCTCTCCTCGTATAATCTTAGGCTCTCTCTACCACCTCACCACCTCTCTGCCACCTCGCCACCATCACTCAGCCACTCTCTTTTCTTCCTCACCATTGCAACTACGTTAAAAGAGTGGCTTTTCTTCCTTACCATTTCAACCACGTTAAAAGATGGTCGTACGATATATGCTCTCCTTATATATGTAGCGCGTTTTGGTTGGTTATCTAATTCGTTCAATTAATTTTCTTTGTTGATTCCAAATTAAACTCGCTTTGAATTCGGTTAAGAATCTATTTTGATTGGTTTATCTCAAATAATTTATTTTATATGTATTCATGTTTCTTTCATTTTTTAGCTAGATCTATTGATTTGCCCTCAATGAAAATTCAAGGGATTTCATCTTTCATCAAAGGTAAATGACGCTAACGACTTCATCAAGCTCGTTGTTGGAACTCGATAATCTGAACTAATTCACGATGGAAAGGTATTGCGTTTGGTAGCACAGACGACAGAGGAGGACAACCATTGTGAGAAGAAGAGTAGTCTGCCGACATGAATTCAAAGAGATAGATGTTGAGAGACTTTTTGCGTCGAAGCAACAATGACGGTAGTGAGAAGGAAAGCACAAAAAAGTCACAGAAATGCCGATGATGGATTGGAAGCAAAATTGGCTTTGTCGCAACCCTTGCCACTTCTTCTTTCTAATCAAAACGACGGTGAAAAGATGTACTTTCTGTACAAACAAAATTTTGTTGGTCCTATATAAATTAATTTTTTATATACATATTCTTATGTTGTGCAGATTTATATATTGGTTGTGAAAAAATGTAAGCAATTGTGCAAAACATTTAATGGATTATACAGTATATATCACTATACTTTAATGTGTTGTGCAACAGCACAACTTGGGCGGCAATTTAATTAAACAGATTTATAAGAATTGGATTATTTATGTAAATATTTTATACTGTGAAAATTTATGTAATAGTTGTGCAGATTTAATTAATTATGGAGAACACATTACTACGCTTAATGCACAAAACATAAAAGGCTAATTATACTGTGCACTTGGGTGCACCCTAAGATAAGGTGCACCCATATACAAATATAAACAAAAACATATACAATTATAATTAAAAATGTATACAATTTAATTGTTAGTTTTTTAATGAAAAATTGAGTGTAAAAGAATATGCAATTATTAAAAAACATGTATACACAATTGAATAAAAAGTTATACATATGAATGTTAATTTTTAACGAAAAACTTAATGTGAAAAAGTATACAATTATTATAAAATAGGTATACAAAATAGAATAGCATGTATACAAAATAAAATAAAAAGACGTACATATGTGGGTGCACCCTCGCACCCGAGTACACCCAATATACACTCAACATAAAAATACCCTGTTCAAAAAAAAAAAAAAGATCCTTAACAAAAAAGTAAATAGATCCGCAAAACAATTTAACTAAAAAGACATGAATATTGTGCAAATCTTATTATTTAAGGATTGATGAAAGATAAATAAATTTCATATAATGTAGGTGCAAATCCCACTATTTAAGGGATTGATGAAAAAATAAATAAATTAGATTGGATATTGTGCAAATCCCACAATTTAAAGGATTTATAAAAAAGAAATAAATTCTATATTTTTTAAGCTTCTAGTAATTAAAAGGGGTAATATGAGCATTCTATTGTGCAATTTTGTATTTAACAGTAATTAAAATTTAGGATTGTATCTAATAATAAATATGGGCTCCATTTAGCACTTAACAGTAAGTATCCCTTTTTTAATTTTCTTTATAATTATATATTGTAGTAGAATAATATATAATGAATAATTAGAATTCCATAAATTATGTTTAAATATACGACGTTGATATAGGATCTAAGAATTACATCATCGCGGTATGTTACAAAATTGTTATAATAAAAGAGCTCAACAGCCATATGAAATATAAATGTTAGAAGTATTATTGTTTATGTTATTTTTACTTTTTTTTTCAAAAAAATTATGAGTGTTGGAGGTTAAATTTGAGAATAATAATAGTAATGATTATTAAAAAGGGCAAATGAAAATAAAAGTGATTATAATTATAGGATAATAATGTATAAAGATTGAATCAAATTTTGGTTTAATTTTTAGAAGTAAGAGATATATACTCCCTCCATCCCCTTGAAAGATTTTCGTTTATTATTAGCACGTGGATTAAGGAGTATAATAGTTTAATGTATAATAAAGTGAGAGAAATAATATTTTATTTGCATTAGTATTGAGTGTGGGGCCATGTATAGTGGTTGTGGGTCACATCAATCTAAAAAGGGAAATGGATACCTTGTAATGGGACAGACCAAAATAAAAAAATGAATACATATCAAGGGGACGGAGGGAGTAGTTATTAAAGTTTTTCATTCTAATTAACTACAATAATTACCCTTTTGAAGCTTTTTAAAGTTGAATAGGCTCTTTGATTATATTACTCCCTCCGTCCCAACTTCAACTTCACACTTTCCGTTTTGGTCCGTCCCAATTTCAACTTCATATTTCCATAAAAGGAAAAGGTACATAACTAATATCCCTCTCATATACTTTAATTTCAAAATTGCCATCACCTTTTTAACACACATAACATACTTTATCATTTATTTATTACCCAAAAATATCAAACTACCCCCAAAAGTTACTCAAAAAGTACTTTTTCTTAATTTGCGTGTATACAGTAAATATGAAGATGAAAATGGGACGGAGGGAGTATATTTTTACTAGTTTCTTCTTTAATTTTAGAATTTTATTAATAGAGTAAGTTATTTCAAAGCATGATCATAAATATTTATATTTTATTCATATAAATTATAGGAGCATCTCTTAAAAATTTAAATGAAGAATAGTTATAATTTAGAGATTGAAATATAAAAATTAATGTTCATAAAATGTTTTAAATAATGATTTTGACTTTCTTTTTAAAGAGCTTTCTAAAATTAATTGCATTTACTTTTCATTACTTCCAACACTTTATTTTTTTCAAAATTCCTATAAAAAATATTAATTACCTCACATGTATGATAAAATAAATTAAGAAATAAAGAAAAAATTTTAATATAATAAATGGACATTGAGAAGATAATAAATTAAATAAAATTTAGAAAGAGTTTTGAAGGAGAAAAAAATAGTTGTTAAAATTTTAAATACTCTTTATTTTATATAAAATACTCTTCAAATTATAAAGATACTATTGGTAATACTATAACACTTTATTTGGTATTTGTTAATTAATTCATTTTTAATCATAAACATAATAATATAGAATAAAAAAATCATTATTTTTTATTATTGTTATGATATTGTTAGTCATTTTTTCTTCGACCCTGCATGTTCATTCTTAATTTTAAATATAAGAATTTCCATCCTAACAAATATTTTATTAAATTAATATTATTACTTAATATGCTAATTTATTTGCTTATAATTCCAACTCAAATATAAATAAGTTTCGTAATATATAAATTTGCATAAATAAATAGAAATGCAACTTAAAACATGAATGAAAGAGAATAAATTCAATTTTTAATATAACTTCTAATAAATAGTCAATCAAATTCCATATCATCTATAATAATTAAATGTTAAACATGTGAATTTTTAAGTTCTTATAGTAATTAATTATAAGATTGTTTTATTTAATAAAATAAGATTTTGTAAAAAATTAATTATATTTTCATTTTTCTTAATTAATTTTAACCGATCACTAAACAACGATAATAATAATATATTAAAAATAAAAAGAGTTTAAAAACTAACTTTGAATCATTATGAAGATTTATATCAACTTGCATCGCTTAATTCTCACAAATTACTTAAATTTCTATGAAGATCTTCCAAACTTGAATTTTTAATTTGGGAATTTCAAAATTACAATTTGATCGTTGTAATATAGTTGATTTTGATAATTTATGCATTTCAAAATCTTATTCTCCTGTTCGCTTATTGGGGTTTTATTTGACAAAAGTATACAACAATCGACTATAGGCCTGAAGTCTTATTATACGTATAAGAATGACTCTCTGAGTGGGCCGTCTTTTCTTCCCTCTTTGTGTTATGTCGGGTTTGTCTAATATTGTTCAAGTTTATTATGCTGTAATTTTTTTTTAGTTGTTATGTGTTGTTTGAAGAGACATGATGAAAATGAAGGTTGTAGATAACACAAACTGTAATTAGAATTGGAGATTAGGGCTTATGGAGATTAAAATGAAGGGCTATGATTGAGACTTATATGAAAAAAATTTATGGAATGCGGTGATCTAAGATTATGGCATTCCACTGTGGTATTAAAGTCTGTTGGTATAGATGATGTATACTGCATTTTATTGGGGGGCTTGAACAACCTATGCAACCTGAACAAGCAATATGGGCTATCAAAGTGTGGAAATGAAGCCCTTTTTGTGATTGAAGCATAGTTGTTACGTCGAAGATCAGCCAAAGTTTTCCAATTTCTGCAACAGTAGAAGGCCGCGGCTCTGAAAGCCTCCTACGTCGGCAGCTTAAGACTTCATCGCTCGTCGGAATTCCATTGCAATTCCAGCCACCGGCCTGCCCCTCTCCGGCGACTCCACCAAGATAAAAATTATGCAAATTAACAAAAATGACTAATAAAAGAAATGTAAACTGATGGCACACTTGATGCATAAACACACGGCTGGTTCAACCGTTATGCACAATTAAACACTATTAGATTAAGAAAAAAAAGCATACGCATCCAAATAAACATATTCAGAAATCGAAATTTTCAATTTCACATAAAAATTGACACTAACATTCTCACATTGTTCATACAAATGCGAAAATCCCTAGACTCAGAGATGAGGAAATCAGAGACGTAATGATCCTCGCAGATTTCAGGAGAGGGAGAGAGAAAAGAACTTACTTTGTTCCTCCCACCACGCATCAAGCCATATTTTCTCCACTTTTAATCCACTGCCCAAATTCTTCCAATTCTTCTCTCCTGTTTTGACTCCGTATCTCCCTTTAATACTTTTATTAACGTTTCAGAGGCACATTGGCGTTTTAGATACACGAAGGAAACGACATTACAACTTAATAATATCACTGTAATAAATACACCATAAATATTGAGTATTGACAACTTATAGGAATATAAAGGTAAATGACAAAAATGAGTGAGGATAATATGGGTAAAAATGTTTATGTGAATGAATTGAGAAACTTTTTTTTTTCAATTATGTCCCTACTTATATATTTTAATTTCACATCTTTACCCTTTCATGATATATAATATTTAATAACTTAATTATTTATATTCATTATATCTTAATAAATAATGACTCTTCATATTTATCATAATCAATATTAAATCAATTTTATAATAATAATAATTATTTATTATTATTATTATTATTATTATTATTATTATTATTATTATTATTATTATTATTATTAACCTTTTCACATGATCACATTAATGAATTCATAAATTCAAATAATATGAAAAGACAAATTAAACATTATAAATTGTGGAGTAACCTTCAATGATGATAATGGGGTCGTCAGAGGTGCAGTCCAAGAACGAATCCTAAATAGTAATGAAGAGCTTCACAGCTACTCTGTTAGATGAGAGGGGAATCGAGATGTAGTCGGATACGGCATCAAAAAAGGAGATGACGATATCTACAAGTATATCCAATGGAAAGGAGAATTTCACAAATTTAATGGAAATAAGCCAACAAAGTTGAAGTGGAGCGTGCCATTTTCGAATCAGATTGCAAAACGAAAGGGTTGTGTAATTTTTGTTTTTCAATTACACCTCTATACCTATTCATCCAATGTGCTTGTTTGGTGATTGCATACATAAAAAGTTTGTTTTTTTGCCGTAGTTGATGAACCATATGAAATTTTATTAGTTATATTTCTTTTATTTGTTTTTTTTAATGTAATTTTCGTATTATTTGATATAATATATTATAATAAAAAAATTCAAAAAATTTAAATAATTAGCTCTGTGATATAATAATTGAAAATTTTAAGAGATTTGTGAATTTTAAGGTTCATGATTAATAAAAATAAAATTATTAAATTAATAATAATTTGTTGAAATAATACATTTAAAAAATATATATAAAAAATAAATGTAAATGTCTCTAACAAATATTAAAATAATGGTAATATTATTATTCTGAAAATTATTTTATAATTTTGTTTAAATTACTAATTAAATTAAGAATATCATAAGGAGGAACATCTAAATACGTACAATAAAAAGATAAAAAAAATAGTTTTTACATTCTCTTTAATAGAAATTTATTATTAAGATTATTATAATTAGATAACCAATCATTTATTAATCATCATAATAACAATAATATATAAACGTACACAAAGTTTAATTTTTTAATAATTATATATTTTATTATCTATGAGTAAGTTAAAGAAATTATTTATGTTTATAATTTATTAGTTATATTTAATTATAGTATAATTCACACGCCCTTTTAACTTTAAAAAAACAATGAATTCAGAAAAAGTAATATGAATACGTAAATTAAAGAAATAATTACTGGTAGGTACACACTTTGTACCCCTAATTACTACTAGATACATTGATTTAAAATAATTATTATTTAATACAAAATATTAAAGTAAAATACCAAATATACTCCTAAACCCATATACCTTTAAAACACTAACCCCAACCTCCACCCACCACCGGACCACCGCTGCCGCTGCCGGACCGCCGCCGCCGGCGGAGCTCCGGCGGCCGGTCGCCGGAAAATCTGTTCGTCAGAAGAAAAAAAAAAAAAAAAAAAAAAAAAAAAAAAAAAAAAAAAAAAAAAAACTGGTCGCCGGAAAGCTGCCGCGCCGCCGCCACCGGAGCTCCGGCAGCCGGTCGCCGGAAAAACTGTTCGTCCAAAAAAAAAAAAGAAAAAAAAAATTGGTCGCCGGAAAAACTGCCGCCGCCGGAAATGCTGCCGGACCGCCGCCGCCGGACCACCACATTTTTTTGCTGCACACACTTTTTTTTTCCTGCACACACTTTTTTTGCTGCACACACTTTGCTGCACATGAACTTTTGCTGCACACAATATTTATGTGCAGCACATTAATAGGGGTAATATTGGAATATCACTATATATTTTTGTACCTAGTAGTAATACTTTTGTATGTTTGTATCTCATAGTAATTTAGGGTTTTTTTGTGTACATAGTAGTAATCCTCCCTAAATTAAATATTACTGTACTACAAAATATGGGGTGGGTTTTGTGAAGAAATTAAATCATCTTAAAACATATAGACATTTTATTGCATTACTTTAAACTTCTTAATGATGTTTTTTTTTTCAAATAATAATATATGTATTTTTATATTTACCATATTATATTAACTGGTAATCAATTAAGCAAGACGTTTTATGGCATTACTTTAAATTTTTTGATTATCTTTTTTTTTTTAAATAATAATGATATATGTATTTTTATATTTACCATATTATATTAACTTGGAATCAATTAAGCAAGAGATAAAACATTATATTTAAAGATTTTGATATATAACATATAATTTCATATTAAATAATAAAATAATGAAACAAATTTCAAAAAAATCAAATTTCATTTAATTTCAAATATTCAATGCATCCACATTGTCTCTAAATAGTCACTTCAATTACTATGAACAAGAACTTTAGTATTATAACTAATAAGTTTGAAAGTTTTGTTTTGTTTTATTTTTTATTATTAAATGCACGAACCTTTTAATTATTTGATATCTTCTATTTTATTACTTTGAAAGTTTTATAACAATTAATTACGAAAATTATTAATATTTTGTTAATATAAAATTTTATAAATGATTAATTATTATGCATATTCTAGAAAAATTGCAAAACATTTTTGAATCACTATATACTTTTTATGGGTAAGTCTTGCGTGTGAGATAATTTTATAATTTAAAAAAATTATCATTTTCGCTTTAAAATATTATCACTTTTCATTTATACTATAAATTGTTCATGAAATAACATTATCATCTTTCATTAATTTAGTATAATTTTTCTTTATAAAAGGTATCACTTTCTGCCTGTCCTATGTAAGCCCTTATGTCAAATGTTCTCACACAACTCTTTGCCATATTTTATATATTTCATTGTTTACAATTTTACCTAAAATAATAATTAATTAATTAATATTAATTAGTAAGATATGGAAAATTTAATAAAATAGGCATGATTTCAAAAATATTTATTAAACTATATAACAACTAAAAACCTTTACAAAGATAAGTGAAGTTGCTATTTATAATGGTGAGATTATATAACGCATAGTAAAGTCATCAACTATAATAGTAACATAGTAAAGTCATCAATTTTTATGATGATTTCATTGTATAAAACAACCTTTTTATTAATTTAAGTATTTTTTTTGTTTTAATATTTAAATCTTTTATCTATTAAATTTTATTAATTTGTAGAATAAAAATCAGAATGTTATAATTCTTTTTAATAATTTTTTTTAATTTTTTTACTAACAAATCTTTTTTGACAAAGTCTCTTGTGAGACGCTATTTATGTGAGACCGTTTGTGAGACGTATTAAAATATGTCTATTATATAGATAAAGTATTTTTATTGGTTGTTAAAGTATGTTTTGTAAAGTATGATGGATGATGAATTAAAGTATGATTTTAGGATGTTATAAAATGATTCCTTATTGACATACTTTAATTACATATAATCATATTTACCTATATAATAAACATACTTTAATAATGGGTCAACTCGTCTCACAACCGTCTCACAAAAATCCCGTCTCACAAGAGAGTCTCTCATCTTTTTTATTTCAATGAAAACTGTGGAATATAGAAATGAATGATGAAATGAGAGAGAGAAAAAAAAAGACTATACAACTCTTGAATACATACTATCTCCGTCCCAAAAAGAAGTTCACGGTTACTGTAGGTATAGAGTTTAAGAAAAAATTGTCTTTTGATTTACTTTTAGAGGTAGTTTGATGTTTTTAGGTAATAATAAATAAATTACAAAGTAAGTTATGTGAGTTGTAAATGAGTAATAATTTTGAAATTAAAATGTGTTGTGGTGTTATTAATTTTTGTGTATTTCTTTATTTGAGATGTAAACTTGTTTATGAGACGAACACAAATAAAAAGTGTAAATCTGTTTTTTTTAATTATTTTATTTTATTTTATTTTATTTTATTTATGGAGGCATTCTTTTGGCTATAAATATATTTAACGAGAAGGTATTTCATGAACTGATTCTATATAGAATTAAAAATTTTAAAGTATTAGTTTTATATTCCCTCCGTCCTGGCGTAAGAGGGTCATTTATTTTTTCGCACGTAGATTAAGGAGTATTATATTTAATGTGTAGTGGGCAGTTGTATTAGTGGGAGTGTGGGTCCCATATTTTAATTGTATTTGAGGGGATGTGTGGGTCCCATGTGTATAAAAAATGAAAGGGGACTCTTTGGGTGAGACGACCAAAATGAAAAAATTGTCCTCTTGGCCTGAGATGGAGGGAGTATATAACAAAGGTTACTCTTATTTATGATAACTACTTCTATTATCTTTTGAAAATTATGATATTAAAATTTTTTAAAAGAATAAAAAAAAAATCAAGTAGTAACTATTAAAATAATAACAATTTAACATGAAAAAAATTATGGATAAGAAATATACTCCCTCCCTCTCGGAGAAATTGAGACATTTTTTTTGGCACGAAGATTAAGGAGTATAATAATTTAATGTAAAGTGAAGAGAGAGAAATAATATTTAATGTGTAGTCGGTAGTTATATTAGTGGTGAGTGTGATGTGTGTGTGGTAAATATAATTAGTGTGTTAACTCCTTTATTTTTTTAGACCAATGACACCACTACTAATTTTCATTTGCATTAAATAAATAAATAAATAAATATATATATATATATATATATATATAAACACAAATACTGAAAAAATAAGTAAACCAAAACCATTCTTACAGTGCATTTAAAATTTTAAACTCATGATTTATCACTATTTTATTTTTAGAGTTTAACTTTTAATCTTTAGATAAATTTAGGACATACATAAAATTCACGTCAAATATATATATATATATATATATATATATATATATATATATATATATATATATATATAAAGATTAAAAGTTAAACTCTAAAAATAAAATAGTGATAAATCATGAGTTTAAAATTTTAAATGCACTGTAAGAATGGTTTTTGTTTACTTATTTTTTCAGTATTTGTGTTTATTTAATTGTCAAATTTTCATGTACTTGACCATTGTTTATTGAAGTCACCTTATGTACCAAGTATTAAAAGTCTTGAATTAATTATTATTTTAATTAATGATTAATCACAAAGAAGAAAAGTTAAGTCTCCTGTACAAATCTTTAACAATCGTAATAGATTGGGTTTGATCAAACTGAAAATTCTTATTTATTGGCTCAGACCCTCCCCGAAATGCCAAAAATGATCTGTACGCATTTACAATTACACAGTACTTAAATAAATGGGAAAATAGATTTTTTGTCCGCTAATTTTGCCCAATTTTGAATTTAGTCCATAAGTTTTTCATTTTTGAAAATCGTCCATTATATTTGCAGAATTTTGAAAATCATCCATTATATTTGAAAATTTTGAAAATCGTCCATCATGTTTACCAAGTTCAACAAAATCGTCCGTTTCAACAGGTCATTAGCAGGTTATTCTAAAAAATAAAAATAAAAAATATGTAAAATATATATATATATATATATATATATATATACTATTTTAAAAAAAATAGTCTCCACTAAGAATTTATATTATACTCTCTCCGTTCGCCCGAAAGAGGACATTTTGCTTTTGTGCACGTTGATTAAGAAGTATTATTATTTAATGTGTAGTGGGTAGTTGTATTAGTGGGAGTGTGGATCCCATATTTTAATTGTATTAGTGGGTGTGTGTGGATCTCATGTGTGTAAAAAAGGAAGTGACCCTCTTTGGAACGGACGACCAAAATGGAAAAAAGATCCTCTTTCGAGCGGACGAAGGAAGTATCAATATTTAGTCAAATTTGCTCCACTTTAGTAATGAGATTAATATTGTTTGTTTGGTATACGAAAGTGAAAAATGAAAAGTGAGATAAAATTGATTAAATAAAAATATGATATAGATTAATTGAGGTGAAAATATTCAAATGACCCGCCATAGCAGATCAAAGGACCAAAATGTTGAATTTTATGAAGTTAATGGACTAATTTCAAAATTGTTATAAAATTAACGGACTAATTTCAAAATTAAAAAAGTTAATGGACTAATTTCAAAATGAACAAAAGTTAGCAGAAAATCTATTTTCCCTAAATAAATCAATATTCCAAAAGTTGGGTAAAAACAAGACATTTATTCATGACAAGGGAATGACCAAACACCCCTGATCCGACCCACATGTAAATTCATGTCCAATTAAGAACTCTGATATGAACGATGGTTGAAGTATTAATTGTCTTAATTATGGGAAAAAAAAGTGCCCCCCCTCCCCCCACCCAAGCCGTCGAAAAGTAGGTAATTAATTATGGTAATTCAACCTATCAATAAAGGTTAGACATTTTGACCCACCACACAAGGAATCCTTTAATTAAGAGGTTGCTTTCACGGTGAGGATGGAATTTGATCATTGATCATTATTTGTCTTAATTAATTGTAAATTAAATAGGGCCTTCTTTTTCTCTAATATTTTTTAATTTAATTTCAAGTATACTACTTCCTCCGTTCCATCCAAACGTTACCAATTACTTTTTGTAAGTAGATTAAGGAGTATTATTATTTTTATGTGTAGTGGGTATTGTATTAGTAGTGAGTGGTTGGCCACATATGACATATGATACCTTTTTACTAAAAGTGGGAAATGATGATATTTGAATGAAACGCCCAATATAGTAAAATGGTGACATTTCGATGGGACGGAGGGAGTAATAATTGTCTCACGAATACAAAAAAAAAGCTGCTTTTTATTAATGAAATATTACATTGGTAAAAACCTTAATTCCATTGTTAAATTAATTTACTAATGGACAGATTAACAACAAAATCTATTGGTAAAGTGGTGACTGGTAAATTTCTAGTAACAAAAATTCAATTCCATTAGCATTCTACGAAATCTGTTGGTAAATTGATGGTTGATATATTTTTAGCAATGAAATTTCAATTTCATTAGCAATCCGTTGCTAATAATTTCATTGGTAATTATCAATAGATTGAATTTTGTTGGTAAAATAGAGAATAAATCCGTTAGCATTTTGTTGCTAAAAGAAGAATGTATTTTATTTTTATAATTCACTAGTAATTACAAATGAATTCAATCAGTTGGTAAATTTTGTTAAAATTTTTTTTAGTGATCTGATCAACATACTCTTATTTATTTATTTTGTTATTTAAAATATGCATATTACATATCTAACAAAAAAAATATGAATTTCAAATTATGTATATCTTATCTTATCCAAACAAAATAATCATACTATTTCGTTATTTCATAAGTATAAATATTTGAAATCCTAATTTGAATAGGGTATTAAATTATTACATCTATAAAAGAGTTGTTTAATGCTCGTTCAAAAATAAGACTAGATTATAAACATTTATATCCTAAGTAATTCTAATTAGATTATAAACATTTATATCCTAAGTAAATCTAACTCTTCTATGGGTGTTATTTAGAGTGGATTTAGGCTTACGTGTAATTTTTTTTAAAAATTTTAATTAATTTAATATATTTATTCACTATACATTTATCATTTGTAACCTACATTTTGGAGGCTTAATTGCTAATTATGATTTTCTTTTCATTACTTAATTAATTTTGAATGATAAAATCTATAAATTTTTTAATTATATGGTGTATAAATTAGAGATGGGTTCATATAATGCAAAAGAAACTATTTTTTGTATAATTGGTTTCTGATTAAAATTACAGATACAATACAATTATTTAATAATAAATTAAAAATCTAGGTTACTTTATTTTGTTGACAAAGTCTCTTGTGTACGTTACTTATGTGAGACGTTGAACTTGGTTTGGTTTTTGGTATATTTTGATGAGAGCAAGCGTACTCTATCATGTGTAATTCGTGAGTGACCAAGTCAATTATCAATCCCTGGGAGAAGTAAAATCAAGAGTGTATCCGTTCTCGTTTCTATTCATGCTTTATAGAGTGATCGAATTTGGGTTTTGAGTTTTATACTATCAATTAAAGCTATCAAGTAACTAATAAAAACAAGTATCAACTATTGGCGTTTTGGATCGTTGGTTAATGATGAGTGTGTAAATTCACGTGTTTTGAGCCCGGATTCGTGGAATAATGCTGTGTTAGATGGTTGAAATTCGATATGAATTGATATAGTTAGTGAAAAGTCACGAATCGGGTGTCGTGAAGGCTATTTGAGTTGATTTTCAAAGGAAAATGAGTTGGAAGTGATCGGATCCAGAAAGAGAAAGAAGCAGGCGTTCGATTCGACCAATCAGGCATTCGATTCGACCAAGAAGGAGGTAGTTCGACCAACACCTCTGGTCTAACTGATTGAGAAAAGACACCTGGAGTGCCATTCGACCACGACGTTCCAGTTCGATCAAGCCACTTGGTCGAACCGTGATCGAACCAGAAGCCTGAAGAGAAGCGGCTGCAGTTCGACCAGGAAGTATCCGATTCGACCAGGATGCTGTCGAATCTGGGACCCACAACCGGGTTACAGGTCGATTTGACTTGGAGTTCGACCAGCTCAAAAGGATTCGACCTGTCCCTTTGGTCGAACTGCTGTACGGAAACTTACCATATTCGTATTTTTACACCTTTAGTGTGTGTGTTTGCTCAAAAAGCCCATCCAAGGCCCGTAAGGAGAGGTTACAAGTATAAAAGAAGAGCTTTTGTAGGAAATACATACGACTTATCATCCATTCACTACTGGAACCCTACCATCATTCGAAGGAGCCGTGAAGAGAGGTTCGTCTGGCGAGTAAAGTAAGATCATACCAAATAACCATGATTGTTCCTAGATCAATCATGAGCTAGAGGCGCTCCGCTAGTTCTAGGGTTATGAAAGTTTTTTGAGTTAATTGAACTTCCAAGTGTAAACTCCGTACAACACTACTTGTGATTTATTTTATATAAGATTGCACTTTTTAAATTCATACTCACAGTCGTTTTGTGCATCATTAACTGTTATGTAGAGTCTGAATACATATCTAGGTTATTGATTGAGTGTGTTCACTGCTGAGTAGGATTATATGTTATAATTCTAAGTAAAGGGATTCCGAAGTCTTATTAGTACTATCTTATATGAATACTTGTTAATTGAATAATATTCGGGTTAATAAGTAGGATAAAGAGTATAACTTCATAGTACCTATAAAGGGAGATCATATTGGGTTAGAGTACTAAGTGCACGGGAAATAATTGATACTAATAGTACCTAGAAAGGGGGGTGAATCATATCTCTTGCTCCGAGGATATTCACACGTGTCATACGCATATTTACTTGTGTCTATAGAGTGAATTTTTATGGTTAAGTGATGCATCCATAGACCACAAGGTAGAGTCGGATATCAATACATGGAAAGAAAATTAATAAGTAGAACTGGATGACCTGAAGAACTACTTAATTTCTCACTTGATCACAGTCGTATCATCTCAATTGTTATTTACTTTATTGTTATTATTCGATTATTCAGTTAATTCATCACTATAAATCAATTTGCCAACATAGTCTTAGTCAATTAGAATATAATTAAATTGATAATAATCTGTCCCTTGGGTTCGATAATCACTTGGTCGTCTATCGAGACTACAATTGATATCCTTCATACTTGGGAATTATTTTGTGTGTTGAGAAAATGCTCATCAAGTTCTTGGCGCCGTTGCCGAGAACGGCAAGTTATTATTAGTTTATTATTTCTAGTTTAAGTAAAACTATTTTATTCTTGTCTTGGTTTTCTAACGCTTATTTTTCTCAGGTGTATGCTCACTAGATCAAAGGTAGGAGAGTTAGCACATTTTAATCTAGAGATCGGCGCATCATCGAGAAAGAAAAAGAAGAAAAAGGGTAAGAACAAGAACGTGGAACCAATTGAAACTCTTGATCTAGGAGTTGAAGTTGGAAAACAAATCCGGAAGTGATTGAAGCTGAAACTGAGGTTAATTTGGAAGAAGAAGCAATCACAATGGCCGGAATTGTGAACCAGGAGGAGGTGGCCATCCTTGAAGTCTTTAAGAATAACGGATGGGGCACCGTGGGGCTGTTAGAAGCGCGAGTGACTGCTGCGGATTTCGATCTTCACCCATCTCTTATCAGCATGATAGAAAGGAACTCCTTTTCAGGAGGAACTTTCGAGGATCCTCAATAAAATCTTATTCCTTGGATTTACAAGTACACAAAAAGATACAAGAACTCATGAAGATACAAGGAAGATCCTCTTGTTTAAATTCTCGCTTACTGAAAGAGCGAGAGATTGGTACGATACTATTAGTGCTGCTGAATGCGATACATGGGAAAAATTGAAGATGAAATTCTTAGAGAGAGATATATGCCACCTTCTAAGGTGTTCAAATTGAAGCAAGAGATTCATCAGTTTATGATCAATAACGGAGAGAAGTTCCATGAAGCTTGGGATAGATTCAAGGACATGCTACGAAGATGCCCTCAGCATGGGTTGACAAAGCCACAGTACATCAGTATCTTCTATAACGGATTGGATAGTGATTCGAGAGTCCTACTCGACACGTCATCGAATGGAGCTCTACTAGTAAAGACATCCGTTGAGGCCGAGAAGCTTTTTGGGGATATATCGATGAATTCTAGAGACTGGCATACTGATAGATTGAGGGGCACCTATGTCCTTGGGAAAGTAGCACAAGTTGAATACACAATGGTTAAGTCAAGTAAGGAAGACGAGATTGTCTCAAGCTTGGCGGGTATAAGTAAGCTACTTGAATCTCAGCAGAAGCAGATCACGATTTGTTATAGAGGTACTAATCATGATGCAGCAGGATGAAGGAGCAAGCCAAGATGAAACGGAAGAGGCGAACTATACCATAGGTCAAAGTATTCAAGGAACTAGGCTTCAAAATCAAGGAAACCAGAATTATCAAGGGAACTACAACAATCGTGGTCCCCCGGGTAATTATCAACAACCAAGGAGGCCTGAGTTTTCATGGAGTAATACCAACAATGCGGTGCAACCTCCGATTGATATTGATCCGGGTGCTAAGATGGAAGAAGAAAAATCGGGTTTCAAGGATACGGTGAACATGTACATGGCGAGGAATGATGCAAGAGTGGATCGTCTAGAGGCCAAGTTAGAAAAGAAGATTGATGCTAATCATGAAAATTTGTCTAAACAAGTGAAAGACCTTATTTTATAATGGGAGAGATGGCAGGAAATGTGAACAAATTAACTCAAACTATTGAGAAAGGGAAGTTTCCATCTCAAAGTATTGAGAATCCAAAGTCTTGTCACGCCATTATATTGAGGTCTGAAATGCAGTACGAGGGACCAATGAAGCCAGAATCAAATTCTGAAGTGACAGGAGCCCAATTCGACCCCAATTCGATCAACCCTGATGGTCGAACTATACAGGAAAGGTCGAACAGGGCACCTGGGCGACGTCCTGAAGAGGCTGAAGATCAGTTTGACCAAAAATAGGTTAGTTCGACCAAAAGCTCTGGTCAAACTCAGGTCGAACACCACTGTCTAGAGTACTCTGTATTGTCTGAAGCCCGATTCGACCATGATCACTGTGATTCAACCAACCCTATTGGTCGGACCGACCTGTAAAGGGGAGAACAAACTTTCAGGTGTTAAGTTCGACCATTATACACCTAGTTCGACCAGCTACCTAGGTTAAACTCAGGTCGAACCCTACTATCCTGCACCGTTTTTTGCGTTGAATACTCCACATGATGTTAATGCTACTCCAGTGCCTTCCAAAGAGCAGAATACTCAGATTACCGCGGAAAAGAAGTGGGAAAGAGCTAAGAGATTGAGAGCAGAAAAGGATAAGGCGGAGAAGGCTGAACGTGATGAATGGGGGATCCCCAAAACAAAGATACCTCCACTATTTCCTCTCAAGCTAGTTAAGAAGGGATTGGAGGAAAAGTGTAACACCCCAATATTTCATAATCTATATTCTCGTAAATTTTATTTATTTTAATAAAATTGTATTTTTTTATATATTATATTTTAATAATTTTATATTATATAATTATAATAATAGTAATAATAATATAATATTAATAATAACATGTGTGTCTGCAAGTGGAAGTGTTTTGGATAAGGATTAAAATTGTTGATAAGGATGAGTATAAGTAGTGACGTGTGGATATATGTGTATTAATTAATCACATGTTTAATTTTTTCAACTTGCATCCAAGTTGGTATTAAAATAATATTAACATTTGGATAATTAAGATTCAAGTTGATCTACAAGTTGTTATGTGTGTATATATTAGTCACGCATGCACACACAGTGAGCTGCCATCACTACATTCTTCTTCTTTTATAAACATATACATACAACTCTCACACACACATATACATACATATGTATATATATATACAAACTCCACTCTATTAATATTTTTAGTCACACATTTTGTGAGTTTTAAAAGTATTATGTTTTAAAACAGACAAAGATATAAATGAAATATCGATCATAAAAATTTAAATTAAAAATAAACTGGTTCAATCAAATTTTTTTTCGGAATGATTAGTTCAATCCATTTTAACTCTTACTTTTCACACTTAACCTAACATTTTTATATATGTATTTTTCTAAATAAATGAAGTATATATACAAATATATAAAAAATATTTTATTTAAATTAAAAATTCCTCAATAATTTTTATTTATTCAATCTTCAATTTTATTGTGATTAACATTGTCAATTAGTAATCCACTAATTATCATTCTGATTTGAATCAGTTACTTTGTTTTTTTTTTTTAAGGTGTAATGGAAAGTTCATTTTTTTAATATTTTTATAATTAACTAATAGCGTATTAATCTAAATAATTTAAATAATTTGAGCGCATCTAATCAAAGAGTTAGACTCCAATCATAAAACATTATTCACTTAATTAGAATCATTTATTTGAATCTACAAACAACTTTTGTATCTTATCATACATTAACAATGCATGTATTAGATGAAATATAAGATAGACAACGTTAAAAAAAAAATCCCCAATGGAATTACAAGTATAACATCATTTACCACCCTTAGATTGTAGATGGAATAAATATGCCATTTCTATTGGTCATCAAAACCCACAACATAGGAAAATATTATTTTATTTAATTTTTAAATTTAAAATACACCATTACGACAATATAATTTCTCTTAAATTATAACAAACTGCAATTTATCTAATAACAGTGCAATTTTTAACAACAAATGATATTATCATAATACATCCTTCAATTTGATGGTCTCTGGCAAGCGGCAAAAAGCTGCCTGCTAATGAAAGCCATCACCAAAGAAGTGAACAGCTCGAAGCCTACTATCTTTAGGAGACGCCATCCCAACCCTAGTTTTAGATAACTGCAAATTAATACACCGAATAATTCAAACAGAGCTACAGGTGATTATAGTACTTAATGACGAGTATTTGCAATATGAAGTAATGAACACAAATCTTTAGTTGTGCCAAGCAACTATATCTTGTGATCGATGGCACTCTTGCAAGGTTTTAGGTTGTATATATAGGTGATAATATATATTAATATATAAATTCAAGAGTTGCATAAAATAAAAAATTTAAGAGTTGCATTAAGTGAAAAATCAAGAGTTGCATTAAGTAAAATAAATAGTATTAAATTGAAAATCCAAGAGTTGTATGAATTAGAAATTCAAAGAGGTGAATTTGAATGATTAGAAAAATTAAACAAATAAATTTAATGTTAAATGGTTAATTATTAAAATAACTTTTAAAATATTATGATTAAGATATATTTTAATTTTTTTTGTTAATTATATGATTATAGGATAAAATATTATACATGCACGACTTCAGATACGTACAAATTAAATAGGTTAATTTGTATAATTAATTAAATTACCTATGACAAACTTTATAGCCAATTAGCCATATTAACTATCTAAGTAAATGTAACAAACATATAATTAATGGGAAAGTAAATGTAAACAAACATATAATTAATGGGAAAGGGTAAAAATATGTAATTAAAAAGAATAGATAGGGATATAATTGAAAAAAAAAGTTTTTCAATTCTTTCACACCTTTAATATATTAAGATTAAGATAAGATTAAGATAAGATTAAGATTATTATTAGATATAAAAATTGAAGTGATGCACCTAATATAACCTTAATATTAATTAAATATTCAAAAATTGAACTTTATTAATTGATCTCTTATTTATTCATGACAATTATCTCACCCTCTTTCTCCAACTTTTCCATCTAAGATTAATCATCGTTCTCTCCTCGTATAATCTTAGGCTCTCTCTACCACCTCACCACCTCTCTGCCACCTCGCCACCATCACTCAGCCACTCTCTTTTCTTCCTCACCATTGCAACTACGTTAAAAGAGTGGCTTTTCTTCCTTACCATTTCAACCACGTTAAAAGATGGTCGTACGATATATGCTCTCCTTATATATGTAGCGCGTTTTGGTTGGTTATCTAATTCGTTCAATTAATTTTCTTTGTTGATTCCAAATTAAACTCGGTTTGAATTCGGTTAAGAATCTATTTTGATTGGTTTATCTCAAATAATTTATTTTATATGTATTCATGTTTCTTTCATTTTTTAGCTAGATCTATTGATTTGCCCTCAATGAAAATTCAAGGGATTTCATCTTTCATCAAAGGTAAATGACGCTAACGACTTCATCAAGCTCGTTGTTGGAACTCGATAATCTGAACTAATTCACGATGGAAAGCTATTGCGTTTGGTAGCACAGACGACAGAGGAGGACAACCATTGTGAGAAGAAGAGTAGTCTGCCGACATGAATTCAAAGAGATAGATGTTGAGAGACTTTTTGCGTCGAAGCAACAATGACGGTAGTGAGAAGGAAAGCACAAAAAAGTCACAGAAATGCCGATGATGGATTGGAAGCAAAATTGGCTCTGTCGCAACCCTTGCCACTTCTTCTTTCTAATCAAAACGACGGTGAAAAGATGTACTTTCTGTACAAACAAAATTTTGTTGGTCCTATATAAATTAATTTTTTATATACATATTCTTATGTTGTGCAGATTTATATATTGGTTGTGAAAAAATGTAAGCAATTGTGCAAAACATTTAATGGATTATACAGTATATATCACTATACTTTAATGCGTTGTGCAACAGCACAACTTGGGCGGCAATTTAATTAAACAGATTTATAAGAATTGGATTATTTATGTAAATATTTTATACTGTGAAAATTTATGTAATAGTTGTGCAGATTTAATTAATTATGGAGAACACATTACTACGCCTTAATGCACAAAACATAAAAGGCTAATTATACTGTGCACTTGGGTGCACCCTAAGATAAGGTGCACCCATATACAAATATAAACAAAAACATATACAATTATAATTAAAAATGTATACAATTTAATTGTTAGTTTTTTAATGAAAAATTGAGTGTAAAAGAATATGCAATTATTAAAAAACATGTATACACAATTGAATAAAAAGTTATACATATGAATGTTAATTTTTAACGAAAAACTTAATGTGAAAAAGTATACAATTATTATAAAATAGGTATACAAAATAGAATAACATGTATACAAAATAAAATAAAAGGACGTACATATGTGGGTGCACCCTCGCACCCGAGTACACCCAATATACACTCAACATAAAAATACCCTGTTCAAAAAAAAAAAAAAAGATCCTTAACAAAAAAATAAATAGATCCGCAAAACAATTTAACTAAAAAGACATGAATATTGTGCAAATCTTATTATTTAAGGATTGATGAAAGATAAATAAATTTCATATAATGTAGGTGCAAATCCCACTATTTAAGGGATTGATGAAAAAATAAATAAATTAGATTGGATATTGTGCAAATCCCACAATTTAAAGGATTTATAAAAAAGAAATAAATTCTATATTTTTTAAGCTTCTAGTAATTAAAAGGGGTAATACGAGCATTCTATTGTGCAATTTTGTATTTAATAGTAATTAAAATTTAGGATTGTATCTAATAATAAATATGGACTCCATTTAGCACTTAACAGTAAGTATCCCTTTTTTAATTTTCTTTATAATTATATATTGTAGTAGAATAATATATAATGAATAATTAGAATTCCATAAATTATGTTTAAATATACGACGTTGATATAGGATCTAAGAATTACATCATCGCGGTATGTTACAAAATTGTTATAATAAAAGAGCTCAACAGCCATATGAAATATAAATGTTAGAAGTATTATTGTTTATGTTATTTTTACTTTTTTTTTCAAAAAAATTATGAGTGTTGGAGGTTAAATTTGAGAATAATAATAGTAATGATTATTAAAAAGGGCAAATGAAAATAAAAGTGATTATAATTATAGGATAATAATGTATAAAGATTGAATCAAATTTTGGTTTAATTTTTAGAAGTAAGAGATATATACTCCCTCCATCCCCTTGAAAGATTTTCGTTTATTATTAGCACGTGGATTAAGGAGTATAATAGTTTAATGTATAATAAAGTGAGAGAAATAATATTTTATTTGCATTAGTATTGAGTGTGGGGCCATGTATAGTGGTTGTGGGTCACATCAATCTAAAAAGGGAAATGGATACCTTGTAATGGGACAGACCAAAATAAAAAAATGAATACATATCAAGGGGACGGAGGGAGTAGTTATTAAAGTTTTTCATTCTAATTAACTACAATAATTACCCTTTTGAAGCTTTTTAAAGTTGAATAGGCTCTTTGATTATATTATATTTTTACTAGTTTCTTCTTTAATTTTAGAATTTTATTAATAGAGTAAGTTATTTCAAAGCATGATCATAAATATTTATATTTTATTCATATAAATTATAGGAGCATCTCTTAAAAATTTAAATGAAGAATAGTTATAATTTAGAGATTGAAATATAAAAATTAATGTTCATAAAATGTTTTAAATAATGATTTTGACTTTCTTTTTAAAGAGCTTTCTAAAATTAATTGCATTTACTTTTCATTACTTCCAACACTTTATTTTTTTCAAAATTCCTATAAAAAATATTAATTACCTCACATGTATGATAAAATAAATTAAGAAATAAAGAAAAAATTTAAATATAATAAATGGACATTGAGAAGATAATAAATTAAATAAAATTTAGAAAGAGTTTTGAAGGAGAAAAAAATAGTTGTTAAAATTTTAAATACTCTTTATTTTACATAAAATACTCTTCAAATTATAAAGATACTATTGGTAATACTATAACACTTTATTTGGTATTTGTTAATTAATTCATTTTTAATCATAAACATAATAATATAGAATAAAAAAATCATTATTTTTTATTATTGTTATGATATTGTTAGTCATTTTTTCTTCGACCCTGCATGTTCATTCTTAATTTTAAATATAAGAATTTCCATCCTAACAAATATTTTATTAAATTAATATTATTACTTAATATGCTAATTTATTTGCTTATAATTCCAACTCAAATATAAATAAGTTTCGTAATATATAAATTTGCATAAATAAATAGAAATGCAACTTAAAACATGAATGAAAGAGAATAAATTCAATTTTTAATATAACTTCTAATAAATAGTCAATCAAATTCCATATCATCTATAATAATTAAATGTTAAACATGTGAATTTTTAAGTTCTTATAGTAATTAATTATAAGATTGTTTTATTTAATAAAATAAGATTTTGTAAAAAATTAATTATATTTTCATTTTTCTTAATTAATTTTAACCGATCACTAAACAACGATAATAATAATATATTAAAAATAAAAAGAGTTTAAAAACTAACTTTGAATCATTATGAAGATTTATATCAACTTGCATCGCTTAATTCTCACAAATTACTTAAATTTCTATGAAGATCTTCCAAACTTGAAATTTTAATTTGGGAATTTCAAAATTACAATTTGATCGTTGTAATATAGTTGATTTTGATAATTTATGCATTTCAAAATCTTATTCTCCTGTTCGCTTATTGGGGTTTTATTTGACAAAAGTATACAACAATCGACTATAGGCCTGAAGTCTTATTATACGTATAAGAATGACTCTCTGAGTGGGCCGTCTTTTCTTCCCTCTTTGTGTTATGTCGGGTTTGTCTAATATTGTTCAAGTTTATTATGCTGTAATTTTTTTTTAGTTGTTATGTGTTGTTTGAAGAGACATGATGAAAATGAAGGTTGTAGATAACACAAACTGTAATTAGAATTGGAGATTAGGGCTTATGGAGATTAAAATGAAGGGCTATGATTGAGACTTATATGAAAAAAATTTATGGAATGCGGTGATCTAAGATTATGGCATTCCACTGTGGTATTAAAGTCTGTTGGTATAGATGATGTATACTGCATTTTATTGGGGGGCTTGAACAACCTATGCAACCTGAACAAGCAATATGGGCTATCAAAGTGTGGAAATGAAGCCCTTTTTGTGATTGAAGCATAGTTGTTACGTCGAAGATCAGCCAAAGTTTTCCAATTTCTGCAACAGTAGAAGGCCGCGGCTCTGAAAGCCTCCTACGTCGGCAGCTTAAGACTTCATCGCTCGTCGGAATTCCATTGCAATTCCAGCCACCGGCCTGCCCCTCTCCGGCGACTCCACCAAGATAAAAATTATGCAAATTAACAAAAATGACTAATAAAAGAAATGTAAACTGATGGCACACTTGATGCATAAACACACGGCTGGTTCAACCGTTATGCACAATTAAACACTATTAGATTAAGAAAAAAAAGCATACGCATCCAAATAAACATATTCAGAAATCGAAATTTTCAATTTCACAT
The DNA here is from genome assembly GCA_023678885.1 of Pogostemon cablin. Lineage (NCBI taxonomy): Eukaryota > Viridiplantae > Streptophyta > Magnoliopsida > Lamiales > Lamiaceae > Pogostemon > Pogostemon cablin. The sequence goes on along the minus strand of CM042999.1, from coordinate 8,384,396 downwards.
AAAAATTGACACTAACATTCTCACATTGTTCATACAAATGCGAAAATCCCTAGACTCAGAGATGAGGAAATCAGAGACGTAATGATCCTCGCAGATTTCAGGAGAGGGAGAGAGAAAAGAACTTACTTTGTTCCTCCCACCACGCATCAAGCCATATTTTCTCCACTTTTAATCCACTGCCCAAATTCTTCCAATTCTTCTCTCCTGTTTTGACTCCGTATCTCCCTTTAATACTTTTATTAACGTTTCAGAGGCACATTGGCGTTTTAGATACACGAAGGAAACGACATTACAACTTAATAATATCACTGTAATAAATACACCATAAATATTGAGTATTGACAACTTATAGGAATATAAAGGTAAATGACAAAAATGAGTGAGGATAATATGGGTAAAAATGTTTCTGTGAATGAATTGAGAAACTTTTTTTTTTCAATTATGTCCCTACTTATATATTTTAATTACACATCTTTACCCTTTCATGATATATAATATTTAATAACTTAATTATTTATATTCATTATATCTTAATAAATAATGACTCTTCATATTTATCATAATCAATATTAAATCAATTTTATAATAATAATAATTATTTATTATTATTATTATTATTATTATTATTATTATTATTATTAACCTTTTCACATGATCACATTAATGAATTCATAAATTCAAATAATATGAAAAGACAAATTAAACATTATAAATTGTGGAGTAACCTTCAATGATGATAATGGGGTCGTCAGAGGTGCAGTCCAAGAACGAATCCTAAATAGTAATGAAGAGCTTCACAGCTACTCTGTTAGATGAGAGGGGAATCGAGATGTAGTCGGATACGGCATCAAAAAAGGAGATGACGATATCTACAAGTATATCCAATGGAAAGGAGAATTTCACAAATTTAATGGAAATAAGACGACAAATTTAATGGAAATAAGCCGACAAGTAGCTGATTGAACCGCCGCTCATACTCAATTACGGTCATGCTCCCCTGGAGATTGTAAAACTCATGCTCCATATTATTGCGGTAAACCTGAGGGTAGTAGTTTGCCATTACTATATCCTTAAACTCCGCCCAGGTAATAGCTTCCCTATTCTCATTAGGTCTCATCTCCCAGTATCCGTCCCACCAGTGGTCGGCATCTTCAGTAAATTGATAGGACGCACAGATTACACGCTGCTCATCATTGCACCTTAAGAGACGAAAAATTCTCTCAAGTGCTCGTAGCCACTCCTCCACGTACTCGGGCCCTTCACTCCCCTTGAAGAAGGGTGGATGGTTTTGGCGAAACTCATGTACTATCTTTGTATGAGCATCAGCATCAGCGTTTGGAGCATTCGGTGCGTTCTGAGGATGTTGGACATTCGGAGCATTTGGAACATTTGGAGTGTTAGGGACATTCTGAGCATTCGGAACGTTTTGAGGGTTCTGAACATTCCTTCTTGGAGGCATCCTTCAATTCCACCATAAAAATAATTTTAGCATTTATTCGAGTTAACGAATGGAAAAGTAATAACTCATATCATAGCATTGCTGAATAACAAATACATGATAGAGGCACATTTTCAAAATAATATAATTCATTGATCAGCTAAATGAACAACTGTTTCAAACTTGCAATTTAAATAGAAGAAAATCATATGTCAAATAATGAAAGAAAAATCCATGTCCCTAACATATGGGATAATTTATGTTAAAAAGAATCCTTGAAACAGTAGCTTGCATAATCTAATCTCCATATACTCCCGAGTCCTCGGACGGGTCTTCCTTCGAATTCTCATCTTGTACCCCTTCATCCATGGCTCCATTTGGCTCGTTATTGGGTTCTGGTGCCGGTGCCGGCTCTGCAAGGTAACCTACCAATCGCTCTTCATGCTCATTATGAATATCCCAGATATGATGTCCAGGAGGGGGGTTCGGCGGATACCATCTTGCGACTCTCATGAACAAAACGGCTGTGAACTGCACATAGTCCACTTGCGGAACTTGGTGTTGAACCGAGTGATGCATAAGTTCAGCATGTATGGAATCGGCCATATCTTTCCAAGCCCACGGTAACGTACTGATGAGCTTTAATCCAGCCCAATAGTCAGTAATACCGTCACTCACATCCTTAACTTGTCTCCATAATTGCAGCATGTGAGCAATATGGGTGGGTAGGTCGTGCCGAACGTCTCGATGATAATTCATGTATGCTTGTTGTCTTGCCAAGTCACCCATCTAATGCGGTAATATTTTTACTAATCATATAAGTTCGCAATAACATTCTAAATATTCATCATTTATCATAAAAAAAAACCCACATTACTCATATAACATAAACTTTCATTTTATATCTCGCACGTAGTCAATTTATGAAATTCATACTTTCGTACCTTGGTTGAAGCGGGCGTCGTACTCGGTGGATGCGTAGCGAGAGACTCTTATAAATTTTTCAATTGCAACATCATATCATTCAAGCCACGTAATTCACTTATATATGCGGAATTAAAACTTAAAATTTTAAGCAAGTATACAGAATCGCATACCTGCTCTGATACCAATCTGTCATGCCCCAAATTTTATAAAGAGAAGATTTCATTTTATTTTGAAATAATAAGATATTAAATAGGGCATAAATCAATTTTTTTTTTCTTCAATAATTAATTGCGTACCTAATGCAACTAAGGAGGTAGATAAATAAATAAGGAACTAGTCCTATAAGTTTTAGTGATCTTACTACAATAAATTTTAAATAAGAGATATTAAATAGAAGATAGCAGACCCTTTAATTTTTCTGCAGCTTTAATAAAATTTAATACTTGCAAACTTCTGCAAAATTCCAAAGGAGTGGACAGCAAGTTTGTGAACCTACACATAATGAAATTTATCATTCAATCATGAAAAGCTGGGGTTGTACCATCCGGTACAAGACATGCACCACCTAAGCCCACTAACTTCTCAAATCATAATCACTTAACATTCCTACTTGCTGACCCCAACTGTCACTAACTATCCAACAATGAAATCAACTAATTTATGCATGTATACTCACACAGTCAGGAACAGCAGGTCACCAAGCTGCAACCACTTTATACATTTAACGGCATCATTATTTAGAAGCTAACATGCACCTCTTACTGTCCCAACGCATTGAACATACAAATATTTCATGCAATTTGTAAAATAGAAGGAGAACAAATTAGTTGCAAAGTTGAACTTTACCACCTCAAAAAAAAAAAACCCTAAATTCCAATTTAATTATTAAGTAGGGTGTGGTAATTTAAGAAGACAAATCATACCAGGACTCTTGCATGAAACCACCATTTTGAACCACTGTACTACTAATTCTGTTGACCATTACAGCCACAAGAATAAATCGATTTGGCATGAATACTTGCACCACTATAATAAATTCAACAATAGAAGAAAGAAGTTAACCAATTTTTAAAAGTCTCAAGGTTTATTCCTCTGAACCAATCAGAAAACACATGCTGCAAGATCGCAGAATCACTCCATCAGCAAGAACGGAATGAATTCCAGAACACTAGACAAAACCAGACTACTCAAATGCTAACGAGGTGCAACTGTTTCAATGTAAATATCCAAAAAAATAGGGAAGTTTGCAGCACAAACACGCTGCGTTAAAAATCGAAGTTTAATTATTAGGTCTCATCGCCCACAATCCCCACTCGTACGCTTTCGCCATGCTTGACCTGAGATAAAAATAATTTATCGGGGTGAGCAACCACACGCTCAGTGAAGCTTTAAACATGCTTATATATATCAAATAAAATCATGTACGAGAGTTCAGAATTCACTTACAATCCTATCATGTCTTACGATATCGCGATTCGTTTCGTATTAAGAGTAAGGCACCATGAAGGTCCAAACTTGCAATTAGAGTAAGGCACTAATAAAGTCCAAACTTGCATAAGAGTAAGGCACTAAAAAAGTCCAAACTTGCATAAGAGTAAGGCACCCCTAGGGTCCAAACTTGCGTGAACATAAAATTCACATATTCCATTTAAACTTAACTTTCACATACAAGATAGCTCAACATATGTAAGATGAGAAAAACCCCACCTTAAACACTTGCGTAGTCCTAAACTTGCGTACTAACGTCACGATCGGAGTCTCCTTCGGAACCTATAATTACGTGACCGATCGTTACTATATAATGCTGTAAATAATCATATAACTAATCTGTACAAAATTTCTCAAGTAAGGTTGCAGATTGAATTAGGGTTAGGTTTCAAAGTTTGAAGCAGAGAAGAAACGAAAGGAATGAGGTTTCTCGTGTTTTCTACCATGATCGAAAGAAGAAAAGAAAACGCAGGAGAACAAGAGAGAAAAGGAGAAAGAGAGAACGAGAACTTTACCTCTTTCTTTCTGTTTTGCAGCCGTGCAGTGAGTTCAGCGTGTGTGTGAGAAAAAGGAAAGGAATTGGACTATATTCCCACGGCTGATTGAAAATAATTGCGTGTATCTCTTCGTATGATAGAACAGACTTTCCGAAGATGATGGAGTTGATAAGTGGAAGCTATTATCTTCCTAAAGGGATAAGGAGATCACAAATTTTATTTCTTGGGGAGTAAGATAACTTATCTGTTTCAATTTAAAATTACGGCTGATAAAAGAATAATGATGAATGGGCTAAGTTTGGATGTGGGCTTCAAAGAGTTGAAATTAGTAGGCTTCGATGATTTGGGCCATGGTTAAAATAAAAAAAAAAAACTTACGGGTGTTACAATTTTATCCCTTCTTTTTCATTATTTTCACACTTGTGCTGAGAATACTAATCAAACATGTTCAATATGTCTGTTTACACTGACTGCAGAGTTTTGTTTTCATTATTGTCATTCCTGCCACACAATTTATCTAAACAAATGATATTGGTCTAGCTATCGGCTAATATTTTCACTGAATTGTTACATATATTTGCTACAGTTACTTATCTGTAGTTATGTTGATTTTTTTAACACATTGGAGTGGAAATCGAGGCTTCGCTGTTGGGGCTGAACCAGTTCTTTGTAGTGTTGATACAAAACGAGGACTAGATACACTGCAATTCATTCTCAGGGACCAAACCTGTGACTGTTGGCCCCATCGGGGTTGGAAAATCAAGTCTGATTAATGCTCTAAGGGGGAATAAAATTATCCCTGGAGCTGTTGAAGAAGATAAATGGTTTGAACATGTACGATTTGCCTTTTATTGCATCAGTATTATGTCTTTGTTATATGTTTGATCCATGTTCCATAACTTCTCAATAACTTAAGCAGATCATACGCAGCAAATGGTTGGAAGAACAGGGTGTTGGGGAAGTATCTACAAGTTGTGGAAGAGGAAAGCACACTACTCGACATGTCTCATTGCTTCCATTGCTAGAAGGAGGATATCTTGCGGACACCCCAGGATTTAACCAACCTAGTTTGCTGAAAGTTACAGAGCAGTCCCTATCACAATATTTTCCAGAGGTAAATTTTGTATGTGCATTATAATACTCAACTACAGTACTTGCGTCATTTTTATGCTACATCATCGAGCATATTTTTTCTTTGATTTTACTGGAGCAGGCAAGATTAAATTTGTTTGAGACGAACTTGAAATATAGAATCATGTTTTTTTTCGTAGGCGGATGTGAATGGGGATAATGCTGCTCCGATATACAAGTACATGAAATCAGTGAAAATTCAAGTGTGTATCTGATCCACTTGATGTATCTTGATCTCAATGTCGATACATTAAATGCAGATGATGATAAGAGATCAGAGGCTGATTTTAATAACTGTAATGATCAGTTGGAGGAGAATCATGGTTCTGATACCTTGGATCCTGGATCAGCTCTAGTGATTTGGAATGGTCTTGATACAACCATATGCTCTCCATCAGTGGCAATAAGGTGACTTAGAGTTCGATTCTAGCAGCCCATTTGAATATTCCATCAGATATTTCTAATAATTCATCCTTGCACATTGAATGACCTTCGATTTTTGTTCTTGTTAATATTGGATTCAATATAATTATTCTTATACCATTATATACTACTAGTTCATAATGAAATGTTAAACATTATCAAACTCCATTGTATTTAAACTGATCAATTGAGTTCATTGGGACAGCTCCTGCATCATACAACTGATCGAGCTGCCCGACAACCAGCAGTACATGTACTAGAAGAAGGGCAAGATAGGCGACGTCGAGGCACAAGCCGAGACCCTGGAAGAGTGGAAAGATGTGGATGATGCAACTAGAGAGTTTGCCAAACATTTTGAAGGGTTGACTGGAAAAAAGTTTGAACCATGGGAAGGAGAGAAGATTATCCACTAGAAAAAAAAGAGCTTTTCCCTGTTGACATGGTAATTGCTCTTCCCAGCTTACATGCAAGAAAAGAGCCTAATAATGAGTGTGGTTCGATAGGACGATGGAGTCGAGGTGAGGCACGGGGTTTGGGACTTAGACAACTTGGGGCTGCTGCAGCACATTGCAAGCTCCATCCAAAGGTGACCCTCTGTTTGAGACATACAAGAAGCTGGGATGCTCTATATCAGCCTTGGAGAAGGATAAAGATGACTACAAGATGATACCAAATTACCTGGAGAAAACATATGAACCTATATATAATCTCCTAATGTAATCGTTTTCCCCTTATTAACTCCAACTCCTAATTAATTTTGTGAAATCTGCAAGTCTATTTATTAGAGGACGTCTTAAAACCGTGAGATTAATTTGAATAAATGAAATATATTAAATAAAAATAAATACACAGATACAATCAGCTTTTAAAAACCACAAACAAAAATCAAGTAAAACTTTTGAAAGATATTAATTTTGAGATGGGAAGATTACGTACACAACCTTAGGTTTAGGACATAATTTTTAAGGATCTTTAATCAATCCTCTTGTCATCATTATACGATCTCTCTTGATACTATCTTGGCTAACAAACTTTTAATTAATTAAAAAACTTTCTTGGGTAATAAATTGAATCAGATTTTACAGTATGAAGTATGCATACATACAAAATATAACTAAATCTTTTACCAATATATTTTTGGTATATATACCAATAAAACTTTAAACTAAAACGAATTCAAAAAATTATTCGTTGACTGGAAGTCAAATATTGAGTCGTAAGAGCCCTGCATACGCAGAAAATTAAAAACCAAAAATAAAATAAAAGAACTATTTAAATCAAGGACATAAGTTAGATAATCGAATTCAAAGTGTTAGTTCAATTGGAAAAAATAGGATTCATAAAAACTGCAGTTTGATATATAAAAATATGATTACATCATCGTGCAGATCATTTAACAAGAAACTAAATAAAAAATCCTACGATAAACAACTGAAAGTGAGTTCAAGAATTGTTCCAGAACTAATTACTAAAATTAAAGAACTTCTAAAACCCTAAAGTAAAGAAATCTGTACCACAATTCACATATGCTCATACATACTATGGTTGAGAAACGGCCTCGCGTGAGGTAACCCCGTCGACGGCTGCGGCGGCGCCTCCACATGATGGGCGGGCAAGGGCACCGTCGAGGTTGCCGCCATGAAGTCATCCGCCCTCGTCACCACATTCTTGATCAACTCATCCAACGCCACCGCAAACTGCTCCAAATCCTCCACACACTTCTCCTCCACATCCTCATCCCACCACCGCCAGTCTTCGCCAAACTCCTCCACCTCGATCGCCTCCCGCCTCTTCTTCTCCGCCTCCAACTCCTAACACACATCAGAATAGTGCCTATTGTAGTCCCTCGCGTTGGCCATCACCCCCACAGATGGCTTCTCCTCCGCCTCGGCCGCACCGCCGAGATAGCGATCGATGACGGCGTCCGCCGAGGGATGTCCGAACGAGAAGACTCTTTTTCCCATTGAATTAACAATTATTCCAATTTCCGCACTACTCAGAATACATAACTCACTAGCCTTCTTGAATAAGCCAACCCGACGTTTGGAGAATGTGACTTGATGGTGGGTTACGTTTTCAATTTTCTTAATTTCGATTTTCTTTCGACCCTGCGTGTATTTCTTCTTCTTCGCGATGCCAGTATCTCTCATGATCACCATTTTTTTTTTTGAACAGTGTGTTTTTTCGAGAGACGGAGAGAGTGTTGTTCTTAGAATAAACAACCGTGCAAGAAAATAAGGGTTGATTTAAGTAGTAAAGGATTAGGGCAGGTAATTAATACACAGTGTTTTCGAGAGAGAGGGAGAGAGTTTTGTACAGAGTGTATTTTCGAGAGAGGGAGAGAGTGTTGTTTTTTTCGAGGGAGAGTGTCTTGTTGTAACTTGTAAGAATATTCAACCCTGCAAGAAAATAAGGAGTGATTTAAATAAGGGAATTAGGGCAGAAATTTGCTAATTAATACAGCGAGTCAATTTTGGTAAGATTTTCAATTCTTGATTATTTCCAAATTCCATCTCCGTTCCCAGTGGCGGATCCAGGATTGAATCATGGGTGGGCTAAGTTTATTTTAAAATAAATAATAATAATAAATAAATAAATATATATATAACAAAATATTTTTTACATTTACATAAGTTGAGCTCGACGAGACTTTAAAGCATAAAACTCATCAATAATTGAGTTTAGATCTATACTATTTACAAAATTTCTCTCAATATAAAGCATCATGCAATCTCCAAGAAAATCATCCCCCATCTTGTTATGAAGTGCTGTCTTCACATGTTTCATAGCTGAAAAAACTCGTTCAGTGGTAGCAGTAGAAATAGGCAATGTCAATATAAGATGAATCACTCTTGTTATCATAACGTAAACTTTTGCCCTTCCACTCTCACACAAAAGCTGGCACAACTCAACAAGTGTAGACACTTGAAACTTTTGCACAACATCAAGCTTATAATGTATCAACTTATATTCCAAAGAAACAATGTCTTGGTCTGTGAAATCTTCACGATAGAATTTTCTTGCAAGCATGCAAATATCATCACCATTGAATGACTCAAAAGAATTTTTAGGATCTAAAGCAACACTGAGAGAAAGCAACTCTACTGACAAATAATTAAATCTTGTACCCAACTCCATCAAGATAAAATCTATTGCTTCATTGAAAACATCAAAATGGTAATGATGTTCAATTGCAGTTTGCCCACGCGAACGACCAATCTTATATGGACAATCAAGGTTAGGAACATCAATATCATTTTTTGACTAGAAAAGTTTGACTTCTTCCAATAATTCTTCCCAACTTGGTATTAGAAGAAGGATGTACATGGTATATTAATTTTTTTAATGAAAAATCACAATTTCAATTGAGTATTCAACCTTTAGAATATTTAGAAATTTTAATAAAATTTATTCCCATAGAAGAAGGTGGATGTGCATGATATATTAAATTTTTTTAATGAAAAATCACAATTTCAATTGAGTATTCAACCTTTAGAATATTTATGATATTTTAATAAAATTTATTCCCATAGAAGAAGGATATTCATGGTATATTAATTTTTTTAATGAAAAATCACAATTTCAATTGAGGATTCAACCTTTAGATTTTAGAATATTTATGAAATTTCAATAAAATTTATTCCTATATGCCATATTGTATTAGATTTCTTTCCTTGAATTTTATCTCATAATAATTAGAACAACTTATAGAAATTAATTAATTATAGAAAAAGTGTGAAATTGATACCTTAATTTGAAGGAGATTGTCGAATTTGACTCTTTAATAATTTTGGAAATTTTAAATCTGAAATCTGATCAGAGCGTGAGTGAGGCGTGCGCTGTGTCAAGCTTGAAGGAAGGGTGTTGTCGGCTTGAGGAGAGTTTAGTGCTTTAATAAATTATTTTAAATTATTTTGAATTGGGCTACTTATATTAAATCTTTATGAATTGGGCTAATTATTTTAAATTAGTATTATGAATTGGGCTAGGTTTGGGGCTTGGGCTCAAATGAAGATATATTTATTAGAAATATTTTTTGGGGTGGGCTAACATTTTATTTGGACTGGGCTTTTATTAAAAAAAAAAATTACATACCTATAAATATAATGGACTCTAAGTTGGCAGCACTGCCCTTTAATACATCCGCTCCTGCCCGTTCCCTTTTAACCGTGTTACTCTCTTTCCACATGGTGAAATTAAATCGAATTTTACAACGTGCTATTCTCTCTCTCACACCGAGTGAAATTTAATTTATTGTTAAGTGATAATTTTGGATGATATATATCTCCTTTTAATATTTTTATTTATAATAATAATATTATTATTATTATTATTATATACTCCATACACATTTTTATTGGATTATAATTTAAAGTTAATAATTCATTTGTGTGTTGATAAAATAAAAAAAAAAGAAAATAAGGTTATTCATGTGATTACTAAAATGTACTCCCTCCATTCAAAAGCAATACTTAATGGAGTAATTTCTATTTCGTATGTACCTTTTATTATAAAAAAAATTAAGAAATAACAAAATAAAATACAATAACCCCAATAATATATTTTAATTTAAAACAATTATAAATAACAACACACATATTAAAAAAAAAAACACCGTTTGCAATGCACCATAACGGAGTGTGAATGAAGTTGTTGACTTTGATCAATTAAGAAAGTAATTAAGTGATATTTTTATTAGAGTGCTACTTGAGTGAACCACTCTCACCAAATCAATCGGTGAAAAATGTGGTACTCTTATCTCTTTTTAATTAACTAGTTTTTATGAGGCACGTTACATTCACGTCATATTTTGTGACGTGACTTTTTTGTTTTTTTATTTTATTTAATTAGATTTTTTACTATAAAAATCCTCTTTTACATAATAATAAATAACTTAAGTAAATCTTCTATTTTGTATTAATTACTACATTAAAATTTACTATATATAACGTTGTTTTGTCAAATAATAATATTCATTCAACCTAATCAATACTTTTGTATTTTATATGAATATGTCTCTAGAAAGGCAATGTACAACAGTTCATGTGAGATTACTAACATAAAGTTGACCCAATTAAAAATGTAGTAGTTATTTGGCCATAAAAATATTTTTATTTTAAAATTAGTATTTTAAACTGCTAGCTCCAAAATACAGGTATCTAAAAAGGCCACTACGTTTTAGCTGTACAGAAATAAAGGAGAATTTTTTTTATATGTATTCATTTAATAATAATTTTTTATTCAATATATCCAATTCCCATGACAAGATCCTAATTACTATTATATATAGGTGATAACATATAATTCAGACATTCAAGAGTTACATTAAGTTTAACATTAATAGTATTAAGTTAGAAATTGAAGTTACATGCATGTATAGTTAGAAATAGATATTGAAGTTACATGTATGTATAGTTAGAAATCCAAAAGTTAAATAATGAATAATTAACAAAAGTTTAAATAATAAATATAATCAATAAGAATAAGAGGGTAATAATTAAAACAAAGAAGGGATAAAATGAGAAGAAAATGTTTCTCAGCCTTTTCACATTATACTTTTTAGTATGATTTTTATATATTTTCTTCTAATATTTTGAATATGAAAATTTTTATTTTCAACATGATAATGAATAGTTTAATATATCATTCATTTATTAAATACTACCCATATTAAAACTTTCTTTATATGGTATAATGTTTTGTTTTTATTGTTCATCTAATTTTAAAATAGTTTTATAAAAACTTCCATAATAACAAATAGCTGCAGGATGTAATATTACTACTCATCTCTAAACAATAAAACTTAAGGTCAATCAAAACTATTAGAATTAAATATTCAAGTATGGCAGAATCTACAAATCAGCTTAACCTTATCTTACAGGATTATATGTTTGATAGGCTAGTGATTTATGAAGTGCTGCTGAGATAATAATGTTAAAATAGAAAAAGAAAATTAGTCACATTTCCTCTCCTTAGAGGAACTCCTGTGCATCATTCAATTTTAAGACAAAATTTATTACGTTAATAATGGCCTTGACATGATGTCTATTTTCCGATGATCTAATCTACCTTCCCAAAACCTAAAGAAAAATGCAATAAGTAACACAAGTCAAGCATTTACTTCAGACCAAGATCACATATAATTTCTAATAAAAAATTCAGACTATAAAGAAAACACATGAAACTATGATTAAAAAAGGAAAGAAGAAAGATTAAAAAAATAAAAAAGAAAAAAAATTAAAACATACTAAATCCATAGACATAAGTTGGAAAAACATGATTTTTGTTTTCTATAATCTTATCTAGCTTCACAAAACCTAAAGAAAATGCAAACACCAGCCTCCATTTACCCTGAACATAATTCTAATAAAGAATTGACCGAAGGACATTAATGCAAATAAATTAACTTTTGTGTGCTGAATTTGAATCCGACGTTCGTAGCCCTCACTGAGTCACTAATAAATAATAATATTATTCATGGCTTTTAAGTTTACCCTCACTCCATTTTAGAGAATTTGGATACGTGTGACATTTTATTTGTCACTTTTTGGTGAGTACATTGTAATGAAAAAATGGGAATGTATATTTTAAATGAATACATAAATTATGCAACTATTACAAACAAAAGAAAAGAAGAAAAGATTAAAAAAGCAGTGAAATAAAATCAATCGACATAAGTTCTGAAAACTGAAGCAAATATCCTGTGTGTTTTCAGAATTCAATATTTCATTCTTCGGTGTATTTAATTAAGAAGAAATGTAAAAATTCCAACACAAAAATAAAAACTCTCTGGCCTGCCGTATTACCTACTCTTCAGCCGAATCCTCTTCCTCTTACCGTGGTTCTTGCTGAGAATATAAACCTTAATTCATATCCTCCAACAGCCATTATTTATCCACATTAAAGTGTGTGAGCCCATAAAATACACGCCCCAAAAGATGAAATAAACAATGAAAATGACAGAAAGATTACTCATCAAATTCTTCTTGGTTGGTGCCTCTCTCATCCGTCTAAATTTCTGCAATCACAAACACGCAAAAGCGAATTATAATCAATCAGCACAAACAACTAAAACCCTTTAGACCCACAAAACAAAGTGACAAACAGACTGAGAGAATTAAACCACAGACAATATTGTACCGCCTGTCCATGCATGAGAGGTAAAACTCATTAGGATATCATATCATGACAATCAGATTTAAGAGATGAACCATGGACTATGTACATCTAATCTGGTATTACCTTCAAGACTATCAGTTGAAACCTTTTTGATAAACGTTTACTGCGAATCAAAATAGAGAAGAAAATCACAAAAATTGTAGTACTTGGACCCGCATGTAAATGCAGAGTACATATCATATCATTCACTGCATAATCAAGAGAATGAACGTAGGCATGTAATCCATGTCCTGCAATAAGGAAAAAGATCGTCAATTGTTCCTCATAGCATGTGGATCATGAAAAAGACAATATCCAAACTGGTGCAATAAACTCTTCTAAATGCTTGAATTATGTCTTAACCCATCTGCACACTTAGAAAGAAAATCAGTAGGACCCATCAAAGTTGGAGAGACCATGTGTGTTTATATATGATTAGAGAGTGAGAGTGTGTTTAGAGTATGGAGAGCCATCATACTTCATAAATTGCTTGAGGAACCGTGTATTAATATTATGATGATATTACTTAATAAAATACAGAAATTTAAAAGTTTTTTGAAGGTGAACAGATTTATCTATATTTACTACACACTAAATTTAAAGATTAAAAAGATAAAATAAAATATATGATAAATGAAAGCTGGTCGTCATATTTATATTTATTATTAATAATAAATTAAAATAAAATTGTAAATAATAAAATATGTTAGACACGAATATAATTAAATTTTTCTCTTCATAAAAGAATTATGAAAATAAAAATACTATATTTAAATATATATTAAAATGAATATAGAGAGTCATCATTTATATAAATTCAATAATAATAATATATAAAAGGCATTAATAACATATCATTATTATCATGAAGTAAAATTTAATGTAAAGTATTAAAATTATGCTACTCCATTATTTAATTAAATAAAAGGATAGAGATGTAAAAGAGAAATATGAGTAGGGATAAAAATAGAAAAAAAAATTTCTCAAACTCAAGCCACTTTTAATATATTAATATTAAGATTAAGATTAATATGTGATTCTCTTTAATTTTTTAAAAATTTTATTATATTTAAAAGATAATTATACCTTAAACCTACCCTAAACTAGAAGGATAAAATTACAATTATATACCTTAAACCATAAGGGTAAAATTACAATTATACCCTTAACCTAAACCCTAGGGATGAATATACACTAAACTACAATGTTTAATTTACAATTATACCCGTATAATTAATGCTAAACCCTAAAAATAAATAATAAACCTTATGAATAAGATATGTTCTAAACCACTAAGTATGAAATATACTCTAAACTATATATAGGTGTGTAATTACAATTACGGAAGTTGACTCGAAAAATTCAAATCGTGTCGCAATCGAATCAATGTTATTTGTGTCATTTCGGGCACTTTTACACTTCCCATTAAAATTTGGGCAACAAAGAAAATTAACAAAAACTGAAGGGCACTGTCGTGCAATCCTTCTTACTAATTATACTATTAAGATTAAATTTAAAAAAATGGAAAAAAAAAAAACAAAAACAAAAAGAACGAAAAAGAAAGGGGAAAATAATCGTTCTTAAACATTTGATTATGTGGAGTACCTCCACCTAAATTATTGCCTTTATATAATGATACTTTAAAAACATAAAGGGAGCGGTACTATTGTCCAAGGGCATTCGAACATGTTAAATAACCACCTAAATTATTGCCTGTATATAATGATACTTTAAAAACATAAAGGGAGCTGTACTATTGTCCAAGGCATTCGAACATGTTAAATAACCACCTCATCTAAAAGCTTAAGTTGGTAGACAGGAGAACCATTTAATACTTAATCAGGTTGCACTCTAACATGCCCCCTCACATACAGGCGGGGAATTTTTTCCTCAAGCCTAGCACGTGGAATTTTCTTATAAATGGGTGGCGGTGAGGTTTGAACCCTGGACCTTTGTTAACCATGGACTCTGATACCAAGTTAAATGACCACCTCATCTAAAAGCTTAAGCTGGTAGAGAGGAGAACCATTTAATACTTAATCAGGTTGCACTCTAACAAAACATTATCTAATTTACCATTCCCGCATCATCCAATCTAACTAAAGAACATCAAACACATACTTTCCATACACAAAAATTAAGAAAAATAGAAAATTCATAAATACATTGTGAAAAATGGAAATAGAAAGGTATAACCTAGTTTTTAAATTTTGGATTTTTATTGATATCATGAGATTGTTATAAAGAGTATGTAAATCCGACGTAAAAGATTAGTGTATCTAGTAACTAGATATGTTCTTCTAGCATTTTCGTGTACTGTGACTAGTTAATTTAGTTCAATATAGTGATGAAGTATATTTACAAAATTTGGTGTTAAGAATAGTCATGTCCTATAATTATGTTTCTCCATGAACTGAAAACGAGAATATTTGTATTTAGTGATCTAAGTAAAATATCGGATGACACCATATCAGTATTTAAAAATATTTTATAATTATTTTTTAGTATGTAAAAAATTAATATTTAAAGAGATAAATTATTACTCTTTTGAATTTATTGATTATTCTTTAGCATATAGAAAAAAAACTCTTTAAAGAGATGACATAAACTATTACTTCTATTAATAAAAAAATATTACTTTGAAAAATAAGTTTTTAAATACTAAAAAATAATTTTGTAAAAATAGAGTTCATGTGTGAACCCGATTTACACCATACTCTATATTTACATCACACATGTTTTGGATACGGTGAAATTAAAAATGTTCTTGATCATAACAAGATGTTGATGAAATTATTATGTTTTTATCGACAAAAACATATATTTTTCTTTTAGCAACAAGACTATCGATGAATTTATTATGTTTTTACCTACGGAATAAAATTCATTGCTATTTATTAATGAATTATCAATGAAATCATTATATAAATTATCAATGGAATTATCAGCAACAGATTGCAAATGAAATTATTAACAAATGGAATTGAATTTCTCTTGCTAAAATTTTACCAATCACCACTTTATCAACGAAAAATTACTAACGGATTGAATTAACAATGAAATTATTAATAAATGGAATTGAATTTTCGTTGCTATAATTTTACCAACCATCAGAATTTCGTTATTAATACGTTGATAAACTACTTTAACAATGAAATTAAGTCTGTTATCAACGAAATATTCTAATTGATAAATAATAGTAGTTAAAATTAAAAAAAAAATCAATTTACTCCGAAATTTTTTGAAATTATTTAAGACTAAATAAATTTCTAGTAAAATTTAACTAAATTGACGTAATTTCAAAGGGTGTAAGATTAAATTGATTTTTGTAAATTTTCTAACAAAATAAAGGTAATCTTATTTACACACATCCTCCTATTGAATACACACCTGAGTTAAAATTATTTTTGGTCCTATAACTATAAGAATTTTTTATTCTATCCAAAAAAAGATAAAAATTTTAATTTCGTCCTGTAATTCTTGAAATGGTCCAATTTTAGTCCCAAAGTTGCCGGGATCCCCTATTTGGCCGGGAATTCACGCCGTATGTGATCACCAAAATTGGAGCTTTCCGTTAAGCCCGCTTGATGATATTGACCAATGTCCAGAACGTCGCTGAAATCCCTATTCCCGCCGGAATGGGACTCTCTGATCGATGACTACTACATATGCGGTCCCGTTCACCTCCTCTGCTGGACGGCGGGGATTTGGCAAATTCATGTAGATGGAACAGGCCGACAATCAGATAAACACAATGTTTATTTTCAGTTCCCAATAAAACTCACCACTAGTAGCGGGAGAACAGATAGGTAAATTGATGAAAACAAGATCTAATGAAAGGAATATACATAAATGAAAATAGAGGGTATGCTTATCCTCTGTCTCTCTACCACTACCCGAACTCTGTGGTGCACGTGCTAATTCCCGGCAAAAAAAAAAAAGGAATTCTGGCGATTTTAGGATTAAAATTGGCCAATTTCAAAAGTTAGAGGACGAAATTAAAACTTTTATATTTTTTTGGACATAATCAAAAATCTATTATAGTTATGGAACAAGAAATGAGCAATTTGCTCACTCACTCAAATCTCTCTCTCTCTCCTAACCATATTTAATTTCACTTTAAACCCCTCCCTCTATTTTTCTCTATCTACACTCTTCAACACCAAAAAAAATACCGTTCGATTGCAGAGGTCGAACTGCCTGAGTTGTTCGACTCCGGCGGTCAAACACAATACATTGCAGGGGATTTTGGAATTCACATACCTACCGCTCAAAAACTTGTCTAATTGCTTCTAATTCATGAAAATTTTAATCTAAAATTGTAAGACAAATACAAAAATTCAAAATCCCATGCTTAATTTCCATATTTGAAATGAACCCAAGCCCTAGATTTCATGTCAACTGCAGAATGAACGAAATTGCAAAGATTACATGGTACTTGGCATTGACGAAGCTGGATAAAAGGTATTGACGTTCTTCCGTCTCCTTTCTCTTCTGGATAGTCGCGCGGCAATGAAGATAGCGTTGTTTTCTTCTTTCTCAACGTTTTCTTCATTTGTTTTGAATTTTGAGATTTGTTAGTTTTTTTTATTTGGGTATAATTAATTAAAAGGGTAAAGTTGTCTTATATAGGGTGTATTAAGTAATTTAAATATATATTTTTTAACTTTAGTGGGGTACGTTATGTAATTAGGGTGTGTCTAGCAATTTTGAGGGTGCAAATAACCGCTCTCAAATTTTAATATTTTAAAATTTCTATTTTATTATTAGTTGGTTCAGCTATGTATCCACATGAAAATGTTGAAATGATGAATGGCAAATAAATATTGTCAAGAATATATATCTCACTTTGTGCATCTTTTTTTTGAAAAATTATTACTGTGTTGTTCTCTAGTACTTTAGTTGGTGATGCTCCCATTTCATTACAGAAATTGAGAAGTATCAAAATTAGAGTAAACATTTGGGAAGGTGTATGAAAGTGGAATGGAACACACGCGCGGTCGCATAATGAACTTCAAAATCGGATCGGGGGAGCGAGAAGTTTTTCCGAAAAAAGTAGTGTGTATAGTATTAAATCTAAAACTGTAAATTGGAAATTTTAGTGGGTATGTATATAATAAAATTAAGAAATAAAAAATTAAAGGGATGTGTATTTAATAAAAATGTGGTATTTAATAAAATGGTGGTGGACGTTTTTCTATTTTAAATTCCTTTGACGGTGGCAAAACATTTTCTGCCCATCTTAAAAAATCTTTTTCAGTAAACAAACACCTTTCTAATTTTGAAATAGAATTGTCTCTTATTTTAAATTCCTTTGACGGTGGCAAAACATTTTCTGCCCACTTAAAAAATCTTTTTCAGTAAACAAACACCTTTCTAATTTTGAAATAGGATTGTCTCTCCCTCATAAAATGCTCTTCTCGTGAATAATGTGCATTTTTTTATGCGACAAATTATGATTTGTAAAAAAGTGGGAATACAAGATGTACTCAACTCTTACGGGATTAGAATTGATATATAGTATATTTTTTTATCGGTAAAGAAATTCATTAAATCAAAAGAAATAAAATACAGACACCAGAGGTGCCAACTTACAACATGGTTTTGCCTCAAGGATAGGCATTCACGAATGCCTCTAAAGGTGTTACAGACCAAGAACTATAACTACTTATAAAATTAGTAGGAAATTTAGCATGACACCAACTCCAAAACCTATTTTTAATTTCGCTAATAACTTTATCAACATTCCAACTCAATGCCTCAAACATAATCTTGTTCCTCAATTTTCATATCACCTAAGTAATACAAATCCACAGACCCAATGCAATATTTTTTTTACATTTTTTTCCTCCCAATATTGACGATAAATGGTAGAAGTTACCTTTACTATCCTTGTACATGACCCAACTAACACCCAACCAATTTAAAATGGAGTTCCACACCGTCTAAGTCGATGCGCATGAGAAGAACAAGTGGTCGGCACTCTTTTCCATCCCATTATCACAAGCTGCTGCAGTTGATTTCAGTCCACTGGGTTGCAATCTTTTTCTTCAACTTGGTTTTTGTTGGAAGTCTGTCGTGTAGTAGGCGCCAAGCACATGTTGCTGCTTTGAGGAGCGCAGGTCTTCCACACATCCCTGAAAACTTTAGTATTGAAAGTTGCTTGATGAGATGGTTGAGATATTTCCTTAATGCTCTTGTAAGCCTCACGTAAGTCCCTGATCTTGAGTTCCTCCATCTCCAAATGTCTTCGGATGCTCTTTTTTGTGTAAACATATTTAAAATAGAATTAAACTCATTAAAAGAACCTAACTCTCTATCAAACAACGGTGTTCTCCATTTTACATCCCACTTCCAAGCATCATCCACCCAAGATCCCACCTCTCTAATCCTAACTTCTTTATTAACACTAATTTGATAAAGTCTCGAGAATTGAGACTACAAAGACATGGCTCCAGCCCATCTCTCCTTCCAAAAACTTAGGTTCGACTCGTCTCCAATCTTCGGATAGATGTTATCCCACAATCACATCCCTTCTATTTCCTTTCCTAACTCTACAACCTTTTTCCACCACCATGAAGACACCCGATTCCCATTCACCAAACTAAAGCCCTCGTCTCCTAACACAACCCCCCCATGAAGAAATTTAATAATTTAAACCCATAATTCCTCACTATTCACCACAAACCTCCATAACCATTTACCCACTAAAACCTTACTAAACCAATCCACCCTCCTCACCCCTAGACCCCCTCCCCTAAATCTTTGCAAATATTGTCCAATTTTAGCCATGCAATTTTGTAAATCCTCTCCCCGCTCCCCCAAAGAAAATTGCATTGTAGCGAAACAATCTCTTTAATAATTTATTTTGGGATAGTAGTATATGAAAGATGGTAGATGGGGATAGAAGACAGAATCGATTTCACCAAAATAATTCTCCCACCTAAAGATAATTTACTAACCTCCCATGATTTAAGCCTCTTCTTAACTTTGTCAATTAAGAAATTCCAAGATGAGATTCTGTGAGCAATCATACCAACCTTCACTCCAAGATATAAGAAAGGAAATTCACCCACTGTTCACCCAAGGAATTCAGCCATATTCACGAACCTATTACTTTCCATGTTGCAGCCCAAAATACAGCATTTATTAAAGTTGACTCGAAGTCCCGAGAGAAGCTCAAAATTCTTAAGAATGCATTTCATAGCCCATGCATTTTTATAATTCCCACTTCTGATGAAAATAGTGTTGTCAGGGTATTGAAGGTAAGAAACTTCAATATTACCATTTCCAATATGTGTTGGTTCAAACAACCCCTCTTGAACAGCCCTTTTCACTAACGTGCTCAAACCTTCAGCGACAATAAGAACTAGAAAATGTGACAATGGGCCACCTTGTCTAAGCCACTTCTCTAGCCTGAATTCACCGGATCCCATTAACTAAGACAGAAGCATAAGCCGTCGACATACATTTCATTATCCAATTCCTCCATGTATGATGAAAGTTCATCTGTTCCATCATTTCATTCAAAAAATCCCACTCCACTGAATCGTATGCTTTGGCAAAATCAATTTTGAAGAAGATTCTTTCCCATTTCTTTTTATATTTGTGTCTTTGTGTGCATAAGGTATATGATACAATATTTTGTTTTAAAAGGGTATACAATTTAATTAATAATGGTAAGTTTTTTTAATTAAAAAGATATGCTAAAATATGAAATATAAATATTTGATTAAAAATTAAAATTTTTTCTCATAAAATCAAAGATATACGTTTTTATGTTAAAAAATAGTACATCATTTAATACTAAATGATATATAATTTTTAAAAATCATGAAATTTTGGTACACAATGTCCTAGGAGCATGTAAGTTTTAGTCACGGGATCCATAAATACAATTTTAAATAAAATTAACTCCTATATGTTATATATTAATTTCTTAATGTAGTTGTCATGATTTATGAACTTAGCTATAATCGTAGCCTAGGCTTCTGAAAAATTATAGTACATTATAAAATACTTTTTTTACCAACGGAATAATTACGAACGAAAATTAAATTCCATTGGTGATTATCAAGGAATTGCCAATGAAAATTAAATTCATGTGATAACAACGAAATAACAACGGAATATTTACCAACGAAATGAATTCAATTAGTAATTATCAACAGAAATTGAATTCACGTGATAGCAATGGAATAGCAACGAAATGAATTCCATTGGTAATTACCAACAGAAATTGAATTTGTGTGATAGCTTCCGTTGGTAATTAGCAAGGATTGTCAACGGAAATTGAATTTGTGTGATAGCTCCCATTGGTAATTAGGAATGATTGCCAACGAAAATTGAATTCTTTTGATAGCAATGGAATATTTACCAATGGAAATAATTATGTTGGTAATTAGTAAGGGTCGCCAACGAAAATTGAATTTCAACGGAATAGCAATGGAATATATACCAATGGAAATAATTTTATTGGTAATTAACAAGGAATTGTCAACGAAAATTGAATTCTTGTAATGGCCATGGAATATTTACCAACGGAATTTTTTCCGATGGTAATTAGTAAGGGATTGCGAAAGGAAATTGAATTTCTTAAAAAAAAAATTATTGGTAATTTTTTATTACTAGATATTCATTTGCACGGTTTACTATATATTTTTATTTTTTTATGTTCTCATACAATATTTACCTTTAAATTTTTTTATGTATTTAATTTGTATTTTAAATATTCAATTAATACAATAAAAAATATTGAGATACTCTTTTGTGAGATGGGTAATTTGTGAGACGGGTCGATCCATCACTAAAGTATGCTTGTTGTATAGATAAAGTATAATTATTTGCAGTTAAAGTATGTCAATAATAAATTAAATTATAACACACTAAAATCATACTTTAATGTATAATCTAACATACTTCAAAAAATATACTTTAACAACCATTAAACATACTTTATCTAAATAATAGACATACTTTAACACGTCTCACCTAATTATGTGTCTCACAAGAGAATTTGTCAAAAATATTATGTTTTCTAAATGTTTTATTAAATTATTATTTTTATTTAATTGGATTGAAGTTATATAAAAGGAATAATTACTTCCTAGTGCATAGCATTAAGTGTAATTACTGTGAGATGCACACATTTAAATGTACTAGTTAATTTAACGTTTTTTGCACGTTCTAAGCACGCGACAGTTTGTAATAGGACTTTTATGTAGTATTTTTCTAATATTTTTTAATTCAAAAGTTTTAATTTTAATGTGATAATAAACAGTTTAAGTAGATCATTTATTTATTAAATACTCATTAAAACTTTTTATATATAATATTTGTTTTTATTGTTCATCTAATTAATCTTAAAATGGTTTCATAAAAACTCCCATGCTAAAAAATAGTTGCAGGATGTAATATTACTGCTCATCTCTAAGCAATAACATTTAGGCCAATCTAAACTATTAGAATTAAATATTCAAGCATGGCAGAATCTACAAATCTGCTTTACCTTATCTTATAAATAACAGAAGTCATATTTTCTCTCCTTGAAGAAACTTCTGTGCCTCATTCAATTGTAAGACAAAAATCTATTATGTTAACAATAGCCTCGACATGATGCCTATTTTCCGATGATTTTATGTGCCTTCACAAAATCTATAGGAAATGCAATAAGTAACACATGTCATGCTTTTACTTCAAAACCAAGATCACAAATAATTTCTAATAAACAATTCAAACTATAAAAAAACACATGAAACTACAATTAACAAAAGAAAGAAGAAAAGATTAAAAAAATTGAAAAATTAAAACATATTAAATCCAAAGACATAAGTTAGAAAAACATGACTCTTGTTTTCTATGATCTTATCTACCTTCACAAACCTAAAAAAAAAATGCAAACACCAACATGCATTTACCTAGAACACAATTCTAATAAATAATTATGACTATAAAAAATAGGGGCTGACATTCTTATGTGATTGTAGTTTGAACTTGACCTTCAAAGGACTTTAATGCAAATAAATTAACTTTGTGAGCTGAATTTGAATCCGAAGTTCATAGCCCCTACTAATAAATAATAATATTATTAATTCATTGCTTTTAAGTTTACCATTACTCCAATATAGAAAAAATTGGATTTGTGTAACATTTTATTTGTCCTTTTTTTTTTGTGAGTACACTGTAATGAAACAAATGGATTTGTGTGACATTTTATTTGTCCTTCTTTTGATGAGTACACTAATGAAAAAAAATGGGAATGTATATTTTAAATCAATACATAAATTATGCAACTAATATTACAAACAATAGGAAAGAAGAAAAGATTAAAAAAGTAGTGAAATAAAATATATTAAATCCATTTACATAAATTCTAAAAACTAAGTCAAATATACTGTATTTTTAGAATCCAATATCTTTCATTCTTCAGTGTATTTCATTAAGAAGAAATGTAAAATTACTCGGATGCACTCTAAAAATTCCAACACATAATTAAAACGCTCTTTGGTTTGCTGTATTGCCTACTCTTCAACCGACTCCTCTTCTTCTTACTGTGATTAATCTTGCTGAATATATGCTTCTTCAAATCCTCCAACAACGCAGATTGCATTCCTAAACATTCTTATTTTGATAGAGAATGAATATGACAACAATGATCATGTTGGCATTTCTTAATAACGATGTGCAGCTATGATGGTGTGCTAGACGGAGAGAGCGTGTGTGTTTATATATGATAAGATAGTGAGTGTGTGTGTTTGGAATATGGGGAGCCATCATAATTCGTTTTTGGCTTGATGAACCGTATGGTATTATTATTATTATGATTACCGAGTATTTGGAATATGGAGAACCATCATACTTCACATTTACTTGAGTAACCGTATGACATTATTATAATTATTATGATTACTTAATAAAATAAAATATATGAAAAAGAAATCATATTTATATTTTATTATTAATAATAAATTAGAATAAAATTGTAAATAATAAAATATAATAGAGACGAACTTAATTAAAATTTTCTCTTCATAAAAAAAATTATAAAATAAAACTATTTTATTCAGAGTCACCATTTAATGATAATAATATTATTATTATATAGAAAAACATTAATAAAAAATCATTATTATTATCATTAAATTATGGAGCAAAGTTTAATATAAAGTATTAAGTATTATGTTATTAATTAAATAGAAGGATAGAGATGTAAAAAAGAAATTTGAGTAGGAAAAAATTGAAAAAAATTGTTTCTCAAACACAAGCCACTTTTAATATACACGTTATACGCACGTCGTACTCTGTGAAGTGTATTTTTGCCTTTTCTAATTCAATTAAGTTCATAAAATAATTAAATACCTAATCTAATTTCATAATAATATAATGTTTATAGTTAGATTATATTGGAAGGCATTTATGTGAATGTGTTTGTATATGTATTTCTGATTTTGTGAATTGTCAGTGTTGTAGTGTTTAGGGTAAATGTCAAAGGGGTATTTTAGTAATTTAATGATAAATACTCATTTCTTTCACCAGTGATGTTATAACCGGACCATAAATCAAATGGTGGAGTAATTAGTTCAAGGTTCAACCGGTCAAACCAATTAAAGATTAAAAATCGAATATTTTTATTTATAATTTACCTACATAATATTATATGAATCAATTTTCATAAAAAAATGTATAATCACCTAAATAATTTTTTAAAGTTTTAAAATTAAACAAAAATTTTCATAGTCCACAGGACCAAATTCATAATTCATAGTACATTTTCTTAATACTCCCTCCGTCCCATAGAAGTTGACACACTTTCTTTTTTGGCTTGTCCCATTAAAGTTGAAACATTTCCTTTTTAATACATGGGACCCACAAAAAAATAATTAATCTATTCTCATGGGCCCCACATATCACCTCTAATACAACTACCCACTACACATTAAATATTATTTCTCTCACTTCACTTTACTTCACTTTACATTAAATTATTATACTCCTTAATCTCCGTGCCCAAAAAAATTATACCAACTTCTCCGGGATGGAGGGAGTACTATAAATCATAATTTTATTTTATTTTAAAAGTATTATGTTTTAAAACAGACAAAGATATAAATGAAATATCGATCATAAAAATTTAAATTAAAAATAAACGGGGTCAATCAAATTTTTTTTCGGAATGATTAGTTCAGTCCATTTTAACTCTTACTTTTCACACTTAACCTAACATTTTTATATATGTATTTTTCTAAATAAATGAAGTATATATACAAATATATAAAAAATATTTTATTTAAATTAAAAATTCCTCAATAATTTTTATTTATTCAATCTTCAATTTTATTGTGATTAACATTGTCAATTAGTAATCCACTAATTATCATTCTGATTTGAATCAGTTACTTTGTTTTTTTTTTTTTAAGGTGTAATGGAAAGTTCATTTTTTTAATATTTTTATAATTAACTAATAGCGTATTAATTTAAATAATTTAAATAATTTGAGCGCATCTAATCAAAGAGTTAGACTCCAATCATAAAACATTATTCACTTAATTAGAATCATTTATTTGAATCTACAAACAACTTTTGTATCTTATCATACATTAACAATGCATGTATTAGATGAAATATAAGATAGACAACGTTAAAAAAAAAAATCCCCAATGGAATTACAAGTATAACATCATTTACCACCCTTAGATTGTAGATGGAATAAATATGCCATTTCTATTGGTCATCAAAACCCACAACATAGGAAAATATTATTTTATTTAATTTTTAAATTTAAAATACACCATTACGACAATATAATTTCTCTTAAATTATAACAAACTGCAATTTATCTAATAACAGTGCAATTTTTAACAACAAATGATATTATCATAATACATCCTTCAATTTGATGGTCTCTGGCAAGCGGCAAAAAGCTGCCTGCTAATGAAAGCCATCACCAAAGAAGTGAACAGCTCGAAGCCTACTATCTTTAGGAGACGCCATCCCAACCCTAGTTTTTGATAACTGCAAATTAATACACCGAATAATTCAAACAGAGCTACAGGTGATTATAGTACTTAACGACGAGTATTTGCAATATGAAGTAATGAACACAAATCTTTAGTTGTGCCAAGCAACTATATCTTGTGATCGATGGCACTCTTGCAAGGTTTTAGGTTGTATATATAGGTGATAATATATATTAATATAGAAATTCAAGAGTTGCATAAAATAAAAAATTAAGAGTTGCATTAAGTGAAAAATCAAGAGTTGCATTAAGTAAAATAAATAGTATTAAATTGAAAATCCAAGAGTTGTATGAATTAGAAATTCAAAGAGGTGAATTTGAATGATTAGAAAAATTAAACAAATAAATTTAATGTTAAATGGTTAATTATTAAAATAACTTTTAAAATATTATGATTAAGATATATTTTAATTTTTTTTGTTAATTATATGATTATAGGATAAAATATTATACATGCACGACTTCAGATACGTACAAATTAAATAGGTTAATTTGTATAATTAATTAAATTACCTATGACAAACTTTATAGCCAATTAGCCATATTAACTATCTAAGTAAATGTAACAAACATATAATTAATGGGAAAGTAAATGTAAACAAACATATAATTAATGGGAAAGGGTAAAAATATGTAATTAAAAAGAATAGATAGGGATATAATTGAAAAAAAAAGTTTTTCAATTCTTTCACACCTTTAATATATTAAGATTAAGATAAGATTAAGATAAGATTAAGATTATTATTAGATATAAAAATTGAAGTGATGCACCTAATATAACCTTAATATTAATTAAATATTCAAAAATTGAACTTTATTAATTGATCTCTTATTTATTCATGACAATTATCTCACCCTCTTTCTCCAACTTTTCCATCTAAGATTAATCATCGTTCTCTCCTCGTATAATCTTAGGCTCTCTCTACCACCTCACCACCTCTCTGCCACCTCGCCACCATCACTCAGCCACTCTCTTTTCTTCCTCACCATTGCAACTACGTTAAAAGAGTGGCTTTTCTTCCTTACCATTTCAACCACGTTAAAAGATGGTCGTACGATATATGCTCTCCTTATATATGTAGCGCGTTTTGGTTGGTTATCTAATTCGTTCAATTAATTTTCTTTGTTGATTCCAAATTAAACTCGGTTTGAATTCGGTTAAGAATCTATTTTGATTGGTTTATCTCAAATAATTTATTTTATATGTATTCATGTTTCTTTCATTTTTTAGCTAGATCTATTGATTTGCCCTCAATGAAAATTCAAGGGATTTCATCTTTCATCAAAGGTAAATGACGCTAACGACTTCATCAAGCTCGTTGTTGGAACTCGATAATCTGAACTAATTCACGATGGAAAGCTATTGCGTTTGGTAGCACAGACGACAGAGGAGGACAACCATTGTGAGAAGAAGAGTAGTCTGCCGACATGAATTCAAAGAGATAGATGTTGAGAGACTTTTTGCGTCGAAGCAACAATGACGGTAGTGAGAAGGAAAGCACAAAAAAGTCACAGAAATGCCGATGATGGATTGGAAGCAAAATTGGCTCTGTCGCAACCCTTGCCACTTCTTCTTTCTAATCAAAACGACGGTGAAAAGATGTACTTTCTGTACAAACAAAATTTTGTTGGTCCTATATAAATTAATTTTTTATATACATATTCTTATGTTGTGCAGATTTATATATTGGTTGTGAAAAAATGTAAGCAATTGTGCAAAACATTTAATGGATTATACAGTATATATCACTATACTTTAATGCGTTGTGCAACAGCACAACTTGGGCGGCAATTTAATTAAACAGATTTATAAGAATTGGATTATTTATGTAAATATTTTATACTGTGAAAATTTATGTAATAGTTGTGCAGATTTAATTAATTATGGAGAACACATTACTACGCCTTAATGCACAAAACATAAAAGGCTAATTATACTGTGCACTTGGGTGCACCCTAAGATAAGGTGCACCCATATACAAATATAAACAAAAACATATACAATTATAATTAAAAATGTATACAATTTAATTGTTAGTTTTTTAATGAAAAATTGAGTGTAAAAGAATATGCAATTATTAAAAAACATGTATACACAATTGAATAAAAAGTTATACATATGAATGTTAATTTTTAACGAAAAACTTAATGTGAAAAAGTATACAATTATTATAAAATAGGTATACAAAATAGAATAACATGTATACAAAATAAAATAAAAGGACGTACATATGTGGGTGCACCCTCGCACCCGAGTACACCCAATATACACTCAACATAAAAATACCCTGTTCAAAAAAAAAAAAAAAAGATCCTTAACAAAAAAATAAATAGATCCGCAAAACAATTTAACTAAAAAGACATGAATATTGTGCAAATCTTATTATTTAAGGATTGATGAAAGATAAATAAATTTCATATAATGTAGGTGCAAATCCCACTATTTAAGGGATTGATGAAAAAATAAATAAATTAGATTGGATATTGTGCAAATCCCACAATTTAAAGGATTTATAAAAAAGAAATAAATTCTATATTTTTTAAGCTTCTAGTAATTAAAAGGGGTAATATGAGCATTCTATTGTGCAATTTTGTATTTAATAGTAATTAAAATTTAGGATTGTATCTAATAATAAATATGGACTCCATTTAGCACTTAACAGTAAGTATCCCTTTTTTAATTTTCTTTATAATTATATATTGTAGTAGAATAATATATAATGAATAATTAGAATTCCATAAATTATGTTTAAATATACGACGTTGATATAGGATCTAAGAATTACATCATCGCGGTATGTTACAAAATTGTTATAATAAAAGAGCTCAACAGCCATATGAAATATAAATGTTAGAAGTATTATTGTTTATGTTATTTTTACTTTTTTTTTCAAAAAAATTATGAGTGTTGGAGGTTAAATTTGAGAATAATAATAGTAATGATTATTAAAAAGGGCAAATGAAAATAAAAGTGATTATAATTATAGGATAATAATGTATAAAGATTGAATCAAATTTTGGTTTAATTTTTAGAGGTAAGAGATATATACTCCCTCCATCCCCTTGAAAGATTTTCGTTTATTATTAGCACGTGGATTAAGGAGTATAATAGTTTAATGTATAATAAAGTGAGAGAAATAATATTTTATTTGCATTAGTATTGAGTGTGGGGCCATGTATAGTGGTTGTGGGTCACATCAATCTAAAAAGGGAAATGGATACCTTGTAATGGGACAAACCAAAATAAAAAAATGAATACATATCAAGGGGACGGAGGGAGTAGTTATTAAAGTTTTTCATTCTAATTAACTACAATAATTACCCTTTTGAAGCTTTTTAAAGTTGAATAGGCTCTTTGATTATATTATATTTTTACTAGTTTCTTCTTTAATTTTAGAATTTTATTAATAGAGTAAGTTATTTCAAAGCATGATCATAAATATTTATATTTTATTCATATAAATTATAGGAGCATCTCTTAAAAATTTAAATGAAGAATAGTTATAATTTAGAGATTGAAATATAAAAATTAATGTTCATAAAATGTTTTAAATAATGATTTTGACTTTCTTTTTAAAGAGCTTTCTAAAATTAATTGCATTTACTTTTCATTACTTCCAACACTTTATTTTTTTCAAAATTCCTATAAAAAATATTAATTACCTCACATGTATGATAAAATAAATTAAGAAATAAAGAAAAAATTTAAATATAATAAATGGACATTGAGAAGATAATAAATTAAATAAAATTTAGAAAGAGTTTTGAAGGAGAAAAAAATAGTTGTTAAAATTTTAAATACTCTTTATTTTACATAAAATACTCTTCAAATTATAAAGATACTATTGGTAATACTATAACACTTTATTTGGTATTTGTTAATTAATTCATTTTTAATCATAAACATAATAATATAGAATAAAAAAATCATTATTTTTTATTATTGTTATGATATTGTTAGTCATTTTTTCTTCGACCCTGCATGTTCATTCTTAATTTTAAATATAAGAATTTCCATCCTAACAAATATTTTATTAAATTAATATTATTACTTAATATGCTAATTTATTTGCTTATAATTCCAACTCAAATATAAATAAGTTTCGTAATATATAAATTTGCATAAATAAATAGAAATGCAACTTAAAACATGAATGAAAGAGAATAAATTCAATTTTTAATATAACTTCTAATAAATAGTCAATCAAATTCCATATCATCTATAATAATTAAATGTTAAACATGTGAATTTTTAAGTTCTTATAGTAATTAATTATAAGATTGTTTTATTTAATAAAATAAGATTTTGTAAAAAATTAATTATATTTTCATTTTTCTTAATTAATTTTAACCGATCACTAAACAACGATAATAATAATATATTAAAAATAAAAAGAGTTTAAAAACTAACTTTGAATCATTATGAAGATTTATATCAACTTGCATCGCTTAATTCTCACAAATTACTTAAATTTCTATGAAGATCTTCCAAACTTGAATTTTTAATTTGGGAATTTCAAAATTACAATTTGATCGTTGTAATATAGTTGATTTTGATAATTTATGCATTTCAAAATCTTATTCTCCTGTTCGCTTATTGGGGTTTTATTTGACAAAAGTATACAACAATCGACTATAGGCCTGAAGTCTTATTATACGTATAAGAATGACTCTCTGAGTGGGCCGTCTTTTCTTCCCTCTTTGTGTTATGTCGGGTTTGTCTAATATTGTTCAAGTTTATTATGCTGTAATTTTTTTTTAGTTGTTATGTGTTGTTTGAAGAGACATGATGAAAATGAAGGTTGTAGATAACACAAACTGTAATTAGAATTGGAGATTAGGGCTTATGGAGATTAAAATGAAGGGCTATGATTGAGACTTATATGAAAAAAATTTATGGAATGCGGTGATCTAAGATTATGGCATTCCACTGTGGTATTAAAGTCTGTTGGTATAGATGATGTATACTGCATTTTATTGGGGGGCTTGAACAACCTATGCAACCTGAACAAGCAATATGGGCTATCAAAGTGTGGAAATGAAGCCCTTTTTGTGATTGAAGCATAGTTGTTACGTCGAAGATCAGCCAAAGTTTTCCAATTTCTGCAACAGTAGAAGGCCGCGGCTCTGAAAGCCTCCTACGTCGGCAGCTTAAGACTTCATCGCTCGTCGGAATTCCATTGCAATTCCAGCCACCGGCCTGCCCCTCTCCGGCGACTCCACCAAGATAAAAATTATGCAAATTAACAAAAATGACTAATAAAAGAAATGTAAACTGATGGCACACTTGATGCATAAACACACGGCTGGTTCAACCGTTATGCACAATTAAACACTATTAGATTAAGAAAAAAAAGCATACGCATCCAAATAAACATATTCAGAAATCGAAATTTTCAATTTCACATAAAAATTGACACTAACATTCTCACATTGTTCATACAAATGCGAAAATCCCTAGACTCAGAGATGAGGAAATCAGAGACGTAATGATCCTCGCAGATTTCAGGAGAGGGAGAGAGAAAAGAACTTACTTTGTTCCTCCCACCACGCATCAAGCCATATTTTCTCCACTTTTAATCCACTGCCCAAATTCTTCCAATTCTTCTCTCCTGTTTTGACTCCGTATCTCCCTTTAATACTTTTATTAACGTTTCAGAGGCACATTGGCGTTTTAGATACACGAAGGAAACGACATTACAACTTAATAATATCACTGTAATAAATACACCATAAATATTGAGTATTGACAACTTATAGGAATATAAAGGTAAATGACAAAAATGAGTGAGGATAATATGGGTAAAAATGTTTCTGTGAATGAATTGAGAAACTTTTTTTTTTCAATTATGTCCCTACTTATATATTTTAATTACACATCTTTACCCTTTCATGATATATAATATTTAATAACTTAATTATTTATATTCATTATATCTTAATAAATAATGACTCTTCATATTTATCATAATCAATATTAAATCAATTTTATAATAATAATAATTATTTATTATTATTATTATTATTATTATTATTATTATTATTATTATTATTATTATTATTATTATTATTAACCTTTTCACATGATCACATTAATGAATTCATAAATTCAAATAATATGAAAAGACAAATTAAACATTATAAATTGTGGAGTAACCTTCAATGATGATAATGGGGTCGTCAGAGGTGCAGTCCAAGAACGAATCCTAAATAGTAATGAAGAGCTTCACAGCTACTCTGTTAGATGAGAGGGGAATCGAGATGTAGTCGGATACGGCATCAAAAAAGGAGATGACGATATCTACAAGTATATCCAATGGAAAGGAGAATTTCACAAATTTAATGGAAATAAGCCGACAAAGTTGAAGTGGAGCGTGCCATTTTCGAATCAGATTGCAAAACGAAAGGGTTGTGTAATTTTTGTTTTTCAATTACACCTCTATACCTATTCATCCAATGTGCTTGTTTGGTGATTGCATACATAAAAAGTTTGTTTTTTTGCCGTAGTTGATGAACCATATGAAATTTTATTAGTTATATTTCTTTTATTTGTTTTTTTTAATGTAATTTTCGTATTATTTGATATAATATATTATAATAAAAAAATTCAAAAAATTTAAATAATTAGCTCTGTGATATAATAATTGAAAATTTTAAGAGATTTGTGAATTTTAAGGTTCATGATTAATAAAAATAAAATTATTAAATTAATAATAATTTGTTGAAATAATACATTTAAAAAATATATATAAAAAATAAATGTAAATGTCTCTAACAAATATTAAAATAATGGTAATATTATTATTCTGAAAATTATTTTATAATTTTGTTTAAATTACTAATTAAATTAAGAATATCATAAGGAGGAACATCTAAATACGTACAATAAAAAGATAAAAAAATAGTTTTTACATTCTCTTTAATAGAAATTTATTATTAAGATTATTATAATTAGATAACCAATCATTTATTAATCATCATAATAACAATAATATATAAACGTACACAAAGTTTAATTTTTTAATAATTATATATTTTATTATCTATGAGTAAGTTAAAGAAATTATTTATGTTTATAATTTATTAGTTATATTTAATTATAGTATAATTCACACGCCCTTTTAACTTTAAAAAAACAATGAATTCAGAAAAAGTAATATGAATACGTAAATTAAAGAAATAATTACTGATAGGTACACACTTTGTACCCCTAATTACTACTAGATACATTGATTTAAAATAATTATTATTTAATACAAAATATTAAAGTAAAATACCAAATATACTCCTAAACCCATATACCTTTAAAATACTAACCCCAACCTCCACCCACCACCGGACCACCGCTGCCGCTGCCGGACCGCCGCCGCCGCCGCCGGCGGAGCTCCGGCGGCCGGTCGCCGGAAAATCTGTTCGTCAGAAAAAAAAAAAAAAAAAAAAAAAAAAAAAAAAAAAAAACTGGTCGCCGGAAAGCTGCCGCGCCGCCGCCACCGGAGCTCCGGCAGCCGGTCGCCGGAAAAACTGTTCGTCCAAAAAAAAAAAAGAAAAAAAAAAAAACTGGTCGCCGGAAAAACTGCCGCCGCCGGAAAAGCTGCCGGACCGCCGCCGCCGGACCACCACATTTTTTTGCTGCACACACTTTTTTTTCCTGCACATACTTTTTTGCTGCACACACTTTGCTGCACATGAACTTTTGCTGCACACAATATTTATGTGCAGCACATTAATAGGGGTAATATTGGAATATCACTATATATTTTTGTACCTAGTAGTAATACTTTTGTATGTTTGTATCTCATAGTAATTTAGGGTTTTTTTGTGTACCTAGTAGTAATCCTCCCTAAATTAAATATTACTGTACTACAAAATATGGGGTGGGTTTTGTGAAGAAATTAAATCATCTTAAAACATATAGACATTTTATTGCACTAGTGTAATAGACGTGAGTTGCACGTCGCATGCACGTCATACTTCTATTTTTTTTTCTTTGGTTTTTCTTAATTTTTTAATTCCAATCCGACAATGTTCATTTGATTTAATTAATACTTCTATATTTTCCACGAATATATATAACTAAGCCTCTTAACAAAGGTCAACGTATAATTATCCATGCAAGATTATAAATTTTGGGACACTACGAAAATTTACTAAATATTTACTACATTATTTATGAGTAAAATTAATGTTCTGGAGAAATAAAATCACAATCTGGTAAAGTTAATTAGTACAAACATATAATGCATTCCATCAATGAGCAGTTTAGATCTTCCACAATTTTTTTTAACATCAAATTTAGTTTGACTAATAAAGAAAATCCATCATTAAACGAATGAGAGTCACTATATAAATGATATTATCTATGTCCACCTAACACATCTCAAAATTTATAATTTTTACCTTATTAAGCTCCCTGGCTTAGGAGTTTACACACCTTTGGTTTCAACTTCACCAACCTCATAAATAACTAATCTTCAACCTCCTAGTGTCTCTCTCTCAAATGAATGCACGATCTGCACCCGGATGCATAGGATATCAACTCATAAAAATTTTAATATATTTATGATTTAAATCACTTAGATTCATAATTTTTTTAATGGAGAAAAAATTTAAAAAATTAAAAAGATATATATATATATATATATATATATATATATATATATATATATATATATATAAAATGTGAAATAAAATTATCATAAATATTATACACGTATAGCTTTCCCCGAGATTAGTTATCATAATTTTTTAATTAGATTTGTGTTTAATATAGCTTCCCGTAAGCATATAGTATGCTATTATATTCAACCATGTTTTTTAGTATTTAATGATGTACAATGATAATTATCTCCTTACCTTATAGGAAAATTAGTTGATGATGATCACTGTGGATATTTACATAAGTAAAGTTATCTCCAATGTCTTTTTGCAGAAGGCTAATATCCTTCCCATAAGTAAAGAAGGGAAATTTTCTTGTCTATAATATGGATATTTTTCTGATGAAAACCTTTCTAACATATAGCATATATATAATAACGCTAATTTGATAAGACATTGATTTTTAAACGTTATTTTATTCATTTATCTAGTAAACTTTTAAGGTAACATAAGAAATTAATTATTTCATCAAATCAGACAATAAAAATTCACTTAGAACAAAAATATACAAATACATAGCTTTTACATCATATAAGTACCGCATAATTAAATAAATAGATTAATTATACTATTAACGTTAATAATGATTAAAAAAAGCTTATATGAAGTCCATTTACAGTTTACATGATTTTCCCTATCAGAATTATTTCAACCATCAAAATCTTCATATCATCAAACTCTTGTTCTTCTTCACCAAATGCCCACTTTCTTTCAAATTCTCTATTTTGTCAGCAAGAAATTTACCATTTCTTCAAGGAAAAAGGAATTGTAATACATACCTCAATAACCTCATACATGCTCGTATGACACAATAAAAGCAGCTTTTGATTAAACTATTATATGGACTATTAAAAAATTAAGGCACTATTTACAAATAAGAAAAAACAACTAATGAAAAAAGTACTTCACTAATACATGAAAATAATGAAAAATATACTACACAAAAGCAAGAGATCCATTTAAATTATGTATCTCTCTCTCTCTCTCTCAAAAGGATACACCAACAAACGCACTCCCTCACGCTCTTAATTTTTACTCCACCAGAAATTTGAAACAAATTTGGTTCAATGAAATTAATACTGCCCTCTTCTAATGCATCTTTCCTGGAAACATTTTCGTAAATATCAATTTCTTCGAGGTTGAAGTTGAGGTTGCGGGAGTGAGATTTCCGGCCATGACTTTGATCCATTTTTTGATGATGAGTTTTTATTTTTCTTTTATGGTGGAGATGTTTGAGATGGAGAAGGTTTGAAGGCGGCCATGTGAGAGAGATACGCCGTTTGGTGGCATTCCATGACAATGAGAAAGGATACAAAAAAATACTGATAGGAAAGTGAAGAGATTGATTACCATAAATTTTACATATTTAATTTTAATATAAATTAAAATAAATAATAATAGTGGATACAAAGAGTCATTATATTAAATTATAAAAGATGAGTATAAAGTCGTTAATAATAAAATTGGCAAGGGACAAACTTGTCTAAAAATGTTTCTCAAACACTCTCCACTTTTAATATATTAAAGATTACTTTAAACTTCTTAATGATGTTTTTTTTTTCAAATAATAATATATGTATTTTTATATTTACCATATTATATTAACTGGTAATCAATTAAGCAAGACGTTTTATGGCATTACTTTAAATTTTTTGATTATCTTTTTTTTTTTAAATAATAATGATATATGTTTTTTTATATTTACCATATTATATTAACTTGGAATCAATTAAGCAAGAGATGAAACATTATATTTAAAGATTTTGATATATAACATATAATTTCATATTAAATAATAAAATAATGAAACAAATTTCAAAAAAATCAAATTTCATTTAATTTCAAATATTCAATGCATCCACATTGTCTCTAAATAGTCACTTCAATTACTATGAACAAGAACTTTAGTATTATAACTAATAAGTTTGAAAGTTTTGTTTTGTTTTATTTTTTATTATTAAATGCACGAACCTTTTAATTATTTGATATCTTCTATTTTATTACTTTGAAAGTTTTATAACAATTAATTACGAAAATTATTAATATTTTGTTAATATAAAATTTTATAAATGATTAATTATTATGCATATTCTAGAAAAAATTGCAAAACATTTTTGAATCACTATATATTTTTTATGGGTAAGTCTTGCGTGTGAGATAATTTTATAATTTAAAAAAATTATCATTTTCGCTTTAAAATATTATCACTTTTCATTTATACTATAAATTGTTCATGAAATAACATTATCATCTTTCATTAATTTAGTATAATTTTTCTTTATAAAAGGTATCACTTTCTGCCTGTCCTATGTAAGCCCTTATGTCAAATGTTCTCACACAACTCTTTGCCATATTTTATATATTTCATTGTTTACAATTTTACCTAAAATAATAATTAATTAATTAATATTAATTAGTAAGATATGGAAAATTTAATAAAATATGCATGATTTCAAAAATATTTATTAAACTATATAATAAACATACTTTAATAATGGGTCAACTCGTCTCACAACCGTCTCACAAAAATCCCGTCTCACAAGAGAGTCTCTCATCTTTTTTATTTCAATGAAAACTGTGGAATATAGAAATGAATGATGAAATGAGAGAGAGAAAAAAAAAGACTATACAACTCTTGAATACATACTATCTCCGTCCAAAAAAGAAGTTCACGGTTACTGTAGGTATAGAGTTTAAGAAAAAATTGTCTTTTGATTTACTTTTAGAGGTAGTTTGGTGTTTTTAGGTAATAATAAATAAATAAATAAATTACAAAGTAAGTTATGTGAGTTGTAAATGAGTAATAATTTTGAAATTAAAATGTGTTGTGGTGTTATTAATTTTTGTGTATTTCTTTATTTGAGATGTAAACTTGTTTATGAGACGAACAAAAATAAAAAGTGTAAATCTGTTTTTTTTTAATTATTTTATTTTATTTTATTTTATTTTATTTATGGAGGCATTCTTTTGGCTATAAATATATTTAAAGAGAAGGTATTTCATGAACTGATTCTATATAGAATTAAAAATTTTAAAGTATTAGTTTTATATTCCCTCCGTCCTGGCGTAAGAGGGTCATTTATTTTTTCGCACGTAGATTAAGGAGTATTATATTTAATGTGTAGTGGACAGTTGTATTAGTGGGAGTGTGGGTCCCATATTTTAATTGTATTTGAGGGGATGTGTGGGTCCCATGTGTATAAAAAATGAAAGGGGACTCTTTGGGTGAGACGACCAAAATGAAAAAATTGTCCTCTTGGCCTGAGATGGAGGGAGTATATAACAAAGGTTACTCTTATTTATGATAACTACTTCTATTATCTTTTGAAAATTATGATATTAAAATTTTTTAAAAGAATTAAAAAAAAATCAAGTAGTAACTATTAAAATAATAACAATTTAACATGAAAAAAAATTATGGATAAGAAATATACTCCCTCCCTCTCGGAGAAATTGAGACATTTTTTTTGGCACGAAGATTAAGGAGTATAATAATTTAATGTAAAGTGAAGAGAGAGAAATAATATTTAATGTGTAGTCGGTAGTTATATTAGTGGTGAGTGTGATGTGTGTGTGGTAAATATAATTAGTGTGTTAACTCCTTTATTTTTTTAGACCAATGACACCACTACTAATTTTCATTTGCATTAAATAAATAAATAAATATATATATATATATATATATATATATATATATATAAATAAACACAAATACTGAAAAAATAAGTAAACCAAAACCATTCTTACAGTGCATTTAAAATTTTAAACTCATGATTTATCACTATTTTATTTTTAGAGTTTAACTTTTAATCTTTAGATAAATTTAGGACATACATAAAATTCACGTCAAATATATATATATATATATATATATATATAAAGATTAAAAGTTAAACTCTAAAAATAAAATAGTGATAAATCATGAGTTTAAAATTTTAAATGCACTGTAAGAATGGTTTTTGTTTACTTATTTTTTCAGTATTTGTGTTTATTTAATTGTCAAATTTTCATGTACTTGACCATTGTTTATTGAAGTCACCTTATGTACCAAGTATTAAAAGTCTTAAATTAATTATTATTTTAATTAATGATTAATCACAAAGAAGAAAAGTTAAGTCTCCTGTACAAATCTTTAACAATCGTAATAGATTGGGTTTGATCAAACTGAAAATTCTTATTTATTGGCTCAGACCCTCCCCGAAATGCCAAAAATGATCTGTACGCATTTACAATTACACAGTACTTAAATAAATGGGAAAATAGATTTTTTGTCCGCTAATTTTGCCCAATTTTGAATTTAGTACATAAGTTTTTCACTTTTTGAAAATCGTCCATTATATTTGCAGAATTTTGAAAATCATCCATTATATTTGAAAATTTTGAAAATCGTCCATCATGTTTACCAAGTTCAACAAAATCGTCCGTTTCAACAGGTCATTAGCAGGTTATTCTAAAAAATAAAAATAAAAAATATGTAAAATATATATATATATATATACTATTTAAAAAAAAAATAGTCTCCACTAAGAATTTATATTATACTCTCTCCGTTCGCCCGAAAGAGGACATTTTGCTTTTGTGCACGTTGATTAAGAAGTATTATTATTTAATGTGTAGTGGGTAGTTGTGTTAGTGGGAGTGTGGATCCCATATTTTAATTGTATTAGTGGGTGTGTGTGGATCTCATGTGTGTAAAAAAGGAAGTGACCCTCTTTGGAACGGACGACCAAAATGGAAAAAATATCCTCTTTCGAGCGGACGAAGGAAGTATCAATATTTAGTCAAATTTGCTCCACTTTAGTAATGAGATTAATATTGTTTGTTTGGTATACGAAAGTGAAAAATGAAAAGTGAGATAAAATTGATTAAATAAAAATATGATATAGATTAATTGAGGTGAAAATATTCAAATGACCCGCCATAGCAGATCAAAGGACCAAAATGTTGAATTTTATGAAGTTAATGGACTAATTTCAAAATTGTTATAAAATTAACGGACTAATTTCAAAATTAAAAAAGTTAATGGACTAATTTCAAAATGAACAAAAGTTAGCAGAAAATCTATTTTCCCTAAATAAATCAATATTCCAAAAGTTGGGTAAAAACAAGACATTTATTCATGACAAGGGAATGACCAAACACCCCTGATCCGACCCACATGTAAATTCATGTCCAATTAAGAACCCTGATATGAACGATGGTTGAAGTATTAATTGTCTTAATTATGGGAAAAAAAAGTGCCCCCCCTCCCCCCCACCCAAGCCGTCGAAAAGTAGGTAATTAATTATGGTAATTCAACCTATCAATAAAGGTTAGACATTTTGATCCACCACACAAGGAATCCTTTAATTAAGAGGTTGCTGAATTTGATCATTGATCATTATTTGTCTTAATTAATTGTAAATTAAATAGGGCCTTCTTTTTCTCTAATATTTTTTAATTTAATTTCAAATATACTACTTCCTCCGTTCCATCCAAACGTTACCAATTACTTTTTGTACGTAGATTAAGGAGTATTATTATTTTTATGTGTAGTGGGTATTGTATTAGTAGTGAGTGGTTGGCCACATATGACATATGGTACCTTTTTACTAAAAGTGGGAAATGATGATATTTGAATGAAACGCCCAATATAGTAAAATGGTGACCTTTCGATGGGACGGAGGGAGTAATAATTGTCTCACGAATACAAAAAAAAGCTGCTTTTTATTAATGAAATATTACATTGGTAAAAACCTTAATTCCATTGTTAAATTAATTTACTAATGGACAGATTAACAGCAAAATCTATTGGTAAAGTGGTGACTGGTAAATTTCTAGTAACAAAAATTCAATTCCATTAGCATTCTACGAAATCTGTTGGTAAATTGATGGTTGATATATTTTTAGCAATGAAATTTCAATTTCATTAGCAATCCGTTGCTAATAATTTCATTGGTAATTATCAATAGATTGAATTTTGTTGGTAAAATAGAGAATAAATCCGTTAGCATTTTGTTGCTAAAAGAAGAATGTATTTTATTTTTATAATTCACTAGTAATTACAAATGAATTCAATCAGTTGGTAAATTTTGTTAAAAATTTTTTTTAGTGATCTGATCAACATACTCTTATTTATTTATTTTGTTATTTAAAATATGCATATTACATATCTAACAAAAAAAATATGAATTTCAAATTATGTATATCTTATCTTATCCAAACAAAATAATCATACTATTTCGTTATTTCATAAGTATAAATATTTGAAATCCTAATTTGAATAGGGTATTAAATTATTACATCTATAAAAGAGTTGTTTAATGCTCGTTCAAAAATAAGACTAGATTATAAACATTTATATCCTAAGTAATTCTAATTAGATTATAAACATTTATATCCTAAGTAAATCTAACTCTTCTATGGGTGTTATTTAGAGTGAATTTAGGCTTACGTGTAATTTTTTTTAAAAATTTTAATTAATTTAATAGATTTATTCACTATACATTTATCATTTGTAACCTACATTTTGGAGGCTTAATTGCTAATTATGATTTTCTTTTCATTACTTAATTAATTTTGAATGATAAAATCTATAAATTTTTTAATTATATGGTGTATAAATTAGAGATGGGTTCATATAATGCAAAAGAAACTATTTTTCGTATAATTGGTTTCTGATTAAAATTACAGATACAATACAATTATTTAATAATAAATTAAAAATCTAGGTTACTTTATTTTGTTGACAAAGTCTCTTGTGTACGTTACTTATGCGAGACGTTGAACTTTGTTTGGTTTTTGGTATATTTTGATGAGAGCAAGCGTACTCTATCATGTGTAATTCGTGAGTGACCAAGTCAATTATCAATCCCTGGGAGAAGTAAAATCAAGAGTGTATCCGTTCTCGTTTCTATTCATGCTTTATAGAGTGATCGAATTTGGGTTTTGAGTTTTATACTATCAATTAAAGCTATCAAGTAACTAATAAAAACAAGTATCAACTGTTGGCGTTTTGGATCGTTGGTTAATGATGAGTGTGTAAATTCACGTGTTTTGAGCCCGGATTCGTGGAATAATGCTGTGTTAGATGGTTGAAATTCGATATGAATTGATATAGTTAGTGAAAAGTCACGAATCGGGTGTCGTGAAGGCTATTTGAGTTGATTTTCAAAGGAAAATGAGTTGGAAGTGATCGGATCCAGAAAGAGAAAGAAGCAGGCGTGCGATTCGACCAATCAGGCATTCGATTCGACCAAGAAGGAGGTAGTTCGACCAACACCTCTGGTCTAACTGATTGAGAAAAGACACCTGGAGTGCCGTTCGACCACGACGTTCCAGTTCGACCAAGCCACTTGGTCGAACCATGATCGAACCAGAAGCCTGAAGAGAAGCGGCTGCAGTTCGACCAGGAAGTATCCGATTCGACCAGGATGCTGGTCGAATCTGGGACCCACAACCGGGTTACAGGTCGATTCGACTTGGAGTTCGACCAGCTCAAAAGGATTCGACCTGTCCCTTTGGTCGAACTGCTGTACGGAAACTTACCATATTCGTATTTTTACACCTTTAGTGTGTGTGTTTGCTCAAAAAGCCCATCAAAGGCCCGTAAGGAGAGGTTACAAGTATAAAAGAAGAGCTTTTGCAGGAAATACATACGACTTATCATCCATTCACTACTGGAACCCTACCATCATTCGAAGGAGCCGTGAAGAGAGGTTCGTCTGGCGAGTAAAGTAAGATCATACCAAATAACCATGATTGTTCCTAGATCAATCATGAGCTAGAGGCGCTCCGCTAGTTCTAGGGTTATGAAAGTTTTTTGAGTTAATTGAACTTCCATGTGTAAACTCCGTACAACACTACTTGTGATTTATTTTATATAAGATTGCACTTTTTAAATTCATACTCACAGTCGTTTTGTGCATCATTAACTGTTATGTAGAGTCTGAATACATATCTAGGTTATTGATTGAGTGTGTTCACTGCTGAGTAGGATTATATGTTATAATTCTAAGTAAAGGGATTCCGAAGTCTTATTAGTACTATCTTATATGAATACTTGTTAATTGAATAATATTCGAGTTAATAAGTAGGATAAAGAGTATAACTTCATAGTACCTATAAAGGGAGATCATATTGGGTTAGAGTACTAAGTGCACGGGAAATAATTGATACTAATAGTACCTAGAAAGGGGGGTGAATCATATCTCTTGCTCCGAGGATATTCACACGTGTCATACGCATATTTACTTGTGTCTATAGAGTGAATTTTTATGGTTAAGTGATGCATCCATAGACCACAAGGTAGAGTCGGATATCAACACATGGAAAGAAAATTAATAAGTAGAACTGGATGACCTGAAGAACTACTTAATTTCTCACTTGATCACAGTCGTATCATCTCAATTGTTATTTACTTTATTGTTATTATTCGATTATTCAGTTAATTCATCACTATAAATCAATTTGCCAACATAGTCTTAGTCAATTAGAATATAATTAAATTGATAATAATCTGTCCCTTGGGTTCGATAATCACTTGGTTGCCTATCGAGACTACAATTGATATCCTTCATACTTGGGAATTATTTTGTGTGTTGAGAAAATGCTCATCAAGTTCTTGGCGCCGTTGCCGAGAACGGCAAGTTATTATTAGTTTATTATTTCTAGTTTAAGTAAGACTATTTTATTCTTGTCTTGGTTTTCTAACGCTTATTTTTCTCAGGTGTATGCTCACTAGATCAAAGGTAGGAGAGTTAGCACATTTTAATCCAGAGATCGGCGCATCATCGAGAAAGAAAAAGAAGAAAAAGGGCAAGAACAAGAACGTGGAACTAATTGAAACTCTTGATCTAGGAGTTGAAGTTGGAAAAACAAATCCGAAAGTGATTGAAGCTGAAACTGAGGTTAATTTGGAAGAAGAAGCAATCACAATGGCCGGAATTGTGAACCAGGACGAGGTGGCCATCCTTGAAGTCTTTAAGAATAACGGATGGGGCACCGTG
Source organism: Pogostemon cablin (assembly GCA_023678885.1). Taxonomy (NCBI): domain Eukaryota; kingdom Viridiplantae; phylum Streptophyta; class Magnoliopsida; order Lamiales; family Lamiaceae; genus Pogostemon; species Pogostemon cablin. The sequence continues at coordinate 8,340,677 of CM042999.1, read as the reverse complement.
GGGCTGTTAGAAGCGCGAGTGACTGCTGCGGATTTCGATCTTCACCCATCTCTTATCAGCATGATAGAAAGGAACTCATTTTCAGGAGGAACTTTCGAGGATCCTCAATAACATCTTATTCCTTGGATATACAAGTACACAAAAAGATACAAGAACTCATGAAGATACAAGGAAGATCCTCTTGTTTAAATTCTCGCTTACTGAAAGAGCGAGAGATTGGTACGATACTATTAGTGCTGCTGAATGCGATACATGGGAAAAATTGAAGATGAAATTCTTAGAGAGAGATATATGCCACCTTCTAAGGTGTTCAAATTGAAGCAAGAGATTCATCAGTTTATGATCAATAATGGAGAGAAGTTCCATGAAGCTTGGGATAGATTCAAGGACATGCTACGAAGATGCCCTCAGCATGGGTTGACAAAGCCACAGTACATCAGTATCTTCTATAACGGATTGGATAGTGATTCGAGAGTCCTACTCGACACGTCATCGAATGGAGCTCTACTAGTAAAGACATCCGTTGAGGCCGAGAAGCTTTTTGAGGATATATCGATGAATTCTAGAGACTGGCATACTGATAGATTGAGGGGCACCTATGTCCTTGGGAAAGTAGCACAAGTTGAATACACAATGGTTAAGTCAAGTAAGGAAGACGAGATTGTCTAGAGCTTGGCGGGTATAAGTAAGCTACTTGAATCTCAGCAGAAGCAGATCACCGATTTGTTATAGAGGTACTAATCATGATGCAGCAGGATGAAGGAGCAAGCCAAGATGAAACGGAAGAGGCGAACTATACCATAGGTCAAAGTATTCAAGGAACTAGGTTTCAAAATCAAGGAAACCGGAATTATCAAGGGAACTACAACAATCGTGGTCCCCCAGGTAATTATCAACAACCAAGGAGGCCTGAGTTTTCATGGAGTAATACCAACAATGCTGTGCAACCTCCGATTGATGTTGATTCGGGTGCTAAGATGGAAGAAGAAAAATCGGGTTTCAAGGATACGGTGAACATGTACATGGCGAGGAATGATGCAAGAATGGATCGTCTAGAGGCCAAGTTAGAAAAGAAGATTGATGCTAATCATGAAAATTTGTCTAAACAAGTGAAAGACCTTATTTTATAATGGGAGAGATGGCAGGAAATGTGAACAAATTAACTCAAACTATTGAGAAAGGGAAGTTTCCATCTCAAAGTATTGAGAATCCAAAGTCTTGTCACGCCATTATATTGAGGTCTGAAATGCAGTACGAGGGACCAATGAAGCCAGAATCAAATTCTGAAGTGACAGGAGCCCAATTCGACCCCAATTCGATCAACCCTGATGGTCGAACTATACAGGAAAGGTCGAACAGGGCACCTGGGCGACGTCCTGAAGAGGCTGAAGATCAGTTTGACCAAAAATAGGTTAGTTCGACCAAAAGCTCAGGTCGAACACCACTGTCTAGAGTACTCTGTATTGTCTGAAGCCCGATTCGACCATGATCACTGTGATTCAACCAACCCTATTGGTCGGACCGACCTGTAAAGGGGAGAACAAACTTTCAGGTGTTAAGTTCGACCATTATACACCTAGTTCGACCAGCTACCTAGGTTAAACTCAGGTCGAACCCTACTATCCTGCACCGTTTTTTGCGTTGAATACTCCACATGATGTTAATGCTACTCCAGTGCCTTCCAAAGAGCAGAATACTCAGATTACCGCGGAAAAGAAGTGGGAAAGAGCTAAGAGATTGAGAGCAGAAAAGGATAAGGCGGAGAAGGCTGAACGTGATGAATGGGGGATCCCCAAAACAAAGATACCTCCACTATTTCCTCTCAAGCTAGTTAAGAAGGGATTGGAGGAAAAGTGTAACACCCCAATATTTCATAATCTATATTCTCGTAAATTTTATTTATTTTAATAAAATTGTATTTTTTTATATATTATATTTTAATAATTTTATATTATATAATTATAATAATAGTAATAATAATATAATATTAATAATAACATGTGTCTGCAAGTGGAAGTGTTTTGGATAAGGATTAAAATTGTTGATAAGGATGAGTATAAGTAGTGACGTGTGGATATATGTGTATTAATTAATCACATGTTTAATTTTTTCAACTTGCATCCAAGTTGGTATTAAAATAATATTAACATTTGGATAATTAAGATTCAAGTTGATCTACAAGTTGTTATGTGTGTATATATTAGTCACGCATGCACACACAGTGAGCTGCCATCACTACATTCTTCTTCTTTTATAAACATATACATACAACTCTCACACACACATATACATACATATGTATATATATATACAAACTCCACTCTATTAATATTTTTAGTCACACATTTTGTGAGTTTTTCTTAGCATGTTATATACCAAAATGTTCGTCTCAAAGCGTAAATTTTAAATATATAACTCTTTTGTAAAATGGATTTCTTATGTGTTAGATAAGCTCTGTCAAAGTTTCAACCCCTTTAATGGCAGATTTTGTTTCGGTGTGAGTTAGCTTTGATATTATAGTCCGTTTTGAAGCTCTCCTCACGGGAATTACAAATGTATAATTAGTTTTGAGTTTTGACGTAAAACGAAGGATTTACAAAGAAACCCACTTCACGGTATAATTTCATATTTTCTAAACTTTAATATTTTAATACAAAATTGGTACTGATGTGATCCTCATCTCACGATGATTCCAACGGTATTTTTGAATTTTGAAACGGAGTTGTAAAACTCAAGTTGGGTCATTTTGTAATAAGTTTAAAGTTTAGGGTAAGTTTAAATAAGAATTTAATATAATGTAGGGACTTAATTATAATTTATAAAAAATAAAGTTTTGAAGGTTTGATGCAAGCTGTAGTATGTATTATAGTATATATATATTATACTTAATTTATAATTATATATTTTAATTTTATATTATTATCTTAACTTTTTTTTAAATATTATTATTTTTCTTATCATTTATAATTTTTATATAATATTATTATAATTTTATCACTATTATTATTTTAAGTGAAAATATTTATTTTATATTTGTAATAAATTAGTATATCATTTTCAAGAATTTCTGAGATCGAAGAGCAAGCCTTGTCCACTCTACAATTTCCAAGAAAGTTTGAGGTGGGGGTAACTTTCACTCTTTACCGAGTGCTATAATTTTATGTCATGACTGCTATGTTAAGATGTGATATGTGTTACTGATATGTCATGTTATGTGCCATGTGTGCTTTTAGTTCGATGACAAATATTTTCTACTAACACTTGTACGGGGTGACGACTCGGTGCACATATACCAACTAACACAAGTTACTGGCTACGTCGGTTCAGTACTAAAATGTATTTCAAATTATGCTAACATCATACTGGGGTGACGGCCCGGTGCGCACAAACCAACTAACACAAGTTATCAGATGACGATTTGGTCTAAAATATTTTCAATGAGTTATCGAACGACAATGTACAAATTATTTTATTTAAATGGCATATGTTACATTTTACGGTATATTTGGCATGGATATTATTTTTAACTGAGCAATCATTTAAGTTAACCCACTTAGTATATTTCACATGCTCACCCCTTCTACTACAAACTCTTTTCAAGTTGAGGCTGCGATGGCGTACCAGGGCGGATGCGTTACGTGAAAGCCCTTTTTATTAATGCGTTGCGCCAAAATCTTTTTATATAAATTCTAATGATATACTTTTGTATAATTTTCACTGTTTATGATATTTTATTAACTTTATTTTATGGTTCACGCCCGCATTGAAGGTTAATATTATCAAAGAATTGCGAATAAATCTCCCTTTATATTTATTGAAAACTGGGGCGTGACAAAAAGTTCATGAAGTTTTCGGATATTATAAACAAAATATGCTTGAACATTTCTTTCTCTGAAGCAATATTGGAGATGTCGTACTATGCCCATTTTCTGAAGGACATACTTTTGAAGAAGAGAAGCTTGAATGGAATCAAAACATTTAATTTGTCTGAGAATTGCAGCTCGATCATTCAGAGGAAGCTGCCATAGAAGTTGAAGGATCCGGGAAGCTTCACGATCTTGTGTGAGATTGGAAAGGGGCCGGCACGTTGAGCCTTGTGTAATCTTGGGGCAAGCATTAATTTGATGCCATTGTCTATCTTTCAAGGGCTTGGTTTGGGGAAGTTAACTCCCACAACAGTTGCACTACAACTAGCGGATAGGTCTATGACTTTTTCGAAGGGTGTTATTGAAGATGTTCTAGTAAAAGTAGAGAAGCTAGTCTTTCCTGTGGATTTTCTGGTATTGGAGATGAAAGATGACAAGGATAATGTCCCTCTTATCTTAGGGAGACCTTTCCTTGCTACTGCAGGAGCTATGATAGATGTGCAGAAGGGTGAATTACAGTTGCGGATGGATAAAGAAGAAATCTTATTCAACCTTGACAAAGCAATAAAGATGCCAATGGAGATGTAATGTCACAGTATTGATGTGGTGGAGGAGATTGTGAAAGAAGATATGTCTTTTATCCTGTCCAAGGATCTTCTAGAGACATGCTTGGTGGAGTCTCTTACTTTTTCCACTACGGAGCTTGATGAACTATCCAATGAGGTATGTATTGAATTTCTTGAAAACATACTTGCTTTGGGTGATGATAGGTATGAACAGAAGAGGACAAAGATAGAGGAGGTAATGTGGACTTGGAAGTACTTACCATTGGATAGAGAGAGCGCACCTCAAGAAGAGAAGAAAGAGGAGTTGAAATCGCTATCGGAGCACTTGAAGTATGCCTATCTTGGTGATAATGAAAAATATCCGGTAATTGTATCTTCTTCTCTTAATAATGATCAACTTGAAGAACTGTTAGATGTGCTTAGAAAGTATAAGTCTGCGATTAGATGGTCTCTTGATGATTTGAAAGGAATTAATCCTTCATATTGCATGTATAGAATAAGGTTGTTAGATGAGGCCAAGAGTAGCATTCAGAATCAACGGAGAGTGAATTCCCACTATTCAAGAAGTGATTTGGAAGCAAATCCTAATGTGGTTATATGCAGGAATTATTTATCCTATTAGTGATAGTCCCCACATGAGTCCATTGCATGTTGTTGCTAAAAAGGGGGGCATGACGATAGTGAAAGCCGAAGATGGTTAGACCTTAGCCACTAGGATTCCTACAGGATGGCGTGTGTGTATGGATTAAGAAACAATGAAAATACATGCAAAGACCATTTTTCCCTTCCTTTCATGGATCAAATGCTTGATCGTCTTGCAGGGTATGAGTTTTATTATTTCTTGGATGGGTACTCGGGTTATAATCAAATAATGATTGCACCCGAAGACCAGGGAAAGACGACTTTTACTTGCCCTTATGGAACTTTTGCCTTTAGAAAGATGTCTTTGGTTTGTGTAATGCACCTGCTACATTTCAGAGATGCATGATGGTTATATTTGATGGGTTGATAGAAAAATTATGGAGGTGTTTATGGACGATTTTTCTGTGTTTGGTTCCTCCTTTGATATTTGTTTATCTAACCTTGCTACTATTTTGAAGAGATGCCAAGAAACTAATCTTGTCTTGAATTGAGAAAAGTGCCACTTTATGATAAGAGATGAGATTATTTTTGGCATCATGTTTCAGCCAAAGGATTGCAGGTGGATATAGCAAAAGTGGTGGCCATTGAGAAGCTTCCACCACCAACTAATGAAAGAGGAGGCGGTCCTTTCTTGGACACGCTGGTTTTTATAGAAGATTCATAAAAGACTTCTCGAAATACTCCAAGCCATTATCTCACTTACTTGAAAAGGATGTTCCTTTTGTTTTTGATGAAGAATGTCTAACAACTTTTCAGATTTTAAAGGAGGCGCTTATTACTGCACCTATCTTGATCACACCGGATTGGACTCAACCGTTTGTACTTATGTGTGATGCAAGTAATTTAGCACTTGGAGTGGTGCTTGGGCAGATGAGAGAGAAGAAGTTCTGCGCCATTCACTATGCGAGTAAGACTTTTGATGCTGCGCAAAAGAACTACATGGTAAGTGAAAAGGAGTTTCTAGCTGTGGTGTATGCATTCAATAAGTTTCGACAGTATTTGGTTGGCATGAAGACTATAGTGTACACGGATCATTCTGCGATTCGGTACCTGATGGAGAAGAATGAAACAAAGCCTAGGATTATTAGATGGATTCTTCTTCTTCGGGAGTTTGATATGGAGATCCGAGATAAGAAGGGTACAAAGAATATTTTGGCGGATCACCTATCAAGGTTGCAGACAAGGGAACATTATGATGATTCTTTTGATTACATAGAAGAGATGTTCCCTGATGAGAAGATCATGGCGATGTTTGTTGAAGGAGCGGAAAGAGCATGTGTGGTGGCTGCCCAAGGAATGGATCCATGGTATGCGAATTATGTTAATTACATTGCCGTAGGAGAAATTCCAAGAGATCTCAACCGATATCAACTTGCAAAATTCAAAAGGGATGTTGAGACATTTATATGGTATGATCCATTTGTCTACAAGATTTGCACGGATTCTATCATCCGTAAGTATGTGCCCGAGATGGAGATGGAGAGTGTTCTTGATTTTTGCCATGCACAACCTAACGGAGGGGCATTTCGGAGCTCAAAAAACGGCAGCGAAGGTACTTCAATCTGCTCTTTATCGGCCTACTTTATTTAAAGATTGTGAAACCTATATGGCGACATGTGATAGATGTCAAATGATGGGGAACGTAAGTAGGAGAGATGAGATGCTATCGGAGCCAAGCATCGTTGTTGAAAATTTTGATGTATGGGGGATTGATTTTATGGGGCCTTTTCCCCCATCTAATGGATTTCTCTACATCTTGTTAGCAGTAGATTATGTTTCTAAGTGGTTGGAAGCCATTCCCACTCGAGTGAAAGATTCAAGGACTGTGTTGTCTTTCTTGAAGAAACATATTTTTGTCTGCTATGGAGTTCCAAGAGCACTAGTAAGTGATGGAGGTTCACACTTTGTTAATAAGCTTCTTGAAAAAGTTCTTAAGGATTATGGTGTTAAGCATAGGGTTGCTACACCCTATCACCCTCAAGCGAATGGGCAAGCAGAAGTCTCCAACCGACAAGTGAAGTAAATATTGGAGAAGGTAGTCAGAACTAATAGGAAGGATTGGGCGTGAAGCTCGACGATGTTTTGTGGGGGTTACAGACTGCTTATAAGATGGTGTTGGATATGTCACCGTATCAAATTGTCTATGGGAAGCCATGCCATTTACCCATGGAGATTCAACACAAAGCTTTTTGGCCAGTAAGAAGTTTGAACTTGTCTTTGAAGGATCAAAAGGAGTTGAGGATGACTCATATTAATCAGTTGGATGAGTTTAGAAATTGAGCTTACAAGAACTCGGAGATTTACAAGGAGAGAATGAAGAAATGGCATGATTCAAAGATCTCGTACAAGGAGTTCAAGAAAGGTGATGAGGTATTACTCTTTAACTCTCGTTTGAAACTTTTCGTAGAAAAATTGAAGTCGAAGTGGACGGGTCCGTTCATTATCCATCAAGCCTGCAGAGGGGGGAGTTTTGAGCTTATGGACAAAGACGGAGATATCATAGCGGTGAATGGGCATCGATTGAAGCATTACAAGTCGCCGGATAAAGCTTTCGTCATTTTTTATGATACCTTAAATTAAATTGGTACCTCGTGACTCCGACGTTAAACATGCCTGTTGGGGGCTTTTCCTTCCATTTTATTGCTTTATTTATTTCGTGTGAGTAAGAAATTTTTGTATTTTAAGTGCTTATTATTCAAAAATTACATCTCTTTTCAAACTTAGTTTTCACTATAGTTTCTACTAAGTTTGGAGGGGGAGGTGTGATGTACTTTCCTCATTGAAGCATTGAGAGTATAATCTTTTCTTTGTACCGTTTGTTAGGGGAGTTGATTTTTTGCGGCATATCAAAACTTTAACCGGTTGCGGTGTGTTAATTTTTTGCAATTTGCCTAATATTTTGTGGTGTTTTGTGTTGCTTTTGAGTGTCGTATGTGGAGTTACTCATGAATATTAAATTTAAGATTGATTCTCGAGCTAATTTGTGCTCTATTTTGGTACCTAATGTTCATTTTTTAGCTTGAAGTGTGCAGGGGATGAAGAAAATTCGAGTCTGGAGCATCAGGTGGCCGATTCGATAGCCGTTCAGGTCAAACAATAAAGCTCTGGTCGAACTGGTGAGCAGAGACTTCGTTACAGGTCGATTCGACCAAACATGAGAGAGTTCGACCAGAGATTCGACTAAGAGGAAAGTCGAATTAGAGATCAGAGAATTTTATACAGGCTAATTCGACCAAGAGGGGATCGGTTTGACCAAATCGTAAGTCGAATCAAGGTCAAATTGCGGCTCAGAAAGTTTTATACAGAGCCATTCGACCACAACACTGTGGTTCGACCAAGGCACTTTGTCGAACCGTAGTCCAATCGCAATGCTGAAGCCTCCAGAAAGAGAGTTCGACCATGACAAGGAGATTCGACTAGCCTGTTAGGTCGAATCGAGGCCAGGTAAGTCAGTTTTATACCTATTTTTCACCCTCATTCGATCACTTTGCACACCACCTTCACTCAAATTCCTTCCGAATCAAAAACCCTTCCTTCCAATCTTCAATTATACTCGAGTCCACTCTGATTAAACCACATTCCACACAATGTACACTCGATTCACCATGATTTTAGGTCGATTTATTGGCGAAACTAGGGTTTGTGGCGAAATTTGGGAGTTCTTCACAATTGTTTGTCTTAAGCCATGTCAAGTTCAAAAGGTATGTTTTCTTGATTCAATTGCCCTAGGATTGAAGTTTTGTTATGTGATTTTGAGATGGGTAAGTTGAATTAATCGATTTATTGAGGGATTATGGTTTGGATTTGAATTTTTGTGTATGATTCATATGAACAGTTGATGGGTTCGGATTTGATGGAGTAATTGTTGTCAAACCTTGATGTTTATGTGGAATTAGGATTGATTTGAGTAATGTGAATGAAGCATGATAGATTTTGAGCAAATTTCTTGAACAGTTGAAGCATGCTTGTGGTTTACTACGTCGTGGGTTGTTCTTATTGCATGATTGAAATTGGAATTGGATTGAGTAAGCATGAGAATTGAATTATTGATCTCTAGGAGAATGGAATATGCTTGATTAGAATGACTATGCATTGAGAACTTGAAGTCTTGAGTAGAGTTGAATGCTAGTTGATTATGTGTTGGTTTGTTTTTCTTATTTTGTTGTTATTGAAGTATTGATTTCAGGAAAAGAGAAGGAAGCCGAGGCTCAATCCAAGAAGAGGCAAGATAGGCCGTCTCGTGAAGATGCAGTAACCAAGAAGTTAAGGCTTCAAGGGCGGTTGCCTATGAATTTCAAGATTCGGATGAATGAATGGGACGAGATCAAGGATAAATGGGGTGAGGTGTCAGATAAGATTGCCCGAACGAGGTATCAGGATGATGGGGCGATGATTACAATGCGCATTCGCGATGATATTCAGTGGATGTTTGATCAGGTTAGAATTCGTCACTTTATAGAATTGAAGAAGCCTACATACTTCCATATGACTGCTGAAGTGTTATGCTCGATTACTGTCAAGAAGGGTGCGATCCATCTCACATACGAGTGTACGTTCCAGCCTGGAGGAGCAATGAGGACATGGTCAGCTGAAGATTTGAATATACTGTTTCAGACTCCGAGAGGGATTTCGAGGAATGAGAATGGGTATTTCAATGCAAATAGATTCTGGAGAGAGATTTCTAATGAAGATGTGGATTGATTAGCCATAGTTTAGTGGGTAATAACCAATTCAAGAAATTATCGAACCACAGAGAGGTAGGTACTAGGGTCTAAGTGATCTCGTATTTGTCATAGTATTATAGAGATGAACGAGAAGGGGAGATAATCAAGAAATGACAGTAAAATAAAAGGATAGATGAATGGGAGATGGATGAATGAGCCAAGTAGATAGAGATGAGACTAGCAATACTTAAAGCATGGAAAATCTAGGTATCATGCAATGAATTCATATGTGTCATGGGAAAAAGGCTAAGGGCCAACACTAAGATCACCTAAACTCCCTCTCGGAATGAATAGGATATGGAATGACATTCATTGGATTGGTTCTCACTCAAACAATTCCAACTAGGTACTAAGCTTGAAATGAGAGTCCCTTCACATAATCTATTGACTTCTCAATCTAATAAATGATATGTTCTATCAAAGGGTTCTAAACTATGAAGGACTTCTCAATCTCTTCACAATCTATAATGCACATGAAGTGTTTGATGAAATGATTCACTTAATTATCCTAAATATGCAATTGACTTCTCAATCTAATCACATGCTTAAAACAATTACACACACAAATCATCATAAACCTCAAGATCTAAAGCATCAATGATAGAAAATCAATTAACCCAATCAACATAATTATTCAATTGCAAAATACTAAAAATTATCCAACACAATTCATATTGCTAATCTCACAAGGGAGATTAGCCTCTCATATCCATAAGAAAATTAACATAGACATTAAATTCCTTACAAAACATGATAAACAATAGGTTTCAATACAAAGTTTAGATGAAAACTCCCTTGGATGTCTCCAATGGTGATCTTCTTCTTCCCCTTGCAATTTCACCTCTCTTCTTTGCTTCTCTACTACTTGGATGGAGGATGTAATTGTTGGATCAAGGTAGATCCAAAGGATGAAGAATGGATGAAGGTGAAGGTGAAGAATTGAGGAAATGGTGTGTGAGGTGTGTGTAGAAGGGTTGGAATTCAGATATTTTTTTCACATATTGAAGTATTGGGTATTTATACCCCTTGGAAGGCTTCTAGAAGGATTTTGATTTTTTTTCCAGGATTTTACACAGCACGAGTCGTGCTCTGCCACACGGCCATAAGGTGGCCGTGTCGTGTGATCTGATGCTCCCGCACGGCCTTTTCTTACAGAGCCGTGTTAATGACACGGCTCGTGCTGCCAACACGACTCGTGCGACTGGACACGGATTTAAGGTGCTCGTGTTGAATGAATAGGTGTCGCCGCACGGCCATCGCTTACAGGGCCGTGTTGGCTACACGGCCCGTGTTGGTGCTGGCTCCTGTATTTCTTCACTGTTTTGGCTCGTTCTCCCTCGTTTCAACTCCGAATTGAGATCCGCTTTTTCCTACGTCTTCCTTATCATATCTAGCATCAATTATAGGTTTAAGTTCATTCACACACATTTCCATGAAAACACAAAATACAACCAAATATAACACAAATACGAATAAAAATATACGAAAACTCACATAAAAAGACACTAAAATCTAGGTAAAAATATCACTCATCATGGATTATAAGACCAGCAGTGCCCGTGCATCGTTGATTCAAAATCCGGTGATCCGATATATGGATAGAATCCTGGGCAACACTTTGTTCGCCCGTTCTGAAGAAAGCTGTGTGGCGAGGGGAGAGTTGTATGATATCCGGTGCATGCTCAATGGAGTAAGGTTCAATGTGGGATTGTATCTTATTCATCAGCTATTCAGGTTCAGGAGCTCGCCATTTCAGAAAGTGAATATAGGAGGGTTGCTCACTTCTGTTGCTGAGTATTATCATATGGACTTCACCTGTATTACACCCATCCTTGAGGATCCCAACTTGGTCATGATTACGTGTGTTAAGGGTGGATTTGCTCATCTTCAAGATGGAGACTGGTTCTTTATGAAGGGATCGAAGCCCTTTACTTTCATGTTTTCATTTGATGTGAGTGTGTTGACTGTTATCAGGACTGAGGGAAACATGTTAATGAACACACTAGGGCATACTGCTTTGTCCGTTACTTGCTTGACAAAAAGAGGTTGGAGGACTGTAGCGGAGATGTACGCTGAGGGAATGAATGAGGAGCTTCAGAGGATTGTGGACGAAGGGCGATTTCAGCCACAGTGACATCCACAGCAGCAGCAGGAGCATGGAGCGGATGAAGGAGATGTAGGGATGGAAGCACAGGAGCAACATGAGGGGCCACCATGACCTATTCCAGCAGTGCCACAGCAGCAGTGGGTTGGTCCTGAGGCTTATTATCGGGATCAGTTCCGCTTGATTCATGAGCATTTCACCACACTGAATGCGAACCAACAGGAGACTAATAGGCAGCTGGCGCTGGCGAATACTAACTACGCCGCACTCAATACGCGGTATGATGCTATGGATGATCGTTGAGGCAGGTGTACAATCGCGAGCGTGTAATGGATAGGAATATTAGCAATCTCCATAGAGCTATTGATCAGCTGCGCGCGGAGAGGAGTGATGATGATGAGGATGGCAGTGACGATGGTCCAGAGGATTACTAGAGTTAGTTTTTTTTTATCTTTGTCTGGTTCATCTCATCTCCCTTCTCTTTTTATCTTTTGGGTATTTGTGGTATGAGTGGCATGTATGATTGATGATTGAGTTGTGAAGATTGATGGTTGGAAATAATTGTATGGATTGTTATGATATATGGGCTCTTGGAATTATTTTATTGCATTCATATTTTACATGTGTTGGTTTTCATTGATTAGAAGCATGTATACTTGTTAAGTATGTGAAATTTATTGTGAAATTGATCTTGATTATATGCGTTGAGGAGTACTTAGCAATCTATTTACCCGAGTGAGAATTTGAGCCATTTGAATCATGTTTATTCATGATAATTTATTCTTGTGAGAATCATTCATATGACCGTATTCTAGAAATTGGCTTGGAGTCTTGTGTGAGACTTATGATTGAAGAGTTGCTAGGACATGATCTTAGGCCATCATTGTTTATTTGAGTTACTTAGCCAAATTTTCCCTACCTTGTTATATGATTATCATTGGAAGCCCTGTTGAGCCTTTAAAAGCTTTTTCTTTGGCAAGCCTTGATATAATTAAGCCTTATTTGACCTTTTACTTGAGCCTTGTTGAATACCTTATTCATTAGTAGAGAGTTGAGGTGAATAAGTATAGTGGTAAGACTGATAAGGTGGAAGATTGGTTGAGATGCATAAAAAGAGAAGTATGGTTAAATCTTGTTTAGGGGTAGTGCCTGAAACTAGTACCCCGACTGCTTAGAAGGGTAGTGCTCGACATTGGTACCCTTACTTGATGAAGAAAGATGATGTTGATGCTAAGGAAAAGAGGGAGAATTTAAACCATGAAGATTATGAGAAGAATTGGAGGAGAAGATGAAGCCATATGACGAAAAAACAAAATTTCAAGGTAATTCTCTACTAGTGAATTAGTCACTTATTCTAAATTTTCCTACCTTTACCAAAGAGCCAACATTACAACCTTAAAGAAAGTCCTTTGTGATCCTAGTAATAAATTAATTATAAGTTGATTTTTGAGACCCTTATCAAGCTTATGGTTACGCGGAAGTATGGATTGAATATGAGCGTATACACTAACCTGTTGAAGTGTACATCTTGTACACTAGAGAGTGAGAGTAAATACTTATCCTGTGAGCTAGATGACTCTGTACTCCAAAATGTATTGTAATTGAGTGATGTTTTGCATGAATGATATATATGATGCTAGTAATATTTGTGTTCGATTGATGGAATTACATGTGTAGATATGAATTGTAGTAGTTGAGTGAATTTTACACTACTCTTTGGTTTTGATTTCGTTACCTCGGGACGAGCAACATGTAAGTTTGGAGGTTTGATAAGTGTGTTTCACGTATTTTGAGCCCGGATTCATGGAATAATAGTGTGTTAGATGGTTGAAATTCGATATGAATTGATAAAGTTAGTGAAAAGTCACGAATCGGATGTCATGGAGGCTATTTGAGTTGATTTTCGAAGGAAAACAAGTTGAAAGTGATCGGATCCGGAAAGAGAAAGAAGCAAGCGTGTGATTCGACCAATCAGGCATTCGATTCGACCAAGAAGGAGGTAGTTCGACCAACACCTCTGGTCGAACTGATCCAGAAAAGATGCCTGGAGTGCCGTTCGACCACGACATTCCAGTTAGACCAAGCCACTTAGTCGAACCGTGGTCGAACAGAAGCCTGAAGAGAAATGGCTCAGTTCAACCAGGAAGTATCCGATTCGACTAGGATGCTAGTCGAATTCGGGACTCAAAACCGAGTTACAGGTCGATTTGACTTGGAGTTCGACCAGCTCAAAAGGATTCAACCTGCCCCTTTGGTCGAACTGCTGTACGAAAACTTACCATATTTATATTTTTACACCTTCAGTGTGTGTGTGCATTCAAAAAGCCCATCCAAGGCCCGTAAGGAGAGTTTACAAGTACAAAAGAAGAGCTTTCGCAGGAAATACATATAACTTATCATCCATTCACTATCGGAACCCTACCATCAACCGAAGTAGCCGTGAAGAGAGGTTCATCTGGTGAGTCAAGTAAGATCATACTAAATAACTATGATTGTTCCTAGATCAATTATGGGCTAGAGCCGCTCTTGTAACTCTAGGGTTATGAAAATTTTATGAGTTAATTGAACTTTCATGTGTAAACTCCGTACAACACTACTTGTGGTTTATTTTATATAAGATTGCACTTTTTAAATTCATACTCACAGTCGTTTTGTGCATCATTAACTGTTATGTAGAGTCTGAGTACATATCTAGGTTATTGATTGAGTGCGTTCACTACTGAGCAGGATTACATATTATAATTCTAAGTGAAGGGATTCCGAAGTCTTATTAGAACTATCTTATATGAATACTTGTTAATTGAATAATATTCGAGTTAATAAGTAGGATAAAAAGTATAACTTCATAGTACCTATAAAGGGAGATCATATCGGGTTAGAGTACTTAGTGCACGGAAAATAATTGATACTAATAGTACCTAGAAAGGGGGGTGAATCATATCTCTTGCTCCGAGGATATTCACACGTGTCATACACATATTTACTTGTGTCTATAAAGTAAATTTGCATGGTTTAGTGATGCATCCATAGACCACAAGGCAGAGTCGGACATCAATACATGGAAAGAAAATTAATAAGTAGAACTGGATGAACTGAAGAACTACCTAATTTCTCACTTGATCACAGTCGTATCATCTTAATTGTTATTTACTTTATTGTTATTATTCGATTATTCAATTAATTCATCACTATAAATCAATTTGCCAACATAGTCTTAGTCAATTAGAATATAATTAAATTGATAATAATCCATCCCTTGGGTTCGATAATCACTTGGTCGCCTATCGAGACTATAATTGATATACTTGGGGATTATTTTGTGTGTTGAGAAAACGCTCATCAGTTAACGTGAACCGTTAGGGTTCCATGCAATTCTATAGCAGCGGAAGATAAGTATAGAATTGAATTACCTTTCACCAGGGTTTGTTGATGTAGAAGTCGAGCAGCACGAACAAATGACCTTTCGATCTTCTGTTGTATTCCTAAGCCATGTCTTTACGTTGTGGACAACAATCTCCAAGATGATCTTAATCTGTAGCCGTTCCTTTCCTACTCACGGATTAGGGCATGTGTGTCTAGTGTTCTGGACTGCTGAGATTGACTATTTATAGGCTACAATAGGTACCAGGAGGAGAAATTAAGGTTGGGCCTCCCATTGGGCTTAAGTGTTCAAGTTTAGCCCAAAACTTATACTTACGTCCAATAATAATAAATCAGTCCCCTAAAGAATTATTATTACAGTGCCACCTTAATTCTAAATTACATTATAGGCCCCTTCTTATTGTGAACCTGTTAATTTCCCCGTGTTTAAGATATACAATGTTCACTAATTAATTGAGTTACTGATAACTCAATTAATTAATCTCTTTACCGAGAGTAGTACCACTCAATCTTATTATCATGCGGGATCAAATCCACCTACAGGGTTTACATGATAATCTTTATGAGCTCCTCAAGGGGATATCATCAATCAATTCTGTTAGGACACATATTCCTTCTACAATCAACAACACACCATTGAGACAGTATCATCTCCCAACTCATCGAGCATATTGATTTAAGATTAAATCTCACCCATTGATGAATCAAATCAAAGAAATAAATATTAAATTACGTGTCGAGATTATTGTATTGGGATTAAGAGTATGAACATCCATAATAACTGAGATCTAGCTCTTTTATATAGTCAGTATAAATCGAACGATCTCATGCTGTCCTTCTCAATACACACAAAGTACACTAATATAATTTTATAGTCAAGACAGACTAATACCAAATCGCACTACAACCATCCCAATAGATAGTCCTCGTCTATCTCGGTTGTGAGCATCTATTTATACTTTATAAGAAACCGATAATATGATCTTTCGTGTGGCGCCACACACCATATTATCTACAGTATAAAGTAAATGGACTTTTACAATTACATATAAACAATATATAATATGCAAAATATTTTATCACATGATTCTCATTTCAAATATTGTCAAAATATTATTCATACAAAAAGCTAGACTTTTAGGATACAATTTAACAATAACTAAAATTATCAAGTAGCAATCAAGTAACAATGATGGAATGGAATAGGTATAGTAAGATCTTAAAAAGAAACAAGGCTTAACCACAATAAAGATTAAGACATCACCTAGAAATGCATGACTCTTATGGTGAGATATCATTGATAATGGATTAGTAGTAATTAAAATTGTACCCCTAATCCCTATGGCCAATGCAATTAGATCTCAACTCTTTTACAAGTTTAAATCTCCTAGGATTGTATCTTACTATCAATTTCCATGGAGGTACTATGATCATAAGTGTGGTTCTTCTCCCTTAATTTTATAATTGTTCACTTATATGAGTGTTCTAAGCACAAGAAAGGTATGATTTACCTTTCCCTACACTAACATGCATGATCATATCATAAAATAATTCAACTAAAACCCTAGGTATAATATTGGAATGACCATCCTAATACTATGGATAGAGAATTTAATCACACAAATTATAACATGAATCAAGGATCATATATCATAAGAAAAAAATCCAATATCAAATCAATAAAACCATTAGACATCCTACAAATCTAGAATAGTATCAATCCATCATGTGGCTAGCCTCACAAGAGGTCTAGCCAACAAACTTCATCATGCAATCATTACAATGTCCATATGAATCCAATGTTGCAAATATTTCAATGAAATTACAAATCAAAAGCATGGGGTACTTTGTAATTATGGGGTATTTCTCATACCCCAATATGAATGAAATTTTCTTTTCCTGATAAAAAAAAATCAAAAGTAAAGTTTCTTCCCTGTTTGACTAGGGGAGATCTCTTCCTTCAAATTGCATTCCAATCTTCTATGCCTCAATTCTTCTTAGGATGGTGTGGGTAGACGATCTATGGAGAGATCTATGGAAATTGATGGTGAACTAGATAGAATTTGGTTAGAAATTGATGGAGGAGATAGTATGTGTAGGAATGGTGTGATAGTGTGTGAAATGGATGTGGAAACTGGTCAGAATGGCTATCTCCAGTATTTTTCGCTCAAATGAGATATTTATACACTTGAAAGCTTCTAGAACACGTGCACGTCACGATTCTAACTTTTCTCCGAACTCGACTCGAGCTCGGAAGCTCGATTAAAGTTGGGACAAGATTTCTCGGTAGATTTTGACTTCAAACGTGGCTCGACTCGAATCCTGGACTCGAACAACATGGGAGGTCGAGCAGGTATTTCTTATGTGTACAGTTGACCATCGTTGGTCGACCTCGTATAGTTTGATTCGGGCTCTGGCACCGACTCGACTCGAGCTCTGGACTCGGCTCGAGTCTGGTCGAGTTCTGGCCTGCTTCCTTCGTTTCAGCTCCCAAGTCTATTTTACTCCGTTTTTCACCTATTTCACATACAATTAAGCTCATTTTCACATATTTATCAATTTATAACATACTTCTCCTCATTAATATAAAACAACACCTAAAGATACACAAAATGGATAAAAAATACAAAAATAACTATAAAATATACTAAAATTTAGGTGAAAATAACACCGATCAGACCTGTTAAAGTGTCTTAAATAGCTAAAGTTTGCTTAATGGTTGTTAAAATATTATAGATGATGAATTAAAGCATGAATTCGATGATGTTATTATAATATAATTCATTATTGACGTATTTTAACGACAAATAATCATACTTTAACTATATAATAGCATACTTTAGTAATGGGTCAGCCCGTCTCATAAAATTTCATCTCACAAGAGAGTGTCTCTATTTAATTTAACTAAAATGCCTTTAATTATTACATTTTTATATAAATCTCTTGTAAGACGATATCTATGTATGTTGTAAGACATATCAACATATTATTAAAATATTATGTAATATTGTATTAGAGAAAATAAAAGTTAGATGGTGTATTATTGGTTGCTATATGTATAATATATGCCTTGTAGCTTCAAGGCTAACTTTGTAGGAGAAGGCATCGAAACTATACACTGCATAAAAAGGGTTTAAGAACTAAATATTCTTTCTTAATTGCAACTACTATACATCTCGCATATTCTCTTCTCATAGGGAATGTCAAAAATAATAATAATAATAAAATAAATTAGTAAAATCTATTAATACAATTCAAAACTTTTATTTTATTTTATTATCATAATACCCCATTACTTAATAAATATACATTTTTTATTAATATATGCAATGAGTATAATATTTATTGTGTAACAGATAGCTTTTACCATATAATTATTTGCAAATTTTTATCATTTTTTAAAATAATAAAATGAATACATTTTAAATGAACAAATAAAATATTTAATTATTAAAAATATTAATTTAATGATCGCGCGTAACACGCTGGTTACATGCTAGTATTCCTATAATCTATAAAAAAAGTTGTTTAATGCTTGTTCAAGAATTATCTTTTTATTTTCATAGAAAGACTAGATTATAAACATTAATATTCTTATAATAAATGATGTCTAAAGAAAATAATATCCTACGACCACCATCGGTGTTTACAAGAAGAATAAAGAAAGGTTCTTGAATCAAGAAAAGAAAATAATCATCTACAAGAGGTAATTTAGTCTCCAAGAGGTAATTTAATTTTCTTAATTTTAGTTACAAATTAAATTAACTTACTATACATGCATGTTCTTAATTCTATATATTTCGATTGATGATTTAGTTTTCATGTTTTGTCGTTGAATTTGGTACGCTTAAATAATTTTTACGTGAGAGAGTTTAGAATTTAAATTTCATTAAATTTGTGAACTATGATAATATATATGCAAATTTAATAAATATAGTAATACTTTTTAATTTTGTTCAATAATTAATCCCTATGATCAGGCCCATGAAAAATCATATTAATGCATCGTATCCACTTGCTTTTTTTGGGGAGTAATTGAGAGATGTATGTATTATGGGTTGTTCAATATATGATATATCTTATGAAAAATATAATACCGGTCAACCCGTCAAAGTCCTATTTGGATTTGGATCCAATAGTTTTGACTTCAGTTGCAAACGTATTTTTTTTCAGCAATAATGGTTCCACACAATTTTTTTAGCAATTTCATCCTACTGCCGTTTAAATGTAATGGAGAGGCTCATGTGTTTCTCACGTGGAAATTAGTTGGATAGAAACGGGTTTCTCTGCTCAAATACAAAACACAACAACCCAAAATGAACCCTAATTTTTTTTCCAAATTTGAGTCCACCCTAATTCACTTCTCAAATCAATTTCTTCCCATCGAATCTTTTGCTCGACTTATCATTTTAGAGTTTTGACATCTCAATGTGGCGAAAAATCCCTCGCTCGATTTCAGATTATGGTAAGTGAATCTTTCTACATTTGTGTACTTCGCACACACACACCAGTTCACTAATTGCGTGTGTATTTGCGTTCACAGTGGTTTAAAGATTATTGCTACATAATTTATTTACATTCACATCGCTGTTGGTGTGTATTCGTTACAGTGTTTTCCCAATCATATTCGCACTCATAAGCTTAATTATTTCATGAATTGAGATGATTATTGCGGTTATTTCATTCAGTCTTATTTGTTGGTATGTTATTTCAGGTCATTCTCGGAATTTGTACACTATTAAGTTGCATCATGATAGAATGATAATTGGGAATAACATAGCTTCATGAAAAGGAAGTTGTAGTGGAGTGCAAATTTAATGGAGATCGCATCCAAATTAACAAAAATGGAACAGATATAAATTTTTTTTCTAGGTAGTTGCTTCTTAGAACTCTTTCTCACTTGTGTATTATGTTTTTAGAATTATACATATTTCTGCCTTTGTGCATGTGCTCAATCACAGCTTCAGTCATATGTCTATATTTGGAAAGGTTATGTATGTACTAATATGTTTACACAAATAGCCTGTGTCAATATTTAGCAGTTGCAGGAAAAATTTGATACCTTAGTCGACCAGGGCATCAGCTGAAAACATAAAGGGACCAGTCCATATTATCTAACCTTATTTGCAGTCTTATGTGCAACAACATATTCACTCCATAATTAAAACTTTATTTTATCAACAACATAAGTTAGACAAATTTATGCATCCCGATCAACTTACTGGTTTTTAATGTGGACATGAATTTTCTTAATCATCCCGAATATGGATATGGCATGTCAGATGTTATAAAAGAGAACATTTTGGTTGACAGGTTAAAACTTCAACCAAACCTTTGATTTTATCACATGATGCATGCAATTACTAAACTTTCATATGTTTTCTTTTAATAGATGTGTCTTGCTTTGCTCTTTGTTTTAAATCCACACAACTTGTGGAGACTTAAAAGATAAATGTTAAAAGTTATTGTGGGTAAAAGATTATGTATTTTCTTTTTTGGTATAGAAAATAAAATGCTAAATTCCATTATATTCATAACTGGGAAAAATATCTTATTTGGGAAAATGCTTTAAAAAAGCGTCATTTTAAGTAGAATTTATTTGATAATGTTCTTCATGAGCTATAAAGAGAGAGTACTGAACTTTAGGTTCAATAATTATGGATACAATATACTAAACCTTCTAACATTCCTTCCACTTCAAGTAACTAAATGCTTCTCTGTCCTATTTTCAAGGTTGATAAACTGAATATAATATCCCAATATTTTTATGTATTAATTTATAAGTAATGATAAATATTTTTATTTAAAGCCAATTAAACTTTTAGTTATTTTAAAAGGGTTTAACTTTAAATCTTTTTCACTTCACATTAATAAATTTAAAAATGAGCCTAAACCCAAGTCCAAAAATAAGCCCAATTTATTTATATTTACACACACACACAGAGAGATATATATATATATATACACACATATATATACATATATATATAGAGAGACAGAGAGAGAGAATGACTACACCACAACCGGTCCTACCAAAATTTTGGTACAACGGATGCGCATTTTCTTTGCACGCAAAATTAATCCTCAAGTATTAAGGATATCAGTTGCAGCTTAAGCAAGCGACCAAGTGAATTATCGAACCCAAAGGACGGCGTATTATTAATTTAATTATTTACTAAATTAATTAAGACAATTGTGGCAATAAGGTTTTAAGGTTGATTATCTAATAACTAATATGCTGAAAATTAATAAATAAAATAAAATAACACTAGAAGAATACGAAAGGGATCAAGTAGGAGAATAGGTAGCTCTAGGGTAATTCAGTTTTACTACTTAACTTTCCTCTCAAGTGCAGGCCGACTCTGCCTTGTGGACTATAGACACATCACTAAACCATGCAAATCTACTCTATAGACATAAGTAAATATGCGTGTAGCATGTGTGAATAACCTCGGAGCAAGAAACATAATTTCACCCCCCGTTCTAGGTACTATCAGTATCAATAATTTTTCACGTCTGGAATCTAACTTGATATAATTTCCCTTTATAGGTACTATAAAATTACCCTCTTTATCCTGCTTACTAACCCGAATTCAATTCAATTAATAAACATTCATATATGATAGTTCTAATGAAGCTTCGGAGTCCCCTCACTTAGAATCATAACATGGAATCCTGTTCAGCGGTGAACGCACTCAATCTACAACCAAGATATATATTCAGACTCTATATATCAATTGAAGATGCACAAAACGACCGTGAATATGGATTAAGAAAGCATAATTATATATAAATAAATCCACAAGTAGTGTTGTACGGAGGACACACAAGAGAGTTTAATTAATTCATTAAACTTTCAAAACCCTAGACTACCAAAATGGTTCTAGCCCATGATGTTGCGAAGAACAATCATGGGTGTTGGATAGACCTTACCCGGATATCTGGAAAATTACAAGATAAATTAGGAAATGAATAAAACCCTAGATGCGGGAGTCGTCTCGTCCTTCTCCGTCTTGAATCCTCCTCTTGGTTCTCCCCTTGATTCCACAAACGAAATCTTCAAAGTGATGGATGGATGGAAAAAAGGATATGGACGATGGTTGGGGGGGTGATCCCCCTTGTGGGGTGATGTAGGATGGATGTGGCTCCCTACTCACATGAATAATAATGTAAAATATATATAGGTGTGAGAAAGGAATTAAATAAGGAAATAAAAGATATGGGTGAATCATGGAGGATTATATGATAAGGAGATTAATTGTGCTCCAAGAAATAGATAATTTTCGGAAATTTTCGGAAATTCTTGGAAATTCTCGCTTGCAGCTATGTGACTTCACGATTTTAAGCATAACTTCCTCGTCCGATCTCTGATTTTAGTGATTCTTGTGCTCACGAGATCCTATTTTCCTTTGATTTCTCTGAATATAAAGGTCTCATCAAAAGTCCAAAATTTGAAGATGTAACAAGTCATGTAATGTAGAATAGTCGTGCTGAGTAGAAATAGCTTGCGTGACATCACCATTTTGATCATAACTTTCTCGTTTGGACTTCGTTTGAGGTGTTCCTTACGTCAAAACGATCCTCTCTTCTATAAATTTTCAACCATGTATCACACTTCCAGTTCAGAGCTCCACATAAACACAGAAAAACAACAAAAATTGGACATGTATTTTTTAGCATCATTGCACAAATTGCACATTTTCTCCAACTTTGTTTTTTTGACCCTTTTTCCACCTAAAAGACAATAAAATACCTCAAGTGAACCTTTTTCTCACATATATTGAATATAAGACACTTGTGCTAATATATGACAATAATTCCAATCAAGAAGGTGTTAAGTTGGACACTATAACATGCTTATTTTCACTCTCATCAACAACCGGATCTGTATTTTAATATCGCGGATCCCCACCTTCCACATCATATCATGCTGATCGAATTCCTTTTTCACCTCCACATCCTGTTCGTGAAATTTTCTAATCCCATCTAGTATCCCATCCAGAATATCTGCAGAAATTCCATGATTCAACGCCTGAAAAAAACCCCAATCCTTGGATGCCTGTTTCACCTCACCCACCACCTCCTTTCGACGGTCTTCCTCTAAAATTCTGGCAAGATCCAGCACTGGAACCTGCAGATCAGTTTGGGGGTTCTTGAGTTCTGTGGCGAGCTCGTCGAGCGGTCGGACGAACATCCTTCGAACATTCTATATACATTAATTGACGGCGGTATTAAAATCGGATACGGCAATGGAATTTGATGATATAGCAATTTTTGTTGGTCTCTTGTTCTGCAGCAGGTGACGCGATCTTGGTAATTGATGGGGCTGGTGCGAGGTCGCTGGTGGCGTACCTTTTGGGGGAAATGCAGCTGATGAAGGAAGATGATAAATCCCTTGGATGGCCATATTAGAGAGGCTATTTTCGAATTAGAAGATGTTCTCGACTCCTCTCTCTACAATCATTATCTTTTCCAATCTAATCTCATCTCCGTAGATGAGGAACATATTCAATCCATTCTTGGAAGGTTGAAGAATTTGAAGGACGAGTGTGCTACTGAATTAAAGAAGCCGTTGCCGGAGGAAGACGATGATGATGATTACACCGCCACATCCGCATCGACATCTGTTGATTTTGACAGAAAAAGGTCCTGTGTTTTTGGATTATCTACTGATGAAATCGCTAGATTGAAACAACGGATTATGGAGAAGACGCCATCTAAGTTATAAATTATCTCCGTCATTGGAGAGAGAGGTACTACTCGAATTGCGTTTGCGAAGCTACTCTGTGAAGAAGCGTCGGATAATTCTTTCGAGAAATGCGCGATGGTGACAGTAGGGCATGAATTTGTAGAGAGGGACATATTGATTGCTTTTCTATCACAAATAAATGATAAATTCTATCAAGTGAAATGGGATGATGAGGAATCTTTGGTTAAGCGTTTATACATGAACATGAGTTGGTGCCGGTGGTCTTGGTTTTCAACAATTTTGCAATCTAAATAGCTTTAGGACAAAGTTCATTCTTGCAATCTAAATAGCTTCAAGGACAAAGTTAATTTGGGAATAATTTATAGATACAATAGTTGTTGTAGTAACAAAATTTGGTTTGTAAAACCATAATAGGTAGGTTTGTAAAAAAAAACATAATTCTAACTGGTACTCCATATACTTGTTTGGGAAGTATTGCATTATTTATATTTATATTTATAAAATAGTTTGGTATCTTAACGAGTTTGCACTAGTGTACGTGTTTGATAATCAAATAGTAACTCAAATTGTTATAAAGAGTAACCCAAATTATTATAAAGGGTAACATAATTTAAAAAAAAATTGTAGACCAAATAGATTTTTCAGAATACTTGAATTTCTAATCTAAAATTAAAATATCACATTAAAGAGTAACATAAATTATCATAAAGATTAACCCAAATTATTATAAAGTGTATAAAAAATATTGTAGACCAAATATATTTTCAGAATTCATGAATTTATTATCTGAAATTAGAATCTCAAATTAAAGAGTAACCCAAATTATTATAAAGAGTAACCTAATTAAAGAAAAAATTGTAGACCCTTCAGAGTACATGAATTTATTATCAGAAATTAAAATCTCTAATTAAAGAGTAACACAAATTATCATAAAGAGTAACCCAAATTATTATAAAGAGTAACCTAATTTAAAAAAAAAATTATAGACCTAATAGATTCTTCAAAATACATGAAATTAGAATCTCAAATTCTAGAGTAACCCAAATTATCATTAAGAGTAAGTCAAATTATTATATAGAGTAATCCAGTTTTAAAAAAAATAGACAAAATAGATTATTCAGAATACATGAATTTATTTTTTGAAATTAGAATCTCAAATTACATAGTAACCCAAATTATCATAATGATTAACCCAAATTATTATTAAGAGTAATCAAAAAAACATTGCAGACCGAAATAAATTCTTTAGAATACATGATTTTTGTAAAAAAAAAGTGCAGCTTGTGTCTTGCAAACTCAATTTCTTTCCATTTCACCCTGCAAATGGGACAAACTTGGTTGCCATGCTTCAAACATAACAACACTCCAAAATTATACACATCTGCTTTTTGTGAGACTTTGTGAGGATCTGTCATCTCCGAAGCCCTGTAGCTGGTTACACGATTTGGAGTGGCAGCCGGGCAGGCTATTTGAGCTAGACCGAAGTCTGATACTCGAGCTTTGAATGAAGACCATCTTGAAATCGAGTCAATCCAGGCAAAGATAGTGGACTGGGTATATAAGAATATTCCAAATCAATATCACATATATTTCTCAGTTACTGGATAACACACAGAAATACCCAAACCCAATCAACTATAGTCAATTGATGGTAGAAAAAGAGAAAAGAGACAAAGAAAGAAAAATTTGAAATTATAGTGTAGATAGGGAAAGATGGATAACAAAGTTTCAGAGACTTCCATTATTCCTCTCCAAATTGCAAAACTTGAAATAAAATATAGCAAACTGTAAACTCAAAACAAAGGGGATTCATAAAAATATGGGGAAACTAAATTGCAAAATTTCCCTCAAATTGAACGACTCAGCAAAATTTTGAATTCATTGCAAAATTTCCTTCAATTTGACACCAAATTTTCGAAAATCAAACCCTCAAGAATTAAATTCCTCATGAGAGAGAGAGAGGTGGGAAGATAGGGAGGGAAAAAGAAATACCAACGATCCAAATAACAGCATCGACGAGCAAAATGAAGATGGAGGGAAGGGAAGGCCCAACAGAAGCTCCAGTGGTGTCTCGACTGGGAAGAAACTGTGGCTGCGGGTTTGCGACTTTGGCTATAGAAATATCTGCCCAGTGGTGTTGTATCGCTGGAACTATCAGCGTGGACGATGACGCTTTAGATCTGTGCCCGTGGCTGGTGACGCGTCAGAAATTAAATCCGAACAGAGGCGGTTGGTTACGTGACAGCGACGGCGATACACGGTGGGCCAACTAGGAGAATGGCGTTGTTTTGCTGAAAAATCCAATTTTCCTTACTGTAATCTGATAAGGGAAGAAGGCTCAACCAATTATGGGTAAGAATGATAATTGAAGAAGGAAAGGAAATGGCGCTGATTTGGATCACAAATGGGTTTGACCCAATTGTAATATATGATATGATTCGAATCTAGTTCTACACAATTACAAAAAAAGCACGGCGTAGGCAAGTCTTTATCATATATATATATATATATATATATATATATATATATATATATATATATATATATATATATATAATAAATAAAAACTAAAGGAGGGTTTTGGTTTTATTATGTGGCATCATGGGAGCAATTTAGGCATGATGTGTCTTTTTTTTATAGATTTTTGATATTTTTTTATAATAAACTTGCTTAGAAGAGAAGATAATGTAGTTACTTTATTTTAAACAACCAATCAAAATATTTTATTTTTCTTTATCTTATTTAAAAATTTACCTAAAACTTTAAGTGTTTTTTACTTTTTATTTTCAAATCGGATTCTATAAAAGTTATATCAAATTAATTATTTTTTCATGATCTTTAATTTGACATCCATATTACCAATAATATATGATTGGAGAAATAGGTTCTTAAATTTAATAACAATTTCGTTATTATAAATTATTATTTAATAAAATATATTAATAAATAAAATATTTTTAGAAGAGTAAGAAATTATTTAATATATTTAATCTATTTATCCTTAGAATTTTTAAGTTAAATAAATTTAGTTAACTATGAAATTCTAAATAAGGAATTTCATGAAAAAAATCTTAGTTTAATATTAATTAATTTTCATAATTTTTTATCTTTTTATTTATTTTATATTTATTTTATTATTTTTAATAATTTATCCTTAATTATACAATAATTTTTAATTATTAAATATATTTATTAATTTTATTTATTAAATGATAATAGTTTGGGATGGTAATGAGATGGGCATTTTCAAGTCCCCGTCCTATCCAAATCTTAATGGTGTATGGATAGTTGTAAATGAGTTTGGGACGAAGATATATATATATATATTTAAAATAATAGAATTTGATTTATATTTAATTCATAATAATACAATTTTAAATAATAGAAAAGATATAAATATTTATATAATAATAAATTAATATTAAATGGGTGTGGGTACCATAATAAATTTTTAAATGGAATGTGTACAATTAATTTTTTTTAAATCGCATAAGAGTACGAGTACTAAAAAATAAGAGGATACCTTGCCCGTTGATGAGTGATATTTTCACCAAGATTTTAGTATATTTTTATACGTATTTTCGTGTTATTTTATCTGTATTTGTGCATTTTAGTTATGTTTTGTGTTTTTATGGAAATATATGAGAATGAGCTTAAATGTATGAAAAATAGATAAAAACGGAGCAAAATGTAAACGGGAGCTGAAACGGTGAAGAAAAACATGAAGAATGGATAAAGTTATAAAAAATCAAAAAATGGGCAAAAAGACGTAATAACACGACCGTGTTTTTATGTTATGACCGTGTTTTCCTGCGAATGTGATCGATGTCCAGAGAGCTACTGAAATTATAGAAAAACACGGGCAGAACAAGAAAACACGACCGTGTTTTCTCACACTTCAAGAAAAATCGCATTTAGGGGTGTAAAAAGCGCAAAAACAAGAAAACACAGGCAAATACAAGAAAACACGATCGTATTTTCTTGCAAAAGTGTCAAAATGCAAGTGCGATTTCCAGATTTTTCAAGGGGGTATAAATACCCCCAATTTCAACATTTGCACCAGATTTTCGAAGGACAGCACCTGCACACACACATCACACATCAATTCTTCCATTTCTCACCATAACCCTCGTCCATTTATCACCCCTACCATCTACCTTCATCCATCCATCAAAATCACCATCCATTTGAGGAAAAGAAGTAAGGAAGAGAGAAAAATTGCAAAGGGAAGAAGAAGATCACCATTGGAGGCATTCAAGGGAGTTTTCATCTAAACTTTGTATTGAAACCTTACTGTTTATCATGTTTTGTAAGGATTTTAATGTCTTTGTTGATTTCCACATGAATATGGTAGGCTAATCTCCCTTGTGAGATTATCAACATAAAAGTTATTGTATAATTTTGGGATTTGTGTATTTAAATTCATATGTTGATTGGATTAATTGATTTTCTATCATTGATGCTTTAGATCTTGATGTTTATGATGATTTGTGTGGTTTGTTATTTTAAACATGTGATTAGATTGAGAAGTCAATGATATATTTAGGATAATTAATTGAATTATTTTGTCATACACCTCATGTGCATTATAAATGTTAAAGAGATAGAGATGTCCTTTAGGATTTAGAACCCTTTGATAGTACATCCGATTGGTTAGATCGAGAGGTTGATTAATCATGTGAAGGGACTCTCATTTCAAGCTTAGTACCTAGTTGGAATTGTTTGAGTGAGAACCAATCCATTGAGCTATTTTGGTATTATTAAACGGATCCATATCATATTCATCTCGAGAGGGAGTTTAGGTGAACTTAGTGTTGGCCCTTAGTCTTATACCCATGATTCATATGAATTTGATGCATTTATTCTAGGATTTCCACTTCTTAATTGTTGCTAATCTCACTTTTACCTAATTTGGAAAATCACCCTTATCCATTTATTTTACTTGATTGATTATTGATTGCTTTGATTGATTTTATCTACTTGCTTGAACATCCAATCCATTGATGAGTCGTCTCTATAAAATTATGAGAAACGTGATATCGCTTAAGTTCTAGCGCCTTCTTCCCTGTGGTTGGATAAATTCTTGAATTGGTCAACCCGACTATGAGTTATGGCTAATCATCCCTTGCCAATCTCTAATAATAGTTTATGTTTAATTATGATTTCTTAAAATTATAATTTTTATGTAATAATTTAAATATGATAATATAAAATTTTAATATAAGAAAATATATATTTTGTGTTGGCAATATAATATTGAAAATTATATATAAATTTATACTATAATGTTATGAAATTTTAATAGACATTACAAAAGTTTAACATGTTCTATAAATTTTTTTTGGTTTAAAAATTTTAATATAAAAAAAATTAAAACTTTTATGAATAAAATTATTTTTAATAATTTATATAGTTTTTAATTTTGTGAAAAAGACTTTTGTAAAACCGTCTCAGGTGAGGGCTTACGTATAAAAAGTAATAACTTCTATAATGGAAAGTGATACTTAATTAACGAAAAGTGACAATACTATTTTATGAACAATCTTTATATATATAAAAGCAAAAAGGGCTTCATTAATGATACCCCTATTAAAATTTCCGCTCAATAACTGTTATCCTAATTTTGGTAATTTTATTTAATTTATCAAAGCCTTTTGTATATTGTTGGATGATATTTATTATATCGAAATATATATTATATTTAAAGTAAGTTAATAATTAATTAATAGTTTTAAATATGATTAGTCAAAAATTTGCACTAATTATTTATGAATTACGTGTATAACAATTTAATAGTATAAAGGGTTGGACCCTTTTATATATATCAATAATAAATTGAGCCCATTTTTTAGTCTATTTTTTGCAATTTTATTGAATCTTAACGATTTATATTTTATAATTTGATCATAGTCATTTAAATGATAGATATTGCACATTATTTTTTGATTGTATTCTTTGACAATCAATCCGCATTATAATTTATAATTTATAAATTTATAAATTATATTTTTCTAGGGTTTTAGGGTTTTGGGTTTAATATTTGTTTTAAGGTTAAATTAGGGTTAGGGTATTAGGGTTTAGGATTTTAGGGTTTCAGGTTTAGGGTTTAGTGAAATTGGTAAATGTTATTTCACTGTAAATGCTTACAAAGTACTTATATACAATGCGAATACAAATCCTAACCAACCTATCCAATGAACTTAAGCGCAAGGCTTAAGTTGAACAATAAGAATACATCAGGAATTCATATACAAAGATGCTATCTGTAGCTTGATCCTATCTGCAATTTGGTTCGGGGACAACATCCTTGTTCCAAATTGTAGAGCATTCCTTTCCATCCAAATGTAATAGATCATAGTAGAAAAAGTGATGTAGAGAAGCTTCATTGCCTTCTTGCTTTTTCGAGTATCCATGCATATTTTACGGAATGCATTTGTAACTGAGTTGAGTCTTCTCCTTCTCCATCCTATCCATCTCTTCACATCATTCTAGATGTAATTGGTATAGGGGCAGTGTCAGAAGAGATGCGATGTGGTTTCTGCATCAAAGCAAAACCCACATCGTTTAGGGTTTAGGGGTTAAGGGTTTTAGGATTTAGGATTTTAGAGTTTAGAGTTTTACATAATCCACTTATTTATCATCATTTTACTCTTTTGGAGGAAATGCATTAGGAGTTATTAAAATTCTCATTTTAGTATTTTTGACTAATGAATGTATTTTAATGGTCTTTTTAGATTTTGATATTTTTTAAATAATCCGAATTCTTTTCCTTTTATGTTCTCACTAAAGGTGATCGTTTAATTTAAAAGCATTCTATGCATGCAATTAATCATAAAACCTCAATATTTTTAAAAATAAATTAAAATATAATTACAAATGATTTAATATATATATATATATATATATATATATATATGTATGTATTAAATATAAAATAATAAGATTCATGAACGGTTACATACAAATTGTTTAATTGAAGAACGGTTACATAAAAAATAACAAGATTAAGAAATATAATACTCATATAAATTCTAAATATTACTATTCAAGAAAAAAAGTTTCTACTAATTACAATTCTAAATAATTATATTAAAAAAATATTATTAAAGAATTTATAATTTTAAATTAAATTAAATTAAATAATAATAACATTGATGAAACTAATACCGTGCAATGCATGGGTAAGTAAGCTAGTTTATAATATAAATGAAAAGTGATAAAATTTTATAATAAGGGCGGCGCTATTGCCACCCAAAAGATTACTAAAGGCACCTGATTATTTAAAAAACTATTTATGAAAAGACTATAGTAACCATCATTCAAAATAAAGCATTCAAAATTTTAAAATCAATAATTCAAAATCTAAAATTGCTATTTACACCCAAATAGAAACATAAATTCTCATATACTACACTACATGTAACTGCGAAAATTTGTAGTTCTTTCTTGATAGATTCACTAGAACTGAGTAGTTCATCATCTATTTCTTTTTAGGCAAAAACTTATGTGCCCGGACACGCCGTGCCCTCATGGAAATACAATATCCCCTTCATATTCTATTTAACTTTATGTATTGCTAGGGGTTTAAATTGCAAAGGGGCACGGTGTCCCCGAGTGCACAAGAGTCTCACTCTTCTTTTTTAATCATTATCATCTTTAATTAATTCTTTTTTTGGGCTTTGAATTCACGTTAGTGATATATTTCAGAAATCTTCAACTACATATATTCTCAACTACTCCACAAAATGTTATTTGAATCTATTTAAAATTAAATTAGGGTTTATAATTAAGCCTTTCATAATCTATTTTATAAAGAAAATTTGTTTGAAGTGAAATCCTTGAATCCATTTAAATACTTCTTTAAACACAATGAACCCACATGCAGATGGAATAGGATTTGAAGGAAGAGAAGAAGATAAAATCAAATTGTGTTCAAATTATTGAGTGAAACTTTTTGAAAATGTGAAAGCATCAACCTTGATTTTTCTTCGTGCCTAATAAAGATCCAAAAATTATGGAAAATGGATGTTTAATTTTAGAATTTAGGTTTTTTTAATTTTAAGATATTTGGATATGAATTTAGACAAAGGTTATTATAGACATTTCCTATAAACTTTTCAAAATAGTTGGGTGCCTTTAGTAATCTTTCGGGTGGCAATAATGCCGCCCTTATAATAAAAGATAATATTTCATAGCGAAAGTGTTATCACCATCCCTATAGGACCATTTAATTTCTCCAATAGAATACATCTTTCGGGTAATCTAACTAAATACATTATATTGTTCGGGTACTACAACCGAACACATACGAAATCAAATACATCTTTTAGGTAATCCAACAAAACACACAATATACTATTCGGGTACTACAACCGAACAAAATATGAAATCTTAATTATTAGAATATTTATTTATGTCTTATTAATTTTGAATATTTTAATTTAATTATTTTTTAGTACGTTTAGCAAATTCGCAAATACGAATAGCCGATTCCATAAAAAATTTGATTATCCCACATATTACGCAGATTTCGTACTAGTTTAAAATAATGGAAAGGGATCTGTCTGTTCTTTTTAAAAAATTCATTCTCTCCATCGTCGTAACAATTAGGGTTTACGAAAGAAAGAACAGAGATAAACTTTTCTTCACTTTCTCTCCATTTCAAAATGCACACGCAAAACCCAGATGTTTCAATAATAAGACATCCTTGGAAAGATATTTTTAGATTTCAAACCTATTATAAATTTAAGGTTACTCATTCTTAAATTTTCAAATTGTATTTATTTATTTCCAATGGATATGAAATTTTGATATGATGTGTAACACTGAGTTTTTGACTTATAATTAAAATTTAATGATATTTGGAGTCATATTTTATTTTATACGAATTTCATATATATGCCGGAAAAATCTGAAAATTTATAGATACCTGATGAGAAAATTTATATTATATAGTTATACCTTTCCAAACGATCTTAATTTTGGATATGTTATGAATCATGAATGTTTTGATGTTTTGTAAAATTTTCATACTTATGACTAAATTATTTATATTATATTTTACAATATTTCTGATCGTGCTGTCAAATATGTTTATTTTTCAGTTTGAAATTTATAAAAGCATATTTAAAGGGCTCTAAATATCCTTATTTTCGTATATGGTGTAATTTATGGTATTTCTGGTAATCTATGATAATTTCATGTTATTTGGAGTATTGTATTACTCCCTCCGTCCACTGTCAATATATCCATTTTACTATTTTGGGCCGTCCATCCTTAATCTGTTCATTTCACTTTTTGGACTATAGGACCCAAACCCTCCACTAATACAAATAAAATATGGGACCCACACCCTCCACTAATACAATTACCTACTATACATAAAAAAATAATACTCCTTAATCCATGAACAAAAAGCAAATGGATACATTGAGGATGGATGGAGGGAGTATTTATTACGAATTTTACAATATTAGTACATTCAATTTAGATCATGAACTCACTACTTATTTGAAATTACAAATAAAATATTTAAAGATCTTCAAATATTATTATATTTTTATTTATTTTATATTACAATATTTATGATGCACAGTAAAAATATACTATTGATTTAATGAGTAAATGGTTTTAAATTAAATGTATACTGATTTTTATACATCAACAGTTATGTATTCTGTTTTCATTGTTACTATCTCAAAATAATTTTAGTGACCTCAAATTATTATAATTTTATTATATATCATACATTATGTAGTTTTAAGATATAAGTAATATTTGTAGTAATTTTAAGAATATGTATGATTTTATAATGATTTTATATCACAACAATATTTGATTCCTCCAAACTACTTCTTTCTGATTTGTAATTATGAAATAAATATTTTAAGGAATACAAATATTCTGATTCTTACATATCATATATTTTAAGATTGCAAGTCTACTGTATAATTTTCACGTTCATACGTATTGCATAATATTTATTATAAATATTTCTTTACTGCTTAAATTGTTTCAAGAATATCTTATCTTAATCTTTTTAAATATGAAAATCATATTTACTAATTCTTAAAAATTATCATTTTCGGATATGTTTTATATTAATATATATTTTATATTTACATGATTTTCATATGATTTCAACGTTTAAATTTAAACATATTAAATTATTATCAGTGCATATGAGAAATTCCAACTTATACTATAATCACTTTGAAAATCCAACACATACACTTGTACATTTTATTATATTATTAAATTTGGATATGTTCTTCCAATAATATAAAATTACATGTATATTAAATTTCGGACTGATCTTATTTTTATTTTATTAGTTGTAAATTATCTATATATTGGTATTTAATAAAACTATTTATAGTAAATTCTGTTAATCTCTCTTATTTTAAATATTGAAGTATCACTTCCACTATGTTCTAAGGATTTAAACTCATTATCTTACTTCTATTTTAAGTTTCATATTTATCTGAGATAAATATAGTTTTATGATATATGAAAGTTATTACAAGACACTGATTTATCATCTACATTCAAGTGCATCCATTCATCATCGATATTCATTGCAGGTGGGGAAATTTAAATTTCGTAATACTATTCATAGACATGTAGCTAGGGATCGTGATATGGGTCTGAGACTGATAAAAAGGTCCTCGAAAATACTTAGATTGCAAAAGGTCCTTGGAAGGCTCGCAGTGCTAATACATTTATTTAAGTCAGGGCACTTTCAGGTGTTGGGATTTTAAGTAATCCTCGGGTAACACCCGTTATAATTCATGTGTTGAATTGTATACTAAAAGCCTAGCTTCAGTATGACAATATTTTAACAATATTTGAAATGAGAATTATTGATCAAATGATTGCGTCTTATAATTTATTTATATGTACGATGCAATAGTCCACTTACTTTATACTGTAGATATTATGTTGTGCGACAACACGCGAAAAATTATATTATCAGTTTTCTTATAAAGTATAAACAGAGGCTTACAATTGAGATAGATGGGGACTCTCTATCGGGATGGTTGTAGTGTGATTTGATATTAGTTTGTGTTGACTATAGAATCACATTAGTGCACCTTGTGTGTATTGAGTAGGACCGCTTGAGATCGTTCGACTTACACTGACTATATAGGAGAACTTGATCTCAGTTATTATGGATGTTCGTACTCTTAATCCCTATACAATAACCTCGACACGTAGGGCAGTATTTATCTCTTTGATTCATCAATACGTGAGATTTATATATTAAATTAATAAACTCGGTGAGTTGAAAAATAATATTGTCTCTATGTGCTGTTGATTGTAGAAGGACTCCGTGTCCTATTAAATAGGTTGATGATGACCCCTTGAGGAGCTCATAAGGATTATCATGTAAACCCTGAAGGTGGATTTATTCTGACATGATAATGTGGTTGAGTGGTACTACTCTCGAATGAGATATTAATTAATGGAGTTGTCAGTAACTTAATTAATTAATGGGCATTGTATATCTTAAATATGGGGAGACCAACGAGTTTATAATAAGAAGGAGCCCAAAACGTAATTTTGGGATTAGAGCGGCAGTGCAGTAATAATATTTTAGTGGAATATATTATTATTATTGGTCTTAAGTATAAGTTTTGGGCTAAACTTGGATACTTAAGCCCAATGGAGGCCCGACTCTAATTTCTCCTCCTGGTCCCTACTGTAGCCCAAATATAAGTCATCTCAGCTATTCGAAACCCTAATTATTTGGTGCCTAACACACAATAGAAAGGGAGGAGAGTAGATTGAGAAGATCTCGAAGATAGTCGCCCACACTACGTCGAGATTGGACTTGGGAATACAACAGAAGATCAAGAGGTCATTTGTTGCTGCTGTTTGCCAAATTACACGATTTTTATAAAATCATGTAGATTTTGGAACTGAACTTGTGATAAAATTTTGGAAAGCCACGGAAGAGAGGATCGTTTTGGCATGTAGATTACTCAAATTGGAGATCAGATAAGAGAGTTATGCCAAAACCGTGAGGCTGCCAGCGAGAATCCATCTTCTTCAACATACCCTGGTGAAAGGTAATACGTTTCTATGTTTTCTTACTTTTTCTGATCTTAGAAACGCATGGAACCCTAATGGTTCACGTTAACCAAACGATCAAATGCCAACATCATGATCGATCAATCATAGACATGTTTACGGATAAGATTTACGTATTGTTCATTATTTATTGATGTTTATACGTGAGTTATATATTGCAAAAAAATATTTTCCCACTGAGCTGTGGTTTGCTCATCCCATCATTTAAACATTTTACAGATTAAAGGAGATGGAGTACGGAGAAAGGTGATGGGTGATACAGTAATTAATCGGTATTTATTTAGGTTTATCATCTCTTCTTTACATTCATTAGCATGTTTATTGTGATGAACTGCTCTATTATGATTTTTCAATAGTCATAACTTTTTATTTATTTGTATTTCATGGAAAATAATTTAATTTAATGAAAATCTTTCATTCTTTATTTTTACTTGAAATAAAGTGTTTTATATTTTATTGCATGACTATATTATTTCTCAAATAAAGTCCTCAATTTAAGTACACTAGGAAATATAATTTATTTTTAATTGTTGTTATTTTAATTTAATTACACTGCAAACAGTGTTATATTTCAATAAAATTTGTCAGTCTATTTGATTAAATCTTATTGGATCTAAAAATACTCTCAAAAGGTTATTTATATTTTTATGATAAATTTGATCATTTCATATTTGTATCAGAGCGAGCTTATGTTTTCGTAGACCGGCCAAGTATCTAAATAGTCATGTTTTTCCCAAGTTACTCTATTTATTAATGAAGTAAAATAAAAATTCACCCATCACCGTCTCGTTGCTCAAACTCTAAAAGATACACTCATTTAACATTTGATTTATGTTCAAGATATGATAGTCTATATCTTATTAATGATTATCATATGGAGCATGTCATTTTACATTTTTTTTTCAAAATCCTCATCTAATGTATGATGTCTGAACATATCATCAAATGCATCTTATATTTCATTTCATGATTCATCTTATAAGCATCAAGTATTACAATGATATTATTCAAGTTTCTCATGATATGTTTCAAGTATCTCCATGGTATAGTTTGAAATATTGCAATGACATGAATCAAGTATCTATTGAAGGGATTCAAAAACCTCAATGACACAGTAGTACGATTGTATATATCATTCCAAGTCATCACACATTTCATCACACGAAACATGAGACATGATCTTCAAATATATTTCAAACTAAATTTTAGTTGTGTCATTTCATAAAATGATCATTATTTCATCTACAATTGTTTAACCATTTGCACTTCTTTTTAAAATAATGTAAGCAACGAAATACTCTATGTTATAAATTCCTTTATCAATATTTCCATTAATTTCAAATATTCAAATAATTATAATGTTTTTCAAGTCATTTAGATTCCTAGAGTTTATTTATTCTTTTCAATTATCAAGGAAATTATTTTAGTAAAATAATTATATATATATATATATATATATATATATATATATATATATATATATATACACATTCAAGCATAATTTTTATAATATTCATGATTCATTATTCGAATAAGTTAAAAATTATTCGATTTTGGACATAAAATTTTCGAATTAAGATTTCAATGATCAAAGTATTTAATTCTCAAGTTTATAATGTAAATCTTCAAAATATATAATTTAGATATTTAAAATTTTTTCATCTTATCATTCTCCATAAAAGAAAGTCCACCTGTAAAATTTTGATTGTTAAACATTTAAGTATGAAATTTCATATGTTACTCCAACAAGTTTTTTAAATCCTCAATAGATACGTGGGTCTAGTTGTTTCAAACATTTATCTTAAATATTGACATTTCGCTATTATTAAAAAAAACTCGACTCCCATTGTAATTATTGCAACTTTGATTTTCAGAAAAAAAAAAGAAGGTAAATTCAAATTATGAACTCTTTATTCATAATTAGGAAACTTTATTTATTTTGAATCTCTTTTCAAATTTACAAAATTTCATATCTCATCATTATTCACAATTGTTCATTGGAAAAGTAAAGAAGAAAAACAAAGGAAATATCATTTTACTTTTATAATTTCATCTCCAAACTTCTTAATATATATTCATATTTGGAGTATACTTCAAATGAATGAACTTACATGAACTTATACTGACTTAAAGCTTTTACTAAAAAAAATAATTTCACTAGAATGTATTGATATTTCAACATAATTGACTTTTTATTTATTTTCTAGAAATTATTTTAGACTTAAGGTTTTACTTAAAAAAAGGTGGATTAATTTTCACTAGAATGTATTTGACGTTTCAACATAATTGACTTTTTATTTATTTTCTAGAAATTATTTTAGACTTAAATTTCATTTTTCAAGTTACATATTATTCATAAATCTCATTCAAAGTTACCATTTTAAACATGACATCCTTGATATGTAATCAAGTCCATATATATTATTCAAGATTCTATATTTATATATCAAATATGTTGATTCATGTGTTTCAATGACACAGTTATACACTTATGTAATTGCGCATTTCATTCAACACTATACATAGATTTACAGAAAACATGAAATATGATTTCTCATACACATTTAAATATCATAACATTTCTCATAGCATTTCTCATATGTCATACGACTTCCATAGTTTACTTAATTGGAAGAGATTTTAAAGTATAAATTATTTCCTTCTAGCTTAAAAAATTTATAATTCACTGAATTATTCATTATTTTATATTTTGAGTGCTTTTGGATAGCACTTTATTTTCTAGACCTTAAAGCTCCCAAAGACATCATATCCTATTATTCTTTTGAAGAAGAAAGCAAAAGTTTTAGTTGTTTTTATGTAAAAAAATAAAATAAAATGGGGCATACATAATTTTTTCACATAATCTCCATTTCTAAAATGTTATATTTGCAGTTGAGCTCAGTTTTATCTTCAAGATTTGTAACCTCCAATATAAATATTTCATAATGCTTCAAGTATTATGTATTCATTATATTTCATGCATCATTTTAAAAACATTAAGTTTGATTACATGCAGAGAAGAAAAAATAAAATCAATGTGGATTTTATTAGTTATCGTAAAATAAAGTTAAGTTATTGAAATATTTACAAAGATAAAATATTTATATGCAAAAGTGCATAAATTCATTCATACATATATTCTTCACTTATAATTTATAGTATTCTGAATTTCGAAGACAAAATTATTGTTAAGTATGAGAGAATATAATATCCCGATATTTTTATGTATTTTTAAATCATGATAAATATTTTTATTTAAAGTCAATTAAACTTTTATGTATTTTAAAAAGGGTTTAACTTTAAATCTTTTTCACTTCGCGTTAATAAATTTAAAAATGAGCCTAAGCCAAGTTTAAAAATAAGCCCAATTTATTTATATTTACATTTAAAATAAAGGAAAGGGATTTGTCTGTTATTTTAAAAAAATTCACTCTCAATCGCCGTAGCAATTAGGGTTTACGAAAGAAAGAATAGAGACAAACTTTTCTTCACTTTCTCTTCATTTCAAAACGCACACGCAAACTTTTCTTCACTTTCTCTTCATTTCAAAACGCACACACAAAATCCAGATGTTTCAATCATAAGATATCCATGGAAAGAGATTTTCAGATTTTAAACCTATTACACATTTAAGGTAACTCATTCTCAAAATTTCAAATTGTATCTATTTATTTTCAATGGATACGAATTTTTGATATGTTGTGTAACACTGAGTTTTTTACTTATATTTAAAATTTTATGATATCTAGGGTTATAGTTTATTTTATATGAATTTTATACATATGCTTGCAGAATTTAGAAATTTATAGATACCTTCTTAGAAAATTTATATTATATAGTTATACCTTTCCAAACGATCTGAATTTTGGATATGTTATGAATCATGAATCTTCTATAAAAACTTCATACCGAAAAAATGTTTAAATTATTTTATATTTTATTTTACAATGTTTCTGATCGTGCTGCCAGATATATTTAGTTTTCGGTTTGAAATTTACAAAAGCATATTTAAAGGGCTCTAAAAATTCTTACTTTCGTATATGGTATAATTTATGGTGTTTCTAGTAATCTATGATATTTTCATGTTATTTGGAGTACTGTATTACTCCCTCCGTCCACTGTCAATCTATCAATTTTACCATTTTGGGCCGTTCATCCTTAATATATTCATTTCCATTTTTGAACTATAGGACCCACACTCTCCACTAATACAAATAAAATATGGGACCCACACCCTCCACTAATACAACTACCTACTATAAATATAATAATACTCCTTAATCCATGAGTAAAAAGAAAATGCA
The DNA here is from genome assembly GCA_023678885.1 of Pogostemon cablin. Lineage (NCBI taxonomy): Eukaryota > Viridiplantae > Streptophyta > Magnoliopsida > Lamiales > Lamiaceae > Pogostemon > Pogostemon cablin. Next base: position 8,300,287 of record CM042999.1, on the reverse strand, counting down.
TACATTGAGGATGAATGGAGGGAGTATTTATTACGAATTTTACAATAATAGTACATTCAATTTAGATCATGTACTCACTACTTATATGAAATTACAAATAAAATATTTATAGATCTTCAAATATTATTATATTTTTATATGTTTTATATTACTAGATTTAAGATGCATAGTAAAAATATCCTATTGAATAAATGAGCTAATGATTTTAAATTAAATGTATATTGATTTTTATGCATGAACGACTATGTATTCTGTTTTCATTGTTACTATTTCAAAACAATTTTAGTTACCTCAAATTATTATAGTTTTATTATATATCATATATTATGTAGTTTTAAGTTATTAGAAATATTTGTAGTAATTTTGAGAATATGTATGATTTTATATTGGTTTTATATCACAACAATATCTGATTCCTTCCAACTACTTCTTTCTAATTTGAAATTATGAAATAAATATTTTTAGGAATCCAAATATTCTTATTCTTACATATATCATATATTTTAAGATTGTAAGTCTACTGTATAATTTTCACATTCATAAGTATTAGATAATATTTATTATAAATATTTCTTTACTGCTTAAATTATTTCAAGAATATCTTATTTTAATATTTTAAAATATGAAAATCATATTTACTGATTCTTAAAAATTATCATTTTCGGATATGTTTTATATTACTATATATTTTATATTTTATATGATTTTCTTATGATTTCATCATTTAGATTTAAAATATTAAATTGTTATCAATGCATATGAGAAATTCTAACTTTTACTATAATCACTTTGAAAATCCAAAATATATAATTGTACAGCCTTATTATATTATTAAATTTGGATATGTTTTTCCAATTACAAAGAATTACATGTATATTAAATTTTGGACTGATCTTACTTTATTTTATTAGTTATAAATTATCTATACATTGGTATTTAATAAAACCATTTATAGTAAATTCTGTTAATCTCTCTTATTTCAATTTTTTTTGAAGGAAGGGTAAATATATATCTATTCATCGGTTACATGGTATAGATTTCTTCCTGTTCAACAGGAAGAAAAACGTCAAGAAACTAGGACATACGGGTACCGTAGTTTAGATCCAATTTAATGATCTGAAATTTTATTTTTTTAAAAACTGCTCAACATTCATCATTTGTCTTCCAAATAGCTGGTTGTTACGTTCCGCTAAGATTTGGTTGATTGTGACTGATACCAACAACATTAGGAGTTTTCTTCCTTGAGAATTGCCCTTTGTGTCCCTATGTAGCTTCCTGAATGCTGCTGATAGTGTTATTGGTTAATTCCATTGCTTAATTCCCATCCATTGCTTAATTCCCATCCATATGTTATTGGTTAATGGGCATTCGAAGAAAAGGTGCTTGTGGGTTTCTAAGTGCCCTACATAGAATCCGCACTGTCTATCCTGTATGTCTTCCCAAATACGATCCATAATCTGAAGCTGTAATCTCTGTCTTTGGACGAGCCATAATCTGAAGCTGTGTTTCCAGACGATGCTTTTATGCCAAATATTTTTGTAAATAAAAGAGGTTTCTTCATCTTCTCTTAGAGTTTGGTACATGGTTCTGCTGTTGATGGGCGTTTTCTCAACACATAAAATTAATCCTCAAGTATAAGGATATCAATTGTAGTTTCAAGAGGTGACCAAGTGATTATCGTACCCAAGAGACGGATTATTATCAATTCAATATATTCTAATTAACTAAGATCATGTGGCAAATAGGATTTGGTTTGGTTACGAAACTAAAGAACATATAGGTAAAGATAACAAAGTAAATAAGCAAACAATAGAGAAAATTCGGTTGTGATCAAGTAAGTAATAGAGTAGTTCTTCAGGTCATCTGATTTTACCTGTTAACTTCCTTTCCATGTGTTGATGTCCGACTCTGCCTTATAGTTTATGGATGCATCACTAAACCATGCAAGCATACTCTATAGATACAAGTAAGCAAGCGTATGACACGTGTGAATATCCTCAGAGCAAGATGTATACTTCATCCCCTTTCTAGGTACTATCATAATTAATTATTTCCCATGCACTTAGTACTCTAACCCATTTTGATCTCCCTTTATAGGTACTACAAAGTTATACTCTTTATCCTACTTGTTAACCCGAATATGATTCAATTAACAAGTATCTATATAAGATAGTTCTAATAAGACTTCAGAATCCCTTCACTTAGAATTATAACATATGATTTTACTTAGCGGTGAACGCACTCAATCAATAACCAAGAGATGTATTCAAACCCTACATAACAGTTAATGATGTACAAAACGACCGTGAGTATGAATTGAAAAAGCACAATCTTATATAAAATAAACCACAAGTAGTGTTGTACGGAGTTTACACATGAAAATTCAATTAACTCATAAAACTTCCATAACCCTAGAACTACCGGGGTGGTTCTAGCCCATGATTGATCTTGGAACAATCATGGTTGATTGGTATGATCTTACGTGACGCGCCAGAAGAACCTCTCTCACAACCCCTTTGGATGGTAGGGTTTCGGTGGTAGATAGATGATGAATGATGTGTCGTGTTTTCTTCTCCTGCGAAAGCTCTTCTTTTATACTCATAGGACCTCCTTATGGGCTTAGGATGGGCCTTTGCTTGAAGCACACGTCAAATTTGGTAAAAAAACATCCAGAATTACCATAAATAGCAATAGCGAAATCCCGTTCGACCAAGCCTGGACTGGTCGAACACGGCCTTCAACTTGAGCAACTGGTCGAGCAAGCTCACTGGATAATTTTGCACATTCCGTTCGACTTGCCTTCTCTACTCGACCAACCTGATATTGGTCGAGCAACACCTCCAAGTCGAACAAACTCTCTGTATAATTTTTACAGTTTGTTTGACCTCCGCTCATCTGCTTGACCAAGCCGATATTGGTCGAGAAACACCTCCAAGTCGAGCTAACTCTCTGGATGGATCTGCATAATCTGCTCGACTTGGCCTCCTTTGTTCGATCAAAGTGTTGCTGGTCGAATAAGCTCTTGAGTTCGAACGACACTCGAAACTTGCCTCTAAAATCGTCTCTTCTAATTCTGAGCCTTTTACACCTTTTTTCCTATACAAATATGCTCAAACAGCCCTTGTACCCTCTGATTCATGACTTTTCTATAAATATACTGATTAGTCTCAATAAAAGACTCAATCGTACTCCATTCCCACACAAATCAGAGCCTAAAACACGTGAATTTACACTCTCATCAAACTCCCAAACTGACATGTTGCTCGTCCTGAGGCAACGAAAATCAACAAATCCAGAGAGTGTAATCACAAGATCAAGTGCAACATATCCTAACACATGCAATTATATCAACTTAAAACATGCAACCATCATACCTTTCATTCACATAAAAACATCAATTAATCACAATACTTCTACGAGTGCTAAGTCATCTAGCTCATGGGTAAGTATTTACTCTCTCACTCAAGTGTAAAAGATGTATACCTTATGGTTAGTATCGACACTCAATTTCAATTCATATACTCGTGTAACCATAAGCTTGACAAAGGTCTTAAAAATCCATCCATAAACGACTCAATACTAGGATCACAAAGGACTTGCGTCAAGGTTGTAATGTTGGCTCTTTGGTAAAGGTGGAAGAATATAGATAAGTGACTAACTTTACTAGTAAAGAATTACCTTGGTATATTGTTTTTCAATTGCTCCCTTCTTCACTTATTCATCTTAACAATCACGTTCATACGCCATTCCTCCATCTTTACTTGGATCAATCTCTTTTCCACAGTAAAATATCAATTCCGGTATTCTTCAAGTATAAGGGTACCAGTTTCGGGTACTACCCTCTCTAGTATTTGGGATACCAATTTCAGGTACTATCCCTCGCAAGATTTAACCTCTTGTCTCTCGATTCTGATTTCACCAAATCTCTCCTTCTATTCCTCTTCAAAACTTCATAGAGCATTCATCTACTCCCACTCTTTACTAGTAATAGGTATTCACGGCTCAAAAGGTAAACGGCTCATTATCAAGGCTTGCCAAAGAAAAAACTTAAAGGCTCAAAAGGGCTTCCAATGATAATCATATAATAAGATAGGATTAATTTGACTAAGTAACTCAATTAATAATAATGGCCTAATATCATTTCCTAGCATCTTTCAATTATAGATTTCACACAAGACTCCAAGTCAATTTCTAGAATACGAGTATACAAAAGACTCTCAGGAATAAACGATCGCGCGTATAGCACGATCAACAAGGCTCAAATCCTCACATGGTTAATAGAATCCTAAGCACTCTTCGAAGCATGCAACAATATCAATTTTTTATGAACTACATGTACAAATAGAACATGCTTGTCATCAATAAATCAACATGCATCAAAATAAGAGCCCATACATATCATGAATCCTCATCACTAATCAATTCCAAGCAAATAATATTCCACAATCAGTCAATCATCATCAATATCATCAGATACATGCCACTCACACATGAATCACACACTACACCCACAACACTCAAGCTTGCACCTGTAAAGTGTAAAAGAAAATGGGGATGAGAAGAATAAAAAAAGAATAAAAGACCTGGTAGCTCTACTCCTCCTGAGCATCACCATCATCCTCCCCATCATCATCATCACTCCTTTCCTCTCACTACTGATCAACTGCTCGATAGAGATCACTGATATTTCGAGCCATCAAGCGCTCACGGTCTTGCAACTACCTTAACCGATCATTCATCATATCATAGCGTACATTAAGTGCGGCGTAGTTAGTATTTGCAAGTGCCATCTGCCTGTTTATTTCTTTGATTTGCATTGAGTGTGGCAAAATGCTCGTGTATCAATCGGAATTGCTCCCGATAAAACTGATCCTGGGCCACCCAATAATCTTGTTGCAGCTGCGGCTGTGGCTGTGGTGGTGGCTTGAAAAACTCTTGCTCAAGTGGCCGTTGAGGCTGCACCGGAGGCATATCCTCCTGATAATCAAAAGCAGGTGGTGGTTGTGGCTCATCTTCTTCAAAATTAGCTGGGTCTCCAATCAGAATCATATCCTCATCCAAGCCGATTCTTTGCTCACGCAACTCAGCTGCAATCTCTAATTTTCTCTTTCCAAGCATGTCTCTGAGATCACTGTGTGCTCCATAGTATCCATCAACAAGTTATTGTTGTTCCTCATAGTGGTAAGGTCAGTTATCACCAACGAAAACTGAAGTGTTCGAGGCTTCTTCCCTCGGATGAACATCCAAGTATCATCCACTCGCTCAATAAGCCCCATCCTGACACATGATGTCAAGATCAAGTCAGGATCGCCTCGAATAGGAGCATGCCTACTCAAGTCAACCCTGTAATACTCCGCTATAATGGTGATTAGCCCTCCAATGTTTACTCTCTGAAATCCATGCGTTGTGAACTTGTAAAGCTAATGGAAAAAGTAGGCTGCTACATTGAAGCGAACTCCGTTGAGCATGCACCATAAGACATAGAGCTTTCCTCTCAGAATACAGCTTCCTTCGGACCTTGCAAAGAACGTGTTCCCCAAGATTCGGTCCATGTAAGCAATCACGGGGTTGCGAATGAAAGCAACCTTTGAAGTGTTGGAGTTGTAATTTTCTTGCCTCCCTGTGATAGCTCTCCAAAACTCGTTCGGCTTGAAGTCATCACTCTCTTTTCCAACCATGTTCTCACAGCTAATTATCTCATTGAACTCCCAAGCCCACATAGTCTGCTCCTGTCTACCTATTTGCATCTGAATACCATACGGAATTTATCTGTTACCACACTCAACTATCAGCGTGCATAAAACCTCCGCAGTAATGTGAAAGTAAATCTCCCTCTTCATCTCCATAAATCTTGCTATGCCCGCTTGATTAAACATCCAATGAATGTCGTTGATGATGTTCATGTCCATCATGGCACGATCATCTTGATACCTAGTCCTTCTGATCTTTAAAGAGATTGTATTTCAAGGCTCTTTTTTTCTCTTCCCAATTTTCAATCTTAATCCCAAAATCCGCCAGCACTTTTCCACTTGGCCTCATTTTATACATCTTGATTTTCTTGACTAACTCCCCCAATAGAGGTGACCTATTTTCTTTCTTTTTCGAAGAAGAAGAAGAAGCACTCTCTTTTCCTACAAAGGTTATACTTCAATATGCAACAAAAAGAGATGAACAATACCAAGCCTATGTCTAACATGAATCCTACTCAAGACTTCAAATTCATGTATCTAATTCAACTCAATTTCAAGTGTCTATCAATCACAATTGAGCTCTAAACCAACACTTTCAATCAAGAATATCAAGATCAAATTAATCTAACACTACTCTTCACAAACATAATATCAAATCAACTCCAACTTTCACCAAGTCAACACTTAAAACATGCTCAACTTCTACCCTCAATTGCACCATAAAATCACCCAAATTCAACGAACCAATATGCATAATTCGCATTTGAACTCGAGCCCATGCTTCATACAATATTAATTTCACAAATATTTCACAATTCAACGAAGCACAATTCAAGATAATTTCGAATGCAATGTTGGATAAAAACTGAAGCAATTCAACAATCAAACCAACCCAAACTAAGTGAACTCCACTCACCAAATCTTGAACAATCATCAACAATGAAATTCAAGAATCAATAGTGAGAGAAAACATACCTTTGCCGAATATGGTGCGTGTGTAGTGAACGAGAGCAAAATTTCCCCAAAAATTTGAGTGAAAATCCGAGATTGGATCTTGCAAAACCTCGAATTCGGATGTGAAGTGTGTGGGAGGAAAGACTTAGGTGTAGAAAAAAGGTTAAAAGGAAGAACTTACAGTTTGGAAATGGTGCTCGAGAAAGGGTGACGGTTTTATGTCAAACGGAATGAAATTTTAACTTTTTAAAACTGCTCTTGACTCCGTTCGACTCCCATTCGACTTGTGAGGGATGGTCAAACAAGATCTGTAAGTCGAACGACCCAGATCTGACCCTTCAAATCACCTAGCTCGACCTCTGTTCGACCTAAATCTTATGGTCGAATAGCATGTGGAAGTCGAGCAACACGTGTAATCAAGTCTCTATTTTGCTCTGACTTGCTCGACCTCTGCTTGACTTTCATAACTTGGTCGAACAACCTGTGTTTGGTCGAACAAAGTCTCTGTAAGTTTTGTGCACTTTTTTTGATCGGTGCTCGACTAAACTCCTTCGTCGAACAACACAGTTGAAGTCGAACAACCTTTCTGGACATTTTATGCATTTAGTTCAACATCCATTCGACCTAAATTGTCGGTCGAACAGGTGCTGGAAGTCGAGCAACCTGCATCGTCGTGCCCCCTGTTCTCCTCTGTCCTACTCGACTATTGTTCAACTTCACACTCCTGGTTGAGCAACCACTACATGGTCGATCAAAGTCTCTGTAAGTTTTGCTCATTTCGTTCAATCGTTGCTCGACTACAACATCTTGTCGGGCTTCCAGGTTCAAGTCGAACGATCTCTTTGGAAGAATTATGCATGTTGTTCGACTATTGCTCGATCAAATAACCTTGGTCGAACAGCCCTCTTGAAGGTCAATCAACCTCTCGAACTTTACTAAACTTCGTACTCTTCTTGTATCTCCCTACAACATTCAACTCTAGGACAACATCAAGTATCAAGATATCCAAAAATTAAGCTAGAGAACTCTTTAAAACCATATAACATCAAGTGTAACTCTGTAAATACCCTAAAAAAAGCAACACACCACTAAACACTAGGAAAATTGCAAAAAAATCGATGCATCAAAACCGGCTAAAGTTTTAATATACCGCAAAAAATCAACTACCCTAGCAAATATTATAAAGAAAAGATTATATTCTCCGCGCTATGATGAGGTACGTATATCATACCCCCAAACTTAGTAGAAACTATAATGAAACCTAAGTTTGCAAAGAGATATAATTTCCGAATGATAAGCACGTCAAATATAAAAATTTCTTACTCACACCAATGAAATTAAAACAATAAAACGGGAGGGAAAGCCCCCAACAGGCGCTCATGTTTAACGTCGGAGAGTCACGACGGTACCAATCTAGTGCAAGGTATTCTCAAAGATGACACAAGCATCATCCGGCTACTTGTAATGCTTCAAACGATGCCCATTCGCCATTATAATATTTCTATCTTTGTCCATAAGCTCAAAACTCCTCCCTCCGCAGGATCTATAGATAATGAATGGCCCCGTCCACTTCGACTTCAATTTCCCTACGAAGAGCTTCAAGCAAGAGTTAAAAAGTAATACCTCATCACCTTGGTTGAACTCCTTGTATGAGATCTTCGAGTCATGCCATTTCTTCATCCTCTCCTTACAGATCTCTGAGTTCTTGTAAGCTTGATTTCTGAACTCATCCAATTGATGAATATGAGTCATCCTCAACTCCTTTTGATCCTTTAAGACAAGTTCAAACTCCTCAATACCCAAAAAGCTTTGTGTTGGATCTCTACAGGTAAGTGGCACGGCTTCCCATAGACGATTTGGTACGGTGACATATCCAACACTATCTTATAAGCAGTCCAGAACCCCCACAAAACATCTTCGAGCTTCATAGCTCAATCCTTCCTATTGGTCCCGACTACCTTCTCCAAAACTTGTTTTACTTGTCGGTTGGAAACTTCAGCTTGCCCATTCGCTTGAGGGTGATAGGATGTAGTAACTCTATGCTTGACTCCATAATACTTAAGCACCTTTTCAAGAAGTTTGTTGACGAAGTGAGACCCTCCATCACTCACTAATGCTCTAGGAACTCCATAACGGACAAAGATATGTTTCTTCAAGAAAGATAAAATAGTCCTTGAATCATTCATGCGAGTGGGAATGGCTTCCACCCACTTAGAAATATAATCCACTGCTAAGAGGATATAGAGAAATCCATTAGAAGGAGGAAAAGGCCCCATAAAATTGATCCCCATACATCGAAGATCTCAACAACAATGCTCGGCTGAAGTGGCATCTTATCTCTTCGACTTATATTCCCCATCTTTTAGCATCTATCGCATGACGCCACATAGGTTTTACAATCTTTAAACAAGGTAGACCAATAAAGAACAGATTGAAGTACCTTCGCAGCCGTCTTTTGAGCTTCGAAGTGCCCCCCGTTAGGCTGTGCATGGCAAAAGTCAAGAACGCTCTCCATCTCCATCTCAGGCACACACCTACAGACTATGGAATATGTACATATCTTGTAGATAAATGGATCATACCATATAAAAGTTTCAACATCCCTCATGAATTTCACAAGTTGATATCGGTTGAGATCTCTCGGGATTTCTCCAACGGCAATGTAATTCACATAGTCCGCATACCATGGATCCATCCCTTGGGCAGCTACTACACATGCTCTTTCAGCCCCTTCAACAAACACCGCCATGATCTTCTCATCAAGGAACATCTCTTCTATGTATTCGAAAGAATCATCATAGTACTCCCTTGTCTCCAACCTTGATAGGTGATCTGCCAAAATGTTTTCCTTACCTTTCTTATCTCGAATCTCCATATCGAATTCCTGCAGAAGAAGAATCCATCTAATGATCCTTGGCTTCGTTTCCTTCTTCTCCATCAAGTACTGAATCGCAGAGTGATCCGTGTACACTATAGTCTTCATGCCAACCAAATACTATCAAAACTTATTGAATGCGTACACCACAGCTAGAAAGTCCTTTTCAATCACCGTGTAGATCTTTTGTGCCGCGTCGAAAGTTTTACTCGCATAGTAAATAGTGCAGAACTTCTTATCCTTCAACTGCCCAAGCACCACTCCAAGTGCTAAATCACTCGCATCACACATAAGTACAAATGGCTGAGTCCAATCCGGTGTGATCAAGATAGGTGCAGTAATAAGCGCCTCATTCAAAATCTAAAAAGCTGTTAGACATTCTTCATCACAAACAAAAAGAACATCCTTTTAAAGTAAATGAGATAAAGGCTTGGAGTATTTCGAGAAGTCTTTTATGAATCTTCTATAAAAACAGGCATGTCCAAGGAAGGACCGCACTCTCTTCTCATTGGTAGGTGGGGGAAGCTTCTCAATCGCCACCATCTTTGCTCTATCCACCTGCAATCCCTTGGTCGAGATATGATGGCCAAGAACAATCCCATCTCTCACCATGAAGTGACACTTCTCCCAATTCAAGAAAAGATTAGTTTCTTGGCATCTCTTCAACACAGTAACAAGGTTAGATAAACAAATATTAAAAGAGGAACCAAAAATAGAGAAATCATCCATAAACACCTTCATGATCTTTTCTATCAAACCATCAAATATGGCCATCATGCAACGCTGAAACGTAGCAGGCACATTGCATAATCCAAAAGGCATCTTTCTAAAGGCAAACATTCCATATGGGCAAGTAAAAGTGGTCTTTTCTTGATCCTCGGGTGCAATCATGATTTGATTAGTACCTATCAAAAAGAATAAGTATGAACAAAATTTTTCAAAGCAAATATAAGAAATAAAACAAGATAAAAAGATATCCTTATCAAGAACAACTAAAACAATAACACAGTACTCCACTAGTCCGTCAAACTCCTCGGCAACGGCGCCATTTTCTTGTTTGCCTATTTTTGTAGCACTCACGAGCAAGAATACTCGATTGTTGTAGTAGTATATCCCAAGAAAAATTATCAATCCACAAAGGAATTATGTTCGGACTAGCAATATATGTGAGCTCATGTTCATGTTTTTTTTGTAAAGATGATAGGGGGTTTTGAGATTGATTTACCACTTAAGCAAGTAGCAACTAAATAAAAATAGCAAATAAGAGAAATTACAAGTGAAGATGAATAACAAGTAAAGAAAATGGGTGCTAAAGTTCAAGTATGGAAAACATGGGATTAGAAACATCCAAGCACACTCGATTCATATTATCATGCAAAAGGAATTCAACTCAATTGATGTAGACTAAGGGTGATCACGATTGTATCCTAAGCTCCCTTTCGGGTTACAAAGGTTGTTGATCCATTTTAGACTCCCAAAAGTACTTAAGATCAAAGCCCAACATTAACCCCTTCCATCTAGGTACTAGTTAGATTAAACTCTCCCTTTTTGTGTACTAAGGCCAACGAATGGATTGGTTCCCCTCATTGAATTCAAATATCCTTTCAGTCAAACCCAAACTCAATGTCTATTCATGCCTTCCTAATACTATAGAGGGTCGTTTCCGTCTCACTCCAAGCAATACATAAATGAACATCATAATAGCATTTAATCACCATAAATCAATTCATTGATCAACAATCCATTAAACCAATAATCAATTATGAATAACAAACCATGCCATCACAACATCAACACAATTAAACTCCATGAATAGAAATCAACATCAATTAAATCAAAAACTAATTTAATCCACATGATAATACAAATCTAATATGCTCTTCATATTCCTAACCCCACTAGAGGGATTAGCCTAACATGATAAAGGTAACAAAACACATAAATGATTCATTACAAATATCCATAGTCTAAATCCAAAAGAAAATCAAAAGAGATGTGAATCTTTCCTAGCAATTTCTTGTAGAGAATCTTCAATACTCATGGATCTCCAACTCTAGCTCTTGATTTCTTGAGATCTCTCACACCCAATGGAAGGGATGAAGTTTTGATGGAGAATTAATGCATATGATGGAGATGGATCAAGATGGATGAAGGTGGATGAAGATGATGGTGGAAAATGGAAGAAATGGTGTGTGTAGAGGATGTGATTTTCGGATCTTCTCTCAAATGTTGAATAAATGGGCATTTATACCCCTATGGAGGCTTCTAGAAGGATCTAGAAATTTCAACAGGATTTTACACGACACGAGTCATGCTTTGCAACACGGCCACAAGGTGGCCGTGTTGTGTCTTCTGATGCTGCCGCACGACCTCTCCTTACAGGGCCGTGTTACGCAACACGGCTCGTGTACTGCAACACGGCTCATGTGTTATAACACGGGCACATGGTGATCGTGTTGTATCTTCTAATATCGGCACACGGCCACTTCTTACAGGGCCGTGTTCCGTACATGGCCCGTGTTGGTGCATGCCCCTGTTTTTCACATTTTGTTTCGGCTCGTTCTCCTTCGTTTCAACTCCGAATTTAGATTCGCTTTTTCTTATATCTTCCTTATCATGTCTAGGTGAAAATACAAAACACAACCAAATAACACATAAAATACGGATAAAATCATACGAAAACAGATATAAAAAGACACTAAAATCTAGGTGAAAATAGCGCCAATCAATGATTTGATTATAACCCGAGTACCTATCCAAGAAGCAATAATACTCATACCCTACAAGACGATCAAGCATTTGTTCCATGAAAGGAAGGGAAAAATGGTCTTTGCATGTATTTTCATTCAGTTTCCTATAATCAGTACACACACGCCATCCCGTAGGAATCCTAGTGGCTAAAGTCTCACCATCTTCGGCTTTCACAATAGTCATGCCCCCTTTTTTGCAACAACATGCAATGGACTCACATGGGGACTATCACTAATGGGATAAATAATTCCAGCATCGGGCCACATTAGGATTTGCATCCTAATCACTTTTTGAATAGCGGGATTCACCTTCCGCTGATTCTGAATGCTACTCTTGGCCACTGATAGGCTTTTTCTACGCACTATAATTTAATCCTCAAGTGTAAGGATATCAATTGTAGCAGCAAGCACCCAAGTTAAATTATCGATCCCACTGAGACAGCTAATTATTTATTTTACTATGAATTACTAATTAATCAGAATTGAGTAACCAATATTCAGGGTATTGTAGTGAATTAATTATCTAAATTACTGAAATAATAAATAACTGAATTATTAAAAAGCAATAAAAATAAAAGTAAGTTTCTAATCAAGAGATAACGAACAGTTCTAAGGTATCAGGTAGAGACCAATTAATTTGGGTTACTAAACTTACGATTGTTCATTCATGCAGTTTCACTGAAAATACACCACATATCCCTGTTATCCCACCGAATATAATTCGATTCTAAGCTAACAGTATAATCTGGTTTAAATCTTAAGGTGCCCAAATATTACCAAGCCTTATTCCTAGATACTAATCAAAGCAAGCAACAATACCTCCGGATGGTAAGCCCGACTAACAAGATATTTTCTGGAATTACTACAAGGTTCTATTCACTTCCTACTTGATTGTCTAATTGCATTGTTCCACTAAACTAATAAAGTATTTGATTAACCATTTCATGAAATCAAAGTGCTTATAGCGGAGCTACTCTAATCCCTAACAGATAGACAATACCAATCATGAACGTACACAAGCTAACACAATAATCCAAGCATTATAGCGGATGTCATGAATATATTATGAAGACGTTACGAAGCAGAAAAGCATGTCTTAATAAAATAAGTAAAATCAAAAGCTCAACTGCATAAAATCACAATCTTTGGTCTAAATCCCCAAATCAATCAAATCAATCCATCAAACCCTAGAACTGTATATAAAATTAGCCCATGAGGTTACAAGCAACACTCATGGCTATGCAATTCATACCACAAATCAAGACAAAAGAAAATTAAAGAAAGGAATAGAAAAACCCTAGTGTTGGAGTTGTCTCAGATTCCTTCTCCGTCTCTCCGATTGACTGATCTTCCTCTTGAATAGCCTTTGAATCCCCTTTGATGTGGATGGATGATGGGATGGATATGGATGATAGGGGGTAATCCCCTTGTGGAGGGTGGTGTCTCTCTTATGAATAATGATGTGAGATATATATAGGTGTGAGAAGGGAATGAGATAAGGAAAGAATTGTGCTCCAAGAAAGGGAATGAGATAAGGAAAGAATTGTGCTTCAAGAAATAGCTAAAATTGGCTAATTTTCGGAAATTTTCGGAAATTCCCGTTGGCAGCTGCGCAGTCTCACCGTTTCGAGCATAACTTCTTCATACGGACTCCAATTTAAGTGATTTTTATGCCAAAACGATCCTCTCTTCCGTGGCTTTCCAACCATATATCATATGATCAATTTGGACTTCTATACGAATACAGAAAAATTATTCAAGTGGACGTGTGTTTTTCACCATTCCTTCACACTTTCACTCTTCATTCCAACTTTTAACTTTTGATCCTGTTTTACCCTTCAAAACTCAACAAAACACCTTAGTAGCATCTTAATTATGCAAGATATGAAAATCATGTCATTCTATACAAAATCATGGCCACATTCTATCAAAAATGGTATAATGTGAGGCCTAAAATACGTGAAATTCCATTCTCAACAAACCCCCAAACTTACCTGTTGCTCGTCCCGAGGCAACGACATATAAAACCAATAGAGTAATTGAGAGGAAATTTCACAACTTCACATCCAAGAAAATATAACAATTCAAAATCATACTTCAAATACTAAGACAACCATCCATCTAAGAACATACAATTCAAATCAACTACTTCACTTTTTCGGAATGCTCATCCACCATTCTCACGGGTAGTATTTACGCTCATCGCTCAAGTGTGAGATATACACTTCAGGGTAAGGTGTTTACACTCACAGTCAATTCAAACACACGCGTAACCATAAGCTTGACAATCATCTCAACTCTCGACTAAAGGAATAATTTCAACAATAGGATCACAAAGGTCTTGCATTAGGTTGTAATGTTGGCTCTTTGGTAAAGGTAGGGAGTATATGGATAAGGTGACTCAATCACTAGTAGAGAATCAAAGAAGACTTACAGCTTTTCAACAAACAGCTTTACTTTCTTCTTTCTTCTTCAACGCTCTTCAATGCTTCTTGCAATTTGATTCCTCCTTCAATTTTGAACACCACATCCTTACTTGAAATTTTTTTCTTCTTCCCTCTTTTCTTTTCTTTTTTTTTTCTTTTTCAAATAAGGGTACTAGTTTCAGGCACTACCCTTTTCATGGGGTACCAGTTTCGGGCACTACCCCTTTATGCAACAATTTAACCACTCTCTTCAACAAAGTTCATCACTTCCAACTTATTTCTCCTTATATACTTCATCACAAGACACCAACTTGATTCCTTCAACTCTCTACAAGGTAGGAATTTTTTAAAGGCTAGCAAAAGGGATCAATTGGCTAATCACGTAGGCTTCCAACAAATAAGGCTTTTAGGCTCAAAAGGGTTGACTACGGATATTTCATTAGGTAGGAAAATAATATGGCTAGTGACTAATAAAAAACAAAGATGGCCTAAGATCATTTCCTATTGTCTAGTCAAACACGTAGCTTCAAGCAAGATAAAAAGCCAAGTTCTAGAATACGTGTGCATGAACGATACTCACAAGAATAAACTGAATCATGCAATTAGTCATGATTTCAAAAGGCTCAAAATCTCACATGGCTATAGGAATGAACGAGCAATCCTAATAAAGTTACATAGCTAATCTTTCATGCACATAAATAAATTTCAAGTATTTCAATATCCAAGCACAATCTCAAACTGCATCTCAAACACAATCACACAAAAATACCATCAAGTGCCAAGAAAAATCAGAAAATCATCGTAGAGAACCAAAAATCAACTATACCAACACTAGGATTAACACAAAACAAACAATAAACACCACAAAACACGAAACCTGAAAAATCGCAAAAAAATCGAACCCTCAATATTCTCAAATAAATCAAAAATATTAAGAATCCGCAAAAAATCGACTCTCCAAGCAACAACACAATGTAAAAATTCTATTTCGACACTGCAAGACAAGGTATGTACGTTACTCCCCCCAAACTTAGATTAAACGAAGTGAGAAACTAAGTTTGCAAAGAAGTATATACCGCAGTCAAGCAATACCTAATAAAACTCCTACACCAACACAGACATATAAAAGCAATAAAACGGAAGGGACAGCCCCCAACAAGCGCTCATGTTTAACGTCGGAGAGTCACGACGTAATACCTCTTTTCAACTACTGGATCGGAGGATAGTCTTCTCTCATCTTTACTTTCAAGTACTTCCATCCTCTGTTATTTACTTCACCAATCATCTCACCCTTCTTTGTCACTCCAACATGATCCTTTGAATTCTTTTCCTCCTATGATTGTCTTGAGTCCTTCTTGTCAATCCTCCACTCAATTGTAGGCTCAACCTGTGTAGCAAAATAAGGATCAAACAAGTTAGAATGTTCAACAATATGAGAATAAAAATCAGGAGGTAAGTTTGGAGGCTTCAAATATGGATCATCCATCTTTACTGCAACCAAAAGATTATCAAATATCACATTAGAGTTAGTAGTAGGAAAAGTAAGAGATACGCCTGGTCCTGCGATCTCCTCTACCACTTCAACTCTTTGGCTCTCATGTTTCTCTTCCTTAGCAGCAGGCTGCATCTCCTCTTTAACAGTGGACTTCTTATTCTGATTCACTATGTCAGCAGTGGTCTTTCTTATCTGTTCATCCCTTGCATCACCTAATGCAAGTAACTTCTCAAGATAGTCAATACATGCATCATTGGACAAACTCTCAAACTCTGCATCAGGCAGGGTGAAGTCCTCTACTACTTCCACAGACTTGCATTGCTGCTTATCTGTAGGCCACTGCATCTCTTTATTCAAAGAGAAAAAAAATGTGTTTAAATAAATCTAAAAAATTAAATATATATATCCTAATTAAATTAGCAATAAAAGAAAAATAAACAATTAAACTGTCCCCGGCACAACGGCGCCAAAAACTTGATAGGCTTTTTCTACGCATTATAATTTAATCCTCAAGTGTAAGGATATCAATTGTAGCAGCAAGCACCCAAGTTAAATTATCGATCCCACTGAGACAGCTAATTATTTATTTTACTATTAATTACTAATTAATCAGAATTGAGTAACCAATATTCAGGGTATTGTAGTGAATTAATTATCTAAATTACTGAAATAATAAATAACTGAATTATTAAAAAGCAATAAAAATAAAAGTAAGTTTCTAATCAAGAGATAACGAACAGTTCTAAGGTATCAGGTAGAGACCAATTAATTTGGGTTACTAAACTTACGATTGTTCATTCATGCAGTTTCACTGAAAATACACCACATATCCCTGTTATCCCACCGAATATAATTCGATTCTAAGCTAACAGTATAATCTGGTTTAAATCTTAAGTTGCGCAAATATTACCAAGCCTTATTCCTAGATACTAATCAAAGCAAGCAACAATACCTCCGGATGGTAAGCCCGACTAACAAGATATTTTCTGGAATTACTACAAGGTTCTATTCACTTCCTACTTGATTGTCTAATTGTATTGTTCCACTAAACTAATCAAGTATTTGATTAACCAGTTCATGAAATCAAAGTGCTTATAGCGGAGCTACTCTAATCCCTAACAGATAGACAATACCAATCATGAACGCACACAAGCTAACACAATAATCCAAGCATTATAGCGGATGTCATGAATATATTATGAAGACGTTACGAAGCAGAAAAGCATGTCTTAATAAAATAAGTAAAATCAAAAGCTCAACTGCATAAAATCACAATCTTTGGTCTAAATCCCCAAATCAATCAAATCAATCCATCAAACCCTAGAACTGTATATAAAATTAGCCCATGAGGTTACAAGCAACACTCATGGCTATGCAATTCATACCACAAATCAAGACAAAAGAAAATTAAAGAAAGGAATAGAAAAACCCTAGTGTTGGAGTTGTCTCAGATTCCTTCTCCGTCTCTCCGATTGACTGATCTTCCTCTTGAATAGCCTTTGAATCCCCTTTGATGTGGATGGATGATGGGATGGATATGGATGATAGGGGGTAATCCCCTTGTGGAGGGTGGTGTCTCTTATGAATAATGATGTGAGATATATATAGGTGTGAGAAGGGAATGAGATAAGGAAAGAATTGTGCTCCAAGAAAGGGAATGAGATAAGGAAAGAATTGTGCTTCAAGAAATAGCTAAAATTGGCTAATTTTCGGAAATTTTCGGAAATTCCCGTTGGCAGCTGCGCAGTCTCACCGTTTCGAGCATAACTTCTTCATACGGACTCCAATTTGAGTGATTTTTATGCCAAAACGATCCTCTCTTCCGTGGATTTCCAACCATATATCATATGATCAATTTGGACTTCTACACGAATACAGAAAAATTATTCAAATGGACGTGTGTTTTTCACCATTCCTTCACACTTTCACTCTTCATTCCAACTTTTAACTTTTGATCCTGTTTTACCCTTCAAAACTCAACAAAACACCTTAGTAGCATCTTAATTATGCAAGATATGAAAACCATGTCATTCTATACAAAATCATGGCCACATTCTATCAAAAACGGTATAATGTGAGGCCTAAAATACGTGAAATTTCATTCTCAACAGCCACATCTAACAATCTTATTCTATGCATGCAATATGAAGGACTAATACCTTTTAAATCATCAAAAGACCAATCAATCGCAGACTTATACTTCTTAAGCACATCTAACAATTCCTCAAGTTGATCATCATCAAGGGAAGAAGATACAATTACCGGATATTTGTCATTGTCACCTAGGTAGGAATACTTCAAGTGCCCCGGTAGCGATTTCAATTCCTCTTTCTTCTTTTCTTTAGGTGCACTCTCTCTATCCAAAGGCAAGTACTTCCTAGTCCACTTGACCTCTTCAACCTTTGTCCTCTCCGATGGATACCTGTCATCACCCAAAGCATGCAAGTTTTCAAGAAATTCAATACATACCTCATTGGAGAGTTCATCTAGCTCCGTAGTGGGAAAAGTAATAGAATCCATCAAGAATGTCTCAAGAGGATCCTTAGAGAGAATCAGAGACATGTCTTCATTAACGATCTCCTCCACCACATCAATGTTGTGACACTGCGTCTCCATTGACATTTTCATTGCTTTATCCAAGTTAAACAAAAACTCTTTTTTATCCATCCTCCGCCGTAGCTCACCTTTTTGCACATCTATTATAGCTCCAGCAGTCGCAAGGAATGGTCTCTCTAAGATCAAGGGGACATTGTCCTTGTCGTCTTCCATCTCAAGCACAAGAAAGTGCACAGGAAAGACAAGCTTTTCTACTTTGACGAGAATGTCTTCAATCACACCTTTCGGAAATTTCATAGACCTATCCGCTAGCTGAAGAGCCACCGATGTGGGAGTTAACTCCCCCAAACCAAGCCTTTTAAAAGTGGATAACGGCATCAAGTTGATGCTTGACCCTAGATCACACAAGGCTCGACGTGCCGGCCCCTTTCTAATTTCACATAAACTAGTGAAGCTTCCCGGATCTTTTAGCTTAGCTGACAGCTTCCTTTGAATGATCGAGCTACAGTTATCAGATAAATTCACCATTTCAATTCCGTTCAAGCTTCTCTTCTTCAAAAGAATATCCTTCAGAAAGTGGCCATAATACGACATCTCTATTATTACTTCAGAGAAAGGAATGTTCAAGCTTATTTTGTTTATGATCTCAGAAAACTTCTTGAACTTTTTCTCTAATCCCTTCTTAACTAGCTTGAGAGGAAATGGCGGAGGTATCTTAGTTTTGGGAATCCCCCATTCATCAAGTTCAAACTTCTCTGCTTTATCCTTCTCGGCTCTCAATCTCTTGGCTCTTTCCCACTTCTTTTCTACTACTGTAAGCTCGGTATTCTACTCTAGCTGGAATGTTCCGATCAATAGGTATCGCATTCGATATCGAATCGGACTCTGAGCTGTGCTGCTCGACCTTCGTTCGACCTAAGTGGTTTGGTCGAGCAGATAGTTTTGGTCGAGCAACCTGTCTGATCGCATACTCTGTTCCTGAACGTGTTGCTCGACCTCTGCTCGACCAAAGTGATTTGGTTGAACAGATAGGTTTTGGTCGAATAGATTCTCTGATCACGAGCTATCATCACACTGCTGATGTTCGACTTCCATTCGACCTTGGTGGTCTAGTCGAACGGTGTTGTGCAAGTCGAACGGATGGTCAGAAAATAGAGTATCATAATTCTGTTACTTTGGAAGTTGTTCGACCTCTGCTCGACCTGATGATTTGGTCGACCAAATCTAGTCTGGTTAAGCAACTTCTCTGCTCCCTTCGATTTCACTTGTCGGCATCATCGGACCTTCATATTGCGTTCCCGACCTCAATGTGATGGCATGGCAAGACTTTGGATTTTCAATACTTTGAGATGGAAACTTCCTTTCTCAATAGTTTGAGTCAATTTATTTACATTCCCAGCTATCTCCCCCATCAACAACGTGAGGTATTTCACTTGTGTAGACAAATCCTTATGATTATCATCCATCTTCTTCTCTAACTTGGCCTCAAGACAGTCCACTCTTGCATTATTCCTCGCCATGTACCTGTTCACCGTATCCTCAAAGCCAGGCTTCCCTTCTTCCACCTTTGCTCCCGGATCAACACCAATAGGAGGTTGCACCGCATTATTCGGATTGCTCCATGAAAACTCCGGCCTCCTTGGTTGTTGGTAATTACCCGGGGGACCACGGTTGTTGTAATTCCCTTGATAATTTTGGTTTTCTTGATTCGGGTACCTAGTTCATTGAATACTTTGACCTATGGCGTAATTTTCCTCCTCGATCTCCTCTTGGCTAGCTCCTTCATAGCCACCATCCTGCTGCATAATTGGTACTCTCTGAGATAAATCAGTGATCATCTTTTGCTGAGACTCTAGTAACTTACTAATGTTAGCTAAGCTAGAGACGATCTCATCATCTCTTCCCAACTTCACCATCGTATGCTCAACTTGTGCTACTTTACCAAGGACATAAGTGCCTATCACTCTATCAGTCGGCCAATCTCTTGAATTCATCGAAATATCTTTGAAAAGCTTTTCGGCTTCAATGGGTGACTTCATAAGCAATGCTCCATTAGAAGAAGCATCAAGTAACACTCGAGAATCGCAATCCAACCCATTGTAGAATATACTGATATATTGAGCCTTAGATAGCCCATGTTGTGGACACTTACGAAGCATGTCCTGGAACTTGTCCCAAGCTTCATGAAATTTCTCATTACCATAAAATCTTGATTTCTCCCATGTATCACATTCAGCAGCATCAAAATTATCGTACCAATCTCTCGTCTTTTCATTCAGCAAAAACTTAAACAATATGATCTTCCTCGCATCCTCATGAGCTCCTGTGTCTTTTTGTGTACTTGCATAAGCAAGGAACTTATTTAGATGTTGTTGAGGATCTTCAAAGGTTCCCCCAGAGAGGGGATTTCTTTCAACCATAGTGATAAGAGCAGGGTGTAAATCGAAATCGGCTCGGGTCCCTCTCGCTCCTAACAACCTAGCATTGCCCCCTCCGTTGTTCTTAAAGACTTCACGGATGGCAAGTATATCAGGATTCACTGCCATGTTGACTGTCTATACTTCCAAATTATCTTCGGTTGCAGCTTCAATCATTTGCGAATTCAGCACGTTAACTTCAACTCCTAAATCAAGAGCTTCAGTTGGGTCTACTTTCTTGTTCTTATTCTTCTTCTTTTTCTTCCTCGACGATGCTCCGATGTCTGGATTATAAGGTATTAATTCACGATCTTTGATCTAGTGAGCATACACCTAAGAAAAATAAGAATTAGAAATTAATGACAAGAATAATATAATCTCAATTAAACTAGAAATAATCAAATAGTAATTAATTCCATCCCCGGCCAACGGCGCCAAGAACTTGATGGGCATTTTCTCAACACACAAAATTAATACTCAAGTATAAGGATATTAATTGTAGTTTCGATAGGTGACCAAGTGATTATCGTACCCAAGAGATGGATTATTATCAATTCATTTATATTCTAATTAACTAAGATAATTGGCAAATTGGATTTGGTTTGGTTACAAAACTAAAGAACATATAAGTAAAGATAGCAAAGTAAATAAGCAAGCAATAGAGAAAATTCGGTTGTGATAAAGTAAGTAATAGAGTAGTTCTTCATGTCATCCAGTTTTGTTAATTTCCTTTCCATGTATTGATGTCCGACTCTGCCTTGTAGTTTATGGACGCATCACTAAACCATGCAAGCATACTCTATAGACACAAGCATGTGAATATCTTCAGAGCAAGATGTATACTTCACCCCCCTTTCTAGGTACTATTATAATTAATTATTTCCCGTGCACTTAGTACTCTAACCCGATTTGATCTCCCTTTATAAGTACAACAAAGTTATACTCTTTATCCTACTTGTTAACCCGAATATGATTCAATTAACAAGTATCTATATAAGATAGTTCTAATAAGACTTCAGAATCCCTTCACTTAGAATTATGATATATGATTCTGCTCAGAGGTGAATGCAGTCAATCAATAACTAAGAGATGTATTCAGACTCTACATAACAGTTAATGATGCACAAAACAACCGTGAGTATGAATTGAAAAGGCACAATCTTATATAAAATAAACCACAAGTAGTTTTGTACGGAGTTTACACATGGAAATTCAATTAACTCATAAAACTTTCATAACCCTAGAACTACCGGGGTGGTTCTAGCCCATGATTGATCTAGGAATAATCATGATTGATTGGTATGATCTTACTTGACGTGCCAAACGAACCTCTCTCACGACCCCTTCGGATGGTAGGGTTTTGGTGGTAGATGGATGATGAATGATGTGTCGTGTTTTCTTCTCCTGTGAAAGCTCTTCTTTTATACTCATAGTACCTCCTTATGGGCTTAGGATGGGCCTTTGCTTGAAGCACACGTTAAATATTTGTAAAAGACATCCGAAATTATCATAAATAGCAGCAGCAAAATCCCGTTCGACCAAGCCTGGACTAGTCGAACACGGCCTTAAACTCGAGCAACTGGTCGAGCAAGCTCACTGGAAAATTTTGCACATTCTGTTCGACTTGTCTTCTCTACTCGACCAACCTGATGTTGGTCGAGCAACACCTCCAAGTGGAACAAACTCTCTGTATAATTTTCACAGTTTGTTCGACCTCCGCTCATCTACTTAACCAAGCCGATGTTGGTCTAGCAACACCTCCAAGTTGAGCTAACTCTCTGGATGGATCTGCACAATCTGCTTGACTTGGCCTCCTTTGTTCGACCAAAGTGATGCTGGTCGAACAAGCTCTTGAGGTCAAACGGCACTCGAAACTTGCCTCTAAAATTGTGTCATCCAATTTTGAGCCTTTTACACTTGTTTTCCTATACAAATATGCTCAAACAACACTTGTACCCTCTGATTCGTGACTTTTCCATAAACGTACCGATTAGTCTCAATAAAAGGCTGAATCATACTCCATTACCATGTAAATCAGAGCCCAAAATACGTGAATTTACACTCTCATCAGTTGTCTAACTTCTCACTTTTTGCGCATTTTTCTACCGTTTGCCACCACTGAAGTGTATTGGCATTGATTTCTTTTATTCTGTCTCTAATTTTCAGCAAGTTTTTCCAAAGGTTCGACGCATACTATCCAGCAGTGGCTGTAGATAGAGTACAATTATGCAGATATACAGAGTGTATCTAGCGAACCCACAGGTTAGATACCAGGAGTGCTTCATTCCAGTCTCTGAGGTGCTTGATGCCCAATTCTCCAGCTTCCCTAGTTTTACTCACATCTTCCTATGCAACCAGACTGTGTTGAGAACCCCACAGGAAATGCCTAATGATTCTTTTGATACGACTCATGACTGTCGAGGGGATTTTATCCATTGAAAACTAGAAAGTAAGGATCCCAAACACTTCCGAGTTCATGAGCTCCAGTCTCCTTGTGAAGGATAGAAGAGGAGAACAAAGAGCTAATACTATCGATCAGGGTTGGAACCTTTCAGAATTCATATGTTTTGATCCCATAGGTATGCCTAGATATCTGAAATGAAAGGTACCAGCCTGAAATGGGAGGGCTCTCTTGATCAAATTGAGTTGATTTGAGGGGATTCATACCATGAAGAGATGTGACTTGAGGGGATTAACTTTAAGTCTAGAAACTTGTCCAAAGTTGTGAAAGGCTCTATTAATGGCTGTAGCTGATGTCCTGTCTCCTCTGCCAAAGATGAGAAGATCATCGGCAAAAATCAAGTGTGTAACTTGGTTCTTTGCACACAGGTTTGAATGGAATTTTAGATTTTTTAATGTGCTCTCCTTCTTTATCGACCTATAAAGGTATTCCATGCAAATAACAAAGAGTAAGGAGGAGATGGGGTCTCCTTGTCTCAGATCTCTCTTTCATTCAAAATAACCTTCCGGGTGGCCATTGATGAGGATGGAGTAGCAGGAGTAGTAATACACTACCGTATCCATGTTACAATTTTTCTCAGAAAACTTAGAGATAAAAGGAGATCTCTATGAAATTTACAGTTCATCGTATAATACGCTTTCCGGATATTTACTTTTACCGCCAATCTAGGAGAGATATTAGAGGCTCTACATCCATATCTTAGGAAGATCTCATGGGCCAACTGGACACTATCTTTGATGTTTCTCCCTTTAATAAATCCAGATTGGGCTTCATCTATAATTGTAGGTAGGCAAGGTTTTAATCTGGCTGCAATTATTTTGGAGATGATTTTATATAAGGTGTTTCAACAGGATATTGGTTGATTATCCTCCACTGAAGGTTGGAAACTTTTCTTGGGAACTAGAGTAATGAATGTTGCATTAATTTGCTTCAATAGTTTCCCATGACTGAAGAATTCTCGAATCGCGACAATGATATCACTTTCTACTATATCCCATGCCTCCAAAAAGAAAGCAGTTATAAATTCATCCGGGCCTGGGGATTTATTCTTGTTGATACTTTTGAGAGCATCCAAGATTTCCTCATCTATGATACTTCGAATAAGATCTTCCCCTGCATGATGGGAGATGGAAGGCCCCAGACGAACAACCTCCTCTTCGATAGTTTCAATGATGTTTTCAGCTGTACCTATGATGCTCTCAAAATGATTCAGAAACTCATTCTCCACATCTTCATAGCTAGTAGTTTGCCCTGAGGGAGTAAGAACTGAATTGATGAAGTTTCTATTAGCATTTTTCTTTATCATCGCATAGAAGTAAGCTGAATTTGTATCTTGGTTCTAGATGTATTTATTATGGAGTATTTGAGATATGAAGCTGAATTCCATCTCTTTAAGTTTTTGAACTTTCTCCATCTGTTTCTTCAAGGCATCCCAGTTCTGATCTCCTGTCTGTCTGCCCATGCTTATAGACTGGATGTTGTCGAGTTCCACTCTCTCTCTCTCTTGACCCTTTTTGAAATGTGAGAGTAGTTTTGTCTATTCAGCTCCTTAAGGAAAGGTTTCAGTCTCTTAAGCTTCACACAACTGCAAATTGCTTGGGCCCATCTGCCGACTGCTCCCAAACATCTCGTAATAATGATCTAAATTGTGGGTGATGAGTACAGGCATTCATGAATCTGAAGGGTTTGGTTTCCACTATAGGGTTTTGAAGGAACTTGGTAATAGATGGACAGTGGTTGGAACATGTTCCCTGGGTAATTATGATTCCTTTGATTGAGGACGAGGTTAATAAGCTTCTTGAAACAGGCAAGATCTGAGAAGTCAAATATCCTATATGGATTTCCAATATCGTGCCGGTAAGAAAGAAAAATGGGCAACTCAGAGTATGTGTTGATTTCCGAGATTTGAATATGGCATGTCCGAAAGATGACTTTCCATTACCAATTACTGAACTCATGATTGATGCAACAATGGGGCATGAGGTCCTTTCATTTATGGATGGGTCATCTGGCTACAATCAAATTACTTTGGCTCATGAGGATCAAGAGAAGACAACCTTTCGTACTCCGAAAGGGATATATTGCTATAATGTTATGCCATTTGGCTTAAAGAATGCTGGTGCCACTTATCAGCGAGCCATGCAAAAGATATTTGATGACATGCTTCATAAGATTGTCGAATGCTATGTTGATGATATTGTGGTGAAATCAAAGGAAAAGAAAGATCATTTCCATGATCTAAGGCGAGTGTTTGAACGATTAAGAGAGCATCAACTCAAGATAAATCTGCTCAAGTGTGCATTTGGAGTTTCATCCGGGAAATTTCTTGGGTTTATTGTTCGCCGTCGAGGGATTGAGATTGAGAAAGCAAAGATTGATGCAATCATGAAAATGCATGTGCCTCGGAACATACATGAACTCAAAAGTCTGCAAGAAAAGTTGGCATACTTAAGGAGATTCATATCAAACTTAGCTGGCCGATGCCAACCATTTAGTCATCTCATGAAGAAAGACAGTATATTCGAATGGGATGAAGCTTGCAATAATACTTTCAACAGCATTAAAGAATACTTGATGAAGGCACCAGTGTTGAGTGCTCCAATACTGGGACGTCCATTAGTCCTTTATCTAGCTGCTCAAGAGCGTTCTGTGGGAGCTTTACTTGCACAAAAAAATGATGATGGTAAAGAAAGAGCTCTATATTATCTAAGTAGAACCATGACTCCAAACGAGTTGAAGTATTCACCCATTGAGAATATCTGCTTATCCCTTATCTTCGTGATTCAGAAGTTGAAACATTATTTTTAAGCTCACACAGTTCGGCTAGTTTCGAAAGCCAACCCACTAAAATTTGTCATGTCAAAACCAGTACTCTTTGATCGGCTTGCAAGATGGTATCTCCAACTTCAAAAGTTTGAGATCGTGTACGTCCCTCAAAAGGCCGTAAAAGGACAAGTGTTGGTAGATTTCTAGTTGATCATCCAATGCCTGCTGAATGGGAACTATCTGATGAACTCCCCGATGAAGATGCTTTCACTGTGGACATAGTTTCTCCTTGGAAGATGTATTTCGATGGAGCATCTCATAGAGAGGGAGCTGGTGCGGGAGTCGTGTTTGTAACATCCAGTGGTGAAGTTCTACCTTTCTCATTTTCCTTAATAGAAAATTGCTCTAACAATGTGGCTGAGTATCAAGCACTCATACTTGGTTTGGAAATGACTGTCGATATAAAGCAGCTACACCTTAGAGTGTATGGTGATTCGCTATTGGTGATAAATCAACTCCTTGGAGTGTATGAAGTGAAGAAGCCTGAGTTGTTCCCCTACTACAAGTATGCTCAAAAGCTTATGGGTTATCTCGGTGATGTTGATATTAAGCATTTGTCTAGAAGAGAGAATAAGCAAGCTGACGCCCTCGCTAAGTTAGCATCAACTATAGCTATGCCAGAAATGCAAATTCAAATACCGGTGTGTAGAAGTTGGGTTGTACCACCACTCTTTGAAGATGATGATTATGAAGAAGTTGAAAATCATGTGGTGGAAGTTTTCGAAATTGAAGAAGAGGATTGGCGCCAACTACTCGTGGACTATTTAAAGTATGATAAGTTGCCAAGCGATCCACGTCAAAGGGTTGATATTCGACGTCGAGCGCCTCGATTTATTTATTTCAAAGGCACACTATATAGAAGATCATTTGATGGAGTTTTCTTGAGATGCTTGGGTAAGGAAGAAACTATTCAAGCGATGAAGGAGGCTCACTCCGGAATTTGCGGTGCCCATCAATCCAGACCGAAGCTACATTTCAGAATTAAGAGGATGGGCTACTATTGGCCCACAATGGTGAAGGATTGCATGGATTTTGCACAAAGATGTCAAGCTTGCCAGTACCATGGAAATATGATTCATCAACCTCCGGAGCCTTTGCATCCGACAGTCGCTTCATGGCCTTTTGATGCTTGGGGTTTAGATGTGGTAGGGCCACTTACAAAGTCTTCTGGTGGTCATCTCTACATTCTTGCTGCAACAGATTACTTTTCAAAGTGGGCTGAAGCTGTGCCTCTGAGGGAAGTAAAGAAAGAAAATGTTGCTGATTTCGTTCGGATCAACATCATTTATAGATATGGTGTCCCGCGCTACATCATCACTGATAATGGAAAGCAGTTCAGCAACAGTTGGATTGATAAGTTGTGTGAGAAGTTTGATTTCAAGCAAAGAAAGTCATCAATGTACAACGCAGCTGCCAATGGTCTTGTTGAAGCATTCAATAAAACTTTATGCAGTTTATTGAAGAAAGTGGTCTCCAAGTCAAAAAGAGATTGGCATGAAAGAATCAATGAAGCTTAATGGGCGTACCGCACTACCTATAGAACACCTACTCAAGCCACTCCGTATTCCTTGGTGTATGGTGTTGAGGCTGTTGTGCCTCTTGAAAAGCAAATTCCTTCTTTGAGGATAGCCATACAAGAAGGCCTCACCAAGGAAGAAAATGCAAAGTTACGTCTTCAAGAGTTAGAAGCGTTAGATGAAAAGAGGTTGGAAGCACAACAATGACTTGAGTGTTACCAATCTCGCCTTTCTAGAACGTACAACAAGAAAGTGAAGGTACTTTCTTTGAAAGTTGGTGATTTGGTGCTTGTTGTAAGAAGACCTATAGTAGTCACCCATCGCGTTGGAAATAAGTTTCTACCCAAGTGGGATGGCCCTCATGTGGTGAAGGAAGCCTACACAAATGGCGCATACAAGTTGATCTCAAAAGATGGCGTGAACATTGGCCCCATAAATGGGAAATTCTTGAAACGCTACTACGCGTAAAACAAATACATGTACAATGCTCCTTGACGCACGAGCCTAAACTGCATGTTACTCCTGGTCCGCATGAGTATAAACTGTGCACGACAAACTCCTGGTCCGCATGAGTATAAACTGTGTACGACAAACTCCTGGTCCGCATG
This sequence comes from Pogostemon cablin, assembly GCA_023678885.1. Taxonomy (NCBI): domain Eukaryota; kingdom Viridiplantae; phylum Streptophyta; class Magnoliopsida; order Lamiales; family Lamiaceae; genus Pogostemon; species Pogostemon cablin. Next base: position 8,271,712 of record CM042999.1, on the reverse strand, counting down.
AGTATAAACTGTGTACGACAAACTCCTGGTCCGCATGAGTATAAACTGTGTACGACACCCACCAAAGGTAATTATATGTGGTTAAACTGTTAATTCACCCCACTCAGATATTTTAAGTGGTTAAAGCATTAAATATTCTACTTTGTCTAAAGTGGTTAAAGAATAGTCACTCCTGGCCCGCATGAGTATAAACTGTGTACGGCACCCCCCATTCAAAACCAAATCATGTCCCTTTGAACTACGTAATGACTTGATCCTAAGTGAAAAGGTACGTAGGCAGCTTAGCATTCTGCTAAGTTCAGTCATGTTTTATTTTATTCTCACCAAGTTATGGAGCAAGCAACAAGTTGATACACGAAGAAGTTGAAAAGCATAAAGTTGACAAAGAGGAAAGATGGCTGAGCATAAATTCAGTGAAAAAGATCCAAATTTTCGAAGATCTTAAGAGTTGCTGAAATAAAAAAGAAGAAAAATGAGTTGAATTGAAATTTGTTAAATTAAGAGTTGTTGATTAAATTATTATTTAATTCACTCAAGAGCTTTCTTAATTCAGCCTAGGACGATATGCTTATTTTTTGGGATAACGTTGATGTGATCATAAGCAGTCCAACAAGACCAAGAGAAATTAAAAGCAAGTTGAGTTTGGGTTTAAGTTGAGCTATAACAATTAATCCAATTTAATTGAAGCCCAAGATTGAAATAGTCTCACTACATTGGGCCTAGAACAATTAAGGGAGAATTGATCAAAGCCCAAGTGTGAAAAAGGAGCTGTAAGGTTTGGTTAGAGCCCAATTTGGAAAAAACTGGATGTTTAAGTCAAAATTAGCTTGGTGGAGTCAAAATTGAAAATTATTCCTCCTCTTCTTCTGAAAATTGCGTGAGATGCTTTCTCCAGCAGAAAGGATGCTCAACAATTTTCTCTCCCTTTGGAAAACACCCATTCGACTACCATCGGTGGCCTAGAATGATGAAACCCTCGTCCGACCGGTCTGATTTACAAAGTTGAGAGTTACACTACCGGATTCCAGTACCGAGAAGTGCGTCCCTTCTCATCCATTGCCGAAAAAGGGAGTTGGTTGCTGATAACCTTTGCGAAAGGCGAACCCGTTAACCAGCGACACTCATTCGTTGTTTTGAGTTTGAGGCATGTTCGATTTCGAACCACCGCTAGCAGCCGTCGAAGCTACTGCTTATCGAGATTCAACCGTCGATCTTACGACCGAGAGCTGCATTATCGGAAGGCAAAAATAAGCTGTCGGCCGCCGAAGCCCACAGCAGCAAACGAGCGATGGGGGTTGGTGCGAACAGCTCTCCACTGCGCCACGTTGCCAGAGCTGGTCAGACCTGCTGAAATGTCATCGCCGAAAGTAGATACATCAGCCGCTGCCCATCGCCGATTCCGCGCTGCCGAAATCCGCCACCCATGTGCGACGCCGCTTCCTCACCCACACTTGCGGCGAACAACCACCATCAATCCCTCATCGAGGATGGTGTGCTGCCGTCATTAGAAGTGCCATCCCGTGTGTGTCGTTGTCCCCTCGCCGAAGCCTGTAGCAAGCAGCTGCCACCGATCCCTCATCAAGGATGGCGCACTGCCGCCGTTGGAAGCAGATTGCACGCCAAGGATGTCGCTGAAACCAGCCGCCCTCGCCTATGCTCAATATTCTAGCCACTATCACTAATCCGCTGTAAGCACCACACTTAACAAGCCCATCACCATCATCGATTTGTTGCCAAAGCCTGTTGCAGTAGGCAGTTATCGGGTATCAACGCACTACCAGCGCCGATAGTCGCCGCTTCCAACCTGGATTCAGCCACTGATCGCTCGTCAAGGATTGTATACTGCTGCCATTGGAAGCAGAGCTTAGCCATCGTCCCCTTACGATTCTCAAACGCCGACAGTTGCCGCATGCTGATGTAATGGGAATGGCAGTCGCTGGTGGTCGACAAATAGTTATGGGAAACACGGGACCAGAAGGGAATCAACTGCTGGAGCATGATGCTCACTCGAACACCAATATGGTGGCGAAACACACGTCGAACTGCCATTTGGGAAAATTGAGGCTCGCCGTAGATTTCTAAGACGAGAAAGAGGGGCGAGGACAAGGCTCGCTGTCAATTTCTCAGAAGATAAAGAATAGCAAGGACGAGGCTCGCCATAGATTTTCTCAGACGAGAAAGAGGGGCGAGGACAAAGCTCGCTATCAATTTCTCAGAAGAGAAAGAATAGCAAGGACGAGGCTCGCCGTAGATTTTCTTAGACGAGAAAGAGGGGCGAGGACAAGGCTCGCTGTCAATTTCTCAGAAGAGAAAGAATAGCAAGGACGAGGCTCGTCGTAGATTTTCTCAGATGAGAAAGAGGGGCGAGGACAAGGCTCGCTATCGATTTCTCAGAAGAGAAAGAATAGCAAGAACGAGGCTCGCCGTAGATTTTCTCAGACGAGAAAGAGGGACGAGGACAAGGCTCGCTGTCGATTTCTCAGAAGAGAAAGAATAGCAAGGAAGAGGCTCGCCCATGATTTTCTCAGACGAGAAGGAGGGGCGAGGACAAGCAGGTTACTAAATTCTTGGTCGGAAGCAAGAGCAACAAGCAAGAAACAAAAAAAATAAACAGTTCAAAAGTAGATGAGCAAATTAAAGAAGTGAGAGCTTACACTTGTAACTTGAATTACTTGGATGATGTTTGATTGGTGCTTGTCTAAGTCAAAAGTCTTGTTGGATGTCTTTGATGAAAAAAATTAAGTTCATGAGCTATTATTATATAGTAGTGCACTCATGAATAATTATGGAAACTACTAGTGGACTCATGGATAATTATGGAGATTATTGTGAGGTGTGCAATCTCTACAAAATTGTAAGAGATTCTTTACTACTAATAACTTTGATAATTTTGGGTAAGATTCATGAAATCTTGGTGAACAAGAAACAAATCTTTTGCGATTCCTTCACAACAAGACATTCTGTCCGTGAACAAATCGCAAGGGGGCATTTGTAAGCAATTAAAATTCACGGTCCAATCAAATGGCGACACATGGATTTTATTGATTAAATATCAATTTTAATTTATTATATTTTATTTTGGGGATTTAATAAATTAATTCCTAAAATAGATTAATAAATAATTGATAATTAATTTAATACCCAACAAATTAAGTAGGGTTTAAATTAAGTAAAACTTGACCCCTAAGTTAAGTAAATCATGGAAGGTTCCAGAATCAGGTCAAATTAAGCAATGACCAATCAAGCCGTGATATATTTGGAATGGCCCAAGCCCGCAGTACCAGGCCAAATCTATCTTGGACCAATCAGATTGCAAGTTATTTATGGGACATGCTCATCCTTCACCTATATAAGGAGCCCTCCTTCATTCACTCCAGACACACTCAAATACTTGAAGACATAAACGCTCTGAAGAGATCAAGAATACGAGCAGTGCTCCCTTGAGATCTTCAAGCATCTTCAAGTCAAGAACGACAAACGATTCGGGATTAAGGTGCGGAGCCCCCTAAATCAAGCGTTCTTCATATACTGAGTTCTTCGATGTTCTTCGCCCCAAGAATAGCATACGACCTGGGATTAAGGTGCTAAGCCCCCCAGATCGAGTGTTCTTCGGATCAAGTATGTTTAATCCAAACAAAGGCTCGACGATTCTGGATTAACGATATAAGGTCCCAAATCCGAGTTCAGACAAGCTTCAACTGAAGATCCGACTCAACACACACAAGTCAAGTTAAAGTCAAAGTCCAAATTGGTTCGGGAGAAAAATCAGAGGATTGATAGAGATTGTTCCTAAATTTTCAAGTTCAATATGTCTGGATTATTATTGTAATTCTTTTGTGTTTATTTTATTATAAATACAAAATTTGTTGTTACACATCTCATCACTTTTTCCTAGCTACCACCTCCTTGATTACTCACACTAAGGGTCAATATGTAAGGCTCAAGTGGGGGTATCAAAGCTTGTAATATGCTAAATTCACAAGAAATAGGCTTAGAGGCTCAAAGTGGTTAACTAGGGATGATGTTCAAGATATGAAAATATTTGGCAATGACTATAAATAACAAAGATGGACTTAAATCATATCATTAATCTCTACTAATCGGGCTCGTTCCTATAGTCCTTGAGTAAGTATTTAACTTATAAAACACAATCGATCCACTAATAAAATGATTTACCATGTATGCACGGTATAGGCTCAAATACTCACAATTTTGGCACTTAAACTTTAAAGGACTTATTATACATCATTCATCTAAAAATTGAACAAATTAAATATCACATGCCACAACTCGAAAATGTAGTAATTCTTAATCATTATTTGTCATCACTATCACCATATCATGTCACCACTCACATTCAAGATCTCACACATCCCCAAACATACCACCAAAACAACCCTTAGACAAGATTGAAAAATCACATCACAACAAATATACAAATCACAAGAAACAAAATAAAGCACCTAAAAGGAAATAACAAAATAATAACCATCTAATAACATGAGATACTCAATCCAACCCATTCAAAGTCAATGCAAATCACATTCCCACCTTAATTGAAAAGAAATCATAAGTTACGAATTTAAAACATCCCAAAACAAAACAATTCAAAGTATCAAATCCAGAACATATCAAATCAACTAAAAATGAGCTAGAAGTGGCGAGCACTAAAAGTACTCCCTCAATTATCCGGATGAGGAGGAGGACGAGGCCCGTACGGTCCCCAAGGGGTATAAGCACGAGGTGTATTTGGGAATTGGAAATTGAACATCATTGTTAGCATCTCTTCCATGTTGTTTGATCGTGCTCGAAGATTCTCTTCATAATACTCTCTCATGCATAGTCCTTCGTGGACCTCCCCGATCTGCACTTCTTGCCTCCTCTGCTCTTCTCTGATTTCTCTTATCTAATCTCCATGGAGATTTTGTGTTTGCCTTATTCCTTGAATCTCCTCATTCAAGAGGTTCCATCTTGCATCTCCCATTCCTCGTTCCTATTGTTGTTCTTGCTCTTCTTCTTCAAACTGTGGAGGCTCAGGGGCATGCTTCTCAAATTTAACTTGGTGCTGCTGTTGGCCTTCTTCATCTCCCTCTTCCATGGCTACGGGTTCAGCTATCAATTCTGCTAGCTCTCTATTCTCCTCAACCGGCATCTGTCTCAACACTGCTTCCACTCCTTCTCGATTGTTCTGATAAAATTCCCTCACAGCAGTAGAGTGTTGGGAACTTGCCATTGCACAGTTGGCATTTTTCCTTCTAGAGTAGACTGTGGTAAGCTCAGGAGCAGGTAGGGGAAATGGGGCTCCTTTGTCTTGCCTCAAGCAATAAGTATCTCCAATCAAAGACAAGAACTCCATCCTTACAAGCTAGTGACAGTTAAGCCCTTCACTGTTCAGCCTATGCTCCCTGTTATGAAGATTGATTCCTAATCCCTGGGCTATCATAGTAACGATTCCTCTAACTATCACTCCCTTGGAAGTCTGCCTCTTAGCTACTCTCTCCGCATGTTGCACAAAATGTGCTGCCATGTTCAACTCAAGCTCATTGTACAAACAATACATAATATAGAGCTGCTTCTCCCCCACTAATCCACCTTCGTAACGAGCTAAAACCGTGTTCGACACAATCTTCTCCAGATACCTCATTACTGAATTCCTGATAGCCATCCCCTTTGAGGCACTAGGGATGTACTCTGCTGGTTCTGTACCATCATTCACTAACTTTTTCCACCAACTTTGTTGATTGAACCCCCCTCTTTCGTAAAAGTGCTGATAGTTCTCACATGGTGGGCATCCCATAAACCTATTTAGCAAATAAATGGGTACATCCCTCCTCAACTAATTATCCAACTGAAAAGTTATTGAAGTTGGAAAGCCATTCCCGTTCTTCTTGACCTCAAGAGTACTAAAAAATTCAGCTGTGAAATGGTGATAGGTAGGCGGTCTCTTATCAAAGAACTCCTCCATACTTCTCAATCTGAACATCCTTCTCAGGTCAACTTCTACCCCAAGCCCGATCATAGTCTCCTGATGCTGAAATCTAGTTGGCTTGATCTTCGGAAATATTGCTTGCTTAGCCTAAAGCTTATACTTAAGTCCAATAATAATAATATAGTCCACTAAAATATTATTACTGCACTGCCTTTCCAATCCCAAAATTACATTTTGGGGTCCTTCTTATTATGAGCCCGACAGTCTCCCTATATTTAAGATATACAATGTCCATTATTTAATTAAGTTACTGACAACTCCATTAATTAATATTTCATCCGAGAGTAGTACCACTCAACCTTATTATCATGCAGAAATTAATCCACTTGCAAGATTTATATGATAAATCTTATGAGCTCCTCAAGGGGACATCATCAACCTATGTCGGACACGAATTTCTTCTACAATCCACAGCACACCATAGAGACAATACTAATTCTCAACTCACTAAGTTTGTTAATTTAATATATGTAAATCTCACCCATTGATGAATCAAAGAAATATATACTGCCTTACGTGTCGAGGTTATTATGTAGGGATTAAGAGCATGAACATCCATAATAATTGAGATCAAATTCTCCTATATAAACAGTACAAGTCAAACGATCTCAAGCAGTCCTGCTCAATGCACACAAGGTGAACTAATGTGATTCTATAGTCAAGACAAACTAATACCAAATCACACTACAACCATCCCGATAGATAGTCCCCATCTATCTCGGTTGTGAGCATCTGTTTATACTTTATAAGGAAACCGATAATATGATCTTCAGCAGGTTGTCGCACAATATATTATCTACAGTATAAAGTAAATGGACTTTTACACAAATATATAAATAAATAATTTATAATATGCAAAATGTTTGATCATATGATTCTCATTTCAAATAAAATTGTTAAAACATTGTTCAATATAAAAGCTATGCTTTTCGTATACAATCTAACAATCTCCCACTTATACTAACAGATTACGCTGCCATATCTGCTAACACCCATCTAATCCCCATTCCTTCTACATGCCCATCGAACGCTTTTGCTGGAAGGCTCTTAGTAAAAGGATCAGCCAGGTTATCCTCCGATACAATCATAGCAACGACGACCTCTCCTCTTTTAATGATATCTCGTATCATGTGACACTTGCGCTCAATGTGTTTACTCGCCTTATGGGCTCGCGGTTCCTTCGAGTTTGCTACTGCACCACTATTATCACAATAAATTGTGATCACTTTAGGAAAACCAGGAATCACATCCAAGTCTATTAAGAAGTTCCTAAGCCATACTGCTTCTTTAGCTGCCTCAGAGGCTGCTACATATTCAGCTTCCATGGTGGAGTCCGCAACGTATTTATGCTTTACACTCCTCCATATTATGGCTCCTCCTCTAAGAGTATACACATAACCCGAGGTGGATTTACTAGCATCCCTATCTGACTGGAAATCCGAATCAGTATAACCCAAAGATAACAAAGTATCTGCCCGGTAAATCAGCACATAATCCCTAGTCCTTTGCAGGTACTTCAAAATATGCTTTACCGCAGTCCAATGCCCTTATCCTGGATTACTTTGATACCTACTGACCATGCCCACGGCATAACAGATATCCGGTCTCGTACATAGTATAGCATACATGAGGCTTCCTACTGTCGAAGCATAAGGGACCAGCTTCATTGCATCTATTTCTTGTTGTGTCTTTTGACACATTTCCTTAGATAGAGATATTCCATGTCTGAAAGGTAGAAAACCTTTCTTGGAATCTTGCATGCTAAAACGAGTCAGGATTGTATCAATATATGAAGCTTGGGATAAGCACAATATTCTTTTCTTGCGATCCATTATAATTTGATCCCAAGAATGTGTCCGGTCTCTCCTAAATCCTTCATTTCAAACTGCTTGGACAGCCATACCCTTACACCCGACAATACCTTTACATTGTTTCCAATGAGTAGAATATCATCCACGTAGAGTAAAAGAAATACCACTACATTTCCGTCAAACTTCTTGTACATACATGATTCATCCGGATATTGAATAAATCTATATGACTGGATTACTTCATCAAATTGAATGTTCCATGATCTTAAAGCTTGTTTCAATCCATAAATGGACCTTTTAAACTTGCACACAAGATGTTCTTCGCCCTTTGCAATGAATCATTCTGGTTGCTTCATATAGATGTTTTCCTCAAGACTTTCATTCAGGAAAGCTGTCTTGACATCCATTTGCCATACCTCATAATCTATATGAGCAGAAATAGACAAAAGAATCTGGATTGACTTAAGCATGGCCACAGGCGAGAAGGTTTCCTCATAATCGATTCCTTCTTTCTGAGTATATCCTTTAGCCACAAGCCTTGCTTTAAAGGTTTCCACCTTACCGTCAGATCCTCTCTTTTTTTATAGGTCCACTTGCATCCAATAGCTTTTACACCATCGGGTGGTTCTACAAGCTCCCAGACTTGATTAGAATACATGGATTCTATTTCAGATTTCATTGCGTTTTGCCATAATTGAACATCTTTATCTTGCAGTGTCTCATTGTAATTCCATGGGTCAATTTCATGTTCACCAGGGACCAAGTCAGAAGACTCTCCCAATCCCATGAATTTATCTAGTTGTCTCACAACCCTCCCACTACGACGAGGCTCCGCAGTCAATTGTATATCAGGTGTGACACGCGGTGCAGTGTCTTGTGGAATTTCCTCTTGTACAGTTGGTATAATGTTTGGTGTTTCCCCTCTTACTTCTTCTAGAACAATCTTACTCATGGGTTTGTGATTCATAATATAATCTTCTTCCAAAAATCTAGCGTTCGTGCTAACGATCACCTTTTGGTCCTTTGGATTATAAAACAAACCATCATGTGTTCATTTAGGATATCCTACAAACAGATAAACTTCTGTACGTGACTCTTAACTTATCAGTATCCGTCTTCAACCCATGTGCCGGAGCACCCCAAATCCAAAAGTATTTCAGACAAGGCTTTCGCTTAGTCTACAATTCAATGGGTATGGAAGCTACTGATTTAGAAGGTACTAAGTTAAGAATGTAAGCCGCTGTTTCTAAGGCGTATCCCCAAAACAAATTTGGTAATTCTGAATAATTCATCATTGATCTTACCATTTCCATAAGAGTCCTATTCCTTCTTTTCGCTACACTATTCTGCTGGGATGTGCCCGGTGCAGACAATTGGGATTCAATTCCTTCATCCGATAAATAATTCCTAAACTCTCCCAAGAGGTAGTCGCCACCATGATCAGATCGTAGTGTCTTGATATATTTTCCAAGTTGCTTTTCCACATTAGCCTTGTACTCTTTGAATTTATCAAAGCACTCATACTTGCGGCGCATCAAATAAATATATCCATATCTAGAATAATCATCAATGAAAGTGACAAAATATTCATAACCTCCTCTTGCCTGGACAGACATAGGACCACATAAATCAGAATGAACCAATTCCAACAGATCCTTGGCTCTATACCCCTTTGCCTTAAAAGGCCTTTTGGTCATTTTTCCTTCCAAGCAGGATTCGGAAGTTGGATAATTTTCCACTACTAATGAACTCAGAAGTCCATCAGCTATCAACCTTTGAATCTTACTCAAGTTAATATGACCTAGTCTAAGATGCCAAAGATATGTTTAGTTCATTTTAGAAGGTTCTTTTCTCTTATTAGTAGATGTATCATTCATTTCAATTTGTTGCATCGTGGGAGAAATTGGATTAAAAGTATACAAATTATCTATCAATGCACCATCACAGATAATAATTCTATCTTTCCTTATAACAACCTTGTCATTAAAAGAAACAGAATATCCATCCATAAACAATTTAGAAACCGAAATTAAATTCTTTCCTAAATGAGGTACATAAAAACTATTCCTCAAAACAAGAGTTTTATTCTTATTGAAAGATAAATAAACGTCTCCCACTGCGACAGCTGCTACTCTTGTAGCACTCCCCATGAGTATGGTAATCTCCCCATCACTAAGCTGTCAGGTTTTGTGGAACCCCTGCAAAGAATTGCAGACATAGTCAGTGGCTCCCGTATCTACACACTAAGTGTCAGCAGATACAACAGCTAAACACGATTCAACAACCAGTATATAAGACTTACCATTCATGTTCTCCTTCAGAAGAGGACAGTCAGGCTTGTAGTGTCCCGACTGCTTGTATTTGAAGCACTTGCCTTTAGGCTTCTTGACCGCACCAATCTTTGCTTTCACTTGGTTCACAGGTGCTGAATTTCCTTGCTTCTTCTTATTTCTACCACCTTTCGGCCTAGGATGAGGAGCATTTTCAACAACATGAACTTGAGGAGGTCTACAAAACAGTTCTTCCGCCGCCACAAGTTCTGTCAAAAGTTCCGCCAACGTGTACAAATATTTGTTCATACTGTAGTTCAGGCGAAACTGCTCAAAATTCCTCGGTAAGCTTTGGAGTATGATATCGACCTGGGTTTCCCCATCGATTTCAGCTCCAAGAACTTCCAACTCATTGAGTTGGCCCATTATTCTAAGGACATGCTCCCTTACGGAAGTTTCCTCAGCCATTTTGGTGTTCATTAGAACAGACATGCCCTTTGACCTAGCAGGATGACTCTAATGCCCGAAGAGTTCCCTAAGATTATGCATCATATCATAGGCGGTGGTCATAGCTTGATGTTGAGTCTGAAGCACATTTGATATAGAAGCCAAAATATAGCACTTAGCCATCCTATCAGCTTTGACCCACCTATTATAAGCAACTCTTTGCTCTTCGGTAGAGTCATCAGTAGGTGCCGGAGGACATTCCTCAGTGAGAACAAAGATATAATCTTCAGCAATTAAAACAATGTCCAGTTCCATTTTCAGTCAACATAATTAGTGCCAGTAAGTTTGTGCTCTTTAAGTATAACAGAAAGTGAGTTGAGTGCCACTTGAAAATCCTGAGAATCATAAATAAATAAACAGATCAAACACTTTGAATTTATCAATTTATATTGAATCCCTCAAAACAATATAAAATAAAATTTACCAATATCTCAAGTACCGTGGATTTGCATGCCACGTTAGTGTGGACGTATACAAACCCGAACATTTATAAGAGAAAGTTTTATCCATTAATTTCATTTATCAACCTAACTTTATGATAAAATAATTAATAGTCGGTTCCTTTTTAGCCATGCAAATAATAGCAGTGACTCCGTTAGGGAGGATACTTATTATTTACACCTAAGTGTACACCATTATTAGACCCCAAGTCCATTGCGCAAGCTTATGTGCCTTACAGTTAGAGAAGTACACAGGCGCTTGGATAACTTCCTACGATCATCATAAAGAAGTTTGTGCCAGTGATCCGTGAATAAACCCATCCGTTGTAGAGGAATGCCTATTGCGAATAAGAAGGTTTACTCACATCACTTACAAACTAATAAAGGAGGCCATGGGAATTATTTACCAATTCCCTCTCCCACTTAGTTATTTAAACACCGAGGGTTTTTAACATGCATATAATATTTTAATAATAAAATATACATCTTAGCATGCTTCTATTTAAGTAATTTAAAAAAATAAATCACATAGAACATACCACATATATAACAATAATCATCAAATTAAAATAATTTAAAGCAGTTATATATTTTTAAGAATAGAGTGCAACAAATGAGGAGTCTAGAGAATGGGCCCAGCAAGCCCAACTACACGAATTCCACAAAAATAAATAGAGCCCAGCAGCCCATCAAGATGGCCCAAGGTAGAAACCTAGCCCACACGTGAGATGCTGCTGCAGTTTCCACCCAGCCCCGACCATCTCTCCCCAGCGCCAAGCTTCACCGAATTCATGCCGCCATCCTTGCTTCGTGCTGCTCGCCAGAAGGTCCCGGCAATTCTTATGCCCACTTAGCAACACACCATGAAATCACCAGCAAATTCACGCTGGCTTCCATCATTTTTGGCTGCCATGTAGACTCGTTCAAAAACTGCCTCATCCTCGACTGGAAGTGATTAAGACCTGACCGATAGAATCATAGCAGACCCAGTCGAAGCTGCTTCAGACCTGCCCTGGCCAACGAAGGACTCGCCTAAAATCATCAGGGGACATGCTCGGAATGCTAGAGGACTCGCCCAAATGCCGTTTCCAATGTCTGCCGCCACCCCTCTTGCTTTGTTTCATCCGCGGACTGCCAATCCGCAGCCCCATCCTTCGTCAGGTTCGAACGTCATGCCTACACCGTCATCCAGAAGCCTAGTGACGACAGCCCAACTGCACCAGTTCGCAGCATCCATCATCGCCGTGATGTGATGCCATCAATCCCGATGCGCAGCCGCCAATCTCTGACTAGCCATCCAGTGTCGCAGGATGGAGTCGCCGCTTCAGCCATCATCGATGACAATAACTATCAGCTACCCACACCAACCCCGCCGTCGCACTGGTCAGTGGCAGCTTTGTCAGTCGCTCGTCTTGCGCCGACAACATCCTTCTATTCTATCTCCAAAAGCCACAGTTGACACTTTCGGTCAGCCGCTATCAGTCTGTGATCATCGTTGCTGCCACCAATTGCACTCACCAAAATGCCTCCGTCAACTTATCAGTGCAGCACACCAAGCCTCCAGCCCCGCTGCGTATGCGATAGCAATTAAGCCTTCCAGTGTGTTGGTTGTCTCTCGCAGTCCAGAAGATTGTGTGTCGTTTGGTGTTTAATTAGCAACAAATTCACCCCAATTACAACAATGAAAAAACATAGGGTTTCATGGATAATCATACAAATACCAAACCCTAATAACATGCTCTCTATCATGCGATAATTGAATCACATATAGCATAAAAAAATATGCGATTACATCCAGATTATATCACATAATCATATAATCACATTAACCCTAATCTTACGGTTCACGTTTCACCACGAAATCAACGCTCTGATACCAGTTGTTGGTAATAGATCATTTGGCTCAGCATGATCCGTTAGGAATTCATGTAAACAATAATAGCGGAAGCAATGATTAAAGTTTACCTTTCTTCAGGGTTGATGTAGAGGATGAATAGTTGCAGAGAACTACCACTTGATCTTCTGCTGTATGACCCAAGTCCAATCCTGATGTTGTGTGGGCCACAATCTTCAGGATTTCTCAATCTGCTTTTTCCCCCTTCTCATGTCAAAAGTGGCGCAGACTTAGGGTTCCAGGAAGTTGAGATGACTTATATGTTGGGCTACAGCAGGGACCAGGAGGAGAAATTGGGTTGGGCCTCCTTTGGGCTTAAGTATCCAAGCTTAGCCCAAAGCTTATACTTAAGTCCAATAATAATAATATAGTCCACTAAAATATTATTACTGCACTGCCTTTCCAATCTCAAAATTACATTTTGGGCTCCTTCTTATTATGAGCCCGACAGTCTCCCCATGTTTAAGATATACAATGTCTATTAATTAATTAAGTTACTGACAACTCCATTAATTAATATCTCATCCGAGATTAGTATCACTCAACCTTATTATCATGTCGGAATTAATCCACTTGCAAGATTTACATGATAAATCTTATGAGCTCCTCAAGGGGACATCATCAACCTATGTCGGACACGGATTTCTTCTACAATCAACAGCACACCATAGAGACAATACTAATTCCCAACTCACCGATTGATGAATCAAAGAAATACATACTGCCTTACGTGTCGAGGTTATTGTATAGGGATTAAGAGCACGAACATCCATAATAATTGAGATCAAGTTCTCCTATATAGACAGTACAAGTCAAACGATCTCAAGCGGTCCTGCTCAATACACACAAGGTGCGCTAATGTGATTCTATAGTCAAGACAAACTAATACCAAATCACACTACAACCATCCCGATAGATAGTCCCCGTCTATCTCGTTTGTGAGCATCTATTTACACTTTATAAGGAAACCAATAATATGATCTTCTGTGTCTTGTCGCACAACATATTATCTACAGTATAAAGTAAATGGACTTTTGCACAAACATATAAATAAATAATTTATAATATGAAAAACATTTGATCATATGATTCTCATTTCAAATAAAATTGTTAAAACATTGTTCAATACAAAAGCTAGGCTTTTAGTATACAATCTAACAGAAATTGCCTTGGTAATTGTTTTGATAATTACCTTGGTAATTCCTTCCTTGCAAGAATTGCACATCCTCCACACGTGGTATTGTCATAGCCCATTGTTCCCTATTCACACTATTCGGAGGTTGCACACCTTGCTCAACTTGTTGCCCTTCAACCATATTTGCACCATGATTATTCAAGCCTTGATTTAAGCTCATTTGCCTCAAAACTTCTGACGCTATCATCTCAATACTTGTCATTTGTGGTACACTTTGCTCAACATTCAAGCTCTTCATATTAAACTGATCCAAATTTTCAAATCCGTAGCATCCACTCACCCTCTCCGATGGCCATTGCTAGACATTTGTAGCAATCTCATCAAATATCCTTATAGCCCTTTCCGGAGTCACACCGAGTATGGATCCACTCGCCGAAGCATCAACAAGAATTGTTTGCCTATTCGATAATCCTTGATAGAAAAAACCAACTTGTTGATTCTTCAGGAAACCTAGTTGAGGACACTTACATAACATATCCTTAAACCTCTCCCATTCCTCGTAAAAACTCTCATTAGGCATTTGCTTGAATTGAGTTATCAAGCTTTTCATTTGAAGTGTCTTGGAGGGTGGGAAATATTTATTCAAGAATATTTGTGCAAGGTCATCCCAAGTATTGCACGTACCTAGTGTAATAGTGGAGAGCCACGTTCTAGCACGATTCCTCAATGAGAATGGGAATAACCTTATCTTTATGCAATCCGCACTCACCCCGTTCATCTTCACCGTATTTACAATCTCAATGAATTGGGCTAGATGTGCATTAGGGTCTTCATTTGGCAAGCCACCAAATTGCTTGTCTCTAACCATATTGATGAGGCCCACCTTAATTTCAAAATTATTTGCTTGGATCGGAGGGTCCATCATTAGTGGCATTGCTCTTAGCATGAAAAAATCCCTAATCACTCTTGGATCAACTTGAGGACCTTGATGCACCGGAGGTGGTGGTGGTGGCACATATGCTTGTTGAGGGGGTGCATAAACATTAGGAAAGCCTTGTTGAAGCATAGCTTGTTGCACCATTTGTTGAAGGAAAGCTTGATTGTTCATAGCTCCAAAGTTTTGATAGGCTTGTTGAGGAATATTAGCATTGAATTGAGGCACTTGTGTGTTGTCTTGCACATGTTGTGCTCCGTTTCCATCATACTCAACTTCATCACGTTCATCATTTTGATTGTTCTCCATTGTATCACTCTTTTTGGACTTGCTCTCTTTTCTCCTTCTTCTAAGTGTATGTTCAATCTCCAAGTCGATTGGTTCTACTTGATTCCCCTTGGATCTCGTTTGCATACACCTTCAAAGACAAAAAAATTAAAACAATATTTTTCAAAAGCAAATAAGATAAACAACAAAATAATAAAAATTGTCTCTATTAAGATCACTCGAAACGTTCCTTCTTTAAGCTTCTAGCAACCATTACCTCCCCGGCAATGGCGCCATTTGATTAGCCATAACTTGTAGTCGGGTTGACCAATTCAAGAATTTATCAAACCACATGGAGGAAGGCGCTAGAGCTCAAGCGATATCACGTTTTTCATGATTTTATAGAGACGAATCATCAATAGAGTGGTTGTCAAACAAATAATTAAAAGTAATCAATTTTAACAAAGATTAACAACAAATGGGATCGATGAATGAAAAGTGGTTTACCAAATTGAATAAAAGTGAGATTAACAACACTAATGAAGTGGTAATGCAAGGATTCATGCATTAAACTCATATGTATCAAGGGATGAAGACCAAGGGCCAACACATATTCCACCTAAACTTCCTCTCAAAATGAATAGGATGTAGATCATTTTCACAATATTAAAATAGCTCTAAAGTTGGTTCTCAATTAAACAATTCCAACTAGGTACTAAGTTCAATTAGAGAATCCCTTCACATGATCAATTGACTTCTCAATCTAACTAATCACATGTCCTATCAATGGGTTCTAAATTATAAATGATTTCTCAATATCTTTACAATTTATAATGCACATGAAATGTTTGATGAAATGATTCACTCAATTATCCTAAACACATAATTGATTTCTCAATTTAATCATATAATTAGAACAATCAAACACACAAATCATCATAGATCTCAAGGTCTTAAGCATCAATTATAGAAAATCAAATATCCCAAACAACATATGAATTTATTACATAGATCCACAAATTATCCAACAAGTTTCATGTTGCTAATCTCACAAGGGGGATTAGCCTACCATATTAGAAAGGAAATTAACATAGACATTAAGATCCTTACAAAACATGATGAACTACAAGATTTCAATACAAAAGTTGGATGAAAACTCCCTTGGATGTCTCCAGTGGTGATCTCCTTCCTTCCCTTGCAATTCTCCTCTCTTCCTTGTTCCTTTCTTCAATTGGATGAAGGATTTTATGGTGAAATGATGATAGATGAATTGGGTAATGGATGGATTAAGATGATGGTGTGAAATGGAGAGATTAGTGTGTGATGTAGGTATGCAGCAGGGTATTTTCGATTCCAATCTGATCAAATGTTAAATGGGAGGGTATTTATACCCTTGGAGGTCTTCTAGAAGGACTCTGAAATTTTTCTAAATTTTTACACCTACACGGCTATAGTCCAGTATACGGCCCGAGTCATGTCTAGGGCTTCTGGTTAACGGTGAGCTCCGGACAGCACACGGCCACAGGGGTGGCCGTGTTGTGTGTTCTAATGCGCACGCACGGCCTATTCTTACAGGCCCGTGTGCGGTACACGGGTCGTGCACGCAACACACCTCGTGTACCAAACACGACCAGCCGTGTTTGTGCTGTTTTGCCTCCTTCTTTCTCCCGACTCTATTTTCGCTCCGTTTTTCACCTGATTTAACACATATAAGCTTATTCTCACACATTTCAGCAAAAACACTTAACACCACCAAAATACACAATAAAAATGGATAAAACACTAATAAAATAGATATAAAAAGACACTAAAATCTAGGTAAAATAACGACAATCAAGTCCCCGGACAAGGACACCGGCCGGGCCACAAAAGCCACAGGATTAGAGATATCGATCTCTCCAAAGGGAATGGAAAGTTGGGGATCACTAGAAGAACTAGAAGTAGTACATAGGGTACTAACCTTAGGAAAAGCAGCAGGTAGTTCATGATCCTTCACTACAGAAGGGTTTCCATCCGGTGATCTCAGCTTTCTTTTATGCGATCTCGGCTTCCTAGTAAACACAGAAATCAGTTTAGTACATTTTCTCGGCATTGCAAGCAGGGAACCAGTACTCAACGAGGTCACCATTAAGGCCGGCCATGCTGGACACGTCATTAGTACTGGTCCGGTGAGCTCCTTCCTGTGCTCAAGGTAGAGAGAGGCGAGAGCTTATCTCTTCTCTTACTTCAAATATTGAAGTATCACTTCCACTATATTCTAAGGATTTAAACTCATTATCTTATTTCTATTTTAAGTTTCATATTTATCTGAGATAAATATAGTTTTATGATAGATGAAGTTATTACAAGACACAGATTTATTATCTACATTCAAGTGCATCCATTCATTATCGACATTCATTGCAGGTGGGAAAATCTAAACTTTGTCTATCATATGTGCTTATGTATTATATTGATAAGTTACTGCTTGCATCACAATCATAGAGTATTACTCATAATACTATCTATAGACATAGAGTATTCATAATACTATTCATAGACATGTAGCTAGGGACCGTGATATGGTCCGGACTGATAAAAACGTCCTCGGGAATACTTGGATTGTAAAAGGTCCTTGAAAGGTGATGAGAGTAAAAATTCATGTAGTTTGAGCTCTGATTTACGTTATAATGATGTGTGATTTGATTTTAAGTCGATATAAATCGAGATATGTAGTGGAAAGTCACGAATCATGAGTGTTTGAGGCCGTTTGAGTGGATTATCGAAGGAAAATAGGACAGACGTACCCGGAACTGGGAAAGGGGTATTTTTTCTCCTGGTTCGACCAAGAAGCCTATGGTTCGACCACTGGTTCAGGTCAAACCAGACACCTACAATTTTATTATAGCGTGGTTTGACTACGATGATATGATTTGACTAGCCGAGAAGGTCGAACCATAGTCGAACCAAAAGCTTAAAGTCGTGCAAAGTGATTTGACCCAAATGCATCTAGTTCGACCAGTGGTTTGAGTCGAACCAGTCACCTGCTAGTTCATTACAGGCCGGTTCCACTAGGGCAAGAATGGTTTGACCAAGGGCTTTCATTCTACACAGCAGAAAAGAAGACCTTCATTCTACATAATATCTGAAACCCTACCATCATCCTATGGAGCTGTGGAGAGAGATTCGTCTGTCGAATCAAGTGAGAACCAAGTGAAGATTCAAGATAGAGAGAGACGCGACAGCGCTCGCATCTAAGATTTACTTCACTTCTTAATTTATCTTGTAATTTTCAAGACTATAGGTAAGATCTATCCAAACACCATGATTGTTCTACGATCAATCTTAGGCTAGAACCGCTTCAGTAGTTCTAGAGTTTATGAAGGTTTTATGATTTAATAGAACTTCCATATGTATACTCCGTACATCACTACTTATGGTTTATTTTATATAAGACTATGCTTTTTTAATTCATATTCTGAGTTGTTTTGTGCATAATTAATTGTTATGTAGAGTCTGAATACATATCTTGATTATTGATTGAGTGCGTTCACTGCTGAGCAGGATTACATGTAATGATTCTAAGTGAGGGGACTCCGAAGTCTCATAAAAACTATCTTATGCAAATACTTGTTAATTGAATTTTATTCGGGTTAATAAGTAGGATAAATAGAATAACTTCATCGTACCTATAAAGGGAGATCATATCGGGTTAGAGTACTTAGTGCACGGGAAATAATTGATACAAATATTACCTAGAAAGAGGGGTGAATTATATCTCTTGCTCTAAGGATATTTACACGTGTCACACACTTGTTTAATTGTGTCTATAGAGTAGATTTGTATGGCTTAGTGAAGCATCCATATTTCACAAGGCAGAGTCGGACATTGATACACGGAAGGAAAGTTAATGAGTAAAACTTGATGGCCTGACGAACTTCCTAATTTCTCACTTGCTCACCTTTGTTTTATCTCTATTGCTTGTTTATTTTAATTGTTATTTAAATTATTTGTTTAATAGTTAGTAAATTATTCTATCAATTAATTACCAACCTAGTCTTGAGAAGTTAGATTATAATTAAATTAATAATAATAGGTCCCTTAAGTTCGATAAATCACTTGGTCGCTTATCAAAGCTGCAATAACATCCTTCATACTTGGGGATTAATTGTGTGTTGAGAAAACGTCCATCAAGTTCTTGGCTCCATTGCCGGGGATGACATTAATTATTAACTTATTATGTCTAGTTTAATTGAGACTAAAAATATAGAAGCAACTGAAGATCTTAATTTTTGAGTTGAAGTTGAAGAGCTGAACTCGAAAACAATTGAAGTTGCAACCGGAGATAAATCGGAAGCAGAAACAGTCAACATGGCCAAGATAGGGTGAATTCGGATAATGTTGCCATCCGTAAAGTCTTCAAGAACAACGGAGTAGGCAACTTGGGGCTATTAGGAGTGAGAGGGGCCGATGCGAATTTTGATCTTCACCCTGCTCTGATCAGTATGATAGAAAGGAGCCCTTTCTCTGGGGAAACCTTTGAAGATCCTCAACAACATTTGAATAAATTCCTGGGATATGCAATTACACAAAAGAGCGCAGGAGATCATGAGGATGCAAGGAGGATTGTTTTGTTTAAATTCTCGCTTACTGAAAGAGCGAGAGACTGGTATGATATACTTAATGCTGCAGATTGCACTACTTGGGACCAATTGAAATTGAACTTCTTGGAGAGATACATGCCACCTTCCAAGGTGTTTAGGATGAAGCAAGATATCAATCAATTTGCTATCGGTTGTGAGAAGAAATTTCATGAAGTTTGGGACAGATTCCAGGATATGCTTCAAAAGTGTCCACAGCATGGCTATCTAAAGCTTAATACATCAGTATTTTCTACAATGGGTTGGATTGTGATTCTCGAGTGTTACTTGATGATTCTTCAAATGGAGCACTACTTACTAAGACACCCGTTGAGGCTGAAAAGCTTTTTGAGGATATTTCGATGAATTCAAGAGATTGGCCGACTGATAGATTGAGATACACTTATGTTCTTGGAAAAGTAGCGAAGGTTGAGCTATGGTTAAGTCGAGCAGAGAAGATGAGACCGTCTCTAGTTTGGCTAATATCAACAAGTTACTTGAGTCTCAGCAAAAATAGATTACAGAGATAGTGCAGAGAGTACCAATTATGCAGCAGGATGATGGTAATGAAGGAGCTAGCCAAGAGGAATTAGAAGAGGCAAACTATGCCATGGGTCAAAGTATACAAGGGACGAGGTTCCAAAATCAAGAAAACCAGAATTATCAAGGAAAATACAATAATCGTGGTCCCCCTGGTAATTATCAACAACTGAGGAGGTCGGAGTTTTCATTGAGTAATCCAAATGCAATAGTACAACCTCCTATTGGTGTTGATCCAGGTGCTAAAGTCGAAGAAGGGAAACCTGGTTTTGAGGATATGGTGAACAGGTACATGGCGAAGAATGATGCAAGAGTGGATCGTCTAGAGGAAAAGTTGGAGGCGAAAATTAATAAAAATCATGAGGATATATCTAAGCAGAGGAAGGACTTGACGTTGTTGATGGGGCAGATGGCCGGGAATGGGAATCAATTGACCCAAATGGTAGAGAAGGGAAAGTCCCCATCTCAAAGTATAACGAACCCAAAAGAGTGCCATGCCATCACGTTAAGGTCTGGAACTCATTATGATGGATCTATGATGCAAGAAATGAATTCTGGAGCTCCAGAAGCTCGATTCGACCAGGGTTCGACCAAAGCAGTAGGTTGAACCACATCAGCTAAGTCGAACCAAGCACCTAGGCATCCTGCGGAGCATCTAGAAGGTCAGTTTAACCAAAATCGACCTAGTTCAACCACCCTATAGGTCGAACCGCGGTCGAACCGACCTGTACTCGAGATTGTGAATTTTTTGATATCGGGTTCGACCAACCCAACCCTGATTCGACCAATCCTGTAGGTCAAACTGACCTGTATGAAGGATGTCTAATTTTCTAATGCGAGGTTCGACCATTAAACACCTGGTTCGACCAGCACCCAAGGTTGAATCGAGGTCAAACCACCTGGTCCGATACTATTTTTTGCATAGAATGCTTTAAATGTTGTTAATGCTACTCCCGGGCCATCCCAAGGGCAGAATACTGAGCATATAGTGGAAAAGAAACAGGAAAGAGCGAAGAGATTGATAGCCGAGAAGGACAAAGCGGAGAAGGTTGAACGTGATGAATGGGAAATTCTAAAGACAAAGATACCTCCTCCGTTTCCTTTCAGGTTAGTCAAGAAGGGATTGGAAGAAAAGTTCAAGAAGTTTCCAGATATCATTAACAAGATAATCTTGAGCATTCCTTTCTCTAAAGCAATCTTAGAAAGGCCATATTACACTCGTTTTTTAAAGGATATACTTTTGAAGAAGAAAAGCTTGAACAGAATTGAAACGGTGAATTTGTTTGAGAACTATAGCTCGATCACTCAGAGAAAGCAGCCAGCTAAGTTAAAGGATTCAGGAACTTCACCATTTTATGTGAAATCGAAAAGGGGCCGGCACGACGAGCTTTGTGTGATCTTGGGAAAAGCATCAATTTGATGCCCTTGTCAATATTTCAAAGACTTGGTTTGGGGGAGTTAATTCCAACAACAGTTGCTCTACAATTGGCGGATAGGTCTATCACTTTTCCGAAGGGCATGATTGAAGATGTTCTTGTAAAAGTAGAGAAATTGGTCTTTCCTGTGGACTTTCTAGTGCTTGAGATGGAAGATGACAAGGATAATGTCCCTCTTATCCTAGGGAGATAATTCCTTACCACTATTGGAGCTATGATTGATGTTCTAAAGGGTGAGCTAAGGCTGCGGATGGATAAAAAAGAGGTTCTGTTTAACCTTGATAAAGCAACGATGATGTCCATGGAGACGCAGTGTCATAGCATTGATGTGGTGGAGGAGATTGTGAAGGAAGATATGTCCTTGATCCTTTCAATGGATCCCTTAGAGACATGCTTAGCGGATCTCTTACTTTTCCCACCACAGAGCTAGATAAGCTCTCGAATGAGGTATGTATTAAATTTCTTAAAAATTTAATTGCTTTGGGTGATGACTGATGAGTGTGTAAATTCACTAGTTTTGAGCCCAGATTTGTGTACTTATGGTGTAATTAATTATGGTAATTCGATGTGAATTGCTATACTTGGTGGAAAGTCACGAATCACAAGGCTATTTGAGCTGATTTTCGATGAAAATAAGTTGGAAGTGATCGGATTCGGAAAGAGGAAGAAACAGGGATGGATTCGACCACGCAGGGGGTGGATTCGACCAAGAAGGAAGGAGTTCGACCAGCACCTCTGGTCAAACTGAGCTTGGAAAAGTTGAGTTCGACTACGACAGTCGAGTTCGACCAAACCACTTGGTCAAACCCGAGGTCGAACTAAAAGCCTAAATAGAAGTAGTATCGGTTCGATAAGAAAATGTCCAGTTCGACCAACGCTCTGGTCGAATCCGAGATCAGAAGCCAAGTTACAGAGGAGTTCGACTAGGGATTCGACCAGCATGGAAGAGTTTGACCAACTTGTTTAGTCAAACGATATTCGAAAACTTACCAAATTTATATTTTTACACCTTCAGTACGTGTGTTTGCTCAAGAAGTCCATCCAAGGCCCATAAGGAGAGTTTACAAGTATAAAAGAAGAGTTTTCGCAGGAGAATAGGTATCAAGCATTAATCATCCATCCTTTACCAAGCCCTACCATCATCCGAAGGAGTCATGAGGAGAGGTTCGTCCGGCGAGTCAAGTAAGATCATACCAACTAGCCATGATTGATCTTAGATCAATCAAGGGCTAGAACCGCTCCGGTAGTTCTAGGGTTATGAAAGTTTTATGAGTTAATTAAATTTCCATGTGTAAACTCCATACAACACTACTTGTGGTTTATTCTATATAAGATTGTGTCTTTTTAGTTCATACTCACAGTCGTTTTGTACATCTTTAACTGTTATATAGAGACTGAATACATCTCGTGGTTATTGATTGAGTGCGTTCACCGCTGAGCAGGATTGTATGTTATAATTCTAAGTGAAGGGATTCCGAAGTCTTATTAGAACAATCTTATATAGATACTTGTTAATTGAATCATATTCGGGTTGATAAGTAGGATAAAGAGTATAACTTTATAGTACCTAAAAAGGGAGATCAAATCGGGTTAGAGTACTAAGTGCACGGGAAATAATTGATTATGATAGTACCTAGAAAGGGGGATAAAGTATACATCTTGCTTCGAGGATATTCACACGTGTCATACACTTGCTTACTTATGTCTATAAAGTACGCTTGCATGGTTTAGTGATGCATCCATAAACCACAAGGCAGAGTCGGACAACAACACATGGAAAGGAAATTAATAAGTAAAACTGGATTACCTGACAAACTACTCTCATAATTACTTGATCACTATCGAAGTTTCTCAAGTTGCTTGTTTAGTTACTTTGCTATTTCAATTTATGTTATTTAGTTTAATAAACATACCAAATCAATTTTGCCAACATAATCTTAGTTAAATAGAATATAATTGAATTGATAATAATCCGTCCCTTGGATTTGATAATTACTTGGTCATCTTTCGAAACTACAATTGATATCCTTATACTTGAGGATTAATTTTGTGTGTTGAGAAAACACTCATCAAGTTTCTGGCACCGTTTTCGGGATGACATTAAATATCTTTTGATTATATCTAATTTAATTGAGATTATTATTCTTGTTTTGATTTCTAATACTTATTTTTCTTAGGTGTATGCTCACAAGATCAAAGAAAGGTAAATTAGAGCCATATAATCCAGAGATCGGAGCATTATCGAGGAAGAAGAAGAAGAAGAATAAGAACAAGAAAGCAGAACCGACTAAAGCTCTTGATTTAGGAGTTGAAGTTGACGTGTTGAATCCGCAAACGATTGAAGCCACAACTAAAGTTAATTTGGAAGTAGGAGCAATCAATATGGCAGCGGACCCGAATACACTTGCCATCCGGGAAGTTTTTAAGAACAACGGAACAGGCAATGCTAGGTTGTTAGGAGCAAGAGGGACTAGAGCTGATTTTGATTTACACCCTGCTCTTATAACCATGATTGAAAGGAGTCCCTTCTCTAGGGGAACATTTGAAGATCCTCAACAACATCTGAATAAGTTCCTTGGGTATGCAAGTACACAAAAAGATGCAGGAGCACATGAGGATGCAAGGAAGATCATACTATTTAAGTTCTCGCTGAATAAAAAAGTGATAGATTGGTACGATAATCTGGTTGCTGCTGAATGTGATACATGGGAGAAGTTGAAAGTGAAATTCCTGGAGCGATATATGCCACCTTCAAAGGTGTTCAAGATGAAGCAGGAAATCAATCAATTTTCTATCTATGGCAATGAGAAATTTCATGAAGCTTGGGATAGGTTAAAGGACATGCTACGGAAGTGTCCTCAGCATGGGCTATCTAAAGCTCAATATATTAGTATTTTCTGCAATGGGTTGCACTGTGATTCTCGCATTTTACTCGATACTTCTTCTAATGGAGCACTGCTTACTAGTTACCCAATGAGGCCGAGAAGCTTTTTGAAGATATTTCAATAAATTCTAGAGATTGGCCGACTGATAGAGTGAGAGGCACTTATGTCCTTGGTAAGGTAGCACAGGTTGAGCATACTATGGTGAAGTCGGGAAGAGATGATGAGATTATCTCTAGCTTGACTAACATTAGCAAGCTACTAGAGTCTCAGTAAAAGCAGATCATGGATTTATCTCAGAGAGTACCAATGATACAGCAGGATGGTGGCTATGAAGGAGCTAGCCAAGAGGAGATCGAGGAGGCAAATTACGCCATGGGTTAGAGTATTCAAGGAACTAGGTACTGGAATCAAGGAAACCGGAACTATCAAGGGAACTATAACAATCGTGGTCCCCAGGTGGTTATCAACAACCAAAGAGTTTAGAGTTTTCATTGAGTAATCCAAATAATGCGATGCAGCCTCCTATTGGCATTGATCCGGGAGCTAAAGTGGAAGAAGAAAAGCCTGGTTTTGAAGATACTGTGAACAGGTACATGGCAAGGAACGATGCAAGAGTAGATCATCTTGAGGCCAAGTTAGAGAAAAATATTGATGATCATTATAAGGATTTGAATACAGAAGTGAAGGACCTTACGTTGTTAATGGGGGAGATGGCAGGAAATGTGAACAAATTGACTAAAACTATAGAGAAAGGGAAGCTTCTGTCTTAGAGTATTGAGAATTCAAAGTCTTGTCACGCTATTACACTAAGGTCTAGAACGTAGTATGAGGGACCGATGAAGCCAGAATTGAAGTCTGAAGTGATAGGAGCCCAATTCGACCCCGATTCGACCAGATAGTCATGTTGAACTCAATAGGGGAGGTCAAAATCGGCACCTGGGCAACGTCCGGAGGAGTCAGAAAGTCTATTAGACCAAATTTAGATGAGTTCGACCAGAACCACTGGTCGAACTGAGGTCAAACTCGACTGTACAGAGCACTCTGTTTTATCTGATGCCCAATTCAACCACGATTGCCATAGTTTGACCAAACCTGTTGGTCGAACCGTGGTCGAATCCGACTGTATGAAGGAGAATGAACTTTCAGGTGTTCAGTTCGACCATTACTCACCGAGTTCAACCACCTACCCAGGTCGAACTCAGGTTTAACTCTCTCGTTTTGTGCCGTTTTCTATGCTGAATGCTCCGTGTGATGTTGAAACTACTCCAGTGTCTTCCAAAGAGCATAATACAGAGATTATAGCAGAGAAGAGGTGTGAAAGAGCTAAGATATTGAGAGCAGAAAAAGATAAAACGGAGAAGCTGAACGTGATGAATGGAGTATTCCCAAAATGAAGATACCTCTGTCCTTTCCTTTCAAGCTTGTCAAAAAGGGATTAGAAGAGAAGTTTAAGAAGTTTTGAGAAATCACAAACAAAATTAGCTTGAACAATCCTTTCTTTGAAGTGATTTTGGAGATGCAGTATTATGCCCGCTTTCGAAAGTATATTCTTTTGAAGAAGAGAAGTTTGAACGAAATTGAAATGTTGAATTTGTCTGAAAACTACAGCTCGATCATTCAGAGGAAGCTGCCAACGAAGGTTAAGGATCCGGGAAGCTTCACAATCTTATGTGAAATTAGAAAGGGGCCAGCACGTCGAGCCTTGTGTGACCTTGGGGCAAGCATCAATTTGATGCCATTGTCTACTTTTCAAAGGCTTGGTTTAGGGGAGTTGACTCCCACGACAGTTGCTCTACAACTAGCGGATAGGTCCATGACTTTTCCAAAGGGTATGATCGAAGACGTTCTTGTCAAAGTAGAGAAGTTTGTCTTTACTGTGGATTTTCTGGTGCTGGAGATAGAAGATGACAAGGATAATGTCCCTCTTATCTTAGGGAGACCTTTCCTTGCTACTGCGGAAGCCATAATCGATGTGCAGAAGGGTAAGTTGAGGCTATGGATGGATAAAGAAGAGGTCCTATTCAACCTTGATAAAGCAATGAAGATTCCAATGGAGATGCAGTGTCACAGTATTGATATAGTGGAGGAGATTGTGAATGAAGACATGTCTTTGATTCTGTCGAAGGATCCTCTTGAGACATGCTTGGCGGAGTATCTTACTTTTCCCACTATGGAGCTTGATGATCTCTCCAATGAACTATGTATTGAATTTCTTGAAAACTTACTTGCTTTGGGTGATGACAGATATGAGTCGACAAGGACCAAAGTTGAAGAGGTCAAGTGGAATAGGAAGTACTTGCCATTGGATCGAGAGAATGCACCTCAAGAAGAGAAGAAAGAGGAGTTGAAATCGCTACCAGAACACTTGAAGTATGCCTATCTAGGTGACAATGAAAAATATCCGGTAATTGTATCTTCTTCCCTTGATAATGATCAACTTGAGGAATTGTTAAATGTGCTTAGAAAGTATAAATCAGTGATTGGTTGGTCTCTTGATGATTTTAAAGGTATTAGTCCTTCCTATTGTATGCGCAGAATAAGATTGTTAGATGAGGCTAAGAATAGCATTCAGAATCAACGGAGGGTGAATCCCGTGATTCAAGAAGTAATTATGAAGCAAAAACTAACGTGGTTAGATGCAGGAATAATTTATCCTATTAGTGATAGTCCTCATGTGAGTCCATTGCATGTTGTTGCTAAAAAGGGGGGCATGACTATAGTGAAAGCCGAAGATGGTGAGACCTTAGCCACTAGGTTTCCTACGGGATGGCGTGTGTGTACGAATTACAGGAAACTGAATGAAAATACATGCAAAGACCATTTTCCTCTTCCTTTCATGGATCAAATGCTTGATCGTCTTGCAGGGTATGAGTTTTATTATTTCTTGGATGGGTACTCGGGTTATAATCAAATTATGATTGCACCCGAAGATCAAGAAAATACTACTTTTACTTGTCCTTATGGAACTTTTGCTTTTAGGAAGATGCCTTTTGGATTGTGTAATGCACTTGCTACATTTCAGCGTTGCATGAGGGCCATATTTGATGGGTTGATAGAAAAGATCATGGAGGTGTTTATGGATGATTTTTCTGTGTTTGGCTCCTCCTTTGATATTTGTTTATCTAACCTTGCTACTGTTTTGAAGAGATGCCAAGAAACTAATCTTGTCTTGAATTGGGAGAAGTGCCACTTCATGGTAAGAGATGAGATTGTTCTTGGCCATCATATTTCGGCCAAGGGATTGCAGGTGGATGAGCAAAGGTGGTAGCAATTGAGAAGCTTCCACCACCTACTAATGAAAGAGGAGTGCGGTCCTTCCTTGGACACGCCGGTTTTATAGAAGATTCATAAAAGACTTCTCAAAATACTCCAAGCCCTTATCTCATTTACTTGAAAATGATGTTCCTTTTATTTTTGATGAAGAGTGTCTAACAGCTTTTCAGGTTTTGAAGGAGGCGCTTATTACTGCACCTATTGATGAGTAATATTTTCACCTAAATTTTAGTATCTTTTTATATGTTTTCGTATTATTTTATCCGTATTTATATGAATTTTGGTGGTGTTTTGTGTTTTTTATGAGAATATATGAAAATAAGCTTAAACATATGATTTTTAGGTAAAAATGGATTCTAGACGCAATAAGGAAGATGTGAAAAAAAACGGAGCTCAATTCGGAGTTGAAACGAGGGAGAATGAGTCAAAGCAAAATGCTGAAAAACGCACGCCCAACTTGTGTAATTTTTCTGTACTCTTGTAGAGCTCAAAACTAGAAGTGTGATACACATTTGGAAATCCACAGAAAAGATGATCGTTTTGGTATAAGAAACACCTCAACCGGAGCCCAAACGAGAAAGTTATGATTAAAATGGTGACGTCGCGCAAGCTGTTCCTACTCAGCACAATTATGCTACTTTGCATGACTTGTTACACCTTCAAATGTTGGAATTTTTGTCAATTCTTTATATGCATAGAAAGCCACCAAAGAGAGGATCATGTGAGCGCAAGAATCACCCGAATTGGATTTCGTATGAGAAAGTTATATGCAAAACGGTGAGACTGCACTATACCGACCCGAAGTCAATTTTATGATTAGAATGTGTTCTAGAAGGTTTCAAAGGGTACAAATGTCCATTTTGAGTGTAAAATAAGAGAAGGATCAGTAGGGATCAGATCCACACCTAATTCACACCATTTTTCACACACTTTTCCTCTCCATTCCCTCTACCCTTCATCTCATTCACCCATCCTTGATTCCATCCATCTACAATTGATTTTCTCCATCAAATTCACCATCCAAGTGATCAAGGAAGCAAGGGAGAGTGAAGATTGCAAGAAGAAGAAGGAGATCTCCATTGAAGGACTTCAAATGGAGAATCTAATTCTAATTTTTGTGAACTTCTTTATAGTTTGATCATGGGATTTGTAGATTCAATTGTCTATGTTGTTTTCTCTAAGACTATGGTAGACTAATCTCCTTTGTGAGATTAGCTCCATGATTGGTGTTGGATAATTTATTTTTTATGCAATTTGATTTTAATCTTGAATGGGCTTGTGTATTTCTATCATTGAATGTTGATTGCTTAATGTATATGATGATATGTGTGATTAATTATCATGGACATGTGATTAGATTGAGAAATCAATTATGTGTTTAGGATAGTTCATTGAATCATATCATCATACACTTCATGTGTATTAATTTAGAATGAGATAGAGATATATTTCTAGATTTAGAACCATTTGATAGAACATTTGATTAGCTTGATCGAGAGATTGGTTGATTAGATAAGGGGACCCAAACCATTAGTGAATTCATAGTACCTTAAAAGGGAATATTGCCTATGATTTTGTATCTAATTAGGGAACTCGTAGAGTAATTAGTACCTATTGGGAGGTGTTCATTTTGGTCTTGATCCTATGTACTTTTGGGAGCCTTGTTGAGGGCCTACATCCTATCCATCTCGAGAGAGAGTTTAGGTGGAATTAGTGATCGCTTCTATGCCTTGTCCACGAGAGATTAGAATTAATTGCATAATTACTTAATTATCTATGCCATGATTGTTGTTAATCTCATCCTTGCATCATTTGGAACCCATTTTCTTGCATTCATTTTATTTTATTTTCATTAGTTTAAGTGCATTTATTTGCATTCTTATCTATCCTCCTTTTTGATCGTCCTTATAAAATCACGATAAATTTGAGATCGCTTAAACTCTAGTACCTTCCTCCCTGTAGTTCGATAAATTCTTTAATTGGTCATCCCGACTATATTACGACCGATCCCTATCTTATCACACCGAATTGGACTCAACCGTTTGTACTTATGTATGATGCAAGTGATCTAGCTCCTGGAGTGGTGCTTGGGCAGTTGAGGGAAAAGAAGTTTTGCGCCATTTACTATGCGAGTAAAACTTTTGATGCTGCACGAAAGAACTACACTGGACTGAAAAGGAGTTTTTAGATGTGGTGTATGCATTCAACAAGTTTCGATAGTATTTGGTTGGCATAAAGACGATAGTGTATACGGATTATTCTGCGATCCAGTACTTGATGGAGAAGAAGAAAACAAAGCCAAGAATTATTAGATGGATTCTTCTTCTGCAGGAATTTGATATGGAGATCCGAGATAAGAAGGGTACTGAGAATGTTTTGGAGGATCACTGATGAGAGTGGAAATTCATGTATTTTTGTGTTCGATTTGATACCTCTTTGAGTGCTTATTTGCTATTATTTGCACAAATATTAATACTTTGAATTATTATTGACTAAATTGTGCTTGAGAGGTATTTTTGTGTGTTTTGATAGGAAAATGGATAACAATGCAAAGTTGGGGTGAAAGGTGAATTTGTGTAAAAATAGAGGATCATTTCTATAATTATTCTGTAATCACGTGGAGGTTCGAATCAGTCTTGTGATATATGGTTGGAAAGCCACGAAAGAGAGGAACGCGTGAGTGCAAAAATCACCTCATTCGGAAGTCGGATGAGGAAGTTGTGATCAGAACGGTGAAGCCGCGCAGCTGCCGACGGATTTTCGAATTATTTTCGAAATTTTGGCCATTAAGAATACTTTGATGCCACGTGACTAACTTCATGGAACAAGTTAAATGGTGGACCCAACAAGGGATTGAAAAGTAATGCAAAGATTGTCAATTAAGTTGAGAAGTTTGACTCATGCCACGTCAACACAATTAATTTGAGAAGTAATGTCATGCCATGAATTGATAATGCAAAGAGAGGTCAAATTGGTGGGTCCCAGCGATCAACACCAACTCTTCCATGTGGTGTCCGAATGTTACTGGGCTTATTTGTTTTTCTACTATGTCTTTCTCAAGCCCAGTTATCGTGGCCCAATACTTGCATCCAATACACGCTTTTCCATTATAAAAAGGAATTCATTACCAAAGGGCGGCTCTCTGGCATCTCATACCTGCTTCCGAACAGAGCCAATACCATAACACCTATTCACGCCACACGCCCTCTCATCCTCTTCTTGCCCTCACTTTGTATCATCCACCCATCGGAGACGGAGATTTCGACAGAGATAAAGATTAAAGAGGCAGAGTCCTCCAAAAGGGTTCTTTATTTTTAATTATTTATTTTTGTTATTTTAGCACAATGGTTAGGGTTTATTACATCTTTGTGATCTGCCTCCGTAAATCCATGGGTTAAGCTTCTTTGTTGGTAATGTTAGGGCTTAATACAGTATTGACTATGTGATTTGAATTTGCCCTAGTCTTGGATTTTGTTATTCTGCAGATTGTTTATTTCCTTATTGAAGAGGATATTTTGAAACTTCATATTACCGTGTTTTTGAGTTTTGATTCCTTTAATTGTTCATGACGGTATCACTGGTTGATAGTTATTAGGATTCTTAATTTCTGCATAATAATTGTTGTTTCCTATGACAGTCTTAGGGGATTGGCCTATAATACCTAAGAGTGTTAGACAATCAATTTGGAATATTAATTACTTGGTAAAACATCATTATTAGGTAATTAATAAGGAGACAAAAAGGGTTAACAATCGCGTACCTAGAAAGGGAAGTCTAGTGCTCTAGCCTTAATTGTAATTTAGCATGAAGTTCCTATAGAGGGAGAGAGAGTTAATTTCTTATTGATCCTAGGATTTTCAGCTCATTATAAGTGTTAGATCCTACACGATCAAGGTGATTTAACTAGGCTTAGTGATCCTCTTATAAACGTCTGCAGGTAATTAATTTGAATTTAGGTAAATTAGTCACATAGTTAAACTGTTTGCCCGAGCATTACCAATTCTCCATCTTTGAATTCTTAAATTAGTTTCTCTTGCGTGATTTATTCTACTTCATAGTTAGTTAATTATTTAATTTCGTTTATCTTTAGTTTAATTAATTATCCTTTCAAAAACCCCCAGATTTGTCTTACATTGGAATTATCATATAGAGTTACTTGTTAAATTTATAACTATCTTGTGGGAACGATATTTCACTTGGTCACGCGCACTACAATCGATCCCTTATACTTGAGGGTGAAAGAAAATAGCGATTAAGTTCTTGGCGCCATTGCCGGGGATAGTTTATAGATTTAAATTTAATTTTATTGTGATTTATTTCTTGTAGGACGTTAAATTTTACTTGTGTTATTTTAATTTTATTTGTGATCCAAACAATTCTGATCTTTTGAGTGAGAGCAGGTGTATGATCACTAGGTCTAGTGGAGGAGCAATCGTACCATTAAACCTAGAGCTTGAAGCACTTGTTAGAGAGAACATAAGGAAGAGAAAGCAACCTGCTACACCTATTCCTAGTTCGGATTCGGATAGTTTTCTTTCGTCAGAAGAGGAGGAAGTTGAAAGGCTTTCACAGAAATTTGACGGAGTTGATTTAGTTGAAGATACTGAGACTAGGAAGATGGCTGATGATCAGCAAGCTCCAACACCTATGCGAGATCAATACAAACTGAAGCACACTACGAATGCTGGGTTGAATGGACCTGCGATCACCGCAGAGAATTTTGAGCTACCTTTCGGACTGATCCGGATGGTAGAGAGGCAGCAGTTTGGTGGAACACCTTTGGAGAATCCTAGTGAGCATCTGCAGTTATTTGACGAGTATGCAAGAACGCAGAAGCACAGGAATGTTTCGGAGAATGCTATCAGGATGCGGCTTTTCCCATTCTCACTTACGGGGAAAGCCAAGGAGTGGTACAATAATCTTCCTCAAGGATGTTGTACTGATTGGGAACAATTGGCAGACAGGTTTCTGAATAAATACTTTCCTCCATCCAAGAGTTTCTTGATAAAGAAAAGGATTACACAATTCAAACAAGGATCCTTGGAGAGTTTCTACGAGGCATGGGAGAGGTTCAAAGAGTTGTTGCGGAGCTGTCCCAAACATGGATTTTCAAAGGATACTTACTTAGGCTTCTTCTATCAAGGCTTAAGAAGAGACTCAAGAGTGTTGGTGGACGCGACAGCAGGTGGATCTATATTTAAGTAGTCTGCAGAGGCAGCTGAAGAGATATTTGAGGAGATGGCTGCAAACACTTATGATTGGCCAGCAGAAAGAGCAGATGGAGAGGGTTCTTTTGACAAAGTGGCAAAGGTTGAGATACAAGCCAGAAATAGTGAAGTGTCAACTCTCCATGATCGACTCGATGAGTTGAATAAAAAGATGGATTGCCTCACGAAAGGAAACAGAGAGGAGATAACTAAAGCTGGAGATGAGGAAGAATTTGAAGAGGCATATTACGCTATGTTCCAAGGAGGAGATAATAGAAATAGACTAAATTTCAGACCGAACAATCAGTTTGGGGGGAGGAATGACCAAGGTAACAATCGTCAGTATCAACAGGGTTGGAACCAAGGAAATTCGAACTTCAATAACCAGAGAATGAGTGAAAATTTGTCTTATTCTAATCCTAACAGTGCAGTTGCACCACCTCCGGGATTTGAGCCAGCTCAGAAACCTGCCGAAGGGAAACCATCAATGGATGATAAGCTTGATTTGATGCTCAAGATGATGGTCACAAACAAAGAAACAGCTGAAGCAAGGTACAAGGAAGCAGAGAATAAGCAAAAAGAAACAGATCTTGCTATCAGTCAGTTGAATGCTGCGGTTGGTAAGTTGCAACAGCAAGGAAAATTTCCTGCACAGACTGAGTTGAATCCGAGAGAGCATCAGTGTCATGCTATTACTTTGAGAAGTGGTAAACAGTATGAAGGGCCTAGGCTGCCGGATACAGAGTACAGAGAAAATTGGTCTGGGGAAACTAACAGGGACAGTCATGCGTACACGCACGCATCTGAGTGGATGCCTAGCCAGAACCGTGTGACACACGATGACAGCCGTGCACCATCACCAACATACTTCTTGCACGACACTGAAGACACGTCCAGGTTCTCGCACGACGGTAACCGTGCTATGCCGCCCGAACCGTGCACCACGTACGGTGGTTCGCACGACGTCGTGCGTGCGACGGGCAATATGTCGTGTGATCCTAATTCTGCTCCAGTTGAGTTTGTTCCTCACCATACTGATACAGTTGGTTTCCAAAGTGATATTGATCATCCAGTTGTGACTGAAAAGAAGTGGGAAAAAGCTAAAAGAGAAAAGAATAAAAAGGAAGAATTAGAGAGAAACAGTTTGGGTATTCCAAAAACAAAGTATCCCATTCCTTTTCCTACGGTGCAGTTGAAAAAGGGTCTTGATGAGAAATTTCAGAAATTTGTAGAGATATTCAAGAAGATCCATATCAACATTCCTTTTGCTGAAGCAATTAAGCAGATGCCTCATTATGCAAAGTTTCTTAAGGAAATCATGTCCAAGAAGCGAAGTATTGGGGATAAGAAAACAGTGAACTTGACTGAGGAATGTAGTGCCATCATCCAGAGGAAGTTGCCAGCCAAGCTAAAAGATCCGGGTAGTTTTACTATTCCTGTTCAGATTGGGAAGAACGCCACATGCAGAGCTTTGTGTGATTTGGGGGCGAGCATCAATCTGATGCCCCTAAATACATTAAAAAGCCTTGGTTTGGGGGAGGTGAGACCTACTTCGGTGACATTGCAGCTGGCTGATAGGTCTCTTGCACACCCTAGAGGAGTTATTGATGATGTACTTGTGAAGGTGGATAAGTTCATTTTCCCGGTCGATTTCTTGGTGCTTGATATGGAAGAAGATAACAATGTGCCTCTGATTTTGGGACACCATTCCTAGCCACTGCTAGAGCTCTGATTGATGTTGAAGATGGAAAGTTAAGGCTCAGAGTGGGAGATGATGAAGTAGTCTTTTCTCTTGATAATGCATTGAAGTGGCCAGCTGAAAAAGCAAACTGCAAGTTCATTGATGTTGTTGATGAGATCATTGAGGAAAAATTGCTATTGATTCTGTCTACGGATCCATTGGAGACATGCATCAACAACAGTCTTTCTTTCCCTACTCTTGCAACTGATTTTTTATCTGATTATTCAGGTAATATTTTTGATGATGAATTTAAAGGATATTTGAATGCTTTGAATGCTTGCAGGGAAGATAAAAGAGAGGTGTTCAAAATTGAAGGTGGAAAGTGGACACCACGATTCTTACCACTGGAGAAGGAGGAACCTGAAGCTGAAGAGAAGAAGAAGGTGGAATTGAAGCCTTTACCAGATCATCTATCATATGCCTTTTTGGGGAAAATCAAACATATCCGGTAATTGTATCATCTGCTTTAACTGAACTTGAACTTGATAAACTGCTTAGAGTCCTTAGGGAGCATAAGTCCACCATAGGATGGTCTTTGGAAGATTTGAAAGGTATAATTCCATCTGTTTGCATGCATAGGATCATGTTAGAAGATGAAAACAAAACCTCTGTGCAATATCAGAAGCGTTTAAATCCTACGATGCAAGAAGTGGTTAGGAAAGAGGTACTTAAGTGGTTGAAGTCTGATATTATTTATGCTATTAGTGATAGCCCTTATGTGAGTCCTTTGCATGTGGTATCTAAGAAGGGGGGGCATGACTATAGTACAATCTGAGAATGGAGAGACTTTGGCTACTATGATACCTACAGGTTGGCGTGTTTGTGTTGATTATAGGAAACTAAATGAAAACACACGCAAAGACTATTTTCCTTTACCTTTCATGGATCAGATACTTGATAGGCTTGCAGGGTATGAGTTTTATTGTTTCTTAGATGGGTACTTTGGTTACAATCAGATAATGATTGCACCGGAGGATCAAGATAAGACTACCTTTACTTGCCCATATGGTACCTTTGCATTTAGGAAGCTTCCTTTTGGTTTGTGCAATGCTCCTGCTACTTTTCAGAGATGCATGATGTATATTTTGAGGGTTTGATTGAAAGAATTATGGAAGTATTCATGGATGATTTTTCTATTTTTGGATCTTCTTTTGATTCTTGTCTTATTAACCTTACTGCTATTTTGGAGAGATGTCAAGAGTCTAACCTTGTTCTGAATAGGGAGAAATGTCATTTCATGGTAAGAGAAGGTATAGTACTTGGGCATCATGTGTCGTCTAAGGGGCTGCATGTTGATCGAGCAAAGGTGGTAGCCATTGAGAAACTTCCGCCACTGATTAATAAGAAAGGGGTTAGATCTTTTCTTGGTCATGTGGGTTTCTACCACAGATTTATCAAGGATTTTTCTAAATATTCTAAACCCTTGTCTCATTTGCTTGAGAAAGATGTACCTTTTGACTTTGATGATACTTGCTTACATGCTTTTCAGGTACTTAAAGAGGCTTTGATAACTGCTCCAATTCTGATCACTCCGGATTGGAAGCAGCCTTTTGTGTTGATGTGTGATGCTAGTGACATGGCATTGGGGGTTGTGCTTGGACAGATTAGGAAAAAGAGATTCAGACCTATTTACTATGCCAGCAAGACCTTTGATGCAGCTCAGAGGAATTACACAGTAACAGAGAAGGAGTTTCTTGCAGTGGTGTATGCCTTTGATAAGTTCCGCCCGTATCTAGTGGGCATGAAGACAGTGGTGTATACGGATCACTCAGCTATCCGCTATCTGATGGAAAAGAAGGATGCAAAGCCAAAAATAATCAGATGGATCTTACTTCTCCAAGAGTTTGATATTGAGATTAAAGATAAGAAGGGAAGTGAGAATGTGGTAGCTGATCATCTCTCTAGACTTGAGCCGCGGGATCATTGTGATGAGAAGTATGAATTCATTAAGGAGGTCTTTCCTGATGAAGACATACTTGTGGTTGATTGCTTCGAGTTAGTAGAGATGGTAAAGAAGCCTCCAGCACCATGGTATGCAGATATAGTCAACTTTTTGGCTAGTGGAGGTCAAATAAAGCCTTACAAGCTGACTGAGTATCATTATAAGAAGTTCTTTGTTGAGGTCAAGAAGTACATATGGGATGATCCAATTCTCTACAAGCTGTATCCGGATAACATCATACATCGGTGTATTCCTGAGGAAGAATGGGAGAGCGTCTTGAGTATGTGCCATGATGGACCAAATGGGGGTCACTTTGCAACGAAAAAGACTGCGGCACGAGTTCTTCAATCAGGTTTTACTTGGCCTTCTTTATTTAAGTGCTGTAGATTTTATGTAGAGAATTGCGATAGATGCCAGCGGATGGGGGGCATATCAAAAAGAGATGAAATGCCCTTGAAGAATGTGTATGAGGTGGAGCTCTTTGATGTGTGGGGCATAGATTTTATGGGTCCATTTCCTTCATCGAATGGATTTTTATATATCTTGCTTGCTGTTGATTATGTCTCAAAGTGGGTGGAAGCAATTCCAACCAAGTTGAGTGATGCAAGAACGGTCATTGCGTTCTTGAGGAAGCACATATTTTCACGTTTCGGAGTGCCGAGAGTTGTCATTAGTGATGGGGGGACTCATTTTCTCAATAAGCTAATGGAGAATCTTCTCAAATCTTATGGAGTGAAACATAGAGTATCCACACCCTATCATCCGCAGACGAATGGACAAGCTGAAGTTTCTAATCGTCAAATCAAGCAGATTCTGGAGAAGACTGTGAGTACTAGCCGCAAGGATTGGGCTAGTAAGCTTGATGATGCATTGTGGGCATTCAGAACTGCGTATAAGACCGTTCTAGGCATGTCACCGTTTCAATTGGTGTATGAAAAATCTTGCCACCTTCCTGTGGAAATTCAGCACAAATCCTTTTGGGCGGTGAAGAAGATCAACCTGGATCTTGAAGCAGCGGGTAGTAGTCGCCTTCTACAATTAAATGAACTTGAGGAGTTTAGAGAGAAGGCGTATGAAAATTCCTGCATTTATAAAGAAAGGACCAAGAGATGGCATGATGCAAAACTTCGAAGTAAGAATTTTCAAGTGGGAGATTTTGTACTCTTATTTAATTCTCGTTTGAGAATTTTTGCAGGTAAGCTTAAATCAAAGTGGATGGGTCCATATGAGGTTAGTCGAGTTTATGAAAGTGGAATGGTTGAACTCATGAAGAACGATGGAGCTTTCTTCACGGTTAATGGGCATCGCTTAAAGCATTATCATCATCATAGTGAAGTAGAGGTTCTGTTTGTTGATCTCTTGACTTGATTTACACTGCATTCCGTCGAGCTCCTCGACGTTAAATAAGAGCACTTGGTGGGAGGCAACCCACCATTTTATTATTTTGTTTGTTTGTTTGTCTTGTGCTAGGTGAATTATACTCAAGGTGCGTACTTACACTTAAGGTAATAACATCCTTTTAAACTTAGATTCAACTGACGTTTTCATCTAAGTTTGAGGAGGTGTGATGTTCTTCCCTTGTTCCATCCGCACCCAGGTATGTTTACTCTGCATTGTTTAGTGTCTGTGTGCTTGGAAGTTGATATTTTTTAGAATTTTTGAATTTTATTCGATCTTTCGAATTTTTTTGCGACTATCCAGGTGTCTTGTGTGTTTTTTTATTTATTTTTGGGTGTCCCATGTTGTTCTGTCGTTGATTTTCGTCTCTTGAATATTTTTTTTATCTCTTCTATGATGGTGGTTTGTGTTGAGCTTTTATGATTGAGAAGGTATTAAAGGTGATGAAGTGAACTTGCAAAATTTGAAGAAGATTGAAATCAGGTTACTTCGTTCCTTATTCTAAAATTTCTGTGTTTTGAATTCTTATGAGCTGGAACATGAGCTTTAATTTCTATGACCTGATTTTCATCGGGATCTTTGAGTTGTTATTTTTCATGCCTATGCTAAGATATTGATTATGATTAATAAGGGAAACATGCTTTAATTCTTAAGTACTTGAAGTTCTTGATGTGCTTGTTATGATGTATGTGTAGCCTTGAAGAGTGCTCGTTCATTCTGTGAAAAAGCCAAGTGAGATTTGAGCCTTTAAATCATGATACATTGACGCATGATATTTTTATTTCTTGAGCGTATCGTTCTTGTGCGTGTATTCTAGAACTTGCCTTGAGTCTCCTTGAATATTCGAGAATAGTATAGTGGATTATGAAAATGATATTAGGCCATCTTTGATTTTTAGCCCATCTTTTTCCCTATACTTTACCTGAATTCATTAAACCCTTAGTCAACCCATTGAGCCTTGAAAAATCCATTCTTTGAATAACCCTTTGAGCTTAATTAGTATTTGATTTTTCCTTGTGTTACTTGGATCGATTGAGTAATTGTTGAAGTGGTTAGAAGAAAAATGTGAACATCTTGGAGTTGAAAAGGAAGATGAAGAAAGGAGGAAAAAAGGATATAAGAATCCTAATGAGTTGTTAAAGAGAAAAAATGGGAAAAGGAGTTAAAAAAAAGAAAAAATAAAGGGAGAAAAAGAAAAAATATTTGTGGGGGAGTGTACATACCCATGATGCTGAAAGAAAAGAAGAAAATTAATCTCTCATCATTGTGGTTGAAGAAAGAATTGAATAATTTGGAGTTGAAAGGAGTTGTGCTTGAAAAGAAAGTGATGAGGAAGAATGAAAGATCGTGATAGATGGCCACTTGATTGATCCGAGTTTGTGTCACTTATCCATATTTATCCTACCTTGTCCAAAGAGCCTACGTTACAACCAAATAAAAAGACCTTTTTGATTCATGATTTGCTAGCTACAAGTAAAAGGAGAGTTGAGACAATAGGCAAGCTTATGGTTACGCATGCACTTGAATTGAATTTGAGAGCAAAAATATATTTAACCCAAAGCGGTGTACACTTTATACACCATGAGCGTGAGAGTTACACTATATATGTCCTGTGAGCATAGGTGGATTGAGCATTTGAATTGGTGAAGTAATAGTCTTAACTTGCATGTTTTGAATGAATTGATACTTTTGAATTTGAAGTTATGTGAACCAAGTTAAGATTAATTATACAATTGAAGGCTTAATTGATGTTTGATCCTTACCTTTCGACATGATTGTCCATCTCATTATTCTCTTGGTTTATCGTTTCGTTGTTCGGGGACGAACAACACCTTAAGTTTGGGGGGTTTGATGAGAGTGGAAATTCATGTATTTTTGTGTTCGATTTGATACCTCTTTGAGTGTTTATTTGCTATTATTTGGAAAAATATTAATACTTTGAATTATTATTGACTAAATGGTGCTTGAGAGGTATTTTTGTGTATTTTGATAGGAAAATGGATAACAATGCAAAGTTGGGGGTGAAAGGTGAATTTGTGTAAAAACAGAGGACCATTTCTATAATTATTCTGTATTCACGTGGAGGTCCAAATCGGTCTTGTGATACATAGTTGGAAAGCCACGAAAGAGAGGAATGCGTGAGCGCAAAAATCACCTCATTTGGAAGTCGGATGAGGAAGTTGTGATCAGAACGGTGAAGCCGCGCAGCTGCCGACGGATTTTCGAATTATTTTCGAAATTTTGGCCATTAAGAATACTTTGATGCCACGTGACTAACTTCATGGAACAAGTTAAATGGTGGGCCCAACAAGGGATTGAAAAGTAATGCAAAGATTGTCAATTAAGTTGAGAAGTTTGACTCATGCCACGTCAACACAATTAATTTGAGAAGTAATGCCATGCCATGAATTGATAATGCAAAGAGAGGTCAAATTGGTGGGTCCCAGCGATCAACACCAACTCTTCCATGTGGTGTCCAAATGTTACTGGGCTTATTTGTTTTTCTACTATGTCTTTCTCAAGCCCAGTTATCGTGGCCCAATACTTGCATCCAATACACTCTTTTCCATTATAAAAAGGAATTCGTTACCAAAGGGCGACTCTCTGGCATCTCATACCTGCTTCCGAACAGAGCCAATACCATAACACCTATTCACGCCACACGCCCTCTCATCCTCTTCTTGCCCTCACTTTGTATCATCCACCCATCGGAGACGGAGATTTCGACGGAGATAAAGATTAAAGAGGCGGAGTCCTCCAAAAGGGTTCTTTATTTTTAATTATTTATTTTTGTTATTTTAGCACAATGGTTAGGGTTTATTACATCTTTGTGATCTGCCTCCGTAAATTCATGGGCTAAGCTTCTTTGTTGGTAATGTTAGGGCTTAATACAATATTGACTATGTGATTTGAATTTGCCCTAGTCTTGGATTTTGTTATTCTGCAGATTGTTTATTTCCTTATTGAAGAGGATATTTTGAAACTTCATATTATCATGTTTTTGAGTTTTGATTCCTTTAATTGTTCATGATGGTATCACTGATTGATAGTTATTAGGATTCTTAATTTCTGCATAATAATTGTTGTTTCCTGTGACAGTCTTAGGGGATTGGCCTATAATACCTAAGAGTGTTAGACAATCAATTTGGAATATTAATTACTTGGTAAAATATCATTATTAAGTAATTAATAAGAAGACAAAAAGGGTTAACAATCGCGTACCTAGAAAGGGAAGTCTAGTGCTCTAGCCTTAATTGGAATTTAGCATGAAGTACCTATAGAGGGAGAGAGAGTTAATTTCTTATTGATCCTAGGATTTTCAGCTCATTATAAGTGTTAGATCCTACCCGATCAAGGTGATTTAACTAGGCTTAGTGATCCTCTTATAAACGTCTGCAGGTAATTAATTTGGATTTAGGTAAATTAGTCACATAGTTAAACTGTTTGCCCGAGCATTACCAATTCTCCATCTTTGAATTCTTAAATTAGTTTCTCTTGCGTGATTTATTCTACTTCATAGTTAGTTAATTATTTAATTTCGTTTATCTTTAGTTTAATTAATTATCCTTTCAAAAACTCCCAGATTTGTCTTACATTGGAATTATCATATAGAGTTACTTGTTAAATTTATAACTATCTTGTGGGAACGATATTTCACTTGGTCACGCGCACTACAATCGATCCCTTATACTTGAGGGTGAAAGAAAATAGCGATCAATCACCTATCAAGGTTGGAGATAAGGGAGCATTGTGATGATTCTTTCGATTACATTGAAGAGATGTTTCCTGATGAGAAGATTATGGCAGTGCTTATTGAAGGAGCTGAAAGAGCATGTATGGTGGCTGCACAAGGAATGGATCCATGGTATGCGGATTATGTGAACTATATTGCTGTAGGTGAAATTCCTAGAGATCTCAACCGATATCAACTTGCGAAATTCAAGAAGGATGTTTAGACTCTTATATGGTATGATACGTTTATCTACAAGATCTGTACGAATTCCATTATCCGTAGGTGTGTGCCCGAGATGGAGATGGAGAGTGTACTCG
Organism: Pogostemon cablin; assembly: GCA_023678885.1. NCBI lineage: Eukaryota > Viridiplantae > Streptophyta > Magnoliopsida > Lamiales > Lamiaceae > Pogostemon > Pogostemon cablin. Next base: position 8,229,374 of record CM042999.1, on the reverse strand, counting down.
ATTTTTGCCATGCATAACCTAATGGGGGGCATTTCGGAACAAAAAAGACTGCAGCGAAGGTACTTCAATCTGCTCTTTTTTGGCCGACTTTGTTTAAAGATTGTGAATCCTATGTGGCAACATGTGATAGATGTCAAAGGATGGGAAATATAAGTCGACGAGATGAAATGCCACTTCAGCCGAGCATTGTTGTCGAGATCTTCGATGTATGAGGGATCAATTTTATGGGGTCTTTTCCCCCATCTAATGTATTTCTTTACATCCTTTTAGCTGTGGATTATATTTCTAAGTGGGTGGAAGCCATTCCCACTCGCGTGAATGATTCAAGGACTATTTTATCTTCCTTGAAGAAACATATCTTTACCCGCTATAGAGTTCCTAGAGCACTAGTAAGTGATGGAGGTTCTCACTTCATCAACAAGCTTCTTGAGAAGGTGCTTAAGGATTATGGAGTTAAGTATAGGGTCACTACACCCTATCACCCTCAAGCGAATGGGCAAGCTGAAGTTTCCAACTGACAAGTGAAGCAAATCTTGGAGAAGGTAGTAGGAACCAATAGAAAAGATTGGGCGTTAAAGCTCGATGATGTTTTGTGGGGGTTCCAGACTGCTTACAAGACGGTGTTGGATATGTTACCGTATCAATTAGTCTATGGGAAGCTGTGCCACTTACCCGTAGAGATTCAGCATAAAGCTTTTTGGGCTTTGAGGAGCTTGAACTTGTCTTTGAAGGAGTAAAAGGAGTTGAGGATGACTCATATCAACCAATTGGATGAGTTCAGAAATCGAGCTTACAAGAACTCGGAGATCTACAAGGAGATAATGAAAAAATGGCATGATTCAAAGATCTCTTACAAGGAGTTCAAGCAAGGTGATGAGGTATTACTCTTTAACTCTCGTTTGAAGCTTTTCGCAGGAAAATTAAAATTGAAGTGGATGGGGCCGTTCATTATCCATAGAACCTGTGGAGGGGGAGTTTTGAACTTATGGACAAAGATGGAGATATTATCTCGGCAAATGGGCATCGATTGAAGCATTACAAGTTGCCGGATGATGCTTTGTCATCTTTGAGGATACCTTACATTAGAATAGTACCGTTGTGACTCTCCCACGTTAAACATGAGTGCCTGTTGGGGGGCTTTTCCTCCCGTTTATTTACTTTATTTCTTTTGTATGAGTAAGAAATTTTTATATTTGATATGCTATTTATCGTCAATTACATCTCTTTGCAAACTTAGTTTCACTATAGTTTCTAATAAGTTTGGGAGGGTGTGATGTACTTACCTCATTGAAGCATTGAGAGTATAATCTTTTCTTTGTACCGTTTGTTAGAGGAGTTGATTTTTTGCGACATATCAAAACTTTTATCGGTTGCAGTGTTTCAATTTTTTTTGTAATTTGCCTAATGATCTGTGGTTTTTGGTGTTGTTTTTTAGTATGTTATATGGAGTTACTCATGGATGGCAAGTTTAAGATTGATTCTTGAGCTAGTTTTGATCTATTTTGGTACCTAATGTACGTTTTTGAGCTTAAAGTGTGTAGGGGATGAAAAAATTTCGAGTTTGAAGCATCAGGGATCGAGTTCGACCAGATATGCAGGTAATATGCGAGAGCCTTGGTCGAATTGAGGATCAGAGAGTTTGTTACAGGTCGATTCGACCAAGCAGTGGTGAGTTCGACCAAAGGGGTAAGTCAAACTGGCAATCAGAGAGTTGTATAGACGGATTCGACCAAGACATGATCGGTTCGACCAAGCAGCTTGGTAGAATCATGGTCGAATTGCGGACCTCCAAAAATCACGATGGAAGAGTTCGACCAGAGCACTTGGTCGAACCCAAGGTCGAATCGCGAAAATTAATTGTCCAGTAAAGGAGTTCGACTAGCGATTCGACCACGTCAATCCAATTTGACCACCTGGAGTGGTCGAATCCAGCCCAGGTAAGTGATTTAAACCCCATTTTTAGTTTCATTCGAGCATTTCACTCACCACCTCCACCCGAATTCATCTCGAATCGAAGCCCTTGCATTCCAAACTCCAAAACTAGTGAATTTTAGCACGATTAACCCATAATCCACACACATTCCACTCAATTCATCGCGTTTTTGGAACAATCTAGTTGAAAAACTAGGGTTCTTCGTGATTTTTGGAGAAAGTGCACATTTGTTCATTTTAAGCCATGGCTGGCTCAAAAGGTATGTTTTCTCAACCCTAATGCCCTAGGATTGAAGTTCTAATCTTCGATTATGAGCGGGTATGTTGATTAAACTATGTTTTTTATGGATTCATGGTGTTGTTTGAAGTGTAGTGCATAATTTCGTATGAATAGTTGTTGGGTTTGATTTGGATTGATTGAATTGAATTGAATTATGTTGATTATGTGAAGTTATGAGGAATTTGAGTGGTTTTGGGATAAGCATGTGAATTGAATTGTTAGATCATTAGGATGAATCATGCTTGTTTGGTTTGATTATGCATGAAAAACTTGAAGTCTTGAGTAGAGTTGAATGCGTTAGTTGGTTTCCCTTTCTTGGTTTTGGATTGAAGTGTTGTTTTCATGTAAAGGAAAGGAAGCTGAGCTACGATCAAAGAAAAGGCAAGATAGACCGTCTCGTGAGGATGCAGTGACAAAGAAGCTAAGGCTTCAAGAGCGGTAGCCTTCGAACCTCAAGATTCGGATGAATGATTAGGATAAGATCAAGGAGAAGTGGGTGGACGTGTCGGACAAGATTGTTCGAACAAGGTACCAAGATGATGGAGCAATGGTTACTATGAACATCCTAGATGATATCTTCTGGATGTTTGATCAAGTGGGTATTCATCATTTTATGAAGTTGAAGAAGCCTACTTACTTCCATGTGACTGTGGAGGTAGTATGTTCGATTACGGTGAAGAAAGGGTCGAGCAATCTGCCATATGAGTATTCGTTTCATCTTGGAGGTGAGCAGAGGACATGGTGATAGGCTTTTTCTGCGCACTATAATTTAATCCTCAAGTGTAAGGATATCAATTGTAGTAGTAAGCACCCAAGTTAAATTATCGAACCCAAAAGGACATCTAATTATTTATTTCCTAAAATTACTAAATTAATCAGAATCAAGTAACCGATATCCAGGAGTTGTGAATTTAATTATTATCTAAATAACAGAAAATTAAATAACTAATAAAATAAATCACAGAAGAAAGATTTAAGATTAATTCAAGTGAAAATCAACAGTTCTAAGGTATCAGATATAGACCAATTAATTCGGGTTTCTAGACCTCTAATTGTTCATTCATGCAGTTTCAATGAAAATACACCGCATAATACTGTTTTTCCACCGGATATGATCCGATTCAAAGCTAACAGTATAATCTAGTTTAAATCCTAAGGTGCGTGAATATTACCAAGCCTTATTCCTAGATACTAATCAAAGCAAGCAACAATACCTCCGGATGGTAAGCCCGACTAACAAGATATTTTTTGGAATTACTACAAGATTCTATTCACTTCCTACTTGATTGTCTAATTGCATTGTTCCACTAAACTAATCAAGTATTTGATTAACCAGTTCATGAAATTAAAGTGCTTATAGCGGAGCTACTCTAATCCCTAACAGATAGACAATACCAATCATGAACGCACACAAGCTAACACAATAATCTAAGCATTATAGCGGATGTCATGAATATATTATGAAGACGTTACGAAGCAGATTAACATGTCTTAGTAAAATAAGTAAAATCAAAAGCTCAACTACATAAAATCCCAATCTTTGGTCTAAATCCCCAAATCAATCAAATCAATCCATCAAACCTTAAAACTGTATAAGAAATTAGCCTATGAGGTTACAAGCAATACTCATGGCTATGCAATTCATACCACAAATCAAGACAAAAGAAAATTAAAGAAAGGAATATAAAAACCCTAGTGCTGGAGTTGTCTCAGATTCCTTCTCCGTCTCTCCGATTGACTGATCTTCCTCTTGAATAGCCTTTGAATCCCCTTTGATGTGGATGGATGATGGGATGGATATGGATGATGGTAGATGATGGATGGTAGGGGGTAATCCCCTTGTGAAGGGTGGTGTCTCTTATGAATAATGATGTGAGATATATATAGGTGTGCGAAGGGAATGAGATAAGGAAAGAATTATGCTCAAAGAAAGGGAATGAGATAAGGAAAGAATTGTGCTCTAAGAAATAGCTAAAATTGGCTAATTTTCGGAAATTTTCGGAAATTCCCGTTGGCAGCTGCGCAGTCTCACCGTTTCAAACATAACTTCCTCATATGGACTCCAATTTGAGTGATTTTTACGCCAAAACGATCCTCTCTTCCGTGGCTTTCCAAAAATATATCACATGGTCAATTTGGACTTCTACACAAACACAGAAAAATTATTCAAGTGGACGTATCTTTTTCACCATTCCTTCACACTTTCACTCTTCATTCCAACTTTTAACTTTTGATCTTGTTTTACCCTTCAAAACTCAACAAAACACCTTAGTAGCATCTTAATTATGCAAAATATGAAAATCACTCAATTCTACCCAAAATCATGCCCACATTCTATCAAAAATGGTGTAATGTGAGACCTAAATCACGTGAAATTTCACTCTCAACACATGGTCAGCTGAGGATTTGAATATCTTGTTTCAGACTCCTAGGGGGATTTCGAGAGTAGAGAATGGGTTCTTTAATGCTAACAGATTCTAGAGAGAAATTTCTGGTAAGGACGTGGATTATAAGACTAGCAACACACTGTTTGCTCGATCGGAGGGAAGCTGTGTGTCGAGAGGAGAGCTATATGTCCTCTGGTATATGCTCAATAGAGTGCAGTTCAATATAGGATCATATTTGATCTATCAACTTAACAGGTTCAGGTGTTCTCCATTTCAGAGAGTAAACATAGGAGGGTTGCTGACCTCGATAGCTGAGTATTATCATATGGACTTTACCAGTATTTCACCTATCCGGGAGGATCCCTATTTGGTGATGAGCACGTGTGTGAAGGGAGAATTCGCCACCCAGAGGGATGGAGATTGGTTTTTCATGAGGGGGTCGAAGCCTATTACTTTCATGTTCCCTTATGACTTGGGTGTACTGACTGCTATTCGGAATGAGGGGAAAATGTTGATGAACACCCTCGGGCATACTGCTATCTCCATTACCTGTTTGACGAAGGGTGACTGGAGGACGGTAGCTCAGATGTATGCTGAGGGGATGATGGATGAGCTGCAGAGAATCGTAGATGAAGGGCATTTTTAGCCGCAGCAGCAGCAGCAGGAGCTTGGTGAGGATTATGTGGATCAGGAGATAGGAGATCCACAACCACATGAGAGACCACCACGACCCATTCCAGCGGTGCCATAGCAGCAGCAGTGGGCTGGTCCTGATGCCTATTTATAGGAGCAGTTCCGCTTGATTAATGAGCATCTGGAGAGATTAAATGCGAGCCAGTAGGACGAACAAGCATTTGGCTGAAGTAAATGCAAACTATGCTGCGCTCGAGTTGAGATTGGGGAATATGAATGAGAATTATGAGGCCCTTGATAGAAAGATCGATTGCCTGCAAAAGAACTTCGATGATTGTCATCGTGATGCGAGTGATAGCGATGATGATGCTCCAGAGGACTAGGTTGCACCAGGTATTGGTCTTTGTCTGTTTCATCTCGTCTCCCTTCTCTTTTTCTCTTTACAGGATGGGTATTTGGTGTAAGTGGCATGTACTTATATTGATATTTGATGTGGATTGAGAGATGATGATTGATACTTGTATGGATTGTTTGCTATGAGGGTTCTTGGTAGTATGATGCATTCGTATGTTTCATGTGTTAATTTTATTGATTAGAAGCATGTATGCTTGATAAATATGTTAATTTATTGTGAAATTGATCTTGATTATTTACTTGAAGGAGTACTTAGGAATCTATTTACCTATGTGAGGATTTGAGCCAATTAAATCATGCTAGTTCATGATAATTTATTCTTGAGAGAATCGATCGTATGACCATATTCTAGAACTTGGCTTGGCATCTTGTGTGAAACTTATGATTGAGGAATTGCTAGGACATGATCTTAGGCCATTATTGTGTAATCAAGTTACTTAGCCAAAATTTTACCTTACCTGTTAATATATGTATCATTGTAAGCCCTTTTGAGCGTTAAAAAGATTTTTCTTTGGCGAACCTTGATAAAAAAAGCCTTATTTAACCTTTACTTGAGCCTTGTTGAATACTCTATTCATTAGCAGAAAAGTTGAGGTGCATAAGAGCTAGAAAGAATGATAAGGCAGAAGTTTGGTCAAGAATTATGAAAAAGAAAGAAAGTATGGTTAAATCGTGTTTAGGGGTAGTGCCTGAAACTGGTACCCCGACTGCTTCGAAGGATAGTGTCCAAAACTGGTACCATTGTTTGTTGAAGAAAGATGATGTTGATGCTTGGAAAAAGAAGGAGAATTCAAAGTATGAAGTTTATGAGAAGAAGATGGAGGACAAATGAAGCTATGACGAAAAGCACAACTCCAAGGTAATTCTCTACTTGAGAATTAGTCACTTTACCCAAATTTTTCTACCTTTACCAAAGAGCCAACATTATAACCCAAAAACAAGTCATTTGTGATCCTAGTAAGGAATTGGTTATAAGTTGAGTTTTGAGACCCTTGCCAAGTTTATGGTTACGCGGAAGTATGAATTGAACATGAGCGTAAATACTAACCTGTAGAGTGTATATCTTTTACACTTGAGAGAGAGTAAATATTTATCTTGAGAGCTAGATGATTTTGTACTCCGAAAGGTATTATAATTGAGTGATGTTTTACATAAATGATGCATATGATGCTTGTAATACTTTTGTTCGATTGATGAATTGCATGTATGAGTATGAATTGTATTGGAGGTTGGTGAATTCTACACTACTCCTTGGTTTTGATTTCGTTGCCTCAGGACGAGCAACATGTAAGTTTGGGGGTTTGATGAGTGTGTAAATTCACTAATTTTGAGTCTGGATTCATGTACTTATGGTGTAATTAATGATGGTAATTCGATGTGAATTGCTATACTTGGTGGAAAGTCACGAATCGGGGGTTTACAAGGCTATTTGAGCTGATTTTTGATGGAAAACGAGTTAGAAGTGATCGGATTTGGAAAGAGTAAGAAACAGGGATGGATTCGACCATGCAGGGAATGGATTCGACCAAGAAGGAAGGAGTTTGACCAGCACCTCTGGTCGAACTGAGCTCGGAAAAGTCAAGTTCGACCACGACAGTCGAGTTCGACCAAACCACTTGGTCAAACCCGAGGTCGAACTAAAAGCCTAAATAGAAGTAGTGCCGGTTCGATAAGAAAATATCCAGTTCAACCAACACTCTGGTCAAATTCGAGATCAGAAGCCAAGTTACCGAGGAGTTTGACCAGGGATTCGACCAACATGGAGGAGTTCGACCAACTTGTTTGGTCGAACCGATGTTCTGAAACTTACTAAATTTGTATTTTTACACCTTCAGTGCATGTGTTTGCTCAAGAAGCCCATCCAAGGCCCATAAGAAGAGTTTACAAGTATAAAAGAAGAGTTTTCGCAGGAGAATAGGAATCAAGCATTCATCATCCATCCTTCACCAAGCCCTACCATCATCCGAAGGAGTCGTGAGGAGAGGTTTGTCCGGCGAGTCAAGTAAGATCATACCAACTAGCCATGATTGTTCTTAGATCAATCATGGGCAAGAACCGCTCCGGTAGTTCTAGGGTTATGAAAGTTTTATGAGTTAATTGAATTTTCATGTGTAAACACCGTACAACACTACTTGTGGTTTATTCTATATAAGATTATGTCTTTTTAATTCATACTCACGGTCATTTTGTGCATCTTTAATTGTTATGTAAAGTCTGAATATATCTCTTAGTTATTGATTGAGTGCGTTCACCGCTGAGCAGGATTACTTATAATTCTAAGTGAATGGATTCCGAAGTCTTATTAGAACTATCTTATATATATACTTGTTAATTGAATCATATTCGGGTTGATAAGTAGGATAAAGAGTATAACTTTATATTACCTAAAAAGGGAGATTAAATTGGGTTAGAGTACTAGTGCACGGGGAATAATTGATTATGATAGTACCTAGAAAGGGGGGTAAAGTATACATCTTGCTCCGAGGATATTCACACGTGTCATACGCTTGCTTACTTGTGTCTATAGAGTACGCTTGCATAGTTTAGTGATGCGTCCATAAACCACAAGGCAGAGTCGGACAACAACACATGGAAAGAAAATTAATAAGTAAAACTGGATTACATGACGAACTACTCTCTTAATTACTTGATCACCACCAAAGTTTTTCTAGTTGCTTGTTTAATTACTTTGCTATTTCAATTTATGTTATTTATTTTAATAAACAAACCAAATCAATTTTGCCAACATAATCTTACTTAAATAGAATATAATTGAATTGATAATAATCCGTCCCTTGGATTCGATAATTACTTGGTCACCTTTTGAAACTACAATTGATATCCTTATACTTGAGGATTAATTTTGTGTGTTGAGAAAATGCTCATCAATGACAGGTGTGAATAAAAAAGAACCAAGATCAAAGACGTGAAGTGGACTAGAAAGTTCTTGCCGTTGGATAGAGAGAGCACTACAAAAGAGGAGAAGAAAGAGGAGTTGAAGCCACTACCGGAGCACTTGAAGTATACCTATTTAGGTGATAATGAAACATATCCGGTAATTGTATCATCTTCTTTAACTGATGATCAACTCGATGAGTTATTAGATGTGCTTAGGAAGTATAAGTTTGCGATTGGTTGGTCTCTTGATGATTTGAAAGGCATTAATCCTTCATATTACATGCATAAGATAAGGTTATTAGATAAGGCTAAAGGTAGCATTTAGAATCAGCAGAGGGTGAATTCCATGATTCAAGAACTGATTAGGAAGCAAATCCCAGCATGGCTAGATGCAGGAATTAAATATTCAATTAGTGATAGTCCCCATGTGAGTCCATTGCATGTTGTATCTAAAAAAGGGGGCATGACTATTGTTAAATCTGATGATGGAGGCATTAGCTACTAGGATTCCTACGGGGTGGCATGTGTGTATAGATTTTAGGAAACTAAAACAAAAATACGCGCAAAGACCACTTTCCCCTTCCTTTCATGGATCAAATGCTTGATTGTCTTGCAGAGTATGATTTCTATTATTTCTTAGATGGGTACTTGATGAGTGTGTAAATTCACAAGTTTGGCGCTATGTTTTGTGCTAGTTTTGGAGAGTTTTGATGTGGAAATAGGTGGAAAACCTATATATATTGTGAAATAGCATGAATCAGGTGTTAGTGGAGCTATTTGAGTATTTTCTTAGCAAAAACGGAGTGGAAGAGCCAAGAATCAAAGAGACGGAGTCGAAGCCACGCGAATCGCCCAAGAAGTAGGTGGGTTCGACCTAGCTGGAGGAGGGTTTGACCTCTCCAGCAGGTCGAACCAACGTTGCTGGACATACAGAGATGGGTTCGACCACGACTCAGTTGGTTCGACCTGGCCATCAGGTCGAACCATGGTCGAACCTGTTTACAAGAAGGAGGATTCGACCACGAAGTTGGGGTTCGACTTGCCAGTTGGTCGAATCGGGAGCAAGAGTTGTCCAGTGCTGAGGTTCGACCTGGGGTTCGACCAAGGCCTAAGTAGTTCGACCTGTCCAGAAGGTCGAACCTGTGCAGAATTCTTCCAGTAGCGGGGTTCGACCTGCTTGACGTGGTCGAACCTGTGTGCGAGAACTTACCTTATCCGGATTTTCGAGGCCAAAACGCGTGAGATCACTTAGAAAGCCCATTCCAAGTCCTAGAGACGTGATTACAAGTATAAAAGGAGGCTCATACAGAGAATAAGGAGCTTTTGATCGTCAATCATATGAGAGACAAGAGTAGAGGTGGTGATCCATTCGGAGGGCTGTGACAGAGGTTCGCTGAAGGTTCAAGTAAGAATGATTAATCTAACCATGATTGTTCCTAGATCAATCATGGGCTAGAACCACCTTGGTAGTTCTAGGGTTATGAAAGTTTCATGATGTAATTCGTGTTCCGTGTGTAAAACTCCGTACAACACTACCTGTGGTTTGTTTTATATAAGATTGCATATTTAATCCATACTCATAGTCGTTTTGTGCATCAATGATCGTTGTGTAGAGTCTGAATACATGACATGGTTATTGATTGAGTGCGTTCACTACTGAGCAGGGTTTATCGTTATAATTCTAAGTGAAGGGATTCCGAAGTATTATTAGAACTGTCTTATATGAATATTCATGAATTGAATTGAATTCGGGTTGATGAATAGGATGAAGAGTATAACTTTATAGTACCTAAAAAGGGAGATCAAATCGGGTTAGATTCTAGACGTAGAAGATAATTGATTATGATAGTACCTAGAAAGGGGGGTGAAGCATATCTCTTGCTCCGATGTTATTCACACGTGTCAAGCGCATATTTACTTGTGTCTATAGAGTAAACTTGCATGGTCTAGTGATGCGTCCACAAACCACAGGGCAGAGTCGGACACCATCACATGAGAATACGAATTGCTAGTGAAACTGGATGACCCAATGAACTACCTATCATTCTTATTGATCACAACTCACTTCTCTCTACTTTTGCTATTTCTTTTGTTAATTCGATTAGAAGTTACTATCCATTAAACCTTTACAATTACCAACATAGTCTAAAATATACTAGAAGATCACAAAATTGATATTTATCCGTCCCGTGGGTTCGATATTGTAACTTGGTCATCTTTGCGACTACAATTGATATCCTTATACTTGAGGATTAATTTGTGTGTTGAGAAAACCCCTATCAAGTTCTTGCCGCCATTGCCGGGGACGGCGTAAACTATCTTTTTTTGTATCATTTCTAGTTTATTAGGACTATTTACCTTGTTTTATTATTTTTTTTCTTATTCGTTTTAGGTGTATGCTCACAAGATCAAAGAAAGGTAATCTTGAACCGTATAATCCTGAGATTGGAGCATCATCAAGAAAGAAGAAGAAGAAGAAGAGCAAGGCAAAGGCAATAGACTCAACTGAAGCTCTGAATTTTGGAGTTGAGGTTGACGAGCAGATTTTGCAAGCGATTGAGGCTACAACTGAAGTTAATTTGGAAGTAGTAACAGTCAACATGGCAGCGAATCCGGATAATCTAGCCATCCGTGAGGTTTTCAGAAATAATGGGGCTGGAAATTATGAGCTTTTAGGAGCAAGGGGAACTAACACCGCGTTCGATCTTCATCCCTCTCTTATTAGCATGATAGAGAGGAACTCCTTTTCAGGAGGGTCTTTCGAGGATCCGCAGCAGCATCGAAACAAATTCTTGGGCTATGCAAGTACTCAAAAAGACGTAGGAGAACATGAAGATGCTAGGAAGATCCTTTTGTTCAAATTCTCGCTTACTAAAAAGGCGAGGGATTGGTACGATACTATTAATGCAGCTGAGTGCACCACGTGGGAGCAATTGAAGTTAAGATTCTTGAAGAGGTATATGCCACCTTCGAAGGTGTTTAAGATGAAGCAAGATATTAACCAATTTGCTATCAGTGGAGGTGAGAAATTTCATGAAGCGTGGGATAGATTCAAGGACATGCTCAGGAAGTGTCCTCAACATGGGTTATCTAAAGCCCAATATATCAGTATATTTTATAACGGATTGGACTGTGAATCAAGAGTGCTACTTGATGCTTCTTCTAATGGAGCATTGCTTACAAAGTCATCCGTTGAGGCCGAGAGATTGTTTGAAGACATATCAATGAATTCGAGGGATTGGCCCACTGATAGATTTAGAGGTACGTATGTTCTTGGAAACTTAGCTCAGGTCGAACAAGCAATGGTGAAGACTAAGAGAGAGGATGAGATCGTTTCGAGCTTGTCCAATATCAACAAGCTACTTGAGTCTCAACAGAAGCAGATCAGCGAGATATCCCAACGAGTGCCAATCATGCAGCAAGAGATGATGAATAATGGAACCATCCAAGACGAATTGGAGGAAGCAAATTATGCCATAGGTCAAAGTATCCAAGGAACGAGGTACCCAAATCAAGGAAACCGGAACTACCAAGGGAACTATCGAGGGAACTTTAATAATCGTGGTCCATCTGGTAGTTATCAACAGCAACCAAGGAGGCCTGAATTTTCATGGAGCAATACGAACAATGCAGTGCAACTTCCGATGGGTGTTGATTCGGGAGAAAAGGTGGAAGAAGGAAAGCCTGGGTTCGAGGATACTGTGAACCGGTACATGGTAAAGAATGATGAAAGAGTGAATCGCCTTGAGGCAAAGCTTGAGAAAAAGATTGATGATCACCACAGAGATTTGTCCACTCAAGTGAAAGATCTCACATTGTTGATGGGTACAATTGCAGAGAATGTGAACACATTGACTCAAACTGTAGGAAAAGGTAAGTTTCCGTCTCAGAGTATAGAGAATCCGAAGTCGTGTAATGCCATCACACTGAGGTCAGGAACGCAGTACGAGGGACCGATGAGGCCGGAATCGAAGTTGGAATTTTCTAAGCCTCGGTTCGACCAACACGCAGAGGGTTCGACCAACTTTTCAGGTCGAACCCAGGTCGAACCTCATCGGCCAGAGCACTCTGTTTTGACGCATGAGCGGTTCGACCAACACGCAGAGGGTTCGACCAACTTTTCAGGTCGAACCCAGGTCGAACCTCATCGGCCAGAGCACTCTGTTTTGACGCATGAGCGGTTCGACCAACATGCAGAGGGTTCGACCAACTTTTCAGGTCGAACCCAGGTCGAACCTCATCGGCCAGAGCACTCTATTTTGACGCATGAGCGGTTCGACCACGATCACGAGGGTTCGACCAACTCTTCAGGTCGAACCCAGGTCGAACCGAAGGATGGAGATTATACAGTGAAGCGGTTCGACCAAAGGAGCAGTGGTTCGACCTCCAATGTTGGTCGAACCCAAGTCGAACCTCCGGAGCAGAATGAGATCAGTCTTCCAGTGAAGAGGTTCGACCAATACAGTCCTAGTTCGACCTCTCAGCCTGGTCGAACCCCAGTCGAACCTCACCGAGATGTTTTGTTTGATGCACCTGTTGTTCCTTTTGATGTTGATGCAACTCCAGTGGTACGGAATGAGCAAAGTACAGACATAATAGCTGAGAAAAAATGGGAAAGAGCTAAGCGATTAAGAGCCGAAAAGGAGAAAGCGGAAAAGGTTGATCGTGATGAATGGGGGATTCCCAAAACAAAGATACCTCCACCGTTTCCCTATAAGCTAGTGAAGAAGGGGTTGGAAGAGAAGTTCAAGAAGTTTTCAGAGATAATGAACAAGATAAGCTTGAACATCCCTTTTTCAGAGGCAATCATGGAGATGCCATATTATGCTCGATTCCTTAAAGACATATTGATGAAGAAGCGAAGCTTAACCGGAGTTGAAACGGTAAACTTATCGGAGAATTGTAGCTCAATTATTCAAAAGAAGTTGCCACCAAAGATGAAAGTTCCGGGGAGCTTTACTATTCTTTGTGAGATCGGGAAGGGGCCAGCACGGCGAGCTTTATGCGATCTTGGGGCAAGCATCAATTTGATGCCGTTGTCCATCTTTCAGAAGCTTGGTTTGGGGGAGATGACCCCGACAACTGTTGCTCTCCAATTGGCATATAGATCAATGACGTTTCCGAAAGGAATAGTTGAAGATGTTCTAGTAAAGGTGGAGAAGCTAGTTTTTCCTGTGGATTTCCTTGTGTTGGAAATGGATGATGACAAGGATAATGTTCCTCTAATCTTGGGGAGGTCATTCCTTGCTACAGCTGGAGCTATTATAGATGTTCGGAAAGGAGAACTGAAGTTGAGAATGGATAAAGAAGAAGTACTTTTCAACTTGGACAAAGCAATGAAAATGCCAATGGAGTCCCAGTGTTATAGTATTGACGTGGTGGAGGAGATTGTGAAGGAGGATATGTCTTTGATCTTATCAAAGGATCCTCTTGAGACATGTTTGATGGAATCTCTTACTTATCCCACTACGGAGCTTGACGGACTTTCTAACGAGGTATGTATTGAATTTCTTGAAAACTTACTTGCTTTGGGTGATGATAGGTTTGCATTGGAGAGAAATAAAGTGGAAGAAGTCAAATGGACCAGGAAGTACTTGCCTTTGGATAATGAAAACACTCCAGTGGAGAAAAGAAAAGAGGAGTTGAAACCATTGCCGGATCACTTGAAGTATGCTTTTCTTGGTGATAATGCACAATATCCGGTAATTGTATCTTCTTCCCTTAATGATGATCAACTTGAGGCGTTATTAGATGTTTTGAGGAAGTACCAGTCTGCAATAGGGTGGTCACTTGATGATTTGAAAGGTATTAGTCCTTCGTATTGTATGCATCGGATTAGGTTGTTGGATGAAGCCAAAGCTAGTGTTCAGAATCAGCGTAGGGTGAATCCCGCAATTCAAGAGGTGATAAGGAAGCAAATTCTTACGTGGTTGGATGCTGGAATTATATATCCTATTAGTGATAGTCCCCATGTGAGTCCATTACATGTAGTTGCTAAGAAGGGGGTATGACTGTAGTGAAAGCTGAGGATGGAGAAGCTATAGCCACGAGAATTCCTACGGGATGGCGTACATGTGTGGATTACAGGAAATTGAATGAGAACACGTGTAAGGACCATTTCCCTCTTCCATTTATGGATCAAATGTTGGATCGTCTTGCAGGGTATGAGTTTTATTGTTTCTTGGATGGATACTTGGGGTATAATCAAATCATGATTGCTCCCGAGGATCAAGAAAAGACCACTTTTACTTGCCCCTACGGGACCTTTGCTTTTAGGAAAATGCCGTTTGGATTGTGTAATGCGCCTGCTACTTTTCAGAGATGCATGATGGTGATTTTTGATGGTTTGATAGAGAAGATCATGGAAGTATTCATGGACGATTTTTCAGTCTTTGGTTCTTCTTTTGATATGTGTTTGTCTAACCTTGCTGTTGTTTTGAAAATGTGTCAAGAAACTAATCTTGTCTTGAATTGGGAGAAGTGCCATTTCACGGTGAAAGATGGGATTGTTCTTGGGTATCATGTTTCTGCCAAGGGATTACAGGTAGACCGTGCTAAAGTGGTGGCAATTGAGAAGCTTCCACCACCGACCAATGAAAGAGGAGTGCGGTCCTTCCTTGGACACGCCGGTTTTTACAGGAGATTCATTAAGGACTTCTCAAAATACTCTAAGCCCTTATCTCATTTACTTGAAAAGGATATTCCTTTTGTGTTTAATGATGAGTGTTTAACAGCTTTTCAAGTTTTGAAAGAGACGCTTATTACTGCCCCTATCTTGATCACACCGGACTGGACGCAACCGTTTGTACTTATGTGTGATGCAAGTGATGTAGCATTGGGTGTGGTGCTTGGGCAACTAAGGAAGAAGAAGTTCTGCGCCATTTACTACGCGAGTAAGACTTTCGATGCGGCACAGAAGAATTACACGATAACTGAAAAGAAGTTTTTGGCTGTTGTGTATGCATTCGATAAGTTTCGTCAGTATTTGGTTGGCATGAAGACGATTGTGTATACGGATCACTCAGCGATTCGTTATTTGATGGAGAAGAAGGAGACGAAGCCTAGGATCATAAGATGGATTCTACTACTGCAGGAGTTTGACTTGGAGATTCGGGATAAGAAAGGAACAGAAAATGTGTTGGCCGATCACTTGTCAAGGTTGGAGACTAGGGAGCATTGTGATAATTCTTTCGAGTATATTGAAGAGATGTTCCCTGATGAGAAGATCATGGCTGTGGCTGTTGAAGGTGCCGAGCGAGTATGCGTGGTTGCAGCGCAAGGTATGGATCCATGGTACGCGGATTATGTTAATTACATTGTCATTGGTGAAATTCCAAGGGATCTCAATCGATATCAACTTGCAAAATTTCGTAGGGATGTTGAGACATTTATATGGTATGATCCGTTTGTTTATAAGATTTGTACAGATTCTATTGTCCGAAGATGTGTACCCGAGATGGAAATGGAAAGTGTGTTGGAGTTCTGCCATGCACAACCGAATGGTGGGCATTTCGGAGCGCAAAAGACTGCAGCTAAGGTACTTCAATCCGCTCTTTATTGGCCTACTTTGTTTAAAGATAGTGAGAGCTATGTGGCGTCTTGCGATAGATGCCAGCGCATGGGTAATATAGGTAGGAGAGATGAGATGCCATTGCAGCCTAGCATAGTCGTGGAGATATTTGATGTATGGGGGATCGATTTTATGGGGCCTTTTCCCCCGTCGAATGGGTTTCTCTACATTCTTCTTGCGGTGGATTATGTTTCGAAGTGGGTGGAAGCAATTCCTACTCGTGTTAATGATTCGAAAGTTGTTTTATCTTTCCTAAAGAAACATATTTTTGCCCGTTATGGAGTTCCGAGAGCATTAGTTAGTGATGGAGGTTCCCACTTCGTCAATAAATTTCTGGAGAAGGTGCTTAAGGATTATGGTGTTAGGCATATGGTTACTACACCCTATCATCCGCAAGCAAATGGGCAGGCGGAGGTCTCCAACCGTCAAGTAAAGCAGATTCTGGAGAAAGTGGTAGGAACTAATAGAAAAGATTGAGGGGTTCCGGACCGCTTACAAGACGGTATTAGATATGTCACCGTATCAAATTGTCTATGGGAAGCCGTGCCACTTACCCGTAGAAATCCAGCACAAAGCGTTTTGGGCTTTGCGTCGCTTGAACTTGACCCTTAGGGATGTAAAGGAGTTGAGGCTAACTCACATGAATCAATTGGATGAGTTCAGGAGTCGTGCTTTCAAGAATTCAGAGATTTATAAGGAAAGAATGAAGAGGTGGCATGATTCTAAAATTTTGTACAAGGAGTTCAAGCAAGGAGATGAGGTACTACTTTTTAACTCTCGTTTGAAGCTTTTTGCAGGCAAGTTGAAGTCTAAATGGACGGGACCGTTCATGATTCATCGAGCCTTAGGAGGGGGGAGTTATGAGCTTATTGACAAAGATGGTGATGTTATCATGGCGAATGGGCATCGTTTGAAGCATTATAGGTCGCCGGATGATGCGTGTGTCATTTTTGATGATACCTTGTTCTGATTTGGTACTGTCGTGACTCTACGACGTTAAACATGAGCGCTTGTTGAGAGCTTACTCTTCCGTTTTATTGCTTTATTTCTTTTGTGTGAGTAAGAAATTTTTATATTTAAGATGCTTACTAATCGGCAATTACATCTCTTTTCAAACTTAGTTTCGACTTACGTTTTTACTAAGTTTGGGGGGGTGTGATGTTATTACCTCAGTGAATCATTAAGAGTATAATCTTTTCTTTGTATTATTTGTTAGGGGAATTGGTTTTTGCGGCCATGTTGAAATTTTAATCGATTTTGATGTGACGATTTTTTTACAATTTGCCTAATGTTCAGTGTTTTTTTTGGTTGTGTTTTCTTATACGGAGATACTCATGAATGTTATTATGTGGAACAATTTCTGAAGTTGTGCTCTAGATTGTACCTAATGAGGTTGTGTTGAAACTTGAAGTATGTAGTGAATGAAGAACACTCAGTTTTGGAAATCAGGAGGTAGGTTCGACCAAGTCTAGGAGTGGTTCGACCAGAGCCGGAGGTCGAACAAAGGCAGAGGAAGTCGAACCGGCGTTGAAAGTTGTCCAGAGAGGAGGTTCGACCAAAGCCATAGTGGTTCGACCTGATCAGGAGGTCGAACCTATGGTCTAACCGGCGTTGAAAGTTGTCCAGAGAGGAGGTTCGACCAAAGCCATAGTGGTTCGACCTGATCATGAGGTCGAACCTATGGTCAAACCTGTCAGTCGAAAGCACTCTGTTTTCCAGAAGAGGGGTTCGACCAATTCAAGAAAGGTTCGACCTGTTTAGCAAGTCGAACCCCCGGTCGAACCAAGAAGATCGTTTGTCCAGAAGAGAGGTTCGAATGGGGTGGAATAGGGAATTTGAATTGCATGAGTGGGGAGAAAAATATTTTAACGGGGAATATTTAATAAGGGTATTTTTATAAAATAAAAGGAAATTTTAAAGTTAAATAATTATTGGGGTATATTTAGTGATTGTGGGGTGAATATATCCATCCCCTTATAAAAATAACTGGCGCCTTGCTTTGGATGCTTTATCTGGCCGTCTGATTATCGGTGAAAAAATTGAGTTGGGGTACTCATCTACATGCCACGTGGCTTGTCAACATTCCTTTTTAATTTTTTAAAGAATAGCCCCCCTCGTGTGCTGAACCTCCACGTTTTGTCAGTGTCAATTATCTCTTCAAGAAATTGTTAGCAGGAGTATTTTAATAAAAAATAAATGAAAAAAAAAAAACTTTTATTCTAAATTTGGTGGTGTACACCACCGTTAGGCACTCCACCGCTCCTGCCCTGGGGATTGGTGGAGGAAATAAATCGCAAGATTTGCCTCAAGTGACTTATAGAGAAGGCTCATTGTTAAACTTGTGCTTACAAGGTATCAAATCCATACCAAAGGTAGGATTCGAACCCCCACCCTGCAGCAACCAAACTCAGTTGGAAGGTCTTTCTGCCCTTCCCTCTACCACTTGAGCTTTGTCTACATTATCAAGTGTTTGAGACCATATAGTCAAAAAGTGATAATTTTTATAACGAAAAGTGATAATAAATTAACTAAAAATAATAATGTTATTTCATGAACAATTTATAATATAAAGGTGATAACATTTTATAGTGAAAGTGATAACGTTTTGTAACGAAAGTGATAATTATTTA
This sequence comes from Pogostemon cablin, assembly GCA_023678885.1. NCBI lineage: Eukaryota > Viridiplantae > Streptophyta > Magnoliopsida > Lamiales > Lamiaceae > Pogostemon > Pogostemon cablin. The sequence goes on along the minus strand of CM042999.1, from coordinate 8,210,630 downwards.
AAAAAGTTAAAACATATCCCACTATCAATAGTTTGAAAAACTACTAGTAAACCTTTTAATTTATAGTATTTGATTTGAATATTAATAAAAATATTTTTTTTAATAAAAAAATGATGAAAATGATATCAATATCATTAAATAAAATACTTAGCCTTAAAATTATATGGTTTATTGGTTCCCACATTTTTTTAACTATTAATTACAATTATACATATATATCTATCTTTTAATAATTTATCGCATTTCTTATAATAAAATAAAAATTTATGTATGCTAAGTAAGATTAATTGTATTTAAATTCATCATTTTGACTATGGTTGCTTATAATATACTCCCTCCCTCCATCCGATTTTAATGTGTTCGTTTGCTTTTTGCACGTAAATTAAGGAGTATTATTATATGTAAAGTGGGTAGTTGTATTAGAGGGAAGTGATGAGCCATATTATGTATTTTTTACTAAATATGAAAAATAGATACCTTTGAACCGGACACCAAAAATAGTAAAATAGACAACTTAGAAGCGGATGGAGGGAGTATATAATTATTTATTATTCAAAATATTTAGATTGAGCAAACTATATCAAAAATTTAGAGTTCTATAACCTAATACTGTTGTTTAATAATGTTAATTAAATCCAGAAAATAAATGAAAGTAATAATAACAATTTTTCACAACTTTATAATTCCAGTATAATTCCAGTTAAATACTTCGAAAAGATCTAGTTTCCTATGTTTAATAAATAAATAATAAATAAAATAGTAAAATTTAAAAATACAATGTTAAATATATAAGTATTGATTTTATTTCCATCATTTTTTAGTTTATAAAAGGATATTTTTATTAAAGGTATAGCTATTCGTACCCCTAATTTTACTAAATGCACCCCTAAGTACCCATTTACGTTGGCCATCACACATTTATTTAAGAATTGAATAACATAGTCCTTGACAATATTATTTTAACAATAATAGACTTGGCCTTTTGCTAAAAGTAAATATATAAAAATAAAATGGAGGAGATAACGAGAACAACAATGATCAATTCTAGAAATGCACAAAATTTTGGGAACCGAAAAAAAAAATCGAAATATATTTCGATTCGGTTTTGTGGAATCAGAATCCGCGATTCCCCGAACTGACAACTCTTTAATACTTCCTCCGTTCAATAATACTTTTCACGTTTATTGTTTCACGTTATTTAAAAAAATTGTATTTTTTGACTAATTTTATTGACTTTGAAGGGTATTATAGTATTTTTAGGTAATAAAAAAGTATAAATTAATAATATGTGTGAAAAAGAAGTGTAAAATTTGAATTTAAAGTAACTTTTGGAGTTGTTAGATAAAATGATGTTTTATTTTTTGGGGTGTGAAAGGTTTTGTGGGACAAACAAATAAGGAAAACATGAAATGTTTTATAGAATGGATGGAGTTTTATTATTTATTTATTTATTATACAATTTGATACTGAAATCGGAAGTTTCAAAACCGAACCAAAACTTTTCTACCCTCGGTTCGATTCCAATTCTTTATTTTCAGGAACCGCAACCATCGATTCGAAACCAGGATGAATGTGATTCAACTCATTACACATAACACAAGTTAAATAGTAAGAGAGAGAGAAACCTGTCAGCATCAGCATCGATTGCCCTGTTTTCTTTATAGTCACACCTCCAGAGCCCTACATTTTTTTCCATTCATCAGAGGGAGCAGCAAAAGAGTAACACCCAAATACATTAGTATCAACCTATCATGCATTGTTAAGGCAATTAATGAATCGAGTGTAAAAGTGTCACACCCCAATTTTCACAATAAAGAAATTCCCATATATATATATATTTTTTTTTTTATATAGGGCATTAAATAGGGCGTGATAAAATATTTTAGTTATTGAATAAATAAATAAATGAGCATCCAAAGATAGGGGATTAAAAAAAAATAGGGGACAAGTCCCATAAGTTTCATTAAACTTTAAACGATTCAGGCAAACATAAGGAACTCATTAAGGATTTAGTCCTATAGGTTCTTGCTATTTTATTTTAAGAAAAATAATTAGCAAAAGCCTTTAAGGAAAAGGACTACAAGTTTATTTCTAAATTCATAACACATAAATCCATAACTTGTAAAACATACAGGACAAATCAAATTTATAATAATAAGACCTAACATGAGGAAAAAAATAAACATATAATAGATGCAGGATGTCAAAAGAGAAATTGGCCCTATAAGTTTATAAAAATTTTCAAAGTTATAAAACCTCAAATATTGACCCTATGTCCCACGCACCATGACTAATACACTTATGGCAAATAACCCCAACTCTGTCATATTCAAAATAATTTAAAAGAAACATACAGGACCATACCTATTTCATTTTACTTTGAATTTTATCCTTTAAGAAATCAAAATAAGAAAGCTAGCTATACCTACTTATAATTGAACAGTCAAAATAAAAATAAATAATTAAATGAAAGATTCAGTATAACTATTTAAGACTCAATGGGCCAGTTTAAAATGGAAGAAAAAGGATTGGCAGTCACTAAGCAAAATAAGAGAGAGAACTTTTATCCTAATTTCCAAATCAAACAATATAATTTGAGTATTCCCACATAATGATTCCACTGTTAACCCAAACATAATCATTAATTTTATATTATGAATCAGGCCCAAAACTTTTTCTTTTAATAAATTCCCTCAAAGGGGTGACACTTGTCCACTCAAAAGACTTTAGACAACAACACATAGGCTATTAATTCATGTAAACAGAACATGGATTTCATTCAGACTCATCATACAGCAAGGTTAAGGGACAGAATTTCATGCATACAGAAGCATCTCTCTTTTGCTTATTACGAATGGATTCAACCCCAAATTCACGAAATAAGATCCGATGGGTTAAACATGTATTCAACAAATTATTCCCACCATAAAAACAACAATTTATTCCATACTCAAGACATACAATTCCCAACTGTATTCCAATAATAGTCATAATAATCCATCCAATTTCAAATCATAAAAATTTGAATACGGCAGAATTTCAATAAAATAAAAGTTTTTGCTATGCAAACTTGTAATCAGCAATTTATTAAGATGTTGGTTTAGGTCTCCTTGCCGACGCGCCCCGTTTGTACGCTATCGCCACGCTAATCTGAATGAAGGTAAATTGTTTGGGGTGAGCAACCACAAGCTCAGTGAGAACTTTCATCATGCTTATACAAGTAAAAATAATCCATATACAATAATTTAAATTCACTTACGAAACATTGATAAGGCACCTTTTGGGTCCTATATCCATAACTATAAGATACGACATCGATTCGTTACCCATGATAAAGCAAGGCACCACAATAGTCCCAACTCGTATTGCACATATGATTCACATAATCCATTTCCAGGTCACAACAAGGTGATGATAATATTTCAGTTACAATAAACTATCACACATGAAATATTTCACATATACAAGATGAGAGAAACCCCCACCTTTCAACCACGTAAAAGTATTGGATTCGAGTAATAAGCGTCGCGATCAGACCTTTCGAAACCTATAATCATTCATCTATACGTTACTATTCAAGACATAATATGATAATAAAATCCAAATAGGATAAGAGTAGAAGATTTAAGGGAATAGGATCAATGGAATTGAAAGGAAAAAGAAAGAGATTGAAGGCACTGTTACCCTTCTCTCTTCGTATGAGTGTTGCCGATGGTTGTAATTGTGAGTATCGTGAAAGAATAAAGAAATATTCAGTTTTATACTTGGATGGCTGGGCAATCTCTCCAAAAAAATAACGCGTAGGAGAGGTCAACCTTTCCTTAATAAAGAGAACAATCAATCAAATTTTGAATTTGATTGCAGGGAAGATATTTCGTTGAGAAGAGACGAGATTTGATAATATTTTTCTTGGGCAGGAAGAATTTCATGTATAAGGAAAGTGGATCACATGTTGATACTCTCTCATCCACACGGCTGTAATTGAATAATTGGCTGGACAGGTTTCACGCTTGTATAGGGCTTCTAAGGGTTGGGCCTCAAATAATTCACGTAATTTATTTACGGGGTATTACATTCTACCCTTCTTATAAAAATTTCGTCCTCGAAATTCTATTATAATATAAATGTCTTACCCGACATGAAAGATGGGTATCTTGCTTGCATTTCATCTTCTCTTTCCCATGTAGCTTCATCTTCCGTGTGTTGACTCCATTGGACTTTAACGAGTGTCACATCATGATTCCGAATCCTTTGTATCTTTCGCTCCAAAATCGACACAGGTTCTTCTTCATATGATAGGTCTCTAGCAATCTCCAATGTTGAGAAATTTATCACATGATTAGGATCATACACGTATTTTCTCAACATTGAGACATGGAAAACATTATGAACGGAGGATAACTCGGGTGGTAAAGCCAAACGGTAGGCTAGATCCCCAATCCTCTCAAAAACTTCAAAAGGTCCGACGAAACGGGGCCTTAGCTTCTCTCTTTGTCCAAATCGTATGACGCCCTTCATGGGTGCCACTATTAGAAACACATGGTCTCCAATTTCAAAATGTAAGTCTCTTCTTCTTTGATCAGCATAAGACTTTTGTCTATCTTGGGCAGACTTGATTCTTTCTCGAATGACTCTAATCTTGTTCACTGCTTCTTCTATCATTTTGGGACCTAGGACAGCCCTCTCACCAATATCGTCCCAATATAATGGTGATCTACACTTCCTTCCATAGAGTGCTTCATAAGGGGCCATCTTGATGGTCGCTTGATAACTATTGTTGTAGGCAAACTCGACCAGAGGTAGAAACTTTTCCCATGCCTCATCAAAGTCGAGTGTGCATGCTCTCAACATATCTTCCAAAATTTAGATTGTTCTTTCGGATTGCCCATCAGTTTGCGGGTGATAGGCGGTGCTGAAATTTAATCTTGTTCCCATGGCCTTGTGCAGACTTTCCCAAAATCTTGAAGTAAAGTGCGCATCTCTATCGGACACTATAGAAATTGGTACACCATGAAGTTTTACTATTTCTTGAATATACAGTTGAGCATACTGCTCCATTTTGAACGTCATCTTCACTGGTAAAAAGTGGGCCGACTTGGTCAATCGATCAACGATGACCCATATGGCATGATTTCCCTTTGAAGACCTTGGCAAACCCACTACGAAATCCATGGCAATTTGCTCCCATTTCCATTCGGGAATCTCGAGTGGTTTAAGCTTTCCGGCTGGCCGCTGGTGTTCAATCTTAACTTGTTGACAAGTTAAACATCTTTCAACAAAGTATCCGATGTCTCGCTTCATGCTTCTCCACCAAAATCTTTCTTTCAAATCTTGATACATCTTTGTTCCTCCAGGATGAGCGGTGTATGGAGCTCCATGCGCTTCGCCTAAAATCTTCTCCCTTAATTCTTCCACCATTGGAACACATATTCTTCCATTGAGTGTCAACACTCCCTCGTCATCCACTTTGAAGCCGTTGTATTCGCCTCCTCGTGCCTTCTTCTTCATTCCTTGCAAAAAGTGATCTTGCTCTTGAGCTTCCTTTATTTCCGTTTTCAGACTTGGCTGGATTTCCAATACTGCAATGATCGCCCTTGTGCCGGAGGATGATGTCACAAATTCAATTCGCATCTTGGCGAAATCTTCGATCAACTCTTCTTGCTTAATATGCAAACTATTGAGTTCCATTTTAGTTTTTCGACTCAAGGCGTCGGCTACCACATTAGCCTTGCCTGGATGGTATTCAATTGAGCAGTCATAATCCTTCACCAATTCTAACCATCGCCTTTGTCTCATGTTGAGCTCCTTCTGCGTAAAAAAATACTTCAAGCTTTTATGGTCCGTGAAAATTGTACATCTTCCTCCATAAAGGTAATGTCGCCAAATCTTCAGCGCATGAACCACGCCCGCTAATTCCAAGTCATGAGTAGGATAGTTCACCTCATGTGGTCTTAGTTGTCTTGAAGCATAAGCGATAACCTTCCCATGTTGCATCAATACACATCCGAGCCCTTGTTTCGATGCATCACTGTAGATTGTAAATTCTTCATTTGGGTTAGGTATTGTTAAGACCGGTGATGTAGTCAGGTCATGTTTCAACCTCTGGAAACTCTCTTCACACTTCTCAGACCAGACAAACTTTTCTCCTTTGCGAGTCAAACGTGTCATTGGACCGGCTATCTTCGAGAATCCTTCAATGAATCTTCGGTAATAGCCTGCTAACCCCAAGAAACTACGAACTCCTTGTACATTTGTAGGCGTCTTCCATTGGTTCACAGCTTCAATCTTTGAGGGGTCTACTTCAATTCCTTGAGATGTCACCACATGCCCAAGGAATGTGACTTGATTCAACCAAAACTCGCATTTCTTGAACTTTGCGTAGAGCTTCTCCTTTCGAAGTGTCTCGAACACTATCCTCAAATGCTCCTCATGTTGTGCTTCGCCCTTCGAGTACACCAAAATGTCATCAATAAAGACTATGACAAATTGATCAAGATATGGATGAAATACTCGGTTCATCAAATCCATAAACACAGCAGGGGCGTTACTAAACCCAAAAGGCATTACGACGAACTCGTAGTGCCCATAGCGAGTTCTAAAGGCAGTCTTGGAAATATCTGACTCCTTCACTCTCAATTGATGGTATCCTGATCTCAAGTCAATCTTGGAGAATATACTTGCTCCTTGTAGTTGATCAAACAAGTCCTCAATTCGGGGCAAAGGATATTTGTTCTTCACTGTCAAGCGATTAAGCTCTCGATAGTCAATGCACATCCTCATCGATCCATCTTTCTTCTTGACGAAAAGGACAGGCGCTCCCCATGGTGATACGCTTGGACGAATGAGTCCTAAGTGTAAGAGCTCTTGTAGCTGGACCTTCAATTCTTGTAGTTCTATGGGCGCCATTCGATAAGGAGCTTTGGATACTGGTGCTGATCCTGGTAGCAAATCTATTAAAAACTCCACTTGACGGTTGGGAGGTATTCCTGGTAAGTCCTCCGGAAAAATATCAAGATAATCACGTACAATTGGTACGTCACTCGGTGATATCTCCATGGCACTGGGGTCTATTATGTTGACTAATAACCCTTGGCAGGATTTCTTCCTCAGCATCTTCGCAGCCTTTGCGGCTGACAAGACTCTTGGTATAACGCCACTCTTGATCTTGTGGACGATTTCTCTTTTGGATCTTGGTTCTCTCAGGACCACTTCCCGTTCCTTGCACTTGATGTTGACTTGATGATAAGTAAGCCAATCCATCCCCAAAATCATATCGAATCCATGCATATCCAAAACATATGGCTTGACACTAAAATCTACTCCTTAAATGCATACCTCTACTCCTTCTATCAAGGAATGCGCAATGATTCTCTCTCCCGATGGTAAACTTATCTCAAGAGGTTCATCACTCTTGACTCGTTTACAATAAATCTTATTGTAATACTTTGCAGAAATAAAAGAATGTGACGCACCAGTGTCAAATAAAGTGAAAGCTTGGGATGTACCCACTGATAAAGTACCTGTCATAACATTAGGGTCTTTGCTTCCCTCAGCTTGATCCATAGCGAACACTCTTCCTTGCCCTCCAGTGGTTTGCCTCGCGTTTCCTCCCGCAGGCGGTCCCCTAGTGTCAGGCCTGTAGTTCGATGGCTTTGGGCAATCCTAGGCTCTATGACTAATTTCATGACACCGAAAACATCTACCCTGTCCTCTGAGGCATTCACCATAGTGATTCTTTCCGCACTGTGCGCAAAGCGGCTTTGGTCTTGGTGCATTTGCAGCCGGATTGTTGTTCGGCCTTGTCTGCCTGTTACGGTTGTTATTCCTTCCTTGGCTAGAACCTTCCCATTTCCTCTTATTGGGGTTCTCCATCTGCTTGTTATTGTCTCGCCTCTTTAACATGCAAGCTTCGATCTTTTGTGCCCTCATAAACGTATCAGCATAATTCATATCGGGCAATGCGGACAATTTCTCTTGTATGTCCTGGTGCAGTCCACCCAGGAACTTCTTTGCCCATTTTTCTTCAGTGTCCACCAATTGTGGAGCGGATCGGCGCAGTTGATTGAACCGCCGCTCGTACTCGATCACCGTCATACTTCCTTGCTTGAGATTATAAAACTCGTTTTCCATCTTTTCCTGGTGAGCTTGAGGGTAGTAGTTTGCTTTCACGGTTGCCTTGAATTCATCCCAAGTGATTGCTTCTCTGTTTTCGTTTGGCCTCATGGCCCAATATGCGTCCCACCAATGGTCTGCGTCCTCAGCCAGTTGGTTGGATGCACAGAGCACCCGCTGTTCATCGTTGCATTTTAGTAGGCGGAAAGTTCTCTCGAGCGATCGAATCCATTCCTCCATGTAATCAGGTCCTTCACTACCCTTGAAAAAGGGAGGGTGGTTAGCACGAAACTCATGAACTATTTTTGTATGGGCATCCGGATCAACATTGGGAGCATTTCGTGCATTTTGAACATTTTGTGCGTCTCTTCGGGGAGGCATCCTTCAAATTTCAATGCAAATAATTTTTTTTAGTACTTTATTAGATAGAATCTATAATCTATAATTAAAATAATATTGCATATCATCACATTATTCGGGCAACAAATACATGATAGAGGCACATAATTTAAAATAATAAAATTTATATTCATCATTAAGAGAATAATTATTTCCAAATCCGCAAATCATAAAGTAAATAGGTAAATCATGAAATAAAAGGTTTTGTCCCTAACATACGGGACCTTATTTAAAATTTTCAAAATGGGATATCAAAACCAACATTCGCATACTTCACTTATTTATCATCTTCTCCCATATCTTCCTCAGGGTCTTCTTCTTCGGAATCTCCATTGTTGATTACAGGTCCAACCTCTGCATAATAGTCCTCGTGCATTATCTCTCCCCATTGTGTCAAAGGTCCTTCAGGTGGTACCAAGCGAACAACTCTCTCGAATAAACGTAAGGTGAAGTGAGCATAACTTATTTGGGGTACAGGGGAATCAATAGTGTATCGTAATCCACTCCGAAAAATTGGGTTGGCAATGTCCTTCCAAGCCCATGGTAGCGTGTCGATTAGCTTCAGACAAGCCCAGTAGTCGGTAATTCCCTCACCAACATCCTTGACTTGTCTCCATAATTGTAGCATGTAAGCAATGTGGGTAGATAAGTCGTGTTGGACATCACGATAATAGTTACGATAAGCTTGTTGTAGTTGTAGGCCATTCATCTAACGTAAAAATTCATCTACTTATCATATTGTTTCGCATAAAAAAATATAAAGCAAAGGGATGACTCATTTCATTGTTGAGCTTGGGATTTAGAAGAATGATTAGAACAACATAAAAGCAAAATATTATAGTAATAGCATAAATAAAAAAAAAAGAAATATATGTTGTAAAGCTTACGTATGGGAGTGAGTATGGTGATATGTATAGTTAGAAACAAATTATTTAATATAATATGTTTCCATACCCATTTTTGTAATTGCAGCATATACAATATGGGGTTTTTTTTTTTTTACAAGATAGTAGATATGTAGTTTAATGTGATCAAACCATACTTGCTAACATTAAATTGTAAAAAAAAATTTCTAACCCCATAATAAATCATAAAATTTCATATAACCCGTACAGCTCATATATAATCATGACTTACATTTAAATTTCACATGTAATCCAATTAAGAATTTTAATACTTCCGTACCTTGATTGTAGCGGGCGTCGTACTCGGTGGATGCGTAGCAAGAGACTTTATTAAAAATTTTATTCAATTACATCATGTAAGCCAATTAACTCATGTATATGCGGAATTAAATGAAAACTTTTGAACAAGTATGCAGAATCGCATACCTGCTCTGATATCAATCTGTCACACCCCAATTTTCACAATAAAGAAATTCCCATATATATATATATATATATATATATATATATTTATATAGGGCGTGATAAAATGTTTTAGTTATTGAATAAATAAATAAATGAGCATCCAAAGATAGGGGATTAAAAAAAAATAGGGGACAAGTCCCATAAGTTTCATTAAACTTTAAACGATTCAGGCAAACATAAGGAACTCATTAAGGATTTAGTCCTATAGGTTCTTGCTATTTTATTTTAAGAAAAATAATTAGCAAAAGCCTTTAAGGAAAAGGACTACAAGTTTATTTCTAAATTCATAACACATAAATCCATAACTTGTAAAACATACAGGACTAATCAAATTTATAATAATAAGACCTAACATGAGGAAAATAATAAACATATAATAGATGCAGGATGTCAAAAGAGAAATTGGCCCTATAAATTTATAAAAATTTTCAAAGTTATAAAACCTCAAATATTGACCCTATGTCCCACGCACCATGACTAATACACTTATGGCAAATAACCCCAACTCTGTCATATTCAAAATAATTTAAAAGAAACATACAGGACCATACCTATTTCATTTTACTTTGAATTTTATCCTTTAAGAAATCAAAATAAGAAAGCTAGCTATACCTACTTATAATTGAACAGTCAAAATAAAAATAAATAATTAAACGAAAGATTCAGTAAAACTATTTAAGACTCAATGGGCCAGTTTAAAATGGAAGAAAAAGGATAGGCAGTCACTAAGCAAAATAAGAGAGAGAACTTTTATCCTAATTTCCAAATCAAACAATATAATTTGAGTATTCCCACATAATGATTCCACTGTTAACCCAAACATAATCATTAATTCATGTAAACAGAACATGGATTTCATTCAGACTCATCATACAGCAAGGTTAAGGGACAGAATTTCATGCATACAGAAGCATCTCTCTTTTGCTTATTTCGAATGGATTCAACCCCAAATTCACGAAATAAGATCCGATGGGTTAAACATGTATTCAACAAATCATTCCCACCATAAAAACAACAATTTATTCCATACTCAAGGCATACAATTCCCTACTGTATTCCAATAATAGTCATAATAATCCATCCAACTTCAAATCATAAAAATTTGAATACGGCAGAATTTCAATAAAATAAAAGTTTTTGCTATGCAAACTTGTAATCAGCAATTTATTAAGATGTTGGTTTAGGCCTCCTTGCCGACGCGCCCCGTTTGTACGCTATCGCCACGCTAATCTGAAAGAAGGTAAATTGTTTGGGGTGAGCAACCACAAGTTCAGTGAGAACTTTCATCATGCTTATACAAGTAAAAATAATCCATATACAATAATTTAAATTCACTTACGAAACATTGATAAGGCACCTTTTGGGTCCTATATACATAAATATAAGTTACGACATCGATTCGTTACCCATGATAAAGCAAGGCACCACAATAGTCCCAACTCGTATTGCACATATGATTCACATAATCAATTTCCAGGTCACAACAAGGTGATGATAATATTTCAGTTACAATAAACTATCACACATGAAATATTTCACATATACAAGATGAGAGAAACCCCCACCTTTCAACCACGTAAAAGTATTGGATTCGAGTAATAAGCGTCGCGATCAGACCTTTCGAAACCTATAATCATTCATTTATACGTTACTATTCAAGACATAATATGATAATAAAATCCAAATAGGATAAGAATAGAAGATTTAAGGGAATAGGATCAATGGAATTGAAAGGAAAAAGAAAGAGATTGAAGGCACTGTTACCCTTCTCTCTTCGTATGAGTGTTGCCGGTGGTTGTAATTGTGAGTATCGTGAAAGAATAAAGAAATATTCAGTTTTATACTTGGATGGCTAGGCAATCTCTCCAAAAAAATAACGCGTAGGAGAGGTCAACCTTTCCTTAATAAAGAGAACAATCAATCAAATTTTGAATTTGATTGCAGGGAAGATATTTCGTTGAGAAGAGACGAGATTTGATAATATTTTTCTTGGGTAGGAAGAATTTCATGTATAAGGAAAGTGGATCACATGTTGATACTCTCTCATTCACACGGCTGTAATTGAATAATTGGTTGGACAGGTTTCACGCTTGGATAGGGCTTCTAAGGGTTGGGCCTCAAATAATTCACGTAATTTATTTACGGGGTATTACAAAAAGAACAGAAGGGACCGATCCCAGATAGCAGAATACAAGTAACATAAATTCTATTTACTATACTCTCATTGAACATAAATGATTTGCCTAAGAACATCCAAAGAAAGTGATCCCCTTAAAGTTGTTCATATTATGTACAGATCAATGATCCTTGAGTTATATACTTGATCTTGACAAATTAAGTTCTCAATATGACCTGATTATCATTATCATGCATCACAAAAGAACATTACATATACATTTGATCAAATCTTTAATAATGTGAACCTTGTATAACACCTATCATAAGCATAAGCAGCTCCTCAACACTACACGGAGGATGAGTAATTAACAGAATCTATCTTGCAACAAGAACAAACACATTACCACGTGCATCATCATCTTGATTATATATCTTACATGAGATAAAGGTTTGTAAAAACAATACCTTCTTTCACGAATTACAGCGCCAGGCTCTCCTTGAACAACCATATACTTTGTTCCTGCAAGAAAGAGTCCAGTTGGAGCAAGAAATCCAGGCTCATCAAAATCTTTCACGATGTTTGCAATCTCTTGAGCCGTGAACTGCGCACAGATAGATCATTGAAATTCACAATGCAATTGGTCAATTGAAATTTGAAAGTCACAATCCTTTTTCTTAATGGATTGTGAATATTATATTAGGTGAGCATTTCATCAAACACCTAATATGCAAGTAAAATGACCCAAATCCAACGTCGCCCAAATCCAAATTCAAATAACATTACCCAAAATCCACCGAATGATCACTAACACTGCAGTTGACAACGGATCTATCATATACCCCAAAAAAACAAATCCAAAATTAATGTGAAAAAAAAAACCTTGGGGAAGGTGGCGCTCTGAGCCCAAACGCTGCCATCTTGGCCGATAACGGCGGAAGCAGTGAGATGAACACCTTCAACTTCGCACATCAAGTGTTCATCAACGTAGGTTTGCGACGACATGATTAGATTTTGGTTTTCGACAGAATGAATTCAAGAAAATTCCAACAAGAAGTAATCGATGGAGTAGTTTGTTTGTTACGGAGAGAGTAGAAATCAAGAAAAGTAAGGCGGATGAAATGAGCAACTGCTTCTATTGATACACTGTCCAAGCTTCTTATCACATCTCTCGATCAATTCACCCATCATTCTCCTCTCTCTGTCTTGATGAATAACCCTTCTGCCTCGTATTCATTCCACTCCCACGTACTTTGATATCTCGACCAGAAGGTCAGAAAGAACACCCCTTTTGACGCATCCATCCCTGAACTCACCATAATTAGCTCATCAAATGGCTTGCTCTGTTTGATCATACTCTCCTATCTGATTCCATTTACTTGTACAATCCCTTCACATGATTTTTAAAAATTCGATTTCTAAAACACATACTAGGTTTAAACACCACACTCGTTTAACAAATTAAGAATTAAAATTTGATTGCGAAATAGAGATTTATTTCTAGGGTTTGTGGATGCTTTTATTTAGAAATTTTGAGTTGGAATAATTAATTAATCATTTTAATAAGAGTATTTATGTCTTATTAATTAAGGGTATTCTAGTCTTGTTTATTTATAGGGTGCGTTAAGTAAAGTCGGGTGCAAATAGCCACTCACTTTTATTAATGTTCAAAATACAAGTTAAAAATGGTAATTGATAGTTTTTCAAATCACAAGATTTATTTAGTAATTTAAATAAATCCCGAGGGAGGCATCGATAATTTACACTTTTTTCTTATTCCATCCCATATATATATATATATATATATATATATATATATATATATATATATATATATATATATATATATATATATATATATATATATATATATATATATATATATATATATATATATATATATACTCTTTTTGTTTAGGACAAAGTATTCACTTATTTTTTCACAATGAGTAAGTTTCATTATTGACGAATTATCCTATGCACTTACTTAAAAAAATTTATACATTTATAAATAAAAATATATTGTATATACTAATAAATAAAAACATACACTTTGTTAATAAATTTTCTGTTAGTTTTTTAAATAAAAAATTGAATATAAAAAAATTATATAATTATTAAGAAATATATGCTTCATCTGTCTGCCCAAAAGAGTGCACGTTGATTAAGAAATATTATTATTTAATACGTAGTGGGAGTGTGAACCCCATATTTTAATTGTATTAGTGGGTGTATATGAGTCCCATATGTGTAAAAAAAAGAAATGACCCACCCTCTTTGAGACGGACAACCAAAATGGAAAAAATACTATTTTTCGAGTAAACGTATACACTATTGACTAAAAAGTAATATACATATAAGTACATGCATGCGTGGACCTGAATGTACAGAATATCAACTCTTCATTATTTTATACTCCATATAGTGATCAGTAATTATTATATCAAGGAGTTTTTCTGTTGAGTGGGTCTGGTGTGAATCTAGTTCACACGTAAATCATCTTTTTGCAAAATTACTCTTTAGTGTATAAAAAATTATCTCTTTGAAAAGTAAAATTTTTTATTTAGAAGAGTAATAGTTTATCTCTATAAAAAATTATTTTTCGTTATTAAAGAATAATCGATAAATCAGAGTTTACTATAATTTGAAGAGTAATTTTTCATTTAAAATTGTAACAATTTATGTTTTTAAAGAGTAATTTTTCATATGGAGCAATAAAGAGTAATAGTTGAACATAGAGTTCACGTGTGAACCCGATTCACATGAGTGTTTGCTTTTTTCAAACCAAGGCGAACTATTAATACAGGCATGAATTATTTTTCCTACAATATTAGGAATTTGAAATATATAAAATTATCATTTTAAAAATGACAAAGTTTATCGTGAGATGGTGTTTATGTAAAATTGTTTGTGAGACTTGTTAAAATATGATTATTATATAATAGATAAAATTTAATTATTGGTTGTTAAAGTATGATAAATGATGTATTAAAGTATGATTTTAAATATTATAAAATAATTAATTATAAACATACTTTAACTATCAATAAGTATACTTTGCCTATATAAGGTGGAGTATACTTTAAAAATAGATCGATCCGTCTCCATATACTCGTCTCACAAAAAAAAACTTCCATTTACAAATATACAAATATCATAACTTGTAATTTTGTAAAAGATATTGCTCCCTCCGGTCCGGATAAGTTAGCACATTTTTTTTGGGGCACGGAGAGTAAGGACTATAATAATTTAATGTAAAGTGAAGTAAAGTGAGGTGAGAGAAATAATATTTAATGTGTAGTGGGTAGTTGTATTAGAGGTGGTATGTGGGCTCCATGTGAATAAATTAATTGTTTTTTGGTGTGGGTCCCATTTATTAAAAAGGAAATGTGTCAACTTTAGTGGGACAAACCAAAAAGGAAAGTGTGTCAACTTATATGGGATGGAGGGGTAGTTTAAAAGCGTCTTACCTCCATTTAAAAGAAAAAAATAAATACTTTTAAAATGATAAAAAAAAAGATTAGTTTACCTGGAGAGCAGGCAGGGGTTTATATCTTTAATTTGATTACGAATGGTTTGCAAATGAATTAATTACAATATCATGTAACTCATGTATAGATATAACTATCGATCGAGATGAATTTAAATGAAAATATCAAAGTGGAAAAAATTAACAAATTCAGACGATGAAAGTGTAGTTGAGCTCGTTAAAGAAGTACTTTCTAAAGAAAAAAAAAAGAAAAAAAATATTTGCATTGATTCTTATTGAACTCTTGCGTTGGTTGATCGTATACTATGCATATTACTTGACGAGTTGGAGGAATTTTTATACTCCCTCGTCATTCACTACGAAGGTCTTTTACTTTTTACACATGGATTAAAAAGTATTATTATTTAATGTGTAGTGGATAGTTGTATTAGTGAAAATGTGGGTTCCATATTTTAATTGTATAATTAGTGGATGTGTATGGATCCCATATGTATAAAAAGAAAAATAAAACTCTTTGAATGGGACGTAAAAAAAAAAAAAGGCTCTCTTAAAAGGGAACAGAGGGAGTATATTTTGTTGGATATGGGTCAAACAAAGTTTCTCTTAGTTATAATTTTTTTTTTGGTATTTTAGAATTGAGAAGATGTAAAACAACACAAGCAAGGATCTTATTATTATTTTTTAATTCTCATTAAAAAAAACTTAAAAGTTAAGTGTGCTTGATTTGAAGCAATCTAATTTTGGTGATAACGTAAAGTGAGAACAAAACACACTCGAAGCGCTTGATTTGAAGTAATCTAATGATGAGTTACTCAATGAAAATTTTTGGTGATCACTCAAGTGAGAACAAAACACACTCGATATGCAGTTCAAATCCTGATGCCCAATATAATAATTTAGAGTACTGCAGACCTACAATCAAGTGATTATATTCCTAGTGCCCTAGACCAGGATAATTGTTTGTTGCAAGAGCCACAAAAGACTGAGTTAAGCAGTATGTAATTCCTTGGACAATGCAATACAATGTATAGGACTTGAGAAAAAGGTCGTGGACTTGAGTTTGTGTCTATGAATTAGGGCAGACCTATAATCAAATGATTCATTTCACGATGCCATACCAACAATTGAAATTCCCTACTTCATTCTTTATTTCATTCCATATTTTAAGCGGGTGAGAGAGATATCCAAAATCCCACCCACTCCTTGAACATGAGATGGAATATAAGATAGAGTAGGTGAACAAATAGAATGACAACATATATCTATAAAGACCAGTCCTAACATATTTTAGTTTTGATTAATCAGATCTCTTTATACAAGGTATTAAAAAGTGTACTAACCTTAATCCTAAAAGGCTGCAAAATTGAGTCCTAACCCTTTGTCCCACAATAAACTGTTGACAAAAGTATTAGCATTTAATTATCCACAAAAATATTTACTAACAAATTAGGATTTTAGATAATAAAAAATTACTAACCACTAAAAGTATATTGTTTTACAAAATTTTATGATTAAACTAAAGAAAATTACAAGATAAAATAAAATTTTCTTTTGAAATTCTTTATTGGAAGCCTCTATTAATCCCTTGCTTCCTTGATACTTAGAGTAGATGATGAAGGAAATTAATGAATGAAATTGGAGGAATTTATTGGATGATGATTTGGGGAAGAGGGGAACAAATGGAAAGAAATTGACTTGTGTGGAATCATCTCTATCAACTTCGTGAAAGTTGAAATTGGAGATAAGTGGTTGACCATTGATTGGGCTCACTCAGCTCAATTTAATGGGCATACAATTTGATGGAAAAGGATAAATGGGCTTATCTACAATGTGCAGGATGAGCTGTACAAAATTAGGGCTGAGATTTTCAGCATTTCCATCCTTTTGTTTTGACTAATTAGTATAAACTAATTTTCAACATTTTTTTATCCTAATAATTTTATGTCCAACAAAATAATTAAAAATTAAAGATATTATTTTTGTATACTTATTTTTTTTATCAATTAACATGTTGAAATTTATTTCAATTTGAGTTAATTATTGGGAAAATAGATTGTATTTGAAAATAATGTTAAGTAATTAAGACCATTATTTGAAATTGTCTGTAACATATGATTATGTAATGAAATATAAATATTAATAAAAAATTTAAATTGTTAGTTTTTTATAACTACATTAATTTGTGCGTGCTGAGCCTTTATAAATTGAAAGAGATAATCTCTCGAATAGGTAGAGTAGACTTTATAACAGACGAAGGTAGAATAGGGTGGATCTTGTTCTTATAGACTAACGAATACAATAAAGAACGGAAGCATACTTCTGATCAATACATATAATTGCCGCTAAATGGAATTGCGATGGTTATATTGTCACCAAATCTAGCGACGAAATATTATGCAGCTTATTCGCCGTTCTTGTAGTGATCAGGTACTTTTAAGTGAAATGTAATATCATGAATTATAATTTATTTATTTTGATTTTTTCATTAGGTAAACTATGACCATAATCCAATGAATCGCCTGTCACAATTTAGAGGAAATTAATGACGTATTTAAGAAACTAGTGTTAGAAGAATTGCTGGCTTGATGAAATGTAATATCAGTTCTTTTATTCTCATCGGAGATCCACAACTAGGACAATTTAAGAAATCCATTTTTTTTTTTACAATTATTAGATAAAAATAAATTTAATAATAGTATAAACCATTTCTCACAAAGAAAAATATAGATGGATTAACACATATATGCATGAAGAATTGAAGAAAAGTAGATACACGATACAAAATTCGCTATATCTTTATATTACATAGCAATGGTAGTGTAGATCAAATCCCCTGTTCCCCACCCTGTTACATCTCATGTTTCATAGGGTGGGGAGTGATATTACCTTATTTTCAAAAGTAAGAGCAATACTTGTTAAAAAGAAAAGGAAAGGATGTAGAGATGATGAAGAAATTAAAAAAGATCAATAAGGCTCACCATCCCAAAGCTCATCAAGTGACTTGATAGCTCCATCTTGGGATATAAAGCCCTCTCCTAGGTTTCCTCTCTGCTGAGGGATCTCTTCTATCTTATTCATTTCTTCTTCGCTTAATTCCCAGTCGAATATATTGCGATTCTCTTCCATTCTCTTAGGGTTGAAGCTCTTCACTGCAACGGTCAATCCGAGTTGATATATCCACCTAAGGATAACCTGTGGGACACTCTTCCCTTTAGCTTCGGCAATCTTCTTCAACACCTCACTCCCCACCACTCTGTCTGTTCCCCAGTATTGTCCAGCCGATCCCAACGGAGAGTACCCCATTACCACTATATCTTTGGACTTGCACAAATCAACCAACTTCTTCTGCTGAAAGGATGGGCTCAGCTCCACCTGTTTCATTCATTACATAACAAAATGAACTAATGAGTGATATAGTATGCATTTCATAACAAATTGTAATGAAATCTTACTTGATTGACTGCAGGAGGGATGGTTGCAAACGATAACAAATCTTCCATTTTCTTGCAAGTGAAATTACTAACTCCAATGGACTTGGCCAGCCCTAATCTCTGGCACTCTTCCATGGCCGACCATACGCCCTTGCAGTCAAATGGAACGATGTTCTTCGGGTTCTTAATTGGATACTCATACTCTATTGACTTTACACTTACAGGCCAGTGGATAAGATACAGATCAAGATAGTCCAGCTTAAGATTCCTATATATCCAAAAAAGAAATATATATTATCATAATTCATAACAAAAAGGAAGAATATATAAATGATGAATATTAACTGCAAAGATTTCTTGATGCCTGGGACAACACGGTCGGGGAAAGTGTCGGCGATCCAGAGCTTGGTGGTGATGAAGAGCTCGTCGCGGGATTTGATCAATCCGCGCTTCAGGGCTTCGGCCACGGCTTCTCCTACGGCACCCTCACTGCCGTAGAATGGAGCCGTGTCGAAGTGCCTGTATCCACGCTCTATGGCGTGGATCATGGCTTGGATTTCCTCCTCTTTTGATACCACAAAACTTGCAGTTCCAACTGCTAGTACTGGCATTTTGTAACCACAATTCAACTCAATTTCTGGGATACTCATTTTGGAGTTGGAGTTGGGGTTGGGGTTCGAACAAGTTTTTTGTTTATAAAAAATTAGGCTGTATTTTTGTTGCTATGTAAATAAAATGTTGACTTGATTGATTCTGAGAAATATCAGAATATTTATAGAGAAGTCATCGGAGTACGCGGTTTGAATAGCCTATGCATAATAGTCAATGTATTATTATGGAATATAAGTCTTTTAATTGGAGGTAGCGAGGAACATTCGATAGTGCTTGAATTTTCTAGAAAATTGTTACGCATGTCATGACATGTGATTAAGTAGTCACAAAAATTCAAATGAGATCACCTGTTTCACAATGGTGTTTCATCTACTGTTTCATAAATTTAATGATTAACACGTGACACAATCAATGCCCAAAATTTAATACTTGCCCCAAGGGTTTAATGGTCATTTGTAGGGTATATTATTTTTATGTTGTGAAACATCAATGAAACACCGGAAATGTAACAGGGAATTCAACTTGACAAAAATTTGTGTTAAACCGTATAAAATAATGACTTTTGGATTAAAAAAATAATAATCATTATAAAAAACGACTACGACTCTTGATATAACTAAGTACAAGTAGAAACCTGTACACCATACTAACACAAAATCAAAAATTAGTTTTATTAATTTATTATTATTATTATTAGAGTTGTATCGTATGAATGGTTTAATATTTCTTTTAAAGTTATTACTTCATGAAAAAATGTTATTATTTTTATTTATTTTACGAATTATAAAATAGTTTATGAAATAGTTTAATTAAACGATTATCTTTTTTTTTTATATACTCCCTCCGTCCCATAAACAAGTTCACACTTGCCATTTTTGTCCGTCCCATAAACAAGTTCACACCCCAAATAAGGAAATAAATATCACAATAACAACCTCATAAATTTCCTTTAATTACAAAAAATGCCATTACAATTAGGCACCCAACACAATTAAATTAACTCCCTAAACTAAATTTTAAACTCTAACTAGAGTAATTAATTCAAATTTCAAACCCAACCTCAATTATTGACCATGAACTAAAAAGGGATTCACCTTTCCCATATCCCAAAGCCACCCGTGAGTCAAAAATTGTTCTAAAAATATCTCAAACCCAGCTGCACAATAAAAAACAGATACTATCATCTTTTCATTGTTCTAAATCGTAGAAAAAATCTAGCAATATCTCTCCATAATATGTGAGAATCTAGAATATTTTTGTTGTTACTTTTGCTAATTTCTTCTTTCAATTGTTTGAGTATGGATTCCAACTCAAACTTTTGTTTTCCAAGCACAGAATCTATGGCTCTTCTAGAATTAGACATGATTCAAGATAGTATCGCCTCACCGATGGAAATCCCTGATTCGGCGATCGTGAGTATGGATTCTAGTGAAAGTTTGTATTTTCCAAGCACAGAGTCCATGAATCTTCTTGAATCAGACACGATTCAAGATGGCGTCGCCTCACCGATGGTAATCCCTGATTCTACCTCTGTGACAGTGACCGGATCGACTCGATTATTTGTAGATCTAGAGAGTTTATCCCCGCCGACGTCTGATGGAGATGCTGCCTCATCGATGGTGACCGTTGGAGTTTCCTTGCCGACGGTGGCCCAGGGAGAAAACTTGCCTACGATGGTCACTGATACTGATTCGTTACCAACCGATGATGATTACGCCCTGTTATTTGGTACACGCGGTGCACATGAATACACATCGACTGAAGCCCGGAGACATTATGTTGACAACTATTTGCAGTGGATCCCATCTGCAAAGAGTTTTCTACAGAGGTCTATTGTTGGGAGTACTTCTTTCCTTTTCTATATATGATTCTTATGATCAGTTTTATAATACTAGTATCTATGTTGGTTTTTGTGATAACATCTAGCAATCATGGTGCATGTGTTGGTAATCTGTTGCTACTTAAATGTCACCACTTGATTTATTATAATTTAGGAGACATTCATTTCAATAATATGTTGCCCAATGATGAACTTTTTTTGTAGGGTTTAGATGAGAAAAAGAACAAACGAGATAGTAACAAAAACTAAATTGAGATTGCAGATTAATTTAATATGATTACAGCTTAAACACATTATAGGCAACAAAAAGAACTTCATGATCTAATCCTATGTTTAATCTGTAATCAAGCTGCGAATCCAACAAAATACAATTCCATAGTCTTAATTAGTGACCTAAATATGATAATAGAGGTCCTATATCATAATCGAGTTTTTCAATGTCTTCAAGTTCCAGCAAATGTTGGATAGATACCCTTACAAGCTCTTCATCAACCTCCAAGTTTGTTGGCAGCATATTCTGTCTAGCCATCCTTTCTTTTCCCATATGTGGAATTTTGTAGTTGTTTCTGCCTGAAACCTTTAGGATTTCCACTAAACAAGACTGTAGGCTCAGAAATACATTGTTAAGAGTCTTAGCTGTTAAGGCATCAAATGAAATTTGCACATTTTTTATCAATTCATCAACAGTGTAAGACCTTGTGTCTACTTGAAGGGATTGAATTGACCTAAACCAACCCAAATCATTGACATTGGTGTCAGGGCTTTTAGGTGGTTGACAAACAATGGTGATATTAAACCCATCCGAGTTTGCAACTGCCCTAAACTCTGGATCATTGGTGTTAATGTGTGTCCTAGCATTATCTTGTTGGATGATAATGTCCCTACATGCATTTGGTGGCCATTTTTGCTTTATAGCTGGAATGATCTGACATTTTCAGAAGATTAAACTACATTAAGCTCACCAACAAATTAGCATAATAATGATATAGAGCCTTAATGAGCTTTAAAACTGAATGTTGACTTAAAATCTATCAATTTACTTACTTGAATATAAAAAAAATTGTTACCTTGTTGATCATGCAGTCTTTAATTACCAATTTTTCCATCGAATATAAGTTCACCATCATCTGAATATTGAGGCCTTGATACTCCACACATAAACATGACCTTAGGGATGAAATTTTTGCTTTCACATGATCTATGTGGCTCTGTTTCCCCTTCTAAAATATAGTATCTCTCAGTGGTTCTACTCATGAAGAACCATTTCTCATCTATATGAACAACATTATGCATACCTGAAAAGTGTATCTTGTTGGCATTTTCATCTGCTACAAGTACACTCAAACAGAAGTTTATCCTTTGTAGCTTGTGCTTATCTGTAAGCGCAGGCTTAATTTCATTGGTGTGCGCCTTAATCTGCCCATTTTTCACCAGTCTTCCTATGCTGCTCTTACTAACCTTTAGCCCCACAGCTAAGTCTCTGATTGTTGAACGGTTATTGAAGGGTATGTTTCTCATTAAGTCGGTGTCAATATGGACCCTTTTTGCCTTTGGAATACCCTTTATATTAGATTGGAACTTTATTGCAGAACCTTCCTTTAACTGTTTTTTTGCAGAGCTCCAAAGAACATGGATGGTCCTCCTTGACACTCCAAATAGATTAGCAACCTCTCCAATTTTTCCACTGTGAGTAACTCCATCAGTACTATTACAAAGTAAATATTGTGCTATTCTATTTCTCTCCTCAACTGTGAGTTTTTTTGTATTTGACATTAATATATGTGATATTGTGGTTGGTGAGTAAATGATGCATTTGTAACCACAATTCAACTCAATTTCTGGGATACTCATTTTGGAGTTGGAGTTGGGGTTCGAACAAGTTTTTTGTTTATAAAAAATTAGGCTGTATTTTTGTTGCTATGTAAAATAAATAAAAATAATAACAATTTTTCATGAAGTAATAACTTTTAAAAGAAATATTAAACCATTCATACAATACAACTCTAATAATAATAATAATAATAATATTTTAATAAAAAAATATAACTCATTACAAAACGACTACGACTCGATATAACTAAGTAAAGTACAAGTAGAAACCTGCACACCATACTAATACAAAATCAAAAATTAGTTTTATTAATTTATTATTATTATTATTAGAGTTGTATTGTATGAATGGTTTAATATTTCTTTTAAAAGTTATTACTTCATGAAAAATTGTTATTATTTTTATTTATTTTACGAATTATAAAATAGTTTATCAAATAGTTTAATTAAACGATTATTTTTTTTTATATATAAATGTTATTAATTCTTATTCATTTAATGTAATGCCATTATGTTGTGATATACTAGTGTCACTATAACATAAATAAATGGCTTTACGTAACACGTAAAAGTATTATCTAATTAATAGTATTATTAAATACTCCCTCCGTCCGCCCGAAAGGTCCACATTTTTCCATTTTGGGCGTTCGCACCAAAGGTTCACATTTTCCTTTTTAAACACATGGGACCTACACACATCACTAATACAATAAATTTATAGGACTCATACACCCCACTAATACAACTATCAACTACACCTTAAATAATAATACTCCTTAATCCACGTGCAAAAAATAAATGTCCACCTTTATAGCGGACGGAGAGAGTATAATATGTAATACTTTTACGGGTGTCGCTTTTGCCCATATTACCAATTATCTTGTATAACACATTTTTTTAATATAATAATAATTATTAAAAATATTACATATACTTTAGTAACACTTTCTAAAAATTATAATAAAAATATTTATGTAACTCTTTTATAAAATTAAAAAATAAATTTGCAATGACTTGGATTTGATCCCTTGACTTATGAATTGTAATGCATTTTATCTATCAATTTAGCTAGTTTCTCAATCTTAACAAATATTAAATACTCCATCCGTCTCATACTCATCTGAACCGACACTGTAAATACATAGTTTAAGAAATGTTGATTTTTGACCAACTTTATTGACTTTTAAAGGGGTGTTGTGGTATTTTTAGGTAATAAATAAATTATAAAGTATGTTATGTGTGTTAGATGGTAATGATATTTTTAAAATTAAGATAAATTTTGAGATTGTTGGTTTATGTGAAATTTTCTTTTTTGGATTGTGAAGATAAATATGGGACGGATAAAAATGGAAAGTGTAAAGATAAGTGTGGGACGAAGGGAGTATTTATTTTATTATAATTACAAATTGTTTTTTTTAATATAACTTCTATATTTAAATATTCTAACTGTTAATTAGAGGTGTTAAACGAGCCGAGCGAGCTCAAGCTCTCCATACTCGAGCTTGGCTCGAGTACTTATCGAGTCGAGCTCGAGCCCGGCTCATTAAGGTAACGAGTTTACATAGGAGCTCGGCTCGACTCGAAAAATACTCGAGCGAGCTCGACCTTGGCTCGTTAAGCAGAAATATTGAATATTCGAGCCTTATCGAGCCGAGCCAAGCCTAATATTAAGTATATTTTTTATTATATTTAAAATATATGTTTTATTATATATTATTATAATTAAATAAACGTAATACTCTTAAAAATAAGAATATATTGTATGACAAACAAATAAAAAAATATACAGATTTTATGAGATGGAAAAAGTAAAAATTTATAATACTCCCGTTCCACTATAATTGGTTCATCTCTTAAATGAGAATGGTTCTAATATGACTAGGGCTTTTGAAGAGCCACAATCTACAGAAGATACTCACTGTTGCACACTAGATATATTCAATAATTTGCTAATCTTGCACCCAAGGAAAAATACAGTACAATCTACAGAGGATACTCACTGTTGTACACTAGATATATTCAATCATCCCACCTTCATGTGTGGCAATATTCTGCATGGATTGGGTTTTCCTAGGGAAGCAAAACGCATTAACCTTCGCTCTGACATTGCTTTTTTCTTTACTTTCGCCTTTGCTCGTGCAAACCTGATTGTAGGGGTGTGCGGATCGGGATTCGGTACGAATTTTTAAAAAATCCGTACCGAAATTCGGATCGATTTTTTTAAAAAAAAAATTCGATATTGAATCCGTAAAGAAAAAATCTGATATTGAATCCGTACCGAAATTCGATTCGGTTAGGAACGAATTTTTGGGAAAATGGATTTTGACGGTGCGGAGCGAATCGAAGATAATATTATATTTTTAATAAAAGGTAATAATACTTTAAAAATAAGAAAATACTTCTGTAATACTGCTTCACAATTCACATTAAGAGTTTCATAAGACATATAAGAAGAGATAATATTTGAATAAAAAGTTATACTCGAATTGATGAAAAGTGAGAGTGGTGCATTGCATTATTTCATAAACAATTCATATTATAAATAAAGAATGATAAACTTTTAATGAAAAGTGATAATATATTTAATAAAAATTGATAATTACTTAAAAATGTTAAATAGTCTTGCATAACACGACCTTATATGTTGCCCTAAAAAATAATAGTACTGAGATAAAGAAAATTAATAATTTTAATTTTTTTTTAAACCATTAAATTTAAATTTAAGGTGTATTTCAATTAAAGTCTATCTAATAATAATATTTTAGACATAAATATAGATTATCGTTTAATTTTTACATTTTATCTTTATTAAATAAATATAAAATATAATAATTATTTATTAAATTTACGATTGAATTTAGACTTTAGAGATACCATTTATTTTATTCATTATATTCTCTGAAATAATATTTTGAACATATTATTTTATTTATTTCTTTTTTTTTAGAAATTTATTTTACTTTATAAAATATATATTTTCTAATATACAGTAATAAATAAATATTTAGAGCATTAGATATATTTTTAAATTATTATTTGGTAGTATATTATAAATAATTTTAATTTATTAATTATGATTATATCATAATTAGTAGAGTAGAATTAATTAATTCATGACATATAAAGTATAAACTATAAATAATAAGATAAATATATTATGAAAAAATTTCACGTTTGGTCCCATAAGAATTCCTTCAATTCAATTATAATCCCGTAGGAATATACTGGTCTCATATCTAGCGGTTTTGTCCCATAAGAATATTATAATCGAAAATTTTCATCTCAAATTAACTTATATTATTATAAACTACCAGATTTATATTATTTTCTGTGTTTCAAAATAGATATAATCCGTTTTGGCCTCATTGATGGTTCAGAATATTTCGTCAACTATTAACAATTTAGATGAAAAATTCCTATGGGACTAAATCTGCCAGTTTTGGGACTTTTTTGGCATCAAGCAATTCTTACGAGACTAAATATGAAATTATCCCAATATATTATATATAATTTTAATGCATAATTTAAATTCGGTTTTTCGGTACGGTTCGGTTCGGTACGGGAAAGCGGAAAATATCCAAGTCCGTACCAAACAAAAAATCGGTTCAGTTCGGAAAAAGTCAAAAAGTCAACAATTTTTTTCGGTTAGGAATTAATTCGGTGCGATTTCAGTACAGTTTCGGTTAAATCCAATATCCGTGCACACCCCTACCTGGTTGCACAGTTGAACAATGTAAGACATCCTTATCGTTAGAAAAGTTAACTGAGAGTTAAGGAGAAGGTGGGATGACAGTACGTTTTTTCATCTCTTTTCTCTTCTTTCTCAAGTTGTCTGAATTTTTCTGCTTTTCTGCTCTCTGTTTAAAATCAAAGAATGTCTGAGTACACAGAAGCAGATGCCAAATTCAGTCTAGCCACTAAGATGATACCGTCAGTGCAAAAAAAACTCTTCAATGAAAGATTAATCCCAACTGAGAGCAAATAAGTAATTTACTCCGTTTGCAACACTACACCAACTGCAGATAAACGTCTACAGCACGAGGAAAGAAATTAAGGCTGTACAATTTTTTTAGCATTACCTCTTTACTTGCAGTCTTCAAAGCCTGAAGTGGTTCCACACAATCCTGGCCTATGACCGTCAACTTTCTCCGTTTGTTTTGACTGATATCACTTCCATCTACAAGGGTTCCCTTTGCAAGTTCTTCAAATTGATGTTGAAGGATAGGTGAGACACCAGCCTGGCAAGGTTTCAAATCAGTCGACACATTGAAATAGGTTTCAGACAGAGAAGTCAATAAATGATGCTGGTTTCTAATTACAAAAATGAATCAGAAGTTTGACATAATGCCAGTTACTGAATATTGCACAATCAAAAATACAAAAGCTCTTTCAAAGAAAGGCTCATCAGGCAGAGATTTTCGGCCAACTTTCTGCTAATCATCAGACTATCATTAACTTAAGGGATCATAGCAATAATTAGAGATCACAAAAGAACTTAACTTAGATCTAAAAATTACAAACAACTCCCTGGACATTTGCTTCTGTTCTACAGATGGTACCAATTCATTGGGATACTAACAGAAAAAAAAACTTAATGGGGGTGTTTGTAGTATAGTGAACTGATGAACTAGGATGATCCATAATTTTTATTTTTTTTTAAAAAAAAAAGAAGAAAAACAGAATTTTACATAAGGTCAAACCTCTAAGGCTCAAATATCCAATGATGGTTTGAATGGTTTATGCCATAAGATAGTCATAACTGCCAAAACTTCAATATGTAAGAGAGTGTTAATTGATATGAAAGAAGAAATTAAAGAAAAGAAAAAAAAAGCATTAACTTAAAAGAAATGATACATGACTGATGGATGGATAAAAAACACTCCCTTCGTCCGAATCAAAGAGACTCATTTGCTTCATGCACGTGGATTAAGGAGTATTATTATTTAATATCTAGTGGGTAATTATATTAGTGAGTGTGTGGACCCCAACTTTTAATTGTATTAGCGGAAGTGTGTAGGTCCCACATGTATAAAAGGGAAAATGAGACCCTTAAGGCGGACGCCTTAAATAAAAAAATGAAACCCTTTGGGGCGGATGGAGGGAGTAATAGAATTTGAAATAATATAGACACAAATATTTATTAATTAAACCTTTGAAATAATAAATGAAATCAAATACTCCCTCCGTCCACTCCAAAGAGTCCCATGTTTTCATTTTTGGCGTCCGCCTCCGAGAGTTTCATTTACTTTTTTACACATATGGGATCCACACACTCCCACTAATACAACTAAAAAATGGGACCCACACTTTCACTAATACAACTACCCACTACACATTAAATAATAATATTCCTTAATCCACATGTCAAAAAGCAATGGAACCCTTATAGGCGGTCGGAGGGAGTACTCCTTCGGTTTAAACATGCACGGTGGTTCGAAACCGCCAATTTCGATTCTGAACCACCGATTCTAATTTCTGAAAATGAGAAATCGAAATCGAAATCGGGGTAGAAAGGTTTTATTTCTGGTTTGAAACTGTCGGTTTTGGTTTTTATTTTTTTCAGCTAAAAATGTGAAAAAAACTTGAAAAACCCCGGTTCCAACCAATAACCACCAGTTTTAACCAGAACTATCAGTTTCGATTTCAGAAAATGAGGAATCGGAATCGAATCGGAATATGTTCGAGTTTGGTTCCATTTTTGTCGGTTTCAAAACAGCCGATTTTTATTCCAGTTGGAACCGCTTGTTCACAATTTTGAACCGCCGGTTCCGATTATTTTGTGCATGTCTATTTCTATCCACCCAAAGATTTTCTTTTTTTTCCATTTTTGTTATCTCACCCAAACAGTCTCATTTCTTTTTTGAGTTGGTCTCTTGTATTCCTTGGTGCACCAAATGTGTAAGGGTACAACATTTTGTTCTAAAGAGTATATGCACTTTCATTAATTTTTTTTAAGGAAATAAAGGGTACACGTGCATATACTAAAAGATATTTGGACACATGGTGTCCTCGGGAACACTAAGTTTTAGACTTTTTTTTAGTTTTACATACATGTGACCCATACACAACTATTAATATAATTAAAATATGGACCCACACTCCTAATAATATAATTATTCATTACACATTAAATAATATTTTTTTAATTCACGTGAAAAAATAAAAGACTATTTTCAAATGGGACGAAGGGAATTTTATTGGCTATATTTGGGCATGAATTTAAGAATTTCCAAACATGGCCTTAAAAGTGTGGATTATAAAAGGGCGGCTATTTACACCCCGGTATTACTAAGCATACCCCAAGAATACTTAAATTTAAAATTTTCTAATTTATATTACAAAAATATCCTTATTATTAAACATACCCCATACATATTCACCTCCTCTTTTTTCTCCTCGATCTCTTTTTCTTCTTCTCCCTGCAACTCCCACCATCTACAGCCACCACCTCCCACCCCCCCCCCCCCCCCCTCTCTCTATACATATACCACCTCCACTTCCCCAACAACATCAACAGGAATTGAATGCAAGCAATTTAATAAATCACACACACGCAATATACCAAGAACATGGATCACTCTATTTTATCAATTGCTCCAGAGAGATCTTTAATGGTTAAAACTAAAGGAAAAGGCTATTGGAATCGACCTCGGCATGACGTAAAGCTACGTCGGTGTATGGCAAAATGACCACGTCGAGATCATCCCCAATGATCAGGGCAATAGAATGACGCTGTCCTACATCGCCTTCACCGACACCGAGCATTTCATCAGCGATGCTGCCAAGAAACAGGTGGCAATTAACCGCAGAACATCGTCTTCGACGCCAAGCGCCTCATCGGCCGCCGCTTCTCCGACCCTTCCGTTCAGGTCGATATAAAATACTGGTCCTTCAAGGTCATCGCCGGCCCCGGAGACAAGCCCATGATTCAGGTCACCCATAAAGGAGAGGCGAAATAGTTCTTTTTGGAGGAGACATCACCCATGGTGCTGACCAAGATGAGGGAGATTGCAGAGGCTTTTCTCAGCCATACTGTCAAAAACGCCACCATTCCAGTTCCGGCCTACTTCAACGACTCTTAACGCCAGGCCACGAAAGACGCCAGAGCACTCGCCGGACTGAACGTAATAAGGATTATCAATGGCCGACGGCGGCAACGATGCGTACGGATTGGATAAGAAAGCGTCCATGAGTGGCACTTGCGATCTCCTATTCCACCCATGTTATATCTAATATTACATGGGGTGGGATGGGAGACAAGTGTCCCATTTCACACACAATTGTATGAAATGGGACACTTGTCTCCCATCTCACCCCATGTAACATTAGATGTAACATGGGGTGGAATAGGGGATTTGAATGGCATGAGTGGGGAGAAAAACATTTTAACAGGGAATATTTAGTAAGTGTATTTTTGTAAAATAAAAGAAAATTTTAAAGTTAAATAATTATTGGGATATATTTAGTGATTGTGGGGTGAATATAGCCATCCCCTTATAAAAATAACTGGCGCCTTGCTTTGGATGCTTTATCTGGCCGTCTGATTATCTGTGAAAAAATTGAGTTGGGGTACTCATCTATATGCCACGTGGCGTGTCAGCATTCCTTTTTAATTTTTAAACCCCTCGTGTGCTGAACCTCCAACATGATTTCCACTCACGTTTTGTCAGTCAATTATCTCTTGAAGAAATTGTTAGCAGGAGTATTTTAATAAAAAATAAATGAAAAAAAAAACCTTTTATTCTAAATTTTGGTGGTGTACACCACCATTGGGCACTCCACCGCTCCTGACTTGGGAATTGGTGGAGGAAATAAATCGCAAGATTTGCCTCAAGTGGCTTATAGAGAAGGTTCATTGTTAAACTTGTGCTTACAAGGTGTCAAATCCATACCAAAGGTAGGATTCGAACCCCCACCCTGCAGCAACCAAGCTCAGTTGGAAGGCCTTTCCACCCTCCCCTCTATCACTTGAGCTTTGTCTACACTATCAAGTGTTTGAGACCATATAGTCACAAAGTGATAACTTCTATAACGAAAAGTGATAATAAATTAACTAAAAATAATAATGTTATTTCATGAATAATTTATAATATAAAAGTAATAACATTTTATAGTGAAAGTAATAACGTTTTGTAACAAAAGTGATAATTATTTAAAAAAGTTAAAACCTATCCCATTATCAATAGTTTGAAAAACTACTAGTAAACCTTTTAATTTATAGTATTTGATTTGAATATTAATAAAAATATTTTTTTAATAAAAAAAATGATGAAAATGATATCAATATCATTAAATAAAGGGAAAATAGATTTTTTTTGTCCGCTAACTTTGCTCAATTTTGAATTTAGTCCATAAGTTTTTCACTTTTTGAAAATCGTCCATTATATTTGCAGAATTTTGAAAATCGTCCATCATGTTTACCAAGTTCAACAAAATCGTCCGTTTCAACAGGTCATTAGCAGGTTATTCTAAAAAAATAAAAATAAAAAATATGTAAAATATATATATATATACTATTTTAAAAAAAATTGCCTCCACTAAGAATTTATATTATACTCTCTCCGTCCGCCCGAAAGAGGGCATTTTGCTTTTGTGCACGTTGATTAAGAAGTATTGTTATTTAATGTGTAGTGGGTAGTTGTATTAGTGGGAGTGTGGATCCCATATTTTAATTATATTAGTGGGTGTATATGGATCTCATGTGTGTAAAAAAGGAAGTGACCCTCTTTGGAACGGACGACCAAAATGGAAAAAATACCCTATTTCGAGTGAACGGAGGAAGTATCAATATTTAGTCAGATTTGCTCCACTTTAGTAATGAGATTAATATTGTTTGTTTGGTATACGGAAGTGAAAAATGAAAAGTGAGATAAAATTGGCTAAATAAAAATATGATATAGATTAATTGGGGTGAAAATATTCAAATGACCTGCCATAGCAGGTCAAAGGACCAAAATGTTGAATTTTATGAAGTTAATGGACTAATTTCAAAATTGTTATAAAATTAACGGACTAATTTCAAAATTAAAAAAGTTAATAGACTAATTTCAAAATGAATAAAAGTTAGCGGATGAAAAAATCTATTTTCCCTTAAATAAAATACTTAGCCTTAAAATTATATGGTTTATTGGTTCCCACATTTTTTTTAACTATTAATTACAATTATACATATATATCTATCTTTTAATAATTTATCGCATTTCTTATAATAAAATAAAAATATATGTATGCTAAGTAAGATTAATTGTATTTAAATACATCATTTTGACTATGGTTGCTTATAATATACTCCCTCCCTCCATCCGATTTTAATGTGTTCGTTTGCTTTTTGCACGTAAATTAAGGAGTATTATTATATGTAAAGTGGGTAGTTGTATTAGAGGGAAGTGATGGGTCATATTATGTATTTTTTACTAAATATGAAAAATAGATACCTTTGAACCGGACACCAAAAATAGTAAAATAGACAACTTAGAAGCGGATGGAGGGAGTATATAATTATTTATTATTCAAAATATTTAGATTGAGCAAACTATATCAAAAATTTAGAGTTCTATAACCTAATACTGTTGTTTAATAATGTTAATTAAATCCAGAAAATAAATGAAAGTAATAATAACAATTTTTCACAACTTTATAATTCCAGTATAATTCCAGTTAAATACTTCGAAAAGATCTAGTTTCCTATGTTTAATAAATAAATAATAAATAAAATAGTAAAATTTAAAAATACAATGTTAAATATATAAGTATTGATTTTATTTCCATCATTTTTTAGTTTATAAAAGGATGTTTTTATTAAAGGTATAGCTATTCGTACCCCTAATTTTACTAAATGCACCCCTAAGTACCCCATTTATGACATATCTACCCTTTAACTCTTAGCACCATACATAATTTATAAGGTACATTTTCATGCTGGGATTTATATGAATCGGTATTCACTTTAAAAACAGAATAAAAATATCATTACTTAATAGAGTTTATATCTGGATTCTCTTTCATGGTGGAGCATTTGGAAAACAAAACATCCATGAATGCAGATAATGGAGAAAAAATCAAGAAAAGTAAGGCGGATGAAATGAGCAACTGCTTCTATTGATACACTGTCCAAGCTTCTTATCACATCTCTCGATCAATTCACCCATCATTCTCCTCTCTCTGTCTTGATGAATAACCCTTCTGCCTCGTATTCATTCCACTCCCACGTACTTTGATATCTCGACCAGAAGGTCAGAAAGAACACCCCTTTTGACGCATCCATCCCTGAACTCACCATAATTAGCTCATCAAATGGCTTGCTCTGTTTGATCATACTCTCCTATCTGATTCCATTTACTTGTACAATCCCTTCACATGATTTTTAAAAATTCGATTTCTAAAACACATACTAGGTTTAAACACCACACTCGTTTAACAAATTAAGAATTAAAATTTGATTGCGAAATAGAGATTTATTTCTAGGGTTTGTGGATGCTTTTATTTAGAAATTTTGAGTTGGAATAATTAATTAATCATTTTAATAAGAGTATTTATGTCTTATTAATTAAGGGTATTCTAGTCTTGTTTATTTATAGGGTGCGTTAAGTAAAGTCGGGTGCAAATAGCCACTCACTTTTATTAATGTTCAAAATACAAGTTAAAAATGGTAATTGATAGTTTTTCAAATCACAAGATTTATTTAGTAATTTAAATAAATCCCGAGGGAGGTATCGATAATTTACACTTTTTTCTTATTCCATCCCATATATATATATATATATATATATATATATATATATATATATATATATATCTTTTTGTTTAGGACAAAGTATTCACTTATTTTTTCACAATGAGTAAGTTTCATTATTTCATTATTGACGAATTATTCTATGCACTTACTTTAAAAAATTTATATATTTATAAATAAAAATATACTGTATATACTAATAAATAAAAACGTATACTTTGTTAATAAATTTTCTGTTAATTTTTTAAATGAAAATTTGAATATAAAAAAACTATATAATTATTAAGAAACATATGCTCCATCTGTCTGCCCAAAAGAGTGCACGTTGTTTAAGAAATATTATTATTTAATATGTAGTGGGAGTGTGAACCCCATATTTTAATTGTATTAGTGGGTGTATATGAGTCTCATATGTGTAAAAAAAAGAAATGACCCTCTTTGAGGCGGACAATTTTCGAGTAAACGTATACACTATTGACTAAAAAGTAATACACATATAAGTACATGCATGCGTGGACCCGAATGTACAGAATATCAACTCTTCATTATTTTATACTCCATATAGTGATCAGTAATTATTATATCAAGGAGTTTTTCTGTTGAGTGGGTCTAGTGTGAATCTAGTTCACACGTAAATCATGTTTTTACAAAATTACTCTTTAGTGTATAAAAAATTACCTCTTTGAAGAGTAAAATTTTTTATTTAGAAGAGTAATAGTTTATCTCTATAAAAAATAATTTTTCGTTATTAAAGAGTAATCGTTAATCAGAATTTATTATAATTTGAAGAGTAATTTTTTATTTAAAATAGTAACAATTTATGTTTTTAAAGAGTAATTTTTCATATGGAGCAATAAAGAGTAATAGTTGAACATAGAGTTTACGTGTGAACCCGATTCACATGAGTGTTTGCTTTTTTCAAACCAAGGCAAACTATTAATACAGGCATAAATTATTTTTTCTACAATATTAGGAATTTGAAATATATAAAATTATCATTTTAAAAATGACAAAGTTTATCGTGAGATGGTGTTTATGTGAAATTGTTTGTGAGACTTGTTAAAGTATGATTATTATATAATAGATAAAATTTAGTTATTGGTTGTTAAAGTATGGTAAATGATGTACTAAAGTATGATTCTAAATATTATAAAATGAATAATTATAAACATACTTTAACTATCAATAAATATACTTTGCCTATATAAGGTGGAGTATACTTTAAAAATAGATCGATCCGTCTCCATATACTCGTCTCCCAAAAAAACTTATATTTGCAAATATATAAATATCATAACTTGTAATTTTGTAAAAGATATTACTCCCTCTGTCCCGGAGAAGTTAACACATTTTTTTTGGGGCACGGAGATTAAAGAGTATAATAATTTACGGAGATTAAAGAGTATAATAATTTAATGTAAAGTAAAGTAAAGTGAGGTGAGAGAAATAATATTTTATGTGTAGTGGGTAGTTATATTAGAGGTGGTATGTGGGATCCATGAGAATAAATTAATTATTTTGGTGTGGGTCCCATGTATTAAAAAGAAAATGTGTCAACTTTAGTGGGACAAATCAAAAAGGAAAGTGTGTCAACTTTTATGGGAAGGAGGGGTAGTTTAAAAGCGTCTTACCTCTTTTTAAAAGAAAAAAATAAATACTTTTAAAATGATAAAAAAAAAAAAAGGATTAGTTTACTTGGAGAGCAGGCAGGGATTTATATCTTTAATTTGATTACGAATGGTTTGCAAATGAATTAATAACAATATCATGTAACTCATGTATAGATATAACTATCGATCGAGATGAATTTAAATGAAAATATCAAAGTGGAAAAAATTAACAAATTAAGACGATGAAAGTGTAGTTGAGCTCGTTAAAGAAGTACTTTCTAAAGAAAAAAAAAAAAAAAAAAATCTTTGCATTGATTCTTATTGAACTCTTGCGTTGTGGAGGCCCAATATAATAATTCAGAGTACTGCAGACCTACAATCAAGCGATTATATACCTAGTGCCCTAGACCAGGATAATTGTTTGTTGCAAGAGCCACAAAAGACTGAGTTAAGCAATATGTAATTCCTTGGACAATGCAATACAATGTATAGGACTTGAGAAAAAGGTCGTGGACTTGAGTTTGTGTCTATGAATTTAGGGCAGACCTATAATCAAATGATTCATTTAACGATGTCATACCAACAATTCAAATTCCCTACTTCATTCTTTATTCCATTCCATATTTTAAGGGGGTGAGAGAGATATCCAAAATCCCACCCACTCCTTGAACATGAGATGGAATATAAGATAGAGTAGGTGAACAAATAGAATGACAACATATATCTATAAAGACCAGTCCTAACATGTTTTAGTTTTGATTAATCAGATCTCTTTATACAAGGTATTAAA
The DNA here is from genome assembly GCA_023678885.1 of Pogostemon cablin. Lineage (NCBI taxonomy): Eukaryota > Viridiplantae > Streptophyta > Magnoliopsida > Lamiales > Lamiaceae > Pogostemon > Pogostemon cablin. The sequence continues at coordinate 8,174,298 of CM042999.1, read as the reverse complement.
AAGTGTACTAACCCTTTGTCCCACAATAAACTGTTGACAAAATTATTAGCATTTAATTATCCACAAAAATATTTACTAACAAATTAGGATTTTAGATAATAAAAAATTACTAACCACTAAAAGTATATTGTTTTAAAAAATTTTATGATTAAACTAAAAGTATTAACCACTAAAAGTATATTGTTTTACAAAGTATATTGAAATTGGAGATAAGTGGTTGACCATTGATTGGGCTCACTCAGCTCAATTTAATGGGTTTACAATTTGATGGAAAAGGATAAATGGACTTATCTACAATGTGCAGGATGAGCTGTACAAAATTAGTACAAAATTAGAGCTGGGATTTTCAGCATTTCCATCCTTTTGTTTTGACTAATTAGTATAAACTAATTTTCAACATTTTTTTATCCTAATAATTTTATGTCCAACAAAATAATTAAAAATTAAAGATATTATTTTTGTATACTTATTTTTTTTATCAATTAACATGTTGAAATTTATTTCAATTTGAGTTAATTATTGGGAAAATAGATTGTATTTGAAAATAATGTTAAGTAATTAAGACCATTATTTGAAATTGTATGTAACATATGATTATGTAATGAAATATAAATATTAATAAAAAATTTAAATTGTTAGTTTTTTATAACTACATTAATTTAAATTCACTTACGAAACATTGATAAGGCACCTTTTGGGTCCTATATCCATAAATATAAGTTACGACATCGATTCGTTACCCATTATAAAGCAAGGCACCACAATAGTCCCAACTCGTATTGCACATATGATTCACATAATCAATTTCCAGGTCACAACAAGGTGATGATAATATTTCAGTTACAATAAACTATCACACATGAAATATTTCACATATACAAGATGAGAGAAACCCCCACCTTTCAACCACGTAAAAGTATTGGATTCGAGTAATAAGCGTCGCGATCAGACCTTTCGAAACCTATAATCATTCATTTATACGTTACTATTCAAGACATAATATGATAATAAAATCCAAATAGGATAAGAGTAGAAGATTTAAGGAAATAGGATCAATGGAATTGAAAGGAAAAAGAAAGAGATTGAAGGCACTGTTACCCTTCTCTCTTCGTATGAGTGTTGCCGGTGGTTGTAATTGTGAGTATCGTGAAAGAATAAAGAAATATTAAGTTTTATACTTGGATGGCTAGGCAATCTCTCCAAAAAAATAACGCGTAGGAGAGGTCAACCTTTCCTTAATAAAGAGAACAATCAATCAAATTTTGAATTTGATTGCAGGGAAGATATTTCGTTGAGAAGAGACGAGATTTGATAATATTTTTCTTGGGCAGGAAGAATTTCATGTATAAGGAAAGTGGATCACATGTTGATACTCTCTCATTCACACGGCTGTAATTGAATAATTGGTTGGACAGGTTTCACGCTTGGATAGGGCTTCTAAGGGTTGGGCCTCAAATAATTCACGTAATTTATTTACGGGGTATTACAAAAAGAACAGAAGGGACCGATCCCAGATAGCAGAATACAAGTAACATAAATTCTATTTACTATACTCTCATTGAACATAAATGATTTGCCTAAGAACATCCAAAGAAAGTGATCCCCTTAAAGTTGTTCATATTATGTACAGATCAATGATCCTTGAGTTATATACTTGATCTTGACAAATTAAGTTCTCAATATGACCTGATTATCATTATCATGCATCACAAAAGAACATTACATATACATTTGATCAAATCTTTAATAATGTGAACCTTTTATAACACCTATCATAAGCATAAGCAGCTCCTCAACACTACACGGAGGATGAGTAATTAACAGAATCTATCTTGCAACAAGAACAAACACATTACCACGTGCATCATCATCTTGATTATATATCTTACATGAGATAAAGGTTTGTAAAAACAATACCTTCTTTCACGAATTACAGCGCCAGGCTCTCCTTGAACAACCATATACTTTGTTCCTGCAAGAAAGAGTCCAGTTGGAGCAAGAAATCCAGGCTCATCAAAATCTTTCACGATGTTTGCAATCTCTTGAGCCGTGAACTGCGCACAGATAGATCATTGAAATTCACAATGCAATTGGTCAATTGAAATTTGAAAGTCACAATCCTTTTTCTTAATGGATTGTGAATATTATATTAGGTGAGCATTTCATCAAACAACTAATATGCAAGTAAAATGACCCAAATCCAACGTCGCCCAAATCCAAATTCAAATAACATTACCCAAAATCCACCGAATGATCACTAACACTGCAGTTGACAACGGATCTATCATATACCCCAAAAAAACAAATCCAAAATTAATGTGAAAAAAAAAACCTTGGGGAAGGTGGCGCTCTGAGCCCAAACGCTGCCATCTTGGCCGATAACGGCGGAAGCAGTGAGATGAACACCTTCAACTTCGCACATCAAGTGTTCATCAACGTAGGTTTGCCACGACATGATTAGATTTTGGTTTTCGACAGAATGAATTCAAGAAAATTCCAACAAGAAGTAATCGATGGAGTAGTTTGTTTGTTACGGAGAGAGTAGAAATCAAGAAAAGTAAGGCGGATGAAATGAGCAACTGCTTCTATTGATACACTGTCCAAGCTTCTTATCACATCTCTCGATCAATTCACCCATCATTCTCCTCTCTCTGTCTTGATGAATAACCCTTCTGCCTCGTATTCATTCCACTCCCACGTACTTTGATATCTCGACCAGAAGGTCAGAAAGAACACCCCTTTTGACGCATCCATCCCTGAACTCACCATAATTAGCTCATCAAATGGCTTGCTCTGTTTGATCATACTCTCCTATCTGATTCCATTTACTTGTACAATCCCTTCACATGATTTTTAAAAATTCGATTTCTAAAACACATACTAGGTTTAAACACCACACTCGTTTAACAAATTAAGAATTAAAATTTGATTGCGAAATAGAGATTTATTTCTAGGGTTTGTGGATGCTTTTATTTAGAAATTTTGAGTTGGAATAATTAATTAATCATTTTAATAAGAGTATTTATGTCTTATTAATTAAGGGTATTCTAGTCTTGTTTATTTATAGGGTGCGTTAAGTAAAGTCGGGTGCAAATAGCCACTCACTTTTATTAATGTTCAAAATACAAGTTAAAAATGGTAATTGATAGTTTTTCAAATCACAAGATTTATTTAGTAATTTAAATAAATCCCGAGGGAGGTATCGATAATTTACACTTTTTTCTTATTCCATCCCATATATATATATATATATATATATATATACTCTTTTTGTTTAGGACAAAGTATTCACTTATTTTTTCACAATGAGTAAGTTTCATTATTTCATTATTGACGAATTATTTTATGCACTTACTTTAAAAAATTTATATATTTATAAATAAAAATATACTGTATATACTAATAAATAAAAACGTATACTTTGTTAATAAATTTTCTGTTAATTTTTTAAATGAAAATTTGAATATAAAAAAACTATATAATTATTAAGAAACATATGCTCCATCTGTCTGCCCAAAAGAGTGCACGTTGTTTAAGAAATATTATTATTTAATATGTAGTGGGAGTGTGAACCCCATATTTTAATTGTATTAGTGGGTGTATATGAGTCTCATATGTGTAAAAAAAAGAAATGACCCTCTTTGAGGCGGACAATTTTCGAGTAAACGTATACACTATTGACTAAAAAGTAATACACATATAAGTACATGCATGCGTGGACCCGAATGTACAGAATATCAACTCTTCATTATTTTATACTCCATATAGTGATCAGTAATTATTATATCAAGGAGTTTTTCTGTTGAGTGGGTCTAGTGTGAATCTAGTTCACACGTAAATCATGTTTTTACAAAATTACTCTTTAGTGTATAAAAAATTACCTCTTTGAAGAGTAAAATTTTTTATTTAGAAGAGTAATAGTTTATCTCTATAAAAAATAATTTTTCGTTATTAAAGAGTAATCGTTAATCAGAATTTATTATAATTTGAAGAGTAATTTTTTATTTAAAATAGTAACAATTTATGTTTTTAAAGAGTAATTTTTCATATGGAGCAATAAAGAGTAATAGTTGAACATAGAGTTTACGTGTGAACCCGATTCACATGAGTGTTTGCTTTTTTCAAACCAAGGCAAACTATTAATACAGGCATAAATTATTTTTTCTACAATATTAGGAATTTGAAATATATAAAATTATCATTTTAAAAATGACAAAGTTTATCGTGAGATGGTGTTTATGTGAAATTGTTTGTGAGACTTGTTAAAGTATGATTATTATATAATAGATAAAATTTAGTTATGGGTTGTTAAAGTATGGTAAATGATGTACTAAAGTATGATTCTAAATATTATAAAATGAATAATTATAAACATACTTTAACTATCAATAAATATACTTTGCCTATATAAGGTGGAGTATACTTTAAAAATAGATCGATCCGTCTCCATATACTCGTCTCCCAAAAAAACTTATATTTGCAAATATATAAATATCATAACTTGTAATTTTGTAAAAGATATTACTCCCTCTGTCCCGGAGAAGTTAACACATTTTTTTTGGGGCACGGAGATTAAAGAGTATAATAATTTACGGAGATTAAAGAGTATAATAATTTAATGTAAAGTAAAGTAAAGTGAGGTGAGAGAAATAATATTTTATGTGTAGTGGGTAGTTATATTAGAGGTGGTATGTGGGATCCATGAGAATAAATTAATTATTTTGGTGTGGGTCCCATGTATTAAAAAAAAAATGTGTCAACTTTAGTGGGACAAATCAAAAAGGAAAGTGTGTCAACTTTTATGGGAAGGAGGGGTAGTTTAAAAGCGTCTTACCTCTTTTTAAAAGAAAAAAATAAATACTTTTAAAATGATAAAAAAAAAAAAAGGATTAGTTTACTTGGAGAGCAGGCAGGGATTTATATCTTTAATTTGATTACGAATGGTTTGCAAATGAATTAATAACAATATCATGTAACTCATGTATAGATATAACTATCGATCGAGATGAATTTAAATGAAAATATCAAAGTGGAAAAAATTAACAAATTAAGACGATGAAAGTGTAGTTGAGCTCGTTAAAGAAGTACTTTCTAAAGAAAAAAAAAAGAAAAAAAAATCTTTGCATTGATTCTTATTGAACTCTTGCGTTGTGGAGGCCCAATATAATAATTCAGAGTACTGCAGACCTACAATCAAGCGATTATATACCTAGTGCCCTAGACCAGGATAATTGTTTGTTGCAAGAGCCACAAAAGACTGAGTTAAGCAATATGTAATTCCTTGGACAATGCAATACAATGTATAGGACTTGAGAAAAAGGTCGTGGACTTGAGTTTGTGTCTATGAATTTAGGGCAGACCTATAATCAAATGATTCATTTAACGATGTCATACCAACAATTCAAATTCCCTACTTCATTCTTTATTCCATTCCATATTTTAAGGGGGTGAGAGAGATATCCAAAATCCCACCCACTCCTTGAACATGAGATGGAATATAAGATAGAGTAGGTGAACAAATAGAATGACAACATATATCTATAAAGACCAGTCCTAACATGTTTTAGTTTTGATTAATCAGATCTCTTTATACAAGGTATTAAAAAGTGTACTAACCCTTTGTCCCACAATAAACTGTTGACAAAATTATTAGCATTTAATTATCCACAAAAATATTTACTAACAAATTAGGATTTTAGATAATAAAAAATTACTAACCACTAAAAGTATATTGTTTTAAAAAATTTTATGATTAAACTAAAAGTATTAACCACTAAAAGTATATTGTTTTACAAAGTATATTGAAATTGGAGATAAGTGGTTGACCATTGATTGGGCTCACTCAGCTCAATTTAATGGGTTTACAATTTGATGGAAAAGGATAAATGGACTTATCTACAATGTGCAGGATGAGCTGTACAAAATTAGTACAAAATTAGAGCTGGGATTTTCAGCATTTCCATCCTTTTGTTTTGACTAATTAGTATAAACTAATTTTCAACATTTTTTTATCCTAATAATTTTATGTCCAACAAAATAATTAAAAATTAAAGATATTATTTTTGTATACTTATTTTTTTTATCAATTAACATGTTGAAATTTATTTCAATTTGAGTTAATTATTGGGAAAATAGATTGTATTTGAAAATAATGTTAAGTAATTAAGACCATTATTTGAAATTGTCTGTAACATATGATTATGTAATGAAATATAAATATTAATAAAAAATTTAAATTGTTAGTTTTTTATAACTACATTAATTTGTGCGTGCTGAGCCTTTATAAATTGAAAGAGATAATCTCTCGAATAGGTAGAGTAGACTTTATAACAGACGAAGGTAGAATAGGGTGGATCTTGTTCTTATAGACTAACGAATACAATAAAGAACGGAAGCATACTTCTGATCAATACATATAATTGCCGCTAAATGGAATTGCGATGGTTATATTGTCACCAAATCTAGCGACGAAATATTATGCAGCTTATTCGCCGTTCTTGTAGTGATCAGGTACTTTTAAGTGAAATGTAATATCATGAATTATAATTTATTTATTTTGATTTTTTCATTAGGTAAACTATGACCATAATCCAATGAATCGCCTGTCACAATTTAGAGGAAATTAATGACGTATTTAAGAAACTAGTGTTAGAAGAATTGCTGGCTTGATGAAATGTAATATCAGTTCTTTTATTCTCATCGGAGATCCACAACTAGGACAATTTAAGAAATCCATTTTTTTTTTTACAATTATTAGATAAAAATAAATTTAATAATAGTATAAACCATTTCTCACAAAGAAAAATATAGATGGATTAACATATATATGCATGAAGAATTGAAGAAAAGTAGATACACGATACAAAATTCGCTATATCTTTATATTACATAGCAATGGTAGTGTAGATCAAATCCCCTGTTCCCCACCCTGTTACATCTCATGTTTCATAGGGTGGGGAGTGATATTACCTTATTTTCAAAAGTAAGAGCAATACTTGTTAAAAAGAAAAGGAAAGGATGTAGAGATGATGAAGAAATTAAAAAAGATCAATAAGGCTCACCATCCCAAAGCTCATCAAGTGACTTGATAGCTCCATCTTGGGATATAAAGCCCTCTCCTAGGTTTCCTCTCTGCTGAGGGATCTCTTCTATCTTATTCATTTCTTCTTCGCTTAATTCCCAGTCGAATATATTGCGATTCTCTTCCATTCTCTTAGGGTTGAAGCTCTTCACTGCAACGGTCAATCCGAGTTGATATATCCACCTAAGGATAACCTGTGGGACACTCTTCCCTTTAGCTTCGGCAATCTTCTTCAACACCTCACTCCCCACCACTCTGTCTGTTCCCCAGTATTGTCCAGCCGATCCCAACGGAGAGTACCCCATTACCACTATATCTTTGGACTTGCACAAATCAACCAACTTCTTCTGCTGAAAGGATGGGCTCAGCTCCACCTGTTTCATTCATTACATAACAAAATGAACTAATGAGTGATATAGTATGCATTTCATAACAAATTGTAATGAAATCTTACTTGATTGACTGCAGGAGGGATGGTTGCAAACGATAACAAATCTTCCATTTTCTTGCAAGTGAAATTACTAACTCCAATGGACTTGGCCAGCCCTAATCTCTGGCACTCTTCCATGGCCGACCATACGCCCTTGCAGTCAAATGGAACGATGTTCTTCGGGTTCTTAATTGGATACTCATACTCTATTGACTTTACACTTACAGGCCAGTGGATAAGATACAGATCAAGATAGTCCAGCTTAAGATTCCTATATATCCAAAAAAGAAATATATATTATCATAATTCATAACAAAAAGGAAGAATATATAAATGATGAATATTAACTGCAAAGATTTCTTGATGCCTGGGACAACACGGTCGGGGAAAGTGTCGGCGATCCAGAGCTTGGTGGTGATGAAGAGCTCGTCGCGGGATTTGATCAATCCGCGCTTCAGGGCTTCGGCCACGGCTTCTCCTACGGCACCCTCACTGCCGTAGAATGGAGCCGTGTCGAAGTGCCTGTATCCACGCTCTATGGCGTGGATCATGGCTTGGATTTCCTCCTCTTTTGATACCACAAAACTTGCAGTTCCAACTGCTAGTACTGGCATTTTGTAACCACAATTCAACTCAATTTCTGGGATACTCATTTTGGAGTTGGAGTTGGGGTTGGGGTTCGAACAAGTTTTTTGTTTATAAAAAATTAGGCTGTATTTTTGTTGCTATGTAAATAAAATGTTGACTTGATTGATTCTGAGAAATATCAGAATATTTATAGAGAAGTCATCGGAGTACGCGGTTTGAATAGCCTATGCATAATAGTCAATGTATTATTATGGAATATAAGTCTTTTAATTGGAGGTAGCGAGGAACATTCGATAGTGCTTGAATTTTCTAGAAAATTGTTACGCATGTCATGACATGTGATTAAGTAGTCACAAAAATTCAAATGAGATCACCTGTTTCACAATGGTGTTTCATCTACTGTTTCATAAATTTAATGATTAACACGTGACACAATCAATGCCCAAAATTTATACTTGCCCCAAGGGTTTAATGGTCATTTGTAGGGTATAGTATTTTTACGTTGTGAAACATCAATGAAACACCGAAATGTAACAGGGAATTCAACTTGACAAAAATTTGTGTTAAACCGTATAAAATAATGACTTTTGGATTAAAAAAATAATAATCATTATAAAAAACGACTACGACTCTGATATAACTAAGTACAAGTAGAAACCTGTACACCATACTAACACAAAATACAAGTAGAAACCTGTACACCATACTAACACAAAATCAAAAATTAGTTTTATTAATTTATTATTATTATTATATTAGAGTTGTATCGTATGAATGGTTTAATATTTCTTTTAAAAGTTATTACTTCATGAAAAAATGTTATTATTTTTATTTATTTTACGAATTATAAAATAGTTTATGAAATAGTTTAATTAAACGATTATCTTTTTTTTTATATAAATGTTATTAATTCTTATTCATTTAATGTAATGCCATTGTGTATTATTAAATACTCCCTCCAACCGCCCGAAAGGTCAACATTTTGCCATTTTGGGCGTCCGCACCAAAGGTCCACATTTCCCTTTTTAAACACATGGGACCTACACACATTACTAATACAATAAATTTATAGGACTCATACACCCCACTAATACAACTATCAACTACACCTTAAATAATAATACTCCTTAATCCACGTGCAAAAAGCAAATGTCCACCTTTATAGCGGACGGAGGGAGTAAATATGTAATACTTTTACGGGTGTCGCTTTTGCCCATATTACCAATTATCTTGTATAACACATTTTTTAATATAATAATAGTTATTAAAAATATTACATTTACTTTAGTAACACTTTCTAAAAATTATAATAAAAATATTTATGTAACACTTTTATAAAATTAAAAAATAAATTTGCAATGACTCGGATTTGATCCCTTGACTTATGAATTGTAATGTATTTTATTTATCAATTTAGCTAGTTTCTCAATCTTAACAAATATTAAATACTCCCTCCGTCTCATACTCATCTGCACCGACACTGTAAATACGTAATTTAAGAAATATTGATTTTTGACCAACTTTATTGACTTTTAAGGGGGTGTTGTGGTATTTTTAGGTAATAAATAAATTATAAAGTATGTTATGTGTGTTAGATGGTAATGATATTTTTGAAATTAAGATAACTTTTGAGATTGTTGGTTTATGTGAAATTTTCTTTTTTGAATGGTGAAGATAAGTATGAGACGGACAAAAACGGAAAGTGTAAAGATAAGTGTGGGACGAAGGGAGTATTTATTTTATTATAATTGCAAATTGTTTTTTAATATAACTTCTATATTTAAATATTCTAACTGTTAATTAGAGGTGTTAAACGAGCCGAGCGAGCTCGAGCTCTCCACACTCGAGCTTGGCTCGAGTACTTATCGAGTCGAGCTCAAGCCCGGCTCATTAAGGTAACGAGTTTACATAGGAGCTCGGGTCGACTCGAAAAATACTCGAGCGAGCTCGACCTCGTCTCGTTAAGTAAAAATATTGAATTTTCGAGCCTTATTCTAGCCAAGCCGAGCCTAATATTAAGTATATTTTTTATTATATTTAAAATATATGTTTTATTATATATTATTATAATTAAATAAACGTAATACTCTAAAAAATAAGAATATATTGTATGACAAACAAATAAAAAAATATATAGATTTTATGAGATGGAAAAAGTAAAAAATTTATAATACTCCCGTTCCACTATAATTGGTTCATCTCTTAAATAAGAATGGTTCTAATATGACTAGGGCTTTTGAAGAGCCACAATCTATAGAAGATACTCACTGTTGCACACTAGATATATTCAATAATTTGCTAATCTTGCACCCAAGGAAAAATACAGTACAATCTACAGAGGATACTCACTGTTGTACACTAGATATATTCAATCATCCCACCTTCATGTGTGGCAATATTCTGCTTGGATTGGGTTTTCCTGGTGAAGCAAAATGCATTAACCTTCGCTCTGACGTTGCTTTTTTCTTTGATTTCGCCTTTGCTCATGCAAACCTGGTTGTAGGGGTGTTCGGATCGGGATTCGGTACGGATTTTTTAAAATCCGTACCGAAATTCGAATCGGTTTTTTTTAAAAAAAATAATTCGATATTGAATCCGTAAAGAAAAAATCCGATATTGAATCCGTACAAAAATTTGGTTCGGTTAGGAACGAATTTTCGGGAAAACGGATTTTGACGGTGCGGAGCGAATCGAAGATAATATTATATTTTTTTAATAAAAGGTAATAATACTTTAAAAATAAGAAAATACTTCTGTAATACTGCTTCACAATTCACATTAATAGTTTCATGAGACATAAGAAGAGATAATATTTGAATAAAAAGTTATACTCGAATTGATGAAAAGTGAGAGTGGTGCATTGCATTATTTCATAAATAATTCATATTATAAATAAAGAATGATAAACTTTTAATGAAAAGTGATAATATATTTAATAAAAATTGATAATTACTTAAAAATGTAAAATAGTCTTACATAACACGACCTTATATGTTGCCCTAAAAATAATAGTACTGAGATAAAGAAAATTAATAATTTTAAATTTTTTTTAAACCATTAACTTTAAATTTAAGGTGTATTTCAATTAAAGTCTATCTAATAATATTATTTTAGACATAAATATAGATTATCGTTTAATTTTTACATTTTATCTTCATTAAATAAATATAAAATATAATAATTATTTATTAAATTTACGATTGAATTCAGACTTTAGAGATATCATTTACTTTATTCATTTTATTCTCTGAAATAATATTTTGAACATATTATTTTATTTTATTTTTTTTCTTTTTAGAAATTTATTTTACTTTATAAAATATATATTTTCTAATATACAATAATAAATAAATATTTAGAGCATTAGATATATTTTAAATTATTATTTGGTAGTATATTATAAATAATTTTAATTTATTAATTATGATTACATCATAATTAGTAGGTTTAAATTAATTAATTCATGACATATAAAGTATAAACTATAAATAATAAGATAAATATATTATGAAAAATTTCCACGTTTGGTCCCATAAGAATTCCTTCAATTCAATTATAGTCCCGTAGGAATATACTGGTCTCATAGCTAGCGGTTTTGGTCCCATAAGAATATTATAATCGAAAATTTTCATCTCAGATTAACTTATATTATTATAACCTACCAGATTTATATTATTTTCTGTGTTTCAAAATAGATATAGTCCGTTTTGGTCTCATTAATGGTTCAGAATTTTTCTTCAACTATTAACAATTTAGATGAAAAATTCCTATAGAACTAAATCTGCCAGTATTGGGACCTTTTTGGCATCAAGCAATTCTTACGGGACTAAATATGAAATTATCCCAATATATTATATATAATAGTCAATGTATTATTATGGAATATAAGTCTTTTAATTGGAGGTAGCGAGGAACATTCGATAGTGCTTGAATTTTCTAGAAAATTGTTACGCATGTCATGACATGTGATTAAGTAGTAACAAAAATTCAAATGAGATCACCTGTTTCACAATGGTTTTTCATCTACTGTTTCATAAATTTAATAATTAACACGTGACACAATCAATGCTCAAAATTTAATACTTGCCCCCAAGGGTTTAATGGTCATTTGTAGGGTATAATATTTTTATGTTGTGAAACATCAATGAAACACCGGAAATGTAACAGGGAATTCAACTTGACAAAAATTTGTGTTAAACCGTATAAAATAATAACTTTTGGATTAAAAAAATATTAATCATTATAAAAGTATTATCAAATCAATGAAAAAAAATAATAATGCTATAACATTTCATGAAAATTTTATAATATAAATAAAAAATTATTACAAAAAAAAAGTAATAATAATAATATTTTAATAAAAAAATATAACTCATTACAAAACGACTACGACTCTTGATATAACTAAGTACAAGTAGAAACCTGTACACCATACTAATACAAAATCAAAAATTAGTTTTATTAATTTATTATTATTATTATTAGAGTTGTATCGTATGAATGGTTTAATATTTCTTTTAAAAGTTATTACTTCATGGAAAAATGTTATTATTTTTATTTATTTTACGAATTATAAAATAGTTTATGAAATAGTTTAATTAAACGATTATCTTTTTTTTTTATATAAATGTTATTAATTCTTATTCATTTAATGTAATGCCATTATGTTGTGATATACTAGTGTCACTATAATATAAATAAATGGCTTTACGTAACATGTAAAAAGTGTTATCTAATTAATAGTATTATTAAATACTCCCTCCGACCGCCTGAAAGGTTCACATTTTGCCATTTTGGGCGTCTGCACCAAAGGTCCACATTTTCCTTTTTAAACACATGGGACCTACACACATCACTAATACAATAAATTTATAGGACTCATACACCCCACTAATACAACTATCAACTACACCTTAAATAATAATACTCCTAATCCACGTGCAAAAAGCAAATGTCCACCTTTATGGCGGACGGAGGGAGTATGACACGGGAATTTTTGGTGAAGATTTGAAGCCTGCAGTATTGAAAAGCTATCCATCAATGAAGACCTTAAACTCAGCATCTTTGAACAAAATGGTCCAACAATGCAATACCAACTCAACATGGAGATCACCAACAGTCAGTCAACTTCACGAATTTATCTGTTTTGATTGGAAAGGAGTTATGGTTCATGCCATATACCATTGGAAAGCTCTTGAAGTCTATGTTTCTACAAAATTTACGGATCTCAAAAATAATATTCCTACAGAAAGTTATGGCCATTTGACTGAAGTGTGGCAGACTGTTCAGATTACGAAAGTTGCTGGACCAACTTCGACTTTGCTGGTTTTTGATGGTTCGTCTCTTCATTATGGACATTGGTATCTACATATTCTTAGTCTTTGATTATCTTTCATTAAGTTTACATTTATTAGAGTCTAAGTTCTTATTTTCTATGTGCATTGAGAATGTTTAATCTCATTTATTTCCTTTGACTCACTTGGAGGGTTGTTCCAAGTCTTGCCTATATAATGGCATCATTTGTAAGCTCTTAAGGAACCAATTTGGAAATTAAACTTATCTTGAGCTTTTAAGCTTGTTTAGAAGATGTTATCTTCTTGTATCTTACTCTAAACTCTTTTGGTGGATTCCTAGAGTGGTGAGTGCACCTCTTAGTCTTTCGGTGGATTCCTTAAGACGACGAGTTTATTCCAAACTTGTGGTGGATTCCATAGGTGAGGAATTGTATCCGAGTGTGTTCTTGTGTTACCTCCTACTTCTCAAAAATCCCGGTATCAAAGTGGTATCAGAGCCAGGTTAGCAATGGCAACTCATGATATTGAGTTAGAAGATTTAAGGAGACAAGTGCAACAACTCAAGCAACGCCTTGCGCGTGGCGAACATCTTGAACGTGATGTTGAGTGTCATGGTTCAGATGGTGCTTCTGTAAGTTATGATTTGGATTTCAATCCATTTCATGGTGATGGAAGTAACGATTCAAGTGGCAATACATCTCGAAGTGTACGGGTTCGAAGGAGCAGTGTTCATAGGAAATCTTTTGTTTTCAATATTGATGTTCCAGACTTTGAAGGAAGAAATGATCCCGAAGAATTCATTGATTGGCTCAATTCGGTTGAGAGAGTCTTTGAATTCGAAGATATTCAAGAAGAATACAAGGTGAAAATTGTGGCCATCAGATTGAAGAAATACGCATCCTTATGGTGGGAGCATCTTAAGAAGCAGCGTGCTCGTGATGGCAAACAGAAGATTAGAACGTGGGACAAAATGAAGAAGGAGCTAAGGAGGAAATTTTTGCCGGATTATTATCTACGAGATGCTTTTCCTCACAACTCCAAACAAAAAGATTCAAGTCATTTCGGTGGACGTTTCTCGTCAAGTGGTGGTGCTTCTAGCCGGGGGAGTGCTTCTACTTCAAAGAACAGTCCAACTACAAAGGATACAAGACAAAAAGTTGCTGCAAGTAAAGAAGGTAGTGCTGAATTTTTGAAACCAAGTGCTGCAACTAATCAAAAAATTTGTTTCAAGTGCAAGGGGTTTGGACACATTGCTGTCGATTGTCCAAATCGGAGGATCATTACTCCTGTTGAGAAAGAGCAAGAAGAGGTGAAGCTAGTTTATGACAAATGTGAAGATGAGTATGAAGAAGAGGAGCATAATGAATCAACACCAATTTATGATGAGTATGATGAAGATGTTGATTACGAGGATCATGGTGAAGATTTGGAGTTACGGCGTAGCCTCGATGCCACCTATGTGGAGGATGATCTATGGCTTCACAACAATATCTCTCAAACAAGTTTCACGTCAAATGACGAGATGCAGAGTATTCTTGAACCATCAAAAGTGATGCTCTCTTATTCACAAATTCATGAAAATCCTTTATATGAATCAATGGAGTTTGAATCGATGGCTTTAGAGGAGAATGAAGTGGATGTCATACCATTCCAAGTTGAATTTCTTTTGCAGGAGTTTCATGATGTGGTACGTGAGAAGATTACACTAGGCCTTCCTCCAATGAAGAACATTCGTGATCCTTCTTTATTGAATCAAACAATTTATCGAATGAATCCGAAGCAACATGATGAGTTACAAAGGCAGGAGCAAGAGCTCGTAGATAAAGGTTTGCTGATGAAAGATTTTGGAAAGGTGTTCGAAGTGGATTACGGTGCTTCAAATGTGGGAATAGGGGGAGTTCTTAGCCAAGAAGATCATGAAGCTTTGGAATATTTGGATTTACAACAGAAATTGAAACAACAACATGGTACATGTGTTGAGGTTTTGCAAACATTCAACCTTGTGATCAAGCACAAATTTGGTGTGCTAAATCAAGTGGCGGATGCTTTGAGTCGACGACACACTTTGTTGACCAATTTGCTATTGAATGTGATCGGGTTTGTGGTAAGAAAAGATGTTTTCAAGGATGATTCATACTTTGGCAAAATGTGGGAGAAATCTTTAAAAGCTACATTCAAGCTTTTCTTGATTTATCATGGTTATCTCTTCAAAGGTAACTTGCTATGTGTTCTTGATTGTTCTTTAAAGCTAACAATTATTGATAAAGCAAATAGTGGAGGTCAGCTTGCTGGATATTTTGGAAGAGATGTCAAGAAGAAGTATGTTGAAAGATGCATGAGTACTTGTCATGAAAAAAATTCAGGTCTGTACATTCTTTTGCCATTATTGCTATATCCATGGGAAGATACAAGTATGGAGTTTGTTGTTGGGCTGTATTGCACCCAAATGAACAAAGATTCGGTAGTGGTGTTTGTTGATTGGTTCTTAAAGATGGGACATTTCATTCATTGCATCAAAATAATGGATGCAACTCATGATGTTTACTTCAAGGAATTGCATGAGAAGGTTTGCAGAGAGATTGACAAGCAAAATATAAGATTCAAGATGAATGCTGATAAGAATCGACATATGAAGGAAATTCAGAAGCAAGTTTGTGTGCTGTGGAAGCGGATGATGCAGTGCATATGGGGTAACTTCAAAATAATTCTGGTACTGATAGGTAAGGATTCAGAAAGTGAGCAGTATATAGATAGAAAGCTCTTTCAGTCTAGTTTCAAATGCAACAAACGGAGAGTCATTTGGAATTTTATACAAGAAGTTATGTCTATTCTTCTGGAAGGTGGCAGAAGCACTCGAAGATCTGCCAAGTTCATGCAACGGAAGTTTTTGAAGTTTTTCCAACAATCCTTTCTTGGTCAGGTCATCCTAATTACTATCTTAATTGTTGCAATAATGTTGTGCAAGGTTTTGGGTGGTCAAAAGGTGATTAATGGTGGAGTTGCTAGTGTCTTAGCTACTTTCAATGTTGCTAATCCTTCACCATATGTTGGTGATGAAGAAGGTTCAGATTCGAGGACGAATCTTTTCCAACCAGGGGAGAATGACACGGGAATTTTTGGTGAAGATTTGAAGCCTGCAGTATTGAAAAGCTATCCATCAATGAAGACCTTAAACTCAGCATCTTTGAACAAAATGGTCCAACAATGCAATACCAACTCAACATGGAGATCACCAACAGTCAGTCAACTTCACGAATTTATCTGTTTTGATTGGAAAGGAGTTATGGTTCATGCCATATACCATTGGAAAGCTCTTGAAGTCTATGTTTCTACAAAATTTACGGATCTCAAAAATAATATTCCTACAGAAAGTTATGGCCATTTGACTGAAGTGTGGCAGACTGTTCAGATTACGAAAGTTGCTGGACCAACTTCGACTTTGCTGTTTTTGATGGTTCGTCTCTTCATTGGTATCTACATATTCTTAGTCTTGATTATCTTTCATTAAGTTTACATTTATTAGAGTCTAAGTTCTTATTTTCTATGTGCATTGAGAATGTTTAATCTCATTTATTTCCTTTGACTCACTTGGAGGGTTGTTCCAAGTCTTGCCTATATAATGGCATCATTTGTAAGCTCTTAAGGAACCAATTTGGAAATTAAACTTATCTTGAGCTTTTAAGCTTGTTTAGAAAGATGTTATCTTCTTGTATCTTACTCTAAACTCTTTTGGTGGATTCCTAGAGTGGTGAGTGCACCTCTTAGTCTTTCGGTGGATTCCTTAAGACGACGAGTTTATTCCAAACTTGTGGTGGATTCCATAGGTGAGGAATTGTATCCGAGTGTGTTCTTGTGTTACCTCCTACTTCTCAAAAATCCCGGTATCAAAGTGGTATCAGAGCCAGGTTAGCAATGGCAACTCATGATATTGAGTTAGAAGATTTAAGGAGACAAGTGCAACAACTCAAGCAACGCCACGCCTTGCGCGTGGCGAACATCTTGAACGTGATGTTGAGTGTCATGGTTCAGATGGTGCTTCTGTAAGTTATGATTTGGATTTCAATCCATTTCATGGTGATGGAAGTAACGATTCAAGTGGCAATACATCTCTAAGTGTACGGGTTCGAAGGAGCAGTGTTCATAGGAAATCTTTTGTTTTCAATATTGATGTTCCAGACTTTGAAGG
Source organism: Pogostemon cablin (assembly GCA_023678885.1). Taxonomy (NCBI): domain Eukaryota; kingdom Viridiplantae; phylum Streptophyta; class Magnoliopsida; order Lamiales; family Lamiaceae; genus Pogostemon; species Pogostemon cablin. Next base: position 8,156,719 of record CM042999.1, on the reverse strand, counting down.
AAGAAATGATCCCGAAGAATTCATTGATTGGCTCAATTCGGTTGAGAGAGTCTTTGAATTCGAAGATATTCAAGAAGAATACAAGGTGAAAATTGTGGCCATCAGATTGAAGAAATACGCATCCTTATGGTGGGAGCATCTTAAGAAGCAGCGTGCTCGTGATGGCAAACAGAAGATTAGAACGTGGGACAAAATGAAGAAGGAGGCTAAGGAGGAAATTTTTGCCGGATTATTATCTACGAGATGCTTTTCCTCACAACTCCAAACAAAAAGATTCAAGTCATTTCGGTGGACGTTTCTCTCGTCAAGTGGTGGTGCTCTAGCCGGGGAGTGCTTCTACTTCAAAGAACAGTCCAACTACAAAGGATACAAGACAAAAAGTTGCTGCAAGTAAAGAAGGTAGTGCTGAATTTTTGAAACCAAGTGCTGCAATAATCAAAAAATTTGTTTCAAGTGCAAGGGGTTTGGACACATTGCTGTCGATTGTCCAAATCGGAGGATCATTACTCCTGTTGAGAAAGAGCAAGAAGAGGTGAAGCTAGTTTATGACAAATGTGAAGATGAGTATGAAGAAGAGGAGCATAATGAATCAACACCAATTTATGATGAGTATGATGAAGATGTTGATTACGAGGATCATGGTGAAGATTTGGAGTTTACGGCGTAGCCTCGATGCCACCTATGTGGAGGATGATCTATGGCTTCAACACAACAATATCTCTCAAACAAGTTTCACGTCAAATGACGAGATGCAGAGTATTCTTGAACCATCAAAAGTGATGCTCTCTTATTCACAAATTCATGAAAATCCTTATATGAATCAATGGAGTTTGAATCGATGGCTTTAGGAGGAGAATGAAGTGGATGTCATACCATTCCAAGTTGAATTTCTTTTGCAGGAGTTTCATGATGTGGTACGTGAGAAGATTACACTAGGCCTTCCTCCAATGAAGAACATTCGTGATCCTTCTTTATTGAATCAAACAATTTATCGAATGAATCCGAAGCAACATGATGAGTTACAAAGGCAGGAGCAAGAGCTCG